>OZ025294.1:255578346-256997846 GCA_964019185.1 Maratus speculifer
CTGAAGTGGTACCAATTCGAGAGCATCGTCTTTCATTTAACACCAAAACCAAGTTAATCGGTTGCATGGTTTCGGAGTAATCGGTGAACATACATAAAATAAGGAGAGTTACAAACTCACAAACTCACAAACTCACAAATTCACAAACTCACAAACATACAGGTGAAGCTAATAAAAGCGTTTTAAAAAGGGAATATTTTTGTATTACATTTTCCAACGATATATCCGAAAAGGCACTGCCTAAAATTTAAACACTTGTAATATGAGTTCGGCATTGCAAGAGCTTTTACACGATATTCCACACGGTGTGAAAAAATGAATTTCAAAACTCGCCATTATCCAAAAAAATAAATTTTAGTAAATCGCGAAAAACCTCTGACTGTGCACATTGGTTTTCGTTCTTAACAATCGATACCATTCAAAAATTTGAATAATATTTTAATAAAATATTTTTCACAGTTTTGAACAAATTAAATAACATTGAATAATTTTTTTGTAGAGATTTAAAAAAATCATGTGGTAAAGACTTAAAAAAAAACTTGAATCAAAAATTTAACTTACTTAGCATAGATGGTAGTTAGTACTCCGAAGAAGAATATACTAAAATAAATTGAATACTTGAGCACCATTTCCACAAGTAAATTACGATTCAAAATAAATTTTAATACTGATTCCAAATTAACTTTTGCAGGAAGTGTAAATGAATTCCTTCATTTCAGTGATTTGACATGCTTTTTATATAGAAGGAGATGCTTAGGGGGAAATTTTTTGATTGCACTTTATGATAACAAACTTCTTTTGCATTCTCTAGAAGAAATTGGCCTTATGATAAGCAGTAAGATTCCAGTAGATGTATTATCAGATTGTAGGGCATAGTTATGCAATTATGTGTAATTTCTGTATTGCTACTATTTCATCAAATAATAATAATAATTTCATTTGTTTTGGCAACATAAGAAATTTTTGTAGATAATATTCGAGGATTCGAATCGTACTTTATCTTCCAGTTTAATTAAAATAAAATACAGTCGCCTTTCGTATGTTAGATTGTGAGTTACTTTATTTTAAAAGGATATGTATTTGAAGATATATATCTATAAATGTATAATACTGCCATGTTTTACAAATGAAAAAAATTCCTTTCGGCTCGGCCTACAGGAGCAAGTAAACTTCAAAATTAAATACTAATTTCGCCAACAAAAAATAGACTATGATTATAAATAAACTCAATTCAACAATTTTATTCGGCAGCTTTTTAAGAGAATTTTTTGGAGCAGCTTTCATCTGATTTTTCAGGTTTTATTAGAATTATGTTAAGGCGATATTTAGAAAAAAATTGTTTTTTCTGCGTTCAACAACTTAAAATTTGCTAACAATATTTCATATTCATAAAAAATATATATATGTCAAACTTGATGATGTGATTTTTGAAGATATTTATAAGTGGCTTGGTGTTTCTATTTTTCGTTCTATTATTTAAAACTTGATTTAACCTCAATTATTTTCTCGAGTAAATTTTTCTTTTCCAGCTCTGTCGCTTTGGGAAATTCGGTTAAAAAAGGTCCAATTTGACAATATTTATTGAAATATATCCTGTCTTTATCACAAAACTGGTCAATATGGCACATTATATGTTTCTCAGTAAGAGAATCTGCCAATTCGATGCATTTGTAAGCAAAACAGATATTAAAAAATGAATCAGAAAAATAAACATTTTGGATATGAGTACATTTTCCGTTATTCTTCTACGCTATCGCTTTGGGGAATTTGGTTCAAAATGCCCATTTTGACACCATTTTTTAAAGTATATTCTGCCTTCATAAAAAAAAATCAACTAATAAAACACATTATACATTTTTTAAGTAAGAGCACCTGCCATTTGGATCTGTTTGATAGCAAAAACAAATTTAAAATGAATCTGAATGTATGCATTTTGAATTCGAGTACACTCTTAGTACAAAACATTTTTCTTCGTCCAATTTTTTTTTCCTTAACTGTAAGAATTGTTTCTGTCAAAAACTTTTGCATATGAAAGTTATAAATATTTTTCAGCCTAAAACCTTTTTTTTTTTTTTTTTTTTTTTTGTTCTTTGAGCCTATTTTTAATTTTACCAATCTTGTTATTATCCTGTCATACATAAATTTTTGTTCCTTTTTTTTAGAAGTAATAAATACTTTAAAATGATTCGATATCTATTTTAACTAAGAAATCATGGATCTTTTACGGGTTTTCACAAAAACACTGACTATTTCTACCCCCTTTGTTCGATTTTGCCTATTACCCAATTTGACCGATATTTTATGCCCTTTGATTTTATGTATCAGTTTAGAAGAGATTTGGACAAAATTATGGAAGTTGTCATGTCCATAAGGTGATATACAAATCGATATATGTATAAATATTTTTACTGAAGGTGGTTTTGGATTTATCGATGTACATTTGCAAAAATATTTCAGAAATTCTAACATAGAGAAGAATGTAATAGGTAGTATTTCATACGAAATCGATCTAAAAGTTAAGATTAATGCTATATTCAAACAAAAATTATATTCAAAATAATCAAGATAAGTTATTAAAACAACTAACGTCATTTTCTGAAACGGTATTACAACCAAAATTGCACATATAGAACTTAATTTACTTTTTTCTACCTATATAATAATAAAATAAATAAATAAATAAAAACATCGAAACTGGAATTTTATCGACTTCTAGTTTTTGTAGGTTTTCATGCGTTAGGAGTCAGAGATGCAGGACAAAGGGTTTTACCGCATAGCTGTCAAATTGTGGATATTCCGCCAGAAAAAAGGCACTGTAATAGCAATTTTTGTTGAGATTTTTCATATTGTGTCAGGAAATAGTATGCAGATATACACAGAATTGGATCAAATTTCATACATACGTTTTTGACCATAGCCGTGCGGTTCCAGTTGAAACTGGAAAAGTTCCCCAGGAATTAGATACTGTGATAACGCGGACACAAAAGAAAAATCGCACAAAAATTGTTAAGTGTATGAAATTTAGGATATAATTGTATTTCTAACCGTAAAAAGGAAAATGCAAACACTTTAGGTTTTTTTTTATTTAAAAGATGTTTAGTATATACATTTTTCTTTTTTTTAATCATGTATGTATTATTTTGGTGCAATTTAAATTTTTTTGGATTTAAAATCAGTAAAAAAATCTCCTCTTTTTATTTATTTTTTTAAATTTACTCTTGACAACTGTTACATGCATATGTATTACATTGAATAGTTTGAACTTTTTGCATTGACTGTAATGGTATTTAAATACAATTTTTGAAAGGCTGGAGAATTTGTTTCGCACGAATTATCTGATAATTGCCGAAACGTCAGTGAAGGCTTACTTTGGAGACACGAATTTTTTTGGATTTTGTCTGTCTGTCAGTCTGTCTGTTCCGCGATTACTGACGCAAAACGCATTCGATTCGCTTGAAATTAAGTGGGTATGTTGGTGAGGCACTGGGATTAAGCTGTATAGTGTTTTGTTAGATTTGATTCATTCGTTCGGAAAATATAGAATATTTTATTTTGTGCAATAATGCTTTTCTACGGCAAATCCAATGATTTTCAATTTTTTTTTTTCCTTGAGAGAAAATGACACATTTGATTAATAGAATTCGATGATAAATGAATACAAAAATTTACCAGTTAAATTATTCTTTTGCTTTGAAATTTTGTCTACGCATTTGTCAGATTTTTAAAATTATTACTGTAAATTTTGGAGATTTTTTATAAATATGTTCCAACAATATAAACTAATTTGTTTTAGATATTTACTTATTTCAAATATACTTATTTCGTTTTCTCTTTTTCTCTTAATGGTTGCTAAGCAACCATTCATCTTAATCCTTATCCTTATAATGTTATAAATTTGGGTACTTCTCTATTATCCCGTCGACCAATTTCGCCAAATTATACAAATCGCCAAACTAATAGCCAAATTATACATACTGACTTGATTTTTATTTTAAATAACGAAAAAACAAATAATTAGTGGAATATTAATAAAAATTCAAATAAAAAACGAAATTAAAATCACTTAATGACAATTTAAACAAGTGAATCTTATTTAATGTCATCGAATGTGACATTCACGATCATCCATTATTGGCATTTAATCTTATAGTTTGGCGATAATTTTTTGGTCGACGAGGTAACCTAGAAGTACCTAAATTTGAAGGCGTGTACGAAAATTTAAATGAAGTCAACATCAAAACAGATGAACTAATCAATGTCTTTGTATCTTTGCATATAAATATAACATAGCTCAGAAAAGAACATAGGCTATGTTTTATTAATTTTATTCAAATATTTTCCTTAATAATTCAAAATTTCCTTCTTTTTCATACAGAATCAATAGGGATATATTAGATAAAATGTAACCAATTTTTCTTTATCGTTGCCAAAAAAATCAAAATTTGGAATAATAATTTTTCAACGGCAATAAGTTTCAATTGAGCAATTTCCATTCGAAAAATTAAACTAAGAAAAAATAAATAAATATGACGTCAGAATTAAAATAAAAACAGCTACAGTGCTTTTTGTTAAATATTCACACGCATATTTGGTTCGTTAATAAGAATTTTTCTGACAAAAATGGGGACATAATTAGAAGTTAAAGAAATTAAAAAAAAAAAATTATATTTTTAACAACTATTTCACTTGGTAAAATATGACGTCATAGTTGAACAAAAACAGGTATCTTATAATAGTCGTTAAAAATACAAGAAACATGGATATCAATAACTCATGAATAATGACGTCATTGCCGAAACTTCAGTAAAGGCTTACTTTGGATACACGAAATTTATTGTTTTTCATCTGTCAGTCTGTTCTTCTGTCTGTTCTGCGATAACTGCCGCAAAATGCAATCAAAACTTTTTTTGCGGAAACAAAATTCTAAAACTTTAGATTACTGAGTTTACACTTGCAAAAGTTCCTGATACTTTAGATTTAGGTATTTGTGGTTGGCAGATATGTAGAAATACGAGGATAAGGAAAAATGTTTGTTCAAATTGCTACTTATCCTTATAAATGAAAATGTATAAAGAAATGAAAGATATACAATAACCATTAGCACAATTAATAGAAAGTTACAAATTTTAATTTAATGAGGCTACGGTGTTTCTTCAGGGGGGCGGAGCCCCCCTGAAGAAATTTGCTATGTTATAATAAAAAAACAAAAATAATAGATCATGAAAATTTCAGAATATCCTAACATAACTAATTTTTAAATTTAACGCTTTTGATGGCTGAAAACTTCTTATTCTTATTTCATTCTTGTAAATAATTACGTAATTTGATAATTTTAAATTACAGTTTCCAGGAAGTTGAATATTACCCAAAGTGTGTTTAAAAAAATATGTGCAAAGCTGACGTTGAGGCCCCTGATCTGCAGATTTACCAGTAAATATATATTTCTTAATTTTTTAATTTGATGAATTGTTAAATATGAACGCATTAGAAATTCAATAAACAATTGATTAATAAGTTCTATTTATGTCAACGAATCCATTGAATGAAAACCTAATAAAAATTAACATTAGGTTCCTTATTTAAACTTTAAAACTGTAGATTCAAATACAAAAGAGAAATTATTTCCTATGTATAGCCTTAAGTTATTTCTTCCCTGGAGAAATAATGTCGTCCTATTCCTTTTCCTTAATTATGTTCTCGAAGACTTGCCCTTTCCTTCGTCTTCCGATTTATAATTTAAAATTTTCACTTAGTTAACTGTTTATTCAAATGCCATTAAAATTATCGTTATCAAAAACATCACTTGAAAGTAATGCTGAATGCTTATAGTAATAGACAACTAGCAGTAATGGTGCCAATTTCTTTACTTATTTTACAGTGTATTCAGAAACTGTAAGAATGTTATTACATATTCTGAAGTTTACAACTTTTTCAAGTGCGTTTGGCTTAATTGAAACTTTTATGGCTCTGGAATTTTTGCTACTTTTTTTTTAGAATTTATACTTTTTAATTGGGAATTATATGAGGATGTGAGATTAAAAACTCACCTTATCCAGAAAATTGAATTTTGAGGAAAATCCCTGACTTCAATCATTGGTGTTCATTATAAATATAGATTTTACAATGAAGAAATAAACACTTTTTTGCCGACTGCAGTGTTTTTCGATTCAGAGTCACCTATAGTATAGATTAATAGAAAAAAAATCGATTGTTTAAAATTATGGACAAAGTGAGTTTTGAAACTCATGTCCTCACATGAAAAAAATTCTTTCGTGAATTAGTAAACTACTCATTCTTAGTAAAGTTTAAAACATATTTGGCAAGTTAACAGAATTATTTTTTACCAATTAAAAAAAAGAAAACAAAACAGTTTAATGCAAAATCACTAAAATACGGAAATCTTGTTAGTATACATACAGATTATTCTGATCTCTATACACCTCTCAACTGGTAGACAGCAGGTGCTGGGTTCGAACCCAATCGCGGCTGTCGGCCTAACCGTTCGGAGTTTTCGTGGTTTTCTTCGAACCTTGCGTAAATACGGGTTAGTTTCCCTTAGAAAGACCCCCCACGAAGGGCACTTCCCCTCTGGTCCTATATCCCTAGCGCAGATAATCGGACGACAAAAATAAACCAAAGCAAACCAAACCTGATCTCTATATACCGATACCTTTCATTCAAACTAAATTCTATCCATAACAACCAATCATTCCTGTCAAATCTTAAACACTTAACTGATCAATATTTTTGAAAAGAACTTTCAAATAATGTCTGTTTTTTTTTTTTTTTTTTTTTTTTCATATATTTTACAAAATTTTAAATCTTTTATCACCGTTTTTCTCAGAACAGAAATTTTTGCCTAAATGAATCAAAAAAGTGCTCGGATTAAATAATGCAAAATTTACAATAAAAATTTACTGGTGAGGATAATAAATCATGATTGGAATATGGATGCCCGCACGCAGTAGGAGCGAATCGTGACTAGGAGAAACACGTACGAGTAAATCTAGGAAGCGGTTAAACTATTACATTTTGATCTATTTCTAATGAGTCGGTTTAAAAGGAAGTATTTAGCCTTTTTTTTTTTTTTTTTTTTTTAAAGAAAAAGGTTTTAAAGATAGTTATAAAATTCTTTTAAAACTATCTTTATTTTTTTTTTCATATCTGTATAATAAAGGCCAAACGTATCTGTGCGTATAACGCATACGTCATTTTGCGAATGGCAACACTTTCCCCTGCAATTTCGGTTTTGCAATTTTTTCTACTGCAAATTTTACACTTTTGAACATCGCACACTTTAAATTTTTACACCGTCATATGAAGAACAAAAAATGTACTTTCAAATGCAATTTGTTTAAAAGCTGTATCTTAATTTATTTTTGATATATTAATTTATTTTATAGTTTTTAGTACCAATTTTGTAATTGTGGCTACAGAATCACTTCATTTTCTCTGAGAATTGAAAAAAAAAAGAATAGAAATTGAAATGCGTCTGTTATAAAATCCAGTGAATTTCGTTTAATAATGTAGATTACTGAGTTTTATAGTATTTTGTTAATTTTAGCTTAAAATAATATTTGCTTGAGGTTAGACTGACCAATATAAGATACTTTTTACTGTAACTAATTTTGTAGATTTATTATAAAGAAATGAAACAGTTCTTCTTCAAAGACTTTATTTCGTCGAATTTCGACGGGTTCTACCTCGTTTAAATAAAGGAGAAAATCGAGAGAGAAATTCAGGGGGGGGGGGGGTGCCTTTTAAAAAATCTAAAATGGTGTTACGATCCATTAAAGTCTACAGTGATCAGTGTTGTTTTCTTGACCATGAGTCCTGAGGAGCTGCTATACAGAATATATCTCGATAAGGTGGTCGTCCTAATGCGAGACTCTTAATGTTTATTCCTCAAAAGCTCATTTTATCGACGACGCCGATGGGAAAAAGTTTGAGTGAACTTTGTCCTGAAATTAAAATCTAGACATTTACCGTGTATTCTGTCGTGCTTACTGCTACACTACTGAGCTTTAGAAGGGTATCCGTGAATCAAAAAATGTAAAATTTAGATATGACACATTAAAATACCATAGTCATTAAATTAGAAACTGAAAAAAATGCACATAATTAATAAACATTACATTGTAAGAAGGTAAATTTTACAAAATCTTTTCTGGTTACTTTCTAATATTTTCATTTCTTCATTGGAAAATAATAATAGGATTGTGAATCTCTCCAAATAGACCAAAATAAGTGATATAAGGGAGAGACTGGTGAGGGAGTGATAATTTTTTCACAATGCCCATTTACTTTTTTACCATTATCGAGCTAAATAACTTCCATTCTATAATGTCAAATTTTTGCTGACTCCATTATAGATCTATCCCAAACAAAACCACATACCTTAAGAAAATTGGCATGGATAAATAATATTATCTATGCAAACTTTTTATTAATAGTTCTTCTTGGTAAACACTTGAATCGAAGATTTCCTTTGCACTTTTGTAATGAGCATAGTAGCATTCAGAAATAAAGAGCACTGCTATTTCCTTTATAGTCAAAATTAATTTTCTTCTCAGTCTGTTACATAAGTAACAATAATAATGGAAATAGTTCCTAATTTGCCACTAAGTTTAATTGCTAGTGCTGCAGTCAGTTGAAATATCTGTATAATGATTTAAAGTTATCGAAACAGGATTTAACGTATAATTGTATTCCTACAGACTGAAATGATAACTCTGCAAATATTGTTTCATTCACCTTCACTGACATTACAAACTTTACTGCACAATGTAAATATTGCTTTTTTGGTGATAATAAAATGCAGAATAATAAGTCTTATTTTGTTCGATTGCTTCTTCATAAAAAGCTATAGATTTAATAATCGTTATTTACAAAATCAGTCCGTCCAGTCTTCTGTAATTAAATGTACCTTCAAACATAACCGGAACGCTGACAATATAGTAAATAAGATAGTTGATGATGACCCAAAAGTTTATAAACATTTACCTAAAAAGAATTATAATACACAATCTAATGCTAAATGAAGAATTAGAAAGAATATCGAAAGCTTATTTCAGCAAGCAATTTTTATTTCCAAAAATTGGCTTTTGTGATAATAATAAAATTTAACTGCATAAATCTCAGTAAAAGAAATCCTCATTTCTTAACTTTGAAATAGTGAAGATTTCAAACTTGGAATAATTGGAGAAGTAAGACAGGAAACGTAAAAGTGAAACGACGCAAAAGATTAATTGTCAAACACTGTTTCCATCGCAATCTTTGAGATTAAAAATTATTTTTAATAGAATTGCTTCCATTTTTATACTAAATATTTTCGTTTTATAATTATATTTCTCACTAAACCTTTAAAAAAAAAAGAAAAAAATTGAAGTTAGTATAATTTTTATTTGGTATACGGGTTTTTTTTTATGTTAGTGGACGGTACTTTTATGTTGGTGAAAGACATGTGATAAATAACCAAAGGTTGTTCACATCGCTATCTTTCGCAAGTCATTTATTTCATTAGAAAATAGAAATCTTTCATTAATTTAATTTAAAATACGTAACTTTTATTTAAAATGCATATTTTAAACACAAAATTTTATGAAAAGAACTTTTATGCATTTAATTTTAGAAAAAATAAATAAGAAATTGTGCCATAACAAAAGCATTTTAATTTGAAATCAGACCATTGTTTCTAATTTCCACACGCGAAATATATAAACAGAAGAGGAAAAAATACCATTGGCAAGATTTTCGCCAGCTAACAAAAAAATACCCATTTTCTTTCTCTAATACAGCCACTTCAATTCGTTATGCAACTATAATACACTACCTCTCACAATAAAGTTCGGTGAATGAATTCAGAACGGCCGATCTAGCAACACTGGGGAAACAAAACGCACCTGCATAGAGGCAATTGTTGATCATCTTCCTCCACCGTTGTTCAGTTGAGCGTCGTTTATGTTATGCGTAAGACGTGTTTTACAAAGTGCTTGTTCAGTGTATTAGTTCTTAACTGAGAACAGGAAAATGAATGAATAAAAGATCAGTTTAAAGTTTGGTTTTAAGATTTGCAAAATACCGAAAGAAATTCATGAGGGGTGCTGCAAATTAAACATCCACCATACTCGCCAGATCTCAATCCTCCAGACTTCTTCCTATTTCCACGACTCAAACTCTCTTTGAAAGAGATTTGACCGTATTGCTAACATCCAACTAAATATGACGAAGATTTTGAACTCCATCCCAAAAGAACACTTCTTGCGAATTTTCCAGGACATGTATGGCAGATTTCAGCGGTACATATTTATGGGAGATGACTATTTCGAAGGATGGTACGGTAACTTTCGTTAATATTTTATGTACATTAATGTTACAAGACTATTCACCGAACTTTCTTGTCAGAGGTAGTATGTATTGTCGCCACGATGACAAAATATGACTATGACCAGTGCCAACCTTTTTATTCTAAATATGGAAAAAAGTACCAAATTTTAGGATAAAAAAAATCATGGTTATATTACACACATAAATGATCCTAAGAAAATTACCGACTCATTGATGTAAACGACAAAAAAATGCAACCGATAGTTTTATAATTTAGCCCGTGCATAAAAATAAACACTAATCAATGCTCTTTGTATTTATATTTTAGACACTTCATCTACATTGTTAGTTTTTACGAGTTGAGATTTTAAGAATTATTTAATAGCACAAAACTTTAAGTTAAACTGTGTGTCATTGACACGGTTGTTATCTATAAAAATAAGTCCGTTTTTGAACAAAAATGAATAAATATATAAAAATAAAATAAAATAATCTTCAACTATACTTAACATGTATCTAGGATCCAAGAAAAAAATAGTTTCGTTTATTTACGTAAAGTACTTGAAATAGGCAATGTTATAATAAAAAAAAAATTATTGCATAATTTTATTACAATTTTAGAATGCCTTAATAAGAAATTCTGATTGTTTGTTTTCCACGATGTATAAAATATTAAACGAGAAATATTCAAATGACGAAGATACATTTGCAGTAAATAATCACAGTAAGAGAATTTTCTAAGCATTTTATCATTAAGATAATTTGCGTTTGTTAAAGCAGGGATGATTAATAAATGCTCTCTTTATTTATTGGAGTTGTTGCTCATCTAGAAAATTAGAGGTGAATAATGCACAGATATTTAAAATATCGCTACGGTTATTGGAGTATGTATTCAAGAGTTCGTAAATAAAAATACCTGTGAAATTATAAATGTTAATTTAAAATAAAATTAAGGGAAATGTGCAAAAATATGCTTCTCTGAATATTTTTATTGCGAGTAAATTTGATATAAGAATAATTAAAGAAAACCTAATAAAAGTTCTAGAATGCGTTGCTAAAAAACTGCATGGTTTCAGATTTATATGCATTTTTACGACATTTTGTACATAAGTTATTACTTTTTGTAATTGATTTAGTGGTGTTAATAGACAAAGCCACTTTAAGTACATGCTATAAAAACTTTATCTTAAATGAAGTAAAACCTACGCAAACACCTCCCGATTTTTAAGTAAATCTGGTAAGAAATTCTTATTATTAAATTCTTCCCCATTTTGGAACTTAAAAAAAAAGAATCAGATCTATGACTTCTAGAACACAAAACCATCTCCACTTCAAAACCTTATCTATCTACTTAATCTATATAATTTTTATGGACACGGGAACTTCCAAAATTCTGCACGAATCTCTTCCAAACTGACGCATAAAATCAGGGGGCAGAAAATCGCTGTCAAATCCCTTAATGGACAAAATTAGACTAAGGGGGTAGAGATACGGATAAATTTTATTTTTAAAAATTTTTTAATTTTTATACATATGAAGTCAGTTTAAAATTATTTTTTGTAAAGGACCAAAAATTTCTGTAACACAGATTTTTGATAAGATTTAAAATGGGCTCAAAAGGCGAAAAATATAGGGTTTTAGGGAAAAACAAATGCATAACTTCGTTAATTCACAAGATAATCAATGGGCTTGAATTTAATATTAATCTTAGTAATATCTACAATATTTGTATTAAAAAGTTTTTATTAGAATCAACTCTTGCAGCAAAAACAAATTAAACAAAAATAGCGACTGAAGAAGAAAATATCGCATTGACATGATTCCGATAAAATCAGCAATTACAGAAAAATCAAATTTAAAACTGGTCAAAAGCGACCAGATAAAATTGTTAAACTGGATTTATCTCTTTTCTTGATTTATTTTTGTTGGGGAAATCGGTATTTAACTTTGAAATCTACCTTCACTTGTAGGTCGAACTGACAGGGATTTTTTTACAAGTAAACTAAGACCAATAATTTTATTAAATAATAGAAGCAAGAGATATATCATTAATCGTTTTTTTTCTTTTTTGTTTAAATGATGCTTGTTTTTCTTTGAAAACTAGAAAGTTTGCAATTATGAGTAAAAGAAAAAAGTGCTTATACACAATATGTTCAGTACTCTGAGTAAAACATGTAAAAATATATTTCTGAGTTTATTTTCTGGCGAGTAAACAAAAAATAAAAATAATTAATGAAGAACTAATGAAAGTTCTTAATTATTAGTGATTAAAATATGTTCTTTTGACTGGAAAATATAAACAAATTGGATTTAATTCTTGTTATTCACTAAATTCATTCTAATAAAAGAAAGTTTCAACAAAATAATTTTCTCTTTATCAGTTAACCAACAACTACAGATAATGATTTTATTCAAATCGTGTTAGCGAAACATAAGCCATTACGGAATTTAAAACGTTTTCTGCATTTGTTTCAAGCTGTTTCACGTATTTATTGCCGTTTGTTTGTGTCAATAGATGTCTGATAACATTTTAAAAGAGTTTCGTAAATTCATATCTCAATTTCTTTTCTTAGCAAAATTATTTCACCCTAACTATTTGAAATGAGGCTCAAAATTATATTTAGAAATGAAAGTTTTACAGTTTTATGTATATGAAAAACAGTTATTATTACTGGCAGTAAATTCTTGCATTAATTACAGAAATACTGCAACCTAAAATAAATGACTTTAGTTAAACTAGTTTTCTAGCAGTATTTCTATTAATAGCAATTAAAACTTTTCACGAAATCGTTTATGGTATGTGCCTACTTTTTGGCGCACATTTTTTTGAAAAAATATGAATTATTTTTATACATGTATGTTTAGATACAACAAGTGATAAAATTATGATTTCATACATTCTTTTATTGGAATTTTAATTAACTTTTCAAATTTAGGCAATATTTAATTGAATATTAGTAAAGATATTCATTTATGCCAAACCTTCTTTAACGAAAGCAATACCTATATTCAATGTATTTAACTTTTTTCAACAATTTATATTAGGAAACCCCTTACCTCAGTTAATAAGTAAATTATTTCAATACCTCTAAAATTTGCTAATATATACCAAATTTTGTATGCAAAGCATGATTTTTTTTAATGCATATTTTTCAATAAATGTAGCTCTTAAATAAATATATACAAACTTACAAGCTACATTTTGTTTCATAATACATCAATAGATAAACAGGACCTTGTTATAAAATTTTAATTAAATATTTTAAAATCTTTTTTATCTTATTTTAATTTTTTTTTGTCGGTTCTCGTAAACGTGCACCACAATGAAAAACGCAAATTAATATTTTTATCTAGCACAAAAAATTATGTGTAAAACTTACAACTTTAAAAACCACAAAACCTGTAGGTGTTTATACACTATATTGCCATTCATTATGGGATACTTGCGATTTTAGACATTTTACTAAATATCTAGAAAAATACATTAGGAATCATCTCGAAACTCTTAGTGTATAAATATAATAGTATACGTCATACATCTCCGTGAAGATTTTTTACCGAAACTCCATAGGGGACCGTCAACAAATTAAAAAAGAATGAATATCTTTTGAATAACCCTGTCAAAACTAATGTAGCAAAAGCGCTCAAACTCTAGATTATGATTGAATGCCTTATTGTAATATACTGTGTTTATTTTTATGGAAATAGCATGCATACTCGCAGAGTAATTAAGGTTTTTATAAAAATGATCCCAAATTTTTCCAAGTTTTTTCCTTATAATTTTCAGAGTTCTTAATATAAAATAATATTTTTTTCAGAAAATATGACAAATAACATTGCACACAGTACCATGTAATCAGAATTAAAAAATAATAAAAATTGTATGAAAAATGAGTAGGTTTACTAAATAATTTTTTACTGCGCATGCGTCAAAGATATCAAAATTTCATTTGCATATTATGTTAGCTAAATGTATAGAGCAACTTTTGTAAAAGTGTCCAAATTTTAGCTTGAAAATTCTGAAAGTAATCGTCTATAGAAAAAAGGACAAAATCCGTTGTTTCCAAAACGAAGCAAAAAAATGAGGGATTTTATCCAAAAGTAGTCGTAACATCCCGTATTGTGTATTCTATATTGGCACTAATCAATGAATATATGGATACAACCCCTGTTGTTTTTGCTTCATTTTGAGAATAACGGATTTTCAACTTATTCAATTGACGATTATTTTCAGTATTTTCAAGTTATGATTTTGTGACTTTCACAAAAGTTGCTCTATACATTTAGCTAACATAATATGTAAATGAAATTTTGATATCGTTGACGCATGCGCAGTAAAAAATTATTTAGTAAACCAACTCATTTTGTATGCAATTTTCATTATTTTTTAATTCTGATTACAGGGTACTGTGTGAAATGTTGTTTGTCATATTTTCTGAAAAAAATATTATTTTATATTAAGAACTCTGAAAATTATAAGGGAAAAACTTAGAAAAATTTGGGGCCATTTTTATAAAAACCTTAATTACTCTGCGAGTATGCATGCTATTTGCATAAAAATGAACACAGTGTATTACAATAAGGCATTCAATCATAATCTAGAGTTTGAGCGCTTTTGCTACATTAGTTTTGACAGGGTTATTCAAAAGATATTCATTCTTTTTTAATTTGTTGACGGTCCCCTATGGAGTTTCGGTAAAATATCTTCACGGAGATGTATGACGTATACTATTATATTTATACACTAAGAGTTTCGAGATGATTCCTAATGTATTTTTCTAGATATTTAGTAAAATGTCTAAAATCGCAAGTGTCCCATAATCAATGGCAATATAGTGTATATTTATGCAGATATTATATATTGCGTATAAAATGTATTGTTTGCCTTTCTATATCTCTTTAAACGGTCACTTCCGGTTTCAGAAAATTCATTTCCTGTATTTATTTATTTATTTATTTATTTATTTATTTATTTTTTTTTTTTTTTTGAGATGGCGGGGAGCGGTAAGCTAAAACACTGCTTCCAATTTTATAATTAAACCAAAAATAAGGCATTTTTGGAACCCTTAATTTTTGCACTTTAACTTAAAAAATAAATAAACAGCGATTTGAAAGTAGGCACATATCTTAAAGCAAAATAGTTTAGTGACAAAAATGACATTTTTTCTGAGCATTTACTTCAATCGCATGTAAGTATCTAAATAAAATTTACCATAAGGTACATTTTTTTCGTTTTATTACTTTCTTCTTGCTTTACAAGAAAAAAAATATTGGATTCGTGAAAATTTTTGAATTTCGGTTTTCGACGAATTTACACGTTTTAGGAGTCGCAGATCACAAAACAAGCATTTTTCTAAAATGCCTGTTTGTAACACAGATTTTGTGGGTACTTACTCTATATCAGGCACGGAATTTAATAAAAAATTACATTCAGTTAGTCCTTTATATAAATTGGTGCTGATTAGTGTTTGGTGTAAATCACTCTACTGGAGGCACTACTATCATGCATTTTTTACGATTTTCACAATAGGTCTTTCTCAAAAATTAAAGCACGAATTTTCATCTATCTTAGGATTAAGTTAGTTCAGTTGCAGATTAGGTTTCGGTGTTAGTTGGCTAATAGGTAGCGCTACTAAGCTACATTATGTAGGATTTACACGATTTTAACAATAGTCATATCTTAAGAACCAATGCACTGAATTTCATATCTTTAGAATTCTCTTGATGGACATAGATTGACATTTAATTTTGACTCTGTGATAATGAATTTTAAAACATTAACATGCATGTGATAAAAAAAGTTTTGAGATCGAGGTGTCGAGCTAGTTTAAAGACCCATTCATTTTTCTAAAATATTTTTTAAATTTTGTCTCATCTTTCTATGAGACTTCCTAGGGAATTTCCCCAGCCATTTTGAATTTTTACGAGTATAGTACAGTTTTAAAGCTAATTTCACAAGGATTAAGAACTGTACAGAAAATATATTCGAGAATTCAATAGCTCACAAAATAATCGCAGTGGAAAATAGCAAAAATAATAATAATAATAATAATAATAATAATAATAATAATAATAATAATAAATAAGATGAAAGAAAGATTTTTAAACTGCTTTACGAATTAGCTGGTAATAAATGCGAGCACCAAATACAGTACGGAGCTGTCCATAAATGATATCACACTTTCACACATATTTTAATCCCCTCCTACCCCCTCTCTCTCTTTCCCTCCTTTGTCAACAAAGTGCCACATTTCGCTATGCCCTCGCTCGTCTCTTGTCACATGTCACACTATATTTCATTAACACGTACTTGTAGTTCAAAAACAAAGCACTACATTTTAGATCATATTCCAAATTTTAAACTTTAACTATATGGTGTTTTAATAACATTAGTGAGCATAACATAAAAAATGATTCATGTACGTGTTTTGTATGAAGTAAGATTAAGATTTACAACAAAAAATAAATAACTAATATACAACAACAATAAAACATTAATATGAAAATTCAATTGAAAATACAGTTTTAAACAAACAAAATGACATTATAGATGACTGAAAAAAGAACTTTTCGGAAATTGATAATTTATGTTCACAAATAGGGATCTGAAATTCCTAATCTTCTTAAAATATCAGTTAATTAACATTAACCTAAATTCATACAGTCACAAGTTTAAGGTTTTCAAACAAGTGAATAATACATAGTCCGGGAGGTTGGCAGTACGAATAATATCACCTCATCGAATTTACGGTTAAAAATCTTGGATTAGTTGAATCTCGATTTTACGTATGACTCATAGGTTTACCATTGTGCTTTCCTGCACCCAAAAGTATGAAAACATGGAGGATTGGAAGAAGGAAGAAAATACAATGGTAAACCTATGAATGAACCACTAAAATTGGATTTTTAGGTGTTTTCCCCCGAGATATGATTTGGCAAACCGATTGCGTTTTAATATATGAATCGAGATTTAACTAATACTAGATTTTTATCAGTGAAGTCGACGAGGAGATTGTCTGCGGCCACCTCCTGGTCTAATAAAAAAATCGTCAAAACACTTTTTGTAAATTTTTTATGTTAAAAAATTATGAAAAAATTTCAAATTCTTGGTTATACTGTTTGTGAGGGAGTGTCCTTTCTGATAAAGGCACTCTAGTATTTTTAGTGAGATCATGACGTCAATGTTCTAACATTTGTGACGCAAAAGCGACATCTATCTTTTATTCAACTTTAACTTTCCAGAGCGTGTGTGGCGTCCTCGATCGACTACAGTTAGCTGCGGTTAGGAGTATTATGCAAATTTATAGCTCCGTCTTCAGTTTTCAATGTATAAAAGCGGTGAGTTGGAGTGTGTGGGGTGTAGTGAAGCGGCAGGAGCCAGAAAATTGAGATAGATTGTGTGGTGATGCGGCAGGAGCCGCAAAGCGAGATAGATTGTGTTGTAAAGCGAAGTAAGGTGTTCTGAAATGAGATAGCTAGTGTTGTGAGCCGAGTTATCTAAGAGGAAAGCCAGCGGGTAAAAGTTATTTAACACGTTGAATATTTTTTTAGAATAAAGATTGTTTGCAGCCACGGGCTGTTTTATTATAGATTTAAACTAGCATTTTGCCGCAACCCGAAAGTAGAGCCGGTGTGAGTGTTCCCTTAGCAAAAAGTGGCATAGGATTTTTTATGGAAACACATGGTTTTATATGGAAAATCATAAAAAAATTATGTCATTATATGTAAACATATTGTATTCATATGGTAAACATTCATCGCTCTATGGTATTGCAGAGCAATGTCTATGGTAAAGTTATAGGATAATGATATACACCATACATGATATGGTATTCCATAATCAGGTGTATGGTAAAACTATAGGGAAATGAAATTTACCATACATTCAATGGTGTTCCATAGCGTGATGTATAGTAAAATAATACATAATTGTTTGCACCATAAATTGTATAGTATTTCAAAGCATGGTGTATGGTAAAATCTTAATGCCTTTTGAAAGTTTATAATATATTAGATTTTGTGTAACTATAATGTAAAATTACCGGTTGCGGTCATCTCAAAACTTTGTATCTTTATGTATGTCTTATGCACTTCTAAAAAATAGAATCATAGCAACGCCACTGGTTAGATAGTTTAAACCAAAATCTATTTAGGAACAACTTATGTTAACTTATAACCAGTCTAATGAAATTGAAATAATTTGAGTCCCTTGATCTCAAATTAATATAACATAAAATAACATATTATTTTATTCTTATATAATTCATATATATATAAGTGTGTAAATGCGTTGAAAAAAAAATCTTGAGAAAAATAAATTATTCAATAAAAATATATAATTGACATATTTCCTATAAAATTCTAACAGCGATTAAAGGAGTCAGGGACACACATAAAAAATACTGCATTAAAAATTTATCTGATTTTTTATGCTTATAATGACATTTTTTAAAAATCATATTTAGAAAAGGAAATATGTATTTTTTTTTTTTTTTTTTTTCGTTTTCAGCATCTAGCTTTTAAGCATTGATTGTCATGGATAAGACTTCTTGTATGCGTTTTTCTTCATGATGGGTTTTCACAATTTCTCACATTTAAATTGTAATGACTCAAGAACCGTTAAACATAAATGCTTTAAAATTAGAACATGCCTTTTTTTAATTGCTTTACTTTAATTTTGATTCAGCAAATTTGAAAAAAATATTTATTTTTGAAAGTATTATTTTTTTTTTCAAACTTTTACTTTAAATAAATTTTTTATTAATATTTTTAAAAAGGCTGAATTAAAATTAAAATGTAGGTGTTTCTGTTTATTTAATTGCTAAAAAACTAAAATTCTACAATTATTACATTGAGTTACAGTAATTTTTAATCTCCCTCCACTTTTTTTAATAAATTTTAAATTAAAAAAAAATATAGAGAAGTTTTATCATGTGATTTTGTTTTAAAATGGTATGTTTAATATCACAAAAAATTGCGAAATTTTAATTCAATAAAAGATTTTTTAATGTGTCCCGGACCCCCTCAAAATAAACAAATTGTCAAAAATAGCCTATAATTATTTAAAGAAAATCTTTTTGAATTTATTTTAAAAAGGACCTACAAATATTTGAATCACCAAAAGAATTTTTGAAATATCTTTTAAAAATATTAAAAACAAATTATTAATGCATATATATTAATATAATATGTTATAATATGCTAATTTAATGTTAATAAACAACTTAATATTACAAAAAAAAAAAAAAAAAAAAAAAAAAAAAAAAAAAAGACGGTTTATAATTGATTCACGTTATTTGATAATTTTAAAGTCATTTTATATGGAACAACAAGGATTTTTATTTTATTTAAAAGTTAAAAATTATCTAAAGATTAAAAATTATTTTACGATCTATAAAAATATAAAAAAATTACCGATATTTTTATCGACCTCAAATTATGATAATATATTAAATAATAGTGTTATTATATTGTTCTTATGTATTTCATATATGTAAGCAGAGTCTATGCGTTATAAATAAAAATCCTATGGAAGAAATAAAATGATTTAACAAAAATATATATTTGATGACATATTTCCTATAAAATTCTAACAGCGATTAAAGAAGTTTGTAAATACAAACTTCAAAATTACAAACTTCTGTAAATGCAAACACATTCTTAAAAATGCATTAAAAATTTCTTTATTTTTTCTTATGCTTATAATGATGTTTAAATCATGTTTTCTATTATAATTCGAAGAGACAATAGTCAGACAATCGTAGTATTTTTTAGTTTTGGTTTTTATATTCATTTATATTCATTTTATATGCAACAACAAAGTTTTTATTTTATTTTATTTAAACGTTAATAATTATTGAAAAGATTAAAAATCATTTTACAATGTACAAAAATATTGAATATATCTATTAATCTTTTTGGTATTAAAATTTAAAAGAAAAATTCAAAATTTCCGTAAAAATTATCTAAAAAATCTATATATATATTTTTTTACTTTAAAATTAAAAAATGCTCGTAAGTAAGGAATTAATATAATACATTAATATAATTATTAAAAATATGTTATATACTAAGTTATCAAATGATTTCTTATTCTTATTAAATATTATTTCTTATCGACTTTCTATTTTTTTTAAATTAATTTTAATAAACAGAAAGTAGTTTTTCCTTTAATTAATTGGATTTTATAACTAAATAATATTTGCTAAGATATTTACTCCATTCATTAAAATAATAAATTAACTTATAAATACATGTCTATAAAACAATTTATATAAAAAAAACCCCTTTAAAACTGCCTTCTTTTGTCAACCATTAACTTAACTTAAAATAATGATGATTTACCGAAACGCTTTATTCATATAACGTTTTATAAGCACAACTCATCACACCGCATGGCCGAATGGTTAGGACGATCGTCTTCCATCCCTACCGTCCGTGGATCAAATCCCACTGCTTCCCAAGGTCGAAGTGCATTAGTAAGCTTAGTTCCCAGTATTCCTAAAAGATGGCGCCACCAAAGTTGATATCGTTATTATTTTTTAATATATAGTACCATAAAGAATTACCATACACTTAACGTTTATATGGTTTTTCATAAGAATTACCATACACTTAACGATTATATGGTTTTCCATAGAATCACTTTTACCATAGGCAAAAATCCATATGATTGCACTTATGGTGTTTTTTTATGGTAATTCTATGCCTTTTTTTGCTAAGGGTTCGTAGTACCAAAAATGGTCTTAGCGGATTTTACACTAATAAAAACAAAACACGCTGGTTCTTAAAGACAACAAATGTGGACTGTAGATGCGTTTTATTTAACACTGAAATATACGAGCCATTGGTCGGTTATCAACATTCCATGATCTTTTTACATTCGAATAAACACAAAACTTAAAAACAAAACATAGAATGCTGCCAAAAATATAAAAATAAAAAGAATAAATTACCATGGTAACGAATAATACAATTTCTTACTAGAGCTTTTTCACATAAATGAAAGCAGACGGTTTTTACCAAAACATCCTGCCCCCCGTTGAAATCCCTTAGGATTTCAACAAGTGGCTAAGTGGTCTTCTTACAGTTTTACTATAATGAAAAAACAATTAATAACACAAATAAAATTAATGTAAAATATAAAAAATGAAAAAAGAAAGTTTATAGTTTATAGTTTTTAGCTTTTTATAGGAAGGGGACAGAGTTTCACTATTGGTCGATTTATGATACCACTATTAGTCTTAATCGTGACAACTCTGACTCTATTGTCTGAACCTGGATGAACAGTTATTATTCTTCCTAGTTACCATTTTAGCGGTGAAAGGTTATCATCTTTGATGAGAACTAAGTCATTAACTTGCAAATCTTTGTGGCATTTTTGCCATTTAGCTCTTTGCTGAAGTTGAGACAAGTATTCTCGGCTCCATCTTTTCCAAAATTGCTGTAGCATGAACTGTCTCACATGCCATCTGTCAAGGTGATTTAAAGGACTCAGATCGTGTTCAGGTATGGCAGTCAGAGAAGTTCCAACTAGAAAATGGCCAGGTGTTAGAGCAGTTAAGTCTGTTGGGTCAGATAATATAGGACACAATGGTCTAGAGTTGAGACAAGCTTCAACTTGCGTAACCAGGGTTTGGAATTCGGGATAAGTTAACACAGTATCACCAACGATTTTCTTAAGGTGCGATTTCATTGATTTTGCTGCAGATTCCCACAGTCCACCAAGGTGTGGAGCTGAAGGCGGGTTAAATGTCCAAGTTATTTCCTCTGACGACAGAAATTTGTGAATTTCTTCGTTCTGCTTGCACTGCAATAGATACGTGTTGATTTCCTTTTTTGCACCTTTGAAGTTGCTTCCACAGTCATTAAAAATCTCAAGAGGTTTTCCTCTTCTTGCAGTAAATCGTTTTAATGCACTTAAGAATGCCTTTGTTGAAAGATCTTCTACGACTTCAAGATGGACTGCTTTGATCACGAAGCAGACAAATACACAGATATATGATTTAAATGATTATGATCCACGTCCAGCACGATATTTAATCATGTATGGTCCTGAGAAATCTGTTCCAACTCGATTAAATGATCGTTATTGTGTTACTCTGGATACTGGAAGATCAGCCATTATTTGTTTTGCAGATTGAGCTCTGTATCTACAACACATAACACAAGTTCTCACTATTTTACGAATAGCAGATTTGGCAGCAATGATCCAAAATTTCTGCCTAATTAAAGAAAGAAGTTCTGGAGCTGCATGTAAATATTTTTCGTGAAAATATTGAGTTATGATCTTAGTCACATGATGCTTTCATGGTAGTAAGATTGGATGTTTTTCATTCTCTGACAGCTGTGCATTTTTCAATATCTCTCCGACTCTCAATATTTTGTCATCATCTAAAATAGGACACAAACAAATGAGACTGCTATTTTCAGGTAATTCTTTTCCGGTTTCTAAACAGTGGATTTCTTTACTAAAGTTCATCTGTTGAACTATTATAATAATGAAACGTGTTGCGGCTTGAATTTCTTTGCTTGATAAAAAGGATGTATTTCTTTCTGGACGTGTTACCTTAGAGTTGGAGATGAATCTCAATATCCATGCAAATATGCATTGCAACATTGGAAACGAGGATATTTTCGATATAATATAAAGTTCCTTTGCAGTTTCAGAAATTACAAGTGATGATGTTTTCCGTGCTTCTGGTAAATCTTCTTCATTTATGGGAATAGGTTTATTCACTGGAACCTCACTGTTTCTTAACCATGGTGGTCCATTCCACCACAATTCATGAGACAGTAATTCTGCTGGAAATAATACACGAGATGCACAATCAGCAGGATTTTCCTTTCCATCTACATGGCTCCAATTTTCAGCTGGTAATATGGATTGAATTTCTGCAATTCTATTGGCTACAAATACTTGCCATCTTTTAGGATCTGATGTTAGCCATGACAACACAATTTTTGAATCACTCCATGCGCGCACTAAATCTGGTTTTAAATGTAATGCTGATTTAACAGCTTGTATTAAATGTGTCAGTAATACTGCAGAACATAATTCGAGCCTTGGAATCGTGATGGGCTTTAAGGATGCCATTCGAGTCTTTGCTGCTAAAAGTTTCACATCAATGTTCGAGTTATTACAAGTTTTAACATAAATAACGGTGGAATAACCCTTTTCTGAAGCGTCGCAGAATCCATAAAGTTCACATCGAGACTAATTGGGCAAGACGACTTTTCTGGGTATACAGGGTGATTCATAAAAGATGGGCAGAACTTTAAGGGGTTATAGTACACTTAAAGACAAATAATATTAAATAGGAGACTAAGGGTCCCAGACTTATTCCCAAGGAGATAGGGGGCATTAAAGTTTAGGGTCCGAAATTTCAAATGATTATAAAAAATGAAAAAATTGGTCGATTCGTTTGCGGTTTTTGCAAAAAATTTTCTTTATGCCAGTATTTTCTTGAAATAAAATTTTAAAGTTCAATTTCAAAAAATGCCGATAGGGAGCGCTTTAGACTTTGGAGTAACAAACAACTATTTTTTAACGTTATTTTTTGTATTTCTTTAAATGATTTCGAAAGCTTAGACTTAAACTTAAATTTTGATCTAAAAATCTGAGTCCTAACGAGTAGTTAAGTAGTGTAAACTGAAATTTCAAATTTGAAACCTTTCTCCCCCAGAACAAAAATCAGTTATTCCCGATCTTTGTGTCGTAGATTAGGCTCTAACTACTGCCGCGTTTTGCTAAAATTATTCTTTATGTCAGTATTTTCTTGAAAATAAATTTTAAAGAAAAGTTTCAAAAAATTCCGATAGAGGGCGCTTTAGACTTTGGAGTAACGAACAACTATTTTATACCGTTATTTTTTGTGTCTCATTAAATGCTTTCTAAAGCTTAGACTTAAACTTAAATTTTCAGCTCAAAATCTGAATCGCTGAGCGTGGTTCGGTAGCGAGGGGAGGGGGTTCAAATTTCAACTTCTAAACATAGTTCAGTTTGCACTACTTAACCATGCCCAACGATTCTGTGCTGTGATACGAGGCAAAAATACAACTTTCGTCAAGGACTGCATAGTCGGAATTCACTCATAAAGGCACTGGCACAGTTGGAAACGTCGCTCATGCAAACGTTAAAGCTTCATTCCTGACGCCAGTCACCGGGTGAAGAAGGAGACAGAAAGTATGCAAATGTCAAATGGGGAAGAAGAAGAACACGTATGCAAAATTTCGACACGATTCAGGCATAAAAACCACTGAACGGTGAGTCAAGTGTAAGTCGCTGTAGTAATGAATCGGAAGATGGTGCCCTTCACGAATAAGGAAAAGGCTGAGATGCATTTAATTTACGGAGCGGCAGATGGAAATTGTGCAGAGGCACAACGAATGTACGGAGAGCGATTTCCCAACAGGCGGTTGCCTAACCGCAAAACTTTCGAGCGCTTGCACAGACAGTTGTGTGAGACGGGATCATTTCTCGCTTCCCGGTCGAATGCAGGTCGTGCAAAAAAGGACGAATCAGTAGTTGTTGCAGAAGCCATTCTGGATGTAGTAGCGGCGCAGCCAAGTACAAGTACACGAACAGTGGCTAGGCAGGTGGATACCTCACAGTCCATGACTTGGAGGGACTGAAGGATGAACATTTGCTCCCGTTTCATGTGCATCGAGTCCACAAACTGTCTCCAGGGGATTATCCAAATCGTATTGAATTCGTCCGCTGGTTTCTGCAGCAGAACGCGCTAAATCCACATTTTGGACGAACTGTGCTTTTCACCAATGAATGTACCTTCACACGTGAAGGTACATTTAACACACACAATGCACACGTATGGGCGGATGTCAATCCACATGCTACGTATCCACATGCTCATCAGAGACGCTTTTCCATCAATGTTTGGGCAGGAATCCTCGGAGACCACCTAATTGGACCGTACCTTCTTCCTGAACGCCTCAACGGTAAAACATACCTCACATTTCTGCAACATGTGCTGCCAGACCTGTTAAACGTTGTTCCTCCACGCATCCGGCGGGTCATGTGGTTCCAGCACGATGGAGCGCCAGCCCATTACGTACGAGACGTCCGCAACTATCTGGACATCACATTTCCGAACAGATGGATTGGTCGAGGTGGTCCTGTTGCTTGGCCTGCTTGCTCGCCCGATCTTTCACTACTCGATTTCTTTTTTTTGGGGACAATTGAAGGCTCTTATGTATGAGACACCCATTGAATCCCCCGAGGAACTGGTCGCCAGACTTTCCGCCGATGTAGGGGAAGTGCTCGAAAAGCCTGATGTTTTCGCGAATGTTCGCCGTTCCATTCTTCGCCGTTGTTCTGCGTGCATAACCTCTGGTGGTCACAATTTTGAACATTTATTGTAATTACATGTTAATAAATATGCTTTGGTAACATAATCCTAATTTGTGTCTTTTTACCTCGTATCACAGCACACAATGTGTGGACATGGTAAACTGAACTGTGCTCAGGAGTAGAAATTTCAAACCCCTCTCCCCAGACACTTAACCACGTCTAACGATTCAGATTTTGGGCTGAAAATTTAAGTCTAAGCTTTAGAAAGCATTTAATGAGACGCAAAAAATAACGGTATAAAATAGTTGTTCGTTACTCCAAAGTCTAAAGCGCCATCTATCGGATTTTTTTTAAACTTTTCTTTAAAATTTATTTTCAAGAAAATACTGACATAAAGAATAATTTTAGCAAAACGCGGCAGTAGTTAGAGCCTAATCTACGACACAAAGATCGGGAATAACTGATTTTTGTTCTGGGGGGAGAAGGGTTTCAAATTTCAAATTTCAGTTTACGCTACTTAACTACTCGTTAGGACTCAGATTTTAGATCAAAATTTAAGTTTAAGTCTAAGCTTTCGAAATCATTTAAAGAAATACAAAAAATAACGTTAAAAAACAGTTGTTTGTTACTCCAAAGTCTAAAGCGCCCCCTATCGGCATTTTTTGAAATTGAACTTTAAAATTTTATTTCAAGAAAATACTGGCATAAAGAAAATTTTTTGCAAAAACCGCAAACAAATCGACCAATTTTTTCATTTTTTATAATCATTTGAAATTTCGGACCCTAAACTTTAATGCCCCCTATCTCCTTGGGAATACGTCTGGGACCCTTAGTCTCCTATTTAATATTATTTGTCTTTAAGTGTACTATAACCCCTTAAAGTTCTGTCCATCTTTTATGAATCACCCTGTATATATGGAATTTAAGAGTTTGACTTCATGGCACAAAATTTTCCACTTTTGGTTAATAATTTCTGGTACTGGATCATCCCATGATAATTGTAATTTCCACAGCTGCTGAAGAATAATTTTAGTTAAAATTACAAAAGGTGCAATCCATCCTAGTAGATCAAAAAGTGTTGATACATATGACAAAATAATTCTTTTAGTAGGGACATTTTGATAATCTATATCACTGAAATTGCATTTGAACATATCATTATGAGGATGCCATTCAACTCCTAGAACTTTTATGGCCTTATTGCCCACTATATTATGTATATTATCATTACTTATGTTTGTAAACTCAGCGTTTTTCAACAGTGATAATTCATTTGTGCACCATTTATGTAGTTCAAAACCACCTTTTCCTAGCATATTCTGTAATTCATTTATCAATTCCATACCTTCCTGACTACTCTTAACACCGGTTAACACATCATCAACATAAAAATCTCTCAAAACTATAGTCTTCGCTTTTGGAAAATTAAGACCCTCATCCATTGCTAACTTATTCAAACATTTTGTTGCAAGATATGGTGCAACCGCAGTTCCGTATGTTACTGTATTTAAGCGATAAGTTTCTATTGGTTTTTCAGGACTATCTCTCCATAAAATTCTCTGAAAATCCCTATCCTTTTCATGAATTTTTACTTGTCTATACATCATTCTTATATCAGCTGTTATTGCAATATTATGAAATCTAAATCTCAATAAAATGCAAATTAAATCATCTTGTGTTTTAGGACCTATCATTAGAGTGTCATTTAAAGAAACACCTGTTGTGGCTTTAGCACTCGCATCAAAAACGACTCTTAATTTGGTAGTTAAACTAGAATTATTCAAGACAAAATGGTGTGAGATGTAGTAATGTTTATTCTCCAATCCATGATCTCTGTTTGAAATAAGATCCATATGCCCCAAATTTAAATATTCTTTCATAAATTGAACATATTGATCATAAATTTCTGGCATGGATATTAATCTTTTCTCAAGATAAAGAAATCTTCTATATGCCATTTGACGAGAATCACCTAGACTATCTCGATCATGTTTAAATGGTAATGCGACTGAATAGCGACCTGATTTTTCTCTAAAATGAGAATTCTCAAAATGTTTTTCACAAAGTTTTTCTTCAAGTGTTAAAAGTGGCACATTTGGAATTTTTTCTAATTCCCAAAATGAATTTATTAGCTCATCAGTTTTTGTACTTAAATGATTTACATGTACTGGATCCTTTGCTAGCGTTTCAAAATTTGTAGTACCTGAGATTATCCACCCAAGTCTCGAATTTAAGGCAAATAGAAGGTTAGGTTCACGTTTAACAAGTTCCCCAGTCATTAAATGCATAAATGCATTTACACCAAAAAGAATATCAATTTTTTGTGATTTATAAAATAATGGATCAGCTAACATTAAATCACTAAAGTTATCGCAAATGTTTGAAGGCAAAGACACATAGGGAATGTTATCTGTGATTTTGTCCATTGCGAACGCTGATGTGGATACTCTGAGATCACTTTTGAAGTGAGAAGTGAATAATAAATCGACTTCTCCATCACTCACAGTATTAAATGTTCCTAAACATGAGACAGAAATAGAACTGTCTTTCACTTTTAATCCTAATTTGTTTACACATTCTCGAGAAATGAATGATCTTTGAGAACCTGTATCCAACAAACATCTACATTTTACAAACTCTTGTTTATAATTTTGAACTTTTATTGATGCGGTACATAACAAAATATGAGTCTTTTGATTACTCTTTGCGTTTGACTCATAATGGGAAGCACACAAAGTAGACGACACATTCTCATTTGCTGACTCAACTTTTTGAGGGACGAATTCTTGTGCATGTGGGGACATACTACTATTTGAACGACTCTTATTCCTTGAATAATCTACCATATGCAAAATACTGTGATGTTTCTTAAAACAATGGTGGCACGTATTAAGACTCTTACATTTGTTGAGTAAATGTAGGTTTAGATACCTTATTTACAGCTAGTTTACTATTCTGAAGAGTTCTTGCGTAATTTTTAAGAAATTCAATTATATCACTAAGTTTCGGAATCTCATTGCTTTTAAGCTGGCGTTCCCACCATAATTTTGTAAAAGTATCCAATTTTTGCAAAACTAAATACGTCATTAATGTATCCCCAAATTTATCAATGCGTTGGTCCAATATTTCTAACGAGCGAATTATTTCATTAACATTGTCAACTAAATTTAAAATAGCAATAGCTGATTCTGTTTGAAGTGTAGGTAAACTCAGAAATCGTTTAATATACGCAAAAATTTGCTCTCTCTTATTTGAATATCTTTCATCTAGCAAATTCCATGCTAATTCAAAATTAGAATCCGAAATTTGAATAGAATGGATGACGCGATATGCTTCACTTTTTAATGAAGCCTTCAAATATTGCAGTTTTTGGGCATTTGAAATATTTTTATTGCTATTTACGCAAGCATTGAAAAGATCCTTAAATCCTATCCATTCTGTTATATTACCTTCAAAAGTAGGTAAGGATAATTTTGGCAGTTTAACATTTTCAAAAACTTGCTCTGTAACTACACTAGATTTATTTCCACTTTTATTTAACCGAGCATTTTGAATTTTTAATATTTGTTCACCTTTAAATTTCCATAAATCAATTTTATCTGAAATTTCTTGAGCACCGTCTATTTCGCTTTCTAACTGTTTAGGATCTTTAATTAAAATTTCTATTTCTCTATCAATCTTTTTAAACTCAGTTTCCTTCTGTTTTAACAACTCAATGTTTTCTTCTAAATCATTCACATTAATTTCATCCACCGCAATAATATTTTCAATTTTCTTAATATAATTTGTAATAGTTCTGCGTAAAGCAGCTCGTTTAGTTTTAAAAGTGTTCAAGTCAGTCATTTTTATTACATTAAACCAATAAAGTAATTCTAAATTGTACTAATTCTTTTTTACTCATAAAATCGAATGTCAAATTAACTCACCTTCTCTTTTTTCCCTTGCTATGAATGTCAACATTGAAAAGGGCCCCACCAGTGGCCGAGAGGTTCGGACCTCTCAACTGGTAGACGGCAGGTGCTGGGTTCGAGACCAATCGCGGCTGTCGGCCTAACCGTTCGGAGTTTTCGCGGTTTTCTTCGAACCTTGCGTAAATACGGGTTAGGTTCCCTTAGAAAGACCCCCACGAAGGGCACTCCCCCCTGGTCCTATATCCCATTAGTGTAGATAATCGGACGACAAAAATAAACCAAACCAAACCAACATTGAAAAGGATTTCGGAAAAATGTTCTTTTTTTACGCTGATAATTTTCACAAGCTCCGGCTAGACTTGAGACCAAAAATGTTCGTAGTACCAAAAATGGTCTTAGCGGATTTTACACTAATAAAAACAACACACGCTGGTTCTCAAACACAACAAATGTGGACTGTAGATGCGTTTTATTTAACACTGAAATATGCGAGTCATTGGTCGGCTATCAACATTCCATCATCTTTTTACATTCGAATAAACACAAAACTAAAAAAAAACATAGAATGCTGCCAAAAACATAAAAATAAAAAGAATAAATTACCATGGTAACGAATAATACAATTTCTTACTAGAGCTTTTTCACATAAATGAAAGCAGACGATTTTTACCAAAACAGTGAGTGCCCCGAACTGAGCTTAACCCTTAGACTACCAAAAAAAAGTATATGCAAGAACTACCATTCGGGTCCATTGGACCCATATGTAAAATATATAGGATTTCAAGATATACAAAACACCCATTTATCTACAATGAATATATTTGTTATTAATGCACCTTATACAATATATAAAAGTGATATATATAGTAATAAAGTAATATATATAGTAATAGAGTAAGAAAGTAACACATACAGTAAGAAAGTAATATATATAGTATATTATAATGACTACAAAACGTTTTTCATCATAATAAAATTATTCTATACATGAAGTACAAATAACGACGGAATGTTCTCCGCAAGCATTTTTCGTACACTTCTTGCATAATGTTCGTGTTTTTCGATCTTTTTTAGAGGGACAAATATGACATCTTGATTTTTTTCGTGGCGGTTCAAAACTATTTGCGTAAAGTTGTTCTGAAGTAGATGTTGAGACGGCGATACCTCCTTCACCTACTAATTTTTCTGCAAGTTGAATAATGAAATTCCGCCTTTTTTTCATTTTCGGATCACATTCAGCATTCAGTGACAACCATATTATGTATGCATTCATCGCACTTATATCGATCATATTATAAAATACAATCAAAGGCCACCGACGTGTCATGCGTTTCACACTATATGTTCTTACCATTTTGAAACCCAAATAAAGTAGAATATACAGAACGATGTTTTGGATTTGTGAACATAGCGGGTAATTCAGGTTTATTTTTTCGAATTGTTCCAATAAGAGATAATTTTTTTGAAGTAAGATGTGTTGCTAATGCATATGACGTAAAAAAGTTATCACATGTAATATTACGACCAGAATTTTCAATTTCCTTCGTCAATCTTTTATCTACATTTTCTCCCTGATGAGATTCTCTTACTTCATTTTTGCCTGTATATAGTTCCAGTTTCCAAGCATACGATGTTACGCTGTCACAAATAACCCAGAACTTCAATCCATACTTTCCAGGTTTAGATGGCATATACTGACGGAAAGGGCATTTTCCACGAAAAGAAACTAATTGCTCATCGACAGTCATAGACCATTTAGGAATATAAGGGTCTTGTAAATAGCTATTCCACAATTCAAAGCATTCTCTTATTGGCTGTAATTTATCAGTTGATCTTCTTTTACGCCTCTCAGCAGCATCATCATCAAATCTTATGACACGTAATATACTTGTGAATCTATTGCGACTCATAATGTCCCGAAATATTTGTCTTCCATTTTTTATGCTCCAAAGTTCGCTTACTGTTTCATTTTTCGATTTATATACTCCAATAAGTAATAAAAGTCCGATGACTTTTTAAGTTCTATAATATCTATAGGTTTCCACTCTTTATCGAATACTCTATTGCCTTCCGCGTTTGTCCATTTTACTATAATTTCCAAAAGTCTTTTTCGGAAATAGATAAGAAATGAGGATGATATGGAATCCACTTCACGATTTGCAAATCTTGAAGGTCCAGATTTTTCACGTAAAATATTGATTTCAGTACGTCTTCCTTGTGGTCTGGCAACTTCATTCTTATACCAGATCTGTGAATTATTTTTGGAAACAAAAGTAGAATTTGAAGTACTTGTGGTTGCTACATTTACTTCATTGGAATCATTATCAGATTCTGAGTAGGAATCAGAAATTTCATTATGTATTTCAACATAATCTACTTCACCTTCATCAGACGACAGATTTTCATCATCGGTGTCGAATTCTATATCGTCCGGATTTTCCATAATTTTTTGAATTTCCTCTTGAGTCAATACTTTTTTTTTGTTCATCTTCAATTCAGTTTTTAACAAAAAATAAGTTAGGAAATAAGAAAATGATGAATATTTGTAAAATAACAAAGCGCGTACAAACTACACTTATTACTTGTCTTCAAATATCAAGTCCTATTTTCAATGAAAAGACTCAAAAACATCAATAGACACCATTCGCTCACTAACTGTGTCTGTTGATAAATGACTCTCTGAACCAGAAGTAACCTTTTATATATAGAGCATGAAGTTTACTAGATCAGTCTAGAATGTTCTCAAAACTTCATTATAAAGTCGCCAAATTTGGCGAGATTGGCGCTAAAAATCCATCGCCAAATGGGCGATAAACAGTCAATTATGGTAACCCTGTTCCTCCTCATGATTTATGGCAACCCTAGAAAAAGAAAGCAACAGTATATTACGTTTGTTTTAATGTTGGGTCCAATGGACCCGCGTGGTAAACAATGAAACAAATTAAAAATAGGTAAAAAATTTCGAACTAAATTTTAATCGCAATTGTATATACATAGAGGAGACAATTGCAGGAAAAGTCATGTAATCGCAAAACTTTGAATGCTATTTTTCATGAGAAAAATTTACATTAAATATTGCTGTCGGGTCCAATGGACCCGTCTGGTAGACGGAAGGTTATGCTGCGGACGTGAGTATAGTTTACAATTTAATCTCTTAGTATTGTGCTTAGTGACAGGAAATCTTGAATATAGCTCCACTTTCCCATTGCCCAGAGGTTTGAATAAAACATTGGATTTTAACTTTTACTTAAGATTATGTCTTCATTTAACACTAGAACCTCGGAGACGGGTCATTTTGACCCGTACTCTGTGAAAAGATGTCGATTCGAACCAGATAAATCTCCTTAAAATAATTTATATGCAAGCTGCACAAAATTTATTTAAACTAAATAAGTTAAATAGACTTAAATACAAATTCTGATGTGAATTATTTTTATAAAACTTGGGTAAAATTTCCCGCAGTTCTAGTGTTAACCAACAGAACACCGGCCACGTCACATGTTTTAAAGGCATTTTGTAAACTCAGATGAAAATAACATTTATTTTATGAGTAAATCAGATAGATGTTGTCATTTATTGATTTGTTTTTAAATAAAAAATATTCAAATATAAAGATATGAAGTAAAAATGTGAAATTTTTTTTTTCAATAATTTTCAATTGTTGTCATTGTTGAAATAATATACTTTTAATCATTGTGGTGTGTTCATGGTTTTTTGCCTTTTTCTCGAAATGTGTTTTTTTACGCTTTGTTACATTTTTCTAAAACTCTATTTTAGAGTAACAGTTGAAATTCTCTAAAATAGTGCAACTAACTTGTTTCTTTAAAAATATATAACATACAGGTCAGAGTGAAAGAAAAAATTAAATTTTGAAAAATATGTTATTAAAATTTTTACGATTTTCAAAGTTTTTTATTAAATTATTTGTAATTTTGTTTATTTTAAACCAAATTAAAAATTTCTCATTATTTTTCTCAAATCATATGTTTTTCTGATACCATAACAAACTTTAAGGTGATAGATTCAAAAGTCTTTTAGAAAAGTTTACCGATTAAACATATTGTTTAAAAAAATTTCATATAGATAAATTAAAAAATTAATTAATGCTTGGAAACTACTTTATGAATAAAATTAATTTCATTTGATTTATATAGGGTCTGTAATGGGCATGTTTACTTTTAAAAAATTTCATTTCTATCTCTATTTCTAAGTACATGTTAAATATTAATTAAATACATGTTAAATATTTTGAAAAGAATCTTCATTTTACTTTTGGAGATTCTCAATGTGCCTTTAAGACAAACTATGCTTGTATTCCCTTTTTAAATTTATATCTAAGACTTTCTGTGTGCTACACATATACAGAAAATCCGATACATAATTTACGAGAACCCTTTACTGTTAACTTTATGAAAATAAACCTTAAAGCAGTTATGAGTTAAATACTAACAAACATTTGTCTTTCCTTAGTCCTGAATAGAAATATTTTCCTCACAGTGATTTTCCCAAAAGGCATGTGATCGGATTTCTGAAATATAATTAAGAAAATAATTTCAACGTGCTCCTTTTCCTAACTTCTAAAATCTAATTTGGAACGGTGTAATTAAGGGTTATGTTAATTCATTTAGCATGCTTTTATTAATATTAATGAAAATTTTTAATGGATTAAAAAAATTATTTTATTAATTAAAAAAATTAAAGTTTTAAAGTATCTTGTTGGATTATAGGATTGATGTTGGATAATGAATAATTAGGTAAATGGGTAACTGCAATATAACTAAAACCGTTCAGTGTAAAATTCCGTAATCTTACATAAACAAAGTAGTCAAAGTAAAATATATAATTAATGCTGCATTTCCAATGAATACTGTATGCGAAATATTTTTTTATGTAATCTAAGTGAATGAAATCCGGAAAACATGAATCATTAGTATTTATATTTAAAAGAATATTTTTATTGCATCAATAGCACTTTAGCAAATATGTTACATTGAAAAGATAATTTATAATTTATCATGCACAGCTGTAAATAGAACTTGTAAAATTATAATACAGTTAACATGCCGATATCAGCCAAAAATGAGGTAAGGAATGAATGAAATATGTATCCGAGTTCCGCAAACCCCTTCCTTCAAAAATAAAAAGAAAAAAATAAGGTACAGAGATGTAATTACAATAGAATCGGAAGCACTTTTTCAACAAAGCACAGTACATATTATTACATATAGTTCAATAAGTATGAGTGTTCGCAGAAGCATGAAACAAAATTGGCAATAATTTGCGCATACTTATCAACGTCTATGGATGATTAGAAGACACAATACTAGAGATACAATTCATCTTAAAGCCAACACCACTTGTGTATTAGTAATTAAAAACTATGAGATTTAAATATCGAATTATTGAGAAAACTTGTATAAACAAGTAACAGAAAAGTACCCGTAAAGCATGGTGACGTCACTGCAACGTCGTTGTGAAGTCACATTGTGACTTTGTTACCATCGATTGTTGTTGTGACGTCACGCGACGTCGATGTGAAGTCACAGTGACTAAAATGTGAAGTCGTTATGGCCGTTTTAGAGCTTTTTTGTGACGTTTCACTAAGTGGTTACAATGTGACAAATTTGTGAAAAATGTGTCATTTGTGACAAATTTGACATTAACATTGTGAGGAAACTGTGACAAAAGCGACGATATTTAAATTGCCAGAAACATGTTTTTTAAAGTAAATAACATGTTTTGAAGAATATTTATAAATTTCTAAAGATTTTTAAGAAAATCACATCTCATTCAAAATGTGACGTCACTGAGTGGTGGCATTTTGGTCACAGTTGTGATGTGACCAAAGTGACTCACAGTGACGTCACTGTGACGTCACTATGACTATGCATGCTATTAGGGTAACTTGTTGATAACACCACAAAAGATCGAAAATAAGCAATGCCATTGAAAAAATTTCCTCTTTTTTTTTTTTTTTTTTTTTTTTTTTTTTTTTTTTTTTTTTTTGCAATTTTTTTTTACCACTTTTACAGCAGGGGCGAGATTGAACGGAAATGGGAAAGTTAAAAAAAACAGCCAATAGGAAAGAAAAAGGCATCATACAATTATAAAAGAACAAAACAAAAAAAGTAAAGCAAAGTTCAATCGAATGATGGTGCGCATTTTATGTTTTTTATGGTGTTATTAAGAAGTTATTTTGCTCGTAAGATTAAGATTTGAAAATTATTAAGTTGATAGTAGGGTGAGAACGTAACAAAAATCTCGTGAAACAAACCAAATCTTTCGCTTCATATTCGAGTTCCAGAAACAAATGATAATAGTGCAGCACTACGGGAACAATTTATTTAGGCATGTCATAAACCTTTATTGCCACCACAGACATCCTTAATAGATACAAGATTGGTTGAATAAACTAGGACTCGTTATTTACAGATTTTTATCAGCAGATTCTTTTCAAATGGGGATGTCAAAGTTCAATTTCCATATTAATTTCTGATCCATCGCTTTTGTAGGACAAAGAAATGGCAAAAAGTATTAATCGCTAAATTCTCCGTTTATGGTTTGTAAAATAAGCAAGTAATGTATAAGTACTATAGAAGCAACTTAGGATGACCTAAAAAACATATTGCTACTTAAACTAAAGGCATAAACCATTATAAACTTTGCGGGATGTCAAATTTCATCTACATATTATCCGATATACATTGAATATCAATAAATTTTAAAATGAAAGTAAAGAAATGTGCTACCACTTCCCGGGTTATTAGTAATGTGCTAAAAATCATTTACATCTGCAAAACAATAAATAACCAATTGCTTCTTCATCGAACTATTTTGACTAAAATTTAAGTAAATTTCCTGATCTCTGGAACACTGCTGCTTTATTTTCATACTCCTTTATCTTTTTCTTTACCTGCTTTATTTTCTTAAAGCTTTATTCAGTGTGTGGGGACTGAATTCTCTTTCGTCTGTAAGTTATCCGATGTACATTGAATGTCTATAAATTTTAGTTTGCGAATAATGAAATTTAATTTACATCATTCACATGTAACTAAATAAATAAACAACGTTAAAGAGCTCAAATATTATAAAATAAAAGATGTTAAAAGTATACAGCTGTTTCGGGACTTCTAAAGTCCCATCATCAGTGCTAAAAAGTGTAAAACGTAAAAGAAAGTCACATCGTAAAATAAAATAAAATAAACCGTGCATCTGAGCTCACCGCTAAGGCGAACTGACTAAGAAACGTCGCAAAGCAACAGTAAAATTAAACTGGAACGCGCACCCAGAGGAGACCAATCATATGTCACTTCTCACTGGACGAGTCCAAATCAAAGAGAACAGGAGGGAGGGGGGAGGGGGAATGAAATTACAGGAATGGAAACCAGACACCAGAAAATCTTGGAGTACTGGACATGTCATTAACTAAATTACTAGAGTTTTTCCATATATGAAAAGCTTCCCAAAAGTCTAAATCATAAACAGATGAACAATATTGTATTATTGAAGCTTCGGAAAATTTAAAATTATGACTATTGGACCAGCAATGGTTGGCGATAGCGGAACGTTTTATTTCACAATTTTTAACGTTAGCACTGTGCTCTCCCACACGTTTTTTCAAGGTACGCTTCGTCTGACCGATGTACATTTTATCGCATTCGCAAGAAATCTTATAAATACCCCATTGTGATAAATCATCTATTGGATCTTTGAGATTAGAGAATTTAATTTTATTGAAAGGAGTAAAGGTTATTTTAAAGTCAAATTTTGACAAAATTTTGGAAATTTGATGACTGATTTTTGGAAAATATGGAAGAATAATTAAATTAACATTGCGGTCTGAGTTGAAGTTCGAAGGAGTACGTTTTCTTAATTTGTTATGAATGGAATCAACGATTTTGATTGGGAAACCCCGATCAATGGCAATGGATTTGATATGGTTTAATTCTGCTTTAAGTAAACTATCGGAGGAGCAAATATTTAAGGCCCGGTGTACATAAGTGTTAAAGGCAACTAATTTCTGATTAGGGGGGGTGAAATGAAAGTCGATGGGGGGGGGCAAAAATACAGCAAATGGTTTACGATAAACAGTTGTGTGAAAAAGGTTATTTTCGCGGGAAACCAAAACATCCAGGAAAGGTAATTGATTGTTATTTTCAAATTCGTAGGTAAATTGAATATGGTCATCTATTGAGTTCATAACTGTAAGAATATTAGTAAGATCAAGTATATCAGAGTCCAGCAACGCAAAACAGTCATCTACGTAGCGGATATAAAATGGAAAAGTGAGTTTTTTGAATAGTTTTAATTCGAAATAATAAGGATAGGACTGAGGGAGGAGCCCATGGATAAACCATCAGTCATGCGATAAAAGTTACCATTGAAAATAAATGTGTTTTGCGAGAGACAAATGCTAGTAAGGTGAATCAGTTCATCAATTTCGAAGTTTGTGAATGAAATTCCCGCAAACGCAATTCAAGACATTTTAGAGCACCTTGAACTGGAACATTGGTAAATAAGGATTTAACATCAAATGAAACCATTTTAGTCTTTTGTGCGCTATTGAAATTACGAAGTTTATTGACAAACTCATAAGAGTTCCTGCAAGTATGAATATTGTTAGAGAGTAGAGGGGAGAAAATAGAGGTAAGATATTTTGCTAATTTATAGGAAGCGGTACCGATGTTAGAAACAATCGGTCTGAATGGAATGCCTTGTTTGTGTACTTTTGGGAGAGTATAAAAACTTGCACAATGTGAGACAGAAGGAATGATAGAAAATTTGGTATTTTTGAAAATAAGGTGGGAGTTTTCAATCGTAGATTTAATAGCTTTCAGTTCTTTTTGAGAAGGATCAGAATTAATGTTTTTGTAAGGACCTTCATCTATTAGTTCCTGGGTTTTGGTAAGGTAGTTAGATTTATTCATAACAACAATTTGTCCGCCTTTATCGACTTTACTGATAACTATGTCTGGATTAGATTTCAGATTTCTTATACAACGGGATGCAGCTTTACTGACGTTAGACTTGGGGAGGTTATTATTGAAGTTCACATTATTGGCAATAAGATGTCTGATTGAATCCTTTTGAGATGGATTTAAAGTACTAAATTTGAACGCTCTTTCAATAGGAGCAATAATATTGGGAAATGATAGTTTACTAGCAAGTGCAAAATTATTATTTAATTTAAGGTAATGGATATCGTTATCAGTAAGTTCAGCATTTGAAAGGTTAACAACAGCATTCTCATTACCAACGGTAATGTGTTGGGTATTGTATCGTTATGTTTACTCGAGAGTGAGTTAAATTTGGTTTTCAAAGTAGCAATATGTTTATTAGATTTGTTCAGTGCACTGACCCAGGACCGGTTATCGATAGACACAAAATTGTGGTGAGAGTTAGACAGAAAAAGATGTAAATCATATAGTTCATGTTCAATCAAGGCAATTTTACGACGGGTCTCCTGTATAACAGATCTTAAAAGAGCGAGTTTAGTGCGGAAAATAATTTTTCCGACTTTGTTTGAAGTGTGCAAATTACAATGTACTGAAATAAAATTAAGGATTATTTTATTATGTTTACAGTTCGAAAGAAACCTGAGATGATTAAGGTATTTGAATTTCTTAAGACGGAGGTTAGAAAATCTATTGCAATGTGACATCTTGTAAAATCAAAAGTGTAAATAACTTTGAAATTCTTTTCATCGTCTTTCAAATACATTCTTCATAAATGTTTTATTTAAATATATCTTAGGAAAATGCAGGAAATCATTAAAACTGCAATAGAAATCATCAATTTCTTCTTCATCGTATAATTTTGACTAAATTTAGATAAGTTTCCTGATCTCCGATGTGCTGCCGCTTTTTTCATACATTTTTATTACAATCTTTACCTGCTTTATTTTCTTAAAGCTTTTTCAGTGTGTGAGATATTAATTTACATTCATCTATCTATATTATACAATGTACATTGAATCTTTATGAATTTCAAGCAAACTAAACTAAGGTAAAAGTTATTAAAAGTGATAAAAAATACATTAAAAAAGCAAAAAAAAAAAACCTTTATTCCGATGAACAAATATTTCATCGCATAAACAGAGACATTTTCAAAATCTTTGTTGATACAAACATTTTTGCAGCTTAAAAAAGAACAAGAATTTGGTAAATAACATCACAAGACCAGTTGTGTCTTGAAAAAACAACACAAACATAAAATAAAATAAAATAAAATAAATATGGATATTTTTGAATGTGAATTAACTTTCACACGTATTAACAATAAACATTAATATTATAAAAAATATAATATAACTTACAATAAAGGTCTTCATATCTGCATACTCGGATTTTTTTTTTAAATACTAATTAAAGTAATTATGTAAGTAATAAAGAATCAGTGAAATTTACAGTAGAACATTAGTAAAAAAATAAAATACTTTCGATTATTTTGGCGCGTAAAAACAAAAGCGTCGAGCCATTTGGTGAGCAGCATTTTTTGTCGCCTACAAACGATTTTTGTGGATCCGAAAATTGCTTGTTAATTGATTTTTAGAATGCGTGTAAATAGCATTTAATGAATCTAAACTTAAACAATGGGAGAGTTTAATACATATACTTTTTGTATTATATATTTGTGTTACTTGTTGCTGCAATTATGTAATTTTATCCCTCTAAAGATAATATGATATAAAAAAAAAAATATGTTCATATTGAAGAATATTTTTTCATTTATTTAAGCGCATTCCAAAATGAAAAATTATAATAATTACAAATATCAATATTGGAAAAGTTTTTGTTTCCATAGTAGCACAATTGCATCGACAGCACTCAATTGGACTTTATTTTGAGATTGAAACAAATTTTAATTAATTTAAATTCTGTTTTAATTCACAAATTTTCATAGTTAATTTTCATTATAAATATAGGCAAAATCATAGTTAAAAATTGATAAAACAAAAGTTTTTTAAATTAAATTTATTTAAACAAGTTAAACTTGAAGTATTTTTACCTCAAGATTATTTGACAAAAGAATTATTTTTTGAAATTTTATTTCATCGCCAACCAGTGAAAAATTGCCAAATAATGAAATTTTTGTTATTTTTATACTAATACTCAATCGAGTTTTCGCCAATATATATATATATATATATAAACACATTCAGGGTGCATCTAAACTCTTGGGCAAAACTTTAAACGGAGTTAGTACACATCAAGACAAACAATATTAAATAGGAAACAAAGGTTCCCAAACGTTTTCCGAAGGAGATAGCCGCTAAAAATTTAGGGACCTAAATTTCAAATGATTATAAAAAACGGAATAATTGGTCGATTCGCTTGCGGTTTTCACTAAAACTATTCTTTATGTCAGTATTGTCTTGAAAATAAATTTTAAAGATAAATTTCAAAAAACGTGGACAGAGGGGGCTTTAGACTTTGGAGTAACGAGCAACTATTTTTTGTTGTTATTTTTTGCATCTCATTAAATGTTTTCGGAAGCTTAGACTTAAACTTAAATTTTGAGTTCAAAATCTGAATAGTTGGGAGTGGTTAAGTAGTATAAACGGAACTGTGTTCAGAGAATTCAAATTTCAAATGGTCATAAAAAACGGGAAAGTTGGTTGTTTGATTTGCGGTTTTCACTGACACTATTCTTAATGTAAGTATTTTCTTGAAAGTAAATTATAAAGATAAATTTCAAAGATAAATTTCAAAAAATGCCGGTAGAGGACGCTTTAGACGTTGGAGTAACGTACAACTATTTCTTACCGTTATTTTTTGCATCTTATTAAATTTTTTTAGAAGCTTAGACATAAAATTAAATTTTGAGCTGAAAATTTGAAGCGTTGTAAGTGGTTAAGTTGCGAAAACTGAACTGTGTTCAATGGGGGGTGGGGAGGTTAAAATTTCAAATGATTATTAAAAACGGAAAAATTAGTCGATTCGTTTGCGGTTTTCGCTAAAACTATTCTTTATATCAGTATTTTCTTCAAAATAAAATTTAAAGATAGATTTCAAAACAATTCCTTTAGAGGGCGCCTTAAACTTTAGAATAACCAACAATTATTTTTAACCGTTATTTTTTGTATCTAATTAAATGCTTGAAAAATCTTAGGCTTAAATTTTCATGTCAAATTCCGAATCGTTGGGAGGGGTTACGAAGCGCAAACTGAATTGTGTTCAGGAATTGAAATGTTACCCTCCCCACCCCTCGAACACAGTTCAATTTTGCGCTACTTAATTACTCACAACGATTCAGATTTTGAGCTCAAAATTTAAGTCTAAGCTTTTACAAGCATTTAATTAGATACAAAAAATAGTGGTTAAAAATAGTTGTTAAATACTCTAAAGTTTAAGGGCTCTCCAACGGAATTTTTTTAAACTTATCTTTAAAATTTATTTTCAAGGAAATAATAGTTCATAAAGAATAGTTTTAGCGAAACCCGCAAACGAATCGACCGTGTTTTCCGTGTTTAATAATCATTTGAAATTTGAACCTCCCCACACTCATTGAACACAGTTCAGTTTGCGCTACTTAACCACTCTCAACGATTCAGATTTTCAACTCAAAATTTAAGTTTATGCCTATGCTTCAAAAAAAATTTAATGAAGTGCAAAAAATAACGATTAAAAATAGTTGTCCGTTTCTCCAAAGTTTAAAGCGCCCTCTATTTACATTTTTTGAAATTGATCTTTATAATTTATTTTCAAGACAATTCTGACATAAAGAATAGTTTTAGTGAAAACCACAAACGAATCGACCAATTTTTCCGTTTTTTATATTCATTTAAACTTTTGAACCCTAAACTTTAATGGCGCCTATCTCCTTCGGAAGACGTTTGGGACCATTAATTTCCTATTTAATATTGTTTCTCTTGATGTGCACTATCACTTCTTAAAGTTTTGTCTAAGAGTTTAGATACATCCTGTATATCATCATGAGAAGAACATTCTATATTTTTTATAAATGTATCGGAGTGTGACCGAATGGATACTTTCCTTATTAGCAAAGTGAAAAAATCATTACACCTACAAAAACAATAAATCACAAATTCTTTCTTCGAAGCGCAATCTTCACTAAAATTAAGTAATAGTTCCTGATCTCCAAAGTGCTACTACTTTATTTTTTATACCCTATATTGATCACGTGCAAGTAAAAACCTTTAAAACGAGACAATTACAGTGTTTAATGAACGTCATCTTGTAAATGACATCCGATCGGAAACTCCAACGCAAACATTTAAAACCAATTAACAGAGAAGTAAACACGGAAATAAGAGGAATATTTTCGAAAACCGGAAGCTTAATTAACACATCCAGAGGCAAAATAATGACGTTTTTAATAGCCACATTTTAAGTTCTTGAGAACATTCATGATATACAGATTTACACTAATTATATTTCCGTTGTCATATTCTTGCTCACAACAAATAGAAAAAAAATGATTCCAACAAATCTTCTTTTTTCTAAGGTTATTTTCTAAAAGCTTTTTTTTCATTTCTTTTTAATTATTTTTCCAAGTAACAAAGAAATAATTTACCCAAGTTCTCGAAGTTTAAGGAAATTAATGAAGGAAAAATGCCTTAGTGGTTCTGTATTTTTGAGCTTCTTCGTAAAACTGTTTAAATAAGTTTTTTTTTTTTTTTTTTTTTAAATGTAATTACAAAATTTTAAAAACGGAATACATGATGTTTAATGAATATTGATTAAGTATCGGTCAGTTTTTTTTATACTGTCGATGACATGAAAGAAAAAGGAAAAGTGTACCTTGACTTTTTTCTTTTTTTTTAATTACTACACTTATAATGATTATGTAAACAATCATAGAATTTGAAACAATTATTACAGTACAGAATTATTTTTCCCGAATTAAAAATTAAGCTAATGAATCTCAACTTCCGATATAAGCATAACAAGAAAGAAAAAAAATCATGCTTCAAACATAGATTAAAAAACACATTCCAACATATTCAGAATAACGTATCAAAACTGATTTGTTTAATAAGTTAAAATAAAACTAAAACATAATATGGAGAAGAAATTAAAAAATATGTATTTCTTACATTATTTAAGCCCGAGAAGGGACAGATATTGACTTATTTCATTTAGTTAATTTCACATTTAATGTTAGATAATGTAGCAAATGTGTTAAACCAAGTGGACAGTAAAAGGTAAAAATGAAGTTCAAAGAATATGCTACTTATATACCCTAAAAACTTAATTTGACATAAAAAAGTATTTTTTCAAAATTTAATTTTATCGCCAACTGGTGATAAATCGCCAAACAATGAAATTTACGTTATTGTTTTATGGATACTCAATTGAGTTTACACGAAAAGGTTTTTTATAAGTATATATATCCTCTTGAAAAGAACATCCTACAATTTTTTCATATGTATCAGAGAATCCCTGTATGGAGACATTCCTTGTTAGCAAAATACAAAAATCATTACACCTACAAAACAATAAATCACAAAATCATTCTTCGAAGCGCAATCATCACTAAAAGGTTATATTTCCTGATCTCCGCAGCACTATTACTTTATTTTCTTATACATTACATTGATCACGTGGAAGAGAAACCTTTAAAGCGAGACGATTACAATGTTTAATGAACGTCATCTTGCAAATGACATCCGATCGGAAACTCCAACGCAAACATTTAAAACCAATTAACATAGAAGTAAACACGTAGATAAAAGGAATATTTCCGAAAACCGGGAGCTTAATTAACACATCCAGAGGCAAAATAATGACGTATTTAATAGCCACATTTTAAGATCTTGAAAACATTCATGACTACAGAGTTTCGCTAATTATATTTCCGTTGTCATATTCTTCTTGCTCACAGCAAATAGAAATAAAAAAAAATTCCAACAAATCTTTTTTTTTTTTTTTTCTAAGGATATTTTTTAAAAGCTTTTTTCATTTGATTTCTTTTTAATTATTTTTCCAAGTAACAAAAAAATAATCTACCAAGTTAACGAAATTTGAGGAAATTAATGAAGGAAGAATACTTTACTGGTTATGTATTTTTGAACATCTTAGTATAACTGATTAAGTTATTTTTCTTTTAAATTTTAAAATATAATTACAAATTTTTAAAAACGGAATACATCCTGTTTAATGAATATTGATTAAGTATCGGTCAGTTTTTTTTTTTTTTTTTTTTTTTTTTTTTTTAATGACCTGAAAGAAAAAGGAAAAGTGTATCTTGACTTCTTCTTTTTAATTGCGTTCGTATTTATATAAATACGTAACTTTTATAGTCGTCGTTCAGTACGTCCGTCCGTTCGCATATAACAACGTAAAAACTACCAAATCGAATCGTTTGAAATTTAAAATATATGACTGTTGCATAATTTTATCGTATCATTTCAATTTCTTAAATTTTAACTTAGCAAAATGCAGAAAATCATTACACCTACAAAACAATAAACCATTAATTTTTTCTTCATCGCGCAATCTTGTCTAAAATTTAGATATATTTCTTGATTTTCGAAATGCTATTACTTTATTTTCTTACACCCTATATTGATCACATGCAAGAGAAATCTTTAAAGCGAGACGATTACAATGTTTAATGAACGTCATCTTGCAAATGACATCCGATCGGAAACTCCAACGCAAACATTTAAAACCATTTAACATAGAAGTAAACACGGAGATAAAAGGAATATTTCCGAAAACCGGGAGCTTAATTAACACATCCAGAGGCAAAATAATGACGTATTTAATAGCCACATTTTAAGATCTTGAGAACATTCATGATATACAGATTTACGCTAATTATATTTCCGTTGTCATATTCTTCTTGCTCACAGCAAATAGAAAAAAAAATCTTTCCAACAAATCTTTTTTTTCTAAGGTTATTTTTGAAAAGCTTTTTTTCCTTTCATTTCTTTTTAATTATTTTTCCAAGTAACAAAGAAATAATTTGATCAAGTTCCCGAAGTTTAAGGAAATTAATGAAGGAAAAACACTTTAGTGGTTATGTATTTTTGAGTTTCTTGGTAAAACTGATTAAATGAACTATTTTTTTTTAAATATAATTATAAACCTTTAAAAACGGAATACATCCTGTTAAATGAATATTGATTAAGTATCGGTCAGTTTTGTTAATGCTTCCAATCACATGAAAGAAAATGGAAAAGTGTACCTAGAGTTTTTTCTTTTATTTTATTTACACTTATAAAGATTATGTATAAAAGTAACAATATGATTTCAAACAATTATTACAGTACAGAAAAAAATATTTTTCCCGAAATAAAAATGAAGCTAATTAATCTCAACTTCTAATATAAACATAACAAGAAAAAATTATGCTTCAAATATAGATTATGAAACACATTCCAACATATTTAGAATAAATTATCAAGACAGGATTGTTTAATAAGTTAAAATAAAGCTAAAACATAATTTGGAGAAGAAAAAAAAAAAAAAAATCCTAGTTTATTTAAGCCCGAGATAAGATAGATATTAAGATATTTCATTCATTTAATTCTACATTTAACGTTAGATTATGTTACAAATGTATTAAACCAAGTGGACAGTAAAAGGTAAAAATGTAGTTCAAAGAATATGCTACTTATACACCCTAAAAACTTAATTTAACATAAAAAGTATTTTTTGAAATTTTAATTTCATCTTCAACTGGTGATAAATCGCCAAATCATGAAATTTTCGTTATTTTTAGGGATACTCAATTGAGTTTTTGCCAAAAGATTTTTTATAAACATATATATCCTCATGAAAAGAATATTCTATATATTTTTTTTCATATGTATCGGAGTATCCCTGTATGGAGATATTCCTTGTTAGCGAAATGCAAATAGCATTACACCTGTGAAACAATAAATCGCAAATTCCTTCTTCGAAGCGCAATCATGACTAAAATTCAGTTATTGTTCCTCATCTCTGAAGTGCTATTAGTTTATTTTCGTATAACCTATATTGATCACGTGCAAGATAAACCTTTAAAGGAGACAATTATAATGTTTAAGAAACGTCATCTTGCAATTGACATCCGATCGGAAACTCCAACGCAAACATTTAAAACCAATTAACGTAGAGATAAACACGGAGATACAAATAATATTCACACATCCAGAGGCAAAATAATGACGGATTTAATAGCGGCATTTTAAGTTCATGAGAACATTCATGACTACAGAGTTTCGCTAAATATATTTCCTTTGGCATATTATTCTTGCTCATAGCAAATAGAAAAAAAATCTTTCCAACAAATCTTTTTCTTTTCTAAGGTTACTTTCTAAAAGCTTTTTTTTTTTTTTTTTTTTTTCATTTCTTTTTAATTATCTTTCAAGGTAACAAAAAAATAATTCGACTAAGTTAACAAAGTTTGAGGAAATTAATGAAGGAAGAATACGTTACTAGTTATGTATTTTTGAGCATCTTGGTAGAACTGATTAAATAAGTTATTTTTCTTTTAAATTTTAAAGTATAATTGCAAATCTTTAAAAACGGAATACATCTTGTTTAATGAATATTAATTAAGTATCAGTCAGTTTCGTTTTTACTTCCAATGACATGAAGAAAAAGGAAAAGTTATCTTGACTTGTTCTTTTTAGTTGCGATCGCAATTGTATAAATACGTAGCTTCTATAGTCATCGTTCAATTCGTCTGTCCGTTCGCATATAATAACAAAAAAACTACCAAACCAAATCGTATGAAATTTAAAATATATGATCAGAAATATCAGAAATTTTTTCTTCATCACGAAATCTTGACTAAAATTTAGATATATTTCCTGATCTCCGAAGTACTGCTACTTTATTTTTTTACACCTTATATTGATCATGCGCAAGATAATCCTTTAAAACGAGACAATTACAATGCTTAATGAACGTCATTTTGTAAATGACATCCGATCGAAAACTCCAACGCAAACATTTAAAAACAATTAACATAGAAGTAAACACGGAGATAAAGGGAATATCTTCGAAAACTGGGAGCTTAATTAACACATCCAGAAGCAAAATAATGACGGATTTAATAGCCACATTTTAAGTTCTTGAAAACATTCATGACTAGAGAGGTTTGCTAATTATATTTCCGTTGTCATATTTTTCTTGCTTACAGCAAATAGAAAAAAATATTTCCAAGAAATCTCTTTTTTTTAAGATAATTTTCTAAAAGCTTTTTTTTCTATCATTTCTTTTTAATTATTTTTCAAAGTAACAAAAAAATACTTCAACGAAGTTCTCGAAGTTTAAGGAAATTAATGAAGAAAAACACTTTAGTGATTATGTATTTTTGAGTTTTTTGATAGAACTGATTATTATTATTTTTTAAATTTAGTTTAATTTAGAAATATAATTACAAACCTTTAAAAATGGAATGCATCCTGTTTAACGAATATTGTTTAAGTATCAGTCAGTTTTGTTTATACTACCAATTGCATAAAAGAAAAAGTGTACCTTGATTTTTTTTTCTATTACTACACTTATACTGATTATATAAGTAATCATATAATTTGAAATAATTATTAACTACAGAAACAAAATTATTTTGTCCTATAAAGTAAAATTAGCTTATCAATCTCACCATCCATTGTATGCATAACAAGAAAGAAAAAATCATGCTTCAAACTTAGATTATAAAACACATTCCAACACATTCAGAATAATATAACAAAAATGCGTTGTTTAATAAGTTAAAATTAAACAAAAACATAATTTAGAGAACAAATTAAAAAATATATATATTTCCGAAGTTCTTTAATACCGAGTAGGGAAAGATATTGAGATATATTTCATTCAGTTAGTTCTACATTGAATGTTAGATTATGTCACAAATGAGTTAAACCAATTGGATATTAAAAGGTAAAAATGAAGTTTAAAAATATGCTACTTAAACACCCTAAAAACTTAGCGTCAGTTCAAACAAAATCAAAATAAATCTTAGACTTTTTTTTTTTGTATTTCAGATTTAAAATACAACTTACCGTAAACATAATACAAAGTCAGTAATAAAATTATTTGCAAGTTAAATTTGGAAAATAGTCAAAGATATAAATCTTTTGGATTTCATTTGAACTTCGTAGTATAGGAATTTTTTTTTTGTTTATGAGATTCCTATTCTTTTAAACAATAACCAGAAATCGTATTATACAGGTATGACCAAGCGAAAATTTTTCAAGAGATTAAAGGAGCATAAAAAGAATATTTTAATCAATAACTGGCTAGGCTATATGCCGATAATAAAATTAATAGCATCGACTTTGATGGCGCTATTATGATCTCCCATCAGCCCAACCCCTTCATATCTTTAATTAGAGAATATATTGAGATTTTTACGCGTATGTAACTATTAGATGTATTTTACCATCCCTAGTATTTGGTTTAATTTATAGAAACTTATTTAGCCAAACTCTTTTTTTTTTTTTTTTTTTTTCAATTTTATACTTTTTTATATTTTGTTGTCCCTTCTCCGTTTTCTTCACACTCCATGTCTACTCATAGCTCTTCTTGTAGAGTTTTTTCCTACTTGTTTTTTTCTCTCTTTTGTCCCTCGTGTTTTACCTTCATCTGTCATCGAGCTAGAGAACGTGCCTGTGTCAGTTCATCTTTATTTTCCCTTGAAAATGGTCGAGTATTTCGGTTGAAACCGTCAGGATAATTTTATCATTGTTTTTAATGTTTACAAAATGGTATATAGATTTTAAACTGTCATACAGGGTGTCCACTCTCAACGGTTGCCAGTGGCTAATTTCTAAACCGTTAGTCATAGACAAATAGTTGCAATTACAAAAATGCTTTAAAAAAGGTTTAAAAAAAAAAAAAAAAAAAAAAAAAAAACTTAAGTGATTTAGGTCAAAAAAAATTTTTACTAAAAAAATTACGAAAATTAAATTTTTATACGGTCCCCCGGCCCTATAAGTGATATTTAGTAAAAATTTTCCATCCCTCTAACAAACAACGCAAAAAAGATCCCATTCATCTAACACTAAAATTGACGGAGTTGTGAAACTTTGAATTTCAAGACTTAAACCACTTTTCTGTAACTGAAAACGGATGAGTTGCGCTAAGCTTTAACGGAACGTACGCTAAGTGCTTAAAGTATTATAAAGGTATTCCATTTAAAAAGCCGTCTAATAGCTAATTCCTAAACCGTATGTCACAAACATATAGTTCCAATTACAAAAATGTTTTAAATGAGGTAAAGAAGTATTTTTAAAACGATTTAACAGAAGTTTCAGCCAACGTATAAGTTTTACGTTAGCGTTAGTTTTAAGTTATTAACTTCTAAATCAGTTAAAATAATTAAAGAAATGAATTTCAAAATTCTTTTTATCGAGAAAATCAGATTTTAGGAAATCGCGAAAAATCTTTAAATGAGTCCATTGGTTTACACTATAAATTTGGAGATTATAGTGTTACATTAGTGCAGATTGATATAGAATGATAGAGAAAACAGAAGCGATAAGGTGAGTTTTGAAATTAACATCCTCAATTGTATTTTTCCATATGTTTTATTTTGTAAGGAAATGAAGCTGCTTCTTTTCATTATTTTATTTTAAAAAGGTGTTTTATTTTGATAAGCCTCTATTTTACTTATGACTTTCTTATGTATGTTTTTCTATTTCAAAATTTGTTTTCCAATTTTAACTCGCTTCCAAATATCTGATCGAGGTTCAATTTGCAAACTTATTTATATCCAATGACAATGTGATTTTAATACGATTTTAGGTGCGTACCATTTATTTATTTTATAGGAGTACACCGAATTCTATTAGGTTACGTAATCTAATAGATCATTTTGTAACAAATTTTGCTTTAATTAATGTAATATAACAAAATTTGTGTGATTTTTAAAATTATATTTGCAGTACAAGCTGTATATTTTGCTTTAATATGTAAACATCAACATAAATTTAAAAACGATATTGCAAAGATTATTTTACTCTCAATGTTTAAAGTTAAATTTTCTATCTGACGTTTATTTTTATTTCCAGTAAATTTGTGACTGACCCCTATTTTGCAGCAAAAAATATACTTCACTTCAAGCAGCTATCACTCGGTCGGTTTTAATCGCAGAGGAATGGGACCATTTTTGTCTAATTTGTTAGAGTAGTGGTAAAAATTTACTAAATATCACTTATAGGATCGAGGGACCGTATAAAAATTTAATTTTCCTAATTTTTTACTAATTTTTTTTTTACCTAAATCGTTTGAAAAACAATTCTTTACCTTTTTAAAAGCATTTTTGCATTTGGAACTATATGTCTATGACAAACGGTTTAGAATTTAGCCATTGGCCACCGTTGAGAGTAGATATCCTGTATATATACGGTTTACTTGAATTTCCAATTCAGCAACTTCCGCTAATAAGGAGAATGGCTCGTAGATTCGTTTGTTCAGTCCTGTATATGAGGTGTAGAATTTAACGACAAATAGTAAAATTCAAAAAGAAATAGTTAAATTTTAAAAAGCATGCCTAAATTGAAAACGCACTTCTAACAATTATTACGCAAATACAGTACTCTATACGATTTATTTTATGTGTTCCTGTAAATGAGCGACAAATGCCAGAAATATCCTGTTCTACCGTAATCATGTTGTGGTGATATATTGAGTTATTTATATCTGTTTTAATACATTTGAAATAGTGTTATGTCGTTAAAATACTCTGCAAACGATTTTTATCCTTATACCACAATGTAATAGAAATCTTTTGAGTGCCCCTGTAAATGAACATGCCCCTGTAAATCTAACATGCTTCATATACAATACAAAACATGCTTTCATTTAGGTGATCTTAAATAACGTTTATCAATTCCATGAAAATCCAAGTATATTTATCGCAGTTAGAGCATTGACAGACGGACAGACAAACTGAATGCATTAACACTTTTCAACTTTATTGAAAAATGCTAAAAACTAAAGAAGGCAAAAAGAGAAAATAAGAGGTGGATGCCTCACTTGCAAAATGTCATTTACTCTTGTGCTCAGGATTAATAATTTTCAATTAAAAAATACTGATCCATTAAAATTAAAGCGTTTAATTTAATTAGAAATTTTAGCGTGTTAGATATATGTATCAATTAAAAAATATATAAAAAATAGATTAATCACTTACCACATAAACATATTTGCATATTAACAAACTTACACATATGCTTACTTCCTCACTGCTCTGCTTTAATTCTTTTTTTCATAAACACTTTTCAACTATGTTGGAAAATGTTGAAAATCATTCTCAAAACACTCCAACAATAAAACATGACATTTTTTTAAAGCATAGTGTTGAAATATCTAAAATGATTTTATTCAAATCGAACATTTCAAGAGAATTGTTACATCCGTTATTATACATTGCAATCAGCAAATATGTAAGTAGCTATACAACGGAAAACGCTCAGCGGAAAATCGATATAAACCTCTAAGCAATTGTGTCATAACATATCCGTGGATGTAATGGCTTCTATTTAAAACAGCCCCGATGGGACAAATAAAACAAGGGCGTAATTAAAACCCTTTATCCCCGCAGTTTAGCCCGAGAGCAATATTATTCTCTGACGGCAGTTCGAGGCAATTTAGGCAGCACTTTAGACACGTTGGTTGGAACTAAATTTTTATTTCTAATTGTTTGAAGTTCAAATACACCTGAGGAATATTTAATAATTGAAAAATGTACTAAGCGTTTCAATGGGAATTGTAAAATGGAATTGTGTTTTGCAGCGAAATCTGTGTTTGTCTCATTTCTTTTTACAGTCGATCATTAACTAAATCAGTGTTTGGGTATATTTCACTTTAAATAAAAGAAATCAGAAAAGTAAAATAAAATACAAGTTATGTTAGAATTTTACCACTAGCATGCAACTAAAACGCAAAATGAATTTTTGCAAAATGTGTCACTTTTTCTTTTAGGTAAGCGATATTATTTAAAGTTTAATTATTCATATGTATTATCTTTTACACCTAAAATACTTTATTATCCTTTAATGCAAAAAATATTTACTAAATGGTTTATTTATAAAGGAAGTAACTTCAGACTTGTAAACTTAATGCAATGTCAATCGTTTTCAGTTATAGTAGGTTGATTGGTAATGAAATGCTAGAGTTAGTGTTTGCTTGTTAAACTTAATTATTAAACTGTTGTTCTCTTTAAATGGAATTATAACATTTTTCTGAAACTATGTTAATGTTATTAAATTAACTGTGATTGTAATGTTTTTGCCGGTATAAATTGTTATGCAGAAGATGTAGTCAATGTGTACTTGCCTGCCTAGCAGTAACTCCTGTTATATGATTTACGGAATAGGTGCTTTAAATTTACAGGCATATTTAGGCTGGATAGTTCTTTCAATCACGTTTTATTTGATTATTATGTGTCTTTATAATCTTTATTTTGTATCTGCAATTGAAGAAGGATATTTATATACTATTCAAATTTTAAATAAGATGAACTTTGTTTTCCACTTGGCCTCTCTCCCTCTTCACAGTGTATTTACATCTTTCAATTTGAATTATTGAATTTGGTGATTCTTGAATTCATCTTACATATAGAATTATGCAATAACAGTTGGCCAGAGATGTGGTATTTATTTTTCCTCCCCCAATGATATATAATATCTATGTATTTCATGCGCAGTTTTATTTATGTACATTTGCGCTTTGCAATGCTGAAACCTATCAGCGGCTAGTATTATTTAATCTTTCATATTTATCCATTCTTTTTTAACCCTTTATCTACTGCATTATGAATTCATGAAAATTTTACTTTCTAAAACATTTTACGTAAATTCTTTAAACTTAATTAAAAGATATACAAAATGATTTAATTATTTTTTGAAGAATTTTAGAAGATTTGAAGGATTAATTAAATTTGTATTTACAGGAATTTTGTGCAATATTTATTACCCCACTCAAATCTTTTATTTTAAATTGTTTTCTTAGTATTTTATAGAATTATAAAATGTACAAATATTATGTTCTTACAATATAAATATAGAAATATTTCCGAATTGAAAAATCCCCATTCCCCTCCCTCAGCGCCAAAAAAGCTGAAATGATACAAAGCTAAAAAAAAATCATCCTTTTAAAAGTATTTTTGTTTTGTATAACCAATAATGCTTTTGGAACAAAATAAAGTAATTTATCTGCAACTCATTCTAAATAGTATTACAACTATTTGACGTATTAAAAGAATTTTATAAGTAATTTTTATGGTACTTATAAGTACCGTTGGTAGATAAAGGGTTAAAGGGGATCCGGTACACATTTCAAAGTAATTTTTATTTAATGAGTTGAAATCTTGAATTCTTTGTGATTTTTAACCATGTAATTTCTAAACAAAATCACATGATAAAGCTTCTCACAGTTTAAAAAAATAATAATAACGTTTAAAATTTATTAAAAAGTGGGGTAATTTAAAATCGCTATAACTGTAAATCTTATTTGTAGAATTTCATTATTTTTTCATTTAAATAAACAGGTATATACAAGCTTTAAATTTAATTCAGCAGTTTTTAAAATATTAATTTAAATAAAAATTAAAAACATTTAACTAAAAATTTGACAAAAAAATTACGTAACTTTTTATTTAAAAAACATATTTTTAAAAGTAAATCTTCTTTTTAAATTTTCTGAATCAAAATTAAAGTAAAGCAGTTGAAAAAGACACGTTTCAAGTTTGAACCATTCATCTTTAACAGTTTTTACTGATAACAATTTAAATATGAGAAATGGTGAAAAACCAATCATGACGAAAAACGCATTTTTTCAATAAGTCATTTCCGTAGCAACTAATGATCTAAAGCTAAATTTTGGAAACAAGTCAAAACGAGAAAAATAATATTTTTTGTTCCAATTAAGATAGAAGCGTCATTTTAAGCATAAAAAACAGAAAAAGAATTAATGCAGTAGATTTTTTTAGAATATTTGAAGACTTTTGTGTTTTGGAATCGCCTTAAGGATAATATTTAAAAAAAAATCTATTTTTGCGAGAATCATAATCACTTGCATAATCAATGAATAAAAGAAAATTCTAAAACCTTCTTCTTTTCGTTTAGTATTAAATTTATACCTGGAATACGAAAGCGTCTGTTTTACTTTCTTTAATGATCTATTCAACACGTTCTTGTATACAAAGTTATTGGAAAGATCGATTAGTAGAAGGAGAAAGCGTCGCTTTAAATATATTCATTAACGCTCTTGGATAAAAATACTTTTCAAATCGCGTCTGAATTTCGCACTGCTTATATTTTTACATCATTAATGAATATCAGAGAAAAAATTGTGCATCTCCTATTGTAACAATCTGATAAGAGAAACAATTATGAAACTCTTTAGATTATCTAAAATATGTGTCGATTTTTTTTTTACTTAATATTTTTATTAAAAAGAAATTTCTTTTTCTCTATCATTTTCTAAAAACTTCTAGAATTGTTGAAAATATTCCAGCTTCTTTAATTTTGCATATTCGTGGTACATAAGAAGTTTTGATATTATCGGAAATCTTTTATACTTTCAACAAAAGTATTTGGTTATTAAAGCATAAAATTAAACTACTGAACAAATTTCATCTTTAAATTTTTTTTTTTTTTATTCAAATCGTAATACTTACAGCATGTACCTTTTTTTTAAGGTTCTGTGTAATTCTTATTGATTGTTTAGTAAGATTTAGATTCTCCAGATAGCAACCCCCTGAAAAGGTGTAAATTTTGTTAAACTAGAATTTTCTGGCTGAAACCTGTATTTTTATTATTGTATGTAATATATATAATTTTATTTGTAAATTCTAATATACTTACGTACATTCTGACAAACAGTTGTTATACTTTTAAAATTCTATTTTAGACCATTGTACTTAAATGTGATGTCCCCTAAATATAACAATGTCTTTTTACTTAGAATCTTAATCCAAGAATCTTGAATAAATGCTACATAATGAGACAACCGATCTTAAGGCGCAAAGTCCGAAACATTTTTCTACATTAAAAACGTTTTCTTAAACAAAATTTAATTTTTTTCATTTATATAGTGATATTGGAAACCTTTCATATTTTAAACAAAAGTATTAATTTATTAAAGCATGAAATTAATGTGTCAGTAAACTACTGAAAAAATTAATCTTTTTAAACACATTCGAATCGTGATACTTTATGGCACGTACCTGTTTTTAATATTCTATTTAATTTTGATTGTTTGATCAGACAATTTTAGTTTCTCCTGAGAGCAACCTTCTGTGGGTAGGCAAGTTTTGTTAAACCGAAACTTTCGGGGTACGTCTGTGCTTTTTACTATAGTAAATAATTTACAATGCAGTTTCACTTGTGAAGTTTAATATATTGACGTTATACATTTATGAATTTTGTCATACCCTACTCATTCTATTTAATATTGAATATTTCTCCCATTAGTTGTTAGAAATTTCTAGATTCAATAAAAGATAATTTTATTTAATCATAAATATTTTACCTTTCCTCTATCTTCTATATTTTTTAACTATCCCAAGCTGTTGCCATAGCTCCCTCGTACATTATGAGATGGGACGGGATTAGCCGGGGACAAGCTCGATCCCGGTTTCAAAATGGGCTTGGGCTCAATATTAAGGTGCATTCATAATTATTAAAATACGTAACATTTCTAATCCTCATCTGGCCCGTCAGTCTATCTGTTTGTCTTTCCGCATGTAACAGCGCACAAACTATCGAATTGAATGACTTGAAATTTCATATATATATATATAATCGTTGCAGAATTTTGTCGAGTCATTTCAAATTTTATGAAAATCGAATCAAAGCTTAAAATAATATTAATATTTTTTTTATCATTCTATAAATTCTATTTCGTAATTAATTCAATGATGCCCCCTGATAGGTCATGATTCTAAATTGCCATGGTGTTTACAACCTATTTAAGGTGGAGTTCTTATATTTCAGTATTACTAGGCGTAATGTATTTAGTTTTCATACATTCCTGTATAAGACTGCAACGGCTATCGCACCAAGGTATGAATATTTATAAAACTAGTTATAGTACGAACGCGACTCATTTTCCACTTTTGACTATTTAAGAAATATTCATGAAAAAGGTTTTTACAATCCTTTATAAATTAGTTTAAAGAAAATCGATTTATAGACCACGAGGTATAAGGAGAAATATTCTATATCTGATTTTGGGATAAATCGAGGACACGTTCGGGAGCGGTCTCGAAACAAGATCGGGCTCAATTTTTATACTAATCTTGGTGGGATTGGATCGGATTGAAAGTAAAAATAAAATTATTCATTCACAAATTGAAAGACAAAAATGAGAAAGAAGCATGCATATGATTATTAATGTGTTTAACAATCTTTTAAAATTTAGTTTGAATGAGAACTGTATTGTTATTGATGGGATTAAACGATTCTAAAACACTAAAAATATGTACTATAAATATATACTATATCATCACTTTCTATTTCAAGTCCTTTTTTCCGTTTTCTTTCTTCCTTTTTTTTTTCTTTTTCAGAATTAAAGAAAAAAAATCGTTTCTTTCTGCCGCAGTTGTAAAGTGATATTTTTAAAAGAAATAAGAATTGTTACTTTGTAGATTTTTGCTAGTGGTTAAGTAAAAATAAGAAATCTCTTGTTTAAAACAGGAAAACATGAAAACATAACATGTTTCATGTTTTAAACATGAAAATCATGAAATACATTTATAAGTGTATACTTATTAATATTATTTTTTCGTTGTAAGAAAAAATTTTAAAATGAAAAAGTTAATCTTGAAACTCATTCAAAATGCAATTAATAATCTTCTACTGCTTACTTTCGGTATCGGGCGCGGGCGGGCTCAGTCTCTTATGGCCCAAACGTTTTCGTGCCTCGTATCTTAAATCGTGAGCTTGTGCTCCGATTAAGGAAAAAACTGGAGCTCATCCTTTATGAGTTGAAATCAATCAAAAGGTTATTTTTGCCAGGGTTCGCCCAAGTGGGCCCAGCCCGAAAAAACCCGGGCGGGTTTTTTCGGTCGGGTCCACTTGAAAAAACCCATGATAAAACCCATTATGGGTTTTTTCAAATTTTTTCATGATTTTACAACTGTATCATTATTTAAACTAAGGTATCAATGCAAAGATAAATGCCAATTTAAAAATATTTCAAAAGAACCAGATTTAAAAGAAATGTCTAAGCATTGATTAATTGACCAAAAAATAAATTAGCTGTAAAAAAGAAAAAAAAACTTTTCAACTGATTTCTTATTTGAAATTAATGATAGAAACTACAGTCAAAGTTCTATAATCCGCACACCCATAATCTGCAATTTTCTATAATCCACGTTACTTTACGTTTGTAAATAATGAAATAAACAGTTAAGAAAATTTACAAATTAGTGATCCAAAAACGATTTTTTTTAAACAAATAATAAAAAAAGTGAGAAAAATAAAACATTTATTTTTTAAAAAAATAACTTTTTTATTTTATTAACAGTAAATAAACTGTATTGCAGAACCTATGTGATTATTTTCATTTAAATGCACATAAATCTTTTAATAAAATAACTTAAAAAAGGCATATTTTGAGATAATCTATTAAATTAATTTTTAGATTTCATATTTATTTTTTCATATTGTACTGATTTTAGAATTAAAACACCATCTAGGAATAATAAAATGATGTGTAATCCATAATCCTCTATAATCTGCAATATTCCATAATCCACACAACCTTTTGCCCCAGCTTGTGCGGATTATAGAACTTTGACTGAATATAAATTTAGCATATTTAACTTAAAGCAGGGTTGTTATGATTTTTCCCAACTCAAAAATCCAACTGCATTTTTTTTCAAAATTTCAACTTTAAATTACGTAAAGGGAAAAAAATGTCTTAATTCTTCCAATGAAAAATTTTAAAAGAAATAATTGTAATTTAATTTTTTATGTATCACAAACATAAAAACAAACTTTTTCCCAATAAAAAAACTGATATATAATTTATTTTATGTTATGTTATACAATTAAAATTAATAACAAAATACCACATATCCTGGGAATCCTAATTTATTGAAGTAGTAATGTAAAATTATTTCGTTTATTCTATTAATTAGTTATTATAAAAAATACTTACTAATTCTGATTTAGCATTAGAATTAATATCGTATTTTAATAATAATTTCATTTGTAAAATTATTAGTAGCAATCAATTTTTGTAAAAGCAAAATGTAATTTTGATTGTCATTGATTTATATATTTTTGTAAATACTTGCAATTGTATTTACTAAATACAGTTTAAGTAATACTCCAGGATAAAAATATACTTACTGCTAAATACTCGATAAAACCCTAAAAAGCCCGGGTTTTTTTTTTTTTTTTTTTTTTTTTTTTTTCAGAAAACCCCGAAAAAACCCGGGTTTTAGACAAGTGGGCCCAGTGGGTTGGGCTTTTTTAAAAAAAAACCCGGGTTTTTTCAAACCCTAATTTTTGCACAATAGTTAATTTATTTATTTATTTATTTATTTTTTTTTATACTATCGATTACGATTATTCTCGTATTTATTAAATCTTTGCTGAAGCCAGACTACTGTGTCCGAGCAATTACTATTAAGTAATAATGAATTCTATTTGTTTTGTTCGAAACAGTGCAAATTTCAGAATGCTTCACTTTTCGTTAAAAATACGTATAGAAAACTGATATACACTCTCAGAAAAGCTTTCTGTATTTCCTGGAAATTTCCTGGAAGTAGTGCTACCATGGTTTTTCCGTTTATGGATGAATATGCGTTTCTTTTGTTCTCCATTACAGGAGATAAAATATATCCATCAGTTAAGGAAAATGGAGATTAAAAAATTTAACCAGCTATCTAGTTTATCAGACCAGTAAATCACTCGGTTACAGTTGCACAATAGTGAAACGTTTTGAAGTAAATATATTTGTCTCAGATGACTTCAAGATGATTTGATTAATTTCTGCAAAAAGCTTTGAATTTTGAAGTTAATTTCTCGAAGATTTTGTCTTTAATAAGATTGTCGCAGTAATTTTAAAACTCTAGTATTAAAATAGGATAGAAAAATACGAATTAGAAATCTTTTTATGCAGATTGCTAGATGCAAAATATGAGCATTATATTTTTATGCGATTTTTTTGAGTAAAATCATTTTTTTGTTTCATTTAATATTTTAATTAAAATAATAAAGTTTAAATAAATAAATCCATTTTAAATGCGTTCTTTTAAAATATATTTTAACCCTGCTGTTCTGTTCGCATTTACTCTACGTATGTAATGTTCGGGTCAATGTGACCCGATTTAGAATATTACCATTTCTAGCAGTAAATGAAAATAACTATTTTAGAAATAATTAAAAAAATAGTAAAATAAGCTTAAATATATATCAAATAATACAAAACACCAGTAAAATAACTTAAAAATATTTGAATACTTACTTTTATTTACAATTTGGACAAAAATAGCTTACGTGAAATTTGCACGTGTGTTTTTTGCAATTGTAACATAATATATTAGTTTTGTTGTCGTTGGTTGATGGGCAGAACTTGCATCTTGCACGTTTAGTACACAATGAAGTGTTCTCATCTGATTCCGAGGGTACGTTTGCACTTTTACTACGCATTCTCTTCACAATTTTGACTGAATCTTCGCTTCTGGGAAGACGCTGTCTTGCTTCAATGTGTGGAAAAATTAGAGATTTCCCCAATTCTTCTAAAAAGAGCCTTCGTTTGGTTAATTTATTTTCATTCCATTTGCTGTTTATTGAAATCCACAAAATAAATGCATTGTAAGCAGATGTATCAAGCATATTATAGAATACTATCATAGGCCAGCGATTTGTTTTTCTCTTACAAGTGTATGTACTCAAAAGTTGATCAAGACTATCCACCGCTCCTTTAGATGCATTATAATCTAATATCATTTGTGGTTTTTTGTCAGGTCTGTCGCTAACTTCATTTCCATGATGGAAAGTGCTCATAAGAATAACATTTTTGTTCTTTTTAGGGATGTAGTTTACAACTGTTGTATCTTCTGTAAAATAAAATGATGAGCTGTGTACTTCTTTGTTTAGCATTTTCTCAGGAAGTTCGGGCTTATTTTTTCTAATGGTGCCAAGCATAGTCATTTTCCGTTTTAGAAGAAGTTTTCCTAAGTTATAGGATGTGAAAAAGTTATCACATGTAACATTGTGCCCCGAATACCCATAAGTAAGGTCACTCACTACCCGCATACCGTGACTTTTCTCTGGCTTTGATCCTTGATTTTTTCCAGTATAAATTTGTGCATTCAGTACATACGAAGTTTTGCTATCACATAAAGTCCATATTTTTATCCCATACTTGGAGGGCTTACTAGGTATATATTGTTTGAAAGGGCATCGTCCACGAAATCCTACTAATTGTTCATCTACAGTAACATTTTCACTTGGATTATACAATTTAGGTTGAATTTCTATCCACTTTTCCCAAATATCTCGAACAGCAGCTAATTTATCTACAGACCTTCTTTCTTGTCTGGTAGATTTATTGTCAAAACGAATAACTCTCGATATCATATGAAAGGTTTCGAGGGACATTGTAGCACGAAATATATTTCTGCCTGTTTCTTGATTCCACAAACTTTTTGTTGATTCTCCATATGATTTGTACACACCAGCTAATAATAATAATCCGATGTATGCTTGAAAAGTTTCAATATTAATATCTTTCCACTCTTTTTCATACACTTTTCTTCCTTCTATATTTGTCATTTTTATGATTTCGTTCTCGATTGTAGAATTGAACACCGTCGCAAATGCGCTTTTTATGTCAGTTATCCTTGTCGTTGCATATCTTGTGACACCTGGAGTAGTTTTTATAATATTAGCAGATGTTAATCGACCAGAATGAAGAAAGGGATTCAATTTCCATATTATTTCACGATTCTTAGACTGAATACTCTGTATATTGTGCGTCTTTTGAATATCAATATCAAAATCGTTGTCAGAACTTTCACTTTCAATTTCCTCACTTGTATGATTTTCATACTCAGACGCATTTTCCTCTTCGCTGTCAGAGGCTTCCATTAATTTAGCAATATCAGCGTCGCTCAAATTTCTACGATTCGCCATTTTTTTACTAATACTCAGAGATACAACTGTTCTTCAGATTATTAGAAATTGAAATAAAGCAAGAAAAAAGAAACGATACTAACAGGTGCATTTTTTTCCTTCCGCCAATGATATCAACATTTGACTTTGCTCTCCTGTCACGTGATCTAACACCTGTGCCAACGAAACACATTTCGAAATAGATACGTTGCAGTAATTATTTTTATTGAATGATTCCAAACAAAATTAAAAGTGCATGATAAAATTATTTTTTAACTCGGGTCAATATGACCCGAACAGTACATTAGGACTAAGTTAAAAAATATCCCTTGGAAATATAAACAAACGTAAATACTTCTAGGAATATATAGTTATACTACTAATGAACAAAGTCAAAAAGTTTCATGGAAATATCTCTGCACTAATTTTTTTTATAAGTGAACAATAAAATTTTCGGGTTAAATAGAATCCGAACAGAACAGCAGGGTTAAATGCTAATATTTTTTTATAATTAAAAAAATTATGAATACTTTTAAATAAATGAAAAGGTTATTATTTTTTTTTATCGAAAATGCTTTTTTTCTTTGTTGTTCGTTTAGTTTATCTGTTTATTTATATATTTTATTAGATTAGAAATCTTAATTTATAGAATTTTTGTTTCTTCTTTTTAAAAGGAATTCTGATTTTAATGTTAATAGAGCCAATATACTTGCGTACTAAGAATGAATGGAATTTCGCCCTCTTTTTTCGACATTGAGGGAGAATTCACGGATAAAACGTAATCTCTAGAAGTACGGATATTATTTGTTAAAAAAAAAGATTACTAACTTAGTGTATATAGAAGAGTTTTTCTGACAGTGTTGTTACATTTTCCAAATATATCGATTCGCATAAAAATTTAAGGACCTTCATTTATTTGAAAAAAAAATAGGGATTTAGATATTATTTTATGAGAAAGCGCTTTGCTCTTTGTAAAATTTAAGGAACATGTACAAAACTTACGGTAGTAAACCTAATAATATTTATTTAACATGAAGAAACAATGGTACCATTGTTATTAAATAAATAAATAAATTATTTTAAAAAAATTAAGTAAATGTTTCTTTTAATGATTTATTATGATTACTTGCAGTTAAAAATATTGCGTTCTTCATTCTCATCATGATGGTATAAAATATCAGTACAAAAAACCCTGAACGGGTTAAAAGCTTGTGACGCAGCACTTTATCTTATATATCTAAGAATTTTAAATTTGGGACTTAAAACTAATGATATCAAAATTTATGTGACGCTATGCTATTAATTAATATATACATATATTAAAATTTATTCATTAAGATTTTATCAATTACATCTTTCATAAATTCAAAATATGAATCTTAAAAGATATGATATCAAAATTTAAGTGACGCCTTGACGAGGCTTTAAACAATGTTTTAAAATTCCATTTATTTATTTATTGTCTAAATACATTTTCATATCTAAACAATACTTTTCATTTTCCAATACACTGTTAAATACATCACTTTCACTGAATATATATAATGCACTGAAATTTATTTATTTGAATAAATAGATTTATCTTTTGGGCTACGCTATCCAAAATCAAAAATAACATTTGAATACATATTTTTTGCGTCATTGTATCTATTTGCATCTATTTAACTTACTTTGGATACAATGACGCAAAAAATATTTATTCAAATGTTATTTTTGATTTTGGATAGCGTAGCCCAAAAGATAAATCTATTTATTCAAATAAATAAATTTCAGTGCATTATATATATTCAGTGAAAGTGATGTATTTAACAGTGTATTGGAAAATGAAAAGTATTGTTTAGATATGAAAATGTATTTAGACAATAAATAAATAAATGGAATTTTAAAACATTGTTTAAAGCCTCGTCAAGGCGTCACTTAAATTTTGATATCATATCTTTTAAGATTCATATTTTGAATTTATGAAAGATGTAATTGATAAAATCTTAATGAATAAATTTTAATATATGTATATATTAATTAATAGCATAGCGTCACATAAATTTTGATATCATTAGTTTTAAGTCCCAAATTTAAAATTCTTAGAAATATAAGATAAAGTGCTGCGTCACAAGCTTTTAACCCGTTCAGGGTTTTTTGTACTGATATCAGTGCTTTTTTTAGGTTAATAATAAAAAGATAAAAACAAAAAATTAAAGACTAATGCAAAGAATTCATTTTCATGATTTCTGATCACCTTTAATTACCCCTCCCCACCCACTTAAAAAAAGATATTTCATATTTTATTATTAATATATGCTGTGCTACTTGATTTCGTTAAAAACAACTCTGTAGTAAAGTACGTTAGTATAAGATAAGAAAGTAATGTACATTCAGCACTGTATTTTTAAGAAAGGATTTCATAATCTATGCTGTATGTATCATTTCTCATTCTAGTTAACTATGTTTATTCTTTACACATGATGATACATATACTGCAGATGGATTAAAATGATAAGGAATACAATATTCAGAATGTGCTGGAAAGTATTTCATAATCTATGCTGCGTGCATGATTCTTGTTAATTATGTTTCAACCTTTGTATAGGTTGGTAATATTGCAGATTGATTAAGACTATATCCGTTACAATATTCAGAATATGCTGGAAAGTGTTTAATAATCTATGGTGCACACAGGTTTTTCTTTCTTGTTAATTATGATTTGTTCTTTATATAGAGTGGTAAAATTACTGCAAATGGATTAAAATGATATGTTTACAATAATGAAAATGTGTTGGAAAGTGTTTCATAATCTATACTGTATGTGTAACTTTTCATTCTTGTTAGTTTATTTATTTTTTGCTGTTTGCACAAAACATATATAAACTAACAGGGGGGGGGGGGAAGATTTGGATGGGAAGATTACTGTTCAAAGATGAAACTGATAGGTTTAAAGCATTCAGAATAAAATGGAAAGTACAGTAGACTCCCTCAAATCCGCAAACCAGAAATCCGCAACTGTCTAAAATCCGCACATACTTTATGGATGTAAACAATGAAACTTTCAGATTGGATATTTGGACAAAATGTGATTTTTTAAATTTTGTATCAATTCCATATATTTTTTAATTTTTAATTTTCTCAATAATACTCTATTCATGTTTTTTTTTTTTTTTTTTTTTTTTTTTTTTTTCCATGAAGGAAGAAAAATTAAAAAAAAAAAAAAATCAAGATATTGCTGATATCACTGGTAATCACAATTTTCTTACCAAATATATTTATGCATTAATCAAGATTTTTTGGTTACTAAGCCTGGCTAAACTTTAAAAAAAAATCCTTATTTTATGATTTTGATGTGAATTAGTAATGTACTTTTATGAGGCAAGTTTTGTTGAATAATTTTGGAAAAATATATTTAATTTTTATAATGAATATTTAATCATACACTATTGATCATTAACTTGATCTTTGCTTTTAATATTTTAATCATTTTGAAAATTATCTAAATTTTTATTATTTTAATTTATTACTTATTTTAACATTTTATTATATTGTAAGTATTCATTATAGTCCTGAATGCACTATTAATTGCACTCAAATTACTGTTTAAAAAACGTAAACAAAGCAATGACCAGAAATCCGCAAAATTCTAAAATCCGCACAACCTCTGGTCCCAAGCTGTGCGGATTTGAGGGAGTCTACTGTATATAAACATGTTAAAGGAAAATTTTTTACTCTCGTTAATTATGCTTTGTTTTTTTGCACAGAATGGTAAAATTATTGTACATGAATGACAATAAGTTTACAATATTCAGAATGAGTCAGAAAATGCATCATAATCGATGCAGTATGCATGACTCTTCGTTCTTGTTAGTTATGTTTTGTGGGGTCATCAAGGCTTCTTGTTAGTTATGTAAGGGAGGGGGAGGAGTTTGTATCGGGTTTAAGATTTTATTAAAATTTCCATGCTCTAGTCTGTACGTATTTACATAATTTTTTTTTCTAAAAATCTTGATTTGGTTAGATAATTGTTTTTTTTTTTTTTCGGGTTTGAATTTCGATTCAGTTTGACTTGAATTGGAATTTTCAGGTTCTTGCAGAGTTGCATTTCAAGTACTAGTTTTCAATTCTGGTCAGTGGATGGGGACAAAAATTACTTTGTCTTTCTTGAACAGATTTTTATTTCCTAATTTTTTTATTTTACTTTTTTTTGGGGGGGGGGGGATTAGATTGGGTTTCAGGTTATTCTGATCGGGTTTGAGATAGACTTCTATTGGAATTTCCATGATCTGGTCAATACATATCGACATAAATTGTTCTTTTTTTTCTAAAATCTCGATTTGATTAATTTTTTTTTTGGGGGGGGGGATTGAATCTGGTTTCGGATTGACTTCAAATGGAATTTTCAGGTTCTTGTTGAGTTGCATTTCAAGTATATTATTTTGTCGCAGATAAATTGGGTTACAATTGGAATTTATTTTTTTTTGGGGGGGGGGGGGCGGGTAGTGTTTGAACTGGGTTTGGGATAGATTTCAATTGAAATTCTTGTCAGTGTATGTGGACAGAAATTATTTGGTCTTTCTTGGACAGACTTGTGTTTCCATTGTTTTTTCCTTTTCGGGTTTGGATTAGGTAGGTTTCATGTTAACTTTCAGACTCTTGTCAGTGTGTATCGGCAGAAATAATTTTCTCTTTTCCGGATTAGGTTAAGGTTCGATGGAAATTTTTTTCAGGTTTCAATCAGGTTCAATTCAAATGGAATTTTCAAGTTCTGGTCAGGTTGCGCTTTAATGGAAAATATTTTGTCCTGTATAGATACTGGGCTCCGGTTGTATGGAATTTCCTTTTTCAGGTTCAGATTAGGTTTAAGATAGACTAATTGGAATTTCCAGATTTCTGATCACGCATATATATGGAAATTAAGTTTTCTTTCCCAAATCGAGATATGGTTGGATATTTTTTTTTTTTTTTTTGGGGGGGGGGGGGTTGAATCTGCTTTCGGTTTGACTTCAAATGTAATTTTCAGGTTCTTGTTCAGTTGCATTTCAATGTATTTTATTTTGCAGCAGATAGATTGAGTTACTCTTGGAGGGATTTTTTTCTTTCCGGTTTTGGATTGTATAGGATAGATTTCAATAGGAATTTTTCGATTCTAGTCAATGTATGTCAATGGAAATTATTTTGTCTTTCTTGGACAAATTTATCTTTCCATTAAATTTTTGTTGGTTTAGAATGGGTTTCAGGATAACTTGTAGGTTCTTGTTGGCAGACTTGTATAAAACCAAAAACTTTCTGCAAATTAATTTAATGTTGGGTGTAATTCGTATTTTTTGCGCAATTCATGGTCATCATTCATGTTTTTTATGTGATTTATGAATTTAATTTGCATTTTTGAGCAATTTATGGACATAATTCGCAATTTTTATGCGATTAATGAATGTAATTTACATTTTACATGATTTATGGACGTAATTTGCTATTTTTATGCAATTCATAGACAGAATTTGCGTTTTTTCAGCTTTCTGTTGACGAAATTTGCGTTTTTTAATCGATTTATTGACGTTATTTATGTTTTTATAGGATTTATGAATGTAATTTGCTTTTTTTACCAATTCTTGGACGTAATTTGCATTTTTTGTAATTTATGAACGTTATTAGTGTTTTTTTGCACGATTCATGGAAGTGATTCGCATTTTTTGAGTGATTTATGAATGTAATTCACGTTTTTATGCGTTTCATGGACGTAATTTGTGTTTTTTGAGCGATTCATGAATGTAATTTGCATTTTTTATGCAATTCATGAATGCAAAACACTATTCACTATTTTTATGCGATTTATAGACGTAATTTGCGTTTCAGCTTTCTGCTGCCAAAATTCGTGTTTTTTGAGCAATTTATGAACATAATTCCCGTTTTACTACACGATTCATAGACATAATTTGTGTTTCTCATACAATTTCTGAACGTAATTCTCACTTTTTTAAACAATTCATGGACGTAATTAACGTTTTGACGATTTGTGGACCCAATTCGCGTTTTTTAAACTATTCATGGGCATAATTCGCGTTTTTTATGCGATTAATGAATGTAATTTACATTTTACATGATTCATGGATGTAATTTGCTATATTTATGCAATTCGTAGATATAATTTGCATTTTTTGAGCTTTCTGTCGACGAAATTTGTGTTTTTGATCAATTTATTGACGTTATTTGTGTTTTTATAGGATTTATGAATGTAATTCGCTTTTTTTACCAGTTGGTGGACTTAATTCACATTTTTTGCAATTTATGAATGTTATTAGTATTTTTTTGCATGATTCATGGAAGTGATTCGCAATTTATGAGTGATTTATGAACATAATTTGTGTTTCAGGTTTCTGCTGCCAAAATTCGTGTTTTTTGAGCGATTTATGAACATAATTCCCGATTTCCTACACGATTCATAGACATAATTTGTGTTTTTCATACAATTTCTGAACGTAATTCTCACTTTTTTAAACAATTCATGGATGTAATTCACGTTTTGAGCAATTTGTGGACCCAATTTACGTTTTTTATGCAATTCGCTTTTTTTGAGCGATTCATGGACATAATTCGAGATTTTTATGCGATTAATGAATGTAATTTACATTTTACATGATTTATGGACGTAATTTGCTATACTTATGCGATTAATAGACATAATTTGCATCTTTTGAGCTTTCTATCGACGGAATTTGTGTTTTTTGATCGATTTATTGACGTTATTTGTGTTTTTATAGGATTTATGAATGTAATTCGCTTTTCTTACCAATTCTTGGACGTAATTCGCATTTTTTGCAATTTATGAACTTTATTCATGTTTTTTTGCATATTTTGAGTGATTTATAAATGTAATTCACGTTTTTATGCAATTCATGGATGTAATTTGCGTTTTTTGAGCGATTCATGAACGTAATTCACATTTTTTATGCAATTCATGAATCCAATTCGGTATTTTTATGCGTTTTATAGAGGTAATTTCCGTTTCAGATTTCTGCCGCCAAAATTCGTGTTTTTTGAGCGATTTATGAACATAATTCATGTTTTACTATACGATTCATAGACGTAATTCACGTTTTGAGCGATTTGTGGACCCAATTCATGTTTTTTATGCAATTCGCTTTTTTTGAGCGATTCATGGACATAATTAACAATTTTTATGCGATTAATGAATGTAATTTATATTTTACATGATTTATGGATGTAATTTGCTATATTTATGCAATTCGTAGACGTAATTTGCATTTTTTGAGCTTTCTGTCGACGAAATTTGCGTTCTTTGATCGATTTATTGACGTTATTTGTGTTTTTATAGGATTTATTAATGTAATTCGCTTTTTTAACCAATTGCTGGACCTAATTCGCATTTTTTGTAATTTATGAATGTTATTAGTATTTTTTTGCACGATTCATGGAAGTGATTCGCATTTTTTGAGTGATTTATGAACTTAATTTACGTTTCAGCTTTCTGCTGCCAAAATTCGTGTTTTTTGAGCAATTTATGAACATAATTCCCATTTTACTACACGATTCATAGACATAATTTGTGTTTTTCATACAATTTCTGAACGTAATTCTCACTTTTTTAAACAATTCATGGACGTAATTCAAGTTTTGAGCGATTTGTGGACCCAATTCATGTTTTTTATGCAATTTGCTTTTTTTGAGCGATTCATGGACATAATTTAGCAATTTTTATGCGATTAATGAATGTAATTTACATTTTACATGATTTATGGACATAATTTGCTATACTTATGTGATTCGTAGGCATAATATGCATCTTTTGAGCTTTTTATCGACGAAATTTGCGTTTTTTGATCGATTTATTGACATTATTTGTGTTTTTATAGGATTTATGAATGTAATTCGCTTTTTTTTACCAATTCTTGGACGTAATTCGCATTTTTTGTAATTTCTGAACGTTATTCGTGTTTTTTTTGCACAATTCATGGAAGTGATTCGCATTTTTTGAGTGATTTATGAACGTAATTCACGTTTTTATGCAATTCATGGATGTAATTTGCGTTTTTTGAGTGATTCATGAACGTAATTCACATTTTTTATGCAATTTATGAATGCAAGTTGCTATTTTTATGAGTTTTATATAGGTAATTTCCGTTTCAGCTTTTTGCTGCCAAAATTCGTGTTTTTTGAGCGATTTATGAACATAATTTATGTTTTACTACACGATTCATAGACGTAATTTGCATTTTTCATACAATTTATGAATATAATTCTCGCTTTTTTACATGATTCATGGACGTAATTCACATTAAGCAATTTGTGGACGTAATTCCCATTTTTTATGCAATTTGCTTTTTTTTTTTTTTAGCGATTCATGGATGTAGTTCACAAAAACACCCCCTTGGCTGTGCCACTGACAACAAAATCTTATGTTGGTGCAAGGAGTAATTTATTCATAGACATGAGAAAAAAGTTTGACAACAAACCAAAAAAAAGTACAATACAGGATTTTTACCTGGCATTCTCATAAAATTTTGAATATACCCTGCCTCCCCCCTCTAATTCATAAGTTTTCATACATTCTATATTATATTCCATATTAAGAAGGCGCCACTTGTCTAGTTTTTTTTTTAATCAGAACGCGTTTTTAGCATTTTTCATTCAGGTAGAATTTATTTAGAATAGAATTGATAAAGAAAATGCACAAATTGAAAACCATTGAACAGACATGATAGAATCATTACGTATATTTCATGGTTTTAATAATCCACATGGATGTTTCTTGTTATGCCAATACAATCTTGCAATGTCTTAATATACAATGAATAAAGTCTGCAATAAAGTTAACCAGAGAATCTTGCAATGGATTTTTGCCGTCGCTTATTCAAATTTACTTAAGAAGAATCGAGTTAATGAAATGTTGTATAAATGTTACTTGTTAGCTTTATAGATTACTAGGTACTACTAGGTTATCCCGTCGACCAAAAAATTATCGCCAAACTATAAGATTAAATTCCAATAATGGATGATTGTGAATGTCACATTCAATGACATTAAATACAATTTGTATATTTAAAATGTCATTGATTTTTATTTCGACTTTTTATTAATATTTTACTAATTATTTGTTTTTTCATTATTTAAAATAAAAAAATATGTGATTATGTATAATTTGGCGAAATTGGTCGACGGAATAACAGTAGTAGCGATTACTAAAATATTTCAAATTGAAATAATTTATGAAACTGAAAATGTTTTAGCCAACATTTCACTTAAGTTTAAAACAAGCAATATATAGAAATTGTAAAGTCCATCAAGTGTGTGTACTTTACAATTTCCATTGTTGGGACCAGACATTGCACAAATATGTGCTCATCTTTTGTTTACATTTTTAAAAAGAGTAATTTGAATGTAATAATGTACTAGAAATCATAATGAATGCTTATAATAGAGTATAATACAGTCAACTCTGTGAAATTCACAAAATGTATTATCTGCAAAACATGCTAAAATGCAAACATTGAAAAGTGTTTTAACACTTAAATTCAAAGATAACAGATATGCAATAATTTTATTTTCATGAAATGACAAATTTTAATAAAATCAACTGGGATTTAAGAAAATTCATGTATTTTGTACCCTGTATTTAAAAACAATACTTTAAGCAAGCCAGTAAGTTTCCGTTTATTAATTATGATTAATGCAAACCTATTCTTTGCTCAAGCAGCGAAAAAATTAAAAAAATAAACAATTTTACCTCTATATATTTTTTGTTTATCAAACAATACACATAAAAAGTTCCTTGGCGAAGGAGAATAAACTGCATTTCACCCAAAATTACTGACAACAAAACAAAATGCAGTCCAGATTTTTAACTGGCATTCTCGTAAAATTTTGAATATATCCTGCCTCCACACTGTAATCCATAAGTCTTCAAAAATACAAGCAAAAAACTTTATTGCAAAGTTACACATTCTGTATTAATTACTAATCCATTGCAAGATTCTCCGGTTAACTTTATTGCAGAGCTTATTCGTTGTATATTGACATTGCGAGATTCAATTGGCGTAACAAGAAACAACATGTGGATTATTAAAACCTGAAAATTACTTAATGATTCTATCTTGTCTGGTTTATATTTTTTAATTCGTGCATTTTCTATATCAATTTAATGGACATTATGTAAGAATATTACTACCTGAATGAAAAATGCTCCGTGTAACTTGCTGCGTTCGGGTTCGGATTCAAAACAAAACTAGACAAGTGGCGCCCCTAGGCGTATGAATACATGACTTTCCAACAACAAATAATTTAAAATAATTTTTGTTTGAAAACTTAAAAAAAAAAAATCATAAGTCGAAAGTATATTGAATATGTATAATTAAAAAATATTTTCCTATTTTAAAAAAGGAATCAAAATATTTTTTCCACAAAATGCAAAAATATCCAATGTAAGAAACGTAATATTTTCTTCTTACGAAAAATAAAGGCAAAATAAATAGAAATTTGATTTAGTATATATTTATTGAATGTTTTAAAGCACATGATAAGATGTTTTTGTAGTTTAAAAAACATTTATTGCTTCGATTCGGGTGTTTTAACTGTGACCATAAGTACATAAGGTTTTTCACTCAGGCTCCGTCTGCTAACCCATAGAATAACATGTAATCCGCGAGCTAATATAGTCCAATTTTCCAAGACCAATATATAACAAACAAGAGTTTTCCTAGAAACAAGGCAAGTCTTATTACCTCTATCTTAAAGAGATTCATATTATATATAAGTTTTAATAAAATCTCCCAGCCCGTTTCCTAGATCTCATTATCAGGAACAAACACCATCGATTACAGTTTTAAAATGGTTATCGAGATCTAAAAATATACGGCACGTAGAAATGTAAAAATTATAGGATAGGATTAGACTGGAAATATAAGACTATATTAAAAAAATTGGACCATTCTGACCAATATTTGCTGAGTTATTAGAAGGCGGCTTTTCCGATTTTCTTTGATGTTGAGTTAGCTGTATATATGAAGTTCCGCATCTACCGTTATGACGATGGTAGGTTTAAAGCTGCGTCACTTGAAGGCTGCCACCTTCTATGATGAATACATAAATACAAACACAAATTACATTTTGTTTTGCGCCGGTTACTGGCTTTCGGAAAAGAAGGGCATTTCTTAAAAAAATGTTTTTATAAATTTATTAAAAGGAACGTCATGTGTTTTTTAAATAGATAATAAATGATAGTCATTTACTGCTGTTCATATTGAATAAATTATATTTAATAACATAAACTGTAATATATATTTTTACTTAATTGAAAACATTAACTTATAAAAAAGACTTTTAAAAATCGGCGATTGATGACAGATTGATAAGCACAATTTTTTTTTTCGGAACCGAGTACTTTAAAATTGTTAAATAGAATTATCCCTGTTTTTATTACTGCCGATCTGGGATCGTAAATTCCAAAAATATTTCACTCCATTCCTCCAAGCATTGATATCTTCTAAATATAATTTTCAACTATCCCAAGCTGTGTTCATATAGCTCCCTCATCCATTATGATATGGGACTGGATTAGCCGGGGACAAGCTAGATCCCGGTCTCAAAATGGGCTTGGGATCAATATTAAAGTGTAGTCATAATTTTTAAAATTCTTTACATTTCTAATCGTCATCTGGCCCGTCGGTCTATCTGCTTGTCTTTCCGCATGTAACAGCGCACAAACTATCGAACTAAATGACTTGAAATTTGATATGTATATAATCGTTGCAGAATTTTGTCGAGCCATTTCAAGTTTTATGAAAATCGAATCAAAGTTTAAAATGATATTAATAAATTTTTTTATCATTCTATCAAATTCTATTCCGTAATTAATTCAATGATGCCCCATGATAGGTCATGATTCTAAATTGTCATGGTGTTTACAACCTATTTAAGATGGAGTTCTTTTATTTCAGTATTACTAGTTGTAATGTTTTTAGTTTTCATACATTTCTGTATAAGACTGCAACGGCTATCGCACCAAGGTATGAATATTTATAAAACTAGTTATAGTACGAACGCGACTCATTTTCCACTTTTGACTATTTAAGAAACAATCATGAAAAATATTTTTACAATCCTTTATAAATTAGTTTAAAGAAAATCGATTTATAGTCCACGAGATATAAGGAGAAATATTCCATATCTGATTTTGGGATAAATCGAGGACACGTTCGGGAGCGGTCTTGAAATAAGATCGGGCTGAATTTTTATACTAATCTTGATGGGATTGGATCGGATTGAAAGAAATATTATATTATTCATTCACAAATTTCATATGTATTTCAAGAATGGCGATGGAGAGTGTTGCCCATTAAGTTTTGCGAGGGAGAGCAAAAAAGTTAATCACTAAGTTTTAAGTGTTATTCGACGATTGGCGGGTGGCCAGTGCTAATTTTGTGCTATACAAAACCTAAGCAGTAACAGTTTACGTCAACATCTAACTGAATATGGGGAAACTGAACTGAAGCATGGGGAAAATCCGTGCTTTAGTATTTGAGGTAGGGCTATTGCGGAAATTGTACAAAAAATCAACACAGAAGTGCCCCAGGGGGCCAATATACACCAACAACGAATCACTACTAGTTTACAACACAATCTAACTTAATCTAAAGTTTTATCAAATTTCATACTTTATTTCTTGAGATATCGATGAAATCGTAAAAATGCAGCATAGTTGCGCACCTGTAGGGTAACATAACCGAAACTTAATAATTTAAAATTTAAGTCAATTAGTAGCTCAATATAAAATTTGATGAAAATCCGTGCGTTAGTTCTTGAGATAGAGCTATTGTAAAAATCGAGAAAAATGCAGTCAGAAACACCACCTGTTTAGGGATTTACACTAAAACGTAATCAGCATCAAATGATATTAAGTTCTGATTGAACCTACAGTTTTGTAAAAATCCGTACATTAGCCTTTGAGGTAGAGCGCAGAGAAAATTTTGAGGTAGAGAAAATTTTGGTCACATTTACACAGACTCAAAGATAATCATTTTCTAAAATCCATCAAATCGTACTCAGGAACTCCTATAATGTATAAATCTCTTGAGAACTTAAAATCAGAGTGACGCCTTACGAATCCAATACTTTATTTTTGAAAGATAGAAGAAAATATAAAGAGATCTCAGTAGAATTAAACAGTCCAAAATGAACAGAAATACTGCAGCACCCAAAACAAGTATTCGATTGAGCTATTTTTTTTTTCTTTCTAACGAATGGGAAATCTTCCAAGAAGTGATAGCGAGCGAGAAAATTCTTTTTACAAAATAGTAAATATAAAAAGCCTGCAAGATACACTGGTGAAACTCAGAGGAGTTGGATAATTGTTTCTCTTATCAGTTTGTTTGTTATAATGGAAAGGCGCACAAACTTCATTAACGATGTAGAAATACAAAAAGTGTGAAATACAAACGAGACTTGAGAATATTTTTCACCTAGAGCGTTAATGAATACATCTAAATCCAAAGTAACGGCCTTTCCCGTTTTATTAATCGATTATTCCAATAACTTTGTAAATGAGAGTGTGTTTGAATAGATCATTAAAGAAAGTCAAACAGACACTTTCGAAGTCTAGTTACAAATTTAAAATTTTTTGAAAGAGAGAACTTTTATATATATTTCCCTTTAAAAATTAAATAAATACCATAACTGAAAAAACAGACTATTATAACAAAAATTAATAACCATTTATGTTAGATGAATATATTTTATTTTCATTCTATAAGAAAACGTTTTGCTACATCATAGCAGCGTATAAAAGTTATTGTATTTAAAATATCATTAGCTTACTGTATATCATGATTAAAAGTCAGAATTAATGAATACCCTTGAAATTAATTGTATAAAGCGAGAAAGAAATTGTATATTCGTCAGATAAATAATTATTGGTGAACAAAATTTTATATCTTTTGAAAATCCATTAAGTATTCTGCTGAAAATGACAGAAGGATTTTGTTTTGAAGTTTCTATTCATATACTTCAATTTACGTGTCAGTAACATTTATATGAAATATATAAAAATGTTTCTCTATTATAATCTATTTAGGTTGTATCTGAGTTTTTGCAAAAGAAAGTGAAAGTTTTTAATAAAACCATTGTTACAATCCCCACAAACTTGCTAAGAATAAAATATAAACTACAATAAATAAAGTAAATGAGCTAATGAATTCTGTTCCTGAAAGTGACTGCGATTTGCTTTATCATTTTAACTAGTTTTTGATTTCAAAATAAGAAACATTTTTCTTCTACTTTATTCAACGACAGAATATCGCATGTTTAGGTAATCAAAGAACCAGTTGCCGGGTCAAAGTATGGTCACTACTACCTATTACATTCTTCCCTATATTGAAATTTCAGGGAATTTATACTGATCTCAGCCTATTATAATCCTTTCAGACTCCCTCCCCCTCTGTTCAAAATTTGTAATCAAATTATTCACACAATCCTGACCAGTATTTTAAGAATAAAACGTAATCTTTTCAGGAAGTTTCAGTAACGTTTGCTAAATGCAAAACAAAGTGTCACTTAAGTTTGTATTTAAATTTTTTTTTTCATAATTTATACCATATTGATGAGAAGGAAAAAGCAATATTTTTCAATGCAGATGATTACAGCTAATAATTAAAAAGATGAAAAATTTTAACTTTAAAAAGACGTTTTTAAAATTAATTTTCTAATATATGAAAAAATACATTAAAAAATAACATATTAAAGTGATGTATCGAACAATTCTTCTAATATGTAGACTAATTTAAAAGAATAATTTCAGAAAAACTTTATAGTGTCCCATAATTTAAGTTGCCTCTTAAAGAATTTAAAATAAAAAAAATACTCGCGTAATTAAAATTCCCATAGTTCTTTATAATTTAATTACAGTAATAATGGTGATTAAGAGCTTCAATTAATTACAGCTAATTTCAACTGAAGAAAACAAGCCCTTAAATGTATATCGCCTCACATTAAGCATTCCTCAAAGATTTTTCTTTTTCTGACTTATAAAACTTGCTTTTCAGCTAATGAATGTAGTAATAAAAATCATTAAAGATGAAAACTTAATTACAACAGCCGTTTGCGAAGCCATCTGTTCATTGTAACTCTTTTTTTCTCCTAGAAAGTTTTAGCAGATTTACAAAATGCTAACTTTATCATGTTATAATTGTGTAGAATAATTTCTTCTAAACATTCGTAAGAAGTAATTATATTTGTTCCAGAACATATATATTTTTCCTGTATTTATACGAGGTTTAAATGTACCGCACATGCATAAAATCCTTATGAAATGCAGGAGGCGTATGTTTTAGGTAATTTTTCGAGACAAATATCAGTATTTTCATAGAAAAATAAATCTAGATTAAACGTACGATATTTTGCCTTATTTAAGAAAATATTTTTATAACAAAATACTGTTACTGAAAAGTTTCCTGGTCTTCAAATTTCAGGATAAATACGACCACTGGAAACGATTTTATGAAAGAAATCCGTGGAAAATTTTTATGAAATGACTAATATCTGATAATTTTGAATAAATGAAACGAATTTATGAAGAAAAGTTAAATCCGCAATCACTGGACACTTTCACGAAATTTTGTTGTATCCTACAAAATCTATAGAAATAATCTCGAAACTGGAATTCAAAAACTGTTTTTGGAAGTCCATCTTACCTTATCTGGGATAAAGGTGTCTCTGCTTTTTAATGACGGCAAAGTAAATTCGAACTTTGTGTTTTATTCATTTTTTAAATCAAACACTCATTCTTCTAAAAACAGATTTTAATAGATGAATCATTTTAAAATCATGATTAAGTTACTGAAATAAGCAAAGAATTCAGGCTGTCAGTTTCTTTTTTTGTGTGTCTTTTGAGATAATCCAGTCTCTTCTACCAGTGGACAGTGATAGTCCAAGAGCCAATAGCGCAAAAACCTATATTATCGAGCACAAGAAATAAAGCCTTTTTTTTTATTGAAGAATAGTAATAAGAGAATCTAATGATCCATGTCTGCCGGAAGTGAAGTGGTGCATAAGCCAAAAATTAATACCACTAGTGGTTTACTCGTAGATTTAACATTGTGTTTGTCGTACAATCAAAGGTATGAAAACATGGAAAACTGGAAGCAAAAAAAACATAATGATAAACCTACGAGTGAGCCACTAGAGGTATTAATTTTTGGCTTATGCACCACTTCACTTCCGGCAGACATGGATCATTAGATTCCCCTATTACTACTCTTCCACGAAATAAAGATTTTCTTCTTGTGCTCAATAACATAGGTTTTTGCGCTGACGGGTCTTGGATTATGAACTTAACCGGCTAAGGCCAATGAAGTTATCACGTATAGCTGAGATATGGTATCATGTTTTGATGTTCTTAGCAGGCTAGTGCCCTTAAATAATCGGGTATTACTGTTAGTCCAGGCATTTGGTAAAAAATAAATGCAAGTTTTGGTGTAGTTTTGATTTTTGGTTTTCTTTATGTTTTTTGGGTCGCTGAATACGAATCTGGCATTATCCAACAAAATTTCTCCCCGGAAACACGTTTTTTTGGCTAAAAACGTGCAAAAAACATGGCCTTTTTTTCGTTTTTTCTAAATAACTTCAAAATTATGCATTTGACATAAAAGTCATCCATACATAAATCAAAAAACACAAAATTTCCTACATTTTTTGTATTAAAAGTTTTTTTCTCTGGTCAATGGTTTAGCCGTGAGAGAGCCGCAAAAATGGGTGTGAAAAGTAAAAAATCTGAAAAACGTGAATTACAGCACCGTACGTCGATGAAACATGAAAAACAACCATTTTACTCAAATTTTCCCCACTTAATAATACTAAATATATTATTATTGACTATATTTTATTAATCTGATGTTTATTGTTTCTTCCATAACTAAAAAATAAATAAAAATGAGCATATCTGTGATCAAAATCTTCATTTGCTATTACAAAATAATAATAGTAATAATTTCTTAATTTGACTTTTAAATAATGTAAATAAAATAACTAAAACAGGCTTTAACTGATCCCATCTGCACTTTCCCGCTTGATTGAAGGGGTGCAAGTGTGAAATAACGTTGGTCAACCCACCCCCGCATCCCATATCCACGTTCAGTGGAATACTAACCCTCCCCCCTTCCCCACCAGTCTTGCCTCTGTTAGATCACTAGCTTATCAGGAGGACACCTTTCTCTCAGTTTTTATATGCAACTGCTTACTTATAATTTAGTAATTCACTGTTTGTGTCTTCGTGAATGTAGTGAACATCTACAATGATTTTGCGCGATGTCGCTGTATTTTATTTGTGACTCTCCTTTAGAAGAGGGGCCATGAGTGAAAGTTAATCGAGGTATTGCAGCGTTAATCAAGGCAAGTACAGAAAGAAATGATGGAAAGGCAGTTTTCCTAAAGGGGAAAACCTCAGTAGATGTGCATGTTAAGTGTAGAAAAGCAGCGTAAATGAACAGATGATTACTGCTTATGTGAAGAAGATTGAGGAACAAAGTGCTAGCACTTCTCAAATTTTAAGATCATTAACTCCTCAGTTTAATTTTCGAATTAATTGTTTTTTATGTGGACTGTGCATTTCGGAAGAGTTCATTGCAACACAAGCGAAAAGTCCACCAAGCGAACGCAATACTGTATACAGTGTGCGACACGTGGGATTCAAAAGTACAATTCTGAAAGCAGCAAGAGCTCGCAATGATAATTATGGTCAGGCTATAATTCAGCGGATCGAGTCAGTGAATGATTTGATTGCAGCAGATGCTCAATACCACATCAAATGTTTTAAATATATTTATGGGATACCGAATTTCCAAGAACAGAAGAAACGTGGTCCATTTGCCGAGGCAATCGACAGAGCAATGCAAAGTATATACGATTACCTTGAAAATCATGATGATGAGTGTGAATTCTCCATGGAAGAGTTAATGAAACAGGTTACATGGCGTTATCAACCTGATATGAGAATTGTAAAGTTTAACCTCATTGAGAGATATTGAGACGACATACTGATTACAAAGTATCAGAAAAAAGTCCATTGTGTGTTTCAAGAATATAGGAGGAAAGATACTGACTAATGCATCCCAGGTAAAAAAAATCAGCAAAAAACCTTTAGAAAAAATGAGATTTTACAGGGATTTTGAAGGTTTCTACAGGAATTTTGAAGGCAAATTAAAAGCGCAGGTTTATTTGAGGGAATTTACTGTTAATCAAAAGATTTTATGCAGGCATTTATCTGACCTCCAAATTACTAATCGGGTATTTTGAAGGTCACTTCATGTATTTTGAAGGAAATTGAAAACTGAACAAAATGCACAGATTTTTAAAGGTTGTATAGAAGCTTTTATCAGCAAGTTAATGGCTTTCAATTTACCGTTAGTGACTTAGCTGATTTTTGATAAGTATTCTTCAGGTATTTTGAAGGAAAATATAGCCTTCAATTTACCTTCAGTGACTTAGCTAATTTTTGATAAGTGTACTTCAGGTATTTTGTAGAAAAATATAGCCTTCAATTTGCCTTTAGTGACTTAATGACTTAGTGAATATTTACAATTTCTTAGTTCAAGCCTTCGTTTTGTTACGTGAGGACGTGTCCCAGATATGCTCTTCAAAATACAAGAATAGGCGCGACCCACGGCCCGCGGGACAGGAACATTCTGTTGATTTAGATGCGTTAATATCTCAGCTACATTTTGAGGTAAGTTGCATGTTTTTAGGACAATTATTAATTAAATTATAAGTAATTAATTATCACATCCCTTTGCCAGTTAATTTTATCGGCGTTTACAGATACTAAGTTTCACAATTCTAAGAATTTAATTGCTTAAACTCTTAATTAAAAATTCTCAAATCATGTAAAAATCATCTCGATAGTCTAATTTTCAATCAAGATTAGTTTATAAAAATTTTCTCATAAAAATTCTCGCATTAATTAAAGTTTCATTATTATTTCTTCCGAATTAATCTAGAACCACGTGTTCGAATTCGAGCTAAATAACGCTAAGTTCAGCCTAATGGGGATAAGTATTAAGATATATATCCACAAGATAGAGTCTCGTTCACCCCTGTCGGCAGCAATTCAGACACCGTAGCGACCACGTGGAATTTCTGAACTTTGAAAAAAATCTCAAGATTAAAAAACTTCAAGACAATACACTGGCCTCAAATGTACCCCGTAAATATATATTGTAATTATATTTATATATTGTAATTATATGCATTTATATAAAAAACTTTAACTGTTTTCTCCATTTTTAATGTTTTAATTTCTAAACTTAGAATATTTTTCGACTTTTTTTTTCATTTTTTCGCAAAAATATTTTTTTTCGAATTTTTAGATAAAAACTAGGAAATTGACTAATTATTACATAAAATTAACGATTTTAATTAATTTTCTTTAAAATTAAATTTTTTTTAGTACGGCATTTTTGTTTTTACCGGCGGTCGGCATGATTACGCCGCACTCACCGTACTATCCATCCAGCCGTAAAACACTAATTTTTAATTATCTCACTAATTAACTAATATTTATTCTTTTCCGCTGGGTTCCTATACCTACGACTTCTAAAATGGGGGGAGGAGGGGTTATTGTTTATTTTGAGTACAATTGAGAAATGTGAAATTTAAATCTTTGTTTTCACACATATACAGGGAAATTGCAGGTTTTTTACCTTCTAGAAACCTTAGTTCCAAATACCTGCAAAATACCTGAATATTTTACTTTCAGGGAAAGGGCAGGTTTTTTACCTTCAAAAAATCTTAGTTCCAAATACCGGTAATTTACCTTAACTTTTTTTTTAAGGTTTTTTGCTGATTTTTTTACCTGGGATGGTATCAGCAAACAAGTAAATCTGATCGAGATGAGAAGCTGCGAATGGTTGAAGCAGCAACAAAAATTATTTGCGAAGATATCAGATAGAAGATTTGCTTCGGGAAACTGCAACAAAATCGCAGTTGTGCATCAAGACGAAGAGGATGAGCTAGACTTTGAAGCCGATCTGGAAATGGATTGCCCACACAATGAATCAGAGGACCCAATTGAAAGGAAAATAGTCATGCCTCAAGGTATCAAATATTTACTATTAAAAATTTTTTAATTATGATATTGATAGTTATAAAAACACCCACTAATTTCATTTGTCTATTTTCTGCTTTACAGATGTAGGTGAGAGGCAAGGACCCTCAAATAAAAGAAAGCGGAAATAGTACCTTGTTTTTTGTGTAAATGTACTTACTAATGTACATAATTATTTATAATTAAAAAATAATTCATAATGAGTCGTCGTTTTTATTGTTAGCAACTTCATTGTAAAATATAGTCGATCGTAATATCTTCATTATCATTTAAAGTCAATCTTTGCGAAAAATGGTCAGTTTTCATGTTAAATCTATGTACAGTGCCATAATTCCTATCTTCCGGATTTTTTTTTTTTTTTTTTTTTTTTTTTTTTTTTTTTTTTTTTCACACCCACATTTTGAACTTCGAGAACTTTAACAACTGGAATCCATGTCAACTTTTATATGTTAAAGCCTGTTTTAGTTATTTTATTTACATTATTTAAAAGTCAAATTAAGAAATTATTTCTATTATTATTTTGTAATAGTAAATGAAGATTTTGATCACAAATATGCTCATTTTTATTTACTTTTTTGTTATGAAACAAACAATGAATATCAGATTAATAAAACATAGTCAATAATAATATATTTAGTACTATTAAGTGGGGAAAATTTGCGTAAAATGGTTGTTTTTCATGTTTCATCGACGTACGAAACTGTAATTCACGTTTTTCAGATTTTTAACTTTTCACACCCATTTTTGCGGCTCTCTCACGGCTAAACCATTGACCAGAGAAAAAAACTTTTAATACAAAAAATGTAGGAAATTTTGTGTTCTTTAATTTATGTATTGCTGACTTTTATGTCAAATGCATAATTTTGAAGTTATTTAGAAAAAACGAAAAAAAGCCACTTTTTTCACGTTTTTTGCCAAAAAAAGTGTTTCCGGGGAAAAATTTTGTTGGATAATGCCAGGTTCGTGTTCAGCGACCCAAAAAACATTAAGGGAACCAAATATCAAAACTACACCAAAACTTGCATTTATTTGTCCTTTTTGAGCACTTAATGCCAAGACTATGTGGCAAATGTCATAATCACATCGTGAAACGCGTCACAAATGTAAATAAGGTATGCACTCGCACCTGTTGTCAGCAGACGGTTGCTGAACTGATAGACGTGACGCTTCCTATTTTATATTTGGCCAAAATATGTAGCAAATTTAGAGCGAATATGATTTTATTTAACAGACAGTACTAATAGATAGGCACTAACAGAGAGTACTTCAAATACAATGTTGTATCCAAAAGATTTTATATATCCCTGTAACTGAACGATAATAGATATGCACTTCACATTCAACAGGTAATATATTACTACTAAAGCTTAGTAATGTATATTGATTTCAGCACATTTGAAATAATGTAATGGAATTAAAATACACTGCAACAGTTTAACTCCATAGACCATTGCTTAATAATATTCTTTTTTCATCGCTCTCTAAATAAATAACAATTTTTTGCACCCAATATACCACAGAATGCATGTATTAATGCACTTCATAAATCTATATAATGATATTTAAATGATAATACAACATCATTAAAAGGCCCTATTTTTTGTCTTCGAATGTAATTGAAAGAAATATTTTTCACTGCCACTGTAAATGAACTTTAACTGCTAGTCTTTATTTTAAATAAGTATCATGCTATAGTAAATGCACATTAAAATTACTAAGCAATTCGAGAGCCTAAGATTTAAGAGCGTCATCGCACTAGCAATCAGCCAGACGGCCGGACATACATAATACATAAATACTTTTCAACAGTGTTGGAAAGTGTTAAAAGAGGAAAAGCCTTTTCAAAATTAAAATCCATGTAAAGCTATTAAGAAAATATACAATTAATATACCTTTAGATAAAAGCAAAATTTAATAAAAGGGAAAACATAATGAGATTTCTCGTCGAACTACTTTAATAATTGACAATGCATTTTGTTTCCTTGTTCTATGAAAAGTGGGTTCTCCTCAGCAATTTCAGGTTGCATAAAAACTAAAATCTAATTAGCATTTTCGTGTTGAAGTCGTTGAGGAAGACCAGTTTCTAAATTTATGATAATGTTCGATAGAGCTTCGAAACTGACGATGCAGGGAAATTCAATGGTTTTCATTATATCCTTCTTAAAATTTAGAAAGAAAATATGTCTTCAAATAGCAAAAGTCAGAAAAAGCAAGTAAAAGCAATCACATTAGTTGGATGTGTTTATGAATTCTAATTGTCTTGCCTGCTTGCCTTTCCTCTGCACATACTTTAATGTACTTTGACTGCAATGGAAATTTTTTATGTTGTTAAGGTTTACAATAGAATATTCGTTTTTTTTTAAAAATTTATTGTATAGCAGTAATAATACTTTTACAGGGATATTCAAAAGAATACCGTTACATTATAACCTATGAGGCAAAAACGTTTGCATTTTAATGATGTTGCGCTTTTTCAGGGATATTAAAATTGATACATATTACTGAAGTACACTACACGATATTTGCTATGAAACATACAAGCATTCATCTTTCATTTACTGTGACACTCAAAGTAATTCGTTACATTACAGTCTATGGTGAAAAATTATTTGTAGTGTATTTAATTAGTTTTATACACTATTTCAAACATATTAAAATTAATGTATATCACTGAGATGTGTCAAAAATTTTTTTTTTATTATAGAATACATTGGGCACAGCATTCATCGTTAATTTCCAGGGATAAACTAAATGATTCATTTATAGTAGTGTTCCTGAACAATAATTGCTAAAGGTGAATTTTTCGTTATGAATCTGTGGTTTTAAATTTAACTTTTTTTGCGCATTAGTTGCTGTGTATTAATTCCATAGATCATATACAGAGATGCATAAAAAATCTGGAATATATTTTCGTTTATTCACAGATATTGCTAAAAAGAAATTTTCAACAGTGCTATGTGTTTCCTAACTGGTCTAAATTTTTGAACGCTATGTAATAAGCATATAAATCTGTATACACATACAGGGAAGCACAAAAAGACGGCTATTTATTCTTTTATTCACGGAAATTGCTAAAATTAGGTTTTTAATTGTGTTACACCTTTTCCAAATTGTTTATTCAGGCATCATATTTCAGCATTCATTGATAAGTTTTGTTGCTGTATATGAATATTTTGGGATGTGTTTTATAATCTATGCTCCATGTATGATTTTTACCCTTATTGTTTTCCTAATCTTGACCAATAAAAATGGATAATTTACATGAAATAAAAAACTTTTGTACAGCCTGTATATTGTGAACATTCACAGGCTCTGCGAGCCATGGTAAACGATAATAAAATTTTTTCTCTGGTCTTTCACATATGAATTCACATAAAAAAGGAGTTTTAAAGGTATTAACCCGTTCGGGACCACGGGTGCATATACGCACCCTGAGAATGAGGATAAAAACCTTTTTTTTTCTCACCAGTAAAAAAGTAAAGTTATAGTTCCTTTCTTTAATCAAAGCAATTTCGTGATTACTAAAGTAAAGTCAACTTTTTAAACGAAAGTGGTGATAACCGAATAAAATTTGTGTAAAAGGCGCCGGTCCCGAACGGGTTAATATTATTAAATTCACTTTATATTAAACTGATTAAATAAATTAAATTATATTGCATTTATATTATAATATAATTTAATTATAATTATATTAAATTGATTTTTAATTTATATTTTTGACATTTCTATTTTTCATTAAATAATCTCAAGTAATAACTTTTTATGGATTTCATTTTTAATCAAATAAAGATTCTATTAATAAATTATGTTCACTATAAAACGATATGATCTATGAAAATATAATATTGTCACAAACGAAAACATACGATGGCCTCTTCTGGGATACCTACGATTTCGAAAAACATTTTTTTATCATTGAAAACTCAGAAACCAACATATTTTCGAAATTTAAAGAATTATTTATAAAAACGCGGTTTCTTTTGAAGCTATCGAGTTTTGGAAACTTTTACGACTTGTTTTAAAAGTATTAATTAAAGTTTCATTTAACTGGAATATAAAACGGTAAATGATCTCTGGTATAAAGAATAGAAAATATCATGTACCTAAAATTGCACTGTTTAGTTGCAATTTTAAATAATCAGTTGTCTTATTATTATTATTATTTTTATAGTATTGTCCTTCGAAAATATTCCTTAACCTCTTGGGGACGAGCGACAAGTACACGTGCCGCAAAAAAGGCTTAAGAATTCTTGTTTATCCCAACCAGTAAAATATTACTGTAAATTTTGCCGGTACTACTCTGTTACCCCGTCGACCAATTTCGCCAAATTATACAAATCGCCAAACTAATAGCGAAATTATACATATTGACATAATTTTTATTTTAAACAACGAAAAAAACAAATAATTAGTAGAATATTAATAAAAATATTAATAAAAAGTCGAAATAAAAATCCCTTAATGACATTTTAAACACGTGAATCGTATTTAATGTCATTGAATGTGACATTCACGATCATCCATTATTGGCATTTAATCTTTTAGTTTGGCAATAATTTTATGGTTTACGGGATAACCTAGTAGTACCATTTTGCCTTATTTAATCGGACCATCTTCTTGATGCAGTAAGGCTCAAATTCTGTTTTTAAAAAACGGTGGCGAAACATTATAAATTTAGTAAAAGGCTCCTATTGCGAAGGAGTTAAAAATAAAAATGTCATATAATTATTAATCTACGAAAATGTGCTTCAATCACGAACAGAAACACATAATAACCTTTTACGAGTCACCCCAAGATTTCGACAAGAGTTCCTTTGTCTTTTAGAAACCTCACAAAACTAGTTTATGTTCGAGATTTAAGGAAGAATTTATGAAAATAAATTTTTATTAGCTGTCCTTAATTTTCGGAAACATTTTTGAGTAGCATTTACAATAAATTGATCAGTTCTCTCTATGCGGAAAATTTTTGGATGCTATCAGACATCAACTATTTTTTTTTTTTTTTTACTATAACTGAATTTGTGCAAGCGAATGTAACAAAAGAATAATATTAATATTAATGTTCATGTCAATGCTGTTAATTCTGTATATTATTCAGTTAATCAACTAAAATCGGAATTATTTCCCTTTTTAAATAACAAAATTTACATTTCACAACCGTTTTTTTTTTTTTTTTTTTTTTTTTTTTTTTTTTTTTTTTTTTTTTTTTTTTAATAGCAATTTTTGTTTGATTTTTGCACTAAATTTAAGTCATCAAATAAGCAAAACGTTCCCGTTTAAAAATACTGATATTTAAACAAACAAAAAAAAACATTGAAACTTTCTTGTTATCATATGGTAATGCTAGGGGTTTTAGTGGATTAAACATGTTTACTAAACATCAAAATGCCTACTTGAAAACGCACAGCGTCTGAAAAACCGATTTTCTGGATAGAAGCAGCTGATGAATGCACTATAAAATCTACTCGGAAACGTTTTCGAAAACTACAAACAGGCAATTAAAATTTATTTTTACAAATTATTCTTTAAATTTCAAAGATAAATTCTTTTGTGAAATTTGTAAAGATACTGGAACGCTTTTCAGAATCTTGAGTAACTTGGGAGAGCTTATTGTATATTTTCGCTCCTAATTATAACACATTTTCGTAGTTAATAAGCATCTGTCTTTTTAAACAGTAAAGTCCTCAAAATTATTTGGGCAAAGTTAGAGAACCAACCGCGTATGCTTCATTTTGAAAACTCATCGAAATAGGTCAAAGTTTTTTCAGCATGACAAAAAAAAAAAAAAATCAGAATATGTTGATTTTGTCATTTTGTATTTTATGATTGTTCATTTGCAGCACAAAAAAATATTGATGAGAGGATTAACTGACACCGGAATTTACAAGCGATTTTTTTTATTAAAAACTTATTACTTGAAACTCTCATTTTAAAAACAAATTTTCATTAAAAAAAATTGTTACCATTTGTAACTTTGGGATTAAAATTAAACGGTCCCGAAGTGCGACCACTGCACCGAAAAAGGTTAATAAATGTATTGTTTTAGGTTTTCGTTCATCTGACGCAATTTTATAATAATTTTAATAATTTAAAAAAATATATAATTTTACAAATTACAACGACTATTTGGAAAATTATATTTTCAAAGACTAAAATTTTAGAATTATAAATAAATTCTATATTAAAAAAAAAAAAAAAAAAAAAAAAAAACAATAATAATAAAATCATTTTTATGATGATTAAAACGTGGTTTACGTAATAATAGAGTCTTATATTATGTACGCCATGGATTAAAACCTAATATTCCTATACCATGCATATACAAATTTTAAATGAAATTTCAGTTTCACAATTTTCGATAATGCAATTTTTTAAACTTCTAAAAATCGCACATTTTTACTTTTTACACCGTTTTATAGGGAAATAAATGTACTTTTAAATGCAATTTTTTTGAAAAATGTATCTCAATTTGTTTTTGAGCTATTAATTTTTTTGTAGTTTTTTATACTTTTTTGTCATTAAGGAAACAGAAGTATTTCATTTCTGGACATTAAACATGAACCAATCAGAAAACGATTAAAATGAAAAACACAAGTATTCCATTTCTAGACATTAAGTTTGGACCAATCAGAAAACGAATAAAATAAAACAAAATAAATTGCGAAATTTAACGAATAAAATAATTCAGATATGCTTCAGGTTTCCCAATTCTCTAACGAACACAGTAATTATTTTCCAAATAATTAATAAGAATATCCGAATTCTCGGATATGTATTTATCGAATCGTAATTTATACAAAATAAATCGAAAGTGTTTTTAGCATGTATTTACCTGTAGTTATGCTGCATCAAGTAATGTAATATATAAATATATATGCTAGCTGCACAAATTTGATATCATGTGACATCACATTAAAATTCTCTGGAATAAAAATTGTTTCATGTGTAATCAATTTAATACATGACGAAATTTTAATATTAAATTCATTTCCCATATAATAATTTATTTATTTATTTTTCTCTTTTAAGATTCACGGATAAATATGATGTATTATTTAATTTAAAAGGAATGTTATTATTTGAGATTTTAAAATATGATCTAATATTCACCATTAAAAGTTTTTCATGCATAGTAATTTAATTGTTTTAGGCATTTTTAATATGATGAAATTTAATATTTGTACATTCTTTCTCTTTACTATGTGTGGCATTTTATATATGACGTTATTATCACCTTTATATATGCTTTTTGCGTATGAACTTTTATTAGTTTAAAGTTTTCGTACTCTTTTAATGTTTACACGGAAATATTTTGACTTAATTTTCCCTATTATCTTCTTTTAATGTGATCATTAATTCCTATTTTAAATTTTTCATTCTGTTTGTAATAATTTCCTTTTTCAAATTCAATTTGAAAATGACGGAAAAAAAATATTAAAAATTCCTTTCATTTTAAAAAAATACAGAGAATTTTTTATTTTTAAAGTAAAGTGAATCTTGACGATCAAAATGTGAAAAAAAATTCTTATTTTCTCTAAATTTCCTGTATAATATAATTTAAAAACAGTATTGCGCTTGAAACTTTTTCTTCTTCACTATTCGCTTGAAATAAAAGATAATTTTAATTTCAATTTGAAAATGGCAGAAAAGGTTAAATCTAATAATTTCTATATTAGTCTCGTTCCCTCACTTTATTTACAAAATTTTCGTAATTGAGTTGCTATTATTATAAATAATATCATTAAAATTATAAAAGATTAATATCTCGGAAACCAATTTAATTTTTCGAATTTTAGTATCATTTTTGACACCTATCGATCAATTAAAATAATTTTTGTTAATTTCACTGCCAAACATTTAAAATTTTGGGATATATAACTGTGAAAGTAAATAGTCGTTTAAGCAGTCGTTTTATAAATTCATTTCATTAGGATTTCATATATACAGGATCGATAAATGCTTAATTATATACGAGGTTTTAACATTTTACTAACAATTCGTCACTTTTAAGACACAAAATTTTAAACTAAACATAGATGTTAAAAATATTTTAAGAGCTAAGAAAAAAATTATACATACACTAAAAAGAATACACAGAAAGGGGAGTTTAAAATATTGTTAATTAATTTTCCAAGGAGATATTTTAAATACACGAATACATAAAACGCTCTTATACTTAAGATTATTGTGGAGAATTCGGTAGCTGATTGACGAACAATCCTAATATGTCTTTAGATAAAAGCGAATTAAGAAATTATTAAAAAAAGAGATTCAGCAACAATCTAATTTAATTGACAACGCATCTTGCTGCGTAATCATAAAATGTGGGTTCTTCCGCGGCAATTCCAAGTTCCATAAAAACTAAAATCTAATTAACATCTTCGCATGGAGGTCTTTGGGGCTGACGAGCTGCTAAATTTATGGTAATGTTCAGTAGAATAAGTTCCAAGTTGACAATTTAGGGAAATCAAATGACTTTCATTCTCCTCCTTAGTGGGGAAAAGAAATTGGCGCATAAGAACCAAACACTAATAATTGGATTTCTTTTAACCTGCGCCAGATAGAAAAAAATATCTATCTATCTATACATTATAAAGGACAAATGTGTCACTCCGTAATTCTGACGTCATTTTTTATGATGGCAACAGCAGACGATTAAATTTCGCTTTTCTGCAATTTTTTAGACTTCAATGTATTGCATATTTCCAAATTTTACAGCGTCGAATTGGGGAAAAATGCAATTTCAAATGCATTTTGTTTGAAAAATGTATTGCTGTTTACTCACTTTAAAAAAAAATTATTTACAAACCTGATTTTTAAGGGTTTCTTTCATCTGACGAAATCCTAATTCATCTCGCTTCTTTGTCTCTCCGTTATAAAGTCCATACACAAAAACTATATAAGTTAGAGACTTCACATTTTGTGACTTACAGCTGAAAACATTGGTCACATGACAAATCATAAAATTTTTAAAAAGTCTATTATTTTAATTGAATTATTTTTTTTCACTATCATCTGTTCATTTTCGCGATTTAAATTTTGGAAGAGAATTTTAGTTTCCTCATTTTTCGCGTGGACAACTTAATTTTGAGGTAAAACAATAATAAAAAAAGATACGTATTCTAAAAAAAAAGTACACAGAGAAGGGAGTTAAAAATATTGTTAATTAATTTTCCGAGGAGATATTTTAAATACACAAATACATAAAACCCTCTTAGACTTAACGTTATTGTAGAGAATTAGGTAGCTGAGTTATGAACAATCTTAATATATCTTTAGATAAAAGCGAATTAAGAAATTATTAAAAAAGGAAATTCAGCAACAATCTAATTTAATTGGCAACGCATCTTGCTGCGCAATCATAAGATGTGGGCTCTTCCCCTGCAATTCCAAGTTCCATAAAAACTGAAATCTAATTAACATCTTCGCATGGAGGTCGTTGGGGCAGACGAGCTGCTAAATTTATGGTAATGTTCGGCAGACCTTCCAAGTTGACAATTTAAGGAAATCAAATGACTTTCATTCTCCTCCTTAGTGGGGAAAAGAAATTGGCGCATAAGAACCAAACACTAATAATTGGATATCTTTTAACCTGCACCAGATTAAAAAGAAAAAAAAACTATCTATCTGTATTATAAAGGAAAAATGTATCAGTCTGTAACGCTGACGTCGCTTTTGATGATGGCAATAGCAGACAATTAAATTTCGCTTTTCTGCAATTTTTTTAACTACAAAATATTGCACATTTCATATTTTTACACTGTCGAATAGAAAAAAAAATCAATAGCAAATTGCTTTTGTTTGAAAACTGTATCGCTATTTACTCCCTCTTTATTTGTTTATTTTTTATTTATTTTTCTATTTTTGAATAATTTACGAGCATTTCTTTTTATCTGACGAAATCCTATTTGTCTTTAGGCGTAAAAATAACAGATGGTATGCGCTCTAAGCAGAGAGTACACACTCAATGCAGAGGGTATAATCTTAGAAGGTGTATACTATATCTTTCTTGAGGAACAGAGCATATATGGTGTTCCCTAAAAAAAATTCAAAAGGTATGCGGCGTATATATTTTTTTCATATTTCTTTAATGTCTAATTTAGTTAATGTAAATGTGTTTCATTAATTTATTATTTTTACTTGATACAAACTACTTATCTTTTATACGAAAGGGAATTTTCAAAAGAAAAAATTTCAATTTTATCTAATTTTGTTTTGAAAACTGTAAAAATCCTGTGAAATTTCATAACTTTCAAATGTATCCCCCCTCCCCTACTCACCCTTCAATTCTTCAATTCTTTTCGCAAAAGTTCCAATTATAATGTCCCTTAAAATCATTAGAATTTTCTGTTTGCTATAAGAAGGTTTGTACTTTACGATGACGCTTATGTACGCGGGAGTGTCATAAAGTTTCAATTACAAGCGAATAATTTTTAATGATATCTCGCACTCCTTTTCCAAAACAAAAATCTTTCATATGTGCTTTAAGAACTTTTGCAACAGAATTATACTACGAAATGCATTTTTTTTTAGAACTAATGTTGCGAATAGAATGTAAAAACAGTCGCTTGTAATCATTATTGAATTCAGAATGTGATCCCCCGGACCAAGGAAATGACCCCCCCCCCCCCGAAGATTTGATATTTTGTTTTTGTATTTTAATTGTCAAAAAGTGCACTTTCCCCCCGGAATTCTATATTATCCCTTCAGTAGTCAAGGAAATCCCTCCTGAAAAAAAAATATCTGAAATCAATATTGCCTATAATTGAAACGGTACTACTTAGTTATCCCGTCGACCAATTTCGCCAAATTTTACAAATCGCCAAACTAATAGCCAAATTATACATATTGACATAATTTTTATTTTAAATATCGAAAAGCTAATAATTAGTAGAATATTAACAAAAATATAAATAAAAAGTCATAATAAAAATCATTTAATTACGTTTTAAACACGTGTATCATATTTAATGTCATTGGATGTGACATCCACGATCATCCATTATTGGCATTTAATCTTAAAATTTGGCGATAGATTTTTGGTGTACGGGATAACCAAGTAGTATCATTGAAACTTTAGGAAACTCTCATATATGTACACCGTAAAACTTGGATTTACGGATATCTGTTTGAAATCTATATCGTTTTACGGACAACTTTATAACTCGATGATCAGTGATAATTCATAATAGCCGTACACCCTCACACTAAAACCTACATCCAGTTATATATATATCGCTTACTCGCAAGAAAAGTGACACATCTTGCAAAAACTCATGTTTCTTTTTAATCCACTAATAGGTCTGTAAGAGCTACGCAAACAGTTGCATAGGTGAACACCCAGAGAAAGGAATTGATTAAAACTACAAAACATGTTTTGTTGAGTACATTTTGGTTGCTTTAAGCGAATTTTTTAATTAAAGTAAAAAATCGGTTTTGTTGCTCAGACAAAAAAAATATCGTTAATACTGTTATAAAATTTTAACAAAATTTCATCAGTTTTATTTGAGTCTTACTAAAGTCTTGTATTTTCAATTTGTAATTTCAACAAAATTTTCTTGTTTTTTCTAAATTTAAATTGATGTGCAGTAGCCATAACTCTCGCACGTAATTTTGTTAATTGACTTATATAGCTATAAAGGATTATGATAATTTTTGGATAATAAAAACTTTTCAAATTGAGGCGGATTAACGATGTTATTCAATAAAATTTTTCCCTGGGTGTAGCTAATATGCAGAAAATCACTTTATTGCGCTATATGTCCGTTTGTCACCGCGGAAGAGGAATGGATTGTGTGGCTGGTAAAATTATCCAAACCTCCAAACCTCATTCTATGTCTTCATTTTTAAGGGTTTTATGTTTCTATGCATATTTGCCTTCCTGCATGCAGAGTTGGGGGCTATAATTTCATGTTACAGAAAATCATGAAAATTTTCCTTTGTCTCACCTGTGAAATTTACTTTCGTCGAAACGTGTCACTTTTCTTGCGGGTGAGCGATATATCGAATCGTATGAAAAGTAAACCGAGGAAAAAAAAAGTTCGTGTAAAAGCACATTTATGTGTACATTTCAGTGCAAATAATGCACAACAAAGTTTAACCCTTTCGGATCGAGTGTAATGTTAATAGCATAAGTTTTTTAATGGAACTTTATTTTGTCTTAAGAAATATTTTTTCTACTATTTACATGTAGTATTATTAGTATATGTCTATTCATTTACTATATGACTTCATTTATGTCTAGGCATTTAGTAATAATAATTTTATATAATTATTTGCCTAATTCTTATTGTGCCGTTTTCTTGTATACATATATTTCCCGATTTAATAAAAAAAAAAAAAAAAAAAAAAAATACTTTCCTAAAAGAGTCATGTGTAATAAGGTGAAAAAAATATTAGAAAGTTATAATATAAGTTAAATTTTATTGTAATACAATGTTTTCTAAACATTTCCAAAAATTCTTCCTTAGACTATTGCCATATGAATATTTATTGAATAGCAGGCGAAAAAAAAATAAAAAAAAATTAGTTATTTTTCTGATAATGCAATATTCGTAAAACATTAATTAATCTATTTTGACTGCTAGAGTTAATGGTATTATCACAAAAGGAGTTTTTCCTAAAAATTGAAAAAAAAAATCTGACCCGAAAAGGTTAATATAATTTGCCCATTTAATTTTACAGATTTTTCTATTTAACACTAAAACACCCGGAAGCAGTCAATTCGACTCAGATCAGGTGATTAAATTTCAGCTGGAAATATTTTCTTGAAATAAGTTAAATTTAAACCACTCAGATTTATGTTAAATGAATCAATTAAATAATTTAGAATAAAAATTCTAGTGTAAAATATTATTATCCAACTTGAGTAAAATTTCCCGGCGTTCTAGTGTTAATATTATTTTTTAAAGTTTAAATTTATAAAATACTCCAAAATATTATTCTAAAAATTTACTGTGTTTACTTTTTTATTTGACATTTTAAATCTCAAATGCGAAAAGAAAGGCCGGCTTCAAAAGGGAAAAAACAAGATATTTTTCCCTCGTATAAAATGATGGAAATTCCTTCACTGTGGTATTGAAGAGTGATCGATGAAAGAAATCAAGGGAAGAGATATAAATCCTACGATATCACGCAATGAATAATGAAAGAGAAGATTATGAGGCTGGCTTGAAAGCTTTAGATCTTTTTATTGTTAAATTCGTGTTAGCCATTTTTTATTTTTATTTTTATTTTTTTTTTTTTCATTCTTCCTTACGGTTACTAACATAAAAAGTAAATTTTATCGTTTTACTTTGATAGAAATTTGATAAAAGGTTGGATTTCTGGATGCAGAGGAAGGTATTGGATGTTTCGGTTCAATAAAGATTGGAGAATTATTCCTTTTTATTTTTATTATTATTTGTTTTTAATGAAATACGGTGGATAGTTTTATAAAATATAAAATATATCCTATTCTTTTTTTAATATATTTATTATATCGAACGTCAGTTTTTCTAAGATTTATTTGCGAGATGAATAATAATAAAAGTAATTTGTTTAATAATTTTTTCTCAACTTCGTGTAACTCATTTTTAATGTTTTTTTTTTCTTTCTTTCTTTACGAAAAAGTAATAAAAACTTGCATAAAAAATAAACTTTTTTGCTTTACTTTGATAGAAAATTGATAAAGGATTAGATTTGCGGATGCAGAGGAATGTATTGGATGTTTTGGTTCATTAAAGATTGAAAAAATATTCATTTTTACTTTTATTATTATTCGTTTTTAATGAAATGCGGTGCTTTGTTTATTAAAATATAAAATATATCCTGCTCTTTTTTAATATATCTATCATATCGAACGTCAGTGTTTTTTAGTGACTTTTATTTGCGGGTTGAATAATAATAGAACTAATTTGATTAATAAATATTCTCAACTTTGTGTAAGTCATTTTTAATGTTCTATTATTATTTTTTTTCTTCGCGGTTACTGACATGTTTATCACTTTCAAAATTTTAATAAGAATTGGATATCCACATGCATTTGAAGGTAATTGCGGTTAAATAATGATAAAGTAGTTTGATTAATAAATATTCTCCACTTCATGTAAGCCATTTTTTTCTTATTTCTTTACAGTTACTAACATAAAAACGTAAATCGTGTAAAAACATATTTATGTGTACATTTCAGTACAAATAATGTACAATCAAGTTCAATATAACTTGCCCATTTAATTATACAGATTTTGATGTTTAATATTATTTGCTTGAAGTTTAATGTAATAAAATACTCGAAAATATTTTTATAAAAATATTGTGATTTTTTTTTTCTTTTTTATTTAACATTTTAAATCTCAAATGCGGAAAAAAAAGATGGCTTCAAAAAAAAAAAAAAAGATTTTTTTTTTTTCTTGTATAGAAAGATGGAAATTCCTTCACTGTGGTATTGAAGAGTGATCGATGAAAGAAATCAAGGGAAGAGATATAAATCCTACGATATCACGCAATGAATAATGAAAGAGAAGATTATGAGGCAGGATTGAAAGCTTTAGATCTTTTTATTTTTAAATACGTGTTAGCCATTTTTTAATTTTTTTTTCATTCTTCCTCTACGGTTACTAACATAAAAAGTAAACTTTATCGCTTTACTTTGATAGAAATTTGATAAAGGATTGGATTTCCGGATGCAGAGAAGGTATTGGGTGTTTTGGTTCAATAAAGATTGAAAAATTATTCTTTTTTATTTTTATGATTATTTTTTGATATATTTATTATATCGAACGTCAATGTTTCTAAGTTACTTTTATTTGGCGGATGAATAATAATGAAAGTAATTTGATTTATAAATATTCTCAACTTCGTGTAAATCATTTTTAAAGTTTTTTCTTCTTTCTTTACAGTTACTAATATAAAAAAGTAAATCGCGTAAAAGAAAGTTTGTGTAAAAGCATACTTATATATACATTTCAGTGTAAATAATGCACAATCAAATTTAATATAACTTGCCCATTTAATTATACATATTTTGCTCTTTAATATTATTTTCTTGAAGATTAATGTAATAAAATATTCCAAAATATTATCATAAAAATTTAGTGTTTTTTCTTTTTTCTTTAACATTTTAAATCTGAAATGCGGGGAAAAAAAGGCCGGCTTCAAAACAAGATATTTTTTCCCTCATATAGAATGATATATATTCCTTCACTGTGGTATTGAAGAGTGATCGATGAAAGAAATCAAGGGAAGAAATATAAATCCTACGATATCACGCAATGAATAATGAAAGAGAATATTATGAGGCAGGATTGAAAGCTTTAGATCTTTTTATTTTTAAATTCGTGTTAGCCATTTTTAATTTTTTTTTTTACATTCTTCCTTTACGGTTACTAACATAAAAAGTAAACTTTATCGCTTTACTTTGATAGAAATTTGATAAAGTATTAGATTTCCGAATACAGTCGAAGTTGGATGTTTTGGTTCAATAAAGATTGAAGAATTATTAATTTTAATTTTTATGATTAATATTTTTTATCCTGTTTTTTTAATATATTTATTGTATCGAACGTCAATGTTTCTAAGCTACTTTTATTTGCGGAATGAATAATAAAGAAAGTAATTTGATTTATAAATATTCTCAACTTCGTGTAAGCCATTTTTAAAGTTTTTTCTTCTTTCTTTACAGTTACTAGATAAAAATGTAAATCGCCTAAAAGAAAGTTCGTGTAAAAGGATATTTATGTGCACATTTCAATGCAATTAATGCAAAACCAAATTTAATATAACTTGGCATTTTAATTATACAGATTTTGTTGTTTATTATTATTTTTTTTTAAGTTTAATATAATAAAAATATTCCAAAATATTATTATAAAAAAGCAAAGTTTTTTCTTTTTTATTTAACTTTTTAAATCTCAAATGCGAAAAAAAAGAAAAGTCGGCTTCAACAGGAATAAAAAAAAAAAAAAAAAAAAAAAAAAAAAAAAAAAAAATATTTTTGTGTGTGTAGAATGATGGAAATTCCTTCACTGTAGTATTGAAGAGTGATCGATGAAAGAAATCAAGGGAAGAGATATAAATCCTACAATATCACGCAATGAATAATGAAAGAGAAGATTATAAGGCTGGATTGTAAGCTTTAGAACTTTTTATTTTTAAATTCGTGTTAGCTATTTTTAATTTTTTATTTCTTTCCTTACGGTTACGGACATAAAAAGTAAACTTTATCGCTTTACTTTGATAGAAATTTGATAAAGGATTGGATTTCCGGATGCAGAGAAAGTATCGGGTGTTTTGGTTCAATAAAAATTGAAGAGTTATTCTTTTTTACTTTTATTATTATTTGTTTTTAATGAAATACAGTGGATTGCTTTTTAAAATATAAAATATATCCTGTTATTTTTAAATATATTTATTATGTTGAAAGTTAGTGTTTCTTAGTTACTTTTATTTGCGGGATGAATAATAATGAAAAGTAATTTGATTAATAAATATTCTCAACTTCGTGAAGCCATTTTTAATGTTTTTTTCTTCTTTCTTTGCGGTTACTAACATAAAAAATAAACTTTATCGTTTTATTAAAACACACATTCAATCGCAAAAAACGCCTGCATTCAAATCATAGAGGTACATACAGTTAATGTGCAGGCATACAAACAATAAATACAACTGGAGTAAAAAGTTATTCAGAGCCAGGACCACAGCGTTCCAGGTTGTTGCTCTATCCACGATAACTCCGGCCGATGCCTGAGTCTGCAATTTTTCACTAATAAACCAAATTGAAGAAAGTTATCATCCATCATTGAGATAACCTAGGATGAAGGGACAAATGATGAGTAGATTTATTTTTCCATCGATATAAGAAGTAATATAATTAAGATATATTTAAATAAGATTTCTAGAAAAGTGCAGATGTAATTTTTTTATTTGAATTGGAATGTAAAAGAATGGTAATTTTTATTTTTAAAAATGTCTATCTTTGAGCATATTTTAAAAATTTCAGTTACTTATGAAGATGTAAAATTCCTAGTTCAGCGCACAAGTAAATGTACCGCTTCGTGTCATCGTAAAATGTATTGAGACATGCATAGAATTGAACTAAATTTTTTATTTCTGTTTTTGGCTATGGTAAACAGGTTCGATTTGAATTTGAAAATATTCTGCAGGAAGAATGAGGTACTGTGATAATAATTTTTGCGCAATAGTTATTATTTTATCATGAAAAAAATGTATGAATTTATGCATACAATCGAACAATATGTATTTTTGTGGCTATGGTTTACAGGCTTTTTTTAAATTTGGAAATATTTTGCCTAAAGGGGGCGTTGTATCCAGCATCTCCAATGATTCTCCGGTGATGTAGAGTAGTACAATGAACAATATTGATTTTATTAAATATTATGATTAACTCATTTTTTCCTATTAATAAAATGAAGGAAAAACATAACATGAAAATCGAAGCTAGTGTAGTATTGAAGTAATAACACTGAAGGTTAACATGTGTAAAAATTTTTTAAAATTTTAACATATATAAGAAAGAAGAAAGTTTTGAGTTTGGCACATCTGGCTAGTTTTCTATTTCAGTTTAACTATCTGTTACTAGTGAAATTTTGTTTCGTTAGGAACACTGGTATTCTCATTAGTGTTTTCTGAATAGAGGAATTTTTATTACAATAGTCTTGCCAATAAATTTTAGTTGAAAAATAGAGATGATGTTAACCGATTTTTTTATTCACCCTTCAATCAGCCGATTCCTGACAACGCTCATAGCATCTATGCAACATTTTTTGTCACAGTAATTAGTAGTTAAAGTTGCGCAAAATCAATTTGTTACATATTTTTCTACTGTATATTCTACAAGTAAATTAAAAACTTCAAAAATCATCCCGCGAGCCTTTTTTTTTTTTTTTTTTTTTTTTTTTTTTTTTGAGGGGGGTGGGGAGATTGCATCAAATAATTTATTTTATTCTTCAATAAAAATACCGTAGAAATGGCCCATTTTAGAACGCCAGATTCATCTTTGCTTACTATATTAAAACATAAAAACGTTCAAAAAGGCGTCATTAAAACATATTACTAAATAGATGTGATAAAATATACAGAAATGCTTTTCAAAAGTAAAAAAACACTGTATGTTAAAATGACAAAAAGTTACTCCAAGCACTTGCTATACTTAAGTCTTTCTTCTCCTTGATATAGGCTTAAATTCAGCCGAAAGCGCTCAAAGTAACTTTTCATAACATTAAAATCCAGTGTTTTTTAACTTTGAAAAGCATTTGTACATACTTTATCACACCTATTTAGTAATCTGTTTTAATGAAATATTTTTTTAATGTTTCACGTTCGTATATATATTATTTTATTTTATTTTATTTTATTTTACTTTATTTTATTTATTTATTTATTTTTGACGCAGCAAGTGTTACATTACATCAATGAGACAATAGGTTGCTAATTCAATTTAAAAATAAAGTTTTAAACAAAACAAATCGATGCAAAAAAAAAAAAAAAAAAAAAAAAAAAAAAAAAAAACAGAGATATCTCATTAAAACTTATTCAAATGAAATATTTAAAATATTCAGCAAACGAAAATACCTTTCAAACAGATTCACGTCTAAATTATCTGCCTAATAATTTGAAAATTTCTTTACTTTTAATTAAAAACTATAAATATCCCCCCCCCCTCTTTTAAAAATTGCTTAATTACAATTCAATTAAATTCTCTTTGCTTTTCGCAATTTACAACCTGCATTAAATTCGAAAAGACGTGCAATATTTATTTTTCCCTTTTTCAATGAAAATCTAAAAGAACAGTCCTAGAAGAATAGTAAATTATCTTCATCGCTCTTTTTCTGTTTTTTTAAATTTGTGGCTTACTGAAGACTTTTAATTTTAATTTTGGAAGTTTTTTTTATGGAATGATGTGAATCTTTTACTTTCAGAAGAGTTTAATTATGAAAGGTTTATGAAATTCTGCGAGAAATGAGAGTTTATCGAAAGAGAAAACATCGTTTAATTATCGTAATCGTTATTTTGAAATAAATAGCTAAGCCAATAAAAAAAAAAAATCGTTTCCTTTTTTTCTCTCTCTCTCTCGTGTGAAATTATGGTACAGTAGAACCCCGCTAATTCGGACCCCCTTAATCCGGATCACCGGATAATGCGTATCGGTTTAGTCCTTTTTTTTTTCTTTCTTTCTTTTCAAGTTTGAGAAGCGATTGGCTGATTTCTATAGCATTAACTTGTTTCATCGTCGTATATTAAAATCTTTTTTCTGAAGTCTTTTCGGAAGAATACCTTAAGCTTTCTTATTTAAACTCTTTGATGTTATCTTTCAAAGAACAACAATGTATCACTAAGCTTGACAATTCCAATTTTCTATTTAAACCTCTTAGAAATGTCATAAAAAAATCCCAGCACAGCCGAATCTCGCACAGCAGAAAATTACAAACTTTTTTATTACAAAGTAAACATTTTTAATGTCTGTAAATATTCAATAAATTTAACATAAATGTGATTTTCTGTAAGTATGTTTTATTTTATTTCATTTTTTTTCTGATATTCCGGATAATCCGGATTTTCTATAATCCGGATTGGGTCTGGTCCCAATTAATCCGAATTATCGGGGTTTTACTGTATCTCAATCTTTTTTTTTTTTTTTTTTTTTTTTTTTTTGAAAAGTTAAGTTTTATAAAAATAGTCAATTATGTTCAATACTGTTTTTTTCATTTATGGATGACGTTAAACTTTTATTCAGAAACTTTAAGGATTTTTTTGATCGAATGGTGTGAATATTTTATTTTCCGTAGAGTGTATAAATATGTAAATAAAAACTAAAGACAAAATACAATATTTCATCTTGATTGAATCGTGACATAAATAATATGAACTTTAAAGAGCTCACAGGCGTCGTAAAAGTTTTACTTAAAAAGTGACAAAAATAAATAAAATAGATGTTACAAATAAAAAATATGCATTTTATTATTTTTAAAACTTCTTTGTATATTCGACCTGCATTTCCCACGACCATCATCAGAGAATATTTTTATAATTAATTACTGTTTATTCATGCAAATCAGACACTTCCTTTGAAATGGGACAGTCAATAATTACACAGGTCTGCAATGGTTTTCCTCTTTGAAATCTGAATAACGTTTTCTATCGTTTCTGATGTGCTGAATACGAGAAAAATCAGAAAAAAATTCCATCACGTCAGGATTTTTTGATATTGAATATTTAAGATTTTGCTGAAAAATGTCTGAGCGTCTACATTTTAAAATTTATAAAACGTCATTAAATTACTTCCGCTTAATTTTTATTGCATTTAATTAGTGTAATGTGACATAGAAATTACTTCAAAATAGTAATTTGTTAATTACTACATAATAAGTATAAGTAATTCACATTAACCATGTTGAAAACGGATCATTTTGGCTTAATTTAGTAATGAGCTCATTAATACATAATGATTAGGTAATATAATCTAATTGTTGTAAATATTAGTCGAAAAGGGTGTAATAAAGATAAACCAAAGGGTTTTTGTATAAGTACCCGCACTGATTTAGAAAATTTACAGTTTAAGTGCGCATCTTGCAACATAACCTTTAAAATGTCATCGCGAAGCTGTTTAAATTCTCCGAATTTTTTTTTTTTTTTTTTTTTTTTTTTTTTTTTTTTTTTTTTTTTTTTTTGCGGGAAATTTATGGTAAAAAAACCACGGAACAGCATTACAGACTTTGTAAAAAATATTTACAAAAGTTATTTTGGATACGTTTTAAGCCTGATTTAAGAAAATTAATGTCGGACGAAAAGTTCGATGAAAAACTTAATGATATAAGACTTGCAAGCATGGCAGTCATTTAAGGAAGTGGTGAAAAACTTTTTGGGGAACAATAAAAGCTCCGACTATAAACAAAGAGTGGCCAAAATGGTTACAAATTTTGGTGTAATGGGTTGTAATATGAGCATTCAACTTCATTTCTTAAATTCGCACATAGATTACTTCCCAGAAAATCTAGGAGCCTTTAGCGAAGAACAAGGTGAAAGATGTCACCAAGATTTGAAAGAGCTAGTAGTCCGGTATCAAGGAAGGTGGAATACTAGCATGATGGCGGACTACTGCTGGTTGTTGAAGCGCGACGATCCAAACCGGAAATTTAAGCGAAAATCGTACAACCGAAGCTTCCAGGAAAAAAGGACCAGGTTCCACAAATAAAATTTACATGTAATTTAGATTAGTAATAAGTTATTATTATATTTTAGTTGTTTTTTGTGTTAAAAGTAATGTACTTTTTTAAATATATATTTTTTTATTTAAAAACTTGTGTTTTTTTCTATTTTCTATCTGTATCTTTTTTGAAAAATCTGAAGGTGATGGAAAAAAACTAAGCACATATTCATAATCAGCGCACCAAAATACCCTAGAATCAGCTCTCAAATTCTAGAGAGGAAGTTATGACTCTCAATTTGCAGGCCTGTGTTATTAGGATAAATGAAAGTGGACGGTGCAGCCCCTTACACTGAATTTAAGTAGTACTGAACATAATATCCAGTGTTTTTTTAATTTTGAAAAACATTTTTACATATTTTATCACACCTATTTAGTAATGTGTTTTAATGAATTATTTTTTATTGTTTCATATTATATATGTATACATATATATATATTAATGTATATATAATTCGTTTTCTGACAAAAAAAAAATTTGACCTTACACCAAAGTGACAATATAAGTTAATAATTCAGTTTTAAAACATAGCTTTAAACAAAAGAAAAAAAACAGATAAATCTCATTAAAACTTATTCAAATGAGTTATTTAAAATATTCAGTAAACGAAAATACCTTTCAAACAAATTCGCGTCTAAATTATCTGCCTAATAATTTGAAAATTTCTTTACTTTTAATTAAAAACCATAAATATTTTCCCCACTTTAAAAATTGCTTAATTACAATTCAATTAAATTATCTTTGCTTTTCGCAATTTTAAATCTGCGTTAAATTCGAAAAGACGTGAGATATTTATTTCTTTATTTTTCCCTTTTTCAGTGAAAATCTAAAAGAACAATCCTAGAAGAATAGTAAATTATCTTCATCGTTGTTTGGCTGTTTTTTTTTCTTTTTTAATTTGTGGATTACTTTAGACTTTTAATTTTAATCTTAGAAGCTTTTTTTATGGAATTGTGTGAACCTTTTACTTTCAGAAAAGTTTAATTATGTAAGGTTTATAAAATTCTGCGAGAAAGGAAAATTTATCGAAAGAGAAATCGTCGATTAGTTATCGTAATCATTATTCTGAAATGCATAGCTAAGGCAATAAAAAATAAAAAGAATTGTTTCCGTTTTTTTTTTCCTCTCTCTCGTGTGAAATTTCGGTATTTCATATATATAATATATATACTAAGTTAAGTACTACAGAAAATAATCAATTACGTTCAACGCTACTTTTTTTAATTTATGGACGACGTTAACCTTTTTTTAGGATCTTTAAGGTTTTTTGATCGAACGGTGTGAATATTTTATTTTCCGTAGAGTGTATAAAAATGTAAATAAAAACATAAGTTTTGCGTGTTTTAGTATTATAACTAATACAAAATTAACATATTAGAATTATAATTTCAGAATGTGGGGGTGTTCGTCGCTTCAGATATTAAATACAAGTTTAACAGCCACATTTTAATAATGACTGCACAATAACTACAGCACTATATACAACTTGCGTAATATAAGTTGAAGATTCATAATATATATATATATATATATATTACAGTACATAAAAATATCTCTAGGTGAGCATTTCAAACACACACCGAAAATCTACAAAACCGCGCCAAATTGCTACGCATCGCTTCATGTTTGGCAAAGTATTTCAGGATATTTTGAAGAAAATGGCAACAGCGCCATCTTTCTATTATGCAAATTTAGGGAAGGCAGACATTTTGTTACAAGGCAATATTAACAAAACAGGAGAATGTAATTTAATATTTGAAGCTCTAAATTTTGAATGTCTACAATTCAAAAACGTATCACTAAATGATTGGAAATTTCTTTCTAAGCATATTTTCAAACAAAGATTTAAAATATAGTGCCAAAATTGGGCATTTTCACTGAAAAAAAAAAGTTTGTTCTGGTTTTGATTTGTATTTGGTTTTTTTAGAAAATTTTACATACAGCATTTAAAAGTAGACTTTATTTTCAATACAGAGTTCGTATGCTTTAAAGACTTTCAAGCACCTTTCACCAGAATTTTCGAAAAATGATATTTGCTTATTTAATTTAAAAAATTCTATTTTCATATAGATCGATCAGTACTTTACAAAGTCTCTTCCTAATATTTAGGCCCTATTAGTCGCTGAAAGGTTATGCTCTCGAAGCTGGTACACAGGAGATGCTGGATCCGAACCCAATCGCGCCCGTCGGCCTAATCGTTCGAAGTCTTTCGTGGTTTACTTCGAACCTGAGGTTTTCTTGCGTAAATATAGGTTAGATTCCCTTAAGAAGACCCTCTCGGAGGGCACTCCCTTTCGCCTTAGTGTCTATGTATATCTCTCGTGATGATAATTGGTCACCATAAACACAACAAACCAACCTTATAAATAATTCGTTGCAGAGTTATTGAGGGTTGTTTATTTTTTTCAACGACTATACAAGAATGAATTTAATGATATTTCAAATAAAGAAGGAATGAAATAAGAAATGCCTTTTTTCAAAATTGAGATTAAATACTGGAAACTCTTATAAGTCAATAAACTCTTATAAGTCAAGCTTATAACATTTAGTTTATTTTAAATGCGCATTTTTACCAGACAACATTTCCATATTTTTTAAATTTTCTGTTGCTTCATTTCTTCTTATCTATCAAATGGTTTATTTAATTCCCCTCAGACGGAGCAAATGTGATATTAAACCGATGAGAAAAGAAGCTGATTATCCACTTTAAAACTAAACGTTTTGAAAAAAAAGTAAAAATACCTCATTTAAACTGAGTGAGGGCATTTATTTCAAAGATTCAGTGAACAAAAATATCTTTCGAAACATGAACCTCTAAATTAAATGTCTAATAAATTGAAATTTCTTCATTTTCAATTAAAAACTGTAAATATTTGGCCGACTACAAAAATCCCTTTATTACACTTCAATTAAATTCTCTTGACTTTGTGCAAATTATAACAGGCATTAAATTCCAAAAGATGTGCAATATTTCTGTCTTTTTTTCTCCCTTCGTTATTTAAGATTTAAAAAGAACATTCCTAGAAAAATAGTAAATTGTGTTCAGCGCTCTTTCTAAATTTGAGGGTTACTTTAGATTTTTATTTTTATTTTTATTTTTTATTTATTTATATATTTATTTTTTCGTTGAATGGTATAAATCTCATACTTTAAGAAAAGTTTAATTATGAAAGCTTTATAAAATTCTTCGAAAATGAATGTTCATTGAAGGAGAAAATGAATTTCGATTAATAACCCTAATCATTATTTTGAAATGCAGAAGTAATAAAATTTAAAAGAATTGCTGGCGGATTTTTTTTTAATCCAATAAAGACACACAATTAAATTTATTGCTATGTCCCCCCTCCCAACTGAATTTGTATCATTAAACACACAATGTTTAATTGTTGCTTGAAAATTATTCTATACTACATTAGTTTGTCAATTTCGTGAAGCAATCTATTTGAAACATACCTACGCAAAATATGGCTTATAAAGAAATAAGATTTTGAATATAACCTTTTTTACTTACAGTTATAACATTATTAATATGTCTTAAATGAACGTATAACAGGCTGAAATATAAATACAATAAACATCCTCCAATCCAATATACTATAGTCCAAGTCTGGTATGCTATGTAATCTGGAACGACTTTCAAAAAAAGTAACATTCCTTGTTTAATCACTCGTGATGTTTATAATAGTCCAATGGAACAGAAGGAGGAATTACAAAGCATTTAGAAATATATCTATGCTGAAAAAAAAAAGGTCTATAAAGAAATAAGATTTTGAATCTTATCAGAATTTTTAACCATTACAAATGACTCAAAATTGCGAATTTATAAATAGCTCAGTAACCACATTAATGAGAAAGGAAAAAAAATCTAGATGAAAAACAATTAAATCAAAGCGAGTTACCAATTCGCTTAAATTCAATGCGAGAATATCACTTCGATATATATACGAGGGCTGTTCAATAAATACCCGTGTTTGAAGACAAAGGACGTTCCTCAGGGAAGTTGCTATTATCATCGTATGCTGCCATCTATAAAACGACATATATAAAAATTTCAGACTGATTGATAGGTTAGTTTGGATTTGGCAGCCATTCGAGTAAGACGTGTTTTGTGATTTTCGCTAAGATGGATATCGTTCGGTAATCCGCTTTTTGTTTTTGGATGGGAAAAAATGAGAGGAGATAAAAGCAAAGTTGGATGCTGTTTATGGGGACACGTCGCCATCTATAACCACAGTTAGATATTGGTTCAACGAATTTAAACGTGGGCGAACTTCCGTTTTCGATGAGGAGCGACCAGATGTGGTTACCGAGGAAATCATTGAAAAAGTCCACGACATGATTCTCGCTGATCGACGAACGAAGGTGCGCGAAGTAGCAGAGGCCGTAAGCGTGTCGACCGGAACGGCAATTCATATTTTACATGACAAGTTGGGAATGAAAAAATTATCGGCCCGATGGGTGCCGCGATCATGGTAACGCACCAGCACATTCATCTGGAGTTCTCGCCGCCAAACTGCATGAATTGCGTTATGAATTGCTGCCGCACCCCCCTATTCACACGATCTGGCTTCCTGCAACTTTTTCTTGTTCTCTAATATGAAGAAATGGCTCGCGGGAAAAAAGTTTAGCTCAAACGAGGAATTCATCGCCGATACAGAGGCGTATTTTGCAGAGTTCGACAAATCCCATTTTTTGGAGGGGTTAGAAAAATGGCCGGAACGTTGGGAGAAGTGTATCTTTGTAAAAGGGGACTATGTTGAAAAAAAAAAGAAAAAAACGGTGTCTTTATTTCTAACACAGGTACTTATTGAACCGCCCTCGTATAAGTGAGAAATTTAACTTTTATTTTAAAAAATCATATTTTCAAAAGTATATATATATATTTTAATTTGATGAATCAAAATTAAAGTAAAACAATCAAAAAAGACATGTTTCAAATTTGAAACATTTACTTTTTTAACGGATCTTGAGCTATAACAATTTAAATCCGAGAAATTGTGAAAAAACTCATCATGAAGAAAAATGCATTTTTGCAAGGCGTCATTTCATGGCAACAATTGCTTGAAAGCTAGATTATTTTTTATTAGAAAGCAGTTTTGAAAATAAACCACAACGAAAAAATAATATTTCCTCTTCTAATTAAAATAGAAGTATAATTTAAACGTCATTTTAAGTATAAAAAAACAAAGGAATTTTTAATGCAAAAAATTTTATTAGAAAATTCGAAGGTTTTTTGTATATCGGATCCCCTTTAAAAATCTTCATTTAAACACAAAATTGTTTGGTTAAATAAATATTAGCATTAAAGATTTATTATTTAAAATATCGCGATACATATAACCCGAAATTTGAGTGTAAAAAATTGAAAAAAATGCAATTTATCATTAAGCTTTGAGCTTTAGCTCTCTCTAGATAATTTTTCTAATGTCAGTGCATCGCAGAAATTCGTTTCAAAACTCTAACTTGTGAAAGGTTTGCCAACATATATTTATTCTTAGTCATAAAATTGTTTAACTCTTTCCGGCACACTGTGACCAGTCTGGGATACCTAATTTTAATTCCAAACTTGTAAACGGCACCATTAATATTTTAGTAAAATTTTGCTTTTACAATAAAAGCTTAAATTAAGAGATTCAAACTACATAAAAAATTCGTTTTTGAATGCCGGTGTCAATCGATAATTTCTCATTTTACTAGCTAATTTTGCCCGTGCCGGAAAGGGTTAACAAATTTCAGAAGGAAAAAATTTGATATGAAATAAATGAGAAAATTTGCTGATAATTGTTGATTCTATACTATAAAAAAAAATCTTTTTTACAAAAGCGAAAATGCCTCATTAAAATTGAGTTAGTTGAGTTATTTCAGAAATTAAATGAACAAAAATATCTCTCAAAAGAATGCGTGGAATGTCTAATATATTTGAAATCGCTATACTTTAATTAAAAACCGTAAATATTTGAAGGATTTTAAAAATCTGTTAATCACAGTTCAATTAAATTCTTTTCTCTTTGTGAAATTACAACCTACATAAAATTCATAAGTGCATTATTTCTTTTCTTTTTTTTTTCGTGGGTGATTTTTTTTTTCTTTGCAACATTTTAATAATTTTTCCTCCGTTGAAATTTTAATATATTACTCGTAGAAGAATGGTTAATTATGTTCAACGCTAGTTTCAAAATTGATAGATTACGTTATCCGTTTAATTACAAATGTTTGGTTTTTATTAGCACTTTCCAACAAAGTTGAAAAGTGCTAATGCATTCGGTTTGTCTGGCCGTCTGTCCGCGCGCTAACTCACGTAAATATACTCGGATTGCCATGAAATTTTAGGACGTTATTGATGTTTACCCTAGCACGAACCCTATTGAAAATGATGTTTCTACTATGATTAGTTTATCTACAGGAAGAATCAAAATTTCCCATTACATTACGGCCTATGGGGAAAAATCGTTTCAAAGGAATTTTAAAGATGTCAAACATATTAAAATTTATATGCTTTTACAAGGTGCATCAAAATATGCATTTTATAAAATATAAAGTGAAAATGTAGCTATTATTCATTTACAGGACGACACAAAAGAATTCCATTAGATAATGGTAAAAGGGAGAATTGTGTGTGTGAGTATTTTAAATATATTAAACTGTTTCATGTATAATTAAACTGATGTATGTCAATGAGGCTTAGTACAAATTATACGATACTGCCTTCCCTAATATAAAGTACATAGTATTTACAGAGACACAGAAAAGATTTCAAATAGTACATTCTTTCCGAAGTACTGTATATGTATCCAATGAAAGCTGATGGATGGATGAAATGCATTTTAATTATGATATGCGCTTATAAGTTTCACTAAATTTATGCATATTATATGGTGTGTATAAATGCTATAGTTAATATACAGGGCTACCCAAAAGAGCTTGTCAACGTTACTGAATATGAGCATAAATAACTAAAAGGTGATTCTTAAATAAATTATGCATTTTTAAGCTGAACTGCATTAAATGTACTAAAAATGTTTGCAGAATATAGATAAAATGATATACAGGGCTATGCAAAGAATTGGGTTCATGGAGCCTATGAATGATAATTTATGAGAAAGTGATTTCAGTTGTTTTAAGAGTTTTAGTTTAAAATGAATTCTACTAGCTTAACACTGATGTGTAATAAAGGTACCAGGCAAACTACAAGGCTGAACATTGTATTCAAGTATGTTCCCATCTATTAGAATAAATTGCTGAAAGAGAAATTTCAAGCTACTAGGAATTTTTTGCTAAATTAAATTTTCCCATTGTATAGTATGTATATTAGCTGACAGATCAAATACAGGGCTGTTCAATAGTACTGGAATACATATTTGGCTTTATATCCTTATTTACCTAAATAACGAAGTTTTGTTAACGATTTCATGAAACGTCGGAAAGTGCTTCATAATCTATGCTTAAAGCATGATTTTTCTTACTTGTTTTATGTGCAATGGAGTAAATCTTATTTTATATAATAATAATTGTAATATTTTCATATTAATTTTTTTAAACTAAAGTCTTCAAACTAAATTCCCATGTAACAATTTTGATTATGGAGAGTCTCCCATCTGCGAAGATATCTTATATTTCTAAATAAAGGTATTTTCGCCGGATAATCAGACTATATATTTTATGGGGAAACTTCATGGATTTGTGACTGCATTTCAACTCAATTTCTCTGTTATGACTATATCACCGTTTTACCTGAATTTGGCAATATCTTTTTTCCCTGTTTTTCAAATCACCGTACACATATAGTATATATGAGGAGCAGTTAAAAGAAAACATAATACCACCATAAGACATATTTCTAGCCAAAGTTGCTAACATTGCAGTGACATATAGAGACTTCCATCTCCAGGGTTGAAAGAAATGCATAATGACAACTCGCAGGTACTTACTGCTGGCAAGATCTGCACAAATTTAACATAGGTGTTGGGTGCACCTATACCCCGGGTTCATTCAATAATAAAAACCCAAATAATGATATCTTGTAGGGGCATCTAATTTAGTAGAATCTCATGATCGTGCGGCCTAGTCAGGTAATTGACAACTCCGGAAAATACAGTTATCAGGTTGTCATTGATAAAGAAAATAATATAGTCATTGCGTTGTGAATGTTTAGTAGATTACCTAACCTGTGGCCCTATTGAATAGCTAAGAGACAAAATAAGACTTACAATACATTAAAATTAAAATTCCCCGTACTTAGTTACTGAACCCTACAAAATATGTTTACTCACTATTAACTTTAGACAAAAGAAAAAGGATTGGAATTTTAATTAAATATGCAAGTATTGGTTGATTACTAAAAAAAAAATATATATATATAAAATAGACAATTAAAAGAAAAACTTTCATAAATGACAACTAAGTGTTCTAACAAACATAACTGCTTTATTAAATATAAGCAAAGTGTTCTAACAAACATAACTGCTTTATTAAATATAAGCACATTAATAATATCATTACAAAAGAAATCAACTAGAGAAACGTACTCTTTAAGTAAAATGTTACACTTACAGCCAAAATAATCTAAAATCTATATTTAAGTTTGACAATTCGCTCACTCAGACAAAGTCTCCTGGGCTAGATATTACTCACATTGCATTAGGATAAATTGGTATATATATACAAATTTAAGAACATTATAGACAAAAATAACAGTACCTGATACTCCACTGAGCTTAGGAAGCACCACCGGTACCTGGCCGGTGTATATTGATTCAGGGGCACATTTTAGAAGTATCCCATGGGTTTCACTAACAAAAAAGGGCAGGTTTTAATGGTGGGCACTGGTAATTTAGGACTTAAAAACAGCACTCTAAAAAGCTGAGCATCCTCGGCCACTCGCTTCTCTTCCTCTATATCGTCTCTCTCTTCTTTCTAGAGAACGAGGAAAACTCACTGTGTGTCCAAAATTTGCATAACAATCTACCCTGACTAAGAAAACCTTGCATTTCAATCTGTTATTATCTGATTTGCAATATATTTTAAATTTCAATTGATCCTATTTTTATTTATTTGAAAAGTGTTATTTTAATCCAAATGATAAAGAAAAAAAAATAATAAAATAACGTATGTTCTCTGAGTGAATCTTCTCCCCAACCCCTCCAGTCATAATTCTACCTACAGGTGGCCCAACTACCTCCACCTATTCAGCATAAAATCAGTAATTCATCCAAAATAGTTTACAATGCACCTTTTCTCTTTTCTTATTTATTTATTTTATTTTATTTTTATTTATTTTATTTATTTTAAGAAAAAAAAAGAGAGATAAATAAAAAAAATCCCAGAGTACCTCCAAAATTTAAAAAAAGATTTTACCGCTATAGCCCAAAAACAATATTCCTAAGTAAACTCACATATTATAAATTTCTCCATTCTCCCCCCCCCCTTTTTTTTTATTTCTATGTATGTCTACTATTATTATACTATAACTTAGTACCTAGTAACACTCCCACCCACTCCTAGATCATTACCGTCTCACAGAGTGAGACAGAAAGCACAAAGGAAGATAAAAAAAAACATAAGGTTGTGGGCACTTATCACTATTTTTTATATAATTTTTTTTTTTTTTTTTTTTGTTATCTACTCTATCTAATGTAATTTCTGCCTGCATTATTGCATCAGTAATTACCGAAATATGTAGAACAAAGAGAAACATAAATTTCCAAACTAAATATTATTTATATCAATATATACTCATAGATATGAACTTCGATTTGTAATTGAGGATTTTTAAGTGCTATGTTTATCCCCCTTACTATTGTTAATCTACACCAAAAGTAGCCCATTATACATACTAGACTTACATCCTAGTAGATACACAAGAATAATTAAGTAACAAGTGTATAACCCTAAACCTCAAAATAATATAATTAATACTACACCAGATAACTAAACCCCCTACATACTAACTTACACACTCTTAGATACCAAGGCGTACAATCGTTAAATGTTTATCAGCATCTACCGCCCAAAGTGAAAAAGAAATAATAGATTATGTTAATAAATACAATATATACATTAAACCTTAATAAATTGAAAAGAACAATTCGGTGATATGTTTATCACCCTAAACAGTAAAAATGAAAAGAAAAAAAATATTAAATTTCTGTCATTAACACTACTATATACTCTTCACAACATTAAATAACAAGCTACACTTTGGTGACCTGTTTATCACCAATAAATCGCCCAAAATGGAGTGAAAAAAAAACTTAAATTTATATTAATAAATCAACTCCATACATTTAACCCTATTAAATATAAAAAGACAATTTGCTGACTTGTTTATCACCCAAAGATAGTGAAGATGAAAAGAGAAAAAAAAAATCTACACTTTTTGTTAATTAAACGACTATATATATTATACAGTAATTGATAGAAAGACACTTTGGTGATATGTTTATTACCATAAATAACCCAAAATGAAATAAAGAAAAAAAAATATTACAATTCTATTAATAAAATAACTATATGTATTAAACACTAGTAGATAAACGAGATACTTTGGTGACATGTTTATCACCACCCAAAATCAAAAAATAAAAGAGAAAACAAATATTTCACTTGTGTTAATAAAATAACTATCTATATTAAACACTTGTAGATGAAAAGAAAAAAAAATACATTGGTGACCTGTTTGTCGCCATACACAACCAAAATAAAAGAAAAAGAAAATTCCACTTATGTTCATAAAATACCTATATATAATAAACCCTAATAGATACAAAAGGACAATTTGGTGACATGTTTATCACCCTACCCAACCAAAATGTAAGGCAAAAAATATTAAACTTATGTTAATAAAATAACTATATATAATAAATCCTAGCAGATACAAAAAGGCAAGTTGGTGACATGTTTATCACCCTACACAACTAAAATGAAAGGCAAAAAAAATGTTAAATTTATGTTAATAACATAACTATATATAATAAACACTAGTAGATACAAAAGACAAGTTGGTGACCTGTTTATCACCCTACACAAATAAAATGAAAGGCAAGAAAAATTTTAAATTTATGTTAATAACATAACTATATATAATAAACACTAGTAGATACAAAAGACAAGTTGGTGACCTGTTTATCACCCTACACAAATAAAATGAAAGGCAAAAAAAATATTAAATTTATGTTAATAACATAACTATATATAATAAACACTAGTAGATACAAAAGACAAGTTGGTGACCTGTTTATCACTCTACACAACTAAAATGAAAGTCGAAAAAAAACATTAAACTTATGTTAATAAAAAAGTATATATATTAAACACTAGTAGGTAAAAGAGCCAATTTGGTGACATGTTTATCACCCTACACAACTAAAATAAAAGAGAAAAAAATATTACACTTATGTTTATAAAATAACTATATACATTAATCTACCCCCTTGTAGATATATCCAACAATTCCATTCTCCCCTTTTTCAATAGCTTAGTTAGCTGAAAACCTACCTCTAACGATGAAAGAAAAGGAAAAAAAACTGTAGAGACATAAAAATATTTTTACCCTTCTTGGGTACTTTCCTCTTCGTTATCGTTCGATTGAGATATTGTAATTTTAGCACTAGGCTTCCACATGTGAGTAATATGTCGTTGGATGTGTTTTTTATACGGTTCAAGCATATGTTTCAAGACATAGTTATTATTACGACCCACCTTTATGACCTCAAATGGACCGTCAAACTTAGGATGTAACGCTAATGGACGTAACACATTTTTTAAGTAAACTTGATCCCCAATTTCCAATTTCCTCACCTTTTCAAAATCCTTGCCCAAGTATTCTTTCGCAATACGCTCTTGATTTGCGAGCGCTGTTTTATATACTTCCTTCATGTGTGCAATGCGTTTTTGAACAAATTGTTGTGTACATAACATATCGGGTTCTTCTAGTGCTGTAAAATGGTTGGCTGTTTCTCTAGCAAAAAACAACTTATCCGGTCGGTATCCTAAAGCTCTGTGAATCGAAGTATTATGAGACAAAATAAAGAATGGCAATCTTATATCCCATTCTGTTGTTGTTTTTGCCATTGCACTAATCGAAGACTTTAATTCTTTGTGAGTACATTCTATAATCCCATTTGATGTCGGTTTATAAGTAGAGCAAAAGTGAGGGTTCACTCCCAATGCTGCCATAAATTCTTTAAATAAATTTCCCCGGAAATATTTAGCGTTATTCACTATTATTTCTCGAAAAATACCAAAAGTACTAATGTAATTTGTAAGTACATTTAGTATCGTTTGTGTTTCCACATTACGCAGTGGTATTGCCTGTAAAAATCTTGACGCGACATCAATTATGGTTAGAATAAAGCAGTGTTTTTTCAACGTTAGTGGTAGTTTACCAACAATATCGATATGAACCACAGAACCAATTATATGATCCTTCTCCACTCTTTGTAACGGCACCTTAATCATTTTATGCTGTTTATTTTTGTTGCAAGGTATGCAGGCTGCACAATAATTTTTTACATCCCTGTACATCCCAAACCAGTAAAATCTTGTCTTCACTAATTCGTATGTTTTTGGAAAACCTAAATGTGCCTTGTGAGCTTCTTGAATTATTTCAAATATTAATTTATTTGGAGCTATCATCAACGGTTTATCCTTATATCGTTGTTTCAGTATTAATACTTTGTTGCCATTTAACTCAAATTTCTTAGTCTGGCGATTTGGTTTACCCGTTTCAATTTTCTGAATAATTAATTTAAGTTTTAAGTCATCCTTTTGTGCTTCTCTTATCCTTTCTTCTGAAAGATTAGAATTTACTTTAAATAATTCATTTTGAATTTCATTCAAAGTCGTTATATTATTTATATTTCGAGACACAAAATCGGCAGGATTTTCTTCCCCTGGAATAAATCCTATCTCAAAATCAAAATTTCCTAATCTCATTATCCACCTTGCAATAATATCACTCTGTTTTTCTAATTTTAAGTGCTCCGTTAAAGCTTTAGAATCAGTGAGTATAGTAAATTTTTTCCCCAAAAGGAAATTTTCAAAGTAAACACACGCATCGTGAATTGCTAGTAATTCATACTTTATACTAGGGTATTTTTTCTCAGAGTCCTTTAATTTTCGACCATAAAATTCAATCAGTACGAAATTCTCACCCTCTTTCTGAGCTAAGATTGCTGAAAGTGCGGTCCTAGATGCATCCGTAATTAAAAAAAATTCATTGTTAAAATTTGGCGGTTTTAACGTCGGATTATGCAAGATGGCTTCTTGTATAGCCAAAAATGCTTTTTCCGCCTCTTCATTCCAATTGAATTTTACCTTTTCTTTAGTCATTTGGACCAAAGGATCGACAATTTCTGAATATTTATGTATCAGCGATCTAAAGTAATTGGCCATTCCTAAAAGGGATTTGACGCCCTTCTTATTTTTAGGCCTTGCTAATTTCTGAATTTTTTCGATATTCTTTTTCGAAGGTGAATATCCCTGTTCGTGCACTCTAAAACCTAAGAATTCAATTTCTTTTTTGCATATTTGCATCTTTCGTGGTTCTATTGTTAAATTGGTGTCAATCAATTTTTGTAATACCTCTGCAATCAAAGTTAACATTCTTTCCACTGAATTTGCCGCAATGAGGACATCATCGATAAAGTACGTGACTTCCTCTTTATTGAAATCCCCTAAAACTAAGTCCATTAATTCTGCGAATGTGGTTGGGCTAACTTTTAAGCCAAAATTCATTCTTACTGGTTGAAACTTCCCAAATTCCGTTATAAACGCTAACTTTTCCCTGTCTTGAGGTTGTAAATTTATTTGAAAAAATGCGCTGTGTAGATCTAGAACCGTATAATATTTTTTTCCACTAATTTTCTGTAACAATTCACGAATATCAGGTATCGGATAAGCGTACCCTTCTAATATTGCATTTAATAACCTGTAATCACAAGCCATACGATATTTTAACTCCTGATTCTCCGCAGTCTTTTTCTTTACAAATAACACCGGAAATGCGTACGAAGATTTACTTTTTTCGATAATATTTGCCTCCAATAACTTTCTTATCTCCGCTTGTGCATATTCTCGCACTGTGTGAGGGATTTTATAAGGTTTAGACTGTATAGGATGATTATGCGCCAATTTGATTTGGGGAGTAACCAAGTCAGTCTGACCTAACGATTTGTAAGATTTAGAAAATGCATGTAAATGTTGCATCAAAAGTTTCTTCATCTTATCCTGTAGGTCTGTCGGAAGATGCGCAAGATCAAAATCCTCTGGAGAAATCTCTACTTCCCTCAATTTATGAACCTCCTCTATACTTAAATTATTAATCTTGTGTACACTACCATCTATAATATTTTCCGGTATTTCCTCAGTTTCGAAATCAAAGTCTAAAACTAAATTCCCAACTTTTGTACCCTTCTGTAAAATAATTTTCTTATCCGAAATATTCTTAATTATTACATTAATAACTCTATTCTGAGATATTTCGTGTACCGAGTTATAACATTCAATACCTAAATTATAAATATCAGGTTCAAAAAGGACCATACTGTTTTCCTCTATAAAATCAGGACATATTAAAGGAACAATTTTTTCTTGCCCTGAGGCAATATAAATTTTGTTTGCTAAATTTACCCAAATCTTGCTTTTTGTACACTCCTTTTCAGTATTTACCCTTTCTACTTCTTCCGTAATTATAATATTTATATCCTGTACTGGTAATTTTTTTTTATTATTGTTGAGTGGTATTTTCACATTTTTAAATTTTAACAATTTTTTTTCTATGTCAATTACCATTTGATTTGCTTTTAAGTAATCATATCCCAGCAACATATTATAAGATGCCTTAAAACTATTTTCTGTTACATAAAAAGTCCCGGAAGTGAAAGCATTGTGTAATTTAAATGATAATTGTATACAATGTGTAAATGGAATAGTTGTACCACTAAAAGATTGTATTCTAATTCCGTGTCCCAAATATTTAAATTTCACGTTATTTTCCTTTATTTTTCCAAATAAATCTGCTGAAATTAACGAAACAGCTCCGCCCGTGTCTAACAAGGCTGCAACATTTATTCCTTTAATATCAAAATTGATAATTGGTACATTTTCTACTTCTCTATCACTAACACTCGCTATAACCTTCGTATTATGGGATCTGAGGATAGATTCCTTTTCCCCATTCCTAATATCCCCAGACCCCCCTATATGTTTCCCGAACGTTGCTTATTTCCCGTTATCTTCCGCCCCTCTGTTTTATTTGTTGTATTATTCTCTCGATTCGCATTTTTATAATTTCCCTGTGAATTTATTTGCCCTTGATTTTGAGGGTGATATTCCTGACCATTCGGATAATTCCGGCCGTAATTATAATTAGGATGTATATTTCCTCCACTATAATTACCATAACCTGAAGGCTGTACGTGAGGAACATAATTATACTGATAATTTTGACCCATAGGCAATGGAGGAGGAAACGGTGGTGGGGGGAAACTCCAATTCCCCACACTTCCGTACGCTTGAAAATTAACAGACTCATTATTAGGGCTTGTAAATCCCTGCATATTTTGTGCATGCGTTGGGAAATTCGATGGAATGTCATTATTCCGATACTGTCTATTATTATTTACATTATACCGACATTCGTCAGTTTCATGGTTTCGTAAATTACATATATTACAATACTTTGTGTTTCGCGAATTGCTTTGCCATTTTTCAGTAGGTTTATTTTTTAATTTTTCTAATTCTGCTCTCAACTGTCTTAACTCCTTTTCTTGTTTTTCATTTTGTCTTAATAATGACTCGCAAAATTCCGTTGTAGTCGTACCTATCGCATTTAACTCCTCAAACTTAACTGACGCAAACGCCTCTTCCACTGTTAAAGCAATTTCAGTTGCTTCCTTATATTTATCGATAGCTCTTTTCCTTATTTCCAAAGCAATATCTGGTTTAATAGATTCTAAAAATCGATGTAATTTCATTAAATCAAATAATTTTCGCGCATCTGCTTTATTAGAAAGACCCGAAATGTCAAAGAATTTTGCTGCTACCAGATTAAAACGTACAATATAATCAGACATACTTTCCGCTGGTTTTTGCTGAATTTTTGAAAAATCATTATGCGATTCAGCAAAAGTTTTTTTTTGTATCAAACGTCTGAAGCACTTTTTCTTTAAATTTAATATAATCGGTTTCCGAATTCAACTCTACATCCGTTTGTAACCTTTCCCGTGCCGTTCCGACAAATTTTGAACGTAAAATTATTAATTTAACCTCATTAGAAAAATTTGTCTCGGCCGCAGCTCGATCAAACTCCTGAATAAAATAATTTATATTACATTCTTTTTTTCCATCATATGGTACGATCACATTCAATAAATTATCGGTATTTGCCTCCTCTTTAGCCATGTTTTTTGTATTTGTTGAATCCTTCAACTTACTTTCTGCAAGCCTTGTACGAGTTTCAATAATGAAATTATTAAATTCGGAACTCTTACGCCTTTTATTTCTGGGTTTATTTCCCATGCGCTACCATTATCTTAAATAAATTGAGTGTAGGATTGCCCAATTTAAAAATAATTGTTAATAATATGAAATACCATAGAAAACAAATATAAAATGTAAAGAAATAGAAATACAGAATTGAAAACCAAAAAAGCACTTAGGAAAAAAGAGAAATAATCCACATAACTGTTTTAATTTCCCCCCCAAAGAAGTCTTCTAAGAAATACAAAAAAAGAAAAATTATCTTAATATATATATAAAATTGTCCATCACTTGAACACACTCACCTACACCTATCTGTATATAAATAACAAACAAAATTTTTTTTTAATTAATTAATTTTATTATTATTATTATTATTATTATTGTTGTATATTGTACTTAAAAAAAAATCTTATCAAAAACACTCTTACTTTTGTTTTTTCAGTTACTTTGATAAATCGAGGAAAAATATTATTAATATATACATATATATATGTATATACTTTTTTTAATTTACATATATAGATATTTCATCCTTTCATCATAATAGTATCCCTCTAATATTATTTCTTATTTCATATATATAATGCACAATTACCAATCCGAAACATTCTCATTACAATTCCACTCAGTATTTAACATTATTCTACTTGAGTTAAATAAAGATACCACATACATAATAATCAATACTCTTTAACACTTTTTATCATTTGTCATGACTGAACCCTGTTATAAAACTGTGCCAATCTTTGTTGTGCTCACAGGAGAACTTTGTCATTAAAATCACACCAGATATATATATAAAATGAAAAAAACAACACTACCTGCATAGTAATTTAGACCTAACTCTCTGTTAAAATTAGCATACTTAAAGTATATAAAAAGATATAAATTGATTAAATAATAAAGAAATATATATTGCTAATTTAATTAAGTCACCCGAAATATAATTAATAACCATACGTTCTCAAAGAAAGAGGTCACGGTACCACCCAAACTCCGGGGGGCTTATGCTGGCAAGATCTGCACAAATTTAACATAGGTGTTGGGTGCACCTATACCCCGGGTTCATTCAATAATAAAAACCCAAATAATGATATCTTGTAGGGGCATCTAATTTAGTAGAATCTCATGATCGTGCGGCCTAGTCAGGTAATTGACAACTCCGGAAAATACAGTTATCAGGTTGTCATTGATAAAGAAAATAATATAGTCATTGCGTTGTGAATGTTTAGTAGATTACCTAACCTATTGCCCTATTGAATAGCTAAGAGACAAAATAAGACTTACAATACATTAAAATTGAAATTCCCCGTACTTAGCTACTGAACCCTACAAAATATGTTTACTCACTATTAACTTTAGACAAAAGAAAAAGGATTGGAATTTTAATTAAATATGCAAGTATTGGTTGATTACAAAAAAAAATATATATAAAATAGACAATTAAAAGAAAAACTTTCATAAATGACAACTAAGTGTTCTAACAAACATAACTGCTTTATTAAATATAAGCACATTAATAATATCATTACAAAAGAAATCAACTAGAGAAACGTACTCTTTAAGTAAAATGTTACACTTACAGCCAAAATAATCTAAAATCTATATTTAAGTTTGACAATTCGCTCACTCAGACAAAGTCTCCTGGGCTAGATATTACTCATATTGCATTAGGGTAAATTGGTATATATATACAAATTTAAGAACATTATAGACAAAAATAACAGTACCTGATACTCCACTGAGCTTAGGAAGCACCACCGGTACCTGGCCGGTGTATATTGATTCAGGGGCACATTTTAGAAGTATCCCATGGGTTTCACTAACAAAAAAGGGCAGGTTTTAATGGTGGGCACTGGTAATTTAGGACTTAAAAACAGCACTCTAAAAAGCTGAGCATCCTCAGCCACTCGCTTCTCTTCCTCTATATCGTCTCTCTCTTCTTTCTAGAGAACGAGGAAAACTCACTGTGTGTCCAAAATTTGCATAACAAGCCTTGACTGGTGAGAGAAAATTAACATCCACATAATAATTCTACTCACCAGCCAATCGACTCTTCCTGCCCACGCCCCTCGTGCATGAAGGGTCAGAGGGCCCCCCGTATACTCCGGGGCCCTACACCCCTCGTATTTCCCACGTGATCAGCTGGGCCTCACACGTAGCCCTGACATCGGCTATAAAACATAGGGTCATAAAAGACCTACTTCTTTTTTGTATCCCCTATCAGGGTATGATTTTTATGACTTTGCAGTACAATAGGTCATATAGCTATACCTCGTACTCTGCAATTAAACCTTCCTGAATACAAAAACAGATACATAATACTGCCCTTGTAAAAAAACAAACTACTAACAATCATACTATACATTTAAAAGACACATTAAAAATATTCAAATAATAAAAATAATAATAAAAACATATGTAATAAAACAGCAGTGAATCTATATACAATTATACAATTATTCTTTTGCGTTTAAAAATCCTAAAATGTTGGAATCTCACCAACACTTACAGTTGTTTATTTATGTGTCTGTAGAGAGCATAGTGAAAGATATATTCGTCCAGCATTAGAAATGGAGACATTCAAAGAACAGCAGAGAGGTGTGATTTAGCTTTTGATGGCTGAGAATGTTAGAACACACGAAATTCATCTTCGCATGTCTGCTGTCTATGGTGAACACTGCATATCACTGACATGCATCACTTATTTAGCCTTTTGAAGGAAAGACATTCGTGGATATCGGTCGGTCCAGATAATAATAATTATTATTATTTGCTTAATTCTCTTTGTGCCGTTATCTTGTTATTTTAAACATACATTTTTTTCTTTAATTTTAAAATAAAAATTACTCTCCTGAAAGAGTCATGTGTTATAACGTGAAAAAAAATATTAGAAAGTTTTAATATAAGTTAAATTTTATTGTAATACAGTGTTTTCTAAACATCCCAAAAAATTCTTCCTTAGCCTATTGTCATATGAATATTTATTGAATAGCACGCAAAACAACAATATTCGTTATCTTTCAGACAACGTAATATTCATAAAATACACTAATTAATTTATTTCGATTGCTAGAGTTAATGTTATTATCGCAAAAGAAATTTTTCTTAAAAATTGAAAAAAAAATCTGACCCGAAAAAGTTAATGGAATTTGCCCATTTAATTATACAGATTTTACTATTTAACACTAAAACGCCCGGAAGGACTCAATTCGACTCCGATCATGTGATTAAATTTCAACCGAACCAGAAATATTTTCTTGAAATAAGATAAATTTAAACCAACAGATTTATGTTAAATAAATCAATTAAATAATTTTGAATTCTAGTGTAAAATATTATTATCACACTTGAGTAAAATTTCGGGGTGTTCTAGTGTTAATATTATTTTTTTTTTAAAGTTTAATGTAATAAAATACTCTAAAATATTATTCTAAAAATGTACTGTGTTTACTTTTTTATTTCACATTTTAAATCTCAAATGCGAAAAAAGAAAAAAGGCTGGCTTCAAAGGGAAAAAAAAAACAAGATATTTTTTTCCCTCGTATAGAATGATGGAAATTCCTTCACTGTGGTATTGAAGAGTGATCGATGAAAGAAATCAAGGGAAGAGATATAAATCCTACGATATCACGCAATGAATAATGAAAGAGAAGATTATGAGGCAGAATTGAAAGCTTTAAATCTTTTTACTTTTAAATTCGTGTTAGCCATTTTTTAATTTTTTTTCATTCTTCCTTTACGGTTACTATCATAAAAAGTAAACTTTATTGCTTTACTTTGATAGAAATTTGATAAAGGATTGGATTTCCGGATGCAGAGGAAAATATTGGGTGTTTTGGTTCAATAAAGATTGAAAATTTTTTCTTATTATTAGTTTTAAATTAAATGCAGTGGATTGTTTTTAAAAACATAAAACATATCCTGTTTCTTTTTTAATATATTCATTTTATTATATGGAACATCAGTGTTTTTAGGCTAGCTTTATGTGTGGAAGGAATAATAATGCAAGTATTTTGATTTCTAAATATTCTGAACTTCGTATTAGTCATTTTTAATTTTTCTTCTACTTTCTTTACCGTTACTAATATACAAAATAAACCTTATCATTTAACTAAATCTGGTAAAGTATTAAATTTCCAAATGTAAAAGAGAAAGGTATTTTGATTCAATAAAGTTTGTAGAATTAATCATTTTTCTTTTTATTATGTTTTTAATGGAATGCGATGGATTGTTTGTAAAAATATCTCTTTAAACTCTCGTTAAACTTTATCTCTTAACTAAATATGATAAAGGATTAATTTTCGAAATGTAGAAGATTGAGGTATTGGATCTTTTGGTTCAATAATGTTTATAGAATTATTCATTATTATTTCTATTATTATGGTTTTTAATAAAAGGCAAGGGATTCTTTTTAGGAATGTAAAATGTGTCATTTTTCTTTTTTAATATATTTAAAATATGGAACGTTAGTGCTTCAATCAGCTCTTTTTATTTGTGCATGAATAATAATGCAAGTATTTTGATTTATAAATATTCTCAACTTTGTGTTTACTTTTTTCATTTTTCTTTGCAGTTACTAACATAAATAGTAAACTTTATCGCTTAACTAAATTTGATAAAGCACTAGATTTCCAAATGTAGAAGGGGTTACTGGAGCTTTTGGTTGAAAAAAATTTACAGAATTATGCATTTTATTTTTTATTATTATTTGCTTTCAATGAAATGCAGTGGATTGCTTTTAAAACATAAAATATATCCTGTTTCTTTTTAAATATATTTATCATATTGAACATAAGTTCTTTTAAGTTACTTTTATTTGTGGGAGAATAATAATACAAATATTTTTATTTACGAATATATTTTTCAAAACGCATAATTTTTGAAATAGATAAGTACAATAATTTTTGAGGTTTTAGTTTGAAATGAAAAATATTGTTTTAAAAAATATTAAATATATTACGGATGCTTTATAGATAAATGTATTGCATTGATTTTCAGTGTTTTTATTTTCTCTCAGACTATTTTAATTTTAATTTAATAAATAAATAAGTATTTTGATTAAAAAAGTTTCCAGAAAATGTTTTAAGATGTAAAGTAAATATTTCTGAAAAGTAAGTATGACGATTCTTCAAATTCTATATTACTGATGTTGAGAATTATCTTCTAAATTTTCATTAATTTAAAACTACAAAAATGAGAAAGGTAAAATAAGAAATAATAAAATTCTTACAAATTTCTATAGATATTTTTATTTTTAAATAATATGAAACCCTATACTGTAACATTCTTTCTAAATTTTTTGTAAACGTGGTTAGAAAAAAAAAAATTTTCATGTCTGCTTCACAGCTAAGTTAGACAAAAATCCCAATGTATAATACCAGGGTTCTAGGAATTTCAAGATCAAGGAATTCTTCAATACAATACTTTGTTATAGAAAATTTTCCTTTAAATAAGGCAAAATTTCATGCGTTTGATGTAGACTTATTTTAAAAAAAACAGCAAGGGGCCGTACATAAATGATGTCACACATTTTTTCAATATTTTTTATTCCTCTCCCCCCCCCCCTGTGATGTAGAATCACATATAGTATTCTTAAATTTTACATTTTTCTAAATTACAGTTAAAAATAATCTTTAATTAATATCTATTTTATCTTAACGCTTATTCTCGATCCCACAATAACTTTCCGTTCAAAAGAAAAGAAAGAAAAACACCTAGCATCTACTTTATTACTGAAAAACGGCTGTCAGATAAAGAGAATTCCTTAAGATGCGTATTTCACCCTTGCTGGAAACAAATAAAAAAAAGAATAAAGATCGAATGTGTTTGCGGTCAGTGAAATTTCATTTTCCTCTCTGCGTAATTTTAAGTCTAACTTATTCGTTGCGTAAGAGTCTTTTCATGTAGATAATGGTTGTTATGTCTTTTGAGAACATTTTCCCAAAATATGCTCCTAACGTACGAATTGGCAGTCGGATTCCTTTTGGCGTATTTTTTAGGACTGCTGTTTTCTGGTTGCCCTGCTATTAAATTCAAAATCCTTTTATTGTTTAAGCGTAACAGACAATTTTGCGGAGATGATATCAGTCATTTTTTCATATGCTTAATGTCGCCAATTTTGTGATGCCAATGTGTGAATTTTTCAGTGAGGAATCAATTGCCTCGGTCTCGCTTCACGGACTCAGACATGTAAAGAAGGTCTCTTAAAAATGCTTACAGGCACCATCCCTAACCATTTCTGTAAAAAATGATTTAGTTTTTATAACTCTACTTCAATAAACAAAGTTCTCAAAAGGCATTTATTTTATTGATCACAGCCTACAACTTTAGCGAATGCATTTTTAAAAAGAACCTGGTAAATATACTTAAAAATACAGATCTACAGCATATAAATTTATGGTGCCTACACCAGGCATTCGCAATTTTTTTAAACGTCAAGGGATGGTGCCTGCTTTAGTTGCCTGCTTTTAGTTGCCTGCTTCGATTCGCTTGAAAGTTTAGTTTCTGGACTATTTATTAGCACTTATCTGGACTATATCTGGACTATTATCTGGACTATTTATCTACCTGAGTAGTATGACATTATCTTATACATTGGCTGTTTACAAGATTTTTGAAAGCCTATTTCCCCGACAGATGACTATCTATTACGTTTGCGGAATATAGAGTATTAGATACTACGAGTGTTCTTAGTTCATAGACTATCGTTTACGGTGCCTATAGAATGCGGACTGTCGCTGCCGGATTTTTCCCTGATGGATCGCATTGGAGTTCTTTCCCGGCGCCGAACCATTATTCATGTTGGATGCGGCTGATTTTTCTGATCAAAAAAATTTCATGAAGCTCAGCGTAAAGAACTCCTGCTCGTTAACGCCTGCTCCTCCCGATGTACGCCTAAGAATCTGCGGTAGACTGTAGTGACTCCTATTTCGCCTCCGTTAAACTCGCAGCCTTGCTTTCGGCAATATAGTGCATTTTATTTCTACTTTGTGTACTTCAGAAGTTTTTGTTTACTTCAGAGATGGATCGTGCGCAGTGTGCTCCGTGCTGCAGATTTTCGTGTTTGATCTGCAATTTAATCTACATTCATAGATTAGGTGTTTTTTTGCGCTGGATTTTGTGTCTTCGATTGTCAACGTGCATATATTGCATTTCTTCAATTTTTTTCTAAAAAAGGGAAGTGTCGAAATCTATTATAAAAAGAAGTAAAAAAATTAGCACACTCGTGAGAATGCTGCCAAATTAACACAGTGGAGTGATTTAAAAAAAAAGAAAAAGAAAGTGAAGAAAATAAATAAGCATCTGCGGTATAAAATGTGAGTACGAGAAAATATATGCATTTTATACTTTATGATTTTAATGCTCAATCTCTATTTTAATTACATGACTTTTTTGTTATTATTTTAGAATAATATGATGAGTGATTTTATTTCAATTATTGTTTATTATGCATTGTTTTCTCATGCTCATATTTATTTTTGTGAATAATATTAGTTAGAAGTTTTCTTAGATTACGTCGAAATATTTCATAGTTTTACAAATGCTATTTAAGAAATAAGACGCCAAATATGAGAACATGATAAAAAGGATATTTTTCATATAACTAAGTATCTATCAACTGTGCACTCTTACTGAAATTTCATTCAAAGTATTAAGACAATCTTAAAAAAAAAAAGAATTCAGAATATTGACTTCATAAATCGTATTTTTTTTTGGATGATTGTGCTAAAGAAAAAAATCTATTATTTTACTTATTTTCTTTAAATATTACATTTTTATTTACTTTGCAATGCGATTCTTTTTGAACTATTACAATCTGACATTCATATGTATACATTTACAGTTTTATATATTTCTTTACCTGATTTTATAAGAGGATTAAAAAAAAAAAAAAAAAAAAAAAAAAAAAAAAAAAAAAAAAAAAGAGGTTAAAGGTAAGTTAATGGTGCATCTAAAACATTCATGTTTCCAGATAAATAAGAGAGAATGTTTTTGTGTCAGACTATTATTTTTGCATGTTAGGAAAGTTTAAAAAAAAAAAAAAAGGTATGAAGAAAGATAAATATGAATACTTGTAATAAATAAAGATGTATGCACCTCTCTAGATATTTGACACTGCCTTCCTCTTAAAATACATAAAATTGTATCATTTCAATTATATTTTATTATGCTTTGAAAATTCCATAATCAAAGGGTAAGTTATGTTTTACTGTGTTTCTATTGAGTATTATTTACAGATAATACATTATTTTTATATTTGTACTTAAAAGTATTTACCATTTTTCTTTATTGCATAATTGAATATATGTAATCAATATCTTTAAAGCAGCATTTTCTATTAATTATATTCATTTAAGTAGAGCTATTTCTTGCAGCTAAATATTAAGGAATTTTGTTTCTTTATTCTGAGTATATAAAGAAGATGACGGTTTTATAACATATAATATTTAAACGTATGCGCATGATTATTCTTCATCAGTAATTATAACATTATAAGAACTTTCATTTTAAAGGTTATTTCATAAAAATATATCTAGATAATTTTCTTTAAATATTATAGTATTTCTTAGACATTTATTTGATAATATACAGAATGGTCTTACAATTTTTATATAATCAATGTGTATGTTTGTTTTATTACATAGATATAGGTAATTAATTTTACATGCCTTTTATATATTTGTGTATAGATATCTTATTTTAATGTTCATAACATATAAAGTTCATTATGTGGTATATCACGTCATACCATTATAAAAATGTTTTATGTGTTGTCATGTTGACAAATTTAGAAATATAATGAATGAGGCGAGAAGCTTAAATTTGTTTTCGCTTATGGTAAATTTTCACTTGTTTTTTTACTAAACTTTAAATTATTGACAGCAATTAGACATTGCATAATTTATATTTTAAAATATTCTCGCAAATATAATATGTTTTTAGGTTTGGAGATCTTATGTGTAAAATATAATATTTTCTTTAATTAAATTATCTCAACCTGTCACAAGCTTTTCTCTTAACTTTTTAATGCCTGCTCGAGTCATCAATATTATTATTAATAATAACAGAAAGAGAGATTTTATTTATTTCATTAAGGCAGTTAAAACATATATCGTACTAGTATACATTTTAAATCAATTGTATGTCGTGTTGTTGCATACCAGCACACATTAGTACATGTGAAATCTCAATATTTTTAAATTTCAGTTAATATTTTTATTTTTCTTTCTAATATTTAGAGACTGTTTTCGATAGATTTCTTCTTGCATTGTGTTATTTTCTAGAGGTAGCACAATGTCAAGAATGTTTTTTAAGGGTTTCTTTTCCTTTTGTGAGGTGAGATGGCCACTTACCTACTCAATGGGATAGAAAGCTGGTTTTCACTTACAAAATTCATAAATTCATGTTTTTTTATTTATTTATTTACATTTATTAGACACTTTGCTAAATTATCAGCGTTTTTTTAGTTTAGGACACTATTAATTTTGATTATTTAGACATGACATTACTGAAGAGTGGTAATTAATTCGTTAGAATATGTTTCACAGTCGAGTTCTTTTTCTTGCAACTGTTGTACATATTTGTTGTGGTTTTATATTCAACCTGGTTTTACATGCATACACATACTTACACTTCATTCTCACAAGATTATTTTTGGTTATAGTTCAAAGATAACACTTGCCTTGGTTGAATTCAATCATAATTTTTATGTACTTCTGTAATTTTTTTTCTACATACTGTGTCATTATTAACGTTCATTATCTTTAAGATATAATTTGGAACGTCTTTTTAGTTATTTTTTTACATAAAAGAGTAGTTTTTAATTATTTTCTAAGAATCCATACAGCACTGAGAAAACTGCTAACACATACTTTACGGATTTTTAATACAGGAAATAAATTATAATATGTACATGCCTTTCCACATACATTTTTCTTTACTGATAAAATTTGACTGATTGGACGCAGATGGTGACTCGATGCTAATTATATCATTTCACAAAATGATTCTTCTCAAAATAGTATAATATATCTTTAAAATTGGACATGTTTCTGATACAATATTATTTTGGTTCTTGTCACTAGTTAGATATACTTTTATCTTTAAAAGTATATATGCTAGAACAGGTATGACCATTACATCATTTGTACTTTCCTCTATTTTAAATGACACTTTAAATTTTCACACATTTAAGCTTTTAGAAATACATGCACTTACTGCAGTTTGTTTAGATCATCATGTACACACAAAAAACAGTTTTAATATTACATATTTGTCACATTTGATATTCCGGTAATATTTTATGCCTATACACTTAATTTTTAACCTTTTGCTAACCATAGTATTCGACAGTTTTTTTTTTCACTTCACACATAGTTCATAGTTAAAACACGTAGCTCACTGTAGCTGGTTTAGAGTTTAACCAGAGTTTCTTTTTACATAATACATTTAGTTCATTGAGACAAGTTAACCCTTATTCATCGAGTTGTTTAATGATTGTTAATTCATTAATTACGTAATTGAATGTCACTCATTGGTAGGTGTTTTTGGGTTCTGGTACACATACTGTCTGTTTCTTATGTTAGCAAAAAAAAAAATCCTAATTTGTTTTTCTACACAATCGCGAGAGCGTTGCTTAGCATGCGGCAATGGTATTTACAATGGTATTTTATTTTACAAAGGTTTTACAATGTTACTTTTGCGGCATGCTACGCGGATGAGCTTGTGGTCTGTGGATAACAATTTTGTGGGATTTCACCTTTCTTATTTTTTCCCTCATCAATGGCATTCCTTGTGGTCCAAGACATTTCACGTGAATACATATATATTTATTGTTCACGAATTTTCTTATAGGTAATGCACAGGTTTTCATTTTTCTTATTACATACATGCAGCCTTCTCCTGGTTAATTTAATTCTTTAGCACATATTAATTGAGGCTGAGTTCACACACACACACACACAATTTTTCTCTTCTGTATTACCTGTTGTACAATTCACTTAAAATTTCATTTTTCTCATACATTTTTACATTTAAAAGATTACATGATGGAATAACTCAATTTTTTTTTTACACAAGTAAAGGCTTATTAAATCACAGTTTTATTTAAACTACATTTATATTAAGACAGGGGAATACAGTTGTCACATGGAATTAAATAGCTTATGACAGTGTTTGAGGTATTTTTTTATATCCTGATTTTCTACAGTTTTTATTACTATCTTCTTTACCTTATATCTATCTCATGAATATAGATTTGTTTAATATTCATGTTGAAAGATAAAAAAAAAAAAAAAAAACCTTTTTTAAAAAAAGACAGAAACTTACAACTTATACTTTCGTTCATTATTATGGGCATTATTTCTGGATTTTTAGTTATTCATATTACATTTTTGTTTCTCTGTGTGTTATATTATACCTTTTTTTGCATTATATTAATCGAGTATCTTATTTTATTATATTATAATATTGATCAATACATATATTTAACGTTTATTATTGAAAACATTTTGAAACTTATAGCCAGCTGGTAAGTGACCTGTTTATTTAGGCCTAATGTATTTTTATTTTGTATGTGCACATTTCTGATACAGGTCATCGTCTAAATAAGACGAATTAAAGAGTGATCACAAATTTTATTAATGAAGCTGCAGCTGTTTCTAAATAGAAACAATATATGTTGTCATCTGTATGACAAAATTTATGGTACCAATATATTATATCATGATATAGATACTTTTATTTGGGATGGTTGTCTACTTAAAGAGAAGTTCAAATGCTGTTTACTTTATTTAGTAAAGGTTTGGTTTATTTTCATGAGCATTTCACACATTATTACTTGTAAGAGCATATGAAAATTGATTTTTCTCCCTCCATATACATGTATAGATTTTTTTTTTCGCCTGTGAAAGGGGTGATATATGTGATGTAGAATCACATATAGTATTCTTAAATTTTACATTTTTCTAAATTACAGTTAAAAATAATCTTTAATTAATATCTATTTTATCTTAACGCTTATTCTCGATCCCACAATAACTTTCCGTTCAAAAGAAAAGAAAGAAAAACACCTAGCATCTGCTTTATTACTGAAAAACGGCTGTCAGATAAAGAGAATTCCTTAAGATGCGTATTTCACCCTTGCTGGAAACAAATAAAAAAAAGAATAAAGATCGAATGTGTTTGCGGTCAGTGAAATTTCATTTTCCTCTCTGCGTAATTTTAAGTCTAACTTATTCGTTGCATAAGAGTCTTTTCATGTAGATAATGGTTGTTATGTCTTTTGAGAACATTTTCCCAAAATATGCTCCTAACGTACGAATTGGCAGTCGGATTCCTTTTGGCGTATTTTTTAGGACTGCTGTTTTCTGGTTGCCCTGCTATTAAATTCAAAATCCTTTTATTGTTTAAGCGTAACAGACAATTTTGCGGAGATGATATCAGTCATTTTTTCATATGCTTAATGTCGCCAATTTTGTGATGCCAATGTGTGAATTTTTCAGTGAGGAATCAATTGCCTCGGTCTCGCTTCACGGACTCAGACATGTAAAGAAGGTCTCTTAAAAATGCTTACAGGCACCATCCCTAACCATTTCTGTAAAAAATGATTTAATTTTTATAACTCTACTTCAATAAACAAAGTTCTCAAAAGGCATTTATTTTATTGATCACAGCCTACAACTTTAGCGAATGCATTTTTAAAAAGAACCTGGTAAATATACTTAAAAATACAGATCTACAGCATACCCCCTTTTGTCACAAAGAGTCATATTTCATCATACAATCCTCCCCTTCTCTTGTCACATGTCACGCTATATTACGTAAACATATACTTACAGTTCAGCGGCAAAGAACTATGTTATACATCATATTACAAATTTTATTTTTAAGGTTTAATTATATGTTTTAATGACATTTGTGAACATAACAATAAAAATGATCTGTGTACTTATTTTGTATGATTTGTGATTAAGGTTTACAACAAACAAACATACTTAACATATAATAATGAAAAATATTAATATCAAAAGGAAATTGAAAATCGTAGTATTTTGGAAATTGAAATGGAATTTAATACATTTCATTTTAAATCTTACCTTTACTTTAGGAATACAAATTTCATAATTTAATCGATTGACTTTTAATGCTTTTATTTAAATCAAAATGTGTGATGTCACACTTCTTATTACCGCCTCCAATCCCCTTGTCACAAACTGTCCCAATTTCACGAATCCTCTTTTCCCCATCCAAGCGTGACATCATTTATGAGCGGCATCTTATACTGGTATTTGACCTGGAAAACTAACGGTATCCGTTCGAACCCTGTTTTACTCACTCAAATATTTTTAGAATGGTAAGGAATGTATCAGAAGTGTTTATAAAAGCTTTTCATACATTTGTGCTTCAGCGCTTTTACACATAGAACTTAAGTTCTATGATGGCAAAAAATATAATAAAACCACCTTTATGTGATTGGCCAAGATCGCAGTTCTATATTGTAGAGTGTACACCAGGTCCATATTTTACTTTTTTTTCTGGAACGAAATAATATAAGCATCTTTTGATAAAGAAAGTCAATTCATAAACATCTTGACTAAATTGTCTTTATTTTGCAGAATTCGAGAAATATGAGCATATCAAAACACCAGGAATGCAGCATATTTACACAAACTTTCACTAGCATTAAAAGAAACATCTTTCATTTTCAACAACGACGAATTGTGCGGGTTGACTTGTCCGCGACAAAACGTAATCTAAATAAATTTTCACATTTCACAAACGCCAAGCGAAAATGTCTTGGCATACTATAGATTCCCAATCCGGTCAAAAAAAAACCGTACAGGTAAAAAGGACCGTTATATATAAGGCAATGGGAAAAATTTAAAATGAGTGTTGTCAAGAAACCAACAGTTATCGCCCGCGGCGAAAAACCGCGCAACGCACAGTAGCCCTAAAACAAAATTACACAACCGATAAAAAAAATTAAGTTCTTTATACAAGACAAAATAAGCTGATTGGGAAATAAAAATAGCAGTTATTTAAAACAGAAAAAAATATTTAATTCGTTTGATATTTAATCAACTGAACAAGAAAGAAAAATCTAGAAATGGAATGATATTTTAAAACTAATTTATTATTTGTTTTTTATTTATTATTATTATTTTATATACAATTTGGAGACGAACACTCAATAAAAATACCTATTAAAAATGCTTTACTTTTAAAAATTAAATTTTAAAAGAGGGGGGGGGACCAACATTTGAAATATTATTAGAGATATATAAAATAGAATATGTGTCACATCACAGCTCCCGAAGTAATTTTTCATAATATTAAAATCCAGTGTTTTTTTAATTTTGAAAAGCATTTGTTCATATTTTATCACGCCTATTTAGAAATGTGTTTTGAAGAATTATTTTTTAATGTTTCAAATTTTTATTCATATATATATTTAGTTATTTAATTTTTTTTCGCAGCAAATATGACATTACATCAACAATTAGACAATAGGTTGATAATTCAATTTAAAAATAAAGTTTTTAACAAAACAAAAAACAGATAAATCTCATTAAAACTTATTCAAATGAGTTATTTAAAATATTCAGTAAACGAAAATACCTTTCAAACAAATTCGCGTCTAAATTATCTGCCTAATAATTTGAAAATTTCTTTACTTTTAATTAAAAACCATAAATATTTTCCCCACTTCAAAAATTGCTTAATTGCAATTCAATTAAATTCTCTTTGCTTTTCGCAATTTACAACCTGCATTAAATTCGAAAAGACGTGAGATATTTATTTCTTTATTTTTCCCTTTTTCAGTGAAAATGTAAAAGAGCAGTCCTAGAAGAATAGTAAATTATCTTCATCGTTGTTTGGCTGTTTTTTTTTTAATTTGTGGATTACTTTAGACTTTTAATTTTAATCTTAGAAGCTTTTTTATGGAATTGTGAGAACCTTTTACTTTCAGAAAAGTTTAATTATGTAAGGTTTATAAAGTTCAGTGAGAAATGAAAATTTATCGAAAGAGAAAACGTAATTTAATTATTGTAATCATTATTTTGAAATGCATAGCTAAGCCAATAAAAATTAAAAAGAATTGTTTTCTTTTTTCGTTCTTTCTTTCGTGTAAAATTTTGATATTTAATTTTTTTTTTTTTTTTTTTTTTTGGAAAGTTAAATCTTGTAAAAAATAGTCAATTATGTTCAACTCTACTTTTTAGGTGCGTTCCTAATTATGTAAATATGTAGCACTACAGTTGTCGTTCAATCCGTCCGTCCGCATATAACAACTCAAAAACTACCCAACCGAATCGTTTGAAATTTGAAATATATAATTATTACATAATTTTGTCGAGTCATTTCAAATTTTATGAAAATTGGATGCGTAGATCAATTACAGGAACAATCAAAAGCATTCCATTACATTACGGTCAATGGGGGGAAAAGGTTCAAATGCATTTTAATCGTGTTAAATTTAAAATTCATAATTATTGCATAATTTTGTGGAGTTATTTCAAATTTTATCGAAATCGGATACATAGTTCAATTCCACGAACAATCAAACTATTCCGTTACATTACGGTCAATGGGGAAATTTTTTCCAAATGCATTTTAATTGTGTTATACTCATTCGAACATAATAAAATTTATATGCATCATATAAAATACATATTATAATATACATTTTGCATAATCTGTGATGCAAAGAACATTTGTTATTGATTTACAAGGCCACACAAAAGCATTCCATTACATAATGGTATAGGGAGAACATTGTTTGGTGCGCATTTTAATTGTAATTAACTATTTACAATTTTATGAGATTGATATTTTTAAAACTTCGTTATCTTACGAACGCACCTCATTTGCTACGCTTCACGTGCAATTTTCAACATGTTTAATTTATGGATGATGTTAAACTTTTATTTAGAATCTTTAAGGATTTTTTGATCGAATGGTGTGAATATTTTATTTTCCGTAGAGTGTATAAAAATGTAAGTATTATAGTATTATAATTAGCAGTATTATAATTTTTAGTATTATAATTAATGCAAAATTAACAGGTTAGAATTATAATTTCGGGATGTGGGGGTGTTCGTGACTTTAGATGCTAAATACAGGTTAAACAGTTACATTTCAATAATGACTGCACAATAACTACAGCACTATATACAACTCGCCTAACATAAAATGAAGATTCATAAAAAAATATTGTACCACATAAAAATATCTCTAGGTGAGATCCATTCCGAACGCAACATCAAAAGTCTACTAAACTGGGCCAGATTTCAGAGCTCCGCTTCATGTTTGGCAAAATATTTCAGGATAGTTTGCAAAGAGTGGCAACAGCGCCATCTTTATATTATGCAAATTTAGGGAAGGCAGACATTACAAGGCAATATTAACAAATATAAGAGAATGTAATTTAATATTAGAAGCTCTAAATTTTGAATGTTTACAATTCAAAATCTTATCACTAAATGATTAGAAATTTCTTTTTGAGCGTATTTTCAAACAATGATTTAAAATACATTGTCAAAATTGGGTGTTTTCATTGCAAAAAACAAAGTTTGATCTGGTTTTGATTTGTATATGATCTTTTTAGAAAAATTTACATACACCATTTAAAAGTAGACTTTATTTCTAATCCAGAGTTCGTACGCTTTAAGGACTCAAGCACTCTTTACCAGATTTTTTAAAAGTGATATTTGCGTATTTAATTTTTAAAATTCTATCCTCGGATAGAACAATCAGTACTTTACAAAGTCGCTTCCTTTTATTTAGGCCCTAACAGTGGCTAAGAGGTTCTGCTCTCGAAACTGGTAAATGGGAGGTGCTGGGTCCGAACCCAATCGCGCCCGTTGGCCTAATCGTTCGGGGTTTTCCGTGGTATACTTAGAACATTACGCTTCCTTGTGTAAATATAGGTTAGATTCCCTTAACAAGACCCCCTTGGAAGGCACTCCTTCCTGACGTAGAGCCTATATCTCTCGTGTTGATAACTGTCTATCCTAAACAGAACAAACCAACCTTATAGTTCGTTGCAGAGTTATTAAGGGTTGTTTATTTTTTTTCAACGACTATACAAGAATGAAGTTAAGAATATTGCAAATAATGAAGGAATGAAATGTGAAATGCATTTTTCAAAATTGAGATTAAATACTGGAAAACCTTATAAGTCGATAAATAAGCTCACAACATTTAGTTTATTTTAAATGCGTATTTTTACCAAACAACATTTCCATATTTTTTAAATTTTCTGTTGCTTCATTTCTTCTTATCTATCAAATGGTTTAATTCCCTTCAGAAGCAGCAAATGGGATATTAAACCGATGAGAAAAGAAGCTGATTATCCACTTTAAAACTAAACGTTTTGAAAAAAAAAAATGAGTAAAAATATCTCATTTAAACTGAGTCAGGTCATTTATTTCAAAGATTCGGTGAACAAAAATATCTTTCGAAAACATGAACCTTTCAATTAAATGTCTAAAAAATTGAAATTTCTTCACTCTCAATTAAAAACTGTAAATATTTGGCCGACTACAAAAATCCCTTTATTACAGTTCAATTAAATTCTCTTGACTTAGTGCAAATTATAGCAGGCATTAAATTCCAAAAGATGTGCAATATTTATCTCTTTTTATCTCTTCGTTATTTAAGATTTTAAAAGAACATTCCTAGAAGAATAGTAAATTATGTACAGCGCTCTCTCAAAATTTGAGGGTTACTTCGGACTTTTATTTTTATTTTTACTTTTGATTTATTTATTTATTTATTTCGTTGAATGGTGTAAATCTCATACTTTAAGAAAAGTTTAATTATGAGAGCTTTATAAAATTCTGCTAAAATGAATGTTCATTGAAGGAGAAAATAGATTTCGTTTAATAGTCCCAATCATTATTTTGAAATACAGAGTTAATAAAATTTAAAAGAATTGTAGGAGGATTTTTTTTTAATCCAATAAACACCTACAATTAAATTTATCGCTATGTCTCCCCCCCTAAATTGAATTTATAGGGGCCTTTTTCACCAATCACTTACATTTCAGAATTTTATTTTTATTTTTCAAACTGAATAATTTCTTTTAAAAATGGAGATGGGTGTTATAGTAAATGTTTAAGGCACATGAAAAAAATGGTTGTGCACTTTGCTCTATAATATAATATGTAAATGTTATTTGAAGTTGGCTTGTAAGGCAAATTGTCAAATCAGTTACCATACAAAATTACTGAAAATAATCAGTTTTAAATTTATTAAATTTCCTTAAATCAACTTACTTTTTTTTAATTTATTAAATTTCCTAAAATCAACTTACTTTAAAGTGACTTATGTCCCGAAATTTCAAAACATGATATTTATCAATAATACTTAAATTGAGTTGAAATGAGAGACAGTTTTAGCCACAAGATTTTGATCACATAGAAATTATACAAGAAATTTTTCTAATAATTACAGTTCATATTCATGTAAATTATTAAATTTTAAGGTAATTGCATATTTTTTCTTTGTTGATTAAAGAATAAAAGTAGAATGGTTAAAAAATGATAATCATTAAAAAATCGTGCGGTAACATACTACACATTTGGTAATGGACTTGACTCTATGTTGAAAATGTCCGATATAATTAAACACACAATGTTTAATTGTTGCTTGAAAATTATTCTATACTGAGGTATTTTGTCAATTTTGGGAAGCAATCTGTTATAAATATACCTACGCAAAATATGGCTTATAAAGAAATAAGATTTTGAATATAATCTTTTTTTTTTACTTACAGTTATAACATTATTGATCTGTCTTAAATGAACGTATAACACGCTGAAATATAAATACAATAAACATCCTCTAATCCGGTATCTGTCATGCTGTGTAATCTGTTACGACTTTCAGAAAAAGTAATATCCCATGTTTAATCACTCCTGATGTTTATAAAAATCCAATGGAACAGAAGGAGGAATTACAAAGCATTTAGAAATATATCTATGATAAAAAAAAAGGTCTATATAAAATAAGAATTTGAATCTTATCAGGATTTTGAACCATTACAAATGGCTCAAAATTGCGAATTTATAAATAACTCTCATCAAAACAAAAGTCTCATTAATGTGGTTACATTAATGAGAAAGGAAAGAAAAAAATTCTAGTTGAAAAACAATTAAGGGGTTTCAGGACTCGTAAAATCGGAAAATTTATAAAAAGGAGACCATATTTAACATTTAATATCTTAAAATTTTTATGCTATTAAAACACAGTTTTTATCGAGATGAAAGATAACACGTATAATTATAAGTACGTTGTTTCATTTTATGCCTTTAAAAAATTGCAAGGTGAAAAATTAGCATTTACAGGGCGCTCCAAACTGTCAGGTATAATTTGACGAGCAGAAAATTGGTATAATAGCTTGCGCTCACGATTACAAAATAAATATGACAACTAGAATAGAAATTTTGGTGCAGACGTATACATCATATTGTAATAGATACCTTGAACTTAAATAAATTTATATTTGAAGCATTTTTCTATTTTGAATAAAAAATTGTATTTAACTAATACATTTTTTTGAAAATTTCAACAACATAATCACCTAACAAATAAACTTTTTTGAACAATAAAAAGAAATTTTAGGTTCAATTTATGCAGATTAACATAAAATATATATAAGAAAATTCTTACAAGATTTTGAGATATCGTGCGATATCGTATGAAAAAAAAATGTCATTTGAAGAAAAAGACATCCAAGTTTCAGAAACGCTACTTCAGATATTGAGCGGGTAAAATTCTAAAACCCATAACTTTTATTTTAATCAGAATTTTCAGAAAACAATTATATTAAAATGCTTAGAAAAGATAGCAATTTAACATATAAAAATATGAAATTTCGAAAATTTGGAAACTTTAAGTGTCTTGAATCCTCTTAACTCAAAGTGAGTTACCAACTCGCTTAACTTCAATGCGAGAATATCACTTTGAAATTAGTAAGCGAGAAATGTAACTTTCTTCGCGAGAAATGTAACTTTCTTCGCGAGAAATGTAACTTTTATTTTAAAAAATCATATTTTCAAAATTACATATATACTAGCGGACCCGACAGACGTTTTCCTGTCACCGACTCCAGGAAATCAAATAAATGTACATAAATATAATAATAGGCACGCTAAATACTACACTCTTAATTTAATTTCTTATTCCAATTATATAAGAAAATTACTTTTCATTTTGCAAAAGTTTTTGAAATCGGTTCAATTTTTAACAGAAAAGTTTATTTTTGTCTTTTTAATTACAAGTTAACGATTTTCTGAAGTCGGCTAATTAAAATTATAAAACAGGAAAAAAATATTGAAGTCATACACGCAGGTCAACAGTGGGGTTCGAACACGCGATCTCTTTCTTTAAGAAACAGAGCTTTAATCGGGCGCCTTAGACCGCTCGGCCATTCCGTCCGCACTTTATACAGCGAACTTATTCAACACTTTTAATTAGCGAAAAATCACTAACTATTAGTTTTTGCCTAATTACTAAAAAAGTACTGAATCAATTTCGATGAAATGTGAATCTAAACCATTCTCGAATCCACTGGAACACACACACAAAATTTCATTAAAATCGGTCCATTCGCTTAGGAGGAGTTCAGTGACAAACACACACACAGAAGATTTATATATATAAAGATATTTTAATTTGTTGAATCAAAAATAAAGTAAACAATCAAAAAAGACTTGTTTCAAATTTGAAACATTTACTTTTAGCGGTTCTTGAGTTAAAACAAATTAAATCCGAGAAATTGTGAAAAACTCATCATGAAGTAAAACGCATTTTCACAAGACGTCATTCGTGACAACCATTGCACGAAAGTTAGATTTTGAAAGTAAACCTAAACGAAAAAAATAATATTTCGTCTTTCTAATTAAGATAGAAACATGATTTAAACGTCATTTTAAGTATAAAAAACAGAGGAATTTTTAATGTAACAATTTTTTTTTTTAGAAAATTTGAAGATTTTTGTGTCTTGGATCCCGTTAAAAAATCGCCATGTACACAAAATTGTTTGATTAAATAAATATCAACATTGAATATTTATTATAAATTGCAATCCATATAACCTGAATTTTAGTGTAATATTTAAAAAAAAATGCAATTTATCGTTAAGCTTTGAGCTTTGGCTGTCTCAGGACGATTTTTTTTATGTCGGGGCATCGCGGAAATTTGTTTCGAAACTCTAACTTGTGAAAGATTTGCCGACGTATACTTATTCTTAGTCATAAAATAGTTTAACTAATTTTAGAAGGAACAAATGTGATATTAAACAAATGAGAAAATTTGCTGATAATTACTGATTCTACACTGTAAAAATAAATCTTTTTTACAAAAGCGAAAATACCTCATTATAATTGAGTCAGTTGAAATATTTCAGAAATTAAACGAACAATAATATCTCTCAAAAGAATGCGTGGAATGTTAATAAATTTCAAATTGCTGTACTTTTAATTAAAAACCGTAAATATTTGACAGACTTTAAAATTCCGTTAATCACAGTTCTCTTCGCTTTGTGAAATTACAACCTACATTAAATTCGAAGTGCATTATTTCTTCCTTTTTTTTTTTTTTTTTTTTTTTTTTGGTAACATTTTAATAATTTTTCCTTCGTTGAAATTTTAAAATATTAGTTTTGAAAGAATGGTTAATTATGTTCAACGCTGCATTCAAAATTGATAGATTACGTTATCCCTTTAATTACAAATCTTTTAGTTTTTTTATATTCAATGGAGTAAATCTTATTTTACTTCTAGGAAAGTGTAGTCGTGGAAGGTTTCATAAATTCCACGAGAAAATGAATGTTTCTCAAGAAATAGAATGGGGCTTAATTATTATTGATATCGTTATTTGAAAATTAAATACTAACATAAACTTAAAATGATTGTGAATATTTTTTCTTTAAAAAAATAATCGATGACCGACTGTAAATCTATTTATTGTCTATATTTTCTCGCGGGAAGACCGTATCTTTTCTGAAATAATTAAATATGCGTAAGACATTATTTCAGATTTTATATAAACTATAAAAGGAATTAGGTATATAAAATAACTACATTTTTTCAAATAAGATAGCCTAAATATAGGCCACAAATTATACTTTTATTTACAAAACGTCGACAAAAGACGTGTACACACTTAATCAGGACATTCTGAGTCTAATTGCATATCTACAAGGAATACAGATCTTTCAGAATGGTGATCATGTAGGCATGCTTATCCTTAAGTTTGGTGTGTCTATCAAACTTTAAACCTAAACAGAAACGCGACAAATTACTGAATTATATTATTTTATTGATTTTTTTTTATATAGAAAGAAAACAAAATTCAAATGGTAAATAAATTTAACGAACACAATCGATACCAGGTGAAATCGACTGGATGTGTCGCATCCATTTGGGGTTGCATTTGTCTTGATTTGTTTATATTTCTTGCTTCGTAAAATGTTACCTTCAGTACTTTTTGAGGGGTTGGAGGAAGACAAAAATGCCTTTTAATCTTATTGTTGATAGTCGAGAAAGAATTGATTTAGTTTTATTGTCACACAGGGCAAATTGCCCAGATATGGTATAGCCCCCTAATTTTTATTTTTCTAGATTTCGTATATTTTTGCTGAAAGTTTAAATATAACTCATGTGCATTTTTATATAACACATGTGCTATAAGAAACAAATTGCTATTTTGTTTAGTTCTGCTATCGATTAGTCTCCGTTCACAATGAGATTACTTTTTACTTTCTTCTATTTTCAATAAAAAAAAAAGTAATGTAATCGAAATTTTTTATCTACTTCCGGTTTTCGATGGATTTAAACGTTTTAAGGGTCAGAGATTCCAAAAAACACCCTTTTACAAAATGACTGTCTGTCCGTGTGTGAGTGTGTCCGTATGTCGCCATTCTACCATCAAAAAGTGTATGAAGATATGCATAGAATTGAACCAAATTTTTTGTGAATGTTTTTGGCTGTGGCAAGCAGGTTCTCCTTCAATTTTGAAATATTCTGCCGGAAGGGGGCACTACAATAACGATTTTTGTGCCATTTTCAATATTCTACCGACTAAAAGTGTATGAAGTTATCCATCGAATTGAACCAAATTTTTTGTGAAAGTGTTTGGCTATGGCTTTTTGGTCCTCCCTGAATTTGAAAAAAATCAGCCGGAAGGGGATTCTGCAATAGCGCTTTTTGTGCCATTTTCATATTTTACCACAGAGAAGTGTATGAAGTTATGCATAAAATGAATGAAATTTTTTGTATAAGTGTTTGGCTATAGTCAGCAGACCCTCGCTGAATTTGAAAAAAAATCCGCGGAAGGAGGCGCTATAATCGCGATGTCTATACCTTGTTTATTATTTTACCATCAAAAAGTGTTTGAAGTTATGCATAGAACTAAACTAAATTTTTTGTGTATGATTATTTTTACCGAGTTATTTTTACCGAGTTTTACCGATTATTGATACCGAGTAGATCCTTACTGAATTTAAAAAAAATCTGCCTATCGTTCTATTGTTCATGGCTCTTGCAGAGACGAAAACTCGTTTTTATTCCGATTAATTGACTGAAGCAGAAATTTAAGATGAAAATAAAAGTTGGTGAAGTATTGAATTAATAATATTAACGCATTAACATGCGTAACTAAATTTTGAAATATTAAAATGTGCGTATGCGATAGAAGAAAGTTTTTGGGATTGGCACATCCAACTAGTTTTTTCTAATATTATTTATATACATGAAAAAATAATTGTAAAGATTTGTATCCTATATAACGTATCAAATCTGAGAGGTTAAGTGTTTGTAAGTATGAAGGAATCGGAATGGGACAAAACGTAGCCAAATGCAATTAAACAATGGCTTTAGCAGAAAATGTTTGCATAAAAACTTTTTTTTTCAATTGATTTACTTATCCTCAATAATAAAATTGTTTAGTTATTTTTGCAAATGACTAATGTGATATTAAACCACTGAGAAAATAAGCAGATAATTACTATTCACTAGATTTAAAAAAAGTCTATTTATAAAAGCCAAATTATCTCATTAAAATTGAGTCATTTAAATTATTTCAAATATCATCGAACAAAATATATCTTTCAACAGGATGCTTTGAATGCATGCTAATAAATTTGAAATTTCTATGCTTTTAATTAAAGATCGTAAAAAATTGACCGATTTTAAAAATCTGTTAATCACAGTTAAATAATTCTTTTTGCGGTACATAAAATTGTAAATTCATAAACATGTAACGTCATTTCTTCCTTTCTCAGTAACGTTTTGTTATTTATGCTTCGGTGAAAATTTAAGAAGAACGGCCAATAATGTCCAGCAATTTTCTCCACACTTATGGATTCATTTACAGTTTTAATTAGAAAGTTTGAGACCTTTTTTATTGAATAGTGTGAATATTTTACTTTCAAAAATGTTTAATTTTGAAATGTTTATAAAATCTATTCGAAAATGAATGTTTCTCAAATTAGAAAATGCCCTTTTAATTATTGTAATAATTATTTCGAAATGATTGGCTAATAAGAATTCATACAAAAGAACAGTAATATCATTTAAAAAATCATGCATTAAGAATCTGTAAATTCATTTAATCCATTTTTCTCTTATAACATGACTTTTTTACATTTGAAAAAAAAAAAAATTCCTGTCGGCTTGGCCTACAAGCACAGGTAGATTTCGATGTTAAGTGCTAATTTCATTAACAAAAATTAAAATATGATTAGAGATAAACACAGTTTAATAACTTTATTTGGCTGCTTTTAAAGAGTTTTTAATTTCACTTGTGTGTAAGAGTTCGTTTTATCAAAACCATCTCATGGCAGAAGATATATTTTTACGCGCTCAATCACTCAAAATTTTCTAACACTTTTACCGACCAGTTTTTAAAGAAAAATATAAAAGTTTCTGATGTGACATTTGAATGTATTTAGAAGAGAACTGGTATTTTTTTTCATTCTAATAATTAGAACTTGAGTTGTAAACAATTATTTTTCCCGATCACATTTTCCACTTCCAGTACGATCATTTTCTCGAGCTTTAAAAATAAATCCATTTATTCGCCAAATCATTTCATTAAAATTGAGTCAGTTGAATTATTTCAAATATGCATCAAACAAAATTAAATTTTTCAACAGGATGCATGGAATGCATGCTAATAAATTTGAAATTTCTATATTTTTAACTGAAAACCGTATAAAATTGACCGACTTTAAAAATCTGTTAATCACAGTTAAATGAAATTCTTTTCACTGTACGTAAATAGAACCTCCAGTAAATTCAAAAACACGCACATCATTTCTCCCTTTCCCTGTAACGTTTTGTTATTTATGCTTCAGTGAAAATTTAAAAAGAACTGCCAATAATGTTCAGCATGGTTTTCCATATTTAGAAATTAATTTACACTTTTAATTAGAAGGTTTCACGCTTTTTATCGAACAATGTAAACTTCTTACTTTCAGAAATGTTTAATTATGGAATGTTTATAAACTCTATTCGAAATGAATGCTTCTCAAATTAGAAAATGCCATTTTAATTATTGTAATCATTATTTCGAAAAGATTAGCTAATAAAATTGCACAGAAAAGAACAGTAAAATCAGTTAAAAAATCATGCATTAAACATCTGTAAATTGATTTAATGATTTTTTTTTTTTTTATAATCAGACTTTATTACATATTAAAATAGTCAGATGTAACAATCATAAAACTTTCTTCTATCTTATGCATGATAAATACTTCTTTATAAATGCAACATAGCAGCGCCATCGGTTATGTGGTTTAACCCTTTCCGGCGCACTACTCTTTAAAGTTGGAATTTAAAGAAAACAAAAATTAGGCAATCTATTTGGGCCTAGAGGAGTACACAGGTAATGTTTTGTAAAGATTGCACTAGCCATTTTAATTATACAGCTGTTGCCGAAGTGGTAACCTCCCATAAGTAAAGCATTGATAAGCGCAGTGAAAAGAACATTGCTGTGAAGCGCGTATTACAGTAAAACATTTTACCTATTATTTAAAAACAATAGAGTTTGATCTCTGTGATGCTGTCATCTAGAACTTATAAAAAAGATTTAAAGTAGCCATTAGAGTAGTTTTTGAAATTTTCACGGAGTTTTTGTGTCTCTAAACAGGAGGAACTTTAGGTGTTGCCGACCCGGCAACATTGCGCCGGAAAGGGTTAAACCAAAATCTTGTCGGCAACAGTGTATTCTATATTCTATCACATGAATCATATCTATTCACAATACAACTTTATGTCTCTTAAATTTGTAATTGTAGCAGAAAAGTACCAAGAATTTCAAGAGTATATTTATAAATAAGTTTTGAAGATTGATTTAATGAAACATTTCATGTAGATAAATGTGTGTTTTCTTCCTTGGTGACTGTATTTCTCAAAATTCGAAATTCTGCACCTGGAAAGTCAGTTGGAATAATAGAAAACAATTTACAGTTTGCAGACATTATACAATATCCCCATGCCGAATCAAATACATTATTACTTCATTTCTTTTCAGATGCAAGATATCAAAAATGCTGATTCTTGAAGATTTTCACTTTCTATTTCAATAGAAATATATATATATGTGACATTTTAAAGTTAGGAGCCAGAAACATCATCGCCAGGGTCCCCGTTCTTTGCACAGAAGTCATGGCCAGCGAGGGAAAAAATAAAAAATAAATAAATGTAGAATATCCAATAAATCACTCATTGGTGGCTGTAAGTTTATTTATTCAACTGTAGTCATTATAGAGGGAAAAACTCCTTTTTGCAAACGATCTTTTACCGAAATGTCCAAAAAATATTCCATCATTTACTTCAACCAGCTTTGCTCATCGACGAAAGAACTCCAGAATCTCTCTCCCTCTCATCTCGAGACTTCCACCTTTTAAAATTAAAAAGAAAATTCTAGAACTTTCTGTAATCTCAAACCATCATCCTTTTATGTAAACAGAATTCTTGTCCAGATACGAGGCTATTTTACACAGACGATAAATTTATTTAAAAAAAAGATATTATTTAACCAATTTATAATTGACTCATAATTTCTTAGGCAGACGATTTTTATCAATGATTAATTTTAAGAGAAAAAGAAAAGAAATGAATTTATTAATGCACACATCAAAGGTTGACGGCGGAAAAATAAATAAATAGATAAAATAAAATAATGATATTTTTTGAAAGGTATGGTTTTGGAATAAATTTAATAAGATTTTCTTAAAAAGGGTTGATAAAAACATAGAAGAAATCAGTTTTATTTGGAATATTAAGAAATAAAGTTTTAATTAAGAATATTTTTAATTTAGAGCCATCTTTTTAAATTTACGCATACTGGAATAATGTTTTTTAAGGCAAATTAAGAATTTATATCGTCTGCATACAGATTAACAGATTAGATCTAGAAATAAGATTTTAATTTAATAATTTGAAGTAAGTACGGAACATTATTATAAGAAAATTAAGGTAGTATAAAGGTTAGTTTTGGCGAAAAAATTTTAAATTTGTAATATATATATAACACATTCTTCTTGTTCTTGTACGTATTCGGAAGAATTAAAATATTTATAAAATATCCATACTCTCTCCAGCTCGTCATCATGTATATTTTTACAGCTATACTGCCATATTTGACTGATATTTCAATGTATATTAAAAGATTTAAAAGAATCAATTTAAAAGTTATATAAATCCAAGAAATGTATATGATCTATTAGATATAATTCTATAGATTTTAGAGAGTTAAAAAATGATTTCATCTTCATTAGTTCAAAAAATATGCCAGATTTTATAAAATATTGAATTCTGTAAAACGTGGAAAATCTTGTTTTTGTGCACCCCTAAAATTAAAAGATTTAAAAAATGGATTTATACATAAGTTCTTCCACACAATTGTGGTGGTTACTCGATAACCCCCCCCCCATATTTTTTAGTTTAATTCAATTTTATTAACTATTTTATTTCATATCATCTCTTTTTTTATTCATGTTCTTAATTTAAATATTATTTCGATTTCGTTTCTTTTGATATTGTCGCCTGTAATGTTTTCTTCTTTTCCTAGCTTTCGAATGTTCCAAACCGGTAAAATCTTGTTTTGAATTCATTCCTTCCGGTTTAAAAAACCTTCTAGAACAATCTAGTTTGTTCTATGGGTGGTATTTCCGGTTAATCTGGCCCGCCCCTTGGCCTATCAAATTAAATTCCGCAGGTGACGTGTTTTAAGCCGTTGAGTGCCTGGCCACCTGCTTTGGCCTTCCTTCTTTAAGTGTTTATCAATTCTTTCCTTATTAAATTCATTTGTCACCATACTTGGTATCATAACTTGGCTTAATTTTCCTCGCTCCCCTCTTTCGTGTGTCGCCAACTTGGCGTATGCCTGGTTTACAGTAACCCTAGTTCTTTTTCCCTCCTGACTCCCCGCGGTCAGAGGAGTTGCGCTGTTAGACCCCAGCCGTGATGGATGCTGGTGGTTGATCGAAATGCCGGAAAAATTTAGCGGAGTTCTTGGCAAGTGTGCACCCCCGAGACCGTTGAATGCAACCGTTATTTGTTCTTCAATGTCCACGCCAAGGCTTCTCGAGGTTGATTTTTTAAGGCGGCAAGCAGTAAGTTCCTCTTCAACCGCATCCTGAATCATGTGTTTGTTGCTTCTTTCTGGCTATACAACATAAGTGAAGTGACGTCTTGGTTATTTTTAATATTTTACTCGTCAATCTCTCATCTAAATCTCTCTAACCGATTCATTTCTCATTTCTTCAATGCCTTTTTGTAAGCTCGCTTTCCTCTGAAGAAAAAATGCTGAGGTGGTGATTCTCATTCAAGAAGTGAGGATATATATTTTTTTTCATAAAGTTTTTTCTCATAATCTCTTCATCATATTATCATTTGGCCGTAAAATATATGTGTAAATTTTGAATATGGAACGGCGCCCCAGGAGCAAATAGTGATATATCTCGGTGTGAAGTTTTTCAAACATATTTTTGAAAAATATATATAATTAATGTTCTGAAAAATGATATTATCTTTGTTTTCGATCAAGAAAAATGTTTAATTCTTGCTATAAAGATATATATAAGAATACCTTGTGAAGAAGAATTATATTTTTCGAATATGTCAACTCGTAAAGTAACACCATTGCAAAAATTTTGCAACAAAGTAAATGATTTAATGTACACGAAAAACAGAATATATTTATATATATAAAGAAATATTCAAAGCTAGCAAGTTATCATAAATAAAAAATATTTATCTTCATCAATTTGTGTCTTGATTCCTGTGCACTTGTCTGACTGGATTTTTGTTCCTCAACACCCAAAAAAATCACAGGAAACTTTATTTTTATCATTTTTTATTCTTACAACTTTGTTTTGAATTTTTTATTCTTCATGGTTAAAGATTGTTATAATTTAAGAGTACTATAATTGGTAGCATTTTTGGGTCGTTTGCTGGCCTGCATTCAACGCAATGTCCCTCACAAAATTAGTACGATCACTTAGCCTACTTATGAAATGAAACAATAAATGTTTCTCTTATCTCTCCAAACACAACAGTAAATCTTTCCTTTGGTGCAATGACCAACGCTTGACCATCTATTTTCCTTTGCTACCATTGTGTTTTCGTTATATATACATATTTCCAACAAAAAAAAAATATCTTCAATTATCTTCAATTATCTTTCATTATCTTCAATAATATCTTCATTATCTTCAATTATATCTTCATTATTTTTCAAATTATATCTTCATGCAGTGATCAATATTTTATATTCCTATTTTATTGAGTGTGGTGTAATAAATGAATGCATAATATATTTTGATTTTATGCTGAGATAATATTTTCTTTTGGAGCAGTACAGTAAATATAACATAATTTATTGACATGTATTTTTTTTCTTGCCATGATATAATTTATAACTAATATATGTATTATTTAACGGAGGTGCTGGTAAATATAATTGATTATGCTAATATAAATTATTCCTCGTGTCATACATATAAGAATAATTTGTTTTGAGCCATATGATATATATATTTACATAAAATTTTTGGGCCATGTTATTTTGATCGGATGCTAACAAAGATATGTTGGTATTTTTCTCCTCTTCATCACATAATTATTCTTCTTCTTAATATATATAAAAATGATGTATAACGTAAATGAAATTTGTCAATATTTTTAAATAATGGGTCGATTTATATATTATTTATTATAAGACCAGTCTATGTCCAAATCTAACCTGTCATTTATTGAGCTCTCACTTTAATTATCTCATAATGCCTCCCAAGTCTAAATTAAATATTGCCATTCAGCCATTCGACGGCAACCCTCAGACTGTGGAATTCTTCTTTGATCAATTATCTGATATACAAGAGTTAAATAATTTCACAGATAAAGAACTTTTTGTTCTTTTCAAATCGAAACTGGAGGGTAACGCCTTACTCTTCTTTCTTGAAACTCAGTCTCAACTCAAGAACTCTAATTTCCAGGACATTCGAAAAACTTTTATAGACTATTTCTTACCCTCAAAAAAGTCTGTTTCTCTTAAGTCCTTGCAGAACTTAAGCTTAGATTCAAATGAATCAGTCAAAAATTTTGCTTTTCGGCTGGATAAACAACTTCGGCTGGCTTACCCTAAATTGGATCCTCCTGCTCTCAATTCATTAAAATTCACTCATTTTCTTGAGGATTTGCCTAAACAAATTAAACGAAAAATTCTTGAAGAAAATATTTCATCTTTTGAGTTAGCTCTTGAACGAGCAAATTTTCTTCAAGATATTTACTACTCTCCCCCTAAAAAATCGTATGAAAATTATAATCAAGCATATTGTTTGGATACTGAAAAAAGCCATGATAATTCTATTGCTTCTAGTAATGTGCTCCATAAGTCTCCTATAAAACATACGAAGGACAAAGTTTATGTTAATTCTCAAACTACCTTCTCACCTTTGCAAATTCCAAAAGACAACTCTCATGCTTCTCGTAATTTTAAAAGAAAACCGAGAACATATTCTCCTTCTCCAAATAAACAAGAGGCTACAGATAAACATAAAAATAATTTTCGTCAACAGAATTTTTATCGGAAACGTCCTTATCATCAACCCACCTTCGACAAATTTTCTCACAAAAAAAACTCTGCTTCCTTTTATCATAGACGAGATGTTGTGCAGTGTGCGTTCTGTGGAAAATTCAATCATCGTATGGATACGTGCTACAAATTTAAGAACATTATCAGTTCTTCAAATCAAAATTCTTCATCTCAATTTGCGTCGTACCCTCACAGAAGGAAAAACTATACCTCTTCTTCTAATAATAAAAACAATCTCTATCATTTAAACATGTAAGGGAGACTGGTTCTACTGATCGCCTTCGCTCCCGTAATTCTCATTCAGGGTCAGTACACTTTATTAACAAACATAAACAACAATGTGACAAAAGCTCTTCAGTCACTTTAGTATCGTCCACAGCTGTCCAAACTTCCCCTGTGACACCTAAATTTAACAAATCTTCATGTTCTTATAAGTCTTTGACATCCAAAAAAAATCTTGAAATTGATGATGATGTACAAGAAAGACATGTCATTTGCAGTTCTTTTAATAATTCATATGTTCTTCCATGCATACTCATAAACATTCAACATAATGAAATTTCAACGTTAATTGATACGGGATCAAGTTTGTCACTCTTGGATCAGGAATGCTTTAATAGCATTAAATCCAGGCTTCACTATAAATTCTTATCCCGTAATGTATCTGTGTCTACCATAAATTCCAAAGTTTTTTTCAAGGGATGCATAGAGATTGCGTTTAAAATTGATAAATTTTTCTTTCATCATGTCTTTTACCTTACAAAGATACAAAATGTTCATTTTCAAGCCATACTTGGATTTGAGTTTATCAATAAACATTCCATAACTATTTCACCAAGCTTTAAGTCTATCTTGTTTAAGGATAAACATATTCCTTTTCACAGTTATAATGAATCTCCTACTTGCTATTTCATGAATTCTGAATATAATTATGATAATTCAAATGTACCATATTCTTTAGATGTACACAAGATGCCTTGTTATGAAGATTCTATGTCAAATAATCTAAGTAATGGTATTTATACTGATAATATATGTGCAAATTATGATGATACAAATTTACAATTAGTCAACAATTATACAAACTATCCTCATAATTATAATTTTCAAAATAGTGGTTTGTTTACAAATAATGTTGCTAGTACTGCTATGAATTTTCATAACCCTTATATTGATGGTAATTTTACTTATTTTTCTAACTGTTTTCCAACTGATTATGGTAATGTTGTGAACTATTTATCTTCTAATAATAATATGCCTGGCAAGAATTTTTCATCTGAAAATACTAATGATCTTAGTTATGTTGGTGAAAAGCAAACCCATTTAAATATTGGTAATAAAATTTTGGTGAATTCCAATATGGTACAATTACTCAATAGAGAATTAATCCCTCCTAATTCTTTTGTTTATTTACATGTTAAGTACTTGAATCCTCCATCTGAATATTTTATTTTCAAACCCAATTTAAAAAATAAAGGTCTTGTGTTACATGAATCTTTGCATTCCAAATCTGCAATTCAAAATGATTTATTTTTGGTTGTATGTCAGAATATATCAAAGATGGACATTCATTTAAATAAAAATTCAATTATTGGCGAATGTATCAATGTAGATGAGAAAGATATTGAGGAATACTCTTTTGATTTGGATTTTGAGAACGATTATTGTAATTTAATTTTACCATCTGAAGAGATTAAGAGAAAACGAATTCAAGAACTGTCTCCAAATGACTTTGATTTAAAACATTTACCTCCTCATGAAAAAGAATCTTTAACAAAATTATTGTGTAGTAAAGCTCTTGCTTTTTCAAAATCTCTTGACACTTTAGGTCATACCGACCTGGTCAATCCTCAATTCACTATGCTAAATTCTCATCCAGTCAAAACTCTACCTTTTCCTGTGCCACAGGCACTTGAGCAAGAAGCTCTTGACCAAATTAATCAAATGTTAAATGCTGGCATTATTGAGAGATCAAATTCATCTTGGGCGTGTCCCATGCTTCTTGTTAAAAAGAAGAGAACTGATATGTCCAAGCCTCAAAAGTATCGTTTGGCTCTAGATTTAAGATTGCTAAATTCGATCATTATACCATCCTCATATCCTCTTCCTAGAATTCAAAATCTATTGGTGCAATTATCAAAATTTAAGTATTATACTACTCTTGACTTGCCCTCTGCATACTGGCAGATAGCTGTACCTAAAGATATGCAGGATAAGCTTAGTTTTACTACTCCATGGGGAATCTTTACCTACCTACGTCTCGTATTTGGCTTGAAGACGGCTGCAAGCACCTTCCAACAATTAATTGACTCAGTTATTCAATTATCTCAAATTGATTCATGTTATGCATACCAAGACGATATTGTAGTTGGTGCTAATTCATTTGAAGAAATGTCTATGAAACTCACAAAGCTATTAGACACTCTTATTGCTAATAACATTACTCTGTCTCCTGAAAAATGTTCCTTTATGCAAACCTCTATTAACTTTTTAGGATTCCAACTCACAGATCATAAAATTCTTCCTATTACAAGTAACATTTTAAAAATTACCTCTTTTCCAACGCCTAAAACCAAGAGGCAAACGAAAAGTTTTATAGGTTTGTGTTCATTTTATAGGTCAATTATTCCTAATTTTGCTAAATTGATTACTCCTCTCATTGAAGTCACCAAACCTAAAAATAAATTTTCTTGGAAATCTGAACAAGAAAATGCATTTAAAAAATTACAAGACATTTTCTTCCAAAAACCTATGCTCAATCTCCCAAACTGGAATGAAACTTTCTATGTTAATACAGATGCATCAAAGACAGCAATATCAGCTGTTCTTATGCAGAAATTTGATGGTGAACTCAGACCAATCTCCTATTTTTCCAAAACTCTATCTCAGTCAGAAAGACAGTATCCTGCCATCAAATTGGAACTTTATGCCATTTACAAAGGCATAACAGCTTTTAAATATTATATTTTTGGTCGACCCTTTATTCTATTATCTGATGCTAAACCTCTTAATAATTATAAAAAGGCTACATCTCCAGCTGATATTACTACTCGATGGTTGTTAGAACTATCAGAATACTCGTACACATTCCAGCATGTACCAGGCAAAGAGAATGTGTTAGCAGATTTTCTGAGTAGAACACCTCACATTCCTACTGAAGATCTCCATAATAATCCAGATCTTATTTCTACACAAGAACCTTTACCCATTATTGATAATCAAAAAGATTTACATAATGATATTCCTCACTTTCCATGTGGTTTAGTTGACAAAACACACCACACATGTCATCTTCAAAGTGACTCTTCACCTCCAAATAATGATAATAATCAAGATCCATTATTAGAAATTCTTGATCACACCATCTTCTCTGAACAACAAAAAGACCCAAAAATTAAACAAATTTATGAAGATCTTAAAAATAACAAAAAGTCTAAAAGTTTAAATGGCTATTATATTAATCCAAGTAATGATTTACTTTGCTACAATGGACATTTTTCTTCAGAAGATATTGAACTGCATAAAGCTGTTTTACCTTTGTCACTTAGAGCAAAAGCCTTAAGAATTGCTCATGTTACTCATACTGGCATTCATAAAACTATTGTTAATTTAAAGAAAAGATTTACCTGGAAAACCCTTGTTTCTGATACCATTAATTATGTCAACTCGTGTGAAATTTGTTTAGTAAACAAAAATCATAAAAAAAATACTGCTCCATACTTACCAGCACCACTTCCAACAGCTCCCAATCAAAAAGTCTCTATGGATTTACTGGGCCCATTAAGAAATCGTCAATATGTGATGACTATCATAGATCACTTTTCTCGTCATTTAGAATTATATGCCTTGAATAATATCAGCGCTGAGTCTGTTACAAAAGCTTTATTACATTACATTTCCACTCATGGAAAACCCGAATTAACTCTCACTGATCATGGCTCTCAGTTCACTAGTGATATGTTTTCTTTCTTTAATAAAAAGCTTGGCATTAAATTGGAACACAGTTCTGTAGCCCATCCCCAGGCTAACGGATTAAGTGAACGAGTTAATTCTCAAATAAAATCGTCTGTGAACACAATGGCTTCACAAGGATGTGATGTACCAACTGCTCTAAAAATTCACCAATCCATATATAATGCTACACCTCATCCAGCCACAAAATTCACTCCAAATCTTCTTCGTTTTGGAAGAGAAATAAATGACATTTATTCCAATTACAAATCTCAAGTTTCCTGGAAAATTCTCAATACTGCCTATGAAATTCATAAATTAATGGATGTTATTGAGAAAATATACTATCAAGCTTACAAGAATAATGAATCTTCTAGACAAAAAGTGTACCAAAAATCGAGAGAAAAATTAAAATTTGCCAACATCAATGTTAATGACATTGTTTACGTAAAATTTCCCACTGTGTTTAACAAAAAAGTACAAGGCCCATACCTGGTGAAGAAAATAATTTCTCCTGTGCTTATTCAAATTCAAGATTCTAATAATAGTCACGCTTCACCCATGTTGATTCACACTAACAGAATCTTGAAGCTTCAAAAGAGAAATGAAGCATTGCAATATCCTTCAGCTTCTTCTAAAAGTGTATCACATGATCAAGCTCCTGTTGATAATGCATCTTCCACTCATGTGAGACAACACTCTCCTACTCAAATTTCAAATCATGATGCTGCTTGTAACACATCTCCTCAAATTCTTTCTTCTAAGTGACAACAAACATCTTCATGTTCAAGTAAATCAGTACTGTCACAAGCTCCTCCTGATAGCACTCATACTGGTGTTAAAAACAAGTCTACTCAATTTAAAAATTATGATCTTCGCCCTCGCAATCATAAATTGTATAAAAAATAAACTAATCTTCTTTTTCCTTTTTCAGGATGACTCTTGATTTGTAGTATAGTCAGTTAATACTAGTTAGACTGATATTCCAGTAAGAAGAATGACTGTGTAATTTTTTTTTATTTTCCCTCCAAGCTGCAGGCAGCTGTTGTCATTTTTTTTTTGCTTCTTTATTTAAGTCTTCTTCTCCTTGGAGCAATACAACAGTCATCCTCCTGATGTATGTATGGTTTTAAATATCTTTATCATTCTCTGTATTCATTTTCAAACCTTAATTATTGAAATAAGTATATATGATCTCAAATATGCCATACGCTACTTTCTTTAACCTTACAAAGTCTTTAATTGCAATAGTTGGTGCTAAAAAATTGAGAAAGAATTTATCCTTTTATTTGCTTGTTCTAATATTATGTCATTATTTAAAGTTATTTTTTTTTTGTGACAAATGTTTATTCTAATAAGAAAGGTGGAATTTGTAATTGATGTAAGATAAACATGAATAAGAGTACTCTTAAAATTATCTTCCCTATTGTGACTTCTCTTTACAATGCATGCATGCTCTAACATTTAACCTCATTTAACAAAAATGAAAATGCATGATAAACTTATGCATACTAATAATTTTACTCTTATTATTGAAATATAAAAAAAAAAATGAATGACTCACAATAAATATTATTTTTTTTTTGTATACATCTGAGTATTTATACTTTGGATCCAAAGATGTTGGTTGAGTCATTATATATTTATATAAAATAAAATTCTTGTTATATAACAATTACAAAAATGATCACTTGTTTTTTTTAAAAGTGTTTGAAAAATTGCATTTAAACATATTCAAAAGGTCTTATATAAATTCTTTGACATAATTGATTTTTTGTTTGTAAGTTGACATTATCAAGTCATATACAAGATTGACATATTCATATAAGTTCCTTTTATCAGAATATAAATATCTTATGTTTTATGCTTATTTTGAATGAAGTATAGTATTAAAAGTATTTATGCAATTATTGTCAAATTTATGTTGAAAGTGTTCAAGAATATTCCTTTTATGAGAGTATCAACATTTGCTATTTGAAAATTGATATATTCATTTTCATGATGTTTTCATTCGAAAATAACATTACTTTTTCTACCAATTTAACATATGCTTTTTTTGGAATTTGTTATTTTCTTTGAAAATGTGTTATTGAATAATGCTAAGGTTATTCATTTAAGATTAATTAAAAGCTTAAAAAGCTATATGTTGATATAAGTAAATTTTTTTTTATGAGAGCCTAAATAATCTCTCTGCACCATTTGCATGTAGTTTTCTTTTTCAAATCTTCAACTTACAAATTTATTCAATTTTATCATGTGGTATTTGAAACCATCCATTTTTATATACAATTATAGTATGATTCATATACAGTTATAGTATGTTTCATTTTGTTGCCAACTGAAAATATAAATATACATGTTGTTGTATAATCAATATTTTTTTTACATATGCTAAAGCATTTAGTTATCATATTGTATTTTGCACAGCTTAACAAGAGACTCTTCATAGTTAAGGACTGTTGTTTCTACACATAGATATAGACTGTAATAATTTTTTTTGATACATGATAAGATACCTCTGGAAGAACATTTTTGTATACCTTCCATTTTAATATTTGCTATATTTGGTGTATTTACATAAGGATTACTACCATAATAGTAATTATTTTTATTATTTAAATATCATGTAAAACAATTATTTATATTCATATAACTATTTCTGATACATTTATTTTGTGTAATTATTTTATATCTTTGTACATGTGTTAGAAAATATTGTCTCGATGAAAAAATTGTTACATTTTTGTCATCTCACCAATATTTTCTTTTGGGGAGCCCCGGGTAGATATGTGGTGGTTACTCGATAACCCCCCCATACTTTTTAGTTTAATTCAATTTTATTAACTATTTTATTTCATATCATCTCTTTTTTTATTCATGTTCTTAATTTAAATATTATTTCGATTTCGTTTCTTTTGATATTGTCGCCTGTAATGTTTTCTTCTTTTCCTAGCTTTCGAATGTTCCAAACCGGTAAAATCTTGTTTTGAATTCATTCCTTCCGGTTTAAAAAACCTTCTAGAACAATCTAGTTTGTTCTATGGGTGGTATTTCCGGTTAATCTGGCCCGCCCCTTGGCCTATCAAATTAAATTCCGCAGGTGACGTGTTTTAAGCCGTTGAGTGCCTGGCCACCTGCTTTGGCCTTCCTTCTTTAAGTGTTTATCAATTCTTTCCTTATTAAATTCATTTGTCACCATACTTGGTATCATAACTTGGCTTAATTTTCCTCGCTCCCCTCTTTCGTGCGTCGCCAACTTGGCGTATGCCTGGTTTACAGTAACCCTAGTTCTTTTTCCCTCCTGACTCCCCGCGGTCAGAGGAGTTGCGCTGTTAGACCCCAGCCGTGATGGATGCTGGTGGTTGATCGAAATGCCGGAAAAATTTAGCGGAGTTCGGGGCAAGTGTGCACCCCCGAGACCGTTGAATGCAACCGTTATTTGTTCTTCAATGTCCACGCCAAGGCTTCTCGAGGTTGATTTTTTAAGGCGGCAAGCAGTAAGTTCCTCTTCAACCGCATCCTGAATCATGTGTTTGTTGCTTCTTTCTGGCTATACAACATAAGTGAAGTGACGTCTTGGTTATTTTTAATATTTTACTCGTCAATCTCTCATCTAAATCTCTCTAACCGATTCATTTCTCATTTCTTCAATGCCTTTTTGTAAGCTCGCTTTCCTCTGAAGAAAAAATGCTGAGGTGGTGATTCTCATTCAAGAAGTGAGGATATATATTTTTTTTCATAAAGTTTTTTCTCATAATCTCTTCATCATATTATCATTTGGCCGTAAAATATATGTGTAAATTTTGAATATGGAACGGCGCCCCAGGAGCAAATATTGATATATCTCGGTGTGAAGTTTTTCAAACATATTTTTGAAAAATATATATAATTGATGTTCTGAAAAATGATATTATCTTTGTTTTCGATCAAGAAAAATGTTTAGTTCTTGCTATAAAGATATATATAAGAATACCTTGTGAAGAAGAATTATATTTTTCGAATATGTCAACTCGTAAAGTAACACCATTGCAAAAATTTTGCAACAAAGTAAATGATTTAATGTACACGAAAAACAGAATATATTTATATATATAAAGAAATATTCAAAGCTAGCAAGTTATCATAAATAAAAAATATTTATCTTCATCAATTTGTGTCTTGATTCCTGTGCACTTGTCTGACTGGATTTTTGTTCCTCAACACCCAAAAAAATCACAGGTAACTTTATTTTTATCATTTTTTATTCTTACAACTTTGCTTTGAATTTTTTATTCTTCATGGTTAAAGATTGTTATAATTTAAGAGTACTATAATTGGTAGCATTTTTGGGTCGTTTGCTGGCCTGCATTCAACGCAATGTCCCTCACAAAATTAGTACGATCACTTAGCCTACTTATGAAATGAAACAATAAATGTTTCTCTTATCTCTCCAAACACAACAACAATAAATGAGAAAAATGAAAAATTGTGCTCAAACAAGAAAAGAAGCAAAGAAAATCTATCGACATTCGGTGAAATGATTCTAATCATTTTCTACACACTTTCTATATGTAAATTTGTAAAAAAGGTAGTAAAATTTCAAGATTGTATTATAGTAACAAAATATCACATAAATTGTCATCAGTTTTAGTTAATTTTTGGAAAGAAAACATTTATTCTAGCTAAATGCTCATGATCCCCCTATATTTAAAAAAACAACCTTTAAAGATTTTGTTTTCGAAAGTATATCTGAAATATTCAGCTTAAATTCTTAAAATTCTCTATATTATCATATTTACCTCCCTTAGTATAAGTATTAGGAAATCTTGAAATCAGTGATTTCCGATTACTTAAATCTTCCTGCTTAAGAAAGAGCCGGATTATACCTTAAATTATTGCAAAAATTAAACAAAAAATACTTTGAACAGTTATTTATACAATCTATAAAAGTCAGCAATGAAAATTTCTAGAAATTTTTTCAAGCATTGTTTATTAAAACTTTATGGAATACATTAAAACTTGTCATGCTTGTTTTGAAGCACTAAACATAGATATTAAAACAGATACACTGTTAAAAATAAAGGTGACGAACCGGTTGCATTTGACGCCCAGGGGTGAAAAGGTTAAATCACTTGGCACCAGCGGGCTTGAAAATGTGTTTGGGGTGTCACTGGGTGTTTCACGCTAATTACTGTGCCGCGCAATGCATAACGTTGGAAAATTTTCACCCCTTAGTCATTTGCGTATGCTCTGTAATGTGTATCCTTGCACTTCAACTCGCTGTCACTGGTGGATCAGCACAGCAATTTTTTCCTACCATGACTATCACCGCTATACGCTATCCCAATTTTGCTTAGAACTTCGGATGGCTAACTTTTGGCGAGCTTTTTTATATAAAGCAACCTTTGAATTTCAGGACATATGAACATTTCAGGGAGACTTTGAAAGTGAGCTTGATGGCCGAGTGGATAGGGCGCTGAGCTTGTAATCAGACGTTCTGCGTTCGAATCCATCGAGGACCGAAAGTCTGTTAATATATTTTTTAATTTTTTATCATTGGGCACTCTCGATTAAGGGTCCTATCTTTTCACCCTAATTAAAAGTGCTATTTTGACTCCTTTAGGGGTGTCACCAGTGAGACAAGCCTTTCACCCTTTAAAGGTGCAATGTGTCACCATTACCCTATAAGCAAACCAATATTGGCCCAACGTTGCGCCAATATTGGTTTTCTTGGAAATATTTCCAATAAAACGCCAATATTGGCTAAATATTGGCAATTCATTGGAAAATATTTCCAATGAATTCCCAATATTGTACAAATATTGGCGTTACATTGGGAATATTTCCAATGAAACCCCAATATTGTACAAATGTTGGCGTTACATTGGAAATATTTCCAATGAAATCCCAATATTGTACAAATGTTGGCTTTACATTGGAAATATTACCAATGAATTCCCAATATTGTACAAATGCTGGCGTTACATTGGCAATATTTCCAATGTAAATCCAACATATCAACAATATTGGGGTTTCATCGGAAATATTTCCAATGAAACCCCAATATTGTACAAATATTGGCGTTTCATTGGAAATATTTCCAATGAAACCCCAATATTGTACAAACGTTGGCGTTACATTGGAAATATTTCCAATGAAATCCCAATATTGTACAAACGTTGGCGTTACATTGGAAATATTTCCAATGAAACCCCAATATTGAACAAATGTTGGCGTTACATTGGAAATATTTCCAATGAAATCCCAATATTGTAAAAATGTTGGCTTTGCATTGGAAATATTTCTAATGAATTCCCAATATTGTACAAATGCTGGCGTTACATTGGCAATATTTCCAATGTAAATCCAACATATCTACAATATTGGGGTTTCATCGGAAATATTTCCAATGAAACCCCAATATTGTACAAATATTAGCGTTTCATTGTAAACATTTCCAATGAAACCCCAATATTGTACAAACATTGGCGTTTCATTGAAAATATTTCCAATGAAATCCCAATATTGTACAAATGTTGGCTTTACATTGGAAATATTTCCAACGAATTCCCAATATTGTACAAATACTGGCGTTATATTGGAAATATTTCCAATGAATCTTCGATATTGTGCAAAACTTGGCGTTACATTGGAAATATTTCCATTGAAACCCCAATATTAAACGAATATTGGCGTTACATTGGAAATATTTCCTATCAATCCCCAATATTATACAAATGTTGGCGTTACATTGGAAATATTTCCATTGAAACCCAAATATTGTACAAATTTTGGCGTTACATTGGAAATATTTCCAATAAAAACCCAATATTGTACAAATGTTGGCGTTACATTGGAAATATTTCCAATGAATTACCAATATTGTACAAATATTGGAGGTACATTGGAACTAATTCCAATGATACCCCAATATTGTACAAATATCTGCTTTACATTGGAAATATTTCCAATCAATCCCCAATATTGCACAAATGTTGGCGTTACATTTGAAATATTACCATGGAAAACCCAATGTTTTACAAATGTTAGCATTACATTGGAAATATTTCCAATGAAACCTCAATATTGTACGAATATTGGCGTTATATTGGAAATATTTCCAATGAATCTTCAATATTATACAAATGTTGGCGTTACATTGGAAATATTCCAATGAATTTCCAATATTGTACAAATATTGGCGTTATATTGGAAATATTTCCAATGAATCTTCAATATTGTACAAATGTTGGCGTTACATTGGAAATATTTTTATTGAAACCCATATAGTATACGAATATTTGCGTAACATTGGAAGTATTTCCTATGAATCCCCAATATTGTACAAATGTTGGCGTTAAATTGGAAATATTTCCATTGAAACCCCAAAATTGTACAAATATTGGCGTTACATTGGAAATATTTCCAATAAAAACCCAATATTGTACAAATGTTGGCGTTACATTAGAAATATTTCCAATGAATTCCCAATATTGTACAAATATTGCGTTTCATTGGAAATATTTCCAATGAAACCCCAATATTGTGCAAATATTGCCTTTACATTGGAAATATTTCCAATTAATCCCCAATATTGCACAAATGTTGGCGTTACATGGGAAATATTACTATTGAAAACCCAATGTTTTACAAATGTTGGCATTACATTGGAAATATTTCCCATGAATCCCAATATTGTGCAAATGTTGGCGATACATTGAAAACATTTCCAATGAATCCCCAATGTTATACAAATGTTGGCGTTGCATTGGAAACATCTCCAATGAATCCCCAATTTTGCACAAATGTTGGCGTTACATTGGAAACATTTCCAATGAATCCCCAATATTGTACAAATGTTGGCTTTACATTGAAAACATTTTCAATGAATCCCCAATATTGCACAAATGTTGGCTTTACATGAGAAATATTACCAATGAAAGCCCATTGTTTTACAAATGTTGGCATCACATTGGATGTATTTCCTATGAAACCCCAATATTGTAGGAATATTGGCGTTAAATTGGATATATTTCCAATAAAACCCCAATATGGTACAAATGTTGACGTTATATTGGAAGCATTTCCAATGAATTTCCAATATTGTACAAATGTTGGCGTTACATTGGAAACATTTCCAATGAATCCCCAATATTGTATAAATTTTGGCCTTTAATTGGAAATTTTTCCAACAAAACACCAATGTTGTACAAATATTGTTTTTACGATGGAAATATTTCCAATGAAACTCTAATATTGTACAAATGTTGGCATTACATTAGAATTATGTCTAATGAATCTCCAATATTTTACAAATCTTGGCGTTACATTGGAGATATTTCCAGTGTATACCCAATATTGTACAAATGCTGGTGTTATATTGGAAATATTTCCTATGAATTCCCACTATTGTACAAATGCTGGCGTTCCATTAGAAATATTTCCAATGAAAACCCAATATTGTACAAATATTGGCTTTCCTTTGGAAATATTTCCAATGTATTCCCAATGTTATACAAATGTTGATATTACATTGGAAATATTTCCAATTTAACTGCAGTATTTTACAAATATTGGCGTTACATTGGAAATATTTCCAGTGAAACCCCAATATTGTACAAATATTGGTATTACATTGGAAATATATCCAATGAATCCCTAATATTGTAAAAAGTTGACGTTGCACTGGAAATATTTCCAACGAAAGCCCAATATTGCACAAATATTGGTGTTTCATTGGAAATATTTCTAATGAAACTCCAATGTTGTACAAATATTGGCGTTACATTGGAAATATATTCATTAAACCCCAATATTGTACAAATAATAGCATTACATTGGAAATATATCTCCAATGAATCCCCAATATTATAAAAAAAATTTGACGTTAGGCTGGAAATACTTCCAACGAAAGCCAAATATTGGCGTTATATTGGAAATATCTCCAAATATCTAATGTTGTACAATTATTGGTATTAGATTGACAATATTTTCAATGAATTTCCAATATTGTACAAATATTGGCGTTACATTGGAAATAATTCCAACGAAACCGCACAAATTAAGTATTGCACAAATATTTGTGTTTTTTTCTGTTTGTGAAAGTTGCGAGTAAATATATATATTTTTTCAATTTGAAAGAAATATTAGTCTTTGATTCTTTGGCAATAATTTAAAATAACCTTTTTTAGAGAATGTGAAAAATGTCTCTCAAAAAGTTGAACATTTAAATTGAAAATGGAAATAAATCCTCAAAAAATGAATCAAATTAAAAAATAATAAATGCAATCTGTACAATGGGAACTTCTAATGCGTAAAATGATCTAATTTTTTAAATTCCTAAGTACAGTTTTTGCTGCTATAAATTTTTTAATGAAATGATTTTGATCAATTTTATCATTTAATATCTCTTAAAATAATCATTTGAATTAAAAACTTCCCATAGCAGCGTGTTTAACGAACATTTCTCAATATTGCCACCGATTTTCATATTTTTTTTCGATTTTCAACTGCTCTCTTAATATTAACGATTAAAGACTTCCGTCTCACGAAAATTTTATTGTCAGCGTCACTTATTTATTTATTTGTTATTGTTTATTTATAAATTTATTTATTTGTTATTTATTATGAATTAATAAAATATTATCATTTTTTTAAATACAGATTTGTAGATGGGTATAATTTTTAATTTTATTAATTTATACATTTATTTTTACTAGTTCAATATGGATTAATAAAATATTATCATTTTTTAATAAATAAATATTAGTTAATGAGTATAATATTTTAATATTTAATTTCAATTAGGTATGCAGTTATATTTATTGATTTACTATCAGCTAGTAAAATATTATCACTTTTTAAATCAATTCTTGCCACTAATGACACTAATTTTTAATATTCAATTTTATTTATTTATACAATTATTGTTATTAATTCGCTATCAGTTAATAAAATATATAATCATGTTTTAAATCAATTCTTGTCAACCCCTTAGGGTCGGGCGGCACGTATATGTGCGGCAAAAAGGCTTAAGAATCCTTTTTTATCCTCGCTAGTTACATTTTTCTGTAAAATTTGCCTTAATTAGTCCGAACATTTTCTCGATTTAATAAGGAACAAATTTCTGTCTTTAAAAATCGGTGACAAATCATATAAAATCATAGAAAAATGCTTCGTCGCGAAAGGGTTAATGAAAGTAAGTTTAATATTTAATATCACCTAAGGGTTAATAATTAAAAAGAAATATCTATTTTAGTGCACTAATGACATCAATAATAACATTTTGTTTTTTGACATTCTCATTATTTATTAATATCTATAATAGCGGGAAATATTAATATTCATTAATATCTAAAGATACTAATTCCAATGATAAGAACATAAAAAATACATTCTTCGTTACTACTTTAATTTTTAGCACTTATTTATCGACAAGTTTAATATTTATCAATTCGTTGTCACCTTTTTTTCGGTCATTTTTTTTCCTTGTCTCCTTTTTTTTTATTGTCACTTTTTTTTCCGTACCACGTTTCTTCCGCTCTTGTATTTTCTGTTACTTTTTTGAGGTAACTTTTTTCCAGATACAGTCGACTCTCGTTATTTCGAAATCGGATAATTTGAATCTTCGCTTAATTCGAACTAATTTTGAAGTCCCGAAATTTTCAATGGTAGAATAAAGTTAAAATTTTTCATTAATTCGAACTCATTTTCTCCTGACTTCGTTTAATTCGAAGTAACGAAAATTCCAATTTTTCATTTTCCTCTTTATCGCGAATTTCAGATCATCTGAATAATTTTCTTTGATTTTTGTTAAAATCGTTCCGAACAAGTATACATATAATACAATGCATCTGATAGCCACTTTCTTAGTGCCCCATCTCTCTATCACTAAAGCTTTAAATTTTTCTTCCATTGTGCTTGTTTCTAATCTTTTAATTAGTTATGTATTTATACATTCTAATTTAATATTAAGTCATATTCTTATGATGACAGACGAAATAAATTTAAAAAAACACTTTAACATTAATTCGTTTCTAATGTAACCATATTAAGCATGTTTTTATTTCATATTTTCCATAATTCGAACATTTCTTGTGGTCCCGACAAGTTCGAATTAGCGAGAGCCGACTGTACTTTTTCCGTTTACCCAACTATTCAGGCTTCTTAAAAAATTAATTTATAAATATTAATTACAGAAAACAAATTACTTTGTTAAGGAATTTATTTTTATCTATTTTTTTTTTTTAATTGTCAACCGCAAATTGCAATATTCTGCTTATTTACTAAAAATTTCAGTTTTCTTGTCGTTATCACGAAAGAGAACGAAGGACAAATCTCACTTTTTAAGGCTGCATTCAGACTGAAGTACTTTCAATTCGTTTAGGCGGCGCGTTTTATGTCCCCACACGACGCGTTTAATGTTAATGACTTTTGTGATTCAACTTCAATCCAAGTGTAGGTCAGGAATCTTTTCTAAGGTGATCTCCCTGACCATTGTATCTACCCCGTTTCCTAAAGAAGTCAGTAAACCGCAAGTGGGGAGAGAAGAAGGGAGTTCATCAATTCAGTTGAACTTCAAAGTGGTCAGGTCTGTTTGACCTTAAATTTTAGCGGAAGTAAGGGATGCACGTGCATGGTACATTGTTCAGTTTTTTTCTTGGAATCCAGGACTGGAAAATATTTTCTCTTTTCAAGATCACTTGCACTCAAGATCGGCCAGACCAGAAGTCCGGCCGTGCTAAAAAAAAAAAAAATGTTATTTCAATTAATCCGCATATGAAAATAAACTAAATATTTAAAGTTCCATTTAATCGAGTCGAATGTACTACAATTTAACTGAGAAACTATAAATTTGATTTAATGTTTAAATAGACAGAAGTGTCGAAATAATTTAAGAAATTAACAAAAGATAAAATAGCGAAAGCCATGCTTTGTTTGGATTCGCAAATCAATATTTCATAAGATAAATATTTAAAGCAACAAAATTATTTTACATTATTTTTTCCTCTTTAATAAGCAAGAACGTTATTTTGTGTTTTGGTGAACTTTAATTTCAAAAATGTAAACTCAGCCGAATTCCATAAATTGTTTTTAAACGGCTAATGTATTAAAAATAATACTAATAGTAATTACTTCTTAATAGTAAATATGTCTCATTTGGTTCAGTTTTCAAACTTCAAATTAGAATAACATTTTATATGGCTGATTTAACAGCTATTTTTTTTTTTTCACAATTATTTTGCTGCCACTTTACCAAAAAAAGAAAAAGAAATCATAAAACATTTCATTTAAAATGCTTAAGTATTGTATGCGTAAATGATTTCACATAATAAGAATAAATTTTTACAGTTGAATTCTTAACACTGAAAAGTAATTTTATAATTGAATGTGAACAATTAATGGTTGGTTGTGTTTATGACGGCAAATTATCAACACGAGGGATGTAGGCTTTAAGGAGGGGGTTATCTCCGTTGGGGTCTTTCTAAGTGTAACTAACCCGCACTGTTAAAAATTTCATTGTCAGAAAACGGTCATTTGAACGGCAGCATTCTGTCCGGCATTTTGACCGTATTTCAAGATAACAGTTACTTAACCATATTATACATATATTGTCATATGACCGTAAAAAAAATTATATATTGTCATTTGACCGTATTATACATATATTGTCATATGACCATAAATATATATATATATTGTCATTTGACCGTAGTTGTATAAAATGGTCATTTGACCGTAATTCAATGAAACGGTCACTTGACTGTAATTGCATGAAATGATCATTTGACCATAATTGTATAAAATGGTCATTTGACCGTAATTCAATGAAATGGTCATTTGACCGTAATTGTATAAAATGATCATTTGACCATAATTGTATAAAATGGTCATTTGACCGTAATTGTATGAAATGGTCATTTGACCGTAATTGTATAAGATGGTCATTTGACCGTGAAATATACATTCTATGGTTTTTGGACCGTATTATGATTTTATTAACATATGACTGTAAAATATGTATGCACGGTCATTTGACTGCATTATGGTTTTATTAATATATGACCATAAAATATATAGGGTGTTTCTGAATTCGATCATCGAATTCAGAGGCGTGATAGTAGTCATCAAGAGGATGAAACATTGCCATAGAACATAGATGGTTGCAAACCACATTGAAAGAAATACACAAAAGTAGTTATGAAGGGTGTTACATTGAGTGGAACAAATAATAAGCAGATAAACATTTATTTGACATAAGCAGGATTATAATGCATTACAATTTGACATCAGAAGGACATGACGAGGAATTTTTATAGTAATTGTTTGAAATTGAACCCACATAGGTAATTGCACAGTAGACATCTACAAAAGGATTGCTGTGCAATGACATTTGCACATGTAATTTTGAACAATAGTAGTAAAAATGCCTTGTCATGTCGAATCATGCCCTGATGTCGAATTGTAATGCATTATATTGCTGCTGAGATCAAATAAATGTTTTCCTATTAATTTGTTCTACTCAACACACACTTCACAACAATTTTTTGATTTTATCTAACTCAGCGTGGTTTGAAATCATCTCATATACCATGAAAAATTTTCGTCCCATGATGCCTATCAACCCTATGATTTTGTCGCCCAAATTCGACAACATCTTGCATATTTTATAAGCATATACTAATAAATCCATAATAAAATCAAATGATCATACATAGATATTTTACAGTCACATGTTAAAAAAAAAATCATAATACAGATAAATAACCACAGTAACTGCTCTGAATTTTTCAGTCAAATTCAAAAGCACCCTGGACATGTTCGGTCTTTTGATTATAATTTTTGATAAGTTATTTAATCATATTTTCAGCTTGTTATATAAGCTTAATACACATATATATGAATATTTGACCTTATTAAAAATCAAATAATCAAAAGATCGTATATATATATATATCTCACAGTCATAAAACGATAAATTAAAAATGTATGTAATAAATGGGAATTAAAAATTCTGATTTTATGTTACAAGAATATCAGAAGTACATGTAAAAATCAAATTGCTTTCATTCTTTACTAATGTATAGATATACAATCTTAAAAAAGTAAAATGAAAAGCAGTTCTTGTACAATAAACAATATATTAAAAAATATAAAAAGATTAGTATGTAATACTGATTATGCCCGACCAGAAACCCACTTTTTGTTTGGCCATATAACAAATAATTCATTACTGCACTAGATTAAAATTTTTTAATCATGCAATATAGATTATTATCCATGTATAACATAAGTTTCTTTTTATATTATACTATCTATATGTATTAAACAAGAATTTCAATGTATTTTTAAAAATCATATATTTTCAAAGAATAAAATTTAAAATTGACCAAAATTTTACAATTACTTCCAAGATCCTTATCATTTAATTGAATTTTTCATTTTCTCTCAACATACAAATCTATCTACTTACTTTCAGTTAAATGTTTTAAACTGCCACAGCCTAACAAATCAAACTTTTGTGATTTTTTTAAAAATGGAAAGATAGTGTTTTGTTATTCTTGCAAAACAGTATATATTTTAAAATGTAGAGCACTAATAACACACTTTTAGAAATTCTGTATGTAGTTAACTTAAAATAGATTTTTTACAATATCATTATATAAATCAATTAATCACTGAGAAGTTTACTACAGTATGTTGGGGTTTTAATCCTTTTTTTCTCAATTATAAATTTGTGAAACTTTCATTTTCCAAAGCATTTTGTGTGATATTTGAAGCTACATTAGAAAATTTACACAATCATTTAATAAATTTTAGAAGAATTTTGCTAAGTAAAATTATTTAAATTTGAATGCATAGGGATTCTGTGCAATATTTATATCTTCAATCAAATGTTTTGTTTGTATTTTATAGAATCAAGAAATGCACAAATATAATGCTCTTACAACTGAAATATAAAAATATTTCCAAACTTAGACTGCCCCCTCTCCCCTCTTTTCTTTCAACACCAAAATAGCTAAAAAGATGAAAATGGAGAAAAAAAATCATCCTTTTAGAAATGTTTTTGTTTTTTGCAACCAATAATGTAATGTAAGTATAATTCATTTTAAATTGTATTATTACAATCAATATACCAAATGAATCTTAGAACAAGTTATTTTAATAGTGATTTAAAGTGCCATTAGGAAGTAAAGAATTAATGAAATTATAAAAAAATTACTTCAGAATAAGTTATGAATATTTAGATTTTGAGTTGATGTACAAAGAATACACATGTTACTATACTTGTGTTTTTAAACATATTTCCTACATATATTTTTAAAAAACCAAAATTTTTGTATCAAATTTAATACAACTGCAAAAAACTGAAGACAATATTGAAATATTCAAAATTTATTCTCTAAATGACTTATATAGTTGCAGCACCGTCACTGATTATCTGAAATATATGAATTTACATTTAGTATTTAAGTGGAATACTTAATGGGCCTTCACAAACAAATATGTAGAAGTTTAATAAACTATAAAAACATTTATAAATTGCATTTATAAATTTTATTTTCAAAATAAAAATTAAAAAGATTAATAAATTAAAATGAATCCGGTAAATTTATGAATTTTTACAATTGTCAACAAACAATATTTAACAAAACTTCTACATATTAACCACTGACAGTTAAAATGCAATAAAAATACTGCTGCATGTGTATTTAGAAAAAACATAGTTAAAAGTTAAGATTATTGTTTTAATCTACTAAAATCAACAAAGATTATTAAGAATTAGAAATAATCACAAAACAATCAATTAAAATTCAGAAATATATTTATTACAATAAATAAATTACATTATATTATAATACATAATTATATTAATACATATAAATTTCTTTTCATAATTTGTTTTTTGGTAGAATAATGCATTGGTTGGCCATGTTTACAATATAAATAGCTGTGCCAATTGGTTTGCTGTAGTTTGTTCCACACACAGGATAAAGCAACATTGAGTACCTTAAAGAAAAAGTTAAATGCATTAAACTCAGCCATACTATAATAATACTTGGATAAAATACAATCAAATAAATTCTCAAAACAAAATTGACTTGTGGAAAGTTTTATAAAATCATCCTCAGGCTATAAATTATTTTTAAAAAAATCTGACCACAGGGTTGGTGATTTTTCATGTTTCTGTTTATGACAAGTTTAAATCGTGATGTCAAAAAGTTCTTGTGAACGACCACATCAAAAATCCAAATGCTTCATTGATTTGAAAAATTCCACTTTGATCCAAACAAAAAATATACAATATGAGCTTAAAAAAGCTCACTGTTTTATTTAAAAGGCAACTGAGATAATAAAAAAAGATGTTATAAGTTGAAAATACAACCCAAAAGTAAAAAGAAGTTTTAAATAAAATGTATATTTTTAACTTGTAACTTATCTCTTTTTATTTTAGTCACTTTTTCAGTAAGACTGAGTTTTTGAAAGTTTATATTGTATATCTCCTGTTCACAATTAATATCACACAATAACAACCTTACACATAATTTTTAAAATTCACTATTTAATGTGCATCAATAATTAGTACATACACACCGTAAATATAGTATCTTTAAATGCAACTGCTTAAAAGAATGAAATTTTTATTTATTTTATTTTGTTTTTATTTATTTATTTATTTATTTTTTTGGGAGGGGGGGGGTGTAAAATTGTGCTTTTCTAAAAAGTACACATTAAATTCACATGAACAGCACATTTTTTCTCTTACTTAACATCTTTTTAATTTCACTATTACTTTTAGCAGCTTAGTTTTTTTCCATAAGAAAATAAATGTAGAAAAGTGCAAATACTTTTAATGTAGGTACATATAACAAGATACTATGCATCAATTTTACTGTAGCCTATACAATAAACATTCATTAAAATTGAAAAAAAAAAAAATGTTGTATATCTTGAAAAATTTTTTTTGAAAATAACAAAATTCAAACAAAACTTTTGATTTTTTAAAAATAAATATCAATTTTCTATAACTTTGGATTATTTATTTTACAGTTTAGTAAGCAATAAATTAGTATACCGTATACATTACATGCATTAGTAATGCTTAAACATCGTGTTTTTTCATTGTCTTGAAGTTAATCTGCATTCATCATTCTCCCCCCCTCCCCCTTAGAAAAACAATGGATCGAGGTTATAATGTAGTTAAATTCACACACAAAAGAAAGGGTAATGAAGGATTTTATTTCATGTTTCTTTAGAAAATCCTGATGGTATGAGTAAAATATGCATTTTAAATTCTCATTATCAGTAATATTTATAAATATTATTGTTGAAATTGTTTTTAAAATGTTGAGAGCAATGCCTGTTTGCATGTTCAATGTAATTCTTTTGTAGATTAAAATAATATTTCTTGCAATTATTTTACCTCACCTGGCCTTACATTTTATCGCTTCACTGTTTTACACTACATTTCAGAATATTATATGAATCATTATATGATAATTGCAAAAGCCAAAGACTTGTATTTTCATTCCTCCCTGTTCTAAAAGATCTATAAGTTGTATGTATGTTATCATCATGCTCTACTGCGTTTTGTCAGCATGTCAATGCTGAAGACATTCCAATCATATGTAAATCTGTTTAGAGATAGTCATTAGTCCACACTTTTTGCTAACAGATATCAATGTGTACCTGCTTTCAACATAACTGATTTCAAAATCAAAGTACTTGGGAATAAAAACAGAAATTAGATAAATTTTGATTAAAATGTTAAGGAATTATCAGGGTTGGCACGGTTTAAACCAGTTGATTTTAACCACAGTTTATAACCAACTGTGTTTCCCCCCCCCCCCCCCCAAAAAAAAAAAAAAAAAAAAAAAAAAAAAAAAATAGAAGAAATCTAATGACATTCTCTTTTTCCTTTATAATTTATGTGTTTCAGATTAATGCTTATAAGTAATTTCTACTTTTAACACTTTATTAGCAAAAAGCCTTGGATAAAGTGGGTCTAGGTCATTTTTTTATGTATAAGATGAAAATCCGTATGCATTGGTGAACATATCTATTGCTCGAAAGAGAAGGCTTAAAACATGTGAAATGATAATTAAAAAAAAAAAAATAGATTAAAATATTTAATATGTAGTAGAAAATATTTTTTTTTTTAAATGCAGATTATTTAAAGCAATTAATACATAACAGGATGATCTTTAAGATTTTGCCCAAACTGTACAAGAAATTTTTTCTTGATTAAGGAGATTATCAGGAAGAATTAAAATCAAAATATGAAGTCGAATAAGTAAGAATCCAAAGATTTTGGAATCCATCCAAAAAGAGTATTCAAAGATTTGTTGATATTTATAGCATTCTAATCATATTTTTTTCCCCTTCTGTTATCTGCCAAATCTAATGACTAAAAATGTTGATTTCAAATAATCACTCAAAAGAAGAAAAAAAAATCTCCAAGAAGTATTTGAAATTTTTTATTTTAATAACTGTGTAAAAGAATATTTATCAAATAACATCCAAATGTTTATTATTTAGTACACAGAAGACAGTTTATAAATTTGAAAAATCTGGTATGAATTCAACACTGCGAAGCACAATATCCCAAAGTCTAAGAGTTAAAGAACTTTTGGAAGAGACCTCCAGCAGAACTCCATTTTTGTTTGGATGTACACCATATTTATATCTTTAATTTTTAAAAATGGAAAAAAAAAATCCTAGTAGCCAGTAAAATACATTTGTTTTTTTAAATCATACATAACTAATTATGAATAAGTTTATTTAAAACAGATAAAAGAAAGAAATCATCTTAGCTTGTTAACGAAAAACAATTATTCATATGCTTTGAAGCAAAATGAATATGAAATAATAAACAAATGATTGATTATACAATTATCTACTGACTACTTCAAAATTTCTACAAAAAATAATAAAAATATTAAAAAAATACTTTATTTTTTTTTAAATATAATGCAATATCTGATCCCCCCTCCTCCCCCCAAGCTGTGTTTGCCTACATTCTCTCACTCTGATTTAAAAAATACATTAGAAAGAGCTTATATTTACCCTAAAAATTTTCTTATCCTAGTAGAAAGTAAACTGTTTTACTAATAACTTAAAAATTTTCTATTTGCACTTTAATTTTAAAATTCAATACTTGATTAAAAAAAGGGGGGGATTTTAAAAGCATAGATTTGTGCCTTCTTTCCTCCTCTACTCCTAAAATGTGCAACATGTTTATGGCGATACCCGATTTTCTTTAAAAGATATCTTGATCTAAATTCTAAATAAAACAACTTCTTAAAACTATTGATTTAAATCAAATTTAAAAAAAAACTCATTAAAATCATGTTAATAAAAATTTAAGTTAGCAAATCATGTTGTAATTACTATGTATCTTAGGCAAAATGTCAAATATGTAAAAATGAGAATTTTTAAGCATAAGTACCAGATTTCTTGTTATGAAGACATCAGAATGGCAGGCATCCGAAAAGTATAGGACATCAATAAACTTTAAATTAAGATGCAGCAAAGAACTTCAATTAAACCCTGAAAGGAAATAGATGAACAATTAAAAGCAAATACATGAACAGCCTGATAATGGACTGGTACATATAATATAATGTTATCAATTTAGGGAAGAGGGGGAGGGGAGGTAGATTGGCACATGATACCTTAAGATATCTCTAAAGAGGAAGGGGATTTTCTTTTTATATCATTATCATGTTTGATCCAAACCAAAAATTTATCTTTTTATTTGTGACTTGTTATTTACATCAAAATTTCAAAATAGTACGTAATCTGTTTTTACCAAAATACAAAGTAATTAAATCTTCAAATGACTGCTCTTCGTGGGGGTCTTTCTAAGGGAACTTAACCCGTATTTACGCAAGGTTCAAAGAAAACACAAAAACTCCGAACGATTAGGCCAATGGCCGAGATTGGGTTCGAAACCAGCACCTTTCGTCTACCAGTTGAGAGGGCAGAACCTCTCGGCCACTGGTGGGGCCAGCACAGCTTGGGACCAGAGGTTGTGCAGATTTTAGAATTTTGCGAATTTCTGGTCATTACTTTGTTTAAATTTTTTAAACAGTAATTTGAATGTAATTAATAATGCAATCCAAACTATAACGAATACTTACAATATAATAAAATAAGTAATAAAATAAAATAAAAAAAATAGATAATTTTTAAAATGATTAAAATATTGAAAGCAAAGGTCAAGTTAATAATCAATAATGTATGATTGAATATTCATTGTAAAGAAGAAATCTATTTTTTCTAAATGATTCAATGAAGCTTATCTCAAAGGTACATTAGTAATTCACATCAGAATCATAAAATAAGGAGGTTTTATTTCAGGTTTAACCAGAATTAATAACCAAAAAAGCTTGATTAATAAATAAATACATTTGGTAAGAAGATTGTAATTAGCATTGGTATTAGCAATATCTTGAATTTTTTCAAGACTAAATTTATTCTTTCTTCATGAAAACGCATGGATTCAGTAATATTAACAGAAAATACACATTAAAATATGCATAGAATAGAATTGGTATAAATTAAAAATTTTTAAATTATCCCTCTGTATGCGAACTGAATGTTTCATTTCTTACATACATAAATTATGTGCGGATTTTAGGGAGTCTACTGTAATGGACAATGCAGAAACATTGATTCAAAGATTAAGATGCCAGAGTGGAAATGTGAATGCCAAACACATAATATTGCTATGATTCTTGTTTAATTTTTTAGGCATGTGCCTAATTAAGTGAAAGACTGATGTATTTCTTAAAGTTTTTTTTTCAAAGGCTATAAATGATAATGTACTAAAGACTATGCTTATTTATTCTTTACAAGAAGGAGAGAGGGAAGTGTTACAAAATGACCAAAAATATGCATTGTAATAAAATATTTTTTATGAAATAAAAAAAGGCTTTTTAAACAGTTAAACTGCAGTTACATAGACTTTATGTTTAATTAGCATCAAATTTTTGCCCCCCCCCCCTCCCTCTTTAATATGAACATATTTTATTTTTAAAATGCTGTTACTGTATCAAAATTCCAAAACAGAGATTTTTCACTTAAACAATATCCTTATATTATACTATCTCAAATGATGCAGATAAGATTTTAATCATGTTTGGCACTAGACAGTGCTTAACTGAAATATCGACAACAAAACTTTTAGATCATTAAATATTCTTTTGGCTGTTCTCTTAATAATAATTTTAAAAATATTTTATTTTGAGGGATATTCTAATCTTTTGTACAAACATTTATTTTTTTCTGGGGGGGGGGGGGGAGGATTCATTAACTTTTCCCTAGGAAAATGACTGATTTCTAAAGTGAAAGCAGTTCCAGGTACAATTAATTAATAAAATAATTTCAACTAAATTATACCTAAGCAATTAAAAAACAGGCATCACTGTTGGCTACATTTGACAAGCAAAACTGGTTTTGATTAAAATTGCTCTGTATATTTGATATGATGTCAAAGTGTTTCAATCAAAATATCTTTAATTGAGCCTGTTCTAAATTCCAAGATCAATAATTTTAAATACAAACAGGCCATGGTTTTCATTTCTATATGCAGAAAATCTCTGATTTAATTACAAGTTACCATACTTATTATATTATAAGTATTAATTTTATTATTTCAGTGATGAAATGATATCTTTTGATTTGTTTATTTTAATTGTAATGTTTAAAGTTTTAAATATAAAAAATATAGTTTTAATATATTTTAAAAAAGATTTAAAAATTTTTAAATTTTAAAATTTCAAATAATGAAGGATTGTAAATATCACAATATTTAGAAAAATAATGATAATAATCCAGTAATTTTTTAAATAGCCAATTTACTGCTATAATAAATTAGTGTTTATGCTAGAAAGAAAAAGGGCACTATTGCAAGAGAAACTATATTATTGACTTTAATGAAGAAAAAAATGTGGGAAAATATGCAATAAACATTAACTTTGAATGATTTTATGACATAAAAATAAAAATAAATTACAAGGTGATTGAATAATTTCATTTTTTTCCCCTAAAGAAATAAGAAAATTCAATCTTTTTTGAAAGATTGTAAAAACACAGGTTTAGAAATACTATGAAATGGAGAAACTTTTATTAGAAATCTCTGGATACAACTAGTGATGCATTTTACTACTTTTAAAAAGGGCAGGGTGCAATTTGTAAATTTGATAAAGGATGGTTGGCTACTCCTCCAAAAATGAACACTAAATAAATATTTTCAAGCAAAAATAAAATTAAAAAGGAACATACGGCACTCAACTAGAAAAATGTCAAACAATATTCAAAAAATACATTCTTTTTTTTTTTTTACTAAGAACAAAATTAAAAATAAAAACTATTTGCTTTATACATTTAAAACAAAATATAGGATTCAGTATGAATCATTAAAAAATCAGAAATAAAAAATTTTTAAATAAAAAAATAGTTTATTATTTAAAGAAAAAGTTAACAAAAATGTAATCTTGTCATATTTTATTTTCTACAATGCTATACAGTTTAAACTTAAATTCAACTCAATCAAAACCAAAAAAAGATTATTTTCTAATAAAGCTGTATGTAACTAATTACCTAAATTAGACAGTAAAAAATTCACTGCCAGAAAAAAAAAAAAAAAAAAAAAATCCTTATCTACAGTATGACATAGTCAACAACAATTCAAAAATTCATTAACACTTTTTTTAACCGAAAATATAAAAAATACCTTGCAGCATGATAGATTGAAAATAAATATAAAATATAGAAACATCTTTTCGAAAGTAAACATCAGATATATGAAACATAAAAAAATTTTGATATTTAAAAAATAAATGGACAGCAGACTTCCTCAAATCCACAGGCACCTAAAAACAATACAACCTCACTGATGTAAACAATGACACTTTAAGTTCAGATGTAGGGACAAAATTACAAAATTTTTTAGTTTTATAGCATTCTGTAGTATGTACTTCAATATGTTATTCTTGATATTATGATGGAACTTGCAGTTTTGAAAAACTGAATGAAAGAAGAATAATTCTATTTTTGAAAGAAATCGAGATATTTCTGATATTACTGTAACATTTTTGCCAAATATATTCATATATTATATACATTAGCATTGTATAAAGCTTTTTTTTTTTTTTTCTTAATAATAAAAAATTTATACATTGCATTACTCATTTTTATACTTTAATAAAGCGAGTACAGCTCTTTCAATCTGCTACAATTCTTAATTTTCCTAAAATTTTTGGAAGTCCTTAAACTAATACTGAAAATTTCAAGCCTCGCCCCCCCCCCCCACCCCCCTTCTTTCACACACAGAAAAAAATAATATCCATATAGGGTAGTTGCGGCGTAAATAGACACTTTTATGGAATTTCTTTAAAAGCTATGCTTTGACTATTTCCTTTCAGTTTTTTCAATATTAAATTAATATAATCAACAACTTAATCATTCTCATAGTCTCACTTCCCTTAGTCTTACTTTCCTAAGTACTATTGTAAATATCAGAAATATATTAAAAGATCCAAAATTCTAGTAATGGATACCCCCAAAAAATAATAGAATTGTTTTATTGCTTCATTTTGAACCAGAATTTAATGAAACAAAAAAGTTATTTTCAAATAAATTTAACAATTAGGGTATCAATAATTAATAAAATACTTGTTTGTAAGAATTATTCACCCTTTAAATTTATTTGATATTATCACAAGATCGGTATTTTAATTATTTTAGATACATCGTTTAAAATATTAATATTAAAAAAGAAGTTTAGGGACACTAATACAAATTTATTTATTTTTTAGTATTTTTTGCTCATAAGACTCTTACTGATACTGTTTAAATTAAAATAAGTTTTTTTCTTTCAAATTTCTTCAAAAATTGACTGTAATTATTTAATTTCAATTATTTGCAAGTAAGTTTTACCTACTAGCTACTACTTATGTTTCCAACAATGTGTATTTTTATCAATAAACATGTATGTAAATTAAAAACCTTTTTTTGGTTAAATTGAATAATTTGAGATACATGGTAAATTACTGAATATATCTTCCACATTGCATTCCTCCATAATAGAAATCTTATTCAAAGTTCCTCTATAAATTTCAGTTTACCCTCTTCTTTGAAACTATCGCACCTTCATTTTCAATTCCAGCATGTAGACTATAAAAATCTATTTTTTTCAAACAGTTTTATTACTTAATTCTGATTTTGTCGAAAATATACTTAAATCAATTGTCTAAATTTTCTGAAAAACATACATTTTACCTTCCTTTGCCATCCTTTTCTCAAGCATACAAATTATTATTATTTTATGAAATAGATTTTTAAATAGTTTTTATTTTTGGTAATTATTCAGCAACAGTAAGCAATAATCATAACATACTGCAAAAATAAAGTATGAAGAAATAATAGGCATTGTTTAGTCCCATATTCTTTTTCTGCTGAAATTGCTGCTTCCATGCAAACGTAATATTGTTGAAGAAATAATCATTGAAAATTTATTTTAACAGTAATCTGGAAATTTAGGACTAACCTCGAAATATCAGGGAATTTTAAAATGTTTAAAGGACCTTTCACAAAATAATTTATCTTAAAACAGGACCCTCCGCAAGACACTTTATACCAAATCAGAATTATCCGTTTCTTAAATAGACCTTTCTCAGAAATTTTCCCCTTTGAATTGAACTTTTCAAAATTTAGTCATTTAAAATTAAAATCTGGACTGTAAATAAGCAGTTCAACGCCACAAAAAGCATATTACTTAGCTCACATGAAAAATCTGAACCTGAAGACTTGATAATTTAAAATTTACAAAATTATGACTAGAATTTTCACAAATGTAAGAAAAATTTCTGAATGTCACAAAAATAGGACCTTGTGAGAAAAGTCGGGACATATCCGGGAAATTATAACATTTATAATATATTCATTTACTTCAAAATGCAAATAAATTGAATTGCGATTTTTTATTGCCATCCATGACTATCTTGATTTTTTTTTTTTTTTTTTTTCTTCAGGCAAGCAAATTTTTTAAATTTTATATTTGATACATCATACATTATCAACCTACAATTTTTGTTTGACTGTATAGCTATCTGATACTAGACAACTTGTGCCTTATAAAGCTTTGATTAATTGCTATAGTGAGGGGGTTTGGAAACATTTTGAAACTTACAATTTCTTTAATTATTGTTAGGTACAAATGTACCAGTGTTTACATTCAGATCCGCTAGATGGCTGTACTGAGCCAGCGTTAGATATTCTGATATTCATGTCACTATGTATAAGCTTCTGTAAATATTATTCTTTTTACATAGTCATAATGATAAAAGAAGGATATTCAATAATTATAAAATAGCTATTGCATATTATGTTTCTAAATTGTTCAGAGAGATTAAAAAGTGAATCACCTTACCCTCTATATATCGAAATTTTAGTTTGTGTCAAACAAAATTGATTTTCTTACTTTTATAAAAAGTGTCCCACACCACTCCACTTGCCCTTTACTTTTTAAATTTTTAGTAATGCTATTGCAGGGTTCATTGATATATATCATCATATATGAAGTAGACAACCTCAAATTCTCACAACTTGGGACCTGTCGTTGTGTGAATTTTAGAATTTTGCAGATTTCTGGTCATTGCTTTGCTTATAATTTTAAACAGCAACTTGAATGTAATAACACAATGCAAATTATAAAAATGTTTGCAATATAGTAAAACGTTAAAACTAACAAGTAATAAACTGAAAAGTACGAAAATTTTCAAAATGATTAAATTATTAAAAGGTCAAATAAATATTAATGTGTATGCCTAATAAACATGATGCAATTTCCTTGTCAATTCAATGAAACTTTCTTCATGAAGACAATAAACGCATAAAGTGAAGTAATGTTGTATTGTGATACTTCAGCTTTATTAAAGAATTAAAGTGAGAACCGGGTCAAATTTCCAATTACATGAATCTTGTTGTTGGTTTAATTAAATAAACAAGATGCTTATATAAAAAAAAGAATTAATTAAGTTAGGATTACACCAGTTAACATTAAGACATCATTAAGAAAAATAAACTAAACGACAAATTAAAACGATAAAAAGGATAAACACAAATATTATTTAAGATTCTTTAAAATTTAATGAATACAAGTAAATAAGAAAGAACACAGCAAGATTCTCAATCTGACCCAGTCTCAAGTACTAAACCTTGATCTGCAGTAGAACCCAACATTTATCAATGTTGATTCCTGAGATATTAAACTCATACTAACAATTTAAAAATACAAGATTCAATCTAGCATTATAAAAGAGAGAAGAAAGATCCTGAAATCCTTCTTATTTTCAAGAAGGCAAAGAAAGATATAATTTTGGATAGATTAAAAAACTAGAAATAATAAACATAAACACCCCAGAAATCAACAATGATATTTTTGACCAATTTCGTATAGTGTTAGTACATCTGCTTTAACTTCTCCATTTTTTTCTTTTCTTTTTTTTTGTTTATAAGATAAGTTAATTCAATTTAAATCATATGAATTTCTTAACAGTTTTTGCTTTAAAAAATCTATTACCTAGTCAAATATCTTTACTCAGTTTAAGCAATAGTATATTAATTAATCAGTGTTAATATGATTTTTAATTATTTATTAAATTATTTTTTTATTTTTTTTAAAAAGTTATTTAAAAGTTCCAAATAAAAAAATAGGTAATGGTTGAAAATTATTCTACTTCCAAACATTCAAAAAATCTACTTTAATTTTATGGTAATGCAAAACTTAGTATAGTTATTTCGATACTACAGAGGTTAAAATTCAATTAAATTAATATCAAGGTAGGATAAATAAAAAAAGACTAAAAAAAAAAAAAAAAAACTATACTAAAGCATATCCTTTATATACATTCTCCTTTATTTAATTTAACATAAAAATGAAAAACAATAAAAAAAACATCTGAATTCACTAATACAACCTTTGTTGTAGATATATGGAAATACAAAATCACTACAAGATTACTCACTAAAATAAAAATTGTTTAAGATTAAATACAGAATATATCTCTTACCAGCAGCTGAATTCTTTCAATTTACCCATTTTGGGTGTTTTTCACTTATATGATGGACAATAGTGTCTTCCATGCACCAGAGCAACAGTTTCTACACAGAATTCCCAGTGTCTATACTCAGTTTAAGCAACAGCTGAATTCTTTCAAGTTTTCGTCTTAGACCGCTAATCATTCTACCGCTCACGGTGAAGGCTAGAACGATGGAAACAGTCTTTCACGGCAAGATCTCGGTTCTCTCCGGCAGGTAGCATTTCTTCCTGACGTACACTTGGAGTGTGTTGTTTTAGATCGCTAATCATTCCATTGCTCACGGTGAAGGCTAGAACGATGGAAACAGTCTTTCACGGCAAGATCTCGGTTCTCTCCGGCAGGTAGCATTTCTTCCTGACGTACACTTGGAGTGTGTTGTTTTAGATCGCTAATCATTCCATTGCTCACGGTGAAGGCCAGATCGGAGGGGATATTCTTTCACGGCAAGATCTCGGCTCTCTCCGGCAGGTAGCATTTCTTCTCGACGTACACTAGGAGTGCTTTCTCTTAGACTGCAAATCATTCCACAGCTTACGGTGAAGGTTAGAACGGAGGAAACATTCTTTCACGGCAAGCTCTCGATTCTCCGGCCGGTAGCACTTTTTTTTTGACTTACTCACGACGTGCTTTCTCTTAGATTGCCAATCTCGAAGTACTCTTTTGGCCTCCCCTCTCCCAGATTAAAAAAACAGGGGAGGGGGGGAGACAAGACTTATCCGCAATCGTTTACCAGATGCTCTCCATCCGAAGCTCTGACCAAGACTCACTTTATTTTCAAAAATCCAATTGCACGTCCCTCTGCAAATCAAAAGGGGCACCAAAAAACTAGGAAGACTAATGCTTTCCCCTTTCTCTCCTGTTCCTAGAGTCCATCTCATTGGCCAAAGCCACAGGCACCCTCTCTCATGACCAAATATGGTCATCGCTCGCATCCCCTATTCTCGATCACGTGGTCAGTAGCAGGGCCAGCTGTCTCTAAGTTTTGCACCTGCTTGGAAACCAGTGCTCGCCGATATCCGTGAATTTGCCCTATTATCTCAAATCGGTCATAAAAACTTTAAGGGTCTGGGAAAATATCTACTCCGCCTCAAATGACAGTCAACGTTTGTCATGGGTTATAAAATTTTAGGGTACTATTCATTCACGTACGTAAGCAATAAACTATGCGTGTGGGCCAATTTTTAACAAGGCTGAAAATATCCCCTTTACAAACAAGCCAGAAGCTACTCTTCTTCGAAAAAAATTAACAAAGGACCACTTTAGTCAAATAGTACAATTATTCCAGGGCAGTAAAAGCATTCGTACGAACGGGTGTTATTTACGCTAGATAAGGGGATGGGAAACTTTCACTTTCATACACAACAATGCCTTTATTCTCGTGAGAACGAGAACGATCATAAAATAAATAGAAAAAAAAAAGAAATGTCCAGGGTTTTCGCTACTAAGAAAAAAAAGGAAGACTAATTTTAAATATGAGATACACAAAGCATTATAAAAAAGCCGTATTAAAAATATCTTAACGAGAGTACTTTTTAAATTTGGAATATTAAAATAATTTATACAAAAAGAAATATTACTAAAAAAAAACATAACAGTTGCTTCAGGTTTAGCTATTACAAATTTTTATTAATTATGCAAGTGACTGTTTATTTAGTTTAAAAAATTATTTTCAAACACATATGGGCAAAGTTCATTTTACTTGAAAAAGAAAAAAAAAAAAAACAATTTACCCCTTTTTTTTGACATATTTTTTCGTATTTTAGTGCAACATTACTCTGAAAATCTCATTGCGATTACGTTTGCTAAAATTTATAAATATTTAATTATTTATTTGGACTATTACGCTCAAAACAAACTGCTCTTCAACGTAAATAAAACGTTAATAAAAAATAATTATTATTATTAAATAATAACGATCAAAAGCGATAAGAAAGAAAAAATCACAAAGATCTTTAAAAGATTCCTATCATATGATGAAATATCGTATTTATATAATATAAAAACAGGAAACAGAAATTATCTAATTCTATTCTTAATCAACTTTGAATATATCGCGACAACAGAATTTAAACGCATCTCGATGTTACATATTCGAATTCATTTTTTAAATTTCGCATTTTAATGCACCAACATGAAAGTAAACATGATAAACCTTAAAATAACCAGCAAAATAACTTACTTGAAAGATGAAATTTTTCCTTCTTCGTTTCGTACAAGATTGATGATGAAATGAATTTCGCGCTCGCTCCGCCATCGTAAACAAACACTACACAACCGCGCAAACAGCTTTTCAGATGTTGCCAGATTCTTAAACTGAATGAGAAACGTTTTGATTGGTTAGAAGAGAGGTAACATTACGTAAAATAGCATTCGTTTGAGCGTATTTAGGTATAACAGCTAAAAGAGGATTTTTTTACTATAAGGAAAGGGCATGTTTACAAACAAACACTTCTGTCAACCAATCTACCACTGCATTTTTGTCATGGCGATCATTGTAGGAATCATCTTGACGACATAGCCCAATCATAGCAAGCAGGCAACCATCAAAGACCAATCAGAATGCCTGAATTCATATATAGAGTGGGTGCTATAACGAAGCACGTGCGAAAACAGCTTGCCAACACTAATAAGAGCCCACAGTGACGTCAGCTGCCCTTTCCTTATTGGTCGAACGAAATCGTTGTAAATTAATCGTGTTTAACAAATTTTCTAGAAAAATGGTAAAGTGAATATCAAATATGCAGTCAACGCGTCATTATTTAACAAAAATTTTTAACAGTGCGTATTTACACAATAAATCCAATTCAAAGAAAACTACAGAAAAGACCAAACGATTAGGCCGACGGCCGCGATTGGAGTCGAACCCAACGCCTGCCGTCTACGAGTTTCGATAGCAGAACCTCTCGGCTACTGGTGGGATTGTAAATAATTGAATTTTCACAAATTTTAATTCATTATAAATATGCTATTTTTTCATAGAAAAGGGTATTTTCAAAATTTTGAATAAAGAAATCGTGAAACTATAATGGGATTAAAAGGAATGAGCACCAAAATATGCTCCATTTCAAAAAATGTTAAGAACGCATTCTATTGAAATGTATAATTTCCAATAAAATAACATAATTTTTTAATATAAGAAAGTTTAATGCAATTAGTTGGGCAAAGTTATTTGAAGAATTTTCTTTCTTTTGACTAGAGAATTTGTATAAATTTCAGGTTGCCGAACATTCCATTTTTGAGGGGGTAAAGAACATACGCAAAATTAAATGTTTCTTTGTCTAGGGCAGGGCTGTCCAACCTTTTAGTGAGCAGGGGCCCAGGGGCGCACCTCAGGTATTGGCATTAAACGAAGGGCGCCATTAATAGCCTGACTGAAATTATACAGCAATATTATCGCACAGTTTTAGTATACACACATATCTCAACATAATGTAAATTAATTCTACAGCAATAGGAAAAGAGAAAAGACCCTTATAATTCTGGAGCTATGTGCAAAATTTCAAATTATGCATTTTCTATGAGAGACCTATCTAAAAATGTTTGTAAGGTAAGTTGCCAGAAATTTTAATCGCGAATATAATAAGAACAACAAGAGAATAAATAAATATGGAAATGAGAGATATTGCTAGGTTTCTTTTAAGGTATTAAAACAAGATTTGACTTACTTTGAAGGTCTGAATTTAGTTTTATAAGATGTAAAAAAACAAATACAGACATGATAGTAACAAACCCATATTTTTAATTTCATAGAGATAGTCTAAAAGTGCTTTCATAAATGAAAATTATGAATTTTTCTAATCAAATTGAAAAAAAAGAACTTAAAATTTAAAAAGTCAAGAGGAAAAATTAAGCCCCATTTATTATTCGTATAAAACAGCCGATGGCCCAATAATGAGACAATAGAAGAAAGAAAAAACTGAACATTCATGAACACCTTCAGAGGAGCGGAACGAGGGGAGGCAAAAAACGTTTCTTTTTCTGGTATTCCTTAAGTATTAAAAAGAGGTATTTCTAATTATAATAAAACTTAATAATCATAATTACATTTTATACAAAAAACTGCAAATCGTGAAAATATGCATGATTACATTTTCAAAGTATGTTTCTGAATTTTAATGTCTTTTCACAGGTTTTGAAAGTATCTCTGGTGCAAACATAAATAATTTTAAACAAAGAAGTCTTTATAACATAATTTTTTTCCTTCAAAAGGGCGCCAAAAAAACCTTCAAAGGACGCCATGGCGCCCGCGGGCGCCGCGTTGGACAGCCCTGGTCTAGGGGAATATAATATAACCACAATTGAAAAAATGCAACAAACTCTCACAGCTTTATTTAATTTATTTCCATACGAATTCGAAAAATATTTTTTTATTTTTAGAAATCTTAGAAATCAATAGTATATTTTCGAAAATTAAAGAAGCTTTTATAAAAACAAAGTTTCTTTTGTTTGCACGGAGTTTATGAAACCTCAAAATAAACTTTTTTTAATTAATCTGTATTTTCAATCGGGATTTTCTGTTTTTAAAATGCGATCGCATAAAATGCTTAAGAGGCTACTTCATTCAAGTAAAAAGATAAAAAGATCCATTCGCTAATACTAATCCAAATGGAAGAAATTTATGAAGCTAGCTCGGTTACATTTTAATGTTTTTAAATGTTTTTTTTTTTTTTTTTTTTACTTTTTTGATTTTGTTTACAGGTATTTTTTGAGAACGCTTTCATTTTCGGAACTGGTTTGGAAAGCGAAAGCACCCTCAAAAATAAATGAATAATAAATAAAATAAATATCTGCACCCAAAATCGAAAACGGAAAAAACGGGCTGCATTCAGATCAATCTCAACTATTCAATGAGAAAAAAAAAAATCATTTAAAAATATTGAAATGCAACCGAGATATCTTTATAAATTTCTTCCATAGGATTGGCATTAGCGAACGGGACTTTTCATTTACTGAAGTAGACTCTTAAATAAACATTTTCATGCTCAACAAAGATCATTTACAGGTAAACATGATGCAATAACAGCATGAATGTTAGCATTAAAAGTAATTTTTTATTTCTTAGGGCAAGGGTGTATTCGAATCCAAACTTCTTGTTTTCAGATTCTTTTTAAAATGAATTTTTGTTCTGAAACGCATCAAATTGACAGATTTTCTTATTCAGAAACAATATGGTGCGCGATGCTTATATATATATATATATATATATATATATATATATATATATTGATAAAAAGATAATATATTGCAAAAACCGCTGTCAAAATTAGCGTTTTGAACCAAATTTTCCGAAGCTGACAGCTGTAAATGAAGAAAAAATGCTCATACTGAGGAAGTAGTTGTTAATAAATAAGCTAAAAATGAAAACTCACGACTAAATTATACATCTCTTCAAAAATCCAATCTTCAGCAAGTTCCATGTTTTCCTTTTTAAAAATGAGTCTGTAAATGTATCCGAAATTTTCAAACTGTTAAGGGTAAACTTTTTTTTTTTTGTGTGTGTGTGTGTGTGTGTATGTGTGTGTGTGTGTACACCAATTACATTAAGAGGATTACATTAAAAATTTATACATTAAGATGTATAAATTCGATCATGCATAAAAAAGTTTAATTGAGAAGTTATTACTGCATAAAATACCGATATTCCAGTTTGAGAAAATTATTCATGCCCTATAAGTACACTTGGAAACGTGCCTGAAAATACAGTTTCAGCTAAAAAAAACTTTTATAAATGCATTTTTTCAAAAATATATTGTTTTCTAATGATTCTATAGATGAATACAATTAGACAAAACTCTCTACAATGTTTTTCGCAAAATACTATATCTGCAGCGTAGCCTTTCTATAATTTCTATTCTTTATCTAGCCTAGCTATAATTTCTATTATTTTGTCTCTCCATAACATGTTTTTTAAACATGCTTTTTAAAGTTTTTTTTAATAGTAAATACAAAACATGCTTATGTTTCAAAATTCATAAGGAAATTTATAGAAAAGAAAAAATTATGAAACAAATTTAATACTTTTTTAAAAATTCAGATTTTTAAAGTCCTATTCAGAAAATAATAATGTTATTTTATAATATTTTAAAACTTTAAATGTTTAGTCTAGTGTCAGGGTCTAAGAGGGGAGTTTCAGCCCCATTATTCTTCCTTCCCCTGTAGTGCGCAAATGTATCTATGTATATATATTCCGCTTTAATTACTTACTATTATTATTTTTTCAATAATATTTATTCGTGATGCCGCAGCTTTCATTAGCCTGTAAATTTTTAACTAAAAAACTTATTGTAAAAATTACAGAAACCAAATTCTTTTAGAAAAGAATTTATTTGTATTTATTTATTTATTTTTTTTTTTTTAAGAGAGAAGAAAAAAAATCTCTGTTTCATTTTCTGTTATCAGCAAAGAACTATCAAAGACACCAAAAGCCCCTTATTTCCTTGTGATGATTGCCTGGAGAGTGTCGTCAGACGACGAACCCATTATTCTTCCGATTCTAAGAATTAGTTGGGAATTTTGAAGGACAAAGTCAAGCATGTAGCAGCGACAAAGGTCCTAATGCTTTGGGGAGCGATGGGTGTTGGTGGAAGTGAAAGCCAGCGTTTCCCGATTCATTGCACTCCGGAAATATATAACCTTGCTTCATAAACTTATCTTAAATATATATATATAAGAATCGTAAATAAATTGAAAGAATATTTTTAGTTTCTCAAGATATTATTTTAAGATGTATTTTTTAACTTAATATTATTTATTATTATTTCACTTTGTTATTGTATTCTTCATTTAATAATGTCGGAAGCATTGTCATTAAAGTTTAACTCGTTATTATAAATCTAATTTGATATTTAAGTGGACAAAAGAATAGAAACACTTTAAGAAATTAATTTCATGTTACGGAAAATAAAAAGGGAGAGAGAGGAAATATTTAAGTCTACATTTTATTCATGCAAACAAACATCTTTTTTTTTTTTTTTTTTTTTTTTTTTTTTTTTTTTTACTTTTAATATTAAGACTTTGTAATAATACACTTATAAACTATTCACAGTTATCAAAAATATAGATACAAATTTTTATTTTTGACAGATAGCATATAATATTTATAGCTATTTACAGGTGAAACTAGGGTCGCTGTAAATAAATACCGTAGTTTTGTTCTCAAACATAAAAATAATGAAGATTACCCATATAATAATGAAAATTTAATGATAATGAAAATAAAATAATATGATAATAAATAAATAATATGATAATAAAATAATAATATAATAATCTATTAATATATAATAATATAATTATAATAATATTATAATGTAATAATATATTTATTAGGATGAGCGAAGCGAATCCTCTACTAGGCCACTCAAGTTACACTTTGTCGTACACTTTATAAAAAATCTATTCAGTATTTTGACTTGAAATTAAACATAAGAATAAATTATGACATGTAGATTTGCAGAATGTTATTTTTTTTACAGAATAACCTTTAAAAAATATTATTTTAATAATTAATTTATTCTACATGTTTTTCTATTATGGATACATTTTTGCAAATAAAAAATTGAACGCGTATCTTTTTATTTTCAGAATGAAAATAAACCATGGGGTTAGTAATTATAGATAGAATCATGATTAATTAATTAAATAAAATATATTTTCATTATTCCTCCAAAATCGTTTGCAAATAAAAAATTGAACCCGTATCTTTTTATTTTAAGAAGGAAAATAAACTATGGGGTTAGTAATTATAGATAGAATCATGATTAATATATTAAATAAAATATATTTTCATTATTCTGCCAAAATTATTTATGCAGTTTATACTTACGGATTTTAAAAGAATTACATTATGATTTATTTATTTAGGTATTTACTTTGGTAAAGTGGCAACAAAAAGAATCGTAAACAAGTAAAATTAATTCTTATATTTGGTATTTAAAATTAATATTTTGTTAAATTTGGTAAGTTTCTTAAGTCTGGTATTCGAAATGAAAGATTAAAAAATAATTTAAGAATATTTTAATTGATTGAAGAATAATTTAATTCAACCAAATTAAATATATTAACTACGTTTATAAATAATTTCTGGAAGGTATTAGTAATTTAAAAATGTCGAGAAAAAGAACACTTATTGGCCAGAACGAACGCCGTTACTGGCCATTGGAAAATGTAAATACATCTTTAAAACTTTTAGTTAAAAATTAAAAAAAATATTTTGTAAAATTCTGCTTCGAAAATATTTTTATTTATACCAGCCTTATATCATAAATAAAAAATTCCGAGGAAATTCTTAGTTATTTGGCTGAATTTACATTTCTAAAATTTAAATGCGCCAAAACATGAGATAACGTTTTTGCTTAATAAAGATGCAAAAATAATATAAAAAAGTAATGTTCCTTTCAAATATCTATCTTATGAAATAATGCTTCGCGAATCCAAACAAAGCACGGCTTTTGCTAGTAATATATTTATAATAAATATTTATATGTAATATTATAATAATATATTATTATATTTTATTATATAATAATAATATATTTATAATAATATTATAATATGTTTATAATATAATAACATAGTAAATTATATGATAATAAATAGGATAATGAAAATTTCCACAGAAACACATTGCTGTTGCTGTTGCTATGTGTGAAACTCGGTAACGTCTCGAAAAGTGCAGGAAGAACGTAATAATGTAACAAGTGACAGATTTTATTCTTATAGTAATAATATAATAATATATAATAAAATATAATAATATATTATTATAATATTACATATAAATATTTATTATAAATATATTATTATAATTATATTATTATATATTAATAGATTATTATATTATTATTATTATATTATATTATATTGTTTTATTATCATATTATTTTATTGAGATTTTATTCTCTACTATAGTTACAGCACATTGACTTTCTAATATACGTAGACGCCATATCCCATTGTTCTCTCGTCATGGTTTCTAATCCAACATCTTTGGCGAAAAGATGCCGTTTTTTTGGCGGCGATCGCTTTATTGGTATCTTTCAGATTTCACAAAGAGAAAAGCAGAAGTGCGGTCGACTCAAGACAAACATAACAATATGAGTTTCGGCGGGAGAAAAACTGGTTTGGCGCGCTAAATCTGTCCTCCGTCACGTGATGGAAGGCAAGGATGTTTGCCTAAGAAAAGGTTGCCGGTGTGGTGTCTAGGTATCTAAGCTCATTGTTGCAGCATTACAAGTTATCATAATTGAGTCATTTTAAGTATAGTTAAGATGTTAGGGAGGTTATTTTCTAATATTTGTTTGCATTCTGAAATTTTTAATTTTTTTTTAATGGTTGAGACACATCTCTGCACCGTCTTTTTTTTTTTTTTTTTTTCATTTTTTTAGGGTTACGTTCATCTGATGGAACCGTATTTGTCTCTGCCCTCTGTCTGTCTGTCCGTCTGCCTGTCACAGACTTCGTACACAAAAACCAGTATCCTAACCAGTAAACCAATTATTATCTCCGTATGCCAGAGAGTTCAAATTTTGTGTACTTACAGCTGAATACCTCTTGTCACACAACAAATCATAAAATTTTGAAAAAGACTGTTATTTACATAATTTTTTTTAATATCATCAGTTCATTTTAACTCCCCAAATCGCCTTTTTTGTGCATCTATCTATGATGCGAAGTGCAACCTGGCTTTATACCCCAACGTCATGCTTGTGTCTAGACCAAAGTCCAGATGTTTATGGCAACAATTTCTCACTCCATTAATATCTGTATTGGTAAATTCACCTTTAAATTGAAAAAGAAATTTATCATACTTCATATTCATAATAGCATGTAGAACTAACATGGCCCCAATGTTATGAAATAGGATTGCAAGATACACATCATAAAGCAGATGAATAAGCAAAATCATTATTTACTCATAAAGGATTAATTCAATTCGTAGAGCCGCAATTTTGTACCAGCATATTCTGTACCAGTAATAATTCGCAATGTTTTAACAATATAGGCTGCCTTAGTTAGACCGGGAGGTGACAAACCATCTCCTTTATTGAACTGAGATCTTAAGTCGAGGCTTCTCTATAAGGAAAGGCAGGGCTACACTAGATACCGGGCTTGATCATTCCTTATTACAACGTCGCAAAAACTGGCTGGCCGCTATCAGCGATTGGTAGAAACAGGGCTCAAAGTGACGCCCCCATCGTTTTGTACCAATCGCTGGATGTCTTTGATAGTGAGTAGCCACCTTTTGTGGCGTCATGATAAGGAATGAGCAAGGCCCGGTATGTAGTGTTGCCTTCGGAAAGAGAAGCTGACGTCACTGTGGTCGAATGGACCACTAGCATTTCTGACGTCAAAGAACGTCACAACAGATTTCAGCTAATCAGCTTCTCTATTTATCCCACAAGCGTTCACCAAAAGCCAATCAAATACCGGAACGCTTGTGGGAAACATTGGAAACTCCGCCCCGTGCTAGTGGTCAATTACTGTGGATCAGAGAGAAAAACCTGTCCGTTCTTTAACGACTGATACTGTACGGATGATCTCCAGAAATTTGATTGGTCTAAGTTTGCCAATGTATAAATAACTATGATATGAATGGACTACGTCGTCAAAATGATTCCTACAATGATCGCTATGACAAAAATGTAGCGGTAGTTTGGTTGACAGAAGTGTTTGTTTGTAAACATGCCCTTTCCTTATTAACTGGGTTTGCTCATTCATTATCACGATGCTACAAATGTCGGTTGGTCGCAATCAATGGCACACAGCGATTGTCATAAAGCGGCACACTCATCATTTTGCACCTTTAACCGCCTGTCGTAGACAGAGGCCAGCCACGACCACAGACTTCTAATGTACGTAGACGCCACATTCCATTGTAATCTCGGCACGGGTTCGAATCCAACATCTTTGGCGAAAAGATACAGTATTTTGGCGGTGATCGCTTTATTGGCAACTTTCAGATTTCACAAAGAAAAAAGTAGAAGTGCGGTCAACTCAAGACAAACATAACAATATGAGTTTCGGCGGGAGAAAAACCGGTTTGGCTCGTTAAATCTGTCCTCGGTCACGTGACGGGAGGGAAAGATGTCGGCGTAAGAAAAGGTGACTGATGTGGTGTCTAGGTATCAGAGGTCATTGGCCTTGACATGGTCAATGAAAAAGAAAGGCTACCGCGGTGCTTTACGGGTATCGTTTTTACAGACCGCTGGATTCACCGGATGCGCGTATGCACCAATGAAAGCATACGAAAGGAGCATGATGTCACTCTAGCGGTCTATAAAAAAGATATGCGGAATACACCAAAGTAGACTGTCTTTTTAGTTAGCCTCGAGCCACCATTCGTGACGTCATAACGAGTGAAAAAACCCTGATGCAAAATGCGAATTGCATCAGCTGGCGAAGTAATGTACTATTAAAGATGCCCCTAAAGTCACTCAAAAAGACCCGGATGATAATGTTAAGTCTATGGGGCGTTTTCTTAGATATCTTGAACAAATTTTAATATTTTTACATGATTTTTTCGCATAGAATAGCTGAGAACGAATCTATAACCGGGCTAGTTTTTACCTTTTCTATTTTGGTTACATTTTTTTATACTATGCTAGTTTCAAGTTCCAACCGCTTCCAAAAGTTAAAGTATTAAAAAAAAAAAAAAAAAAAAAAAAAAAAAAAAAAAAAAAAAAAACCTGAACCCAAAATTGAAGAAGTAAAAACTAGCTCGGTTGTTGATCGTCCTAAACTACTATCCAATGCAAAAAAAATCATGTAAAAATATTGAAATTTGAATGAGAAATTTTAAAATAACGCCTCCACAGACTTAACATTATCATCGTAGAATTTTCGAGTGACTACTAGAGACTTTTGATGTTTATCGAATGACTATAAACCAGGAGGTGGCAGTACAGGTTATCACTTCATCAAGTTCACGGCTGAAATTTTAGAAATAGTAAAAACTTTAAATTTGAGAAATAATTTTGATAAAATTAAAACCGACCAATTGCATATTAAAATGTAATTGGTCGGCCAAGTTATATCTTGGAGGAAATCACCTAATTACCCGATTTTAGCGGTTGAGTAATAGGTTTGCTAATGTATTTTCCTGAACTCAAAGGTATGCAAACATTAAGGATTGGATTGAGAGCAGGAAAACACAATAGTAAACCTAGCAGTCAACTGCTGAAATCGAGTTTTCAGGTGTCTTACATCTAGATATCACTTGACAAGCCATTTTCATGTTTTAGCCGGGAACTCGATGAGATTGTCTGTGCTGCCGCCTCCCGGCCTAGTCGTCTGGATCCAATTTCCGGTGGACACGCAGATTGGCACTGTTAGACGTAGCGCCACTGTTAGACGTAGGATACCTCAGTATGTGAATGTCAACATACGCTGATGGCTCACAAACTTTGGAAAACCTATATTTTAGAACCTAGCCATAATCGAGTGAGATTAATTAATAAACATTAGTTCGGTAGCAATGGCAGTTTCGACACAATGCTTGGTGATCCTTTTTTCTTTAATTTATCCTCATTTAATCAAATTTTACGTACCTTATGTTCTCACTCTCATATAAAGGCATTATAATTAATGTTGAGGTGCATTTATGTTACGTCTGAGAATTGCGACATAAGGGATAGGTAATTTGATTCGTTATGATGGTTAGGGGCTAAAACAAATTCCTAGCGCTCATATACGCCAACCACTTCGACCCCGAGTTATGCACGAAACTTGGGTCGAACATTCAAATGGTATTCACCATCTACCTAGCTTTATGCGCTTGAAGCTGAAAACTAACGCTGAGTTCTGTTATTCGACCTTTATCCTCAACCGAGCTTGCTCAGCAAACAAAAAACAAACGGAGAGAACAAGTTTGGCAAAATTTTACCACAATGGCAACGTATTGAATTAAGGCACTGTGTAAGATATAGAAGTTAAACAGAAGAACAATATGCAATAGTATGTAATCTCATATATATGTATATCTTCATTTTTTCAGTTTAATATGTTTTATATTTATATATAAATCCACTATATTATATGTTTAATTGTTTGTTTACATAAATAGGCATAATTGTGAAAAATTTGTCCTAAAATGAGTCAACATTACCTACACTGTCGATAAATTACTACTAAAATAACAACTGTTGCATTTAAGGTCAATTATTTTTTCCAATTTTGATCTAAAAAAATACCATTGTATTTCAACAATATTGAAATGCACGTCGCATTTACATAAATTCTAATTAAAATATGAAACATAAGACATGTTTTCATTTCTTAGGTTAAAAATATATATATATACTAGGGGGCCCTCGCCAACCCCCCGCGTAATCGCTTCGCGATTCCAAATTATTGGCTACCCCTGCTTGCTGCGCTCGCCAATATCCCATGGTATGAATAAGCAGTTGCAGACCTTTCAAATGATGCGTCACACGACTGGTGTTGTAAAGAAATTAAAAATGTGCCCCCCTGGGGGGCAGAGGGGGAGGCGACACAAAGGACATCCATAATATGAATAAGCAGCTGCAGACCTCTCAAATGATGTCACACGACTGGTGTTGTAAAGAAATTTAAAATGTGCCCCCCTGGGGGGCAGACTGGGGGTGACACACAAGACATCCATAAAATGAATAAACAGTTGCAGACCTTTCAAATGATGTGTCACACAATTGGTGTTGTAAAGAAATTACAAAATGCGCCCCCTCTGAGGACAGAGAGGGGGGGGGGGTTACACACAAGATATCCATAATATGAATAAGCAGTTGCAGACCTTTCAAATGATGTGTCACACAATTGGTGTTGTAAAGAAATTAAAAATGTGCCCCTTTGGGGGGCAGAGTGGGGGATGACACACAACACATCCATAATATGAATAAGCAGTTGCAGACCTTTCAAATGATGTGTCACACAACTGGTGTTGTAAAGAAATTAAAAATGTGACCCCCCTGGGGAGAGCAGAGTGTGGGGGTGACACACAAGACATCTATAATATGAATAAGCAGTTGCAGACCTTTCAAATCTTGTGTAACACGACTGGTGATGTACAGAAATTAAAAATGTGTCCCCCCTGGGGAGCAGAATGGGGGATAACACACAAGACATCCTTTAAATGAATAAGCAGTTGCAAACCTCTCAAATGATGTATCAAACGACTGATGTTGTAAAGAAATTAAAAATTTGGCGAAATATTACAGTTATTGCCAAGTTGGCGTCACTTTTGACAACTAGTTTTGGTCGCCAAACTTGGCGATATATCGCCAAGTTGGCGACAAACTTGGCGATTGTTGGCGATGGTAACCTTTCCTCTCTTTATGGTAACCCATATGGCGATGCATAGACGGAGCCCTTACCTGATTGGTCTATTCGACTCATGGAAGGAGTGGACAACCCGGATTCGTTAGTTCCGGAAATCTTCCACATCAGCATCATTCCAGGAGTCATTCCTTTTAAGGCTAGTTTTTTTTTACTATAGAAGGATATATATATTCAGATTATCTTTAAATATTCATTGATTTACTGTAGATTTTTTATTTTAGTGGTCAAAGGATATGTTTGAAAATGAGATTTACGGTCTATTGTATGAAAGATAATATTATATGGTTTATAAACAACTTGTATATAAATGTACATCAACTCTGTAAATTATATATTTAAAAATCACATAATTTCTACTTGTAATTTGATAGTTTAATAAAAGTGCATACAAGTAAATTTCTAAAGGACTGAAATATATTGAAAAAAAAATTGTTCTTTTAAACCCCACATTCAAAATGCTCTTTTCTCATCGTGCTATCACTGACTAATTCACATAACCATTCCACATAATTCCCCCCCCCCCCCCCTTCACATCCATGTTTCCTCTACGCCTGGCCCACTTTTCCATGATTTAGCAAAAATGAGTATCCCACTTGTTGTTTAACATAAATTAGTATAAAACAAATCAGAAATTGTACTTAAAGATGGGAAATGAGATGCGTTCTTGCTATAACTAGTCTTATAAATAATCAGATTTTGATGTAATAGCTGTTGTAATCTTATACTAATATCAATGAAAGCAAAATTTGTTAAATTATGAAATATTAACACATTAAATTTAGTAATACGGAAATAATAGGACTCCTTAAAAAAAAAAAAAAAAAAAACGTAATCATCGTGGTAACCTATTATCATTACCTATCATGATGACTGGATTTAGTAGAATGAAATTTTACAATATTTATAATATTCGAGAATAATTTTTGAAATGACAAAATTCTGAAACAATTATACATGGGAACGTCCATTCCGAAATTTAGGGACAATTCGAAGAAATTCTCATAAATTATCCCAATAATTTTATTAAAAATATAATTAAGGTAAGAATTGATGTAACCAGTTATATATACCCATGATTCATTCACATAACATACATCTAATTCGTAACGAAAAGTATTTTTAACCGACTTCAAGGAGGAGGTTATGATTTCGACCTGTATGTATTTGTTGTTCACGCATAACTTTCGTAAATATGAACCGATTTTGATAATTCTTTTTTTGTTTGAAAGCGTATGGGGCCCATGTGGTCCCATTCAAATTTCATAAAAATCTGTTGATTAGAACTTTTTAAAAAATTAAAACATTAAAATTCAATATCTTTTCGAAGCAATCGACCAATTAGAAACGTTCATTTTTCATGTTTTTAAGTTACACTTACATAGACACACGATCTTTTCAAAGTGTGAAATCCTAACTGGACAAAGTTCACATTTATTAACAGTGTACACTATAAAAAATTTGACCCTTTTGCTGCATAATCACTCCCCCGTTTTTATAGAATATCTCTCTCTTGACCCATGAGAATTCTCCACGATAGGCTGAAGTAATCGTTTTCTATAAAAGCGGTGGATTGACGATGCAGCAAAAGGGCCAAATTTTTTACAGTGTACACTGTAAAAATTTTGATCCTTTTGTTGTATCGTCACTCCCCCGCTTTTATAGAATATCTCTCCTTTGACCCATGAGAATGCTCCATGATACATTGCTAAAAATTTTACCCATTTGCTGCAACGTCACACCACAGCTTTTATAGAATATGTCTTTTATGACCAATGAGACTGCCCCATAACACAGTAAAGTAATCGTTATACTTCTCTGTACATTATTAAATCAAAATTTTGTTACTCTTGTGACACTCTGGTCACTCTTATATCTTTCGTAAAAGTCAAGTATTATACATTTTTACATATTATTTTTTTAAACAAAATATACTAGTATCAAAACCAAAAATATTAACTGAACTGATACTTAAAAATAATCAGTATTTTTATGCATTATTTTTTAAATGCAGTTGTTAAATCAAAAAATGGTAATTAGTATGCTCAGAGGCGTGCGAAGAGAAAATTGCGCCCGGGGCAAAATTAGAATTTGAAGCCCTCTTCTCCCAAATTTTTCTTGTAACAGGTAAAAAATGACGCTGGTAGTATAAGTTTGGCGCCCACTAGATTTCCGCGCCCGGGGCGATCACCTCCTTCGCCCCCCCCCCTTTGTGTATTTATTATTAATATTATTATTATTATTATTATTATTATTATTATTTTTTTTTTTTTTTTTTTTTGAAGATTTCAAATGTTAGTTTTTAACATTTTTATTTACTTTTAGAAGTAATGCTTTTATAAAATGTATTATTATTATTAAGTAAATAAAAAAAAAAAGATTTGTTCTTTGTTCATGCTGAAGTGCTGAACTTAGATCATATCTGAGATCTGACGAGATCTGATATCTAGAAATCTAGCTAATTAGCGTTTAAGTTTGGCAACACTTGTTTTGTGTACTACTTAGTACTTTTCCCGCCCCTGAAACGAAAGCGCGGTAATTTTCACAGGAAGGAGGCAAGGGCGGATCTGGAGAGTCCTCAAGGGGGGGGGCGATTTTAGAAATTTGGAGACTCGACTTTAATGCGTGGGTCAGGGCTAATTTTTTCACTGCGGGTCATGTTGCTTTTATTTTTTGCTGCGGGTCGGATCTGGGTCCGGTTGACTTCTAGTTTTTACTGTGGGTCGTGTCTGGGTCCGGTTGACTTCTAGTTTTTGCTGTGGGTCGGGTCTGGGTCCTGTTGACTTCTAGTTTTTGCTGTGGGTCGGGTTTGGGTCCGGTTGACTTCGTTTCTTTTGCTGCTGGTCGGGTTAACTAATGTTTATAGTGTGGATCACATTAGCAGGATTAGCAGGTGTTTTTATTCAAAAACTATGACGTAATCCATTTTTTGATAAGCAGTTTAAGAAAATACTGTGAAAATTATCGTTTTGAATAGAATTTCTGGAAGCGACAACATGAGAAGGTAGAAAAATCCGCAATCATTTGACGTGCGAAGAGAAAACTGCACTCGGGGCAAAGCAAAATGTGGCGCCCCCCCCCCCTCCGACCCAACTTTTTCTTGTAACAGGCCAAAAATTACGCTGGTAGCATAAATTTGGCGCCCCCTAAATTTCCACGCCCGGGCTGACCGCATCCTTCGCCTCCCCTTTCGCACGGTACTGCATATTGTCTGTCCTACACATCTTGAGAACAATTAAGTCTAGTTCCAGTCCAGCTTGTCTATATGTAGAAAAGCAATGCAAGCCTGATCTCGGGCCGGTACGAGCCTGCTAAAAAAAATATTAAACCCGGGTTACACACAATATAATTCTCCGATGCTGATCTCTACACTGTAAAAGTTAGATTTCTGTATTGATGTTGCCAAACTAGTTTCGACTGATGACGCACATTTATATTTATTCTCATTAAACACATATAATTGAAAATAGCTCATATTTTAACGTTCCTGCTTAAATCTTTACAAAGGGCCAGTGAGCCCGCAATTTTTTTTTATGGGCTCGGCCCATATGGCCCTTCAATTTTTTTGCCGGATCGCCCCGTTTATTTTGTTTATTGGCCCTGCCTGTTGGAAAAATTATTCAAATTTTGTTGGCCCGTTAGGAAATTCGGACCCATTTCGCCTACTCGGACAGGCCCGGGCACATGTATACGTCTAGGCTGGGTCGGACACGGACCGAAATTTAACTTTCATTCCGAGCCGAACCCCGACCAGGGAAATTTTGGTCGTTGCGGACTAGAGATAAATTTGGGCTATTATTCCACAGCCTGGTTCCGCCTGAGGCAGAAACATTTTGCGGCATTAAGAGCAAAACCCGATAATGAAATTATACAGAAGAAAAAATTGCATAATACTAATAAAAAATGTTCCAAAAGTAATTATAATTTTAAAGCTATTTTTTATATTAAAAAAACGCTGTTAAACGAAACATTACATTTAATATTATCAAAAGAACAGTTTGATGTAAAATAAAAATATACTTTACGCATAAAAGGATTTTCATATGTTGTCTCTGTTTTAGTAAAAAAATATTATGGACAATGGACATGTTAATGAAGTGTGTTTCATGAATAAATGCATGGAACCTGTAGAAAATACTGTCTGTTATCTGTCAAATCGAACAACATTTTTAAATTTTCTGTAAAAAATGCACATTTTTAACTATAACCATTTCATTCTTCATAACAAGCCTTCGTTATAGCATGACCCAAAAAATAACCTCAAATTAAAAATTTTAAAGTTCAAAACTTTTTTAGGAACAGTGGAAACACTACTCGATCGCAAGAATATGGTAAATACATTTACTTACCGCTACGGCATCAGCAGAGATCCCAAAAGAAATGATAATTACTACAGTTATGAAAAGCGATTACGACTTACTTGTATACGTTGCATACACTAGAAATTTAAATTATTCGGTATACGCAAAATAAAATCAAAAGAAAATATTCTTTTCGCGTTACATGCCTAAATAATAATAATAAAAGATCCAATCGCAAAACAATCTCTGCCAGAAACAAAAATCGAACTAAACACAAATTCATTATTCCCGCCTTTTTTCGTAGGCGCCAGATCGGCGGTCGTCGGCAATGCTTGAACATAAATCTACAGATGTAGATATGTCTAATTGTTTGTTTTGTTTTGTTTTGTTTCTTTAATAGCATTCAAATACTAAAATAAAAAAAAAATGTGCCTCTTTTTCATTTTTTTCAAAATAGCAAGACATTGATTTGAAAAGGAATAAGTACTAATTTTTAAGAGGAAAAAAGTTTTTTACATATTTCTATTCATCGATAAGTAACATTTTCAGATTTCAGAAAAAATGAGTCCGAATCAAATCAGTAGACCAGCATAAAGACAGAGCACGATCTCGTCTCGGACACGGGCTAAGTGTGAACTTGTGTCATCTCTAATGCAGACATTTAAGAAGAATGACTCCAGGCCAGACTCGATCTGGAAGAAAAATAAGTCAGGCCCAATCCAAATCAGCAGAAAAATGATGATCTTGATAGTATCAAATAAATGTCGGCCGAGTTCTGAATGCGGTAAGACCAGACACAGTCCGAGCCTCGGGAACTTAAAAAGGCGCGGCCCGGGGGGGCACTGAATTCTAGTTAGGATCTAACTCATTTCTTGCAAGGATGCATGTATTTTTGGGAAACGTTTATTGTCCAAGAAGTGAAGACGATCGCCCCCTCAGACCCGCCATTGGGCCCGACCCAAATCTGCAGAAAAATAATGATCACGATACTGCCCGGTTCTGAAAGCGAGAAGACCTGACCCAGCCCGAGCCTCGCGAAATTAAAAAGGCGCGGCCCGCCCCGGATTCGAGATAGGCTTCAATTCATTTCCTGCGAGGATGCATGTCTTTTTAGGAAACTTTTATTAGCCCAAGGAGGGGGGGGGTGGGGGGAGAGATCGCCCTTTCGCCTTGAAAAATGCCAAGGCGCACTTTCCTTGAATCCGCCAATGGCGGATCTAAGGGGGGCGATCGCCCTTTCTAGGGGCGTAGCTACTGGGGGGGCGTAGGGGGGCGCCTCGCCCCCCTAATGTCGGCAACTTCGATGACAGTCGGCAAATTCTAGGTAGTCAGTATCAATCGATACAACTGTAAAACACCCTTTTTTTTTTTTAATTTTACATGTTTTTTATTTAAAACATACACTAAAAAACACTAATCCTTAGTATTTTTCTAAAGGATTTCTTCCGAAAATCCGAAGTTTGCCTCACCATTTTTCGACTTCTCGTGACTGCTGAAAATAATTTGAAAAAAAAAAAAAAAATTCGGGAAAGACTAGTTTTTCTGAGAATTTGCAGTAGATGAGTAGAGTTCTAGTAGATCAAGTAGCATTAAAGATGATAACGACTTTGGTGAAGATATTCATATTTTTTCGTGTGCATGGACTTAACCCAAGAGTGGCAACAATCACACTTCGGCGACTATGTACCGTCCGAAAAAGACTGTTTATTGGACGAAAGGAAAGTTGAGTAAAAATGTTCTTCATTCTTATTGGATAGGAAAGCCACTATACAGGCCTCATTGAGATTGTGGCTAAAATTCTAGGATTGGACAGAACTCGATTATCATATTAAAATGCAACTGATCTGCCAAAGCCATAACTTGGTGGAAACAATTGTCAAAAACTCTATTTTAGTGGTCAATTGGAAGGTTTATCACTGTGTTTTCCTGCTCTTCAGTCGTCTATGTTTTTCTTATCTTAGGGTACAAGATAGGGACTTGCACGAGCCCGGGCTTGATCCGAGGTCCGCAGTCGGCCAATCGAAATAAAGACAATTTTCAAACGGGTCGGGTCGGCAGAATTAAGACATTTTTATCAACGGGCTGATAAACGAAAAATACGGGCCATGCCAGCAAATAAATTGAACGGACCAGCTAGGCCGGTAAAAAAAAATTAGTGGGCCTGCCAGCCCGATCTAAAAGAGTAAGCAAAACCGGTAAAATATTCCCTAGTTTCAATGAATATGATATTTGGGAGAATAAGTGTAAATGTTCGTCATGAACCGATGCTAGTTTGATAAATCAATACAGAAATGTTGCATGTCCATCAAAGAAGTCGGCATCAGGCATGGTGTCTGAGCTGAGTTTCTTTTTTCTTTAGCAGACTCGTGCAGTGCTGAAATCAAGCTTGCTTTTTTTCTCAATGAAGTCGAGACAGGCTGGAGCTGTACTTAATTGTTCTCAGGATGTATAGCGCAGACAACATGTTTTGTAAAAATATCAAAAACGATAATGTTCTGTTAAAGTAATCTTTGGAAATATATCGTAAGGTGGTCCAATGTATTGCTAAACAGCACATTTTTAAACTACTTTTAACTGTAAAGGCTTAAAACTGACAAGCCTGACTATTGGAGCGATTTTGAATCCAATAGTAATTTATATATATATATATATAAGGCTGTCAATAAAAGATTCTTGTTACGGCTTCAGGTTTTTCTCCTTTTTCGTGATGTCGGAACTGGAAATTTGTTTCAAGACGCTTTCTTTAACACTATTTTATCTAAGATGCATTGCCTTTACCAAAAAATAAATAACGTCATTCGATTGAATAGTTTCTAATGAGAACACCTGCCAATCTTATGCATTTCCGAAAATAAATGAATTCAGAGGTGTGTCCAAAAATAGCCCTTTTGTTTTGGGAAAACTTTAATAAATGTCGGAGAAATATTTTCACAAATCTACTTTTTATTAGACAGCTTCAAAAGTATTCTAAACTAAATTATTATTATTATTTTTATTGTTTATTTATTATGAATCCTTATTTGAATGTTTAAACGTCTAGAAAAAGTAGTCATTAATGTTGCTTTTATGTACTTTCTGTCGTGCGAACGCATCGTAATATACTGTATATACTGTAAGATATACTGTAAATTTATTATATAAATATGCATGCAATATTGTTAAAGGAATCTTAATTGTAGTTAAGACAAAATTGTGATTTTTTTTCCCTTACAGAAATTGATTTGGGCCAGATCGCACAGGGCGGGGCTGTGTACTATAAATATAAACGGACCAAACTTAAAATTTTTACATTGGATAGGCCGATCCAAGATAACTATCATTCGAGTCGGGACTGGGCCTGAAAATTCTGGCCCATAGTGAAATTCTGGCTCTAATACAGGAAAATTTGATGATAAACCTATCGATCATTGACGAAAATCAGGTCTGCAGGTGGCACTAAGAATGACTTTGGCAGACCAGTTGCACTTTAACATGCAAATATTGAAAATTCAGCCGTCAATTCGATGTGGTGATGATCCGTGCAGCTGATTCTCAGTCTGATGGCGTTTATCTTCTATATATCCGCAGCTGATGTGACATAGGTAAAGTTCAATGAAATGGGTTGAATAATTGAATCATTTAGTCGATTATTTACGTCTAAAGCCGATTATTGAAAAATTGACCTGTCTGTTGAATAAAATGTTTTTTTATCCCTTTTAGAGACTAGAGATAGAGATCCACATGGGTCATATTTTTCAGGCTCGACCTGTTTAAAAAAAATCTTGGCCCGGCCCTAAAAAAAAAGTTGGAATTTCACCCGAAACCGACCCACAAAATTCCAACTCAGTCCGATTGAATTCCTACTAAATAGTGATTTTTACTTGTATGGAGAAGTTCTGATTTAAAAAAAAAATACCTTAGAATTTTTCTAACGTTTATGATCTCCATTTATATAGAAATGACGTAGTTTATGTTTAAAATGAACCGCTGTTTGTTGTATGTAAATGTTTCAGTTATCCTTAATACTATTAATCCGTATTCCATGTATTGGAGATATAAATATCTTAAAAATGGTATACAGTAAAATCTTCTAAAACGGAATCGCATAGGAAAGAACAAAATCGTTATAGACATGTTTCCTTCTTAGCAAGTATAAAAATGTATTATATTTTACCCTCACATATTATTGCATTAATTTTGTATGGATGAAACGCAATTTTCAATTTAAAACATTATTCCGCCATAGGCAAATACTTTTTTATACATTTTACTACATTTTAATGAGCTTAGAAATCTACGGTTCTTTAAAAAGAATAAATTTTTATATTTAATTGAAGAATAAAGGTGATTTTAAACTGTATGCTTTTTTTGGACAAAATATTTTGGCCCGTGAAGGCTAAGAAGAATGAAATCAGTCCCGGCTCGGTACGGAAAAAATAAATTAGGCCCGGCCTGATCCGATCTTTCAGGAAAAAAGTAAGTCCCTATCCCAGCCCGACCTAGGAAGAGTAATAAAATAAATTTTGATTTAATCCTTTTTAATATAAATAAGTTTACTGTAAATAAATTCCAAGTAACTTCTTACTAAAAATTTCAACTTGTTTAATTAATTTGGATTCGAATTTCCTGCTGTACTATCAGCAATAAAATAAACAAATTTTCATTAATATGAAAATACGCAACTGGAATATTTATAGCAATATAACGTAAGAGGTAGTATAGAATGTCTATCTTTAAATCTATCTTATAGTCTCCTCAATAATTGTAAAATATTCGATGTTTTAAAGTGAAAAATTTAACCCATTAATGCTCAAATTATTTTCTTTAATAAAAATGAAATTTTTGGGTTTCCCACCACTTTTAAAAGAAGAATAACTTTGATCTTAATTTATTGCGGTCTCTTAAAAAATAGTACTTATTTATCTTTCTATTTACTGGTGTGAAAAGTGCTTTTTTGTCTTTTTTGTAATTGTCCCTAAAAAGGGACGCTAGGCACTAATGAGTTTATCTCGGTGGGTTAATAATGTTGAATTTTATATAGAACATACAGGATGTCTTAACATGAATTAACTGATTTAAAAATTCAATAACTTACAAATGGTCGCAGCGATTTAAAAAATATTTGCAGAAGGGTTAGGTAAGATGTGAGAAGTGTTTTTTACAGCGTTTCTCGACTTAAGTTTAAAATAGAAGAAATACATGGCATTGCTAACAATGGTTGTTAAATTGGCGGCCGATATATTGTTTCTCTTTACTGTCTTGTTGCGACAAGGAGATTAAATATATGAAATGACTCTCAGTTTCCAATGTAATTTTGTTATTAGGAGTCCACTGCATATATTTAATCTTTTTCTTTCACACCAGAATTGAGAAAAGAGGCCAAAAGAGCTCAGATTTAGCGCCTGTTGCTAACAGTACCATCTATCCCCGCTATTTTAAATTAAAATCGAGAATCGCGGTAAAAAACTCCTGCTATCTTACATTCTTACATAACACACTTGTAGGAATTTAATTTTACAGCTACCACAATTTGCAAGTTACTGAGTTTTAAAATCAGTCAATCAATTTTAGGACATCCGGTAGATGCATATACACAAATACAGAAACATACTTTTAAAGATAAACATGTATATTTTAAGTTGGTCGGCAAAATCGTCATTTACGCCCCCCCTAATGAATTCTACTTAAATACGCCCCTGGCCCTTTCGTCCCCCCCCCTTAGATCCGCCATTGCTTCTCCTCCCTTATGGTCTTGGTTCGATCTTAGACCGAGCGTTTACCTCAAGGAAGAACGAAATCCCCGCCAGGCCCGCCCCTGAAAAGAAAAGTGTGGCTCGATCCCGCTCTACAGGAAAAAGTAAGACTCGATCCGCCCTGGTTTTGAAAGTGTAAAGACCTGACCCAGTTCCGTGACTTAAAAATGGCGCGGCCCGGGTCGGGCCGCGCCGATCTCGAGTTTAAGTCCAATCTTTTTTCCGTGCGGGCAACGTTTTCGGACCCTTTACTGGGCTCAAGGGGGGGGCGATCGCCCCATCGCCCCCCCCTTAGATCCGCCATTGGAAGGAGGAAGCGTGAGGTTCGTGTTGGTGTGCTGGTAAGTAAATGTTTATTGTTCTATAATTCATTTTCTGTTCAAAAAATCCAAATGAAATTTTACTGAGATATTTAAAAAATAATAAATTTAAAATAACGTAACTTAATCTGTACACATGAAAAATGAAAAAAAAACTGCAAAGCCAGTACAATTTTTTTTTGACCGATTTTAATGGTCTGAATAAATTGGAAGGTTAAAGAATGTTTTAATTTTATATTGGTTAATAATTGTACTTGTTATGTATTAATTCTCCTTTTTTATTAGTTTTGAACCGTCAAAAATTGTCTTTAAAAGGTGCACAAATAAATTTCATATTTAATGAGTTAATTTATATATGCTATATATTGTATATTATATATATGTACAAACAGGTATAGATAAATGCACACAGTTATATTTATATAGGGTGGATGCTCCAGTTTTGGCCACTGCACCAGTTTTGGCCACATTGGATTGATTGCTATAAAGGACGTTAAATACTAATAAAAACATTAAAGACATTAATTAAACATTAAACATTAAGAGATTAAACATTAGTTTATTGTCATTTTCCATCTTTATGTTTATTTGTAGTTTCTTTTTTCTGATGATGATTGAGTAAATTCAATCGAAACGTGTAAAATTATTAAGATCTTTTAATGTTTTTATTAGTATTTAACGTCCTTTATAGCAATTAAATACTTTAATGCATATTTTGAAATGTTTTTAATGGACGTATATGAAAACTTCTATTTATAATTAATGTCACATTGGATTGGTTTACCCTCTATTTAGGCTGTAAGTTGATTTTAACAAATTATATGCATTTTTACTCCTTAATCTAACACTCTTTTATCATTTACAACCCCATTTGTTTATTTTTTGATAAAATATGACTTGCAAAAAAAAAAAAAAAAAAAAAAAAAAAAAAATTAATGTGTGAAACTATAGTGTTTGCTCACATGTATTAAGGTTTTTGCTTAGGTAACAAGTTTTCATGATCTTTCAATATTAGGCATTTATCGAACTTTATTCTGAAACAAATTGCTATGAAGCTTTATGAAGTAGGCCTTCTCTCTTTTGCCGTGTCATATTTAAATTATTTTTACAGCTTAAAGGGGGGTGGCCAAAACTGGTACTTTAAATTTGCTATGTGCACCAGCTATGGCCATGGAGTGGCCAAAAAGGGTATAACATTATGCTCCACTTTTGGCCGCAAGATTAACTATAGTGAAAATTTTAGCAATATATTTAGAAATGTTTTATGACTTATATATTTAAAAGTTCAATAAAATTACAGCATGATTTAGTGGTTTCTTGTATTTTTTCAAAACAAAATGAAGAAGGTGCATAACTTTTGTAAAATTTCAAGTACATGAATTTAGAAATAACAAATAATGTGAAAATTTTTACACTGTTTTAAATAGGATTCATTTCAACAAGTTTAAAAAAGACAATTCTGTACTCTTAAAAAATGGTCTAGATTGAACACTGTTATAAGTTAGGAAGTATAAAATTAATGCATTTCAGAATTCATTGTCAGCTTTTCAAGATGGCTAAGTTTTGTAGTACCTTGTTCTACCTTGCAACACAAGTTTACTGAATGGAGACTAGTTTTTACTATTGTTGAATCTCAATATCGTCATGTTTATGATGGCCAATTATCTACATGAGAGATATGAGCCGAAGAGAAGGTGGGTGCCCTCTATGAAGGTCTTTGTAAGATCCTAGCCCATATTTACACAAGGAAATCTAAGGTTTGAAGAAAACTAACTCCAAATGATTAGGCTGACAGGCAGCTAAGTACTAAGAATTAAAGTTAAAAATAAATTGAAAAATAAAATGGATTTTAGAGATTGTCAAAATACTATTTAATGTAAAAATGGAATAATTTCAAGAATCTAGTTATATAACTGTAAATATTAGTATAGTATAATATATGATATATATAAATGAAAATGTACAAAATGTTAAAAGAGGCTTTTTATGTCCTATAAGTCTCTTTTATAAATTAAATATATTTTTTGTTTTTAAATTCAAATTTTCAGTTAAAATCAACTTAAGTATATTTTATTTGTTGTTTTTATGATTTCATTAAAAAAAAATACAAATCTTTTTTATACAGCAAACAAATATGTATGTGGTAAAGCAGATTTTGCATAAAAATGCTTTATTTTTACTTATTATCAGATATGTTTGCTAAATTACAAGATATTGGGGTGGCCAAAACTGGTGCAAATTGAAACAAATTACTTAACGAGTTATTACTCGCAATCTAAAATATTTCATAGAAAGTTAGTATAATTAAAAGAAAGAAGACTAAATTTACTAAAGAATATTATTGTGATTTAATATGCTTAATTCAGTCAGAAACTATAAAATTTCCATTTCAACTTTTCTCTTAATGTGGTCAAAACTGTAGCATCCACCCTATATATGTTCATCCAAGCTCACATCATCTGCACATCAGTGATTTTTTTAAATTATTATTACACAACTACTCGGCATTCGGTACCTCGGTATTCAGCCGAAGTAGCCAAGTACTCTATATTCGGCTACTCGGCCAAAGCACTACTCAGTACACCACTAATATTCCTCATGTGATTTTGGAAAGGAATGAGCTAATCATTAAAATTTTTTTCAACATTAAAACTTTTTTAGTTTCCTTAATATTTTCATTTAAATCCAAAGGTGCCAATAACTATAAATAGTGCCAATGACTGTACTGTTTATCCTCTGTATATATATATATATATATACAGTAGACTCCATCAAATCCGCAAACCAGAAATCCACAACTCTCTAAAATCCGCACTTTTTTATGGATGTAAACAATGAAATATTCAATTCAGATATTGGGACAAAATTTGATTTTTTTTTAGTTATATCAATTCTATATATTTTTTAATTTGTAATTTTCTTGATAATAATCTATTCATGTTTTTTCATGAAGAAAGAAAAAAAAATTTTGGAAAAAATTCAAGATATTGCTGCTATCACTGACAATCACAATCTTCTTACCAAATAACTTGATTAATGCATAAATATTTTTTGGTTATTAAGCTTGGCTAAACTTGAAAAAAAATCCTTATTTTATGATTTTGATGTGAATTAGTAATGTACTTTTATGAGGCAAGTTTTGTTGAATAATTTTGGAAAAAATACATTTAATTTTCATAATGAATATTTAATCATACATTATTGTTGTATAACGAATAACTTGATCTTTGCTATTAATATTTTAATCATTTTAAAAATTACCTAAATTTTTATTATTTTAGTTTATTACTTATCTTAATATTTTATTATATTGTAAGCATTCATTAAAGTACTGATTGCATTATTAATTACACTCAAGTTACTGTTTAAAAAATGTAAACAAAGCAAAGACCAGAAATCTGCAAAATTCTAAAATCCGTACAACCTCTGGTCCCAAGCTGTGCGGATTTGAGGGAGTCTACTGTTTATATATATATATATTTTTTTTTTTCTTCACAAAAATGACTTTTTTCCTCTATTTTTTTTTCTCTCAAAAATGGACCCCCAAAAATAAAACCTGGATTGACCCCTGTCGTGTCATGTTGAATGTTGAATTCAGAAACAAAAATAACCTTTTACAATTGTAAAAAAATGACTAATCTGCTACTTGTGAAAATAATCAGTCAAATAATTTATGTATAGAATATGTTTGTATTCCTATATGTATAAAACATGTATTTTTGAAAATCATACTTAATATATTTTTTTTCTTTTCATATACATGCTTTATGGGAGCTGGGGAAACTTATTTTGGATTTCATGCAACTTTTTAAAGGTAAGTACATTACATAAACTAATATGAAGTATTAAACTAATAATAATTCTTTTAATTAATGCAGTAGACTGACTCTCTCAAATCTGCAACCCCAAAATCCACAACTCTCATATAATTTAAGGATGTAAAAAATGAAAAATGTGACTTTTTTAGTTTTATATCAATTTGTTAATGTTACTGAATTCATATTTTTCATGAAGGAAGGGTTAGTTTATTTCTGAAAAATTCGAGATATTGCTGATATCATAGGTAGTAACAGTCATCTTATTACCATTACTATTAATCTGCCCTTCCTGATCACTCTCTCCTGACTTAATAAAAAAAATTGAAATTTTTGAAAAATTTCTGAAAGCACCTCCCCTTCCTTAAAGATCACTAGGAAGACGTAAATTATGCCAAAAAACCGCAGAAGAGGAATTTTATCTAATGATTCCTGAATAAACGTGAATTTTGTCAAAGAATTGTAAAAAGAACACACATTTCTTCAAATGATCACCAAAAATTCATGAATTTCATAAAAAGAGAATTCTATAACACGAACATTTTATCCAAAGATTGTTAAAAAAAATAAAAAACAGGAATTATGTCACTTCTAAAAAAATTCTATCAAAGGATAACTGAAAAACATGAATTACATTAAAAAAAATCTCTAAAAGAAAGACTGTCAAAAAATCATGAACTTTTTGAAGGATCACCAAAAAACGCACTTTTGTCAATAGATTGCAGAAAGGAACGTGTGTGTCAGATTCACAAAAAAAAATTGTCAAAAAATTGCAAAAAAAGTAAAAGTTTCATTGCAAAATTAGAAAAAAATGCAAATGTTATCCAGAGTTTCCCCCAGATGGTTTCAGGGGGACACTTTCCTGCCCTTTAGTTAAAAAATAGCACCCCTTCTGCCCCTCATGCAAAAACTGCACCCCTCTTGTTGCTCATTCAAAAAAAATAAAATAAATAGTGCCCTTCTTGCCCCTGACATTTCAAAAGACACAGGCCCTTCAGCGATGATGCTGACGTGCTATAGAGCGTAAATTATGTAAAAAACCGGCGACTGAACACAAAAAATGGCTCTTATGTGCCCTACAGGATGCATAATTTCATTAAAAAAAGGCAAATTTCATTTTCTTAAAATCGAGAAATAAAGGCTAAATTCCGGCAAGATTCATGAAAAAATGGCAAATTTCATCACCCCCTCCTCCCGAAAAACGGCAGATTTCCTCAAAAAAATCATAAAAAACAATAAATTTAGTCCAAAACTCAAGATAAAACGGCAAATTTCACCAAAAATTCGCGAAAAGAAAGCAAATTTCATTAAAATAACCAGAAAAAAAGGCAGATTCGCCAAAAGATCTCGAATAACGCAAATTTCGTCAAAGGAGCTTAAAAAAAAGTTAATGCCAGAAGTGAATTTTTCTGCTCTAAAAACTAATTTTCCTGCTTTAAAATTTTGTTTTTAATGCTTAAAAAATGGATTTTCCTGCTTCACAATCAAGGGCGTGAGAAAATTGCATCCAGTGCATAATCAGAAGTTGACGGCACCGCTCCTCCCAAACTTTTTCTTGTGACTGCCCCAAAATGACGTTTGTAGTATAAATTTAGTGCCCCCTAAATTTCCGCGCCCAGGGCAACTGCCCCCTTCACTTACCCCTTTCGCACGATTCTTCTCACAATCTGCTTTTGACTGTCCAGAACTTTCTAAATGTGACTCCTGAAAGCACCCGTTTATTAAACAAAACAGAATCCTTTATTCAACAGAAATATTCTCTTTTACAAAAAAAAAGTCTGTTTAAATAAATTTGTCTTGCCCCTTTTTAAAAAAATTGAGAACAATAGTGATACTTGTTAGCTTGTTCTTGATACTTTTTTTTGTGCCTTTTTTTCGAAATTTGAATTTTTTTGTGACAAAATTTGCGGTTTTTTGCTATCTTTTGACAAAATTTGCTATTTTTGTGATCTTTTAACCAAAAGATGCAGAAAATGTTTTCACTCTCAACATTTTCCCAAATCCATATAAAAATTTCCCCAAATGTTTACTATACATGGGTGCAAGTTTTCAGTCTACAGGACGGAAATCCGTCTTTTAAAAGTTCCCGAGGACGGAAGCGGGACGGAAAAATCTCAGACGACGAAAAATGATCGCGAAAATGACTCGTTTTTCGCCAAAAGATCGCGGGAAAAGACACGATTTTTTGTCAAAAGATTATAGATAAAACATGATTTTTGACAAATGATCGCAGAATAAGGCGTTATTTCTGACCGGAAAAACACAGAAAAAAGTGCTGTTTCATGCAGAATATCGCAAAAGAATGCCTTTTTCGTCAAAAAATTGCAGAATAAATGCGATTCCTGTATGACGGATCTCGAGAAAACGTTATTTCCGTCGAAGAATGGCAAAAATTAGGCAGTCTCTGTCAAGGAATCGCAGAAAAGACGCGATTTTCCTCAAATGATCGCAGGAAGACGCTATTTCTGTCAGAATTGCGGAGAAAATGCGATTTTGGTCAAAAAATTGAGGAAAAGGCGTTTTTCGTCAGAAGACTGTGAAAAGAGATACGATTTTTTTTTTTCAAAGGATTGCTGATAATACATGATTTCTGTCAAAAGATTGCAAAAAAGCGCGATTCCTATCGAAAGATCGCGAAAATGATGCAGTCTCTTTCAAAGAATCCCGAAAAGGACGCGATTTCTGTCAAATAGCGGAAAAAAGTTATGTCTGTCAGAATTGCGGAGAATACACTATTGTTTGTAAAAGGAGCGAAGAAAAGACGCGAATTTTGTCAAAGGATCACGAAAAAGTTGTGAATTTTTGTCGAAGGATCATGTAAAAAACACAAATTTTTGTCAAAGAATCATGAAAAAGATGCGATTTCCGTTAAATAATAGCGGAAAAAACATTATCTTTTGTCAGAATTGCAGAGAAAACACTTTTTTTTTGTCAAAGGAATGAGGAAAAGACGTGAGTAATCTAAAGATCGTGGAAAAGACACTAATTTTGTCAAAGGATCGTGAAAAAGTCGCGATTTTCGTCAAATGATAGCAGAAAAGAAAAACGTTACTTTTTGTCAGAATTGTGGAGAAAACGCGATTTTTTGTCAAAGGAACGAGAAAAAGACGCAATTTTTGTCAAGATCGTGTAAAAAATGCAAATTTTGTCAAAGAATCGCAAAAAAAGTCAGGAATTTTTGTCAAAAGATTGCGAAAAGTCACGAATTTTTGTTAAAGAATTGCAAAAAACGTGATTTTTGGTCAAAAGATCATCGATCTTTTGACCAAAAATCACTTAAATGAAACGCTTAAATTGAACCAAAAATGATTTTTATCAAAAATCGCTTAACAGATGCAATTTCTGATAAAAATCATGGGGAAAAAGCGAATTTTGTCAGTCATTTTTGTTTTGAGCGGTCATGGAAAAAATCGTGAATCATCATATTCACTCGAGGGAGGGGGGGGGGGGGAAATGATTCAAAATATTTTCAGTCCTGGCCAAATTTGAAACTTGCAACCATGTTACTATATGTAATCAGGGTTTGAAAAAACCCGGGTTTTTTGAAAAAGCCCAACCCACTGGGCCCAGTAGTCTAAAACCCGGGGTTTTTTCGTGCTTTTTTGAAAAAACCTGGGTTTTTTCGGGTTTTATTGAAAAATTTTAGAGAACTCTCCAAATTTCTAATTTTCATGTGCATAGTACCTAAGTTTTTCATTTATCAGTGAAACAAAGGTATAATTTTGCATTAAGTATAGATTAACAATAAAAAAACACATAAAAAGAAAAAATATATATAGATGTAAAAAGATTATTTTGTATCTCATGGAACTAGATTACTGGAAGAATAATATATTAAACCAAGTGCAACTGAATTTCTTTATATAAATCTTAAGTTAAACAGACTAATTTTTGCAATTCCTTTCAATTACATCAATAGAAATCAATTTAAAGCAGCAACATTTATGTAAATATTTTTATTTTTGTGAAGAAAAAAATAGAATTCATATATATATATATATATATTACAATTTAAGCAACATTATATTGCAATAGTATTAAATTGGATTATCTAAAAGTCAATGTCAGTCATATTTATAAAGTTAGATCGTAAATGGCAATACAGTTTTACTAGTTTAGTTTTGTATGCCATCTGTAAGCAGTCATTTAAAGTATCTGGATACATTTTAGATTATATTTTATCAGGGTTATTTAAGTTAATATGGTTCCGAATGTTTGAAAACAAGGTACTTACTACTAAATACAATTTAAAATAACTAATTGATTACAAAAAATTTATAAATCAATGACAATAATAAACATTATAATTTTCTTTTTACAAAAATTAATTATTAGTAATAATTTTAACAATGAAATTATTATTATTAAAGTACTATACCAAAATTTTTTCGTTATAATCTGTCACCATTTTTGTGTTGAAAATTACTGTATAAACTTTCATTGAACATTGAAGTAGGATAATATATGTTGCGATTAATCTAAAAGCTATAACAATACAAGCAATCATGATGGGGATCACATTTCAAGCATCATCTTTAGACAGGCCTGTCCAACCTTTTATTGAGCAAGGGCGCATTTCAGCTCTTGGCAGTCAATGAAGGGCGCCATTATTCGCATGATCAAAAATATGGGGCAATAATTACCGTATACAACATAATATATGTACGTTTTAACTTAATGCAAATGAATCTTTCAACAGTAGACAAAAAGCCCATACAGTTTTAGAGTTACATTAAATTTTAAATTACACATTTTTCTATGAGAAATATATCTCAAAAATGTTTGTAGGGCATGGTATAAAATTTTTTAATTGTACCTATAATAGAAAAAATAACAATAAACATGTAAATCAGAGACATTGATAGGTTTCTTTTAAAATGTGAAAATACGCTTTGATTTATTTTGAAGGCGTGAACTAGTTTTATAAAAAGTACAAAAACAAAGACAGCCATAACAGTGAACCCATGTAGGTAGTTCCAGAGAGATAGTCTCGAAGTGCTTTCATAGATGCAAATCTTTCTCACAGTTTTATTAATTTTTCTAAGGAAACAAATAAATAAACAAACCTAAATAGCCAATGGGCTACTGTGACTACAGCAAAAAAATAAAAGAAAAACTTTCATGCATATGTCTTGAAAGAGGTGATTAAAGGTGAAAAATGTTTACTTTTATGTTATTTCTTAAATATTAAAAGAAGCTAATTCCAATTGTTACCAGATTTAAGCTTTACAATTATACTTTATTAATAATTACTTGAAATTGTGGAAATATGTATGAGCGCGTTTCTGGTTTTTAATGTGTGTTGACAGGTTTTGAAAGTATGCCCTTTACAAATGTTAGTGATTTTGAAGAAAGCATTATTTATACTCGAATTTAACTTCTAAAATGTCTAATAACAGAAAAACTTCAAAGGGGCGCCAAGAAAATCGTCAAAGGGTGCCATGGCGCCCGCGGGCGCCGCGTTGGACAGCCCTGTCTTTAGATATACATTAAGATTTAAAGCACTTGGAAGCATTTTAAAATATATAGGCATGAAAATCTTCTTTATTTACAAACTAATTTATTTTATGATCATTTTATCAATAGTACTTAGAAATTCTTTTAAATATGGTTGGTTTGAAATATATTTAAATTTTCCATTCTCATATCTTAGATTAAATAATGAAACAGTTGTGAAACACGAGAAAATTTGAAAAAACCCACAAATGGGTTTTTTGGTGGGTTTTTTCAAGTGGGCCCGCCCAAAAAAACCCGGGTGGGTTTTTTCGGGCTGGGCCCACTTCGGCGAACCCTGTATGTAATACAGACATTGTACAGACACAATAAAGAAAAAGCTGAACTTTTACAGCCTAGCGGACTTTTGATAAAGTTTGTAATTTTTTTTTTCATATTGTTTTGACGAATTCATTCAAACTGAATTTGCATGTTTTTTGCAATCTTCCAACAAAATTAGAGGTCTTTCACATGATTTTTTGTCAAAATGTGCATATTTTCCATGATCTTTCCCCAAAACTTGAGTGTTTCCCATAATCATTTGACATAATTTGCATTTTTTCGGCGAAACTTCCATATTTTTTTATGATCTTTTGTCAAAATTTGCTTTTTTTCATGATTGTTTCTCAATTTTCATGTTTTTTAAAATTTCTTCAATGGAACTCGCTTCTCTTTCGCAATTCTTTGACAAAATTGATATCTTTTTTCAATCTTTCGACAAAATTTGTGTCTTACATGATCTTTTTCCAAAAATCACATATTTTATATGATTTTTTTTTTAAATCTTATGTTTTACACAATCCTTTGACGACATCCATATTTTTTCGACAATCCTTAAACAAAAATTGCATCTTTTTCGTAATTCTTCTCAAATCATGTTCTTTGACGGAAATGTCATTTTTTTTTGCTGGGATCTTTTGACAGAAATGTCATTTTCTTTGCAATCCTATGATGGAAATTGCATTTTCTTCTGTGAACTTTTCATAGAATCTGCATTTTTTCATGATTTTTAGACAAATTGTTGTTATTTGTTGACAAAAATTGATTTTTTTTCTATGACAATTCAACTATCTTTTGTTTTTTTTCTGTGATCTTTAGAAGAACGAGGCTCCGTTTGGTGCAGTTCGTACTCCCATTCTTCTCGTATTTCATCTGCTATTGCTACCTACACTGTCCCCCCCCCCCTCATTAAAAATGCCATCAAATTTTAATGCATATTTGTATCAATCTGTATTACCATAGGTAAAATATATTTTTCCAAACTTTCTCAATACATGTGCGAGTATATATTATTCTGAGATCGAGTTTGTAAAGGTCACCATACAGATCTTTTTAATTGTATTGTAGGGGCAATTTTTCTGTCTTGAGTAACTTTGTAATTCATTGTTAAAATCAATTGTACATTTTTGTGCAAAATTTCCCTAGATGACCAAAATTTCCCCCAATCCTAGATCGCCAGATTGGACATATTTCTGAACCCCTGCTTTAAACAAAATTTGCCATTTTTGTGATCTTTTAACAAAGTATGCCGTTTTTCCGCAATCTTTTTATGAAATTTGCCGTTTTTTTCTTTCTTTTTTTTCAATATTTGCAGTTTTTTAGCGATCTTTTAACAAAACTTACGTTTTTTTTTTCTTTTAATTTTTTAACAAAATTTTTGGATTTTTCTCTCGATTCTTTGACGAAACTTCTATTTTCTATGATTTTTGAACCGGTAGATTCTAGACTCAATTCTATAAAAGTGCCCTTTTCAGCACAGTAGTGCCCTGCCTCTTTTTAAACCTGAGGGAGACTGGTTATCAAACGATTGCAGAAAAAACACAAGAATTTTGCCAAAAAAATCACAGAAAAATGTGAATTCTGTTAAAAAATCTTTTAAAAAGTTAATTTAGTCAAGAAAACATGCATTTTCTGAAAAATAACTGCCACAGCCACAAAAATGTGAATTCCATTAAAGAATCATGAGAAAAATGCCCATTTCATCAAAGGATCTCAAAAGAAATGCTTTGAAAACTATTTTGTCAAAAGGCTGGCTGCATGAAAATGTGGTTTTCATTAAAAAATCTGAGGGAGGAAAAAAACCATGCAAATTTTGTCAAATATTGTTAAAAACTTCAAAGTTCGTCAAGCATCGCAAAAAACTTTACAATATAAATCAAATATCATGGACAAAAACCTGCAAATTTTGTCAGATATCACAGTAAAACACTACAAATATCACGAAGAAAACCACACAAATTTTGTACAAAATATTTTTCATCACAAAATGGGGGGGAGGGGAGCAGATTAATGATATTTTTTACAGTAAATATATTTACAGTGGAGCATTGTTTATATGATGCCGAAGGGATTACCAAAAAACGTCGTATAAACGATTTTCACTTCCAAAACAAGAATTAATTTTTTTCACTTAATTTTGATGTTTAACATGATGATTTGATTGAAGTAGTAAATTAAACAAACAAAAATAAACAAACAAATTACAAAAAAAAATAAAAAAAAATAATAAAAAAAATAATAATAAATGAGAAAGGGGGGGGGGGGATAAGTAAGCAATTTAGCAACCGAAAGGTTCCTCATTTGCAGTACATCATTTCGTTTCCATTTGAAGTCAAAGATCAAAAATGCCGCTTGGCCAACTAAAAGTCGCCAATACTGATAACAGTTATAAGGATAGTCTATTTGCAACTTAAAACAGGTTGGCGAAGCTGACGATCCCCCCTAAAAAAAGAATGACCCCTCCCAGTATAATCTGTTACACGTAAGTTGATTTTTCAGACTAATCGAATACCAGCTCACATTTTTATGATGTGGAGTGCATTTAATCACTCTTTGGTGTCATTCATAGCTGCCAACTTCCGCTCGTTTTTAAAATACACAAGGAAAATAAACAAAAATAAACCTATACCAAATCGAAAAATCGACGTATAAACGATTTTGGGCGTCATATAAAAGATATAGTTTTACATTAAAATGAATAGGAATGCATTGGGACCACATTAAAGCGTCGCATAAATGTAAACGTATAAACGATGCTTTACTGTATATATTAATCAAGCTTTTTTTTTTTGGTTTTTATATTAAATTTGGCTAAACCTGAAGTAAAACTTTCTTATTTTATAATTTTGATGTAAATTAGTAGAGTACCTCTATGAGGCAAATTTCATCGACTAATTTAGGAGAAATGTGTTTCATCTTTATAATGAATATTTAATCATACATTACTGGTTATTAACTTGATCTTTGCTTTTAATATTTTAGTCATTTAAAAAATTATCTTAAATTTTTGTTATTTTAGTTTATTATTTCTATTAATATTTGGTACTACTGTTATCCCGTCGACCAATTTCGCTAAATTATACAAATCGCCAAACTAATAGCCAAGTTATACATATTGACATAATTTTTATTTTAGATAAAGAAAAAATGAGGCATGAAAGGCACAAAACAGTACAGGCATGAAAGAGTTCCTCCTAAAGGAGGAATTCCACCTATTTTTTAAGCAATTTTGGACATTCTCTGGATTAATGCAAAGAAAATTTTACGAGGCTATTAAAGAAGGGGTGGAGGGCTGAAAAATCGCCTGACATTTTGTCTATTCAAACCCTTGGAGTTTGTTCTTGAATTGTTGTGAAAAAAAGACATAAAATGAAAAATGAGCTTATGTCATTAGCATCTGAAAATCATATAAATGAAGATGTTCAAAATGTCTTTTAAGAATGTTTTTAAGACATTAAAAATTCAAAGTGAAAGGAAGGTTTTTTGGAATAGAATATTTTATACTATTTATACTATACAACACTTTTGGGTAATTTCTGTGATATCTTTTTTGAGAAGTATGTCTGAAGCAAAGAGTATTGTTAATAATTTCTAAGTCATGAAAAACCCCAGTAATATGTCCAGTTACATTTAATTTGATTAGATATGTAACTATTAAACTGACGCTTAAATTATAAGACTTTGGTGCCACTATATAGATCCTACCATTTAATCTTATAGTTTGGCGATAATTTTTTGGTCGACGGGATAATCTAGTAGTACCTATATTTTTATCACATTGTGGGCATTTATTATAGTTACGATTGCATTATTAGTTGCATACAAATTACTGTTTAAAAAATACAAAGCAATGACCAGAAATCTGGACAACCTCCTGTCCCAAGCTGCGTAAATTTAAGAGAATCTACTGTATTAATATTTACTTTATCTAGAACTAGGAGTAGGGGTCGACCAAATAATTGTTTTGTTGATTTGGTAAGTAAACTTATTATCGGTCTTTGTCTAAATATATTAAAGTATTCATCCAAATTTTCCAAGTAATTAATTAAAAAAAACAATTAGTAAAGCATTATTAGTTTTAAAAATGCACAATGACTAATGTTCATTTCATTTTTTTTATATGCTAAAATAAGTGTTCTTTTATAGAGTAACATTTATATTTGTATTCAAAATTTAACATGGAAAAAATTACAGTGTAAAATAAGTCAAGTGTTATTTGGTTGGTATCTGATTCTTTTTTCATTTAAATCAATCCAGATTAAAAAAATATTTATTTGCTTAAACACTGAAGGCAGATAAAATTAAGTATTTTCGTAGAAGTGAAAAATATCTCTTATTTAAAATTAAAATTGACTAAATGATGAGTTTCAATATTATGTGCATGAGTTCAGTGGCATCAACTTTTTAAAAATATTGGGTGGGCTCAATTTTAGTGATAGGTGGGTGGAGATATCAAGTTATTGGGTGAGCTCGCGCCCCATGGACCTATATAAGTTGGCGCCACTGCATGGGTTCAGAGTTATGCTACACTACAAAAAACATGTCAAAGACCATTTTCATTAAAGAAAAAAGACAAACTTTTTTTTCTTAAATAATCTTTGCAGGGTTGGGTTTCTGACATGACAAGTGTCAAAAACTGGTTTAAACCGTCAAAAACATGTAATGTGCTTTAAAACATTCTAAGAACAAGAGGGAAACATTGTATTAGTCTTAATGATTTAAGTAATTTTTTATTAAACATTAATTACTGTAATTGAATAATTGCAAAAAATTAAATTATTTTAATTGCAATAAAATTTTTTTGTATTTTAGAATGTTCATACAGAAGAAAATGATTTTTTACGGTTAATAATCTTGATCACTTTTACCCCGCAGCATTCTATAGCACATAATTAATTTAGTACATTTATTTACACCCAAACAATTTCTGAGTTTAGAGTGTATGAATATGAAGCCAATGTTAGAAAATACTCTCTCAATTGATGCTGAACTAGCAGGGCTTGATAGCAGAAGCATTGCTAATTGCTATTGCTGGTTGAGCAAGTTTGGATGCAGGCCAAATTTTTGGATTTATGACAGATTTTTTTTCCCCCCAAAATGATAATATACAATACAGTAACAATGAATTTTTAATATTACATCTAATGTTGTATATGTGTGACAGATGTGTACTGTGAAATTTTACACATCAGTGTAGTATTTGAGGTTTCTTACAAGATTTTTGACAAGATGGTTTAAACCACGGTTTTAACCGGATAAAACCGCACACTGTCAAAATCTTGCCAACCCTGATTCTATGTAAATGTAAGGTAAAATCAAAAGAACTGTGTATGATAAAGAAGCGGAAAAAGTGATGATAAAACATCTGTCCTTAATTATTTCTACATTAGATTTTTTTTATTTGTTTAAATTTATTTAATGTATTCTCTTTAATATACACATCAAATAACTTTATCCCTCCCTAAGCCTATCTTATGATTTTTATATCCATTAAGCTAAAATTGCTCTATTTTTATAAACCACTAATTAAATGAAATGTAAAAATTGATGTACCTGTTATATTTGAGAACATTTCTATTTAATATATTTATACTTATAGACTATCAATGAATGAGCTTAACTGCTTCGCTGATTTGAACGTATGTCAAGCGTATAGGCAAAGATTTTCCCATCCCTGTTAAAAACCGGTATTTACCATTCTGGGAATTACATTTTTTCTGCATGGTAAAAACTAATTTCTAAAAATAAATATAAATTGAAAAAACTTAAAATGTCAGAATTTAGTCTTAAGTAAACTGCTTGAAAGATTAAAAGAAACAAAAAAAAAAAAAAAAAAGAACTGCAAAAATCAAATGTACACAGGGTGAAAGTTTTATAAAGAAGTTTTAGGAAAGAAAATATTCATTTCTCTAGAATTCTAATTCCAAAATTTAAAAAAAAAAAAAATCTTCCTCGATCATAAATATTTTAATTGAGAAAAGCTAGCCTGAGAAGATGACCAACATCGCAGTTTTTATTTACTTGTTTTCTAATACGCGTCGAATATGTTTTCCGAAGCTCATCCATACATTATCGGTCGTTAAAGAACGGACAGTTTTTTTTCGCTGATCCACAGTAATTCAACCACAGTGATGTCAGCTGCCCTTTCCTTATTGGCTGGGAGCCATAAGAAGAGAAATTTCTCCATGTTGTGTGAAACAGAATGCGCAATAGTCGGGTCTTGTATAGAGAGGATGTTAAAGAGTCGTTTGTGACAATACACGTTGTGATGTCGCTTGTACGTTGTCATGTGTGTGCTTTTGAGGCTTAATATTTTTATGTATTAAATTCTTTGCCGTTTAAAGATGCAAGGAATCGAGTTTATTGAAGAATAGGATTCGTTAAAAGTAGACAAAACAGGACTGAAAACCAAGTGGAGATTTGAATGGCTAAAAGAGCCTATGATGAGGGGGGGAAATATTAGCACGTGGTGCCGAAAGCTAAAAGATAAACGCTGTTGCTACTGTATTTTATGCCATTCAACACTTAAGTGCGGAAATAATGACAAGAAAACACTACTTAAGCATAGTGGACATTTTGCAGACATGCTCAAACAGAACACTACTCTAGAAAAAAAGAGACACTTGTCCTTCTTGACCCAGAATATTTTCAACTGGTTTGTTAAGAGTCCCCTTGAATTTGTGATATTTTCCTGGGATCAATTGCATTTCCACAGGGTGCATAAGAAGTGTTGAAAAGGGATACCAAGCACATCAAAAGATTTTAAAAGTCAATGGGGACATAAAAGAAAATTAAGAGTCACCAACATTGTGCCCTGCTAAAAGGGCTTAAAGTCAATACAAGTAAACTCTTATGTTCAAAGAATAAACTGCTCTACCTAGTGAAACATTGATACCTTGAAAGAAAATCGTATGAAGTATCTTTTGATTAATAAATAATTGACCAATAAATGTTTGATGCAGTTTCATGAATATATTATTTTGAGGTTGCTATGTGATATACAAATACTTCTTGTTATTTTATTTTTTGAGTAATAAATCCCAGTGTCCAAGTAAACATTTTTGGCCATTAGATTCAGCAAGAAACAAAAATATCACACAACAGATGGCACTGCTATCAGGGTTGCAAAAAAGCCGGCTAAAATTAAAAAAAGCCAGGCCGGTTGGCTTTTATTGATTTTAGCCGGCTTTTTTTGGCCAAAATTGGCCTTTTTTGGCCATAATTGGCTTTTATACAGCGAAGCCTTTTTATTATAAACAACACATTTTTAAGTGTCTTTTAACTAATTTTAATGATGTTTAATTTACTTTGAGTTTAATAAATGTATTTATTAATATGAAAAATTGGGATTTTAATTATGATTCATTATGAGAAATTGGGTTACAGCCCAAATTTTCAATAATGAAGACATTAATACTAGAATAACACATTGATGGAGTTGCTAGTGGTTTATAGTCAGAATTGCAAATATGTCAGCTAAATTATAAAATGGCCATACCAAGTGCTTTTTCTGATTTACATTGATCTTTAATCCTACCTTTGTTTTTCCATTTTTACTGCTTTATAAAATTAAAGGTTACTTAGTTACATGTTTTATTACTTAACTAATTTTAAGAGTTATTAAAATGTCATGTTTTATTCGCTATAAACATTTAAAATCATACATATAAAAAAACACCACTTCTCACTATTGAAAATAGTATTTCGAAGTATGCAGATTTCATAATATATTATATTTCACAATTTATTTCAGTATTCTCAATTAGCATATGCATGAATATATTCATTCATGCAAATGGGCATATATGCACTTTTAAATAACAAAGAGCTATTCAAAATTTTAATTCAACAAATTTTATTAACTTTTTTTTTTTTTTGTTTAATTTTATGTAATTATGTATTAAACTTTCCTCAAATATTGAATCCTTCCTAATTTCTCTTTCAACATTGTTCATTTTATGACTTAATCTTTACATATTGACCTGTAACAATGTTTCCATGAATGCTTTGATGTGTTTCATTTTGTTAGTGTTCATTCTAGGCCATTTTTGAAGGGTGCAGCACCCTGCCCTTTTTAAAAGTAGTAAAATGCACCTCTGATTTTACCCAGAGATTTTTGATAAATATTTTTTTTATTCCGTAGTATTTCTAAATTTGTGTGCCCAAAAATGATAGAATTTTTTCATTTCTTTAAGAAAAAGAACATGAAACTATTCAATCATGTTTTAATTTAATTGTATTTCTAATTTTTATATCATAAAATCATTCAAAATTAATGTTACTTGATTTATCATAATTAAAAATTATGTATTTTGCTGCTTTCTTTTTTCCCTTTCTAAAGGCAATAACAATTTTTTTTTCTTGCAAAAGTGCCCTTTTTAGTGAATAGCACCATGCCCTTTTTATATCTATAGGGAATACTAATTTTGTCATAATTCCATTAAATATAATTCTTAAGAATGTGTAATATAAGTAGAACTATGAAATGTAGAAGTTTAAAACACATTTTTTGAGTATATTTTCTTTTTCCAAGATTTATATTTTTCAGACATAATGCCTTCACAGTTGACTCCTAGCAGTTATAAACACTTATTTATTTGAAAAATTAAATAGAAATTTATAACCTTTTTAGTAGCAAATTATTAAAAATGTATTAAAAATAAATCAATCCAAATTTAATATGGATTCAATTCAATACAAATTAACACTTAAAAAATAAAAGCCGGCTTTTTTCAATTTTAGCCGGCTTTTTTTAAGTGGATAAAACCAAAAAAAGCCGGCTGGCTTTTTTTGGCCCGGCTAAAAGCCGGCAACCCTGACTGCTATGTTGTTATTCACAATTTTCACAATAGCCATATCTGAAGAACTAAAGCATGGAATTTCACAGTGGTGTACCACGTAGTACTTTGGCCGAGTACCGAGTAGTGTAATAAGGAAAAAAAAATACTGATGTGAGCTTAGGTGCACATATATATATAAATATATCTGTGTATACATATAACATAATTACATATATAGTATATTTATAAATTTACTCATTAAATTTGTAATTTATTTGTACACCTTTTTAAAGACAATTTTTGACAGTTCAAGACTAATAAAAAAGGAGAATTGACACGTAACAAGTATAATTATTAATCAATATAAAATTAAAATTTTCTTTAACCCTCCAATTTATTTTGACCATTGAAATCTATCAAAAATAAAAATATTTATTGGTTACTGTTACAATTTAAAATGGATTAAGAAAAAAAAAAACCAAAGTTTTTTCTCTTTAAAATTTCTTTAATACCTGTATTAACAACTTTATATCCACATATTTACCAATTATTCAGGTATTATCGTAAGTTCAAAATGGGGGAGTTTTCTACGTTCTTTAAATGACTCGATGCAATATACTTACTTTTTTAAAAAGGAATTGTGAATTGGATTTATTGTATATAATAAATTGTACAGAATGCTGTATTAATAACTCATATAATATAAATAAACCTGTTGAAATATACATAGAGTGTTATATGTTTATACTATTTTTTTGAAAAAGAATTTTGAATTTTTTAGTAGTTGGACGTAGAAAACTCCCCCATTTTGAACTTATGATAATACCTGATATAATTGGTAAATATGCGGGTATAAAGTTGTTACAATTTATTGAATAATGTGAAAAATTACTTGAGCAAGAGGAATGTGGCACTAGTACTAGTTTATAATCTCTGCATGAAGAATTGGTACAAAAAAAGTACCGGCTTTCTTAACAGAAGACTGACACTCCATTTGCATGGTGAGGAGGAAAAAAAAAATTTTTACCGATTATGTGCAATTTTGCAAAAAAAAAAAAAAAAAAAAAAAAAAAAAAAATATGTGCACCTTTAACAACTGTTTATTCTGAACGTATATTTTCAAAAACAGGCCAAATTTATAGTATTAAAAAAATGCCCTGTCTACTGATAATGTAGAGCGTTTAGTGTTTTTGCACCATAATTTGAAATGTAATAAATTTAATTATTTTTAATATATTTATAATATTTATAATATAATTTAATTGAATTTATTGCATTTTCAGTTCCTTTATCCAAAATAGTCTTTTCTGTTTTCCTATATATTATGTGAAACTAAATTTTAATTTGGAGATATTTTATGAGGATTTAGTTCTAAATTTTTTCTATATTTTGCAGGCATATTATTATATACTGAGTTTTATGAATTACTGCATATATTATACATTCATATTCAAATAACTTTTAACAGACTTTACTGTATTACAGAATAACTTTTTAAATTCATATGCTTAAAAAATGAATTTCTTACAACAACTCTGTATTAGCCGAGTACTCAGCGAATTGACCGTGTACCGAGTATTTACCGAGTACTTGGTAAGGCTCTAAAATTTCATAAAATTTTAGATTTAGTTAGTACTGGTTATAATATGGTGCTGATTACTTTTTGGTGTAAATTGCTCTGCAGGGGTGCTGCCATGGTTTATTTGTGATTATTGCAGTAGCTCTATCTCAAACTAATGCACAAAGTTTCACAAAACTTCAGATTCTGTGAGACCTTGTAAAACTATATCTGATTAGTTTTTGGTATGTATCACTCAATAGGTGGCACAGCCATGGTGCATTATAATTTGCGATTATTGCAATAGCTCTAAATCAAGAACTAATGAGTAGAATTTCACAAAACCAGGGTTGGTAAAAAACCATTTTTTTTTTTTTTATCCCAAGAACCATGTTTTTTTAGGGGGGGGGGGGGTTGAACCTTTTTTTTATGTTTTCCTGTTACATATACATGCATATTTATCAACAAAAACAAATAATTTTTAATATATAAGTAATAATTTGATTTAAAAGTAATTCTAATCAATATAATTATTTAATATACAATCAATTATGTAGAAAATTGAAATCATTTAAAACTTAAACATTTTTAGAAAAAGCTGTGTCTTATATTTTATAAATAAAATATTCTACATAATGAAACATTGATACCTTGAAAATATTAATGAACAATCTTTTGATTACTAGCACTATAAATAAATATAATATAGATTCTTATATAAAACTTCATATATATTATTTTCAACTGATTATTCAAAATAATTAGTTTGAAATACTTGTTACATGTGATATCTGATTTTTTGTTAGAAGACTACATGAATTATCTTTTATTGAAAAGTAAAGCTTTTTATAAAGAATTTTTGGAATTATTTGAGTTTAACAGTAGAGACTTTACACACTTTAAGTATTGTGTATTGCTATTTGAAACTTCTCTGAAACTACCAGGTTAAAAGAAAAAAAAAATGACAGTAAAAGAAGCAAAAATACAATTTAATAACTTTTTAGATTTTTGAAAAACATTGATCTTAAAATATAAAGTAGTTTTATAAATACTGTATTCTACTAAAGCATCTAAATAGCCATTGGACTGCATGCTTTATTAGAACACTTAGTATCTTTAAATGCCTGAACTAAAAATTACATAATTTTAGGCATTTTTGACTTTTTTTCTATTACGTCTCAAGCAAACCTTGTCTTGCCCCCCCCCCCCCTTCTGCTGATTTTCTTGGCTTGGTTATGCAATAGAAGATTTAAATATATCTTTTGCATATTTTAGTTAAATGTAAATAGGTGCTTTACTAGCGCCTAATTTTTGAATGTCTTCTTTTTCAATTTCATATTTTGAGCTTCTTTTTTATTCTTAAAAGATAATCCCTCTAATCAAGAAAATTTTCTTTTAAATCTTGTAGACCGAAGTTTTAACGATCATTTTATGTCATTATCTGTACATCTGCATCTCTCAAAGGCAAACACTTTAAAATCTAAATATTGCATATTTCATCTATTTTATCTTTGCTAAATTTACATAATTTAAGTGTTTTCTTTAGAGCTTCAAATATGTTCATCAATGCATGAAATTTGCATTCTACAAGCATACTAACATGACCTTGACTATGTCTTATGGTGACTATTGAGATAAAACTTAAAAATAGAAATTTTTTTCATCCAATAATTTGAAACACTTAAATTACAAAAATGAGAAAATATATTAGATTTGTTCTGAAAAACCAATTGGTTTGAACTATGCCAACATAGCTCATAACCAGGGCGTCGGAGTCGGGCCCATTTTTGAGAAAAGGGAGTCGGAGTCGTAAAAAACAACCAGACTCCGGCTTTTTTCTTAGACAGTTTGAAGTGAAATTAAACCAATAAAATGTAATTTTAAATCCATAGAAGGAATTCTTATTGTTATTTTTGGATTATGTCGGACTACCCAAGATAAAGAATCCCAATAAACTGCCCAGCGTACACAGGAGATGAAAACTGTTTTTAATTAGAAGCTCTAGTAGATCTCAGATTGTTTGCAAACTAGTAAAATTTTCATCTTCAATTTTATTTTCTTTTATCTTTATTCTTTACAAGAATAAAGTATAAGGAAAGGGCATGTTTACAAACAAACACTTCTGTCAACCAGTCTACCGCTACATTTTTTGTCAAAGCGATCATTGTAGGAATCATCTTGACAACGTAGCCCTATCATATCATACTTACTCATGCATTGGCAAACTTAGACCAATCAAATTCCCGGAACTCATCCGTGCAGTGTCAGTCGTTAAAGAACGGGCAGGTTTTCTAGCTTATCCACAGTAATTCGTCCACAGTGACGTCAGCTGCCCTTTCCTTATTGGATTCTTGAAAAATTGATTACTCATTATGATTACTCACAACTTTAATAAAGAATGTCTTCGGATTAATACAAAAATTTTACCAATCTAATGCAAAATGTCACTGGCTTAACGCATTGGTCTAACTAATACTTTTAATTAATTACTGTATTTGTGTTAATGAGCCAATTAAGCTCAGCCATTGCATTATTTGAGTTACAATTACTTTTTTTATTAAATTTAATAAAGTAATTTGTATACTTTTAAAATTCAAGAATAAATTGCTAAAAATGTACCTTATTTTGAAAATGACCCCACCACTATGCTGCATTTTAAAGGAAGTATTAACATGCATAAGTTATGAAAAAAGTTTTGGAATTGCCACATCTGATTAGTTTACTTCTATTTGAAAAATTTTCAGTACTGAGATTGAGAATAAAAGATAGTGCATATTTAAAGCTCATTTGTCAATTCATAAAACTAAATTCAGCATAGTAATAATCTTTTCTTTTTCCCGTGTCGCTAACACAAAACCCTTGATCAAAGTTTAAACTTGACATTGTGCTAAAAGAACTTGTGTAGAAAGGAGCTTGCAAATGAGCAAAACAACTTTGGTCAGTGATTCATTTTTTCGGATAGATTTTTAATTAACTTTAAAAGACATGAGAGACGTAATGAGAAACCCACTCAATACAGGGCTTGCACACATAAGTATATATATATATATATATATATATATATTTTAATTGGTTGTTCTAGTACCAGAATTTTTGTAATGTAGTGGTCGCTATATCCAAACTAAGGAAGAATTTGCATTAAAAAGGCAAATAATGCTTACAAAAATGAAAAATCCTGTCTCTAAAATGGATATATATTTTTTAATTTTTTATACGCATAAGCCCTGATTTATGTAATTTTAATTAAATTATTATTTTTGCAAAAGTATGAAGTTTATTGCTTTTATACAGCTGGTATTGCATCACACAAATATATTATTAACATGCTCGCTGCCGATAACTCTGCCCTCCATGTTAAATGATTGAGAATTTCACACGCTACATCGTGGCCAGACGAATGTGTTAAAAGTTGTTACCAATAGAATCCAAATATGACAAACAGAAGAATTATATTAATAATTTAAAAATTAAATGATAGATTTTTTTTTCATTAGAAAATTTAATAATTAAAGAAGTAAAGATGATATAAGCTCTGAAACTTAGTTCTCTAAAGCATTAAATAATTATGGGTGACAATAATTCTAAAATGTAGATTGCAGTTTCTTAAATTCAAAATTTTTGTTTACCTGTGAGAAGTTATGTTTATATACAAAAATGCATAAAGAATTGTATTATAAATATATTTTAATGTAAATGTATTAAGAGACATATTTATTAAACAAATTCTTTTATAGTTTAAAATTTTCATTCAACATGTATATTTTCAATAATTTTCAAAAACTATAATTATTGCTTTTTATTGTTTACAGGTGCTATTATGAAGAGAGAACCAGTTGTAATGAAAATGTAACAACTGCTATAATAACAATGCATTAAATAATTTGTCATTAAAAATTAATCTTTATTGTTCATAATTAACAATTTTTATGTTATTTAAGAAAAAAAATAAAGTGTTTATACTGCACATATTCTTATTTTGTTTGTATTAGTTTTTATATTTCTGTATTTTGTAATATTTTAAAAATAGAGTACAAATAAATAGTTAAAAAATATAAATACAATATAGCAAAAAAATATTAAGTTTTTTGTTACTACATTTTATAAATATGATGTGAACAGAGTGAAAAATATCTGTTTTGAGAAAAATAAAGTTCAAATTTATTTACCAGTGGATAAATATTACTGCACATATTTTTTCATAAAAGCAGTATCACCAGAACCTCTATTCAAAGCATTTGGTAACATGTTGAACTTTAATTTAAAAAAACTAAAAAAATGACCATTTTAAAATGTTTCAGAATGATCTCTAACTCCTCAATTCAACAAACTGAAAAATCATTTCAGCAGAAATAAGATATATAACAAAGAATATAGTTAATGAATCAGAAAAAACTGTCAAAAATTCGGTGACTGCAAGACCTTGAAAATATAACTTTAAAAATGTATTCATCTGAAGTTGAAAAAAAAAAATTAACTGTGCATAAAATGAAATTTTATTATTTTCTGTTCTTAAATATAAATATATTTGTCATAAATATCATTTTCTAGGGAAAAGAAAAACTATTTTACACTACTTAAAAATTTTCAGAAATTTCTCTAATATTACGGCTGTTCTCAAATCTGCAAGGATTACTTTCTGACAAATTTAATTTTTCTTCAGAAAGAAATGAAATTGAGAGAAGTTATTCACTGTGTGAAAAAGTTTTCCATTTTTTGGTAAACACAAAAAGATCTTTCTGAAAATATACTAAATTTAGCATTTTGAACAAATTTCCAGACATGACACTGGAAGAAGAAAAACTTGTCGATTAAACTCTATAAATAATTCAATTATCAAAAAATGAAAACACTTAGGTTTCAAATTATTTCAATAGTCAGGACTACACAAATAGATTTTTAAGATACTGAGTATGGTTTTTAATACAAAATTAATTTCTTATGACAGAATACTGCCAACAATGGAAAAATTTGTTTTAATAAGTTAACAAATAGTAATATTGAGTATGAATTATATATATAAATATATAATTGATGTTGATTTGTAATATTATCTAATGGTTCTATATATATATATATATATATATACTGTGGTACTAGCACCATTTTAGTTATTTGACCAAATAAATTGCTAATAAAAATAGTAAATAACTTCTGTCGGAATATTAAAAAGCAGAAAATTGATGTTAAAAATACATAAAAAGCAGAAAATAGCTGTTTCTAATATGCAGTTGAGATTCTTCAATGCAAGATAGAGGAATAGTGACTATAGGTGAAGGGGGATTTGTGTGGGGAGGTAAAATTATCCAATCAATCAAGCCTGATGCTACATATTTATCTTTAAGTGTTTTATGTTTATATAATATTCCTCCAATAATGGCAATATATCTTGCACCATTAAAGGCATAAAATGTCCCATTCTTGGCATAAAATATTGTTGTGCTATGTGCACCAATATTGGGGCAACATTTCATGCCAATAATAGAGCAATGTTTCATGCTATTGATGGGAAATATTTCATACCAATATTAGAGCAATGTTTCATGCTAATATTGGGAAATATTTTATACCAATATTGGAGCAATATTTCATGCTAATGTTGGGAAATATTTCATACTAATATTAGAGCAATATTACACTCCAACATTGGTGTGATATCACACCCCAATCTTGATGCAATATTCCATACCAATATTGGCTAAATAATAGTAAAATGTAAAACCCCCAATATTGGTGCTACATTTCATGCCAATATTGGGGCAATATTTGCTAAAAGTATTGGGTAAATAATTCCAAATTTAAACATCACAATATTGGAGAAATATTTCATATTAATATTGAAGAGATATTACACCCCAATATTGGTGCAACATTTCATGCCAATATTGGAGCAATGTTTCATGCTAATATTGGTGGAATATTTCATACCAATATCGGTGCAATATTTCAAGCAAATAATGCAATATTCCATACCAATATTGGCTAAATAATGGTGAAATGTAAAATCCCAATATTGGTGCTATATTTCATGCCAATATTGGGGTAATATTTCATACTAATATTGGAGTTATATTACACCCCAACATTGGTGCAATATTGGCAAAGTGTAAAGAGCCAATATTGGTGCGACATTTCATGCCAATATTGGAGCAATGTTTCATGCTAATATTGGGGAAATATTTCATGCCAGTATTGGGGCAATATTTCTGACAAATATTGGTTAAATAATTCCAAAATATACCTGTCAATATTGGGGCAATATTCCATACCAATATTGGCCAAATAATGGTACAATGTAAACGCCCAATATTGCTGCAATATTTCACGCTAATGTTGGCGCAATATTCGTTGCCAATATTTAATCAATATTGATAATGAATGTTGCGCCAATATTGGTATGAAATATTGCGACAATATAGGGTTGTTTACATTATGCCAATATTTAACCAATATTGGTAACGAATACTGCGCCAATATTGGCGAGAAATATTGCACCAATATTGCGTTGTTTACATTTTGCCAATATTGGTAATGAATATTGCGCCAATATTGGGGTGAAATATTGCACCAGTATTGAAATATTTACATTTCGCCAATATTTAACCAATATTGGTAAGGAATATTGCGCCAATATTGACATGAAATTTTGCAACAATATTGGGGTGTTTACATTTTGGAAATATTTAACCAATATTGGTAACGTATATTGCGCCAATGTTGGGGTGAAATACTGCACCAATATTGGCGTGAAATATTGAACCAATATTGAGGTGTTTATATTTCGCCAATATTTAACCAATATTGGTAACGTATATTGCACCAATATTGGCATGAAATATTGCAACAATATTGAAATGTTTATATTTTGTCAATATTTAACCAATATTGGTAATGAATATTGCGCCAATATTGGGGTGAAATATTGCACCAATATTGAGACATTTACATTTCGCCAATATTGGTTACGAATATTGTGCCAATATTGGGGCGAAATATTGCACCAATATTGGGGTGTTTACATTCCGACAATATTTAGCCAATATTGGTAACGTATATTGCGCCAATATTGGCTTGAAATATTGCAACAATATTGGAAACGTATATTGCGCCAATATTGGCATGCAATATTGCTAGAATATTGGGGTGTTTACATTTTTCCAATATTTAACCAATATTGGTAACGTATATTGCGCCAATATTGGCATGAAATATTGCACCAATATTGGGGTGTTTACATTTAGCCAATATTGGTAACGTATATTGCGCCAATATTGGGGTGTTTACATTTTGCCAATATTGGTAACGAATATTTCGCCAATATTGGCATGAAATATTGCACCAATATTGGGTTGTTTATATTTTGACAATTTTTAACCAATATTGGTAACGTATATTGCGCCAATATTGGTGAGAAATATTGCACCAATATTGGCATGAAATATTGCAACAATATTGCAATGTTTATATTTTGCCAATATTTAACCAATATTGGTAATGAATATTGCGCCAATATTGGGGTGAAATATTGCACCAATATTGAGGCATTTACATTTCGCCAATATTGGTTACGAATATTGTGCCAATATTGGGGCGAAATATTGCACCAATATTGGGATGTTTACATTCCGACAATATTTAGCCAATAATGGTAACGTATATTGCGCCAATATTGGCGTGAAATATTGCAACAATATTGGGGTGTTTATATTTAGCCAATATTGGTAACGCATATTGCGCCAATATTGGCATGCAATATTGCTAGAATATTGGGGTGTTTACATTTTTCCAATATTTAACCAATATTGGCATGAAATATTGCACCAATATTGGGGTGTTTACATTTAGCCAATATTGGTAATGTATATTGCGCCAATATTGGGGTGTTTACATTTTGCCAATATTGGTAACGAATATTTCGCCAATATTGGCATGAAATATTGCACCAATATTGGGTTGTTTACATTTTGACAATATTTAACCAATATTGGTAACGTATATTGCGCCAATATTGGTGAGAAATATTGCACCAATATTGGCGTGTTTATATTTTGCCAATATTTTTAAACAATGGTGCGCCAATATTGACATAAAATATTGCAACAATATTGGGTTGTTTACATTTTGCCAATATTTAACCAATATTGGCAACGAATATTATGCCAATATTGGCATGAAATATTGCAACAATATTGGGGTGTTTACATTTTGCCAATATTTAACCAATATTGGTAACGTATATTGCGCCAATATTAGCATGAAATATTGCACCAATATTGGGGTGTTTACATTTCGCCAATATTTAACCAACATTGGTAACGTATATTGCGCCAATATTGGCGTGAAATATTGCAACAATATTGGGGTGTTTATATTTAGCCAATATTGGTAACGTATATTGCGCCAATATTGGCATGTAATATTGCTAGAATATTGGGGTGTTTACATTTTTCCAATATTTAACCAATATTGGTAACGTATATTGCGCCAATATTGGCATGAAATATTGCACCAATATTGGGGTGTTTACATTTAGCCAATATTGGTAACGTATATTGCGCCAATATTGGGGTGTTTACATTTTGCCAATATTGGTAACGAATATTTCGCCAATATTGGCATGAAATATTGCACCAATATTGGGTTGTTTACATTTTGACAATATTTAACCAATATTGGTAACGTATATTGCGCCAATATTGGTGAGAAATATTGCACCAATATTGGCGTGTTTATATTTTGCCAATATTTTTAAACAATGGTGCGCCAATATTGCCATAAAATATTGCACCAATATTGGGTTGTTTACATTTTGCCAATATTTAACCAATATTGGCAACGAATATTATGCCAATATTGGCATGAAATATTGCAACAATATTGGGGTGTTTACATTTCGCCAATTTTTAACCAATATTGGTAACGTATATTGCGCCAATATTAGCATGAAATATTGCACCAATATTGGGGTGTTTACATTTCGCCAATATTGGTAACGTATATTGCACCAATATTGGCGTGCAATACTGCGACAATATTGGGTTGTTTACATTTTGACAATATTTAACGAATATTGGTAACGTATATTGCGCCAATATTGGTGAGAAATATTGCACCAATATTGGCGTGTTTATATTTTGCCAATATTTTTAAACAATGGTCTGCCAATATTGACATAAAATATTGCAACAATATTGGGTTGTTTACATTTTGCCAATATTTAACCAATATTGGCAACGAATATTATGCCAATATTGACATGAAATATTGCAACAATATTGGGGTGTTTACATTTTTCCAATATTTAACTAATATTGGTAACGTATATTGCGCCAATATTGGGGTGTTTACATTTTGCAGATATTTAACCAATATTGGTAACGTATATTGTGCCAATATTGGCGTGAAATATTGCCCGAATATTGGGTTGCTTACATTTTGCGAATATTTAGCCAATATTGGTAACGGATATTGCACTAATATTGGTATTAAATATTGCAATAATATTTTGGGGTGTTAATATTTTGCCAATATTTAACCAACATTGGTAAACAATGTTGCGCCAATATTTGGTATGAAATATTGCTATGAAATTATGTACCGAAAATGTCATAAAATATAGATGCAATATTTCAGAAATATTGTCTAAATATCGGCAAAATGTAAACATCCCAATATTGGGGCACTATTTTATGCCAATATTGGGGCAATATTTTATGCCAATATTGGCACGCTGCAAATATTGGCTAAATAAGGGCAAAATGTAAACACCCCAATATTGGAGCAATATTTCATGCCAATATTGCGCCAAGATGCCAATATTGCTCCAAGATATAGCCAATATTGGCCCAATATTGTTTGGCTACTGGGGTAGTTTTAACAGTGCATTGATGAAAAGTACAAAAGGTATTTTGTCATTTAAAAAACTAACATTTACTAGGAATTCATTGTTTTTTGAAGACTTAATGAAAAATATTTTTTATGACATATACAGGGTGATTCTAAATTCATGATACAAACTTGAAGAGTTGATACAGGACACTGTAACAATCATTTGTTTTATCAGAATTAGAGCCTCTAGAATTATGGGCCGGAGCAACACCGCCATATTTAGGTACACTGTGGGTACATCCCTGCTTCTTGGCGACCACAGAGGCGACTTTAGCGCCTTATTGGCGATCTCAAGAAATTTGTTTATTATTTGTTAAATTATATTACTTGAACTACAAGTAATGCATCATTTTGTAATGCATCATCTATGTGATAAACGGAAAAAAAGTGACTGGAAGAAAGTAACAGAAAAAACAAATGCTGAAAAAATGTGACGCAGCAAAAAAGTGACAAGGAACTGATATATATTAAACTTAATAAATATGTGCTAAAAATAAAGTAGTAATGAAGAATGTATTTTTTCTGTTCTAATAAATTATAAAAAAAATAAAAAATTATTATATATTTTATTAACTGATAGTAAATTAATAAAAATAATTGTAAAAAACAATAAAATTAAATATTAAAAATTAGTTTCAATTACAAGAATTGATTTTAAAAATGATAATATTTTATTAACTAATAGCAAATTAATAAAAATAATTGTATAAATAAATTAAATTAAGTTAAAATTAGTTTCACTAACAAGAATTCATAAAAAAATTATATTTGATAGTAATAATTGATAGTAAATTAATAAACATAATTGTATAAATAAATAAAATTACATATTAAAAAATTAATTTCACTGGCAAGAATTAATTTAAAAAATGATAATATTTTATTAACTCATAGTAAATCAATAAAAAATTAAATGTATAACTCATTAAAATCAAATATTAAAAAATCTACTCATTAACAAATATATATTTAAAAAATGATATTCTATCAACTCATAGTAAATCAAAAAGATAAATATATAATTAAATAATAAACAAATAAATAAATAAATAATGTAATAATTAACACATTAATGTAATGCATAATAATTATACATAATACTTTATATATTATTTAAATATATTGTTTACATAATGCATTTATTATAATTATAGTTAATATATTTTATTAATTATTAAATTATAAATTTGTCATTTATTAAACTATTATTATTACTATTGTTACTGTTAAATTACAATTATTAAATTAAATATGAATAATTTATTATATTTATATAGTTTTATATTATTTTATTATATATGTATATATAAATAATCTATTATTTATTATATTGTATAATGCAATTTAATTATACAAAATAACATAATATGTATATATGTTGGGATAATATTTATAATATAATATAATTATATTTACATTATTTATGTATTTATATTTTAAAATTATTTATAATTTTAATTATATATAACAATTTATATATTATTATTTTTTTTTAATTATAAAGTTATGTATTAATATGTTATTACGTTATATATTATATTTATATCTACAAAAAATTATATAATTATAATATAATATAATACATTATAAAATATAATACACTAATATAATAAAAAAATTAATAAAAATATCTAATACTATATAATAATGATAAATAAATTATAATAATAATAATAATTGTGCAATTTTTCTTATTTGTTATTATCTTTTCTCAATCATATAATAAATCGATAAAAATTACATTATCATTTCTAACATTTTTGTGATTTAAAACATTACTTATTTAAGACATGCCCTCAGAAAACCCGTAACGTATCCCCAAGAGCATGCATACCCTTGATTGGGAACCGCTATCATACGAGAATTATATAAATACAGATATAAAAAATTAAATCTAAAAGAATCGTAATCATCATTTATTTTTACAAGTTTTGACCGACTTTTAAATTTGGCGCTTTCAAAAACCGCGCCAATCATTTCGACGACAGTTGGTTATTTACTTTGTTTGTTTTGTGTTTTCTTCCAGAAATTGGAACGCCTTGTGTCCTTTTCTAAAATGGTTTGAACAATTCATAGCAGAGCAACATCTTACCATAAATTTCGTATTTAATTATAACGTGTATTTAGTAGAAAATAACTGTCAAAATGCAGCACCGTTGCTCTCTGTTTACATAGAAGCGAATGGGCGCTGGGTACATATGGCAAACCCAAAGGCATATCAATGGCGGATGCTTCAGCTCGTAAATCTAGTAGCCCTAATCAGAATATATGGGCACAAGTGACGCGTTGGGGTACAAACACCAGAGAGCTAATTTGGCTTTTTTTTACTTCAAAATTTCTCATATATACCAGAAAAATTCAATGTTAATCTTTTAGTTGTTTAAGAGCCATGTTTCGTGATTTCTTAAAGAAAAAAAATTGCTTTGAAAACTTCCTGCACGAAATCGGAATTTTTTATTTAAAAAACCGCAAATGTGTCAAACACGGGAAATACATAAAAATAAATGGAGATGGCGCCTTTTTTAACTCAAAAATTTCGATTTTCAAGAAAACTTAAAAGAATAATTTTTTCATTAGGTAATCATGAAATGTCTGTATTAAATAAAGAAAAGAATAGTTTGGGAATTTTCTGGTGTGAATGAGAAATTTTGTCATAAAAAAGAGACAAATTTGCCCCTTGGTGTTTTTACCTCGTCACTTGCATCTATACATTCCTATGCAATAAATGATTGTTCTGTACAAAAAATTAAAGTTTGTGCCATGAATTTAGAATCCCCTGTAGTAACAATATCAGACGATAAACATTTTGAATAATTTCAGAAATTGAACCTCAAGCGTAACAAGGATACATAAGCTTTAAAGCGTAATATCAAGGTGCATTCTTATTATAAAAAGTTTTTAAAATATTCAGATCTTGGTGTAATAGTATACGGTATTTCGGATACAGTATAGTAGCTAAAATCTTTTGTGTGTCTCTGTAAATGGCATCTGCTTTCTATTATACAGGAAGTAACTTATAGTAAATCTCAGGAACGTACATTAATTTCATAAAAATTTGAAAATTTTTGATATAACTAAAACATGCACCAAAAAATGTTTTCCGCTATATTATTACATAATTGGTCAATTTTGTATGGCCCTGTAAATTAATAATAAATGTTCTTTGCACCCCAGATTGTACCGAATGTATATTTCATTATATACTTCATAAATGCATATCAATTTCATTATATTCGAAAGTCATTAACAACATTAAAATTGATTAGAAACTGTTTTTTTCTCATTGGCCGTAATGTAACGGAATTCTTTTCATTGTCCCTGTAATTAAATTATTCATCCGATTTTCTTAAAATGTGAAACGATTCAATGAAATTGTGCAAAAATTATATATTTTATAAGCTTCAAATTTTTCAGTTGAGTAGTTTTTGTTATGTTACATGCGAACTGACGAATAGACAGACGGACGGGCGAACTGAAAAACGACTGGAGGTACTTGGTAATTACATAATTGCGAACGCACCTAAAAAGATGAAACGAGCAACTTTGATTGACAACGTAATCTATTTTGTGCACATAAAAATTGTTTCCTCTTTTTTTTTCCAGAGTGATATCGTTGGAAAGTTTTTTCTTTCAATGATGATAAAGAAAATAGAAAAATTATCTTGCCGAGTCTTACCGTTCACAAGATAAAAGGCTATTTCTTCTGTGACGTTATACATAAAGAGAAAAAAAAAAGAAGAAGAAGAAGAAGAAGAAGAATGTATAGAGGATGATTTTGACAAGGTTAGTTTAGATGCAAAATCTTGCAATGGCGATGAAGAAAAATACAGTAACTAACCATTTCAACGGTATCATTGAAGAGATACGGGCCAATATCTTCTGTGATATAATTCATTAAAACAAACAAACGTTAGAAAGTTCTTTCCATGGAGAGGAGAAATTATAAAAATTACACTGCCAAATCTAACAGTTCACAAGATAAAAGCAAATTTCTTCTATGACGTTACATATAAAAAGTAAAAAAAGAAAAAAAACATATAGGATAATTTTCACAAAATTAGTTTCGATAAAAAAAAAATCTTGCCATAAGGAGGAACGAAAATATAGAAACCAACCGTTTCAGCAATACGTTGAAGTGATACGGATCAATATCTTCTGTAATGTCATTCATTAAAAGAAAAAAAATCGTCGGAAAGGTCTTTCCATGAGGATGAAGAAATTATAAAAATTACTCTGCCATATATCCAAGTTTACACGATAAGAGCAAATCTGCTTTGTGACGTTATATATGAAGAGTTAAAACGAAAAGAAAAACGACAGAGAGGACGATTTTCACAAAATTAGATTGGATAAATAATTTTGTCATGAGGATGAAGAAATATTTAGTATTCAACTGTTTTAATAGAATCGTTAAAGAGATATGGGCAAATATCTTCTTTGATATTATTTATTAAAAGAAAAAATATCAATGTTATAAAAAGGGTTATCGTTCGAAAGTTATTTTCATGTGTATTAACTGAATAACGACACTGTAGCTTCAAACGAATAAATTACTTCAAAAGTTTTTTTAAATATCTGTAAAAGTTTTTCAAAAACGTAATTTAATATCTTTTTTATGAAGAGAAAATTATAATAGTTGTTTTTGTGTATCCTTTTGTAGTTTAATTTTTAACGCTTGCGGTGTAATTAATGTATCCATTTTAATACTGTTTATTTCACTCATGATCTGTTTCAAAATTACAATTTTAGATGCAATCTCTACAATGCTTACAAATTAGAGACATGAACTTAAATTAAAAAGAAATACAATGAGCAACTTCAATTCACAACGCAATTTATTGTTTGCACATAAAAATTGTTTCTTCTTGATTAAAGCAGTAAAAGTTTCACAGAACCGAAAATCTAATAAATGGTTTATTGGGGAACGCACCCAAATAGCTCTTCTAGATTTTGTCAACAGTGATATCGTTTGAAAAATCTTTCGATGAGCATGAAGAAAACATAAAAAATACTCTGCCGAAACCAGCCGTTTACAAGATAGGAGCCAACTTTTTCGGCGACGTTATAAATAAAGAATTTAAATAAAGAAAAAAAAAACGGATAATTTTGACAAGATTAATTTGGAAGAAAAATATTGCCATGAGTATGAAGCTCTCAAATCACTCAACGAGTTTGGCCTTGATGCGGGTTATAAATTCATTTAAATTTTTACTTTTCGGTCCTATGTAATAAAAGTTCGTATCGCACGATCTTTCCGGTTTACAGGAAGAGTAAAGTATCGTTCTTTTTATCAACAAATAGCTTTTACAGTACGCATTTTACTATCAGCCGGCATGACATTTACAAGGTATACATCTCATCGGATCTTAAAGGGTTAATTTCAGCAATATTTATTTATGAAATGTTTATAAACTGCATGAAAATTGACTGTTTCCCACATGAGAAAATAATGTTTAATTACCACAAAATTGCGTGATTAAAGATAGCGAAGATTTAATATTTAGCATTCATGTTTTACATACATAACATTCATGTCGAAATTTGAATATAAAAAATTATAATTCCCAAAGAAAAATTCAAAGTTTATGGCCACATTATAATCTTTAACTGTCTCATGGTGAGACTTTTCTCGGATTTTACTGTAAAATAAATCTGTAATTTTTATATTAAAAATGTCTATATTTTTGACAGAAAAAATCTATTTTAATGAAAACTTGCAAATATTTTCTGTAGATTGAACGATTTTCTACAGGCTCCAAAATTAACAGTTCATTTCTGTTAATTTCAGAGATTTTTTTTTCACAGTGTAGCAGCCGATATATTCACGGACAAATTGCAGATGAAATAAAAATCGCGAAGGTTAAGAGATTAATGGTTTCACTACATTTTTGTTTTTCTTAATATTTAATAAAAATGAGTAATTCAATTGTATAAATTTTGCACTACATATATTCTTTCAAATACACACGGTCAGAAAAAACATTGTAAAGTTATCAATGTTTGTCCTTCATTTCACGGGCAACAGCCTTATTTTGATGATAAACGGTCTGATCGACTAAATAAGTGTTCTAATTCCTTGGATACCCAGAAAATTAAAGGCAATCCTCATATTCTCCCATCTGTTAGCAAAACTACGGTTCGACCCCATACATTTTCCTCCGCTAGGGGTTTAACCCTTCATTTTAAACGTTTTTCGAAAAATAATGTCACTTAACCGTAAAATATTTTTAACCCGCCAAAAAAGCAATTTTGTGATGATTATCTAAAGTGCCACGGAACATTAACAGTGTATATAATTTACATCACAAAAATACAAATACAATAAATTAATTTAATGATGAATATTGCATTATTTTTCAAAATTCTACTAGTCTTTTGCTTCCGTTTTTCTTCACCATTCTTTCCGAAATAACGATTACAATAATTAAGCGCCATTTTCTCATTTTAAAAACATTTATTTCTCGTAAAGTTTATCAACATTCATAATTAAACATTTCTGAAAGTAAGAGTTTCACACTATTCAATAAAAAACCTCAAAGATTCTAATTAAAAGACTAAAGTAATCCATAAATATAGAAAATAGCCCTGAACATAATTGGCTATTCTTTTAGAACTGTTCTTATAAATTTTCCCTGCAGGAGAAATACAGAGAAAGGAAGAAAGGATGCAGGGGTTTTTGAATTTATGCAGGTTGTATTTTGAGCAAAGCGAAGGAAATTTAATTTAACTGTGATTAACGGATATTTAAAGTCGGTCAATTATTTATAGTTTTTAATTAAAAGTACAGAAATTTCAAATTTATTAGACATTCTATGCATCTTTCTGAAAGGTGTTTTGTTCCAAGAATTTTTGAAATTGAATGAATTTTAATGGCATATTTTGACTTTTATATTAAAAAAAAATATATTTACCGTATACATTTGTGTATAAATCGAATAACTTTAGACAAAATTTGGAAGTTGAAAATAGGGGGTCGTCTTAAGCACGCCTTGGTAAGAAAGATAATTTTAAAAATAATAATAATTTTTTAGCAGATAATCAGGCAAATATTTAGGTCTTTTAAGTAATCAGATACAGTTCTATGTTGGAGACAGACGTAAACGCGGAGAAAGATCATTTACCTCTGTTTAACAAAAAAAAAAAAAAAAAAAAAAAATCAATAATGTCCTGTACTTGTTCTGCGCTTGTTATTCTCTCGTGATATCCCTTCAATACAAGGATATTCCTTTCGAAATTTTAATCCCCTTTTTAAGAAAGAATTCAACCTGAGAATGTTTTTAGATTTCTCTTTTAAAAATCCTACAATACACAGAAGTATTATATTTTAGAAGTCTGCGAAGTTGTTTACCCTGGTAAATTAGGCTTGAAAACTTTTGAAAGATTTTTTTTTCTCTGTTTAGTATCATTAAACTGATGTGAATAGGTTCAAAATAATTTGAGATACTTCAGTTTTACATAATTATGCAATTTTAAAAACATTGAATGAAAAATAAAAAATCCTAATTAGAAACGTTGAGAAAATGTTTGCTAGGTTATGAAAATGTATTATCTTTTTTCTTTCTTTTTATTATATCCGTTATTTTTACATTGCGGGAGTTACACTTATCTTTTTATAATCTCATTCGTTTGATATCATATTAGTCCCTTCCAATGGTAACTAAACTAATATATAACTAAGGATAAGTAAATCAATTGAAAGAAAAAGCCGATATACATTATATGGCCAAAGATGACCGATCACTTGCGATTATATACATTTTGTTAAATATCTAGAAAAAAAAAACATGAGGAATTATCCTGAAACTCCAGGTCTGCAAACGCAATAGTACAGGTTAAATAGTACCATGAAGATTTTTTTCCCGAAACTCCATAGGGAACCTAAAAGGGGCCTAAATATGTGCAATATTAAAATCATGTGGCACTTGTATGAATATCATTATTTAAGAAAAATCCTGATATAACAGAATTATATACTATACTAGATGTATTTTTCATAACATTTTCTGTAATTGCTATAGTAACAAATCAAATTTTAAAGTAACTTTTTTTCATTTTGAACTATCATATTATTATAGGAATACAATTAAGCGTTTAAATTATTAAAACAAAGAATACTTGTTTTGTAAACTTGTGTTTTTGATAATTATAGTTTTCATCAAAAAAGTATACAAAAAATTTTTAGACTGGTATATTAAAAGAACTTCTAAGGTTCTTTATGTTTCAGAAAATATTCTTATGAAATATTTAAACATCTGACAATGTTTATGAAACACGAAGCTTCATACGTATTAAGGAAGAGTGAGTTATGATTTTTTTTTCCTACACTCATGAAATTTAATAAAAAATTGTAATGAAGTTACTTTACATCTAAAATATCCGTCTTAATGCTGGTTATTTTCCCAAAATTTACTTCTAAATTACTGTTTGACATCCTCTTTCTCCTTTCTGTTTTGATGAGAACACAAATTAAAAAAAAAAAAAAAAAAAGAAAGAAAGAAATACAACGAACTTTATTAATTGACAATGCAATTTATTGTGTATACGTAAAGATCGTTGCCCCTTGGTTAAGACAATGTGAGTTTTACAGAAACGAAAATCTAATTAGCATCTTAGTGCTGAAGCTGCTATGGTAGATGGGTTTCTAAATTCGAGAAAACGTTCGGCAGGCCTCTACAGCTGACACTTTAGGAGAATTAAACGGATTATTTCTCTTTCTTAAGATTTTTGTAGGCTAAGTGAAGCACTGATAGTTAAAGGCGGTGATGAGATATCTCTTTTTTTATGTGTTAGAACTGTAAAACTTAACAAAAGCTTTTACGATTAAATAATATAAATCAGTGATGAGAATAAATAGTAAAATATACTTCAAACGAGGGTTTTTTTCCATCTATCGAAAAAATAAGTAAAACAGAAAACATTTTAAAAGTGGAATTACTAAAAGTAGTTCTTTGTTTTACTTAGATTATATATAAGTATTTATTTTAGTGCCACTTCTGTAAAATTTCAGCTATAATTATCTATATTTTATTATATTTAAAGTTAAATTTTTAATCATTCTGATCAAATGACGCAAATTAAAAGACTTCTACAAAACATACACTGAGAAATATTTGGGTATTTTTCCAGCATAGAAGAACTGGCGTTTTTTAAAAGACTTGGCGCAGTTCGAGTTATAAAAAGTGATTGTTAAAGTGATACCAAATGATGTAAATAGCTAAGAAAATAAAACTAACGAACTTTTATGTTTGTTTGTACATTGTATGTGTATAAATATATAAATATCTTATTGATATACATATATTATTGCTGTTTTTATATATTTTTTATTTATCTTTCAATATGAAAAATAAATAAATGGATTTTTATATTATAAATTATGTAGATAATTAAACAATTTCCTTGTACTTAAAAACATTGAGCATGTTGCCAGAAAATATGTTGCTAAATATTTTTCTCTCAGCAATACCAGTATGGATGTTGATTAAAACACCCCCCGCCCCCCCCCAAAAAAAAAAAAAAATTGTAGTCTTTCCAATAGTGATTGGGAGTACTGTTGTCAAAGTATGTTGGAGCAACAAAAAGCATGCTTTTACAAATTAGGCAAAATGCAGCCGGAGTCTTGTACGATGTTTATAAAAATATACAGAGCAGAGACTGTGCACAAGAAATTACTTTAAAGCTTTGTTGAAATTGTTGCACAGTAGAATTGAAACTGTGGGAGATTTGTTCCTCGACTGTCAACAAACAAAACGCCAGACAAAATCGAGGAAAGGCAGCAAAAGTTAGAACACGATCGATAACTGTCTCCAAGTTCAATAACAGTCAAATCAAAGATTCGGAAAGTGAGTGGATCGATGTACAACACGCAGAAAATAGAAGAGACATGTCAAGGTATTCGACTGATCTGGCCTGCTTTTCAGCCTACCTTGATCACATGTTAGATGGACAGTTGGCACAAACCAGACCATCTTATAGACCGGAAGGCGGCAGCACAAACAATCACCTCATCGACTTCATAGCTGAAATTCCAGAATTAATTAAAACTCAATTAGCATATTAAAAAGGAATCGGTCGGCCAATAATTTTTCTTGGTTTAAAAACACATGAAAACTCAATCTTAGTGTTTGCGCATTGGTTTACCTTTGTGTTTTCCTGCACCCAAACATATGAAAACATGGAGGGCTAGAAGCAGGAAAACACAATGGTAAACCTACGAGTCAACCTGTAAAATTGGATTTTCAGATGTTTTCCACCAAGAACGCTTTTTTTAATAAAATGACGTCATTTGCATCCGCTAAAGCATTCTTGATGTTTTACGATCTATTCTTAAACAGCATTTATGGAAAAATATATACATATAGGTCATTATCACTGAATAATGCACAACGCCCCCCCCCCCCCAAAAAAAAAAAAAAAAACAAAAAAAAACAATGTCGTTATTTCATATGCCTTCATTTGTCTGTTTTTAATAGCTCCATGTTTTATTGTAAATCACTTATTACTATTTTTTGAAATTTCAGAAAAGAAATTTACACTCGGATTAATAATTTTGTATTCTTTCCGCTGTATGATGCAAATTAAGTAAATGTGGAGAAAATAGCTCACACAACTATTCTTTAAAATACATTTTTGTAATTAAATAAAACCAAAAAATTTACCGGATTTTATAACACATGATATTTTTTATACATTTTTTCAATTTTATTCAGTTTTATAAAAAAATGACCACGAAAAGGTTCAGTAATCTGCTTCTTTTCCCTTTACTTTTAATAGAAATGGAGTGCTTTTGTTACCACGATTAGAAAAGCGGTGGTAAAAACAAAAAAAAAATTAATATCTTAAAAATAAATTAAGATACTGTTTTTAAACAAATTGTATTTAAAAGCACGATTTTTTCCCTATACGATGGTGTAAAATTTTAAAATGTAGGAACTTCATAAGTTTAAAAATTTGTAAAATTGTTAAAAAGTTGTTAAAAATTTGTTATGCAATTGCAAAAGTTGTAAAATTGAAATTTCATTTCAAATTTGTGTGTTATGTAGTGTTGCTATTCCCAAAATGATGCATTACGCACAGATACGTTTGGCCTTTCTCATATAGATAGATAGATAGATAACTTTATTTTTGTCAATTTCAGTCTGTTTTAACTACTGTTTATATATATATATATGTATGTATATATATATGTATATACACTGCTCAAAACAATTAAAGGATATTTGAAGTTTTATATAAAATAAAAATATAAACGAAATTTTTTTACCGAAAATAGAAGAGAATCACAAATGCAAATTTTTCTGGTTTTCAAACTGTGGAGTATACAAATTTTGAGTTCGACGTCAAAAACGTCGCTTCAGCGGCAGCGAATGAAATTTGACTTTCAACTGGATAAAAGAGAATGAAGACAAGGATGATCGGCATTCAGTGATTGCTTTGTTTCGATGAGTACGATGTCTCAGCGAAGTTCTTTGATAGATTCAGAAGCTTGGAGAATTGTTGGTAGGTTAGAAGGGGGCCAAACTCAAGCTGAAGTAGCGAAAGCCATTGGAGTGTCACAAAGTGTCATTTCCAGGATCTGGAACCGTTTTTTGGAGAGTGGGTGTGCAGGCCGAGGACCAGGGCAAGGTCGTAGACGGGCAACAACGCCCAATGAAGATCGGTATTTAGCGTTAACAGCTCGGAGACACCGAAACATGAACGCTACTCTTCTCCAACAACACCTTCGCTCGGCTACAGACACCACGATTTCAACTCAGACTGTCCGAAACCGGCTCCATGCTGTAGGTCTGTATGCTCGCCGACCGATGGTATGTGTTAGATTAACATCAAGGCATCGTTGCGACCGCAGGGAGTGGGCAACCGAGCATGTCAACTGGAGGAGAAATGAATGGAGCAATATTCTGTTTTCTGACGAGTCCCCTTTTTCTGTGCATCCGGATAATAGGCGTATTTTCATCTGGAGGGACCGTGGCAGTAGGAATAATCCTGCGTTCGTGCACGAAAGTGTCAGATTTGGCGGTGGAGGAGTTTTGGTGTATGGGGGCATCTCCATTGACGAGCGCACTGACCTCTACATCATTCAAGATGGAGCTCTGACTGGTCGCCGATATAGGGATGAGATCCTCAGACCTATTGTAGTCCCTTACGCTGCAGCAATCGGAGATAACTTCATTTTAATGGACGATAATTGCAGGCCACATCGTGCAAACCTGGTGGAGGATTTCCTTTTCGAGGAAGGAATCGTTCGTTCGAATGGAATGGCCAGCGTGTTCTCCAGACATGAATCCAATCGAGCACGTTTGGGACGCTCTAGGAAGACGAGTTTCTGGCCGCCAACAACCCCCACAAACTCTCCAAGAACTGGAAAGAGCTCTTCTGGAAGAGTGGGGCAGAATACCCCAACTCGTCGTTAACAGCCTCATTGAGTCCATGCCTCAAAGGTGTTCAACGTTGCTGGCCGCCCGTGGAAACCATACCCCCTACTGAAAATGATTTTCTTTGAATAAAACACCTTTTCTTATTCTTTTTTTCTCATATGCACAAATTGTGTTTTTTTCCTTTTGTACACAAATGCGCAATAAAATGCATTTTTTTCTGCCAAACATGTGTATTCTCATATAACCTACTACGTCTGTCGACCATGTATCAATCAGCTAAAAAGTTTCCCAGATACAAAATCCACCTAAAACTGCAATATCCTTTAATTGTTTTGAGCAGTGTATATATATATATATATATATAATAAAATTTAAGAATGGAAGTTTATGAATTAAAGCAAAATTAAAATGAATGAAACTGGTTTCAGCCATAAAATTAAGTCCTATTACACACTGTCGACTTAACTTTGTTGCTATGGAAACAAAAACTTCCCGATATTGAAATTTATCTGCAGCATTCTTCATCTGACCTTTGTTTTGGAATACGCTTAAATATATGAAAATATACTCTTCAATTAGAAAATATTTTTTATATATGAAATTATTTTTAAAGTATTGAAATGAAATACTAACTGCAGCGACAAATAACTTAAATATATATTACAAAAAAAAAAAAAAATTATACACATCTATATATATATGCATGTATGTATTAAACTGTCTCATTAAGTTTAAATTCATTAATGCACTTTATACGCATTCTAAAACTCTGTTATGAAACAATTTTCAGTTACATTAAAAGGGTTTGCTTTTGGAAAGGAAAAGTGATGCTCGCCAAATTGCGTCACACTTTCGTCTTTTCGCACCAAATATTGGAAAATATTTTATTTTTTTAAAGACTTTATATTATAATTCTGCCTCTAAATTCAATTGATTCCTTATTGCACACATAAGTAGTTTGATTAATATTCCTCCCCCCCCCCCAAAAAATATTCTGATTAGGCCCAGTATAGACCTTTCTTGTTAGATACTACCAAAAAAATTATTTTTTGTTTAGTAGATATATTTGATTCAGAATTTTAATTTAGAATCTTAGACAAGTTCGATGTAGTCTACTTTATTTATTTATTTGTTTGATTGACTAATAAAATGCAATTCATTATTTTTGTAAGTATAATAATTGACCATTTTTCACTTTAGAATAGTGGTTTAGGTAAATAAATATAAAATATACATGATATGATGATATACAAAAAGTTTAACTATTTCCCTGGTCTATACGAAAAATTAAGATATGCTCTACTGAAACACAATATAAATTTAATAGCCTGTTTACCAAAGAAATTAAAAGAAATAATTTATACGAAAATTGATCCAATATCGGAAGTTGAGTCAGCTGGTGTGTAGAACTGAATGCAATAAATTAATACATCGGGAAAACCAATAGAAAACTCAAAAAAGAATAAAAGAACATAAAGAAGATATAAAATTTTGTCGCCAATCTACTGCTCTCTCTCGTTTATATCTCAATCACAATATCATAATAGATTTTGATCATACAAAAATAATATTCCATACATCCAATTATTATTTATCCATTATCAGAGAATCCATAGAAATCCTATACAAAAACAACCAAGTGTGTAATGATACCCTATCGTATAATATGCCGAGTTTATCGTTTAACATCCCGAAAATAAATCATGACAATTTGAGAAAATGACGTATCAAAATTTATGGTACAACAATTAAATATTTCTTTTTATCGTTCACCTAACACTACAAATTCAATCTTCTAGCCACGAATCTCGTTCATTTTCAAAACGGAATTGTGTATTTGTATAAATATATAAAATATCCTCCGAGGATGAGCCTGATAAAAGGCTTGAAAGTACTAAGGTGTTTTTTAATAAAATTAACTATTAACATCTATATTTGACTATTTTAATCGTTTTTAAGTAAACCTAAACATTTTAAAGTTCATATTATATGGTTTAGGCAATTAAAATATCATGCAGTATAATTTAGAGCAGAAACTTTGCGAAAAGTGAATTTTCCTTGCGAGATGAAAGTACTATTTTTGCATACATGATACGCGTGACTATGTGATGAATATCGGGTGAATAATGTTATTCTCCTCAATTTTTAAAGAACAAATTATTTCAAATCAATACCGCGTAAAAGTAATTAATCTTTTTTTTCTTCTTTCATGTATAAAATCTCATTAAACGAGAAAAACAGTCTTCGGCAAAAGAAAATGTGAGAAAATATTTCCACACAAGAAGATGATGCTATTTTTTTTTTCACTGTAACGTTGGGGAATGATCGATGAATGAAATCAGGATAAACGATAAAAATCTTATCAAATTATTCAATAAATAATGAAAAAGAAGATTATGAGATGCTATTGAAAACCATAGGGCAATTTTTTTAAAATCTTTACGCTGGTCATTTTTAATTTTATTTTTAGTCGTCAAGATTTTTCTTTTGTTGGTTAGCATATAATAAAAGATTGGACTTTAGGATTTTAAGCAAGAGATTTAAATTTATTGCAACACATTTTAATGGATATTTTGATTTATTTGTTTATTATTATTATTGCAAATTTGCTTAATGGAATGTAAATATTTTATTTTTATGCATATACATTGCATTATTTATCAGATATGAATAATGAATTATCTAATAAAATTATTAAACTCTTACTATACCGAAAGAAATTTTGAATTTTGGAGCAACTCATTTCAAAGACTGTAATAATTTGTTTACTTGTTTGTTTAGTAAAATACAACATACTATTAATTATTACAAAGTACTTACAACTTACTTATTTAAAGTTAACATAACATTATAACGATCGTCACATGGAAATAAGAATTTAATTCAAAAAGCTGTACATTTTTAAAATGAATAGTTACTTTAAATAATTTTATATAGTATAAATAGAAAAAAATCGTTTTAAAACAATAAATTTGGAAAATATTTGTAAATTTCTAAATAATTATATTATAAGATTTTAATTTTTACTTAGAATCTATGCATTCATGATTTTTCTTTTCTTTTTTTTTTTTTTTTTTTTTTTTTCAAAATTTTTAAATGTATAATGAAAGATCGGTAAAAATAAATTTTTAAAAAGTACACGTGCCACACCAATGTAAATGAGTTAGAATTATGAAGAGAGTAGAATGTAGAGAAGAGAATGTAAAGTTGAATCTAGAATTCTAGTTCTATTGCAAATATCTCAATACAGTCGAACCCCGTTACAACTACGGCATACGGAATTGCATACGGAAGAAGTATTTAACGACTTGTTCGTATGCAAAGCCCTGGGGTTTTCCTGGAGGGATTTTTTCAGCTTATCAAGTGGTATGACAAATGTATCAACATACTTGGTACTAATGTGTACAAATAAAAAGGTATGTCTTATTTTATTTTTTGATTTTCATACACAATTCTGACCACAGTCGACAGGAGACACTTATTTTCAAACGCCCCCTCGTATTTTAACGGTTGAATCGTAGGTTTGCCATTGGGTTTAACTACATCTAAAGATATGAAAACATGGGGGAATGAGAACAGGAAACCACAATGGTAAATCTACGAGCCAATCGCTACAATCGGTTATTCAGGTGTTTTCCATTAAGATATGACTTCACAGAGCGATTGTGTTTTAATGAACATGATGAGGTAATTGTCTGTGCTGCCGCCCTCCGGCCTATTACATAAGCCAAAAGAAAAGAGGGAATTAACTTATTTGGAAGGAAAGGCATTCATAAAAATTTTTGCACCAGGCTTTGCATTCGCTCCTGAAACAGCAATAGTAGAGTAATAGTATAGTAATTTGTATTGAGAATATTGGTAATAATACATTAAATTACTTCTTGCCAATGTTTTGAAATCTCTACAAAATTCAAAAATCTCGATGTTGGACACGACAAAAGTATCAATATTAACCAAAAAAGTAATCATTGCAAATAATAGTGACTCAAAAGTATTTTGCCACTCTTGATTTGGCATTAAAACAAGGCAATTTTCTAATAAATTTAAAGCATAAATGCATATTTTAAAAATTAAAATATCCTCGTAAAGTTTAATTAGTAAGCTTTAAATAATGAAGTAACGAAAACGCTTTCTTTAAAAAAATCCTTAGTTTCATTAAGTACCCAATAAATTTGCGCTTCTTTACTTCTAAATGAAAACCGTAAATATTTGGTCGACATTAACAGTCCGGTAATCACAGTTAAATTAAATTCTCTTCTCTTTTCGAAAATTACAGCTTGCATTAAATTTGAAAAGACGTAGACATTTTTTTTCAACTATACAAATTTATGGCGTTCCAATTTCTTCTTAAATTAAAAAAAGAATTCTTCTTAAAGTATTCGCCAGTTGTTCTTCACTTTACTTACGACCTTTATAGATTATTTTAGACTTTTAAATAGAATTTTTATTTATTTATTTATTTATTTATTTATTTTGATATGGTGTGAATAATGCATCATCACAAACTAATTAGTTATTAATTAACGCTTAATGTAACTTAATTGACTATTCATATTAAAATTCGATTTTTTTTATGTAGACAATCTGGTTATAGTACGAAATCTTTTATACTTTAAAAAGACGAGGTGAAACCCGTCGTACTAGTACATTACTTAGTAACATTAAATTAAAATAAAAAAAAAATTTTAAGCAGCCTATTTTACTAAAATTTAATTAAAAAAATTAACTTTTTTAAAGTTTTTATTATTATTGCAAATATGAATATTTTTGTTTCGATTTTTTTTTTTCACATTCATAAGCATATACTACATAAAACTCTTCATGGATTTTTAGATGTAAGGCATTTTATATTTAATATGATTTGTTTTCTCTCGTATATATTAAAAAAAGAAAGAAATTTAGCCAACTCTCAATTTAAATACTTTTTTAAAAGTAACTATAAACTTAAATGTTAAATCTATGTACAAAAATATTAAATGCACCATGAAAAGCAAGTAAAAAATATTAAACCGCTATCTAAATTAGCAAAAAAGGCCTTAGTATTTATCGAACAAGCCATTTATAAAAATTCGAAATGTAGAAAAATCAGTTTAAAGTTTTTATTTGCATGGGTAATTGCACTGGATCTATTAACAAAATTTACAATATCTAGCGATATAATTGTCGTATGAATAAAAACGAGATGTCAAAATATTCACAATTAAACAAGTTTTGGTTATTATATGTATAAAAAAAGAAAATCGGTATTTGACAATTTTAAAGGTACTTTAACCCCTTAAGTCGATAAGTTTTAAAAGATTTCAGTCTGAGAGCTACGTAGAATTCGAAATAAAACCTTACAACCTGTAAGTTTAATTAGGCATTTTTTGCTTATTGAAATATTTTTAACGTTATATTGTAAGTAGGCAAAATGAGTATTATTAAAAGAAGAGTACCTGAAATTAAGAGTAGTTTAAAAAAGGTAAGACAGAAGTTGTAAGGATAATTCTTTCAGGTTAAATATGTGCATAATTAAGACGTATTAACATCCCTCAATGAAGACCAATGTATAGCATTCTATTTACAGAACATTTTATGAACCAGAAAAACTTTTTTCTCGACATATTTCTGTCTTAGTAGTTATGTACGTGTTCCTATCGCAGGTCCATAAAACTCTCTATCATATACAAATTGTGCTCAACCCAATGTTACTATATTAAGTTTCACTCAATGCAGACTAGTGAATAGCATTGTACTAAAGGAACATTTTAGGAACCGGAAAAATATTTTGTTTTTAGAAAAGTTTCTTTCTTAATAGTTAGATTTGTACGGCATTCTTTTCTAAAGAGCCCTTATTTTCTTAGAAGCACTTATTTTAGATACAATTTAGTAATTCTGCAAAACTGTGAAGGGCCTCAAAACTAAATTTGATTTTTGAAAAGAATTTCATTTGAATTTTCAGAACAGAAATTCATTTAGTGACCTTGGAATCTTTTCCAGGGGGGAGGGGGGGGGGGGCTCAAAATATTTTAGAGGCTGAGCCGCCCATATTGACCCCTTCGCTACGGTCCTGGTGTCAGGTGATAACGTAATAAAAGAAAATCGAATGAATAGTGTGCAATGCAAAGGCTGAATCTATTGTAAAGCGATGCACATAAATCTAGAACTGAAAAGTAATATAAAATCAATAAACTAAGTTAAAAAGCAAGAAATAGCAGTGCATACCAATGTTGAAAAACATAAGATGAATAAAATTAGTTTCAAAAGATTATTTTAACATGTAATGTGCATCCAAAGTTTAGGGATATTAAATGAGATTTTATCGTTACAAATAAGTAGTAGTAAATAATATAATAAATATCAGCGAAAACTGTCAGATGGAATATAATTAATATTTAAACGCAAAATTGTAGCAGTTTGCAACAGTACTATTTTCAACAAAATGCTCATTGAATGATTTTCAACAAAATGCTCATGCTAATGAAAATCATTAAAAGGATGTAAGTAGAAGAATTTGTTACACGATGAAAAAAATATCGATGAATCGATGATTGTCGAATAAGCTTTCATCTAAATAAGTCATTCACCGATTTTTTATCACCTGGTATACATTTAAAGTTTGTTTTGTACCTTAAACTTAAAACTAATTTTAATACAGAAACATATAGCATATCTAATGCTCTTCTGTGCTACGTTTTTCTTTTTCTTTTTCTTTTCAGGTGCGATTCTTTTTTTTATTTTAGGGCCTTTTTTTCATTCTACATCGTAAAAAGTAAAAAAAAAAAAAACAAACAGAAGGAGTTTACACCTCTAAATTGTTTTTTCATTTGTTTTTACGAGCATGTTATCTTAAGAAACACGCTAAATAACACTTAAATGGGGTGAATAATATAGTTTTCTCTCTTCTATCTTGTATTTATGGTTCGTTGGCACATTTTAAAGAATGCCTTAAGCGGGATAAATATTTATCTCGTTTTCAACTGAATTAAGAACAAAAAAAAAATATTTTGAATATAAAAATTAATGTCTTTTTTATGTGGATTTTTTATGCTCGAATAAATTGTAATTCAGTTTTGATTTACTTAAAAAATAATTGTGTGGAAGAAATTGTTTTTATTAAATTACTAGCTGACCCGCCTGGCATTGCCCGGGTCCTTAATAACGATGATGCTTAAAAAACCTATAATACTGACAAAAATGAAAAAAAGCTATTCTAAAAGCACAAAAGGTTCAAAACTTCATGTATAGAGGTACCTTCCTACCAATTTTTGTAAATTTACGTGCGGCGGTCTCTCCAGAACAGCTCTAAAACACCTCACAAACTTCTCTCTTCATTACTATAGATTACCGTGAATATTCCAAATGATTTCTTTATTGCAGATTCATTAATTTTATACTTTTCACCTTTTTTATCTGCAATTTAAAAATAGATAAGATCATGGTGCATAAAAACCCCATAATATTGAGAAAAATGAAAAAAAATTATATCGGTTCTAAAAGCACAAAAATTTGAAAAATCATTAAAAATTACTTCGAAAATCACATATAAAAATCGCATTAAAAATCGATGAAATTCAAAAATCGTAGCAGACAAAATTTAGTAAATTAGGCTAAAAGTTTGAAACAATTTTCTTTTTATCAATGCCAAAAAATAGCCACAAAATGTGAAAAAAATACTAAAAATCTCATTAAAAAAATTCATTAACAATTCAAAAATCTCTGCACGAATTCCGAATAAAATAGACTGAAAAGAGAATTGAATTTACTATGTTGGGTTAAAAGAATGAAACCGTATTTTTTTCGCTAATGTGAAAAAAAATCACCTCGAAACATAAAAAAACTCTAAAAATCGACTAAAAAAATTAAATTAAAAAAGTTTAATATAAAAATAATTTGAAAATCAAGCTTCGAGGTGCAAAACTTCATGTACAGAGGTACCTTCCCTCCCAATTTTGTAACTCTACATGTCGCAGTCTCTTCAAAACAGCGCTGACACACTCACAGACTTCTCTCTTTATTATTATAGATAAATACTTTAATTCAATTTGAAATAAGTCAAAAATTGTAAGTCAAATTGTGGCGAATGAAGTACAGTCGTGGGGAAAAAAGTTAACACCCTGCTAACTCATCAACAAACTACTGTAGAAGAAAGCTATTGGTACTGAATGATTTGAAATAAAGTCTACTTTTAAAATGATGTACATAAAATTCGCTTCGGGGGACATCTGCATATTAAAACTAATTCAAACTTCATTTTTCTCAATCGAAATGCCCAATTTTAACAAAAAATTTCAAATCTACGGTTCAAACTGTGCCTAGACACCAAATTTCAAATCGAATGGTAAGTTTTTGAATTATAAATATTCGAAATTTAGTGCTTTTGATGTTAAATTGCATTTTCATACTTTTATTAATTTGTCGTGAAATTATACTCCCAATGTGCTAATTATTTCTGTAGCAATAATACTAAAATAACATAAATACTTTGAGTTTGGATTTTTTATAATTTTATGATATGAATTATGAAATTAATATTAGCAAAAATTATGAATTGCAACCTGAAAATTTTTTGATGGATTTAGTTTTATTAAGTCTTGCTTTATGAAAATCCGAAATTTCAAAATTTTCTTTCAAGTAGTTTTGAAATTATGCCCCAAAAATGGTAAGATTATGGTTTAAGGAACTGTCTATAATAGAAGTGACTAGATATTTTGAATCTTCTTATCCTTTAGCTTTCGGGACAGTGAAATCTAAAATATCCTTTTACAACGGGAGAACTGACGCGATTTCATCCCCCTTTCTTAATGACCCTTCACCGCAGGTGACCAGAAAATGCTGCTATCATTTGGAACACGTGTTAATGATTTACACGTTCGTGAGAAGGTGAGAGAATTTTCTTCCCTAAGAGAAGGTTGTTTCTGTTTACTTGTCGGAATCGAAAGTAATGCTTTAGGTTCGTTGAAAAGATGTAATTTATAATGATAAAAATTATCTTTTTCTGTGAAGTGCGTGTCATTAAATAAAACATATATTAGTAGTAATTGAGCGGTCTTTTTAAAAAATAATTAGAAAACTTGATGGATGTTTATTGAATGTTTAAATAGCATTTGGTTTCTTGAAGGGTATAATCTAAAAATGAAGGTTTGTTATAGGCAAAATTACTATAAGTATATATGATAATACAAAAATACATTATTTTAAAAAGTGCTAAATTTTCAAATATTTAAATAACGCATAAGTGATTTCCTAAAGAATCATTGTTAATATTATTTCAACGATTTAAATTAAAACAGAAAAAGAAATTTCACGATAAGACAAAATTAGAAATTAACATATAAGGAATCGTTAAACAATATATTAACAAATAATAAAGAGATATCTAACGTAATTTATGTTTCCTATTAAGGTCTTCGTTTTTAACTATAACTAAAACGAATATTTACGAATAGTACTACTTTAATTTAATCTGTAAAATAATTAACCGAATATTATTATAAAGAAATATTGGATGAAGTCTGGATATGAAAATTCTGTCAACACAGCAGAGAAAAAGATTTTGGTGTTAAAATTTCTTCAAGGGCTTTCAATCCTTCCGCCGTTTGCACTCTGCTAATTGTTACTTTTAATGCCCAAAATACCAAGTGGTACCAGTAATTTTTTTTATTACAGTTTGAATTTCATAATATATGTGAAAAAGAGCTTTTAGTTATTTTCAAATAAATTTGTAAATTTCAGAGTTAATAAATTAATTGAGCATTTTTTGAACATAAATACCTTGTACCTGAAAGGGTTAAAAATTGATAAATACATATAGTCCTCTTGTATTACTATAAAAAGAGACAATCAAAGCTATCTGGCCCTTCCGTTTGTATTTTCGTGGTTTAAAAAAATAAAGAAATAAAAAAATAATTAAAAAAAAATAATAATAAAACGGAAAAAAGCGCTTTGACTAAAGCGCATCCATAAAAAAGCTAACATATTTAAAATCACATCATATTTAAATGATTCCAATAATAATACACTTGGTTTATCTTAGAATATAAATACTAGAATAAGATGATTTTTTGAAATTTTGACGTTCTTGCTCTGCCGAGGCTGAGGGAGGGAAGAAGAAAGGGCTTTAAAAGTATCTCAAAACCTCTCATTGTCATAATGATCAATTTTTGTAAGATATGGAGAATTAGAATATGAACACTGGTTACTATATATATATTTTAAATTCAGTCTCCCTTGTTCTATGCATGTTGGTGGGGGGGGGGGGGAGGTCTTTAAACTTCAAATCTATCACGACTTTAGAAGATAACATTGTCAGAATGTTTTCTAAGTTTATAAATAACAGATCAGATGAGTTTCTGTTAATTTGCTTATCTCCCGCTTTTCAGAAGGGGGAGTAAATAAGCTATGATTATCTTCCTCATAAAACTGTACAACGGGACATTATCAATTTATATAAAAATACCCCAAATATCATAAAAAGCTGAACTTAAAAGCTGAACGAACTGTCCATTTTCCCCTTGTTCTTCTGTGAGGGGAGCGGAGTGTCTAAAAACTCCGAATCTATCACGTTTTTTTTTTTTTTTTTCTCTTAAAAAAAATGCTATATTTTCCTTATTATACTCTCTATGCAAAAATTAGTAGAAATGTTGTACAATATCCATATATTTCTACTCTGCATCGACAGATCGTTTCGTATAATTTAATGTTAAGAGGGTTCCCAAATACTATAGTTTTTCTATGTTTTTTTTTTTTTTTTTTTTTTTTCCTATCGGCTCCCTAAGTTTCCTTCTTATGAAATGGGCATTCATAAATATGAGGTCAAACATCGTCTTTGTCATCCTGGATTTTCAGAAGAATCCTATAAATATGTTTTTATTTTATATTCGACAAAATGTCTATAATTGAAAGTGTCCGGCCATTAATAGCCATATAGTATGTAGTTCTGTAACATTTTACTTTAATCTCTTACATCTAAAAAGCACCCATACGAATTCCTTTTTTCTGCGAATTAAGTGTGGAGCTGGGGGAAAAAGTACGAATTTAAAAGTACATTTTTTTTCTCTATACAATGTGAAAAAATTTAAAATGTGCGATACTTAGAAGTGTAAAATTTGCAAAATCGAAATTTGCAAAACCGAAATTGCATGGAAAAGCGCTGCGCATTTTAATTTCTTTTCTTTTCTTTCCTTTTTTTTTTTTTTTTTTTTTTTTTTTTTTTTTTTTTTCAATTTCAAGAGAAATTGGAGTGATTCTGTTGCCACAATTACAAAACTGGTACTAAAAAGTATAAAAAAATTAATATCTCAAAAATAAATTGAGATAGAGTTTTCAAACAAATTGCACTTAAAAGTGCATTTTTCTTTCTATACAACAGTATAAAAATTTAAAATGTGCGATGGTTAGAAGTGTAAAAATTTGTTGTAGTGAACATTGCAAAACCGAAATTGCATGGGAAAGTGTTGGCATTGGCAAAATTACGTATGCGTTACGCACAGATACGTTTCGCCTTTATAGTATAGATACATATTTATGAAATTTATGGTATTTTTATTTAGAAACAAAGAGATTGTATAGTATTTTCTATTTTTCCGTAAAGGCAAGACACTGTGAAAGAAGCTGTAAAAGTTAGCTTTTTAAACAAAATTTACCAATGAAGGTAAAAAAAGACATTAATTATTTTAATTTATATGAAATTCAGACTTTTGAACCATTCTGTGTTAGAGTAACAATCCCACCACCATAGAAATATGATTCTTCAAATTAAACGAGTGTACCGCAGAAGTTTTGAAGTAATTCAAACTCTTTCCAATTTTTTAGACTTTATTATTATCATTAATTATACTTTTTGCTTTTACTTTTAATTTAATTATATTATTATTTATTATATTTTTTAACAATTGTTTCGCCATGAAGGTTTTTAATAATTAAATCATTATTTTTTGTTTTCCCTTGTTTTATTCGAGAATAATAGCTATATAAATAATAATAATTATTATAAACTTTGTGGTTGCAACATTCTAGCAAACAAACAAAAAAAAAAAAAAAAAAAAAAAGAAGAAGAAGAAGATAGAGCTACTTTATTTGATCAAAATCGCTAAAAATTAAATATTTTAAATGAGTTTTTATTTATTTTAATTTATTTATTTGTATTGTTATTAAATTTCTAAAAAAAGCCCTGCGGCAATTTTCATGAAATTTAAATTCAGTCCTTGACCAATTGCTGAGAATAATCTTTCAATGAAACAAACAAAAAAAAAGGGCACATGAATCAGTCGAATAGTTTCGAAGTAATTGATAAGCGTACAAAACGACAACAACAACAAAAAAGTGCTAAATTGCGAACTTCTTTTTCTTTTTGGAGTCATATGAAAAATAACTAAGAAATTATTAATGCAATCTTTATTATGGTTTGCATAAATAAAAATTATTTCATTTGAATTTGACGGTGAATAAGTTATTTAGAAATAATAAATAATTCTAGAATTCGACAATTTTCTGAAGCAGATAATGTATAATTCCATTCTCATTTATGCAAAAGGTATAGTTGCGCATGACTTTTTAGTAGGCTGTGACCATAGAATCAAGCTGGTTTCTAATGTGAAACTTTCTGAATAATTCTTAACGTGTGGCATCAAATTGTCAGACCTGACAGGATAGGATTTTGATAGAATTGGGAATCGAATTTAGTTTTTCCATTTTGTTTTTGTTATAAATAAATTACTTATTGACATTACCGCAACAAAAATACAAATTTCGTATGACTTTCTGAATAATTCTTAACGTGTGGCATCAAATTGTCAGACCTGACAGGATAGGATTTTGATAGAATTGGGAATCGAATTTAGTTTTTTCATTTTGTTTTTGTTATAAATAAATTACTTATTGACATTACCGCAACAAAAATTCAAATTTCGTATGACTTTCTGAATAATTCTTAACGTGTGGCACCAAATTGTCAGACCTGACAGGATAGGATTTTGATAGAATTGGGAATCGAATTTAGTTTTTCCATTTTGTTTTTGTTATAAATAAATTACTTATTGACATTACCGCAACAAAAATACAACCAGCAAATTTCCACCTTTCCCTAAATTTCGTGATCGGAAATTTTGTTCAAAACGCCAAATTTTACATTATTTTCTGAAATGCTTTTGCCTTTATTAAATAAATTAAAAACGCCATTCAATTATGTAATTTTTAAATAAGAATTTCACGTCTCGTTCATATGTTTCATATGTTAACAATTTCGTATGTTTTTGAATAATAAAAATGAATTCAGAAAAGCTTCAAAAACTAACTCCTTTGGGCTTGAGAATATTCATAAGTTCCGTAAATATAATAATAATTATAAACATTTGATTTTTTTTTCAATTCAGTGCGTAAAATTACGTACGTAATTTCTAATATTTAGTGCGTTAGTAAGAAAGAAAAAAAATAATAATGCTTCATTTTACATTCTAAGAGTAAACGTGTAGTCAAAATTAGCAACGCTAAATCTCTAAAACTACTTGCTAAATATAATCTATTCATTATTATGTCTCACAAACAAGAACTATCTGAAATACCTTGTAGCCACTGGGGTAGAAGCAGCTTTACGTCGTCTGCGCAAACAATGTTTATTTTTTTGCCAAGTTTTTTTTTCCCGGCATTTCCCTAGGATAATTAACATCCTCCCTACAGAAATTCCCTAGCTCGATAATCAGTCGGACCCCTATTGAGCGAAACGGTCTTAATGATTTCTTTTTCCGCATGTTGGAGGGGAAAAAATTTTCGGGATAACGATAATCCCAACCCCGTATTCTTCAACATTTATTTTCTTGGGACTACGGTAATCCCCCCGGAAGCTACCGAATCGTTTGAAATTTAAAATACATAAATATAACATAATTTTGTCGAGTCATTTCAAATTTTATGAAAATCGGATGGATAGATCAATTACAGAAACAATCAAAAGGATTCCGTTACATTACGGTCAATGGGGAAAAAAGTTTCAAATGCATTTTAATTGTTTGAAATTTAAAACATATAATTGTTGCGTAGTTTTGTCGAGTCATTTCAAATGTTATAAAAAGCGGATGCATAGATCAATTACAGGGACAATCAAAAGGATTCCGTTACATTACGGTCAATGGGGAAAAAGTTTCAAATGCATTTTAATCGTTTGAAATTTAAAATATATAGTTATTACGTAATTTTGTCGAGTCATTTCAAAAGTTATGAAAGTCGGATGCATAGATCATATACAGGGACAATCAAAAGTATTCCATTACATTACGGTCAATGGGAAAAAAGTTTCAAAAGCATTTTAATGATGTTACACTCATTCGAACATAATAGAATTGGCATGAATCTATGAAATATATACCAAAATATGCATTCTTTACAATCCGCGATGCAAAGAATTTTTATTATTAAATTACAGGGCCACACAAAAGTATTCCACTACATAATGCTGTACGGGGAAACATTGTTTGGGGTGTGTTTTAATTATATTCAACTATTTCACATTTTATGAATAAGATATACGTTGCTGAGATGTAATAAAAATTACTTCCTGCATATTTACAGAAACACTTAGATTTCGACTACTATACTGTATCCGAAGTACGCTATACTATATCAGCACGATCTGAATATTTTTATCGTACGAACGCACCTCATTTGCTACGTTCACGTGCAATTTCCAACTTGTTTTTAAAGAAAAAGATTATTCAAAAGGATTAAAACTACAGACAGAGTTAAAACTTCACATTGTAAAACAAATTACATATAACCGCAAGTAAAAGCAAACTTTTGTAAAGAAAAAAAAAAAAGAAAAGAAAAAAATGTAAGAATGCAATAAACAAAGAATAAAGGTATGCACAATTTTATTTCAGTTTTATTGCTTTAAAAATTATTTTAATTTCTGGTTAATCGTATAATAGAGATTTTAGGACATATTAAAATCGACTAATGAAACATTAAGCATTCATTAACAATTTTTCTGCCTCTGAGGTTTTCCCAATAGCGGACACCTCCGAATAGCGGACAATTTCTGCGCTCCCAAGGTGTCCTTTATTTAGAGGTTTTATTGTATATGTTTAAATGGAATGGATAAAAATTATATTAATGACTTTTTAGGTTTTTATTGGATTTTCATAAAATTTGAAATAACTCGACAAAATTCTGCAACTATTATATTTCTACTAATATTTCAAATCATTCCGCTGGATAGCTTTTGCACTTTTATATGAGGACAAACTGTCAGACAAATGAACGGACCAGACGACGACTATATTGCCCCGTATCTATATTATAAAGACCAAACGTATCTGTGCGTAACACATACGTCATTTTGCAAATGGCAACACTTTGAAATTTGAAATGAAATTTCTGTTTTGCAGTTTTTGCTACTGGAAACTTTTTAACTTCTGAACATCCCACATTTTCAATTTCTACACCATCGTGTAGGGAAAAAAATATAGTTTTAAATAAAATTTGTTTCAAAGCTATATCTTGATTTGTTTTTGAAATATTATTATTTTTTTAATTTTTAATACCGCTTTTCTAATTGTGGCAACAGGAGTACTCCATTTCTATTAAAAGCAAAGGAAAAAAAGTGAAAAAATGGATCACTGCATCTTTATGTTGCCATTTTCTTATTAAAAGGGAAAATTTGAAATTTAAATATCTTCTGTTACAAAACCCGGTGAATTTTGATTTAATTTACAAAATTTGATTTACACTTAAAAGAATAAATTTTGATAAGATAAAAATTATGCCGGGTTTAAATTTCACGGGGAAAATTCTATGATTGAGTGAAAGTTGAATAAATTCTGCTATTTTTTTTCATTTTGGAATACTAGCATAACAACCTAAATTGATAACTAATAACAGATCTTTATTAGGTTTTGCTGCTACGACTAAATTCTACAACTATTTTAATGTACAACTAAAGTTTAATTCCAATAGTTTCTAAAACTGAGTTTTATAGAAATATTATTTTCTTAATTTGACGTTAAATGTCGTTTATTTAAGTGTTAGACTCAACATTATGAAACGCATTTTTAATTGTAACTAATTTTGTAGGTTTATTATAAATCAATGAAACAGTTCCTTTTGAAACATTTTCTTTCGTCGAAATTCGACGGGTTCCACCTCGTTAATATAATGACGAACGCACTTTAAAACGGTTTTTTATAGCGGTATGGACAAAACTGCCGATGCCTAACAATAATAGTATCCATCCCATCCCGAGAGTAACAAGAAAAATGTTTTACGGAAATATATTTTAATGTGTGGTTAACATTACAATACATAATTTTTTTCTCAAAATTAACATTAAAAAATAGATATTTAAATCATTCGAGAAAATGAATATTTTAACCTCTTAATTAGGTAGGATTTAAATAAAATTTTATATAGTCTATAGATATAGTCTAAACAATGCTGGGAAAAAGTTTAGGACCAACAACAGAAACAGTAAAACACTTACTTTAATGAAAAAACAATATCATTGCAAAATTACACACATAAAGTTATACAAGTTTTGGTATTTTTTTTTAATTACAGTATCATATTTCAAAAATGCAAAAATTCATTTCCAGATACACAATTTGGTGTAAAAAAAAGTTTAAGACCAGTGTATTTAAAATCTAAATTACGCATGTAAATGAATCGTATATAATGTTTAGTATTTTGTATATTTTCCTTTTCACTGATGGCTCCTAGACGACTCTTTGAAAAAGATTTGGCCAGGCTTTTACATGTGGAATTCGAGATTTATTTCCATATTTCTAAAATGACTGCTTCAAATTCAAGAATCGAATTAAACTGCTTCTGATGGCATAAATTTGGTGAATCAAGATTCCTCACATATTTTCTATAGGATGACATAATAAAGCGACGACATAAGTTTTTGTGCTGTCGGCTCTTGGAGTATAAATGCCGATAACTTTTTTATATCAGAAGAATAAAATATGAAATGTTTGTTACTGCTTGCTGATATCGTAATTAATCTTAAGTAAAAGCAATTTATCAACTTCTAGCGCTGTATATTTTGTACCTTTAGAATTTGACAATTTACATGCCATTATTTCATCTTATTTTAAAACAGTTTTATTTGCATGGTTTTATAACGGAGTTATTATTCACATAAATGGGCAATAACGCCAAATAGCATTGATCAAGAAATCACACCGCTACATTTTATGAATTCATACCCACTAAAATATTTTTTTCTTATATGCATAGTCAATGAGTTGTTGTATCGAATTCTATATTTGTTTGGTGGAAAAAATCGAAAAATAAGCCCGGAAAATTGACAGAGCCTTAGCGTGACCTTGTTGTCCCAGGGCACCTTATATCAGTTATATAGTTTTTGTCTTTTCAATAACCTGAAAATTGTACAATTGAAAGAGAATTTACTACTGTTAGAATCCTAAATATAATGAAAAAAGACTGAATATTTTAAAAATATATTTTAATGTTTCTGTGAGATTTATCAAGTTGTAGCTCATTTTAATAGTTTTTTACAATACCATTCATTTTAATTTAATAGATAAGTAATTTTTATTTCGGATGTTCTTTTTTAACGTTTTTGAAGTTCGTTCCAAAATGTGCACTTATTTATTTTCTGCTATAGTTATTAGAAACATGTTAAATAATGTAAGTTTTTTATTGCATAAATATGTGTCATATCCATAATGTGTGATATAAACAAGTGCAAGCTATTCACATTTTTACGCCAAGATTTCTTTTTCTTGTCGATTGTAGCAAATAAATTAATCGGCAAGCTATCCCACTTGGTTCTTAATCCCTTGTGTTCTCTCTGCGCATTACCAATGTTTTTGTCTCTACATCTGATTTGTAGGAATGTGTATTAATGAGATCCCAAAAACAAAAGAGAAGCAGAGCGAACCATCAGAAGGTGCTGCAGCAAAAGAAAAAAATAACAGAGAAAATACGAAAAAAGAAGAAAATAAGAACTGAAGTTTTTCAATGGAGGAGAAAGAAAAAAACTTCTATTTATAAAGCAGTTGATGTATTAAATAAACTCAGGTTTAGATATTTTTTCTCTTTTTTTTAAAGAAAATATATGAATACCAAATTTTTATTGTACCTAAACTGCATGAAAAACTATACCATATTATTTATACCCATTTTTAACGTATGTAAAAAAGTTTCATTTCAATATTTCTTATAAATCCCGATGACAACATCACATTTTTTAGAACAATTTTAATATCGATGATTTTGTTACATAAATTTAAGGATATACTTACCTCACCTGCAAGCTAACTGGCGCACAAATGTAGGATATTAATTTATACTGTAACAACATCGCACAGCAGGCTGTAAAGCGAAATAAATCGTTTAATATGTGGTTGTATTCAAATCTTGAACCCATACTTTTATCAAGATTTCGACAATCTGCAGCAGGGTTGCGAAAGTATGCATTTATATAATAAATGAGAATATTATCAAATGAGACGGATAGAATAAGGAAAAAAATGCATGTTATTTTTTTAAGTAATATATGATACAACTCCTGATTCATATATTTTGAAGCGTAATACCACGGTAATGTATATATTCATATTTTTGTAAAAAATTCTTATTTTGGGCGCTTTTTATACTGGATGTCGAAAGATTATCGGGACAAACATTAAGAGGAGGTAAGGGATATCATAAGGATTCAGATTTGCATAGCAATTCATGGTCGTAAACGTTTTTCTGGCGTGGTAGTGACGACACAAAACACAAGAAAGAAAGGACACGAACAGGGAGAGAAAAATGGTCTATGCTTAGTTCTGAAAGAATGTCGAGACAATCTGGAAAGTGTTGAAGAAGTTATAGCTCGTATTATGGCACTGCTGGGGAAGTACTACTTTACCTACTCGTATATCTACTTTAATGACGATCATTGTCTTTTTAATGTTCTGTTTTTTTAGTTTCTTGCTGTACAAAAGATATTAAACATGTTTTCTCCTCTTATTAGTGTCCTACCATTCTTGTGTTTTGTGTCGTCAATACCCCGCAGCAAAACGTTTCCAACCATGGTTGCTATGAAAAAATGAATGCTTGTGAATCCTTTACCTCCCCTTCGGGACCACTGTCTTTTATACAAGTTTTATTCAGTCCGCCCCACATTTAAAAAAAATTGCTTTTATTTAAATAATCAAAAAATGCTCTAATTAAAGAAAGTAAATACTACTTTTATTTTTTATTGGTGCGAAAAACAACATCTGTATTGTCTTTTTGAGGGTTAACCATGGTCTCGAACGGATAAAAGTTTATCTAAATTATGCTTTGTCATCCTGTATATATGATTGAAGATTGTTCAAAATTTTGGCACGCATGTTAATAAAAATTTAATATAGACAAACTTTCTTCTGCATGTATATGTATTTTCATGCTTTAATTATAATGAAAAATGCATAGCTGCCAACATCATACGCTTTTTTGTGCCACAAAAATTTTATCGTAAATTTTGCCTTTTTAAATTTTTGTAATCTGTCGTTATACAAAGTAAATTTTTCTGTTAAATATTTTTGGCAAAAAAAAGCAGAAAAGCTCTGCAAATAAAAGATATTAAATTTTTTACCCTAACATTATATCGTCATCATTACGATGACAAATTATGCAATATGAAATCTGTGTGACCAATGGGCTACTTTTTTAAAATACTTATTTCAAATTCAAAAAATTCAAATTGGTACCATTTTTTTAAAATAGTAAAATTCGCCTTCCTTAATGGCTTATTAATTAAGGAGAAAGAAATGGGGAAATTTGCTATTTAAAAGAAGTGGTGCCAATCAGTAAATCTGGATTGTTAAGGATTCTCAAAATTCTTAAAATTAAAAAAAACGAAAAACAAAGACCACTTGTAACATTTAATATTTTTAAATGTAAAATTTATTGATGTAATGATTTTAAAAGACAATTTTTATTAGAGATAAAAGATATGTCTTTTCATTTCATTTGTTTAAAAAATAGCAATATGTAGAATTAATATTTACAGGGCGTTTCAAATTGTCAGACATTTCACGAACAGAAAATTGGCATAACAGTTTACTCGCAGGATTAAAAAAATAAATCTGGCGATTAGAATGAAAATTTCATTGTCTACTTATACTTCATATTGAAATAATTACATTGAATCTAAATAAACTTGCAATTAGAACATTTATATATTTTTAATAAAAGTTGTATTTAACTAATACAAAATTGTGAAAATTTCAACAGTATAATTACCTAAAAAAAGGGGGGGATTTAACAATTTTTTGTTCAATTTAAACAGACTAATATGAAACATATGTTTTAAAAATTTCATGAAAAAATATTCTGAAGTTTTTGAGATATTCTGCACATTATGCGCAAAAACGTCATGTGGAGAAAAATGACTACAAAATTTTGGAAACGCCACAGCTTCAGCTATTGAGCGGTTAAATTTTCAAAAAATCCCTGTCGGCTTGGCTTATAGGCGGAGGTAGATTTCGAAGAGTGCTCATTTCAACAACAAAAAATAAATTTGATTACAGATAAACCCAGTTTAACAACTTTATTTGTACTCTTTTGAAAATTTTTTAATTTCATTTTTCTGTATGAACTGGTTTTATCAGAATCATCTTAAGTTAAATTCGGATCAAATGCCTATTTTGACAACATATTTTGAAATAATTCTGACTTGATTAAAAAATAGACTAATAAAGTACATTATATAGTTCCTAAATATCAAAAGATTGTCAATTGAATGCGTTTGAGAGCAAAATGAAATTTAAAAGTGAGTTATAAAATAACCAATTTTGAATACAACCTCAATTCCTAATCATGATAGCTTCGGGAAATTTTGCGCGAAGTGCTCACTTTGACAGCATTTTTAAAAATATATTCATCCTTTATCAAAAAACTGACCAATACGGGACATTATACAACTCCTATATAAGAGAACCTGTCGATTGGATACGTTTGAGAGTAAAACTAAATTTAAAAATGAGTCACAAAAAACGCAATTTGTTATTTGAATACTTCCTCAAATTTCATATCACGGACACTTTGGGAAATTCTGTTCAAAATACCCTTTTTGGCAGCCTTTTTTTAAACATATTCTGTCTTTATCAAAAAACTGGCCAATGTTTCACATTATATAGTTCCTAAATAAGAGGATCTGCCATTTGGATGCGTTTAAAATAAAAAATGAATTTAAAAAATGATTCAGAAAGTAAGCAGTTTGAATTAGAGGTTTTTTCTCCAATTTTTCGTTTAATTTATTTTTGCTATACGAATTGGTCCTATGAAAAACTTGTCAATATAAAAAATGTAGGTATTGATGAGGAAATGTAAAATAAATTTAATTGGATTTGATAGTTTAAGAGTTGACAAAGTTATGGATTTTTTTCTTTTTCCAAACCCATTTTTATTTTCGTTTTTAATTTTTTTTACCGGCAAGTGTTAGTCCTATCAAAAACTTGCAACTACAAAAGTTTTAGATAATTTTGAGAATATTTATAAAAAATTTAGATGGATTTTATATCTGGAAAATTGTCAAAGTTATGATTTTTTTTCTCCCAAAAACCCTATTTTTTTCGCCCCTTGAGCCCATTTTTAACTTTATCAAAAATCTGTCATGCATAAGCTTTTGGCCCATTATTTAGGAGTAATATAAACTTTAAACTGATTGGATATCTATTTACATTAAGAAGTTATGGGGTTTTTTCTGTTTTCACAAAAACGCCCCCTATTTCGACCCCCTTGCTCCGATTTTGTCCATTAACGAATGTAGCCGAGATATTATCCCCTTTGATTTTATGTAAAAGTTTGGTGGAGATTGGTGAAGAATTGTAGAAGTTATCGTGTCCATAAAAAAGCGAGATATATAGATATATATATATATATATATATAAACTGGTGCGAATGCAATAGGTAGTATTTCATACGAAATCTACCTAAAATCCATAACTTGTGTTCTAATGGTAATTTCAAGGAAACAATTCTATCAAAATATGCAGAAAACATAAGTGTTTAACACCTAAAAAATTAAAATTTTGAAAATTTTGAAGCTTTAAGAGACTTGACACCCTTTAAAAAGTATCAATGTGAAAAAATACTACTAGTAAGTCTTGATTACGTTCATTAATAACTATGTTGTAACATTAATAATATATATTCTACGACGAAAAAGTAAGAATTTATATTATAAATACCGTATTTACTCATGTATAGGGCGCACGCGTGTATAAGGCGCACCCCTACTTTACAAGTAAAAATGGCGATTTCTTAAAATCTCGTGTATAACGCGCACCATAAATTTGTTTCGCTAATGAAGAATGACCAAATGAATTTCAATATTAAAAAAGTCGAAACAAACATTACACCAGACCAGAAAACAAGGCGAAAATGCATTTTTAGACTTTAGGTTGTAAGAGAATGACGGGAAATAGGAATGAGTGACGGTAAAGAGAATTGCTAATTAGCGTTTAGATAATGTCATTAGCTCTGTTGTATAAAAAACTACAAGCAATGAAATAAATATGCAGTAATACTTCAATTAAGTAACATTTTCCATGTTTTAATATCTTCTTTGAGTAATTTCTTGTTTCATATGTATATCACTCGACTGCATCCAACAGTAAAAAATTATTCCGTGTATAAGGCGCACCTAAGAGTTTTGCCCTAATTTTTTGGGAAAAAAGTGCGCCTTATACACGAGTAAATACGGTAAATATTTTGCTTATAAGACATTTTTGCATTAATACAAACATTTAAAATATATTAAAAAAAAATTATTTACATGTTTCAACTCTTTTTAATCGAGTCATTTTCTGAATGTCAATAGAAAATAAAATTATAAACATAATGAACGTGAAAACTAGAATAAATAATTATTGAAATTAAATTAAATATATCACAGGCTTTTTAATTTGGATATTGTCTGTGATCTAGCTAAATAATTATTTTGTAAATTGTCTAACCATTCAATCCATATATTTGGGATGCGAAATGATAGTGAATCGTTACAAATATGTGAACTTTTAAAATAAATTTCGATGGATATATGCCTTTTAAAAAGTAGCCCGCTAGCAACACTGTTTTCACGTAGAATATCTTGATATGGTACCGTCGATATCTTTATATTTTAATGGACAGTAGCGATATATTTACTAAAACTGTTTATTAATCGCTAAGCTTCCCCTCTTTGTTTTTAATCGTTTGAATTCCTTTTGAGTATGATCGATGTTTTCTCAATGCATCTTATTTGGCACTGAAATATAGAAATGTGTATAAGTGAAATTCCAAAAGTAAAAAATAAAGAAATGAAAAGGTGATATCCAAAGAAACAAACAAGAAAAACGAGCCACATCTTTTTAGTAAAAGTGAAAAAAAAATCCTATTTCTAAAGTAGTCGATGCATTAAACATGCCAATGTTTCGAAGCAAAAGTAATCTCCTTTGAGTTCTTTTTTTTCCCTTTTGGTTAAGGTGTGGAAGATTCAATTTTTTATTATATATTCAAAAAGAAAAGTTTCTTCCGTTTCTAAGTTTCAAAATTACAGTTGAACCAGGAAAAATTTTAGGCATTTTTCAAAAAGAAATAAGATGATTATACTTTAAAATGCAGATGCAAATAAAACTTAAGGCGGATTTCAATTTCCCTGCTTAACCAAAACATTAGTTACAATCTGATTTCCTGACACATTTTCTGACTCATTTTTAAACATAAAGGTATAAAATTAGCAGGGTTGGCTATTGAAGCTACTTGGAGTCGAAATGAGTTTTTTTTCTTCCAATAAATACATTACTTATTGAGATATAAGTAATTTTTGTCAAGTGTACATTGATTTTTTTTTTCTCTCTAGCACTGTCGCGTTCTGAAATTCCGTTGAAAACATCCACATTTTTTGTATTTTCTGACAGACATGTTGTACTAATCAATAAATAATTAAATAAATAAATAAAACTCTATGCAGTAATATAATTTCTGAATAAGAACACCTGACAATTTAGAAACCTGATAAATTTAGAAATGCATCAGAAAGCTTTAGGATATGAAAACAGCCTTAAATGCTAATATATACTAATGAAGTTTAAAAGTTTTAGTTTATCAAATACCATGTATTTAATAGAGCAAAAATAAATTTCCCATCTTTAAAGTTGACGTCATAAGGATGGTGGCACTATCGCTTTTAAAAGTGCGCTTTGGAGTAACTGATGGCCAAGTTATAAATACCTTTTAAATATAAAAAAAAATATTGAAGTTTTCAATTAAAAACGCTTTACGCCTAAGTTCAGTATACATGAAAAAATGCTGCATTATCCATGTAGCCGTGTTGAATATTTTAAATAATGCAATGACATACGTAAATCAACGTTAAGTTTTTATATCTATTGTTTTGGGTAACTGAAATAAATCTTAAACTTAAATTTTCTTTTTAAACCATCAGAGTCATAATCTGATGGTTCATAATCATCAGTCTGAAATATATGGTAATGCTATACAGTGTGTCCACTTTCAACGGTCGCCAATCGCTAATTAATAAACTGTTAGTCATAGACATATTGTTTTAGTTGCAAAAAGGCTTGAAAAAAAAGTAAAGAGTTATTTTTTAAGCGATTTGAGTCAATAAAAACTTTGCTTTAAAAATTGCGAAATGTAAATTTTTTATACGGTCCCCCAATCCTATAAGTTATGTTTAAAAAGATTTTCCTGTTATACTGACAAGTAAGAAGAAAAAGATCCCGTTGAAATTGACAAAGTAATAATTGTTTAAAGTTGGAAAATATATATATATATATTTTTGCTGCTTATTAGGGGTTATTCAGAAATATAGCAGAAATATAATTTCATCAGTCATTTATGAAAAATGATTGAAAGTAAAATTAACTTTGCAATACAAATTTGTAATCTTTAATCATTCTGACATATGAATGAAAAATATACAATTTGTAATAATAATAATAATAAAAAAAAAAAAAAAAAAAAAAAAAAAAACAGATTTTTTGTTACATAAAATGATGAAAATTAACTACCTACAAAATGATACATATTTTAGAATTCTATTAGTTAACACTAGCCGGCAAAAATGGAGTTACGTCATGTTTTTTTTTTGTTTTTTTTTCTGCTTATCTTTGAATAACTGAATCTTATATAATATGTGTTGCTAAATATAAAACTGATCTTCATTTTTTTGCACCAAGTAAGTTTTTTTCAAATTATAAATTTTAAAGTTAAAAAAGAGAAAAATTGCGAAAATTTGATATTATAAAATAAATGTCTTTTTAGCATTTGATAATTATTTTATATGTATCTTGTACCTCTGAAATCGAAAATGACCGGATCTTCATTTTTAGACATCGCGTCAGGATTTTTCCCTAATTGTACTTTTCAAAGTTCAAATTGAACATTCTCCTCCACCTCATCGGACCCCTGAACTGTTTAGCTGTAAAAATCCGATTGTATGCAAAAAAATAAAAAAAATAAAAAATAAAAAAAATAAAATAAAAATAAATTATTCAATTGAACAAAATTAAATAAAAAAAGTTTTGCATCTTTTTATAGTACTAAATTTTCGCTGTATTTTAACTTTGACATCTACGATTTACAAAAGAATTCTGATGTGATGACCTAAAAATAAAGGTCATTATGAGATTCAGTGCTAAAAAGTTCACAAATGTCAAATATCAAAAACTAAAAAACACATCAGCCTCCTTTATTTTATCGTATTGGATTTTTGTTATTAGCTCACAGGCTATTAAAGCCTGGGAGCTTATGTGCCCGTCCGTTCTGTATGTGCATATGTGCGTAACGCGATAACACATGATACAAATATCCGATTCACTTGAAATTTTGGCTATATGTGTATTCTTATAAGGCGCTTCCCTGTTTTTGGAAGTTCATTAGATATGTATAACAGAGGGAACGGGGGCTGATGCCCCTCCCCTTAATTTATATAAATGGGTTTTTCATGCAGAATTATTAGTTTTCATTCAATATTTAGATGTAGGATCATTCTGATGAGGCACTTCCGTGATTAGTATTAGGTGTTCATTGGAGAAGTATAAAGAGAGGGAACGGGTGACTCGTGCCCCTCCCTTAATGGATGTAAATGGTTTTTTAATGCTGAATTATCAATTTTTGTTCAAAATTTAGATATAGCAGCATTCTGATGAGGCGCCTCAGTGATTAATATAACTCATTCAGATTTTTTATATGATAAATCATATCCCTGATTAGGTTAAGGGGTTCAATGATTAAGTAAAAAACGGGGAAATGGAGGTAGGTGATTCTCCGCCTTAATTTGTTTTTTGAACGGAATTAACCCTTGAAAGTATAAGGCTGTAATATACAATTAGTATGCGTAGCCTGTGAGCTCAATGCCATCAATTTAACTGTTTAAGATTCTTTTTATTTTTTAACTGTGAAAGTTTATAATTTACGAAAAATCCTGAAACGATGGTTTAAATTTAAGGTAATTTTCGGTCTCAATTATATAGTAATGTTCGGTTCCAGTGAAAAATACATAAAAATTAAAAACACAAACATCTTCGTCTTGTGTTTTCTAATCTAAAACTTATTTTGAAACTTCTTGGCCCGCTAAGAATTTTTTCTTATCGATTTTATAAAACAGATTTTTTTTTTTTAATTTACATATTATTCTCTCTCTCTTATACCATTGTTTTACTCTGCATCTTATTTGTCACTCAAATATACGTATAAATGAAATTCCGAAAACAAAACAAGAAAGAAGGCAAAACATCTAAAAATATAACATCAAATAATCAAACAAGAAATAATAATATAGGAGTCGAAGTTTTTCAATAGAAGTGAAAAGAAAAAAAACTATTTCTAAGGGTCAATGCATTAAACATGCCAGTGTTTCAAGCAGAAATAACCGCTTTGTGTGTATGTGTGTGTGTTTCCTTTAGAAAAGGAAATTCAACTTTTTATGCATATTTAGAAAAAAAAAAAGATTTTCGTTTCTATATTACTTAAGTTTTATAGTTAACTCAACCATAAGTGGAAAAGAATGTTTTTTAAGGGAAAAAGGTTGTTTTAATGTTTAAAAATAAAATTTCAATCTTATAATCAGTTAGAATTTTTATTATTTTAATAAAAAAAAAGTTGCTAATAAAAAACAAAGTTTTTTGCCTATTTTTTAATAATATGTAGATACGTTTAATTTAATTTAAAGTTTTCATATATATTATACTATTTTCAATCAAAATATTTTTGTACCTTCAAAAATTTTATATTATTGAGAATCAAGAATATCACAATTGGGATATCAAGATTTTTTAAATTTTAAAAGTTTCGAAATTTTAATTTTTTCGACATTAAACTTCTATTTTTTTTCTGAACACGTTTATGTGTTTGTTTTCTTGAAATTCCCCTTAGAACGGAAGTTTATAGTTTAGAATTTTACCCGCCCAGTAGCTGAAATGGCGTTTCCGAAATTTAAAATCAATTTTCTCTAAATGACGTTTTTGGGCATAATGCGCAGGATACCTCAAAAAACAATATTTTTTCATGAAATTTTCAAAACAAAGGTTTTATGTTAGTCTGTGTCATTGAACCCGAAATTTCATTTTATTTTTCAAAAATATACATTTTTAAGTGATTATACTATTGAAATTTTCTAAATTTTGTATTAATAAAATACAATTTTGTATTAAAAATGTGAAATGCTTTAAATGCAAATTTATTTATATTCAGATCAGTTATTACAATCTGAAGTATTACTGGGCATCAAAAATTTCAGTCTAGTTGCAAAATTTATAATAATGCATAAAATATTATGCCGATTTTCTGTACCTCAAATGTCTAATAGATTGGAGCCCCCTGTAAATGCTAATTTTGTATCTTGTATTTTTTTTTAAATAAGTGAAATGAAAGAACATACTTATATTTTCATCGCAATTAAAATTGTGTCTCAAAATGCAATACATTTCAAGATATTAAATGTTGAAAGGTTGTATTTTTGAAAGAATTGAGGGATAACAAGCCTGGTTTCTTATTCAAAAACTCTTTGCTTTCATGTGCACTAGAATATCATAAAGTTTTTGAAATCTTTTTTTTTAATCATCTTTTATTTAGACTTATACAATATTTTTTTATTAAAAAATACTATTATTAACTTTGGTGAGGAGTAATTTGTGCTTATATAATCCATTTATTGTCATACATCCACATTGTCAAAAAAGAAAAAAAATTCTTAACCTTAGAAAATATAGCATAACTGAGAATGAAAATATGGAATAACCTCTGCAAAGTTACATACCATTCCGAAAAGCTTCCTCTGTCATTGTAACCCCAGAAATATAATTTCGTGATTTATAAAAACGTTTATAAAAACATTTTTTTTTTTTTTCTGTTATTGATTTTCTGAAACGTAGAAACTCGTTAATCCGAAATTCCGGTTAATTCTAACCGATTTTATTTTAGAATATTATTGAAGAAATAATAAGAATAAATAGATATTTTAAAGTGATGTTTTATATTATATGTAAGAATCAATTTAATAAAAAAAAATTCGAATATAATATTGTTTCGCAGTCAGCACGAAATTCTTTTCTAAAGTCGAAAGAATATTTAATTCAAATGATAAAAAAATATTTTTTCCCGTCAACAATTGGATTTTGCAAGTCATTTACAGAAATGTTTTTTAATACCCACCCCTCCTCGATGTGGTGACTAAGCTATTTATACTCTTCGCCTTTTTGAACCGTTTATAACGGGTTGTTCGGAATTCTGCATTCAAACATTCCAATTTATTATTATAAATATCAGGACTGATTAAACAAGGAATTTTATTTTTTTTTCTCAAAAATCACGTCAGATTAGAGGATATATTCTGTACTACTGAGTACATATAACTTCCGCTTTTTTGGCAAACGTGTTTTTTTTTTTTTTTTTTTTTTTGTTGTTTTTGTAATTCGTACAGGCATTGACCCCAATTAGTTCAGATTAGTGAGGCTCTATTATTCTATATCAAATTTTTGCATACTATCAGTTCTCGAACAAAAATTTTCCTTTTAAACAATATGACAAATTGAAGTTAAGCATTATAAATTAAAAGCATTAACATTAACATTTAAATGAATTCTATAGTTTTATTTTTGCATGCATAAATTCAATTACACATTTAAAAATATTTAATCGAAAATGAATAGCATCGTAGAAATTGACATTCCTATTTGAAACAAGTTGGAAATTGTACGTGAAGCATAGCAAATGAGGTGCGTTCGTACGATAACGAAGTTTTAAAAATATCATTTCAAAATATCAATCTCATAAAATTATAAATACAGTGAAACCTTCAACTAAGGGACACCCATGGGACCGCAACTTTCGTCTCTTAAATAGAGGTGTTCCTTATTCGGAGTTCTTTACATAGTGAAACCTCCAAATAAGGGACATCTTTGGGACTGCAACTTTTGTCCCTTAAATAGAGGTGTTCCTTTTTCGGAGTGTCCCTTATTTGAACGTTTCACTGTAATTACAATTCAAATGCGCACCAAACAATGTTCTCCCTATACCATTATGCAATGGAATATACTTTTGTGTGGCCTTGTACATCAATAACAAATATTCTTGGCGCCACAGATTATGCAAAATGTATATTATAATATGTACTTTATATATTTTGCATATCAATTTTTTTGCATATCAATTTTATTACGTTCGAATGAGTGTAACACCATTAAAATGCATTTGAAACATTTTTCCCTATTAACCGCAATGTAACGAAATACTTTTGATTGTCCCTGTAATTGATCTATGCATCCGATTTTCATAAAATTTGAAATGACTCGACAAAATTATGTAATAATTATATTTTTTAAATTTCAAACGATTCGTTTGGGTAGTTTTTGCGTTGTTATATGCGGACGGACGGACAGACAGACGGACGGACTGAACGACAACAATAGGTGCTACGTATTTACATAATTACGAACGCACATAAAAACTGATTAGTAAATTGCACAATCTATTCTAAGACATTTTCGAAAATCAACAAAAAAAAATTTTTTTTTAATGCTCTTAAAAAGAAATCTGGAAATTACATTAAATGCTGGTGCCTCTAATAATAAAGAACGCTTTGGAATGATGCTCAACTCTGAAGAAACCATTGTATATTTTCATTCAGGATTATATTTTGTTTCTATGCATTAGGAAACATTTGACTTTTTCTTAAAGTCTATTTTTATGTTTGATGTTAAATAAAAAAAATAGAAAGTGTTTCTGTAGATAAAAAGGCCTTTTCTTTTATTAAAGTTCTTACTGGAGCGTCATAAAAAATTCAAGTGTTATAAAAAATCGCTGAATCGCTAAAAAGTTGTGATTATATACTTTTTCTTAAATTATATGACGGTTTTTCTTTGATTTTAGAAAGGAGAAGATATCCTTACTCTCGATTCAGTAGCATATGCAGGGGGATAGAGGAGCTGGGGGGCTTCAGTCCCCTCCGGAGATTTGTAAAAAATGTCAAGTTTAATTACAAAAGTTAAGTAAATTGTTATGAAATCTGCTAATATGAAATTCAAAAGGAACAAAAAAAGTTTTCCCCTTTAGAAAGTTTTTCATCTTAGAAAGTATGTTATTTCACTGAGACCACGAAATAGCCATTTCAGCTAAGTTAGCGTGATACATATGCTCTCTTTACATATGTTTTATTATGTAAATCATGATACATGGTGATTAAAAGGGCATCATTAATTTTAATTAATTTGAAAACATAATAAAAAGCTTACATTTGCTATTTATCGCTTGAAAGTCTTTGTTTTAGTGTAAAGCATAGATTGAGACTTATTCCCTATGAACTGAAAAGCCTGGATTTTTTTTAAATTTACTTAAATACTTATTATATTATAGACTTGTTAATCAGTTCGTTACAGTACTGTTAAGTTCTAGTTTAATTTCATGCCATTACAAATTACTGATAAAAGAGATTGTTCTATATTTGTGTAACATTTTGATCTATGAATAATCGTTATTTACATTTAAAATACATCATAAATCTGATTGAATGATTTTGAATCTCGAATACATAAAAAACTTTTTACGAAACACAATTTATGATTAAAAATAATTCGAAAAATACTGTGAAATTTGGGTTAAATTTGGCAGTGTAAGCCCATTTTCAGGCCTTGGTAAATTTGAAAAGTCATCATCAGGGAGCTGCTATATCAAATGTATGCCATTTATGAGAAAACGAAAAAACGCTGTTCAAACGCTTAAGTATTGCAAATGTCATGCATGTATGCTAACATTGGGATTTGTTAAGATTTGTCCAAAAGCGCCATCTACATAAATTGTTTTTAATACCTTGAGTTGTGTTCGAGAAGCCGATACGAGGAGTTGTATAAATCTCGGTTCTCGATAATTTTATGTGTTAGTGAATTACAGTTTATAGTTATGCAGTCTTCTGAAGAGCTTTTTTTTGTGTATTGTGCAGTGAATAATTAAATGAGCTTACGGAGGATCCAGGATTGTTATTATAAAAACCTTAATTTCTCAACGAGTATACGTGCTTATCCACATAAAAAGTAACTCAGTTTATTACAATAAGCACCTTAATCAAAATCTACAAGTTGAAAGCTTTTGCTACATTAGTTTTGACAGGATTATTTAAAAGATATTCGTTCTTCTTCAACTTGTTCACGTTCCCTTATGAGGTTTCAGGAAAAAAATCTTCGCGGTAATATATGATATGTGCTATTATGCTTACGCATCTGGAATTTCAGGATAATTCCTCATGTATTTTACTAGATATTTAACAAAATTTCTAAATTCGTAAGTTGCCGGTCATCTTTGGCCATATAATGTATTACATTTCACATTTAAAAAAATGAAAATATTAGATCGTGAAGTTTAAAACTTGTGACTATAAACATTCAGGTTACTAATGGGGCAATCTTCCACTAATAAATTTCAATAGAAAGTTTCATCTCGTATAACTGCCATATTCAGGAAAAATTGTTGTCATGAAAACCCCCAAAAATTTTGTTCCTTTTAACCAACAGAAGTTTGCCTTTTTGGTAATCTAGCTTTTTTATAGTCACAAGTTTTATATTTGACGACCTAATAATATGACTCCATCTTAAATGAAATGTAATCACCATGGCAACCTTCTGCGATCATTATCTATTATGAAATATCATTGAATTCATTACACATGATATGGTTTAATAGAACGAAGAAAACTGTTTTAAGTATTTTTATAAGTTCAGATTCAATTTTCATAAAATTTGAAACGACACCATTTGATATTTTTTGCGCTGTTACATACGGACACACAGACGAACCAGATGAAAAATATAAATGCTTGGTGTTTACATAATTACGTAAAACAATTACCTAAAAGAATAAAATAAGTCAGGTGAGTTTAAAAATATTCTTAAAAATGTTTTACGATATTTTTAAGCCTATTCAAATACAAATATAAGTGCTAAGTACTTATATAATTACGTAAAAATTTTACCTAGAAAGAATAAAATAAGTCAGATGGGCTTAAAAATATTCGTAAAAATATCTTATAGTATTTTTAAATATGTTCATATGCATATAAAATATTTGGTATTTATATAATTACATAAAAAAATAGCTAAGAAGAAATTAAATCAGACAGGTTTAAAAATATTTATAAAAATATTTTACAATATTTTTAAATCTTTTCAAATATACGCCATTCAATATTTAGGAATAATGGACTTGTTTCACATTTAAAATCAACGACTCATTTATATATTATATAGTGTTACTATATGCATTTGTTATACAGTAAAATACAGAACGTTTGATAAATTTACTTCCTTTCTTCTTTTTTAAACTTTTTTTTTCTGCTTCCGGACCATTTCTTTGGCTCCGTGAAGCGTAAGCAAAAGTAAAACGAGTATCAAAAGATAAGAAAAATATGAAAGAAACCACCCTGTTCCGCTTTATTACAGTTGAAACATTTCGTATGTCACCCTTACTTTTTTTTCAGCTATTTCTTACAAGCCTGGGGTCTTTAAAAATAAAACATTTATTCAGCGTTAGGTTTGGCTTGTAAGAATTTAAAAGAAAAGTTACAGATATGTTTTGTTTGTGTTTATTTAGTAATAAACAAGTCTTTTAGGGGCCACCATAATACTTACCCATCATGTCTATGCATAATATAAAATAAGGAAATACAATGGCGGTCAAAAATTTCCGGCCAGCAAATATTTTCCATTTAACTTGTAAGTATACCCATATGAAGAGGAATTTCAAAATGATACTTATACATTTTATTGACATAATAGCTAGGTATTTGTTTATCAAATAACATATAAATATCAATTAATTTAATTGACAAAATTAAGCACAGAGGAAAACGCATGTTCTCAAAAGTTTCCGGCCACTTTCGAAAATTTGGAAAAAATGGCATTCTAATAGAAAATTACAGAGATCAACAACATTTACAATTAATATTGTATCAGAATACCTTTAATAATAAGTAACTGCGGCACGGCAACGTGACACTCATACAATCAGCAGTTAAAAATCGCCTATGATACGTTTTTCCCCCCTTTTACTTGCAATTTTTAGGATATTTCAGCTGAGTTGAAATATTTATAGCTCTACACACGTTTGCCAACTTTTTTCCAATGATTTTCTATTGTATTCATGTCGGTCGATTAAGTTGGCCATTTCAAAAGCGAAATTGTTTGGGCGAAACTAATTGCTTGTCAAGGATTGCAAATAATATTTAAATCGTTCTCATGTTAAAATAATTAGTTGCGACCAGAATTTTTCCTCTAATAAAGCAGCAAATAACTTTGCAAGATACCCTTATGCATTGCATAATTCACCCTGCCGTAGATTTTAAATAACGGACCTACACTTTTTGAAGAAAATACTCCCCATAGTACAACGTGTCTTCCGCCAAGCTTCATTGTAGGAATAACATAGGTCAAACTATAACTTTTGTTGTTCGATTATCGGATATAGTGTCTGCCATCATTTCCAAAAAAGTTTTAAATTCGATTGATGGAAAAATAGTAGTTCTGTCCGGTTTTCACTTGACCAGACTTTGTGTTTTTTGGAAAATGCCAGTTGGGTGCTTTGATTTTTTTACCCATGATAAATTTTTTAACACTGACTCTTCCATAAAGTTCTGCATCACGTCAGTATTTTAACACGATGGATGTACTTATTTCAGCAATATTTTCATTCCATAAATCGCGGGATATTGCAACGGAATTTTTATGCGGGTCATCGATTGTTCTTCCCCTGGTAATTCCGTCCCTGAGAATAGTCCATTTTTGGAGTCTCCCGGACCTCACAATGTTCTGAAGGCCATGACCATCTTTATATAATTTTTAAATATCGTTTACAGTTCATTTACTGATCGATAACTTTACCGCAATACCTCGAGACGATTGGCAATTTAGAGACAAACTAATCACTCATTTACGATCAAAGATTGTATAACTTTTCACTTTTGAATTTAAACTATGCAATTCACCGTGATTCATTCACAAACACGACCAAAATGCACTTTCCCGATAGAAAAGACTAAGGAATGATGAGCGGCCGGAAACTTTTGCACATGAGAACTTCGGATTCTACCCCTTTTCATGAAGCGTCATCAGTATCCAATCAAAATAATCACGTGGTCAGAGGTAATTCACATATTCCTAACTTTTGAAGCAATTGTGCTTTTTCTTTGCTGAAACCTTCTGGTAAATAAATCAAAGAAGTTTACTGGCCGGAAACTTTTGACCGCCACTGTAAATCATGTGTAAGTTATTCATAAAATGCATCGCAATTCGAAAATAAATTTAAACATATATATATATATATATATATATATATATATATATATATATATATATATGTGACGATTTAAGGAGAAACTCAAATTATTTCCACTGGTTAAAAAAAAAAAAAAAAAAAAAAAAAAAAAAAAAAAAAAAAAAAAAAACACAGTCATGGCAAGCGAGGGAAAAAACAAAATAAATAAATAAATGTAGAAGATCCAATAATTAGTCATTGGCTGCTGTAAATTCATTTATTTAATTCGTAATAATGAGGAAGGGAAAAGCTCCTTTTGCAAAAATTCCATCATTGTTCCAGAGCCGTCCTCATCCAAGAAGCAACCCAAGAATCTTCTTTTCTCATCTCGAGACTTCCCCCTTTTAAACTAAAAAGAAAGTTCTGGAACATTCTGTAGCCTCAAACCATCATTCTTTTATGTAAACAGAATTCTTGTCCAGCTACGAGATTATTTTCCACAGACGATAAATTTATTTTTTTTAATATTATTTAACCAATTTATAATAGACTCAGAATTTCTTAGGCAGACGATTTTTATAAATGATTAATTTTAAGAGAAAAAGAAAAGAAATGAATTTATTAATATGCACACATCAAATGTTGACTGAGGAAAAATAAATAAATAGATAAAATAAAATAATGATATTTTTTGAAAGGTATGGGTTTGGAATAAATTTAATAAGACTGTCTTAAAAAGGGTTGATAAAAACATAGAAGAAATCAGTTTTATTTGGAATATTAAGAAATAAAGTTTTAATTAAGAATATTTTTAATTTAGAGCCATCTTTTTAAGTTTACGCATACTGGAATAATGTTTTTTAGGGCAAATTAAGAATTTATATCGTCTGCATAAAGACTAACAGATTAGATTTAGAAACAAGATTTTAATTTAATAATTTGAAGTAAGTACGGAACATTATTATAAGAAAATTAAGATAGTATAAAGGTTAGTATTGGCGAAAAAATTTTAAATTTGTAATATTATCCCCCCTCCCCAAGACTTTGTATGAAATTGATAGTTAAATAAAACTACAAGTTCAGACAACAGAAATATAATAATTTAGAAAAGTTAAATTTTGGAATAATACTGTCAAATCCAGGAAGCCAAGAGATGGAAGAAAAGAAAATTAACGCAATATAAAAAATATTAGCGATTAAAATAAAATAGTTAAGAGAAAATTAATCTAAATTAAATTTAGGTAGGAGCATTTCCCTGAAAGAAATACAATGATGTTACAATATCACTTACTATTTGTAAGTGCATAGGAGATAATACATACAATAACAGTAAATAAGTTATGAATATTAATAAGCAAGAGACATTAAAGATATAATAAAAACAATAAGAAATCTCTTTCATGGGAGTTTATAGAATTCCTGTGACTTAATTAGTAGTAATTTCAGTTCAAAAATTAAATTTGTTAGTATAGTCCTTGTAGTAAACATAGTCTTTAAAGGCTACAATAAACGTTCTTCTCAAACTTAGTTGACTACATAGTCATTCAAATCAAAAGTCTCTAATAGTTTTAAAAATGCAATTCTTCAATGTAGTTCACTAGTAAATTGTATATTTTTTGTAAATCTAGTTTTAATCTTTGGTTTTAATCTTACGTTGGAATTACATCTTTCAATAATATATCAATTTTTCAATAATAAATAGCATCACTCTCAATATCAATAATAAATAATACAGAAAAATTTAAATAATAACAATAACAACAATAATAAGTGATAGTGTAATAAGACTCCATATCCTAATATTTCTCAATAAGAGGATAATTAATACTAAACTTCATTATAGAAATCATAATGATAATAATAATAAAACAAGAGTATAATCAAAAGAAAATATCACAGTTTGTTTATTATTGATAGGGAAAATATTGGTTGAGGATAAAAATAATTACATAGCAACTAAATAATTTTCTTATCTTCTAATAGCATAAGAAAGTATTTTTTGCTAGCCGAAAGTATAAATTAAAAAAAAATCATAATAATTCCAAAATCTAAATAAAATTAAATCTAACTATTTAGAAAATGGACTCTCAACCAGTATTTCCTTACAATAATTCCTCTCTGATACTCTTTTACAAAATTGTCAAATTTGGTTATAAGTTTTCAAATGCCAAATGTAGAATAATGTTTTATCTACACATGGTTTATAAACTTTAATAATAAAATACAAATAGGAATAAAAGGTGTCATTCTTAATTGAGAAATGGAAATAAAAATAGTGTGCTTTTTTGAAAAACTCTTTAATATCTGTAGTTTTCACAATCACTGAAAATCACAAATTATGTTATAGGTTTGAGTAGAATCATCAGATTTTATAACTATTATCACATAATATCTGCTGAATAAATAGAGTAATACTGATGTCAAATAAATGAGTAATATAGTTAGACTTATATCCACTTAAAATTAATTTATCAGCATCAATTTGAAAGCTTTTACAATCAAAGTGTACACCTTATGCCTACATAAGTAGCCCAATTTAACCCCAAAAACAAGTAATATTCTTGTTGGCCACCAAGAACATACCTGCTAATGTTGAAAATTATGGTGATAAAATATTTAAAGAATAAGAATTAAAATTTAATCTGCTGTCTTGACTTTAGTTTGATCTAGTGATTGTGATTGTATCTGAGGATTTGTTTGTTTTTTGGGTTGCTCATGAAACAGTTTAAAATCTTCGGGTGAAAAATAGGGTCTTAATTTAGAAACATGCACAATAATGGAATTCTGTCCTGTCTCATAATTAAATTTATCTATTTCATAAGTTACATCAGAAAGTTTATTTATAATTTTATATGGTCCAGAGAAAGTAGGTTCTATTTTTCGAGTGTTAGGGTATTTAAATTCTTCATAAATTACAGTCTTGTATTTTTAATGGGCATTCAACAAAATTTCGATCATAGAGTCTTTTACATTTAAGGTGAAATTCATGAGTTCGCGCTTTCGCAATTTTGAGGGATTTGTCCACTGGTGGGTAATAGTTCTGTTTTAAAAGGAGGTTTTATGGTCAATAAGGAAATTAACCATAAAATAAATAGGCAGGTGGGAATTTGGTGATAGAATGGGGTGTATTTTTGTATTCTTCGATGACTTGGTTTAATAATCTAGTCCAAGGTATTTTAGAAGAAGTGGGATTAACTTTACATTTAAGCCTGGTAACTATAGTCTGATTAACGCGCTCTACTTTTCCATTGGTCTGAGGATGATGTGCGGATGTAAAACGCTGTTGAACATGATGATTTCTAAGGAATTTCTTAAATCTTGGAGATCTGAAAGATTTATGCCTGTCACTAAGTATTTTTTGAGGTGCTTTGATACTGAAAATTTGTTTTAAACAGTTAGTGTATGTTTCAGTGGTAACATTTTTGGAGGGAAAAGCCCAAACAAACCTAGTTGCATGATCTATTATTATGTGTAAGAATTTTTTTTGTTGAGTTGTAATAGTTAAATCCACCAACAGTATCAATAGAAAGACATTCAAAAGGTTGATCTGTTGCTGGCATAGCTTGTAATAAGCCAAATCTTTTCTGTTTTGGTTTTTTATTCTTCTGACAGGTATCGCAATGTTTAACAAATTCTGTAATGTCTATTGTCATATTAGGCCAATAATAGTTGGGAGATATTAAATTAAGCATTTTTTGAATCCCTAAATGTCCAAAATTATCATGAGCAATATGGAGTAATTTTTTTCTTAATGACATTGGAACAACAATTTTTTTGAATCCCTTTTTCTGAACTATAATAATTCCATTCTCTTTTTTATATTTTTTGTCACAAACATTGTCTTTGTCTTGCATCTCTATAATTTCTTTCCTATCTAGCAATAAACTAATATGTTGATTAAAATGACAAACAGGATTTCGTGACAACATGTCTGCTTCGACATTTGTTGAACCCTTTTCATATTTTATCTCATAATCAAACATACTAAGTTTGAGTGACCATCTAAAAAGCCTACCTCTTAAGTTTTTAACACTCTTTAACCATACTAAAGATGCGTGGTCCGTATGAATTGTAAACTTGACACCATGAAAGTAATGATAGAATTTGTCAAGAGTACCTATAATAGCTAAACATTCTAATTCAGTTATGAAATAATTTTGCTCATAACTCTTCAAAATTCTAGAATGATAAGCAATAGGATGTAAGAAATTATCTTTATCAGGTTGTTTTAGATTTGCACCTACTGCTATCTGAGAGGCATCTACAAACATATGTAAAGGTAATTTAGGATCATAAATTTTGAGGATGGGTTTTGCAATTAAAGAATTTTTTAATTTTTCAAAAGACTCCTGGCACTCTGAGTTCCATTCCCATATTGTATCTTTTTTAAGTAATCGATTTAGAGGATATCTAATTTCAGCATATTTATTTATGAATTTATGGTAAACATTAATGGAACCTAGAAATCGTTGTAACTCTTTCACATTTGAAGGAGGTTTTAAATTTTTGGTGGTTTCAATATTAGCATTTGCTGGTGTTATAGTTCCATTAGTGATTTCATAACCTAAGAAATTGATTTTATTTTGGCCTAATTTACATTTAGAAAGTTTAAGTTTAATGTTTTCTTGTTTGCAAATGTCAAAAATTTGAGCTAAATGGTTTAAATGTTCTTCTAAAGAGGAAGAGAAAATTATAATATCATCAAAATAGTGGCACGCAAAGTCGATTTTATATTTATTAAGGATCCTTCGAATGGTTCTATTGAATATGGGAGGGCCCGTTTTTATGCCAAAAGGGAGCACGAGCCACTCAAAAAGTCCAAAATTGGTTGCAAATGCTAATTTTTCTGTATCGGATGGATGTATTGGTATGTGCCAGTAGCCAGAGGCTAAATCCAAAGTTGAAAAATACTGAGCACTACTCAATTTATCTAAAATTCCATCGATACGGGGCAAGGGTTCTGCATCGTTTTTAATTATTGCGTTTAATTTTCTATAGTCTATACATAATTGCGTTTTTTTACCTTCCTCTCTTTTCATAACTAGTGTAACAGAAGCAGAATAGGGGCTATTACTTTCCTTTATCAGTCCGGCTGCTAACAATGATTGAATTTGGTTTTTTATTTCTATTTCTTCTAGGGGAGATGTTCGGTAGGGCCTCAAAGATATAGGTAAGTCTGAGTTTAGTATAACGCGTTGTGGTTCAATATTAATCCTACCCACATCATATTTATGCTTTGCAAAAATATCACTATAAATATGAACTAATTCCCTTAAATTTACATCTTGAATTAAATTTATTTCCCCAGTTAAATCTGAATCCGAATTATCGCGAAATTTTGAAGAGTCATGGAACCTCTATAATCAGGATGCACATTAATTGCGTGATCATATTCAACACAGTCTTCATTTTTCATAATATTTCCACAAGCAGATTGTAACTCTATATCATGATTACTTACATTTAGTGTTTCAATATCATAATTATCTATTGCTACAGTATTACCAGTATTTAATTTCATATTTTTTTTTTTATTCTGAGGTTACAAATTCATTGGATTGATCCCTGTTTTGTTGTACTTGGTCCATATTTACTGTATTGAAATGAAGGGATCTCTCATTATGTATGGATATACTGTTAGTTATAATTTTCCTTCCCTTCCTTACAATACAATTTTTACATTCTACGGTTAATTTAAATTTAGAACATTTTTTTAAACCCAAAATAGCATAATCCAAATTTGTATTGTATACTAAAAAGTTAACATATTTTTTAATTTTACCCACTTTTAGAAGAACACTACATTTTTTATTTATATGTAAACATCCTTTTGCCTGACCAATGGTAACTGAGGGTATAGTCTCAATTTTAGCATTAAGTTTTTTAACAAATTTAAGTGGCAATATTGCAATAGTTGAGCCAGTACCTACAACACATGGTAAATTATAATTATTTGTATATCCATACACAATTAATTGTCAAATATTATAAGAATTATTTTGTGAGCTACTTGGAAGAGTATCAGAGGATGGCAGCTCATTCCTAAAAATACATTCTCTTTCCCAATGAAAAGCATTACTCACACCCCTATTTGTGCATATTCTACAAGGTCTTGAAGGATATGAATTTTGAATATAATTATTTTGACAAATTCTAGGCCTTTGAAACTGAGATTGCCTTTGGGGAATCCAATTCCTAGGTGTATTATTGGGCCTAACTGGCTGAATCCAGGGCCTAGTTGGTTGAAAAGGTTGAAAATTTTGTCTAGCTGATGGTTGATTTATTACTTGGTTTGAAACTAGTGGGGTGGAAACTTCCACGAATTGTTTGACAACCCGGTACCATTCAGTGGTACTACTAGGAGGATTTATAATAATACTGTTTTTGAATTCTGGTTTTAAACCATCTTTTAAACCCTCTAATAGTATACTTTCACTAAGATGTAATTTCCTACCGATTTCCACTTTTTTACGAAAATAAGTTTCTAAATTGTCTAAATTATCTAATTTCAGATTTGAAAAATTAGAAAAACTCGGGATGTTTAATTCAATGAATCTTTCTATCAAAATTTTCTTAATTTGTTCATAATCCGTACAATTTAAACAGTTATTGATATAAATTTTTTGCGCTTCCCCTTTCAAATATTGCGAAATAAAATTAAATTTCCATTCTAGATTTTTCTTCTCCTTTTCACATGTTGTATCAAAATAAGTTAACCACGACAAAATGTTCATTCCAGAACTCGGATCAAACGGTACGAATTTAGCATCTTCCATAATTTTTTTATTCTTACTCATTAGAATAAATGAAGCACTTCTATTTTCTTTATTAAATCCTGATCGTAAAATCATTCGCAATAAATTTCAAAGTTAATAATTTCTATCAATTACATATTTTTTCAAAATTATTATATCAGATCCATAACATACAATATATAATAAAATAATAAATTAGTAAATTAATAAATTAACTTCAAATTACTCTCATCAATAAAATAATAAATAAATAAATACATACATAATAAATATTTCATCTATCATAAAAAGAATAAAAATAATAATCAAGACATTTAATAAAATAACTTACAGTTTTTTGAAAAATCTTCAATAAAATTCAATCGTCTTTAAATTCCTCATCAAATACTTCTTGCATACTCACCACTTTGAAGTCATTAATTTTCAAAAATTTTCACTATGACCATGAATACTGAATCAAAATTTATGCGCACAGATCAACATCAAGCGTCAGGAAATCCACATCAGACTCGAAGCAAGTACTAATTCTTTCCAAGCATAGCTGTGAAGTTCTTTAGAAAGAGTATTTCTTTTACTTTAATTAGGTAAGAAATTATGGCGATTTAGGCACAAGAACATTCACGAGAAGTCGATTATCGGCAATTCACAAAGCTATCATCATTTCGTTCCACAGCCGATTTCATTAGCAAGCCGAAAATACCATATAGAATGTCCTTCAATCGAACTTCGGCGATAGCATGCTTTTCTTCGTTCCATCACAATTTTCTTTAAATATCCAAAAAAGGCAGCACAGGCATAAATAATCCTGGCGGCTTTTCAATTAGTTGTGACGATTTAAGGAGAAACTCGAATTATTTCCACTGGTTAAAAAAAAAAAAAAAAAAAAAAAAAAAAAAAGAAAAAAAAAAAAAAAAAAAAAAACAGTCATGGCAAGCGAGGGAAAAAACAAAATAAATAAATAAATGTAGAAGATCCAATAATTAGTCATTGGCTGCTGTAAATTCATTTATTTAATTCGTAATAATGAGGAAGGGAAAAGCTCCTTTTGCAAAAATTCCATCATTGTTCCAGAGCCGTCCTCATCCAAGAAGCAACCCAAGAATCTTCTTTTCTCATCTTGAGACTTCCCCCTTTTAAACTAAAAAGAAAGTTCTGGAACATTCTGTAGCCTCAAACCATCATTCTTTTATGTAAACAGAATTCTTGTCCAGCTACGAGATTATTTTCCGACAGACGATAAATTTATTATTTTTTTTTAATATTATTTAACCAATTTATAATAGACTCAGAATTTCTTAGGCAGACGATTTTTATAAATGATTAATTTTAAGAGAAAAAGAAAAGAAATGAATTTATTAATATGCACACATCAAATGTTGACTGAGGAAAAATAAATAAATAGATAAAATAAAATAATGATATTTTTTGAAAGGTATGGGTTTGGAATAAATTTTATAAGACCGTCTTAAAAAGGGTTGATAAAAACATAGAAGAAATCAGTTTTATTTGGAATATTAAGAAATAAAGTTTTAATTAAGAATATTTTTAATTTAGAGCCATCTTTTTAAATTTACTCATACTGGAATAATGTTTTTTTGGGCAAATTAAGAATTTATATCGTCTGCATAAAGACTAACAGATTAGATTTAGAAACAAGATTTTAATTTAATAATTTGAAGTAAGTACGGAACATTATTATAAGAAAATTAGGATAGTATAAAGGTTAGTATTGGCGAAAAATTTTTAAATTTGTAATATATATATATATATATATATATTTAATACATAGTAATTACTCGTCAGTATTACTTGATTATCCTGTCAACCTCTTTCGACATATTATATAAATCGCCAAACTACTCGTAAATTATAGAAATTGGCATAACTTTAGTTTAAATAACGAAAAAAAAAATAGTAAAAGATTAATAACAATGCAAATAAAACGTTGAATTAAAAATCACTTGGTCACTTAACAAACATGTAGTAACGTGTTTAATGTTAAGGGATTTACGATAAGCCATTGTTATTATTGGCATTAAATCTTATATTTTAGCGATAGTTTTTTGGTCGACGGAATATCCAACTATTACGAAATGCATAAAAGAAAGATTCTTATAACCAGCCGTAGATCCAGGGGTGGGGCAATGGGGGCGATCGCTCTTCCCGAAAATTTCCGAGTTCGATTTGAAAAGTTACCGAAATGACAATGAAAATGAGAATTTTTTTAAAAAATAAATTTTATTTTTCTACATAGTTTCTTTGAAGTTCAATGCACTCTATCAAAAGATGTTCCAAAGTCATTATGCCATTACGAAAGCGCGATTCTTCAAGTTCTTTAGAATAGTCGTCGACAGCTAATTTTACTTCTACACTGTTAAAAACATTGTGAAAACTGCCTCTGTTTTTTAAAGCTATATATCTTCTAGCCAATGAGAACGATCTAAAAACGCTCATGGAGCATTCACATTGGTCAGAAAATAGACAGTCTTTAAAATCGAAGGTAATTGTTCGCAATATTTTTAATAGTACTTCTTTAGTGCAAAATCTTTTTTCAATGGTAAAAATTTTTAGCCGTAGGAATAGGTGGAAGTCATGATTAGCCAAATCAGGCGAATAAAGTGCATTTTGCAACAGATAATATTTCAGTTCATTCAACTTTCATATAAGGAAAGAGAAGCTGGCGTTACTGTAGGTCAAATTACTGCAAGAAAAACCTGCCAGTTCTTTATGACTCCTACTGTACATGAGCTCAGGAAATTTGATTGGTCTGCGATTAATAGGTATATGATGTGATTGGTCTGCGCTGCCAAGACGATTCCTGCAATGACTGCTATGGCAAAAATGTAATGATAGATTGATTGATAGAAGTGTTTGTTCATAAATATGTCCTTTCCTAAAGTTTTGAAGTTATAATTTTAAAACTGATAATCCTATTAACTAAAAATATACTAGTTCGGATTAAGCGTCTCATTTCAAATTAAAATACATCTTTGAATTGAATTTTGAATGAAATACAGGGTCGTGAAAAATCGAAGAGTATGGAAAATTGGTTTGCAAAAATCTCGGCAGCCTATTATCCGATCAACTTCATTCTTTATGAAAAATTTATGTTTTTTATTGTCTTTTATCTTCATTCCTGAAAATAAACAATTTAGAAACTTTTTTGTGTATCTTTCATCAAAATGAATATTTCGAGAGTCCGAAAAAAAATTCCGCATAATCGATTTCATTGATATTCGATAGGTTTCTTTCCATCATTATATAATAAGTACAAACCAAATTTCAAGTCTCTATCTCAAATTTTTCGGGATGTAGAGCGTTTGCAGACAGACACACAAATAAACAAACGGCTTTTTTTTTTCAAAAAATGTGTTTTTTGGATCTCCAGTGTCTAAAACGTATCAATCCGATTTTATTTTTTTTTTCAAAACGGTTATAAGATTTACCCTATACAACATATGATGGAATAAGAAAAAAATGTGAATTTTAATGAGGACAGTAAAACTAAACAAAAAATTAGCCAAACTAGATTTATCCACATCGCCAATAACCAATCGATTTACATGGAAAAAAAAAAAAAAAAAAAAAAACAGAATATATTTATACTTACAATTATTGATTTTTGATACGCCATGTAGGGCTTAATGCTACCTTTTTTAGACTTAATGTTCACAATATTCGACGAAATAAAACATCTTTACTATGAATAATTCCTATGAAGCTCCGCTAGTAATTCTTTACGGATTTAATAACTTCTTTTTAATTTTTAAAACATCTTTTCACTTGATATTTTATGTGAATTAACATGTGATTTCATTTTAATTATTATATTTACATATATATGTTACAGGCCAAACTAGATTGGCCTAGGCCAAACCGGTCTATCCTAATGCCCATCGGATAAACTAGTTTTTCCTAGGCCAAACCGGTTTATCCTAACGCTCATCGAATAAACTAGTTTTTCCTAGGCCAAACTAGTCTATCCTAAGGCCCATAGGACAAACTAGATTTTCCTAGGCCAAACTAGTTTGGCCTAACACTTATAGGATAAACTAGTTTAGACTGCTGTTTATTGGTCTGAACTAGTTTATCCTAGGCCAATTTAATTTGGCGTGATTTTATTGAATTCAATGATCGCCTCAACGCCAACATTCTTGTTTGTCCTAGGCTGATCTAGTTTATCCTAGACCAATGTAGTTTTACGTGTTTTTAGCTCACGGGCGTCAAAGCCAGAGAAATAATGGACTCACAGGTTCTGTAGATGTACGCATGTATGTACGTATATACGTAGGTATGTACGTGCGTATGTGTGTAACGCAATAACTCTTGATAGAAATAATGTCATTTGACGTGTTTTTATCTCATCAGGCTACCGAAGCCAGAGAACTAATGTGCCAATAGGTTCTGTATCTGTGTATGTACGTAAGTATGTAATGCAATAATTCTTGATAGAAATACTCGATTTGCATCAAACTTTCAATATAGGTTTATTCTTATGAGGAGCTTTTCAGATTAATTTTGGGAGATCATTGGCGAAGAATAAGGGGAGGGGGAGAATGAGAGGCTAGTATAGGAGCATTCTCTTGAGGCGCCTCCATGATTAGTTGTGGGTGTTCATTGTTTAAGTATAAAGAGAGGGGGGATAGAGGTAACGCCCCATAATTTATGTAAATGCTTTTTCCACGTAGAATTTACTGATTTGCTTCAAATTTTAGAAATAAATTCATTCTGGTAAAGCGCTTCTCTAATTAGTTTCTGGGGTAAATTGAATAAGAATAACGGGAAGAACGGGGGATCCCGCCTAATTTTGGCAAATGGGTTTTTCATGCAGAATTAACCGATTTGCTGCAAATCTTGGATTTGTTCATTCTTATGAAGCGCTTCACTGATTAATTTTGGTGGTTCTTCGGTTAAATACGAGGGCGAAACTTACAATTTATTTCCTTCCTTAAATTAGATAAATTGGTTATAATACATAATTATCTAATTTGCTTAAAATTTTGGAAATGAATTCATTTGATCAGGCACTTCTTTAATTAATTTGGGTTTTTTCTTTTGGTTAAGTATAATGAGGTAGTGGACGTTTTATCGCCTTCCTTAAATTAGATAAATGGGTTTTTATGCAGATTTATCCAATGCCGTAAATTTTGAATATAGTTTTTTTCTTTATAAGGCGGATCCTTGAATTTTTTTGAGAGTTTAATGATTATGTATAAAGGGAGGAATGGAAAATTACCCTCCTTAAATCAGGTAAATGGTCTTTTGAACAGAATTATCTGATTTCTTTCAAATTTTGGATAATTGTTTAATTTTATAAAGCGTATCTGTGATTAGTTTTGGGGGTTCAATGGTTAAATATAATTGGGGAAAATGGGGAAAAGTAATCCAACTTACTTTATTTTTCGAGAGTGTTATTCTTTAAAAAAAAATAAGACTGTAATATACAATTAGTCTAAACAGCCTTTGAATGCAAAGCCATCAGTTTAACCTGGCAATATTCTTTTTAATATTCATCCCGACTACTGCTCCGTAGCATCTTGCGCAAAGTGGTTTTGTCATCATCGTAATGTAATGTATTTCATTCGAAGAGTTGTAGAATACTGTCAGAGGTTTGCACGGGCCGGAATTTCGAGGCCCGGTCCCCGCCGTTCCGAAGGAAAGTTATTTTGCCGTGACCCGGAATAAAAATTAAGTTCAGCCCGAGCCCTGCCTGTACAAATATCAATGAAAAGACACTCAGTCCAGCTACATCTGGCCCTACACAATTTCTGCAAAAAATTCAGATTTTAATTAACATGCAATTGGGATTCCTTTAAAAAAACTGCATACATATTTATTGGCTAGATTTATAATGTATTTTTAAATTACGATGTGTTCACAGAATGGTAAATACACAATGTATTATTGATTATTTAGATTCTTAAACCTTTAATATTCAAATAGGGATTCCTTAAATAATTAATGTAGCTTAGAACAAAAGAAAAAAGGAGAGTTATAAACATCATATAAACTATTGAATCTGTTCAGTAAAAAGTAGATTTGGGAATATGTTTCTTTGTCATTCCTTAGGCTTTTCTCAAATCCAAAAGAACTACATCCTAACACATTTAAAAATTAATTCATTTTCGGAAATGCATAAGATTAACAGGCATTCTCACTCAGAAAATATGTAATCGAATGGCGTTAACCATTTTTTCATAAAATCGACGTGCCTTTGAGAAAATATTATTAAAAATACGTTTTGAATCGGATTTCCGCTTACGATTTAACGAAAAAGAAAAACTTGACGCCGTGACAAGAATAGCTTATTTAGCGACAGGTAACTAATTTCTCAAAAATGTAAAACATTATTCGATTCCAAATTATGTTCAGTACCGATGTGGCTCGTATATGCAATAATAATAATAATAATAATAATAATAATAATAATAATAATAATAATAATAATAATAATAATAATAATAATAATAATAATAATAATAATAATAATAAATGGAAGTATGATCTCAGTTGGAACGAATCTGCAGAAAAAAAATAAAATAAGCAAACACCATGTCAATGCATCATGTCTCTACGGTGGACATGTTAAATTTCTGTATTGATGTTATAAGCAATAACTCTTTACACACATTTATGCTTATTCTTGTGAAAGACATGTTTTTTACCGGCCAAACCCGATTTCGAGACAAATTTGAAAAGCCTAGGCCAAACTATTTTATCCTAACGCCAATTGGATAAACTAGTTTATTTCTCCGCCAAATTTGTTTATCTAAAAGTCTATATGGTAAACTAGTTTTTCCTAGGTAAGAGGGTAATCCTTCATTTTTCCCTTCATACTTAACCATTAAACAACCAAAACTATTCAGGGAATCGCCTTATCAGAAAGAACCTATATCCAAAATTTGAAGCAAATTCGTCAATTCTGCGTCAAAAACCATTTATCTAAATTATGTTGCATTACCTACATTGCCCTTTCTTTTAGACTTAAACAATAAATATCCACAACTAATCATGGAGGCGCCTTATCACAATGATCCTGTATCTAAAATTTTAAATGGCAAGTGATAATTCTGCATGATGAAAAAATTTCTCTAAATTAACGGTGGGGGATTAGCCTCCCGTTCGGCCCCCTTTATTCTTATCCAATGAATTCCTAAAATTAATCAGAAAAGTACCTTATAAGAATGAACCTATATCCAAAATTTGAAGCAAATCGGATATCTCTATCAAGCGTTATCGCGTTACGTACATGCGTACGCACATACGTACATACATGCGTACATACATGCACACATGCATATACAGAACCTGTGAGCCCATTATTTCTCTGGCTTTCACGCCCGTGAGCTAAAAAAGCATAAAAGTACATTGGCCTAGGATAAACTAGATCAGCCTAGGACAAACAAGAATGTTGGCGTTTAGGTGGTCATTGAATTCAATAAAATCACGCCAAATTGAATTGGCCTAGGATAAACTAGTTCAGACCAATAAACAGCAGTCTAAACTAGTTTATTCTGTAAGAGTTAGGCCAAACTAGTTTGGCCTAGGAAAATCTAGTTTGTCCTATGGGCCTTAGGATAGACTAGTTTTGCCTAGGAAAAACTAGTTTATCCGATGGGCGTTAGGATAGACCGGTTTGGCCTAGGAAAAACTAGTTTATCCGATAGGCGTTAGGATAGACCGGTTTGGCCTAGGCCAATCTAGTTTGGCCTAAAATCGGGTTTGGCCTGTAACATATACATATGAAATACTTAATTTACACCAGATGCTCAGCACCGGCATTTCTTTGTGTCTAGGGAACATTTAAATATTGGTCGAAATTCACAGAAGCTTATAAGTACTGTCCTCAGAAGCCGACTTATGACAAGTGGGTAAGCGTGATCGCAGATCGCACAGAGAGTTTCGTTTAATATCTCCTTCAAAACATTTTATAATTAAATTAAAAAACGAAAACTGGTTTTTCGAATTTATTCATCAATCGTGACAACCTGAACAGAATATTGAATTCTCCCCTAAATTCTGCTTTGATCGCATAGGTTTGTTGATTTATCCATCAATATCTACAGATTTAGTGAAGGTACGCAAGTAAATAAAATTATGTAAAAAAGTAAAATGTTGCAAAGCTTAGCATAAATTTAAGGGAGACCAAACCGATCACAAGAGGCGGCTAGGAATTTAAATGAATAGGAATCTAATAAATAAATAAAAAACTTTTCACTTCGCATATCAAAATAGAGGATAAATATGATGTAATATAATGAAATAAAAAAAAAGTTTTTCAAGTGATTTATTTAATTCATTAATTTATGTTACATACATAATAATTTTATTTAAACGTGTGTGCAACAATTATAAAAAAAATGAAATTTAAATTTGGAAATTTACGCTACTGCAAATTTTTAAACTAGTAAATATCGGACATTTTCAATTTCTACACCATCGTATAGGAGAAAAAATGTACTTTAAATGTAATATGTTTAAAAGGTGTATCTCGATTTATTTTCGAGATATTAATTTTTTTGTAGTTTTTAATACCAATTTTGTTACTGTGGCAATAGAAGTACTTCATTTCTTATTAAAACGTAAAAAAGAGATAATTTTTATATCTATTTAAACTTGCATGCAACAATTGGAAAGTAAAAACTAAAAAAAATGGACTGATGATAAAAAAAAAATATTTTAATTAAAATAATAGGCTTTTCAAAAATTTTATGATTTCTTGTGTGACAAGAGGTATTCAGCTATAAGTACACAAAATTTGAACGTTCTGACTTATATAGTTTTTGTGTACAGACTCTGTGACAGACTGACAGCAGTCAAAGACGAATAGAGTTTCTGTTCATCTGACGAATCAAAACCAAAGCCTACGTTATGTTTTCCTTTCCCAAAACATCTACACTTAATTGTGTTCTTTATTAAGAAGTTTTTACATATGTGACGTATGCTCCAGCATGTTCATACAAGCAGGAGTATCCTTCTATGTAACGCTCGAAAGTGTAAAACTAGTTGGGTTTTTTTTCTTGTCCCAGTGGTTTCCGAACGATGGCGAATAATGCTAAAATTAGCTGCAGTGATATCAGCTATTTGTACTTGGGGTCGTGTTATATTTTCAGTTCTTTATTTTTAGTAATGTATATGCATATTAGTCTGAACCCACCAAATATTATAAATAATGAGCACCATAGCCCACCGGAACAGCGCTGTGTGTTGTGTTACCTACTTGACACAAATAAATCCTTGACAAGTATGATGTCTGAAAATTCTCCACTCCTGATTTTTTTTTTCCTCTGTTCATTTGTTACATCTTATTGTGTATAAAGGCATATAGATGCAATCAAAATGTATTAAAAATTTTCTTTTACTGAAGACAAGATTTCTTTACGTTTTGCAAATTGTGGTTCATAGGTCAAAATTGCTGATGCACATTAAAACTTAAATTATAGAATTCTCATCTTGGTATACTATAACGCAAGTAAACGATACGCTACTCTCGAATGTAGTTTTTAAAAATTGTATCTACAGACTTGAGACACTCTAAATTTAGGGGCCTCTTTCGTATTTATCATGTACTCTTTCATTAATCCTGATCAGTCAGTAATAAGATGAGCTCATCATTAATCAAGAAAATTTTATTAGAAGAATTGTCGGAATCAAAGCTATTTATATCTCTTCGAAACAAATTGTTAAATTATATATATATATATCTAAAAACATTTTATTTACGTATTATTTATTTTATTTTCATTTATTTATTTATTTTTCTGCTGTTATTTATATACAATTTACATTTGTTTGCATATAAAAGAAGACAGATAGCTATTTTATAGTAAATAAATTGTACAAATATTGAAAAAACAACTGTGTACAATAACTATGTTGCCAAAAAATGGCGATGATTTTTTTTTCTTTCACACCAAGACCATTTTTGTTAATCTCATTGAGTTCCCTGTACTGGTAAAGTACCAAAATAAAGTATAATTTTGAATAACATTGTGCATGTTACTATACGAAACAGGAATTATAAGATGAAAGAAATAAAAATACTTTGAGTACTTGACTTATTCAGTGAAGCTACTTCAGCTTCGCATTCAATATTGTTATGCACAATTTCGGAAATTCGGAATCTTTGATGTGTTTCATCCGATACAAGAAAAATCAACCTCCTAAATTATTTCGAACGAATGCAAATTTAAAGCTCAGGAAATAATGTACTCAGTAAATAACATAATGAATTTTGCTGTTGTTATATCATGTAGTATTTATTTCTCGTTTTATGAAAAAATGTTTTGGTGTTATGCCGAAATTTACAATGGATGTGAATTTATCCTGGAATAGGGAGTTCAAATGAGGAAAAAAAAACAAAATTGTATAAAAAAAGAAACTGCCGTATGACATATTTCGTCTCTAACAAAGCGGAAGTTAATGATTTTTCTCATATATTTTCTATCTTTAGATGTTTGTTTTACTTTGGTTTATGCTTCGAAAGATAATTTAATGGTTCAGAAAAAGCAAGAAAAAAAAACAAATAATAATAATATTAATAATAATTTAACAAACTTTCTTCTTCCCTTTTCAAGGAAACAAAAGCACATTTTTATTCCTAATATTATTTTCAATTTTAAAACTATCCTTTTTTTAAGAAAATCGTCTAGACTAAAATACAAGGATTTAACGCTTGGATGTAAAATTATATATACAATTCATCTGCTGATAATTATACCAGTCACACAAATGCACTAATATGGTGCCTTCTATATGGTAGGCAGCGGGAACATATTTTGCGGTTCGTTCGCTTCGATATTTTATAGAAAAAGTGGCCAGCTAGTTTAAATTTTAAATTTCAAAAAATTCAATTTTTATAGCGTTGAATAGAAAAAAAATGTTTAAAGCACAACAACAGTGCAATCCTTTGGATTACTGTATTAGAATTTGATTATTTTTATGGATTCGAAAACGATTTTTAATTACTAAATATCTTTATATTTAGCTTTGACGCACGCAAACAGATTACAAAGTTAAATCTTTTTCCATGTAAAACAATATGAATAATTCAGCGTTAATTTACGACTGATATTCAACAACGAAATTAAAACTTTGTCAATAGATAAATAAAATAATAAAATACTTTAAATAAAACACAAAATTTAACAGATGTAATAGAAATACGGGCTTAAGCACTGAAAGTACTCGAAGCAAAAAAGCTACTGTAAGTAACGAAATCTTAGTATGCAACCGAAAAGTATCTCTTTTAATCTTCTTCTAAATTCAAAAATTTATTTTCATATAAAAATGCTCTTTGATGTTGCGAACTTGCAATGTAAAACTGTTCTCAGAATTTTATCTCCTCGACCGTAAAAATATTTGACACTTTCATTTGTTCGCACCACAAAGAAACATTATGGATAAAATCTCGATTTACATTTTAGAAAAAGTTTTTTATTTAATGTATTTCTTCAACAACAAAATCTCTCTATGCATTTGAATAAATGATATACATCGCGGGGCTTTACATTCATCATGACTTCTCCCGCCAAAATCCTGTTTTATCCACTTCCTTCGAAATGTGAAGTCGACTTCAAGAGAAATAGAGGCATTGAAAGCTAAAATGAATCCACGAAAGCTCGAGTTTAACTTTATATATGTGTCTGTTACAGTAAATGTTTGTTTCATTAATTTTATTTTTAAAAAATGTATAAGCTAAATTTTGAGATAAGCACAAAATATTTACGTGTAGGCATCATACTGTATTTAACAGTCTGACAATTTTCAGTTGAGGTTCGAGGAAAAAAGAAAAATTCTATGAAACTTGTCACATTTTCAAAATTTTATTATTTGATCCGAATATATTCGACACTTTTACTTCCACGCTTCATAAATAGACATTTTAAATAAAGCTTCGATAGTTGATAAAAATACTTACTTTATTTAACATTTTCATAACAACGAAGTCTTCTTGCGCATTTGAATAAATTATATACATCGCGGAACTTTACATTCATCATGACTTCTCCCGCCAAAATCCTGTTTTATCCACTTCCTTCAAATGTGAAGTCGGCTTCAAGAGAAATCAAAGAACTGAAAGCTAAAATGAATCCACGAAAGCTACTGTTTAACTTTTCCTTGAATGTCAAAATGAACCTGGTATACCAAACGCATCACCGCTTCAGATTTTTAACAATAGCCAACCAAATATTTCTTTTTCTAAATCCTTTTCTTCCCATTATTTATCATAAGAATATGTCTGAATTCAAATCTCTATTTGAATTGTTGCTTTGTTTTATTTTTTATTACATACATAGACAGTTTACTAGTTTTTACAAAACTAAAGATACTGCTTGAATAAATAAATCAACTGTAAATCAGTAACTACAAATTTTACATTTCAAAAATTACTTTCCAAAGAATTTTTGCAATTTTTTTTGAGGGGGGGGGGGGGGGCAAGTAGTTTTTATTTGTAAGTTACATTTTCAATTCGTAGCCTTTTATAAAATCTTTAAATCACGCCGAAACTAATTCCGAATCTCTAATATCATTTGTAGACTTGAATTTGGAATCTAGTTAAAGTAGTCATCCATTACCATTAGTCCTGTTATAGCGTTACTTCGGATATATAGCTATTTCTGTGTTTCTCCTAAAATAGCATTCTATGTTATTATGTTTATACACTATATTGCCATTGATTATGGGACACTTGCGATTTTAGACATTTTACTAAATATCTAGAAAAATGCATGAGGAATCATCTCGAAACTCTTAGTGTATAAATATAATAGTATAAGTCATACATCTCCGTGAAGATTTTTTCCCGAAACTCCAAAGGGGGCCGTCAACAAATTAAAAAAGAATGAATATCTTTTGAATAACCCTGTCAAAACTAATGTAGCAAAAGAGCTCAAACTCTAGATTGTAATTGAATGCCTTATTGTAATAAGCCTTGTTCATTTTTATGCAAATAGCATGCATACTCGCAGAGTAATTAAGGTTTTTATAAAAATGATCCCAAATTTTTCCAAGTTTTTTCCTTATAATTTTCAGAGTTCTTAATATAAAATATTATTTTTTTCAGAAAATATGACAAACAACATTGCACACAGTACCCTGTAATCAGAATTAAAAAATAATGAAAATTGTATAAAAAATGAGTTGGTTTACTAAATAATTTTTTACTGCGCATGCGTCAACGATATCAAAATTTCATTTGCATATTATGTTAGTTAAATGCATAGAGCAACTTTTGTGAAAGTCACAAAATCATAACTTGAAAATTCTGACAATAATCGTCAATTGAATAAGTCGAAAATCCGTTATTCTCAAAATGAAGCAAAAACAAGAGGGGTTGTATCCATATATTCATTTATTAGTGTCAATATAGAATACACAATATGGGATGTACTACTGCATTTGGATAAAATCCCTCCTTTTTTTGCTTCATTTTGGAAACAACGGATTTTGTCCTTTTTCTATAGACGATTACTTTCAGAATTTTCAAGCCATGATTTTGAGACTTTTACAAAAGTTGCTCTATACATTTAGCTAACATAATATGCAAATGAAATTTTGATATCTTTGACGCATGCGCAGTAAAATATTATATAGTAAACCTACTCATTTTTCATACAATTTTTATTATTTTTTAATTCTGATTACAGGGTACTGTGTGCAATGTTGTTTGTCATATTTTCTGAAAAAAAATAATATTTTATATTAAGAACTCTGAAAATTATAAGGAAAAAACTTGGAAAAATTTGGAATCATTTTTATAAAAACCTTAATTACTCTGCGAGTATGCATGCTATTTGCATAAAAATGAACAAGGCTTATTACAATAAGGCATTCAATTACAGTCTAGAGTTTGAGCTCTTTTACTACATTAGTTTTGACAGGGTTATTCAAAAGATATTCATTCTTTTTTAATTTGTTGACGGTCCCCTATGGCGTTTCGGTAAAAAATCTTCACGGAGATGTATGATGTATACTATTATATTTATATACTAAGAGTTTCGAGATGATTCCTCATGTATTTTTCTAGATATTTAGTAAAATGTCTAAAATCGCAAGTGTCCCATAATCAATGGCAATATAGTGTATATATAAATAAATATATCTAACTTTATATATGTGCCAATTAAAGTAAGTGTTTGCTTCCTTAATTTTATTTAAAAAATTGTGCAACATAATTTTTAAAACAAGTATAAATATTTACTTCTAGGTAACGCTCTGTATTAAGCAGTTTAAAAAATTTCAGTTGTGATCCGAAGGGAAAAAAATCTATGAAACATGGCACATTTTCAAAATTTTATATATTCATACGAATATTTTTGGTACTTTTACTTACATGCTGCATAAACAGAAATTTTAAATAAAACACCGATATTTTGTGAAGAATTTTTCTTTATTTAACATATTCATTAACAACAATATATTTCATTTTTGGATTTGAATAAATTTTATACATCGCATAACATTACATTCATTTTGACATCTCTCGCCAAAATCCTGTTTTGTCCAATTCCTTCAAACGTGAATCCAACTTCAAGATAAATCATGGAATTGAATGCTAAAAAGAATCCATGAAAGACTCTTAACTTTTCCATAAGTGTCAAAATGAACCTGTATATACCAGTGCAACATCACTTCAGATTTTTGACAATAGGCAACCAAATCCCTCTTCTTTTAAATCCTTTTCTTCCCATTATTTATCATAAAAATAGGTCTGAATTCAAATGCATATTTGAATTTTTGTAAGCTTTTTTTTATTATTATTAATACATAGAGAGTTTACTAGTCTTTACAAAACTAAACATACAGCTTAAATAACTCAACTGTAAATCAGGATCTACGATTTTACAATTCAAGGATTACATTCTAAAGCGTTTTTTGCTAAAGTTTGTTTGTTTATTTTTCGGTTAAAAATTATATTTGGTATTACATTTTTAATTCGTAAACTTAAATAAAATATTTAAATCACGTCAAAACTAATTCCGGAACTCAAATATTGCGTATAGATTTAAATTTGGAAACTAGTTAAAGTAGTCCTCCATTACATTCAGTCCTGTCATAGATTTTCTTTGGATTTATCTGGATTCTATGGATATAAACTTCGTTACTCCAAAAAAATGATTCTAAGTTACCATGTTTTTTTCCTTAACTTTATAAATGTGTCAATTAAAATGAGTGTTTGCTTCCTTAATTTTATTTTAAAAAATTGTGCAACCTAATTTTTAAGGCAGTTTTAAAATATTAACTTGTAAGTAACGTTCTGTATTTATCAGTTTGAAAAATTTCAGTTGTGGTTCGAAGTAAGAAAAAATCTAGGAAACTTGGCACGTTTTCAAAATTTTATTGTTTCATCCTAATATGTTTCACACTTTTACTTGCATGATGCATATACAGAAATTTTAAATAAAACCACGATATTTTATAAAGAATTTTTCTTTATTTACCATGTTCATAAACAAAAAAGTCTTTCATTTCTGCATATCAATAAATGTTATCTATCGCAGAGCATTACATTCGTCATGACTTCTCCCACCAAAAATCCTGCTTTATCCACTTTCTTCAAAAGTGAAGCCAACTTCAAGAAAAATCAGGGAACTGAATGATAAAAAGAATCCGCGAAAGACTGGTAATTAACTTTACCGAAAGTGTCAAAAAGAACCTGCATACCAACGCATCATCACTTCTGGTTTTTGACAATAACCAACCAAATATTTCTTCTTCTAAATCCATTTTTTATCATAAGAATATGTCTAAAATCAAATCTATATTTAAATTGTTTTTTTTTTTTTTTTTTTTTTTTAATTATTATTATATCTACTATAAAGAGTTTACTAGTCTTTATAAAACTATAAGAGACACCTTGAATAAGTCAACTATAAATCAGTAACTACAAATTTTATATTTCAAGAATTACTTTCTAAGGATTTTTTTAATAAATACTTAGAATACTATAGGAATACTTTCTAAGGAAAATTTAATTTTTTTTTTTTGGGGGGGGGGGGGTGGGGGATGAGGGAGGAAAGAAGTAATATTTACTATTATTATGGGTATTAATCAGAAGTAACTATTTGTAAGTTACATTTTCAATTCGTAGAATTGTATAAAATGTTTAAATCACGCCAAAACTAATTCCTATTCTAATATTTTTAATTTGGAATTTGGAAACAAGTTAAAATAGCCCTCCATTACATTCAGTCCTCTTATAGCATTACTTTGGATATATAGCTAATTCTTTGTTTCTCCTAAAATATGATTCTATGTTACCATGTATATGTATATAAATAAATGTATCTAACCTTATATATGTGCCAATTACAATAAGTGTTTTTTTCCTTAATTTTATTAAAAAAATTGTGCAACCTAATTTTTAAAACAAGTATAAGGGCCATTTTCACCATTCGCTTATATTCCATGGTAACGGACTTGACAAGTAACGGATTTGATATCTCAAAAAAAACTAAAAAAAAAAACTATTAAAATGAACTAGCTTGTATATTTTCTAACTTAGATAATAATTTATATACCTTCTAAAATTATTTAGTAAACTTACTTAACAGCTTACATTTCATCGCTTACATTTCATGGTAAAGGACTTGACATTTCAAATAAAACTATTAGAAATGAACTAGCTTGTATAATTTCTAACTTAAATAGTAATACACATACCTTCTGAAACTATTTAGTAAACAATATTTAATTACAAATGTGCAAAAATCATTATTTTAATATTAAAATTTACGGTAACAGACTTGACAGTGAAAAATACTAACCTTGATAAAAGCTCATTCTTGCCACTATTACATTGACTTTGGAAACTAATTAAAGTAGTCCTCCATTACATTTAGTCCTGTTATAGCGTTACTTTGGATATATAGCTATTTTTTGTTTCTCCTAAAATATGATTCTATGTTACTATGTATATATATATAAATAAATGTATTTAACTTTATATATATGTGCCAATTACAGTAAGTGTTTGCTTCTTAATTTTATTAAAAAAATTGTGCAACTTTATTTTTAAGACAAGTATAAAATATTTACTTGTAGGTAACGTTCTGTATTTAGCAGTTTGAAAATTTTCAGCTAAGGTTCGAAGAAAAAAAAATCTATGAATTTTGGCACGTTTTCAAAATTTTATTGTTCCATCGGAATATATTTGACACTTTTACTTGCATGCTGCATAAACAGAAATTTTAAATAAAACCTTGATATATTATAAAGAATTTTTCTTTATTTAACACATTCATGAATAACAAAGTCTTTCATTTTTGCATTTGAATAAATGTTATACACCGCAGAGCATTACATTCGTCATGAATTCTCCCACCAAAATCCTGTTTCATCCACTTCCTTCAAAAGTGAAGCCAACTTCAAAATAAATCAGGGAACTGAATGCTAGAAAGAATGCACGTAAGACTGGTATTTAACTTTTCCATAAGTGCCAAAAAGAGTCTCTATATACCAATAGACATCAGTTCAGATTTTTGACAATAGGCAAACAAATCCTTCTTCTTCTAAATCCTTTTCTCCCCATTCTTTATCATAAGAATATATCTGAATTCAAATCTATATTTGAATTGTTGCTTTGTTTTATTTTTTATCATATTTACTATAGAGAATTTACTAGTCTTTACAAAACAATGAGAGACACCTTGAATAAATCAACTGTAAATCAGTAACTACAGATTTTACATTTCAAGGATTACTTTCTAAGGAAGTTTTGAGATTTTTTTGGGGTGGGGAGGGGAGGTAGGGAATAATTTTCTATTTGTAAGTTACATTTTCAATTCGTAGCCTTGTATAAAATGTTTAAATCACGCCAAAACTAATTCCGAATCTCTAATATTGTTTGTAGATTTCGATTTGGAAACTAGTTAAAGTAGTCCTCCATTACATCCAGTCCTGTTATAGCGTTACTTTGAATATATGGCAATTGCTGTGTTTCTCATAAAATATGATTCTATATTACCATCTTTATATATATAAATAAATATATCTAACCTTATACATGTGCCAATTACAGTAATTGTTTGCTTCCTTAATTTTATTTAAAAAATTGTGCAACCTAATTTTTAAGACAAGTATACAATATTTACTTGTAAGTAACGTTCTGTATTTAGCAGTTTGAAAATTTTCAGTTGTGGTTCGAAGGAAAAAAATTCCATGAAACTTGGCACGTTTTCAAAATCTTATTGTTTCATCCGAATATGTTTGGCATTTTAACTTGTATGCTGCATAAACAGACATTTCAAATAAAACCTGGATATTTTATAAAAAAAATTCTTCTTTATTTAACATATTCATTAAAAATAAAGTCTTCCATTTTTGTATTTGAATAAATGTTATACATCGCAGAACAATACATTTATCATGACTTTTCTCACCAAAATCCTGTTTTATCCACTTCCTTCAAAAGTGAAGACAACTTCAAAATAAATCAGGGAACTGAATGCTAAAAAGAATGCTCGAAAGACTGGTATTTAACTTTTCCATAAGTGACAAAAAGAACCTGTATACCAATGCATCATCACTTCAGATTTTTAACAATAGGCAGGAAAATCTGTCTTTTTCTAAATCCTTTCCTTGCCATTATTTAGCATAAGAATATGTCTGAATTCAAATCTATATTTGCATTGTTGCTTTGTTTTATTTTTTATTATATGTACTATAGAGTGTTTACTAGACTTTACAAAACTATAAGAAACACTTTGGAATAAATCAACTATAAATGAGCAACTACAAATTTAACATTTCAAAGATTACTTCCTAAGGAATTTTTGCAATTTTTGCAATTTTTTTGGGGGGGAGGGGGGGGGGGAGATGGAAGATTTTTTTTATTTGTAAGTTACATTTTCAATTCGTAGCCTGTATAAAATGTTTAAATCACGCCAAAACTAATTCCGAAACTCTAATATCAATTGTAGATTTGAATTTGGAAACTAGTTAAAGTAGTCTTCCATTACATTCAGCCCTGTTGTTATAGTGTTACTTTGGATATATAGTTATTTCTCTGTTTTTCCTAAAATATGATTCTAGGTTACCATGTTTATGCATATAAATAAATATATTTAAGTTTATATATGTGCCAATTACAATAAGTGTTTTCTTCCTTAATTTTATTAAAAAAATTGTGCAACCTAATTTTTAAAACAAGTATAAGGGCCATTTTCACCATTCGTTTATATTCCATGGTAACGGACTTGACAAGTAACGGATTTGATATCTCAAAAAAAAAAACTAAAAAAAAAAAAAAAACTATTAAAATGAACTAGCTTGTATATTTTCTAACTTAGATAATAATTTACAGACCTTCTAAAATTATTTAATAAACTTACTTAACAGCTTACATTTCATGGTAAAAGACTTGACATTTCAAATAAAACTATTAGAAATGAACTAGCTTGTATAATTTCTAACTTAAATAATAATACACATACCTTCTGAAACTATTTAGTAAACAATATTTAATTACAAAAGTGCAAAAATCATTATTTTAATATTAAAATTTACGGTAACAGACTTGACAGTGAAAAAAAAAATACTAACCTTGATAAAAGCTCATTCTTGCCACTATTAACTTCGCTTCGCAATTTGAAGAGTAAAAAATGGCAAGTAGTAGTTGCGTGAATAGTTAAACTATATCGCCGAATATTTGCAGCTAACTTTAAGCAGCATTCGAAACCTATTTTGACTAAAATAATCACAAGGTAACGGACTTGACAAAAAGTGAGAGACAAAAGATTTATGGCAATTTCTTAAAGAAAATATATTTTGTAATAATTTTTTTCATTAATATAGAACACTAACAGTTCATATTTAAATTAATTAAACCTTTTTATTTAAAAAATAGCTTAAATAAAAAAAACACAGTTAAAACATAAAACTTGGAATGGGACAGGCACTTTTACTTAGAATCTAAATTTTAAAGATTTATATCCCAAAAGTTTTTATTGTTTTTTTTTTTTTTTCATGTTAGAAATGCTCAATATAATCTTCATTAGCTAATGCATAGCTCAAATCAAACTTTAAATAGTAATTTATGTTTCAATTTTCTTGTTTTTACACTGGGACAGCATATGAAAGCGAAATTAGAAAATGGCCTATAAAATATTTAGTTGTAGGCAACGTTCTGTATTTAGCAGTTTGAAAATTTTCAGTTGTGGTTCGAAAGAACGAAAAATTTTATGAAACTTGGCATGTTTTCAAAATTTATTGTTTCATCCGAATATGTTAGGCACTTTTATTTGCATGCTGCATAAAGAGAAATTTTAAATAAAACCTCGATATTTTATAAAGAATTTTTCTTTATTTAACATATTCATAAACAACAAAGTCTTTCATTTTTGCATTTGAATAAATGTTATGCATCACAGAGCATTACATTCATCATTGACTTTTCTCACAAAAATCGTGTTTTATCCACTTCCTTCAAAAGCGTAGCCAAATAAATCAGGAAACTGAATGCTAAAAAGAATCCACGTAAGACTGGTATCTAACTTTTCAATAAATGTCAAAAACAACTTGTATACCAATGCAAAATCAATTTACAATTTTGACAATAGGCAACCAAATCCTTCTTTTAAATCTTTTTTTCACATTATTTCTCTTAATAATATGTCTGAATTCAAATCCATATTTGAATTGTTGTAAGTTATTTTATTTTTTATTATATGCATAGAAAGTTTACCAGTCTTTACAAAACTATAAGAGACAGCTTGAATGACTCAACTGTGAATTAATAACTACTATTTTACATTTCAAGGATTACTTTCTAAAATATCTTCTTTTGACTATTTGGAAAATACATGTTGTTCTCGGTAGAGAATTGGTAAATATGAAGTATATCTGAATCTTTTTATTGGTTGAATTGTGCAACTTATTTTATTTTATTCGTTTTCTAGTTGGTCCAAATTTAATGTCCAAAACTGTAATACTTCCTTTTTTATATCCGTTTTCTGATTGGTCGAAATTTATTGCTCAAAAATGGGATACTTTTTTTGCCACGATGACAAAAAGAGTAATAAAATTTTTTAAAAGTTAATAATTTGAAAACAAGCTGTGATAGAGAATTCAAACAAATTTCATTAAAAGTGCATTTTTTTCCCTACGCAACGGTGTAAAAATTTAAAATGTGCGATAATTAGAAGTTTAAAAATTTGAAGTTCTGAAAATTGTAAAACGAAAATTTCATTTAAAATTTGTTTGTGATGGGTCTAGGAATATTTATGTTTAATCTATGTAGTACGCAATATGAGGCGTTCAAAAGTCAGTCTGATTAACTCCATCAAGTAAAAATGCACATTTTAAACAGTTAAAGTTGTCTGTCTATTTTAAACTACTGTTTATGTTGTTGTTATTGTTATTGTTGTTTGTTTGTTTGTTTTTCATCATTGGTCTAGGAATATTAATGTTTAATGCACGGAGTACGTAACATATGACTTGTTATAATCATCCTAAAAAAGATGTTTATTATCATTATTCATTTAAATATAGAATTTATTTATAAGTCTTTAAAATTTTAGTCTTCAAAATATCATTTTTCAAATAATGGTTGTAATTTGTTAAATTAATATATATTTTTTTAATTTTAATTTCAGGTAAATGTTTTATTATTTTGGAGCCAATTATATAGGCAAAAAATGATAAATCGCCAGTTATTATTATTATTTTGTTCTTTTTTTTTAAAGGAAGGGGGGTAAGAATCTTCTATTTGGTATTATATTTTCAATTGACTAAATTAAATAAAACATTTAAATCACATCAAAACTAATTCCGGAACTCTTATATTGTGTCTATATTTGAATTTGGAAACTTATTAAACAAGCCCTCAGTCAGTCTTGTTAAGCATTTCTTTGGATTTACTGCTATTTTTTAGTTTTTCCTAAAAAATGGTTTTACAATACCAAGTTTTTATCTAACTTTACAAATGTGTCAATTACAATAAGTATTTGTTTCCGCAATTTTATTTAAAAAAACTGTGTATACTAATTTTTAAGACAAGTATAATATATTTGCAGGTGAGTGTCGTTCTGTATTTAGCAATCTTAAAATTTTCAGTTGTAGTTTGGGAGGGGGGGAGGTGTTTCATCCGCATATGTTCGGCACTTTTACTTGCTCACTCCACAAACAAACGTTTAAAAAAAAAAAAAAAAAAAAAAAAAAAAAAAAAACGATATTTTATAAAGAAACTTTTTTGTATAAATGTTATATATGAATAGCTCAGCATTGAATATGAATATTCTAGTGTTAATTTATGACTGATATTCAATAACGAAATTAAATCTTCATCAATAACAAATAAAATAATATATATAAAACATAAAATTTAAGAGGTTTGTAATTGAAATACGCTGAAAATACTAGAATAAAAAAAGCTGCTGTCAGTAGCGAAATCTTAGCATGCAGCCGAAAAATAAACCTTTTAATAAAATTTAAAAGTTTATTTTAATACAAATAGGATATTTTCCACACAAAAAAGCTGTTTGGTGTTGTTAACATGCAATGTATAAAAATATTCTCAGAATTTTATCTTCTCAAACGCAAATGTTCGAAACTTTCATTTTTTCACTCCACAAAGAGACATTATGGTTAAAATCTCGATTTACTTTTTAGAAGACGTTTTTTAAGTGCGTTCGTAATTATGTAAATACGTAGCATCTATTGTTGTCGCTCAGTCCGTCCGTCTGTCCGTCTATCTGTCCGTCTGTCCGTCCGCAAATAACAACGCAAAAACTATCCAACCGAATCGTTTGAAATTTAAAATATATAATTATTACATAATTTTGTCGAGTCATTTCAAATTTTATGGAAATCAGATGGATAGATCAATTACAGGGACAATCAAAAGGATTCCGTTACATTACGTCAATGGGGAAAAAAGTTTCAAATGCATTTTAATCGTTTGAAATTTAAAATGTATATTTATTACATAATTTTGTCGAGTCATTTCAAATGTTATGAAAGTCGGATGCATAGATCAGTTACAGGGACAATCAAAAGTATTCCGTTACATTACAATGAATGGGAAAAAAAAGTTTCAAATGCATTTTAATCGTTTGAAATTTAAAACGTTTAATTATTACATAATTTTGTCGAGTCATTTCAAATGTTATGAAAATCGGATGCATAGATCAATTACAGGGACAATCAAAAGTATTCCGTTACATTACGATCAAGGAAAAAATGTTTCAAATGCATTTTAATGGTGTTACACTCATTTGAACATAATATAATTGACATGAATCTATGATGTATGTACTAAAATCTACATTCTGTGCAATCTGGGATGCAGAGAATATTTATTATTAAATTACAGGGCAAATGTACAAGGCAAATTACAGGGCAAATTACACAAATGTATTCCACTAAATAATGTTATACGGGGAAACATTGTTTGGGGCGTGTTTTAATTATATTAACCTACTTCACATTTTATGAATAAGATATACGTTAATGAAGTATAATAAAAATTACTCCCTGCATATTTACAGGAACACAAAGATTTCGACCACTGTACTGTATCCAAAGTACGCTCTACTATATCAGCAAGATCTGAATATTTTAAAACTTACAGTACGAACGCACCTCATTTGCTACGCTTCATGTGCAATTTCCAACTTGTTTTTATTTAATGTACATCTTGAACAACGGAACCTAAGCATTTGAATAAATGTTATACATCGCAAAGCATTACATTCATCATGACTTCGCTCGACAAAATCCTGTTTTATCCACTTTCTTCAAAATAAATCAGGGAACGGAATGCCAAAAAGAATCCACGAAAGACTGGTATTTAACTTTTCCACAAGTGCCAAAAAAGATCCTGTATATACCGATGCATCATCACTTCAGATTTTTGACAACAGGCAACCAAACCCTTCTTCTTGTAAATACTTTTCTTCCCATTATTTATCATAAGAATATGTCTGAATTCAAATCTGTATTTGAATTGTTGCTTTGTTTTATTTTTTATTATATGTACTATAGAAAGTTTATTAGTCTTTGCAAAACTATAAGAGACATATTGAATAAATCAACTGTAAATCAGTAACTACAAATTTTACATTTCAAGGATTACTTTCTAAGGAATTTTTGCGAAAATTTATTTTTTTTTTTGGGGGGGGGGGGGGAGAGAAAAATTTTCTATTTGTAAGTTACATTTTCAATTCGTAGCCTTGTATAAAATGTTTAATTCACGCCAAAACTGATTACGAATCCTAAATATCATTTGTAGATTTGACTTTGGAAACTAATTAAAATAGTCCTCCATTTCATTCAGTCCTGTTATAGCATTACTTTGGATATATAGCTATTTCGTGTTTCTTTTAAAATATGATTCTATGTTACCATGTTTATATAAATAAATAAATATATCTTACTTTATGTATGTGCCAATTACAGTAAGTGTTTGCTTCCTTAATTTTATTTAAAAAATTGTGCAACCTAATTTTTAAGATAAGTATAAAATATTTATTTGTAGGTAACGTTCTGTATTTAGCAGTTTGAAAAATCTCAGTTGTGGTTCTAGGAAAACAAATTCTATGAAACTTGGCACGATTTTAAAATTTTAAAGTTTCATCCGAATATGTTTGGCACTTTTACTTGTATAGTAAACATAACATTTAACAAAAACCTCGATATTTTAGAAATAATTTTTCTTTATTGAACATATTCATAAACAACAAAGTGTTTCCATTTTGAATTTTAATAAATGTTATACATCGAAGAGTATTACATTCATCCTGACTTTTCTTAACAAAATCTTTTTTTATCCACTTCCTTCAAAAGTGAAGCCAACTTCAAGATAAATCAGGAAACTGAATGCTAAAAAGAATCCACGAAAGACTGGTATTTAACTTTTCCATAAGTTTCAAAAAGAATTTGTATACCAATGCAACATCAATTTAGATTTTTGACAATAGGCAACCAAATCCTTCTTCTTCTAAATCCTTTTCTTCCCATTCTTTATCATAATAATATGTCTGAATTCAAATCCATATTTGTAAGTTATTTTATTTTTTATTACATGCATAGAAAGTTTACTAGTCTTTACAAGAGGCAGCTTGAATTCAGAATAAGTCAACTGTAAATTAAAAACTACTATTTTACATTTCAAGGATTACTTTCTAAAGTATGTTTGTTTGTTTGTTTGTTTTCTGGTAACAATCTTCTATTTGGTGTTACATTTTCAATTCATAAATTTAATAAAACATTTAAATCACGCCAAAAATAATTCCAGAACTCTTATATTGTGTGTACATTTAGGGATAAGTTTAGGGAAATTTCAGGTCCCTTAAATGACCCTTCACCAAATAATTTATCTTAAAACAGCACCCTTCCGAATTTTTTTTTATCCCCAAACAGGATCCACCACAAAACATTTTATTCCAAAACAGGTCCCTTCACAAAATTATTTGTCTCTTAAATAGACCTTTCACAGAATTTTTTCACCTTCATATTGAATTTTTCACAAATTTAATCATTTAATAATAAAATCTGGCTTGTAAATAAGCCGTTGAACTCGCCAAAGAGCATATTATATAGCTTTTTATATGTGAAAAGTAGACCCTGAAGATATCTAAAATTTAAAATTCACAAAATTCTGACTCGAATTTTCACAAATATAAGAAAAAAAAATCACAAAAACAGGACCCTGAGAGAAATCTGGACAGATTCTTGACATTTGAATTTGGAAACGGGTTAAAGTAGCTCTCCGTTACATTCAGTATTGTTAAGCTTTTGATATACTTCTATTTTTTCGTTTTTCCTAAAAAAAAATCCTACATTACCAAGTTTTTTATCTAACTTTATATATGTGTCAATTACAATAAGTATTTGCTTCCTTAATTTTATTTAAAAAAAACTATGTATACTAATTTTTCAGGAAAGTATAAAATATTTGCACGTAGGTATCACTTTGTATTTAGCAATCTGAAAATTTTTAGTTTTAGTTTGGGGGATGGGGGGGAGAGAAAAAGAAAACTCTATGAAACTTGGCACGTTTTCAAAATTTTATTACTTCATCCGCATATGTTCGGCACCTTTACTTGCTCATTCCACAAACAAACATTTTAAATAAAACCCCGATATTTTATAAAGAAACTTTCTTTATTTAGCATATTTATAAACAAAAAAGTCTTCCTATGCATTTGTATAAATGTTATATATGAATAATTCAGCATTAATTTACGATTAATATTCAACAACGAAGTTGAATCTTCGTCAATAAACAAAAAAATAATATATATAAAACATAAAATTTAACAGACTTGTAACTGAAATACGCGCTTAAACATTGAAAATTCTAGAATAAAAAAAGCTGCTATAAATAGAGAAATCTTAATATGCAGTCGATAAATATCTTTTTCAATAAAATTCAAAAGTTTATTTTAATACAAATATGAAAATTCCACCCAAAAAAGTTGTTTGGTGTTGTTAACATGCAATGTATAAAAATATTCTTAGAATTTTATCTTCTCTACCGTAAATGTTCAAGACTTTTATTTGTTCGCTCCACAAACAGACATTATGGATAAAATCTCGATTTACTTTTTAGAAGACTTTTTTATTTAATATACTGTTTGAACAGCAAAACCTATGCATTTGAATAAATGTTATACATCACAAAGCATTACATTTATCATGAATTTTCTCGCCGAAATCCTGTTTTATCCACTTCCTTCAAAAGTGAAGCCAACTTCAAGATAAATCAGGGAACTGAATACTAAAAAGAATGCACGAAAGACTGGTATTTAACTTTTCAAAAGTGTCAAAAAGAACCTGTATACGAACGCATCATCACTTCAGATTTTTGACAATAGGCAACCAAATCCTTCTTCTTCTAAATCCTTTTCTTCTCATTATTTATCATAAGAATATGTCTGAAATCAAATCCATATTTGAATTGTTGAAAACTTTTATTATCATTATTATTATATGTATGGAGATTTTACTAGTCTTTGCATAACTGTATGAGACATTTCAAATAACTCAACTGTATAACAGAAAATTTTTGTTTTACATTTCAAGAATTACTTTGTAAAGAATGTTCGTTAAAGTTTACAATAAAGTTTAAAATATTTTTCTCTGTTTTTCTGGTAAGAGTTTTTTTATTTAGAGTAAAATTTTTATTTCGCAAATTTACAAAATATTTTAAGTAATTGTAAAACAAATTTTTGAATTCTTATGCTGCTTTCAACAATCTACTTCTACATTAGAATTCGAAAAAAAAAAGATTAATGTAGTCTTTTATTACATCGAGTCTCTTTACAACATTCATTTGGATCTCTTTTCATTTATTCTGAAAAATACGTTTTTTGTTAACATGCTTTTTAGGTAACTTTAAATATACGTGTCCAAAATGTCAGGAAACTGCCTTATAACTTTAGAAATACACATCGAATTGAAAAACGGGAAATACGTATATTAAAGCGCATAAATAAACGTATAATTTCCATTTTTAATTATTAAAGGTACATATCTATTAAGACGGACTATAAATACAATAAATGCAATAAAATCAACTGGAATGAAAATTTAGCCGATGTCTACAGCGTACTGTGTTGTTGCTTTAATCGCTACAGAGCTTAGGTTAAGCTTTAAAATTCGAACTTCAATGGAAAATGACATGTCCTGTTTAGCAAATGCATCTGACTGCATTTTGCTCCTTTGCAGATCTATTTACAATAATCAAACAAAAAAACATGCTAATACAAAAGTTAAGTATTTTTTCAAGTTTTAAAATTTGAATTTCAGTGGAAAATAGAATCGGAGCCATCTACGATGATCAAAAAAATTTTAATTTATAAAAGTAACGTATTTTTTCCCATAGAATCCGCAATACAGAATGAGAGTTCTCATTCAAGTTTTCGAGTTGGACCTATTGTGACACAGAAGGGTTCACAGTAGAAGATTAACTTTGCTACCACTGAATAGTTTAAAAAAAAAATATTTAACATAAATTTAGCCTGGTTCACGGTAGAAGATTAACTTTGCTATCACTGAATAGCTTTTTTAAAAATATTTAACAAAAATTTAGCCTGGTTCAAGATTGAAGATTAACTTTTCTACCACTGAAAAGCTACCACTAAACAAAAAATTTTCAGTGATTCAATCTGATATGCATGTTCTCAGTTATTTAACGATTTCCAAAATTTTTTGGTACCCTACGTTTGTTCTTGCAGGTGTCTCCATCGATACTATTATTTTTAAAAAATTGTACAGATTAAAGTTTTGGAGGAAAATATAAGCCATTTACTTGTAGCTACACAAGAAAGAATTACAAATGTTTCTGAATCTGGGAATATATAATATAACCACGAACAAAACTAGTCGTTAAGGGACACCGTAATACTTATCCATCATGTTTATGCATAATTTAAAATACAAAATTAAAACATATGTAAACTAACATGCGTATACAAATAAAATGCATCGCAATTCCAAAACAAAATTTAAACGTATATTTAGATATTTTTAATACATAGGAATGCTCTATTACGGAACTGCGGGTCATACTGCATCGGATTAAGCGTATTATATCCAATTAAAATATATCTTTAATTTGAAATTTTAATGAAATATAGGGTCATGAATAATCTAAAAGTTTCGAAAATAGAATTGCAAATATCTCGGTAACTAATTATCTGATTGACTTCGTTCTTTATGCATAATTTGTATTATTTTGTTGTCTTTTATATCCGCTCCTTAAAATAAAAAAAACGAAAATTTGTATGTACTATTCATCAGAACGAATATTTCCAGAGTCCCAAAAAAGTAGTTCCCAGTAATCGATGTTACTAATATTAAATAGGCTTCTTTCCATCATTACATACCAAACTTACCATACCAAATATAAAATTTGATGTCCTATCTCAATTTGCTCGGAAGATAAAGCATTTACAGACAAACAGACAGACTCACAGACAGACACACAGACGGTCGGCATTTTTTTCTAAAAATATGTTTTTTGGAAATACCAATGTCTGAAACGTGTAAATGCGTCAAAAGAAAAAAAATCGATTTTCAAAACGAATGCAAGATTTTCTCTATACTACGTATGATGGGTAAGTAAAAAAGGAAAAAAGTTACGACGCTCAAAAATGTTCACGGAGAAATGCAAAAGAGCATAATGTTTGATATGTCCTATTAATGCTTTTGCTTTTTTGCTTTTATTGCTTGTTCTTCTGGACCATTTACTTTGCTAGTCCCTTGAAGCGAAAGTAACTGTTTAAAAAAGAGCATACACAGATAAACGAAATGTGATTCAAACTCATTCTGTTTCACTTTATCATGTGTGATTCATTTCACCTGTCATTCTTAGTTTTCTCTAAATCTGCTCAAGACTTTTAATTCTTTAAAGATGTTATTACTTTTCGATGTAATTATATAAGGAGTAAGTATAAGAGCTGTAAGGGCTATTTTTCGCCCATCATATACCCAAAAAAAAGTTTCGAATTTCAATAATTGTTCAGTGGCTTTGCATAATTAAAGATATGTATTTTTATTTAATATAAGCTTTACATGATAAATAAAATGGTAAGTCATAAAAATTATAGCCCCAAGTTTATATAGTTTTGGCTTTTTTCGACATTTTTGTCGTTTTTTTTGCGTCTTTGAGTTATTTTTTTTTATGAAGCGCTCGATGAACCCAATTAACTTTGACATGCAGCGATTCTAATCTTTATAAGCTTTCATAGAAGCACTATTTTATTTGGGTTCAGTGTGCGCTTCTACCTTTAAAAAATATATATATTATCCGGGAGAATCAAATTTACTGTTATCGGAGCACGTTCAGATTTATTTTTTCGTACTCAAAAAATATTTACGTTGTTGAGAGGTCAATATTGTTTTCTGAAACTATTTTCAGTGGTGACCATCCCCCCCAAACCCAATGACGCAACCCCCCCCCCCACAAAAAAATCTTCATATTTGACATTGACACCCCCCCTCTAAACAGAATATCAATTGTAAAATATATTATACTTATTATCTACTGCATATTCAAAAGATAGCGAGTTGAGCATAGCGGAATGAGTTTTTATTGCTCTTATCTAGAATTTAAAGAAAGAAAACACAGGGACATTTCAGAAAATTCAATGTTGACAAAATTTAAAAGTAATATTAAAAGAATCAAGATTTACAAAAGATGGCGAGCTGAGTATAGCAGAATGAGTTCTTATTGCCTTTATCTAGAATTTAAAGAAAGAAAACACAGGAACATTTCTGGAAATTAAATGTTGAAAATTTTAAAAGTTTATTTAAAAAATCAAATTTTTTTTTAAACAGTAAAAAAAAAAAAAAAAAAAAAAAAAAAAAGGAAATACTAAGAATTTAAAAATCCCCCCCCCCAAAAAAATATACTTTTTCTCAAATTCCCCCCCAAAATTAAATTTTATGACGCATTTTGCGTCACCAAACCCCTCTCTGGGCACCCCTGACTATTTTTGTACATATTTATTAAAAAATTACTAATAAATAATGCTTGGATATCAGTATCATTGAGTAGTAAAGCCTGGCGGAAAAGTTTTCGTATCTGTTCTAACAAAAAAGTAATATCGATACTTAGATGTTCGAAAATTTGCGAACTACAGAGTGGTTCTATGTAGAGCTCTAAATGTATATAGTATGTATTTCGTGATCTTCAGGCTCGAAATTCTTTTTTTTTCTTGTGATGTAAAAATAAGAGATTATGTGTCAACAATTACTGCCGACGAGACCACAAATAAGAAACCTATTATATATACATGTATGAATATCGCATTGTAAGTACTGTAACACTTGTTAAATAATATGTAATGGTGAGAACTGCCTCGTTATTGCAGCAAAAGATGTTCAAATTCAAGTCTTTATAGAAATTAGATTCTATATTTCGTTGGAAAAACGATGCTTTAAAATTCATATTTCTTAATCGGTCTTCAGTAAATTGGCTCTGCAACATTTACTCTCTGTATGTGAGAATATATCGATGTATGAAATATATAATAAAAATATTTAAAACAATATCAGAAACGTACAAAGCAGAAGACCTCGATTTTGATACACTGGACACTTTGCCGAAATTGATTATTATACTCTCATGGGTATATCTATGTACCATTTTAGCTATATCTTTAAACTAGTAAAGTTCAAAATATGTTCCTCAAAAAAGAGATAATTTCGTACATGCTTTGCATTTTTACTTGTAAAACTTAGAACTGGTCTCTCTAATAGTGTTCTGTCCACATTATTCAATGTAAGAAAAATAATAATATCTTCTTTAAATATGGAAAATAGACATTGATTAAGAACTTTGTCCCACAACACCTTGGAATGGAACATATCGCCAGAACACAGGTTATTGAAAAATATACGTGGCACTTAGCAGGAAGATTATTTATTGCGGATGATGACAATATTGTAATGATTATTTTTGATAGCACGTACGTTTTTATCCAGAAAAGTGCGAACTAATCCTTTCAGAGAAATTCATTCTGGTTATACAAAGGAAGATCTTTCGTTAAGCGCACGATATTCTTCACTAGTTCAAATTATGTTGTGGATGTCTTTGGTCCTTACTTCGTGGATTCAAAGAACAATTACGCTAACATACTTTCAGATATATTTAAAAAAAAATTCACATAATATCAGAGAATTGCTGAAGCTAAACGATGTTGAGAGAACTGATAGGTTTTTACGGGATTGTTTGGAACTTCTGCTAGAAATGAATATCGAACATGACATGCCAAGATTCCTAAACAGCAACAACAGTTTTCAACAGAGGATGCTAAGGGACTCTTCTCATGACCAAAGTTTGATTGTTCGACACAAAAGTGTAAAAAACTATATCTATAATACTTGGATTAAAAAAAAAACAGCGAAGCAGCATCACACAATGGCACTGTCAATGTAATGTAGGCGCAAGTATCTAAGAGTACTAGACGCATGTTGCTTCCGTACTATGGTTTCTGGTTTACTTGTGCCATAACTCAACCAAAACTTAAAAAACAAGTATTGAATATGCTCATATACTACAAGACGCGGCCAATGGATGGTCCAGTAATGATTCTGGTGAAGCAACCAAGGAGGGAAAATAATCCGAAACATATTGCCAAAAGTGTCTGAAACTATATGATTATATTTTCTGTCACTGATTATTTCCGATATTTCATATATTGAAATAAAAGTCTTAATAAGTTTCATTCATCGTAATTTTGCATTTGCTATAGATTTCTTGGTTTAAAACTAATGGCAATCGTGTTTATGTTCTTTAATATACATGGTATTTACTTAAATACGTATTTTATTTTTCTATCAATTATTAGACTTTCATTCAAGATATTGTTATTTTCTTATTTTTTATGGGGTACACAAATGAAAAAAATGTATGTCACATCTAGGTGCCGATGGGCGAAAAATGGCCCTTATTAGCGCACCTCATTTCATTTAAATTATAGTAAATGTAATATATATAATTTTATGATAAAATAAATGTTTTGTTTAACTTTAATTATTTTAATAAACAATGCATTTAACACTTAAAATATTGTATTTTTAAAGTACATAATAATGAATCGAATTTGTTATATAGAAAACTATTGAACATTTTGGTGAATGTATTAATATTCATTTATGTTACTTTTTGTGTTAAAAATATAGTTTATGATTTTAAATATAAATGCATTATAATACTAAGAATTTAAATAACGTTAACACAGGATATCTGGCTTTGAATGCATATACAAACAATATACATAAAAAACACAAAATGAAATCATATAATAGGTGTTTCAAGCTTTTAAACAAATTACTCATCAATTTAATTATTGATCGAGAGCGAGCAATTGCTTTAAATTTTCAGGAATGTACATCCAAATATGATAACGTATTCAGGTGTAATTGCATATAACGTATAGTTTTAAAACCCTTTTATTTAAGTCAACCTGGTTTTAGTATGTAAAAATGACATTTTCTAATCAATTTTTCTTTCACTTCCTGATAAACGAAATTTACAAAAATTCCATAAAAAGAACGTGAAGACCTGAGTTTTAAAATTTTAATAAACGGTCAAATGCGAGTGTTACTCATGCTTATGTCCCGTAGGCTTAGGCTCCGTATTATAAGTGTTTGAATTATTAAACTGTATTATCGAAAAATAATTGCTGAAAAAAATAATTAGACTTTGTAAAAAAAATATAGAGCATAGGATTGGGTATAGCTATATATACTAGAATGTACGCTATATATACACGTTTAGAAAAGTATGAACCGATATGAGTCGTTTCATACAAAATGAGCAAAAATTAAAACAAAAATATCGTAGTAAAGCAAATCTCGATTTTTTATCAATATTTAATGTTAAGTTTTGATTTTTAAATAAACAATCTTGATATCTATTATTTCGCATTTGTTAATAAATAAATATGATCAACTTATATGCTGAGTTTCATTAAAATCCTTGACGTGTCAGTCACAGCTGATTTGCTCATTTTGTATGAAATCACCTGAATACCATAAAAATTCAAAGAGATGTGATGCCTAAATAAAATCAAATATTGCTATTCTGTATAACTCTTTTTTTAATTTCATCCTAATATGTCCATGATGAACTTAATTCAGTACTGACAATAAAAGTAGTGCATAATTAAACTTCATTTGGTATTTCATTAAACTAAATTTGGTGTAATAATAATATTTTCTTTTTATAGTATTGTAACCCTGGCAGTATAGCTAAAACAAAACCATTTTCAAAGTTTAAATCTGGCATTGAATTAAGCGCGCTTGGAAAGGAGGTCGCAAAGTAGCAATGTCGATTTGGTCCGTGTTGCGTTTATCAAAAAAGGTTTTTAATTAATTTTTAAAGACACAGGAGGTGTATTGAGAGGGCCACTCAACTTAAACTGGTCGCTAATCCAATAATATTCACGTGATTAGTTTTAATTAAATCAGTCTGCTTTTTACAATTTGACATTTATTGCTTTTATTCTGCTACTGGGCATTTCATTACTCAAATACATCAATAAAGTTCGTTATGTAGGCTTTAAAAGCAGATGGTGCATAAAGTACGAAACCCCTGTCATTATGTGTGTCCAAACCGTCTGTGTCTTTAAGGCTGTGGTTCCCAACCTTTTATTGACAACGTCCCAGCAAAGCACTTGTAAAATCACTACGCCTCCCTCCCCAGCCCCCACTAACTATGTAAATTATGTGTCTTATTATTAAAAATGTGAATTATGTTGACACGGTAGAAGCGAAATACAATCATAACAATAATTATTCACTTCACATATTTTAACTTATTAAGGAGGGGAATCTTCTGCCTTAAAGAGTTTTGCCGTTATTTTCCAGCTTATCTCATTGTTAAAATAAAGTCTTATACTATGAGCATTTTTATCTTCACAAAATATTGTGAAGAGTGACTTACATTTAACATTTTACAAATAGCAATTGATCTTGGTAAGTTTTTAAATGTTAGTGGAAAAACTTTAGACAAAACTTTAGACTATACGTTTAACACAAAAAGCATTTCAATATTCTCATATTTACGAACTTTAAGTTGCCATTAATTCCATCACAAAACAATTTCTAAATCATATTTCTCTTACCGATTAAAAATCATCCCTATTCACATGAATGAAGTCTAACAGAGCTTTAACAATAACTATTCAATTCACATTTTTTAAGATATCAAATAAACAAATTTTTCATCACAATATTTTAACATAATTCTATAAATAAAATGAAGCTATTCATCTTGATCTTTATGCAAAAAAGTATTGTATTGTTTCTTTTCAACTTATCTCAGTATTAAAAAGAAGTGTCATACGGTCTGTATTTTTATCTTTAAAAAAATTATTGAAGTTACACTCACATTTAATATTAAAATTGATAACATTGACACATTTTAGTAACTTAGTAGAATTAATGGAAAAGCTTAGAATGCCAAATTTTCTCTCTGTGAACAACAGAATGCACAAGAAGCATGTATAGACTCTCATCTTCATCAGTTTTAAGTAGACTTTATTCCCATCTTAACATAATTTCTCTGTTTTGCCTTTGCCCATATCTTCATTTTTTGCATGTGTTATCTGATTTTAAAATGCAAAATGTATGTGCCATCATAATATTTATTTAATGAGTAGAATACCTGTATTAAAGCCTCAGATATTTATAGTCTATCCATTGCCGTTTCTCGTCTCACCACTACTCTACCGACTGAATTTATCTTGAAAGAATTGGGAGACAATTTCACTCGACTAACCTTTAACGAGAACCCTGGACGATACCTGGATTGAACGATACCTGAATCAGTTTAAGAGAATGAATCGAAGGCAAAATATTTCTTGACTGAAGCATCCAATGCTCTACGGATTGAGTCATGTTGGATGAATCAGAGGACTATTACACCCAACTATCCTATAACGATCACAGTGGCTGGTCTGATACCTGAATCAGTTCCAAAGAATAACTTACTTGAAAGCACAATATGTATTTTGGCTGAAGCTGCCAATGCTCAACCACCTGAATCATCTTGGACGAATCAAGAGGGCTATTTTACCCAACTAACCTTTAATGATCACAGTTATCTCGTCTGATACCTGTCAGTTCAACAGTCAATCAGTTCAACAGACTAAATCGAAAGCAGAATATATCTTGACTGAAGCCGCCAATGCTCTACCGACTGGATCATCTTGCACGAATCTGGAGGACTGTTTCACTCAACTAACCTTTTAGGGGTCTCAGAGGTTGAAAACTTTTCAAAAAATCGATTTTTTTATGTTCTAGTTTGATTATTCAATTAATTCTTAACTCAATGCAAAAAACCGCATAAAAATATTTGCATTTTTAACGGAGTTATAAGCCTTTATGTATCAACACTTTCAAAGCCGTACCCATATAATTTCAATTTTAAGTCGCGTTTTCTAGAAACTTGATTTTCGACGTCTAACACCAAGATAAAAAAAAAAAACTAATTGATGGAATGGCTTAATTTTTTTTCTTTTTTGCATGCATATAACATCATTATCTATAGAATGAATTAAGAATATATCTATCACTTAAAAAAACATTAATTAAAAATCTCTCAAATTTGAAAATTTAAAAAAACCCCAAAAGTACAACTTTTTTTTCGTTAAAAATACTCAAAATATTAAACTATGTAAAATATATTAATTCATTCTATTGATAACGATGTTATATGCATGCAAAAATAAAATTAAGCCATTCCATTAAACAAAGTTGGGCAAAATACACCAAAAAATCATTTTCGATACAAAATACAAAATACTTTAGTTTTAGAGCCAAAAAATACAAAATACAAAATACTTTTCAAATGAAAAAATTCAAAATACAAAATACATGTATTTTCAAAATACATTCAAAATACAAAATACATTTCCAAATTTTGAAAATCGCTGGGTATTACACTGTATAAATAAAAGGTGTTTTTTTAAAACAAGAAACTTTTTCCAACACATTCAGAAAACTATAACAAATCTTTACAGTTTATTAACCCTTTCAGGGGCAAAGTATTTCTGCTCCAAAAATGTTCAAATGGTTGATTCATATCACAATTTAAGAACAAATTCATTTGAAAACAATCAAAAGCTCTTTTTTAGGTATAATATGAGATCAAAACTGTACTAAAAATTTATTAGTATCAGTTCGCAGTTCGGGTATTAAAATTAACCGTTTGCAGACTGCAAACGGCGCCCCTGAAAGGGTTAAAGAGAACGATGATGTTTAGATAAAAAAAATTGAAAAGGCGTAACGCATTTGAAAATCCAATTTATACTAAGGTACCCTGGGGTAATAACGCCACGTTAAGGTTCTATTTATTTTCACGGCTCAGTTTTAGTTTGTATTTTTCAAACAAATATATGATTTGATACAGCAACTCATTGACTATCTATATAAAAAAAATAATTTAACAGATATGTATTCATAAAATGTAATGGCGTGATTTCTTGACGAATGCTATTTGGCGTTATTACCCACCTGTATGGGTAATAACGCCATGCAAACAAAACTATGAAATAAGATGTAATAATTGCATGTAGATTGCCCAATTCTAAAAATACAAACTATACAAACTTAGAAATTGACAAATTGCATTCTAAGCTATTGAAAATGTTCAATTTTTTGTGAAAATATAAGAAAAATAAAGGAGTGATGTGTGTGTGGTGGGGGGAGGATGAGGCAAAAGAATATCAGACCGTGAACTTCTTTTTGCTTAAAAAGGACCACTTAAATAGAATTATTAGAAACATTGCACAGTTTTAACTGTGTTTATTTGAATCGGTATTTAGGATGTAGCTCGGCCACTGTAGGGAATCATTCAGGGTATTAATGCCAACGATTGGCGTTATTACCCCGTTATAGTAATTGCTCTGTACATTTTAAATTACAAATTATCTCGAGAAGATATCCAAAATCTTCAACAACATTTTGAAAGTCCATGAAATGTACTACAAATTTATGTAATTAACAAAGTATTTCCGGATAAAAAAGTAGTCTTCACATTACAAAACGTATCTCGCAAATTTTAGATCAAGCATTAATTTTAGTTGATTGTAAAAACAATAAGACCTAAAAATGAAACGGATTAACCTGAAGCTGTTTTTTGCGATTTATATGACTCAAAGACCTTCTGCGCAGAACACATGGGTGTCATTTAGCAGATTATTTAATAATTATGCAAAATATTAGCACTTGGCGTTATTACCCCGCCTGGCGTTATTACCCCAGACCACCTTATTAGTATTGATAGTAAAAATAAATATCGGATTTTTTTTTTTTCTTTTGTGCAGCCCAGCATGTGATCTATGGATTTGTATGTATATTAAATAGTATGTTTATTTTTTTTTCTTTTAGTTAAACGAATATTTCTCATTTAACAATTTACATGAATAAACGAAATGTACTTGAGAAATTTTGTACAGTCCTGTATAGAATCTATAGAATTTAGGCACCCTAATACACTTTTTTTAAAAAATAGTTCAATTAAAAAACTCGTACCACAATTAAAAACATACTTCCAGCAGTTATTGTTCATGGCCTTCAAAAGTTCAATTATTTTTAAGTTTCTACTGTAGCCGAGTTCTTTTATGCGTCTCTGTAAATGAATGATAAGTTGTATGCACATCGTATTTCACAATAATCGTTATGTATAGTGTACTTCAGTGTTATGTATATATTTCAGCATGTTTAAATTAGTATAATATTATTAAAGTACACAGCAAATGATTTTTTCCAATGCCCATAATGTAACGAAAGTTTTTTTTTTCTGTGTTCCTTTGAATGTTGATGCTACATTCTTCATTTTCAATATTAAACATGCCATAGTAATTTCCAATAACATCCATAAATTTCATGGAAATCGGACTGTATTTACGGGAATTAGAGTTCGGACAGACAGACAAGCAAACTGAATTCATGAACATCTTTAAATGTGTTAGAAAGTGTTAAAAACAAAATGAATAAGTGTTAAAATGTAACAAAAAAAATCAGCCTAAATTCTAAATGAAAACTCATTACATATAGTAAACAAAGATATTTTCAAAAAGGGTTGTTTTCATTTTTGACTTTAACTCCCTTTCTGCAGTATACACATGTGGCTCAATTTCGGGGAATTGAATAACAAAAAAGATACGTTTACAGCTAAACACATTTTTTATTTTGACGGTGCAATCGTTTTCCAAAATTTACGAATTTTAACACTTTGAAAAAATTTGCGCTTCGTGGGGACAATATTTTCCTACGCTAAAAATAACTAAATGTATGCATTTCCACATACCTGTAATATTTTTTAAGCTTCTCGTCAGACTAGATTTACATCACCCAGAACAATTTCAAAACGTTTTGACGAATAATAATAATAGTAATGATATCTGAAAATTTTTCGATGAAAACTCTAAAAAGCGAGGTATTTCGGCACATCTTCGATTGACTTTCGTTTAAGTTTTCACAGACTAAGTATACATACTTTTTGTAAAATATTAAAGAGGGCTTGGATAGAAACACACTTAACAATCGATTAAAATTTCATGAAGTTCGAGCAATCAGTGTTATATTTTATTTTTTTATGTTACAGGCTCCAACGCGGAAAAAAAGAGAAGAAAACATTTTTGTTTTACAACTATATCAGTGTCTTTCAGAAATTTTTTACACGAGCTGCAAAACCGTTATATTTATAATCGATAAAAATTTCAAAGAGTTTGGACAACATTTTTTTTAAAGCTATGGAACGACACTAATCAAGAAAATGTCTTCTTACAAGTGCATTTATCAGTAAAAAAAATTTTCATGTTTCACATGTAACTGAACTTCTTGTTTTATACAATTGGCATTTTCTCTTAACTTTTCCATTATCATCAACAGACATTATTTTGAAATATTTTCTGTCTAATATTGCACGCTAGAAATCTGCATGGGACGAAATTTTCATGCTCAAACCCAATCAAATCGATTCGACCTGTGCGGTTTGTAGAAAGAAATTTATAGCTAAAAGTTCAGCTCTGCCTGAGTGAATTTCACCAGAACCTTAATTTTTTCTCGTACAGAGGAATTCTGACAAAAAAAAACTTTTTTTTTCATGTTTATAAACTTTATTAACGCAGAAACACCGTATATTGCGATATTTAGGTTTTTAATAAATTTCTGTTTGTTATGCGTAAATTTTACAGTTATCATTAATATTATTAATTCATATTCCATTACTCAAAAGCATGAAAAATGGTATGCAGTACAAACTTCTAAGACGGAATCGCTTAGAAATGTTAAGAAAATTCGTTACAGGCAGGTTTCTTCGTAGCAGATTTTTCTCGCGTATTATTGTATTCATTTTTAATGGAAGAACATATTTTTTCAGTTTAAAACAACATTCGCTCATTATCAGGTTCTTTTTCATACGTTTAAGTATATTGTAATTTAGATGTATTTTAATAAACCTTGACGATGCTTTAAAAATAATAAATTTTAAGATTTAATTGAAGAACAACGGCAATTTAAAAATCTATGCATTTTTTGAAAAAAAAAAATAAGCCAGACTAAATTTTACTGATTTGTGAACAGACCTGGTCACGCCGAAAAAAATGTTTTCTTACGGGATGGCTCAAATTGAATATTTTGGTCCATGATTACGAGGAAGAATGAAATCAATCCCGGAATAGAATGGGAAAAAAAAGTTAGGCCCGTTCCAGCCCGGTCCTATTCTTCAAAAAAAAAAAAAAAAAAAAAAAAAAACAGTAAGGCTCGAGCCTGGCTCAGAAAGAGTAGTGACTAGGCTTGACCCGATCCAGCTTTTAAAAAAAAGTAAAGCTTGGGCCCGGTCCGACCCGAGTGCCGAGAATGAAAATCGGACTGGCTCGGCTCTGCCCACGGGTCGGATTCAAGCTTTGGGCCCATACCTGACCCGTGCAGATCTCTATTGAATACCATTTATTATCACAATAAAATTATTCTTACATTAATATATTTTCATCGATAACGCCAAAAGTATTATTCAGCTTTACGCGAGCCTATAATAGATAATAGCACTGCGTTTCTAACGTACTTGAAAATAAATAAATAAAAGCAATAAGAAGTAAAACTCTGTATGGGTCCTTCCTGTCTATCACGGAACACTTTGTTGTGTAATTCTCGCAGCAAATGTAAGATTTATAACATTATTTTTGTAACCATTCAGCATAAATGCTTCTGGAGAAGCTATACATCCTGTTCATTAACAATCTTTATCGTACCACTAGTTTGAAAAATATGGTTACATTAATGCCCAGAAACGACTTCAAAGACTAAACAAAATGAAAATTTCCTTGTTGCATATCTTTGATTTTGCGGTTTACAAGACCACGAAGTTTAAAATCTATAAAAATGTACACTGTAAAAAATTTTTGTAAAATTCCAGTAGATGTACCGTAAATTTCACGGTACTTCTACCATTTTCACTCTTTACGGTATGAATACCGTATTTATAAGGTATATTAAGTGTAAAAAACAGTTTTTTGTACTGTTTCGATTAAAAACGGTATTTACACAGTAAAATTATCATTTTTCAGTAAAAACTCGGTATTTATACCGTAAAATAATTATTTTTCTATAAGGAAAACGACATTGTAAAAATTTTCGTAGCATTTCAATAGATGTACCTAAATTTTACGGTACGTCTACTGTTATCATTCTTTACTGTATGAGTACCGTATTTCTAAGATATATTAGGCATTAAAAAAAACCAGTTTCTGTGCTATTTCGATTATAAACAGTATTTATACCATAAAATGACCAATTTCTATGCTATTTCAATTATAAACGGTATTTATACCATAAAATGATTGTTTTTCAGTAAAAAGGCGATATTTATACTGAAATTAATTATATTTCAGTAAGGGAAAATATGGCATCCTCGCCTCGGTGCACGGCATTCTCTCAAGCGATGTTCTTGTTGTTGCTATGTAAATGCGCGCAGGTCTGAGGAGATGGGGGAGTGCAGCCGTTAACTTGTTTTGGAGTCCAAAAATCTCAAAAGGTCACAACTCCTGCAATACACACTGTTTATTATAATTTTTATGGATACCATAATGTAACAATAAAAAAAAAGAAAGGAATGTATTTACTTTTGTTAAATAGTATTAAAGAAGAATAGATAATTATTAGAATATATAATTATTATCTTTAACTACAAGAAAATAAATAATGTAATTTATGAAAGATGACTAAAGTAGTCTACAAAGTAGACGAGGCTTTATTAAAGATTCACATGCATTTTATGTGTCTTGCGTGTCTGTGTAAGGGGGGGGGGGGATGACTGATTCTGGGCCCGTCACGGTTCTCGACGGCCTGAATAGATGTCCTCTTTCTAGTGGGAACTTTTAATCTATCATACTGAATGATGTCAAATCCATCCTTAATTTTTGTTGGAGAATTATACAATTCATAGAAGTGAAATTCTATGATTTTAAACTAGTTTAATTAATTATTCATAGTCATGCAATTGTAATTGTAATATTATGTACCATTGAATATACAGGGTGTCCCTAAACAAATGGTATATACGCTAGGAGGTGATAGAACACATCAAGACGAGTAATAGTAAATAGGAAACCAAGGGTCCCAAATGTTTTCCAAAGGAAATAGCCTCCATTAAAGTTTGGGGTCCTAAATTTCAAATACACATAAAAAACGGAAAATTGGTCGATTCATTTGCGGTTTTCACTAAAATTATTCTTTATGTTGGTATTTTCTTGAAAATAAATTATAAAGATAAATTTCGAAAAAGGCCGATAGAGGGCACTTTAGAATTTAAAATAATGAAAAACTACTTTTTTGCATCTCATTAAATGGTTTCGTAAGCTTAGACTTAAATTTTGAGCTCATAATCTGAATAGTTGGAAGCGGTTAAGTAGCACAAACTTAACTGTGTTCAGAAGGTTTAAATTTCAAATGATTATAAAAAACGGAAAAATTGGTCGATTGATTTGCGGTTTTCACTAAAACTATTCTTTACGTCGGTATTTTATTAAAAATAAATTATAAAGATAAATTTCAAAAAATGCCGATAGAGGGCGCTTTAAACTTTGGAGTAACGAACAACTACTTTTTACGTTATTTTTTGCATCTGTTTAAATGTTTTCGTAAACTTAGACTTAAACTTAAATTTTGAGCTCAAAATCTGAATAGTTGGGAGTGGTTAAGTAGCACAAACTGAACTGTGTTTAGAGGGTTCAAATTTCAAATGATAATAAAAAACGGAAAAATTGGTCGATTTGTTTGCGGTTTAAAATAAAACTATTCTTTAAGTCAGTATCTTATTGAAAAGGAATTTTAAAGATAAATTTCAAAAAATTCCGTTAGAGGGCGCCTTAAACTTCACAGTAACCAACAACAAATTTTAACCGTCATTTTTTGTATCTAATTAAATGCTTTCCAAAACTTGTTAAATGTTTTCGAAATCTTAGATTTAAACAACATTTTGCGCAAACTGAAGTGTGTTCAGGAGTTGAAATTTTAACCCCCCCCCCCTCCCTCGAACACAGTTCACTTTTGCGCTACTTAAACCCTCGCAACGACTCAGAATTTGATCTCAAAATTTAAATCTAAGCATTTGAAAGCATTTAATGAGTTTTAAAAAAATAACGGTTAAAAATAGTTGCACGGTACTCCAGTGTCTAAGGCGCCCTCTATCGGCATTTTGTGAAATTTATCTTTAAAATTTATTTTCAAGAAAACACTGATTTAAAGAGTAGTTTTAGAAAAAACCGCAAACGAATCGACTAATTTTTCTGTTCTTTTTTATAGTATTCCATTTCGTTTGAAATTTAAACCCTCTGAACACACTTCAGTTTGTGCTACTTAACCACTCCCAACTATTCAGATTTTGAGCTCAAAATTTAAGTTTAAATCTAAGCCTACGAAACCATTTAATGAGATGCAAAAAATAGTATTAGGATGGATTATTTCGTCAAACCAAAGTCTAAAGCGCCCTCTATCGGCATTTTTTGAAATTTATCTTTATAATTCATTTTCAATAAAATACCGACATAAAGAATAGTTTTAGTGAAAAACGCAAATCAATCGACCAATTTTCCGTTTTTTATAATCATTTGAAATTTAAACCCTCTGAACACAGTAAAACTTTTTGCTACTTAACCGCTTCCAACTATTCAGATTTTGAGCTCAAAATTTAAGTTTAAATCTAAGCTTACGAAACCATTTAATGATATGCAAAAAATCACGGCAAAAAATAGTTTTTTATTACTTCAGAGTGTAAAGCGCGCTCTATCGGCATTTTTCGAAATTTATCTTTATAATTTATTTTCAAGAAAATATCAACATAAAGAATAATTTTAGTGAAAACCGCAAATCAATCGATAAATTTTTCTGTTTTTTATGTGTATTTGAAATTTTGGACCCCAAACTTTAATGGCGGCTATCTCCTTTGGAAAACGTTTGGGACCCTTGGTTTCCTATTTACTATTACTCGTCTTGATGTGTTCTATCACCCCCTAGCGTATATACCATTTGTTTAGGGACACCCTGCATATACCAATGATATTCTTGTGTTAAAAGGGTTTGTTCACCTTTGTGTATGCTCTTTGTGTTTCATTCAGTTGGATCCTCATACCGGAAGTGCAGGACAAAGAAGTATTTAACATTTTAACTATTTTTAAGTGAAAGTAACTATTATGCATGTATTTTTATTACATTTTTAACTTGCATTAGTTCTTAATAAACTTCTTCTTTACTGTTATATATTTGTCTTATTAATTTATTTTGGGTTTAAAAATTATGCCATTAATAATTATTTTTTTTAGGTATGACAAATAAAAAAATTTTCAGCTAAAAAATATTTGAAATTAAAAAAATTTTCCAAAAAAAAATCTAATAATACAATGTTAAAAATTTCCGTGGTGGAATTTCAAAGTGGAGTCTATTCATGAAGTAAAATAAAGAGAAGCACCGAAATATGGTACTGCTTATTTTTTTGAAAACTCCAAGCTGGGCAACACGATGCGTTTTACCTTTTTATTTTTCCTTATTCAGCGACACACTAGTAACACGCATGTCCACGTTCTCTACAATTCTAATGTATCGAACGTCGCCTCTCTCAAATAATGAAGATCGGCGGCTAGTAAGTTGTCTGTTAAAAAAAATGAAATGGTATAACGTATCGTGTGTGCTCAGATGGTGAAATTTTGGGGCCTATAAAGACCCATCCCCCGCGAATCACCACGTTCAAAATTTAGACAAAATTATCATAAAACTAGAAAAAAATACATCCTTATCAGAAAAAAATAATAAAATACCAAACAGTCAGTTGGCTTAGATTTACGCTTAAACCACCAGTAAAACTTCAAACACCGGTCCCCTTTCCTCTACCAACCTCATAAATAACTAAAATTCAAAAATCTTTTTCGCTTACGTTGTTAGAATTTTATCGAACTCAGACCCCAATCTCTATGAGCTCAGGAATTTCGTAATTAACAATTCTGTTGATCTAATCCTTAAAAAGTTGGTAAAGTTCAAAAACTCTAAAAATCGCAAATCAAAATTTTGGAACCTATCTCACTCGACGCTCTTTCCCCATATGGCTCAGTATTGAATTCAGACACTTTTCTCCGAGAGGGACTTCTGGGGCTCCGGAGGGTGGGAGAATGAAACCTTTTTTCCCAGTGAAAACACAAGAACTCTATTTTTCCGGGGGGGGGGGACATTTTATTGCACTGGGGGGGATCCCTCTGGGGCACCCCATTAATTCAACATTGATATTTCAAGACTGTTATTTTTGTTAAAAGAAAGGTCTCTCATTCGGTAACTCAATCTCTCCCTCCAAATTCTGGAAAATTAAACATTAAAAACCATTTAGACAGTTAAAGTTAATTCACAGTCTCATACATATGTCTTCAAATCTTAGACAATCCCCCCTCCCCCGATCTCTCTTCAGTCCGGCTTGGATAAATTATTCAGACTAGATCTTGAATGATATTTTCCTGTTACTTCAGTGGTCATCAGTGGAATTTTGATGCAAACACTACCACTGATGTTTTTAAAAGAAATAGTCGATGCCTCCTACCCGACTCAGTATGATCCATCGGATGGATCGACCTTGCTCTGTTAAAGATGTCTGTAAAATAATGATTCCCTATTCCCTGATTTTGCACTCACTTTACCATATTTCAAGTAAATTATAGAAACGCGGTTAATTTACAAAAATTCCATTCGACCAATAAGGAGCTAATTGCAAATATAACGTTATTTACTTTTTGGTAATTTTGGACCCTTTCCCTCCCTTTAGATATCATACGTTACTTCCATCAAACTCCGTGCCCCGGTAATGATATCGTTATCAAAGTGTAAAAAAATTTTTTTAGAATTAAATTCTTTTGTTTTGAGTAAGATACAAAACGGGTTAAATTTATTTTTCGCAAACTTTATTGATTCAATTGAAGATAATTTAATAAAATATCGCTTTATTCAAACAAAAATAGTTAACAAAAAAAAAAAAAAAAAAAAAAAAAAAGATAATGTACTATTTTGAACAAAATACCACGTTACAGAGAAAAAGAGATAATTCTAATTGGGTCAAAAATGATATCGATATCAAAAGGATAATCCCCCCCTTCCCCTAGAGATATCTTACGATATCATGTGTCAGACCCTCCCTCCTCCCTAAAAGAATAATGTTATATATACACAACACCTAATAAAAAAATTAATATATCATTCTTGTTTCTAGTAAAACCATCGTAAATATTGACTGAGCAAAACATTTTCTTTGAAAATGTCTGATTATAGGTAAGATAATACAAAGCGTAAAAATTTGCTTTCGGCCGAAGTAATGTTGTCAGATTTTCGAGGCAAACGCCTTCTTTACGGGTAGCAGCATAAGTTTCAGTATTCACCAACCAACCAACAAATCTAATGGCGTCAGTTTGTTGATTTCGGGCAATGGAGAACTTGAGATCCGAGTTATTTATTTAAGTAAGTTAATCGGCTGTATTTCTTGTTTTCCTTTAACTTACATAATTAGATAACTAATTTGAACTATACATGTTTTAAATTGTTTTTTCTTAAAAGTATGTTATTCATTTCTTTGGCTAAGTTATATAAAAATTGGAAAATGAATTACTTTGTTAATGAAAAGTGCGTGTTGGATTAAATTGTGTTTAAAATAGCAAACTGACACCTATAAAATTTTGAATATTTTCTGTTCAATATTTCAACTATTTCCTTTTAAATTTAATCATTTTTACTAGAATATATGCGTAATATTAGTAATTTACATTTATCTTATCCAAAAGAAGGAAATCGACTTATTTCATTCTTCCTTTTGCTAGCAGGTCCCATTCCTTCCCATTATGTTCTGTTATATTAAACTGCTTTTAAGTTTAGTTAAAATTATGGATAATGTATAATATTAGGTTTTCTAAAGAGGGGAACTATTACAGCTACAGGTAAACAAGTCATTAATATACTTCAAATATTAAAATTATAGTAAGCAAATTTATTTTTTTAATAAACAATTTTTTTATACAAATCTAAGTTTATGCTGAAAAGCAACTTTTTTCAACTGAAGATTTGGTTGTGATCTCAGTGGCGTAGCTAGGATAGGTGACACCCAGAGCGGATGTAAATTGTGTTACCGCCAGCCACCATGGTGTCACCCCCCCCCCCCCCCACACACACACCGATCCGTTATATTCTTTTATTCACAATTGTACGCTATTATAACAAATGACCATATCATTCCTCATTTACCTTTTGCCCTGCATTGAGAAAAAAAAAAACAGATGGGGGAATTTTTACTTAACCCATAATCCGCTTAAATCAATGTGGTGTCTGTATGTCGAAGAAAATTCTTTCTGTTAAAGTTTGTTTTTGTTATCCACTCGTTGGATAGATAAGATTTTTGTTCCCTGGTGCAAATATCTTATTTAAACACACCAGTCTGCATAAAATTTCAACTTCTTTTAGAAAAGAAAATTAAGTCTATTTCGTTGTACGCTAGAAATTTAATTTTATTTCAGAATTCTTTTTCCAAATGGTGTAAGATTATAAATATTTATTTTCAAATAAATATTGGGTGACAGCCGGGTTGGACCGCCCCCCCTGCCCCCCACTAACTACGCCACTGCCTCCATCTAGTATTGTGATTGATGTTTAGAATAATATGTCATGAGGAAAAATTTCTGTCCTATTCTATCCCATTCTCCATTACTAACTAATATTGTAATAAATATTAGTACTATTTATTACTAATATTAGAACTAGTACTAACTAATATATCCCGTACTTGAATAACATTAATTAATTAAAGTTCGAAAACATAGTATATTAACACACGAAAAAAAATCATAAAAACCTGATTTAAATAAAAAGAATCTGATTTAAACAAAGATATACATATATATTTTTTAAACTATAATTGTTTTGCACCTTAGTTGCTATTTAAAAGCATGCATATTCCATTCATAATACTAATTTTGAAAATAGTGAGAAATGGTGTTTACTTTAAGACTTTTTTGGTTTTAAATGCTTATAAAAAAAAGACTTGTGCATTAGTTGCTCTTAACCCGAAAGAACACGTCCTTACCCAGTGTATGAATGGTCTTAACTTTGTCACCAATAAAATCAAATTATAACAACTACTTTATTTAGACGGAAACAATTCATACAAATTTTCTGATAAAATAAGTTGCAGATTACTTTTAAAAAATTAGTGGTTACAATTGTAAAAACCATACGCACTCAGGATCTTTTAGGCCCTGTGCGCGTCCTCTCGGGTTAAAATTAGAGTCATCGTCCTGTTTGATTTCATAGAACACAGTAAAAAGAGGGGGGGGAGAGGAAATTAAGTCAATGTAAATCAGAATACATTAGTTGATATGGCCCTTTTAAAATTCAGCTGGCATATTTGCAAATCTGATTAAAAAAATTCACTGGCAGCTCATATCTATGTGTTATTACAGTATTTATGTTTTCACTAGTGAGAAACTGGGTTATTTATTAAATTTTAAGTCAATTAAATGTCATTAAAACTAGTGTTTGATTAAATAGTCGATTCGGTATTTTGTGATTCCGCATCTTATACGATTATAAGTGTCATTAAACTAATTAAAAAATACTTAAAAATGTGTAGCCTATAATTCAAATACTTCGCTGAATAAATGCGAATTACGGCGTTTCTTGATCCCCCCCTCCTCTCTAGAAAAAAAAAAGCGCCCAGTTAAAGTCAAATTTCTGGAGTGATACTTTTTTAATTTGTCTTTTTTGCACACAGAGAGAGTTTATTGAATCGGATTTAAGTCTTTGTGTTAAAAATTTACTTTCTGGTAAACTTTTTTTTAGGTAGATTTCGTATGAAATGGTAAACTTTTTTTTAGGTAGATTTCGTATGAAATACTACCTATTGCAATCGCTCCAGTTTATATATCTATCTATCTATCTATCTATCTATCTATCTATATATATATATATCACTTTTTTATGGCCACGATAACGTCTATAATTCTTCAACAATCTCCACCAAACTGGTACATAAAATCAAAGGGGATAAAATCTCGGCTAAGTTCGTTAATGGGCAAAATCGGACCAAGGGGGTGAAAACCGAAAAAAAGCCATAACTTCTTAATTAAAGTAGATATAAAATCGGTTTAAAGTTTATATTACTTCTTAAATATGGGCCAAAAGTTTATGCATGACAGATTTTTGATAAATTTAGAAGTGAGCTCAAGGGGCGAAAAAAAACAGGGGTTTTGAGAGAAAAAAATTCATAACTTCGTCAATTTTCAAGATATCAAGTCCAATTAAATTTTTTGTAAATGTTCTTAAAATTATCTAAAACTTTTGTACTTACAAGTTTTTGATAGGACCAACTTTTACCGATGAAATAAATTAAAAACGAAAAGAAAAAGGGCGGTGAAAAAAGAGAAAAATCCATAACTCCGTTAATTTTTAAGATATCAAATCTGATTAAATTTATTTTATATCTTCTCAAAAATATCTACAAATTTTATAGTGACAAGTTTTTCATAGGACCAATTCGTATAGCAAAAAGAAATTAAACAAAAATAGGAGTTCGAGAAAAAACCTCAAATCCAAACTGCTTATATTCTGACTCATTTTTAAATTCATTTTTGATTTTAAACGCATCCAAATGATAATAGATCCTCTTATTTAGAAACTGTATAAAGTGACGCATTGGTCAATTTTCTGATAAAGACAGAATATATTTTTAAAAAGGCTACCAAAAAGGGTATTTTGAACAGAATTTCTCAAAGTTATCAGGACTGAAAATTTAAGGAAGTATTCAAAGAAGAAATTGTGTTTTTTTCTGACTCGTTTTTAAATCCATTTTTGTTCTCAAACGCATCCAATTTACAGATCTTCTTATTTAGGAACTATATAATGTGATGCATTGGTCAGATTTTTGATAAAGACGGAATATATTTCAAAAAAGGCTACCAAAAGGGGTATTTTGAACAGAATTTTCCGAAATCATCGTGACTGAAAATTTAAGGAAGTGTTCAAATAAGAAATTGCGTTTTTTTCTGACTCGTTTTAAAATCCATCTTTGCTCTCAAACGCATCCAATTTACAGATCCTCTTATCTAGGAACTATATACTGTGACGCATTGGCCAGTTTTTTGATAAAGATATAATATATTTTAAAAAATGCTGCCAAAGTGAGTATTTCGCACAAAATTTTCCGAAGCAATCATGATTAAAGAATTAAGGATGTATTCAAACAACAAATCGGTTATTTTATGACTCATTTTTAAATTCATTTTTTTCTCAAATGCATTCAACAGACAGTTTTTTGTTGTTCAGGAACTGTATAATGTACTGTTTTGGTCGATTTTTTAATAAATTCAGAATTTATTTCAAAATATGTTGTCAAAATGGGCATTTGAGCTGTAGTTTTCTTAAGATGATGCTGATAAAACCAGTTTTTGCAGAAAAATGAAATTAAAAAATTTTCATAAATGTCCAGATGAAGTTATTAAACTGGGTTTATCTCTAATCATATATATATATATATATATATATATATATATATATTTGTTGAAATGAGCACTCTTCAAAATCTACCTCCGCCTATAGGCCCAGCCGACAGGGATTTTTTTTTTTTAATTGGGATGGTAAAAATAATGAAATGTCATATTTTGTGAAAGAGCTTATTATTCAATGAATTTTTTTTTTAAATAGGCCCCAAATTTCGCTTTGATTGTGCCTTATTACGTAAGTTTACATTCAAAATTTACAGTTTTACATATTTAGATTTTAGACCATTGGTGTAAAAATCTAGGCACCAGCGGGGGACAATCACTCACCACGGGGTAAAATTTAATAGCATTCTAGCAAGAAATTTATGCAAATTATTAGATGATACAAGACGAAAAAAAGTTAGTAGTGAGAGCATAGGAGCAATTGGCACAAAGACTTTTGCACCCTTGTCTTAAAACAAAGAGGTCCAACCAATCCATATTTTATCACACGTTCTCAATATTAGAAATTTTACGGGAAGTGTAAATTATAATTATCATCTATTTGAGATCTTCGAAATCAGCCTGCGTAATTTTTGTGATAAAATATTAATAACAGTAAAAATCATTGATTTACAGTATAACTAGTAGTTTCTTACACATCCAATCCTTGTGTGATTTCTTTGTTTTTCAAATTGGTTATTTAGAGAATTATAAGAATATAGTTATTATATTTTCGGTTTTTTTTTAACACATTTACTTTTTGATAATGAGTAATTTTAAGATGACGGAAAAGCTAGGGGTCTTCCTCTGGTATTTTATTTATTTATTTATTTTCATAGTCATTATCGTCCAAAATCTTCAAAAATTTTTGGAATTAAAACATGTTTTCACAGTTTTTGACAAGCAATCCAGAAAAAATATTGATGTATATTAATAAAATGGCTGGTATAAAGACTTTTTTTCATTTGGTATATTTAAATCGTTAAGAAATTATATATGTTTATTTTCAATAACAGAAAATTTGGAATGGAGAAGGAATATGGCTTCCCAATTTCATTTTTGAAGTATGGTGGAGGAGTAGACTTGGACCTGATGCCCAGTAGCAAAACAAATTCTCGATTGTCTGCGGCAGATACTACAGAGGCAGAAAATAATCCATAGGTAAAATGTTTTGCAATTGCAGCGTTAATTAAACATTTACTTTTAACGATTTTACGCGTTTTATTCAGTTCTGTTAATAACTAACTTACATTTTTGCATTCAGTAATAAAATGTTAAATATAACTTAAAACAAAAGAAATGTTTGATGAAAAAATAATCTGCAAAGAAGAAAAGAAAATCTGTAACACCCGTCTCCATTCTTTAACTTTCTGCTATAAGGCTTGCAATATGAATAGTGATTGCAAAAAATAGTGGATATGACTGAGTATCAGCATTTTTTTATTGCACAATCTTGATCATAGTTTCTTATTTTAATTTTTGAAAAACAAATAAAATCAAACACAAAGTCGATATTAGATTTTTTTTTTTTTTTTTTTTTTTTTTTTTTTTTTTTTTAATCAAAGGCTTGATACATTTCTTGTAATATTTCAAACCCATAATGGTAATAATAATATAATGACTTTTAGTTATTACTAATAGCATAATTTTATTTGTAGGTACATTTAACTCACACATAATCTAGCTAAAATAGCGTCTCAGTATTATCATTGTTAAACGCATACTTTTTACTTATTTCTAGTTAGATTTTAATTCCATACATTCCTCCATTTTAATTCCTCTTTTCTTCTCCAAATAAGCTGAGTTTTTTAATTGATTTCTTTTCATACCCTGCCCTTCATTATAATTACAGATTCACAGTCGCGAGATGCCACACGCGGCTAATTTTATGCTGCGACTTGTAACTTTCGGTGCTTAAGGGGGTGCGGGAAACAAAAATATTCAAATTTTATTAAACAGTTTTATTACATTAAAAATTCTGCTTAAAATTATGTTTAAAACCTTGTTTCTATTTTAACTGTAACAAGAAATATGATTTTTTTCTTTTTGGTTTCTTTTTAAAATCTAGTTTTCAAAGCAATCGTTCTCATAGAAATGACTTTCTCTGAAAATGCTTTTTTTCTTCATGAGTTTTTTCACCATTTCTTGTATTTAAATTACTTTAACCCAATAACGGTTAAAAAAAAACCTTTGTTTAAATTTGGAACAAGTCTTTTTCAATTGTTTTATATTAATTTTGCTTCAGCAAATTTCAAAACAAAAAATTTTATTTTGAAAATATGATTTTAAAAAATTACATTTTTTTAAAATTTTACTTTAAATATTTTTTAATTTTATTCAAATTAATGCTTTTAAAATTCCTAAATCAGAATTAAAGCTTATATATTTCTGTTTATATAAATGAAAAGAAATTCTACAAATAATATTTGGAGTTATAACGATTTTAAATTACCCCACTTTTTAACAACTACTAAATTTAAAAATTAAAAAAAAAAACATTATGAGAAATTATGTCACGTGCTTTTGTTTAAAAATGATATGGTAAACCATCAGAAAAAAATTTCAAAATTTTAACTGAATAAATAACAATTACTTGATAATGTGTGCATTGTTGAGAGAATGTATTAAATTAAGGATTTCATTTCCGACAATTCCATTTTTGTTTAAACACATAGCCTACACTAGGCTCGGTAAGAAATTTTCAATCTAAATATTAATTCTATAATATTGTTATTTACAGAGCTCTTGCCCCCCCCCCCCCCTTTAATATTTTTAAATGATTTTTTTTTTTTTTTTTTTTTTTTTTTTTTTTTTACACAGGGTGCAGTACGTAAATTTTATTGTGCATTTCTACTTTTACTTACTCATCATACGTAGTATAGGGTAAGTCTTGCAATCGTTTTGAAAATCGAAAAATTTTTTTTGACGGATTTACACGTTTTAGATAATGGAGATTCCGAAAAACATATTTTTAGAAAAAAAATTTTGCCGTCCGTCTGTCTGTCTGTCTGTAAACGCTCTATCTCCCGAACAAATTGCGATAGAGACTTGAAATTTTGTATGTAGTTAGTATGTAAGAATGGGACGAACCCTATTTAATATCAGCGACCTCGATTATCCGGAACTGTTTTTTTCGGACTTTCGAAAAATTCGTTCTGATGAAAGGTATATAAAAATTTTCAAATTTTTTTGTTCTAAGGAATGGACGTAAAAGGCAATAAAATAACACACATTTTGCATATAGAACGAAGTCGATCGGATTATTAGTTGCCGAGATATTTGTAATCTTGTTTTCGACATTCTTCGATTTTTCATGACCCTGTATTTCATTCAAATTTCAATTCAGAAGTATATTTTAATTGGAAATGAGACGCTTAATCCGACGCAGTTAATTGTTAGTTAATAGAATTATTATTTTTGGAGTTATAAGGATGTTTCTTTTACGCAGTTCGGTACTACTTGAGTAGTTTGGCGTTTTATATAATTTGTCGAAATTGGTACATCAGCAGTTCTTCAATATAGCATTACTATGTATATTAACAATATTTAAATTTTGTTTATGAATTGCAATGCATTGTATAAATAGTTTCACATGTTTTATTTTCAAATACATATCCATGATGGGTAAGTATTACGGTGGCCCCCAACGACTAGTTTCAATTGTTTGTTACAGTTTTAGGCAGCTTTCATTAGAAAAAGTAAAAAGCTATCTATTGCAGCCGTCCGGAGAAAAGCACTTCCGGAAAATTTTGGTATATTTTCATCGATCATGACTCCCAGACCCCAAAACCACCCTCCGTTCAAATGTTGACATATATATGATTTTTGTCACGCTGTAACTATCGTATTTATGAACCGATTTGAATGAAACTTGGTATGTACATAGTACATAGAAATGGCTCGACCAAGTTCGTTGGGCAGTATCAGATGCAATCTTCAAAATAGTGTCCATTTAAGTTTATCAAAAATCTTTTAAATGTATAATGATGTACAAGGAAAAATTTAGAAATTGAGGAAAGATTCTAAAGTGTTTGATATTAATAATGAATTACGGAATACTTTTTGCTTTGTCTTTACCTTAAAAAGCGCCTGAGATATAGCAGTTTGGATTTTTAATGTGGATGACATTTTTTTAAAATCAATTTGCCAGCGCCAACCCTGGTATATATTAATCAATTTCGATGTGAGTGTGCGCTTGTACATGAATTAAGATTTCGACCAAGCTCATTGGATTGTTTTATCTATTATGTTCTTTAAAAATGGAATATACTTCATGATATCGTGGAATTTGGAGACCCTATAAATCGCTTAAAATAAAACCAGCTTCAATAAAAGATGACTAATTTATAAAAATTCCCATTAATATTCAGTATTGACAAAAACGAGTATTCAATCTTATATAATCGGACTCCACTAATTTGAGCTTCGTTTGTTTGAATAACATAACTTAATTTAAAATAAATAAATAAATAAATAAATAAGGTATATGAAAGCTACCTTTTCCTCCCGGCACTGCCGGAAGGACTTTTTTATGTGCAGATGCTTCTACTTTGAAAGCAGTTCTGAAAATAAAACTATTTTCGCCTTAAGATATGGTTACAAAAGTTGAAAAAGTACAAACACACAACAATATATATCAATTTAAAATTTCACATCCAAAAAAAAGTAAAAATAAAAATACTAAAATACAAGTTAGAAATTTCTAAGAAATTTTCCCGTGAATTTAACATTAAATATTGGCATTTAGCCACGGGACTGGTGTAGGTTCTTAAGAGTCATGGGAAGTACCACACTAGTCATTTGAAGAAACGAACACACCAATGTAAATTCTATGGGAGCGTTATTTTATAATATTTAACCCATTAGTGCCTGGCGTCCCATTTTTGGGACAGTTTCAAAAAATTCAAGTAAACGCCTTTCACACCAGTAAAAAGGAGGAAAAATAAATACTTTCTTTCTCGAGACGAAGTCCTCGCTAAATTAAGATAAAAGTTATTCTTTCTTTTAAAGCGGTGGGAAAATGCAAAATTCGAATTTTAGAGAAGAAAATAATTCAGGCACAAATGGGTTAACATGGATATAAATATTGTTCAGTAATTTCTGTGTAGGATAACTGAGGGCGATGTACCTGTGGTAGTTTTTTAATTTTTAGATTTTAGTTTTTGACATTTTTTTTTCCCCTTCACTTACAGAACTGGTTTGGAAATTGAAACTACCCAAATATATATAAAAAATCTATAACTAAAATAGGAAAATGAAAAGTAGCCCAGTAGATCATCTTCATCTATTGTATGTATATATATATGTTGCAGCCAATACCCGAAATTAGCCAATTCTAGAACTGGCCGGCCAATTCCCGAATTGGCCAGCAACGTTAAAAAATGACTGGCCAATTCTAGAATATATATTAAAAACAAAGCGAGAAAATTGAAAATAACGGTCCCATAGGATTAATATTAGCATTCTTGTTACTTCTTGTGAATATTGAAAGATGATTAAGATGATTTTGTGAAACCATTTCTACAAATTACTTTTGTATTTTCTTTAATAATTTATTTTAATGCTTATACCAATGTTCAATGAATCTTTTTCTTTAAGGTACTTGATGTTGGTCAATCCTGTGTGTGGTACAAACTACAAATAATCAATTGGTGGATAATCAAAATACAGCAAAGTGGGCAAAACTATTGGAACTTGTATATAAATGTAAATAACACACTGTGTAGAAGAAAATAAATTGTATACATAAATATTATAACTATGCATCATGATATAGTGTATTAATGTAATTTAATCGTTGTAATAAATATATTTTTATATTTTAATTGCTTGTTTTAAATATGTCTGAATCATAATGATATTAATTTATTTTGTAAATGTTCTAAAACATTTATATTTGTAAATTTAATATGATTCTCAAACCCTCTCCTTAACAATGCAAAGTTTTTATACAATTTTAAACTTATTTTTAAGCATGAATATATAAATTTAGTCTTGACTATTTAAATATTTGGAAGGAAAATACATTTTTCATTTTTATTAACTTTTTTTCGCGTTATAAGCAATTTTGCCCACGACAACTAGTTTTTACTTTTCTTGATCTGTAGGGAGAATTAAAGTTTGTTATTAAGATTATAAGCTATAAATTACACATCAATTCTTGCAAGAATAATATAATAGCACATTTCCATTAAAAAAATTAAAAAGTGGTGATTTGTTAGACAGTGACATTCTTAAACTTTTAAATGAATGTAAGAAATTTTAGATTTGTATGTTGAGAAAATAAAAATAAAAATCCTAATTTCCAAGTAAGTAACAAGAATATTAATGTATATGTATAATTTTAACCACTTTTATTAATTTTACTTTATTTTTTGAAAGTGTATGTGATTTGTATTCTCTTCACGCCCTTCTGATCCTTTAGTTTTTATAATTATGTCTGTGAAACAACAAAAGAAGTGTGAAATAATTTTTCGGCAGTCAGTACTCTTGAATTATTTGTTAATATTTAATAAAATTTAATAAATTGTTACTATTTAATAAAAATAATATAAGATCTATTAATTTTTTTCAGTTTTAATAATTTATAGAAATGTAAGAAAGAAATTTAATATTAGCATTTTATTTTATCAGAGATCATCTCACATTATCATAGCGGTCACAAATGTAAACACTTTTTTGTGATTTTTTTTTAATTCTCTAAGTGCATACTACTTTTATAGCATCTTTATACCTCTATTTTAAAATAATAATTTTCGCTGTATATTTAAACCTGAAATGTGACAGCAGTAACTATTTTAAAATAGTGGTATAAAAAATAAATGTAGAAAAGGTGTAGTAATTGGCAGCTATGTGAGTATAATTCAAATTCATTGTTTTTAGTTACATTTTACCATAATTTTTTTTAAACAATTGTACGTAATGACAAAAAACAAAAAGAAAAAAAATATTCATTAAGAAATACAGAAAATCTAATATTTATAAAAAATAATATATATTGTTTTTTACCAGCATACATATCTTTGCACAACTTGATGATCTACAAATGGTTTTATTAAAATTTTTATCAAAATATTTAAATGTATCCTCACATATCTAATATTTCTCGCCAAAATAAGTTTTTATAATAAGAGTAAGACTTGTGCTTACCATGTATATTCGTCGGTTTTGATTGCAGAATAACACTTAAGAATATCCTATGTTTGACAGGATAATATAAAACAAAAAAGGACTGTAAAGAGAAACTTGTTTGTTTTAAAATAGGCAATGGGTATGACAAGAGTTTAAAATGACTATGTTTTAGAAATGATGATTGGTAAGTGTTATCCATTATAAGCAATATAAATTTCTAGACAATATCTGAAATATATCATCCCCTAACATATTATGTCTAGTGGAAGCGGCTACCTCTGCTTGAGACAATATTGAGACAAGACCTACACTCATTCTCACCTCAAGAGAGTAATTCAGGTGGAAGTAGCAATTCTCCCAAAAGACGATGCAGTCGTGATGATAGATTCCAGACATCGTCTTGAAATGTATATTGCTCGCAATGGAGGACACTTACCAGAAGTCATTTCTGAAAAATAGTCATTTTAAACTCTCGTAATATCTATTCTACAGGGTGGTCATAAAAAAACTTTGCCGATATACGGAGCTCTAGCGGCCAGTCCGCTCAGCCGATCGAAATGAAATTTCAGATATAGCTATTCAGAGGTATGAGCTCGAGATTCTGTGAACGGCAACAAAATGGCGCTCACGGTTACAGTTATAGTTACAGAAACTCGAAAATTTCCAATGGCAACACCCATGTTTTTTCATCGCAAAATGCTCAGCGCATGCGAAAACCCTAAAGGGAACCGTACGTGTACCGCAAGAAACGGACATGTTATGCACGCACAAAAACCGTTCTGGGAATCCTCCCCGCCATAGAAAAAACTCGATTGGGCCGCAAGGAGCCATTTGCATACGACGCAGAGTCAGTACACTAATCTCTGATTACAGTACAGATCGAAGAAACTAAAACTTTTATTTTGGTTACACATTTTCCACATGGATGCTGTGTCTGTGATGGCACCCATGTGGTAAATGTTTTAATAAAAGTTTTAGTTTCTCCGATCTGTATTCTAATCAGAGATTACTGTACTGACTCTGCGTCGTATGCAGATTTCCTCCTTGCGCCCCAATCGAGTTTTTTTTTATGGGGGAAGGATTCCCAGAACGGTTTTTTGTGCGTGCATAACATGTCCGTTTCTTGCGATACACGTACGGTTCCAACGTTGTTTAGGGTTTTCGCATGCGCTGAGCATTTTGCGAAGAAAAAAATGGGTGTTGCCATTGGAAATTCTCGAGTTTCTGTAACTTTAACCGTAACCGTGAGCGCCATTTTGTTGCCGTTCACAGAATCTCGAGCTCATATCTCTGAATAGCAATATCTGAAATTTCACCTCGATCGGTTAAGCGGACTGGCCGCTAGAGCTCCATGTATCGGCAAAGTTTTTTTATGACCACCTTGTATATTTTTAACAAATAAGTTTCTCATTAGAGTCGTTTTTGTTTTTTTTAACCTGTCAAATGTGGGAGGTTTTTTTTTGGATCATCCTGTATTTTTACGGTATATATACCGTATATTTCATTTACGGTACACATACTGATTACAAATGTGTTTACGGTACATATACCGCACATTTAATTTACGGTATATATGTTGTATAAATATTTTTTACGGTACATATGTCGTACATTTAATTTACGGTATCTGTGCTGTAAAAATATTTTTTTACGGTACATATACCATATATTTAATTTACGGTATATATGCTGTAACGATATTTTTTTAAGGTACATGTACTTTAAATACTTTACGGTACATATACCGTCCAATTAAATTACGGTACATATACTTTAAATATTTTACGGTACATATACCACAAAATATTTAAATTTATGTTCAGTTAAATTACGGTACATGTACTTTAAGTATTTTACGGTATATATACGGTCCAGTAAAATTACGGTAAAAGGAAGTGTCACAAAGTTGACGGTATAACCACCGTGATTCGAGACCAAAATTTTTTACAGTGTATTTTGACTCAAAATGTATTTTCAAAATGCAAAATACTTGGAAAAAGCTTTACAAAATACATTACAAAAATACTTTCGTTTCACCGGATTAAAATACAAAATACAAAATACAAATGTATTTTGAAAATGTATTTCAAATACATGTATTTTCGATACTGCCCAACTCTGCCATTAAATAGTTTCCTTTAAATCTTGGTGTTAGTCGTCAAAAATCAAGTTTTGAGAAAATGCGATTTAAAGTTGAAATTATATGGATGCGGCTATGAAACTGCTGATACATAAATGCTTATAACTCCATTAAAAATGCAAATATTTTTATGCGGTTTTTTGCATTGAGTTAAGAATTAATTGAATAATCAAACTACAGCATAAAAAAATCGATTTTTTGAAAAGTTTTCAACCCCCGAGCTCCCTTAACTGTATCTAGTCTGATACCTGAGACAGTTCAACAGAATAAATTAAAGGCCATTTTTTGTAACTGCTGTAAACACTCCATGCTGAATTATATTAGATTAATTTTTAAATTAATTTTTAACACGGTTACTCAAGGGATAAATAAATCATAACCGTTATAAATTTTCCAGTGCGTAAAAAAAGTCCGGGCCAGTATTCGAAACAGGGATATATTGTCTGAAACTGAACATCGGCGGTTAAGATATCCCTGGTTCGAATCCTAGTCCAGACTTTTGTTCACACATTTGAAAATTTATAACTGCTGTGATTTTTTTTACCAACTGAATATAATTTAGCTGAAAATTAATCTAATATGTATTGACTATATCATTTCGAATGAAATATTGCTTAATCTCTTCAAAGCCCAGAATTTATTTACATTTTTTTAAAACTGTAGTTATGAATTTACAATAACAAACAAATAACTAAAAAAGATTGAAAAGCGAAAAAAATTAGAATGCATTTTTTGCATTAAAAATTTCATGATAGATAGCGACTCAGTAAGCACATTTCATAATTTCTTAAAATTTTTTCTTTTTTTTCTCTTTTTTTTTTCATTGAGTTCTAAAAACAATGATGTATGCTATTTTAATGTAACACAATCTCGCTAAAAAAGCACTATAAGGAACAAATTGCTATTTTGTTCAGTTCTGCAATCTGTTAGAATCCATTCACGTGAATTTCTTTAATTTTTTAAGAAAAAAGTACCATTTATATGAAAAAGTTAACACCACTAATGCAAGCATATAGACTTTTTAAAAACTATACATATATTTGAGTTTGTAAAATGCATTTCCATTTATTCATATACAAAAACTAAAATTTACTGTTTGATAAATTATATTTGCTTTCTTCTCTTTTTTAAAATAAAATTTTTGATACTCCATATTTTAAATTCTGCATAACTTTCTTGATTCTTTAGAGCGTGAATAAAAGTAAAAAATGTATATAAAATGATACAAAAAAATGCGAGAAAATCCATCATATTCCGCTTTATTATTACTGAAACGTATCACATGACAGTTTAACTTTTTTTTCCTCTTTTCGTAAGACTGAGCATTTTCAAAACACAAGAAAATAGTCAAATGTAGATGCATTTTGCATTGTGTTTCTTTGGTGCAATGCTAATGTTTCGTATAATGTGAAACAATATTAATACTAGTGGGTAAATGATGTTTTATTTAGTTAAATCATTTTTTCCTCTAGAATTTTATTCTAACATGTTTAATGTGGCATTTAAATCTAATATTTTTAAAGTGTACTGCGTTGTTTATTTCAAAATATATAAATAAATGAAAAAAAAGTAAAACTTGAAAATTAAAAGACATTCTGTTTCTAATTTTTAAAGATGCTTTTCCCAGTACTTTGAATACAATTTTTAAAAGGGGCGTTTCTTCTGCAAAATTTGAAAACATCAGTATTCATTGACACAAATTCGAAAGAATCAATTAAAAATATTAAATAAAAAAGTTTAGCAACTAAATTTTTATGTTTGTCTAAACATTTTTCTCAAGAACTGTTTTCTTTAAATATTTAAAATGAAATACCGGAAATTATTGCAAAACCTTAAAACATTAGCGTATTCAAAAAAATAATAATAAATATCACTTCCTTTAAAAATATCTGTTTAAAATATTTTCTTTGTTTATTTATGTTTTGAACTTCACAAATTTATTTACAAGTAACAAAAATCACTGTTCGATAAATCAGTAATCTTATTTTCTGACAAAAGGTCTTGGTAACACATTGTTCCATAAAGTATGAAACTTAATACAATGCATATGTTAGAAGATTACGCCTTCACACTCCCAAATATATATTCTGAAATCATTATTAACTGCGGGATTAATAATTTCCTTTCTTTTCTTCCTCGGCTCATGAAAATACTGGGAAGCTAAGGCGATTATGCATGGAATTTCTTGGAAGAAATTTTCATTTATTTAATAGAAAATTTAAAATACATTTGAAACTTAAAGTGCAATTAAAACAGAAAAAAATTAAGAAAATTCCTTTGATTACTTAGCTTTTCAAATATTACGAATAATTCATGTTATTCATACATTTCACTGTTTCAACTTTTGCATACTTTGTTAACCCTTTATGTACTGATGGTACTTTTAAGTACCATTGAAAAAAATGTAATAAAAAACTTATTTAATACATCTATAAATAAGAGGGGTTTTTTCTTTCCACACAATATACTCTGCTCGATCTAATTCAGATTGAATAGAGAAACAGTCGAATCCAAGTATTTTTAGAAAGCAATGATTTTCTTAATCATTTTCATAGACATATCTTTCCTTTCTTAAAAAAAGAAAAAAATTCCACTGCAAAAATTTTTCTATTTACGGAGAGGATCGTAATACATTTAGATACATTACTCTTAAAAGAAGTGATATATTGCCATAAGAGTATTTTTGAATAATTAACTTCATTATTTTTGTAAATATTTTACAAAAAATATATATGTATATATGTACATATGTATATATATATATATATATATATATATATATAGAGAGAGAGAGAGAGAGAGAGAGAAAGAGAGAGAGAACCATTAAACGATACTACAATTCAACATCAAAATATGGAATAACTCATGGAATAACAAATTCCGACCCCAAATTGCTTCTTTATGTATCCTTTACCTTCCCTAAAAGCTCGGCCAATGAATTCGGGGTATATATATATATATATATAACAGTATAATTTCAAGAGAAAATATTTCCGAATGTTTGCCCATTTATGGTGCAATTTGTTTTCTTTCCTTTATTTTCTTTTCTTCTTTTTAAGCTATAAAAATGATTAATTTCACTGAAAAAGTATTTTAGTTATTAAATAAAAAATAATAATTTTACACTAAATTATTTATAAAATCTTAGCATATACGTAAAGTATATATATTTATTTGCTATTTTTTAAAGCTCTGAAGGGAAATAAATAACTTTGGATCAAAAATTTGACCTTTAAAATATTATCAAATATAATTTCTAAATATTTAAAAATAAACAAATAAGTAATTGGTGTAACATTTGAATATTTAAACCCATTCTGTTCCTGATTTTTAAAGACACTTTAGCTGTATTTTAAATACATTTTCTCCTTTTTTTTACTAAATTAGTTTCTTGCTTAGTCAAAATAACAAATAAAAATAAAAATTTTAAATGTTTACCTATATTTTTACTTTTCTGCAAATATTTTTCTTAAGCACTATTTTCTTTAGACATTTAAAATCAAGTAGCGGAAATGAATACTAAACATTAACACATTCTCATTGAAAAATTACAATAAATCTCATTTTCTGTAAAAGTACTTGTTTAAAATATTTCATTTTCCTACCTATGATTTGAAATTCACAAATTTATTTACAAGTAACAAAAATCGCTGCTCCTAGAATCAGATTTCCTAACAAAATGTCTCGGTAGCACATTGTTCCATAAAATATGAAACTTAATACTATGCATATGTTAGAGGATTACGCTTTCGCACATTTCCAAATATATTTTCTGAAATCCTTATTAACTGCGGGATTAACAATTCATTTTTTTTTCTTCCTCTGCTCATGAAAATTCTGGAAAACTAAGACGATTATGTATGGAGTTTTCTGGAAGAAATTTTAATTTATTCGATAGAAAATTGAAAATACATTTGAAACTTGAAGTGTAATTAATATAGAAAAAAATAAGAAAATTCTTTTGAGTACTTAGCTTTTCAAAGGTACAAGTAACTTGTGTTATAATTCACTGTTTCCATTGTTGTACATTTTGTTATGAGAAATAACCAGAACTATTATTTGATTCAGTACTTTTTAATGGTTGATTCACAGATTCTTGATTTTCATGTAATACTCGTTAGCACTAAAATTCTTACCTAAACATCAAACACTTAGTCATTCGCCAAATATGCGTTCCAAAATAATTAACTGTGAAAGTATTAATTATGGTATTGATATTTTTTCTTCCTCCTTTCTTGAAAATTCTAAAAAGGGTCATTCCACGTAAAATGAGCAAAAACGTAAAAGAAGCTCCAAAAGTGACTCCATAGGAGCCGATTTTTATAAAACACATATTCAAATGTAGCTTTTTAAAATGTCTTGACGAAAATTAAATTATTTTTCTTTAAGAAATTTTCATTTATATAATAGAAAAATACATTTTTCTATTTATTTCATTTAATTGAAAATACATTTGAAACTTTAAGTGTAGTTTAAAAAAAATTCTTTTGATTTGAAGAAAATTCTTTTGATTACTTTACTGTTCAAATATATGAATAAATCATATTATTCCTATATTTCACTTTGTACAACATTCCATATTTTGGTAAGACAAATAAGTGAGAATGTTAAGATTAAATAAGAATAAATTATGTGATTAAATAGTTTTAATTGTCCATTGACCGATTGTTCAACTTCGAAGTTCACTAATACTGATTAGTACCAAAAATCTTACCAAAACACCAACATTTATCATTCACCAAATACAAAAATTACTAAATAATTAACTGTGAATCTATTAAATCCTCCGAGACGAGCAATAGGTATGCGTGCCACATAAGGTGCTGAGAATTCTTGATTTTTCTTCCCAGTAAATCTTTATTCTAAATTTTTTTTATTTAATGCGAGCATTTTCTCGATTCAATTAGGTAAAATTTTCTGTTTGGAGAAACCGGTGAAAAAAGATTAAAAATTCTGAAAAGACATGAATAAAATAGGCATGATTTAAAAGGTTAAAATGCTCTCATCTCGGTAAAAAAAAAAAAAAAAAAAAAAAAAAAAACCTCTCTTCTCGAAAGGGTTAACTGTGGTATTATTTTTTTTCTTCCTCATCTGTCGTAAATTCTGAAAGCCAAAAAAGAATATGCATGGAATTTTTTTAGAAGAAAATACATTTATTTAATCGAAAATTAAAAATATATTTGAAACATGAAGCATGATTAAAACAAAATATATATGAGGACCCCAGAAACCAAGGGGTACAAGTGACAAAATTTCGATTTGGAGTAAATTGAATTTAAAGATAATTGATGTTAAATTTGAACATCAATAACAATTGAGTGAATTGAAATAGGAAATTTCTGCTTGTTGCATTCTGGTCTTTCAACTCTTATTTCAATAACTGTTAAAAAATAAAGTGCAATTATCTTTAAATGTATAATTAATCAATATTGTTTGTTTTTCGAAAAAAAGTGGTTTGCCTCTATAACTCAACAAATAATAAGAAAATCACTTATATTTCTTTACCTGAAATGAAAAAAGCATATTTTTAGGTCGGCTGTGTATTTAGTTTATTTTTTTCAATTTTGTCACTTATACCCCTTGGCTTCTGGGGTCCTCATATGTAATCTGATGAAACATTTTGATTTTTGAAATGTATGAATAACTCATATTCTTCGCGTAATTTTCCTTGCATTCATTGTACCATAAATGCATATATTGCAAGAAGAAATAAATAAGAATTTTTAACGATTTCTTTAATAATATTTAGTATGTGAATTATTCATAATTTTTATTATTAATTGGCCGAGTCTTCTTTTCCGATTTTCAAAAATTTTAGAGTTTAACCTTAAAAGAATGTGCCTTATTACTACATTCATCTCTTTATCAACATATAAAATATTCTTCAATCTCAGGCCTTATTATCTTTTGGACAAAAAATAGCCAATTACGGCTAAATATGGACTATAAGCGACATACTTACCGTGTTAACCACTTTATGTACAAATTTAAGAATCAACAAACTGCCCTACCCCAATAATTATCTTCTTTACTGTCCAAAGATGTGTCATAGAAACCATTATTTAAAAATATGAAATTTAGATAAGTTTTTCATTGAAACTGATTCAATAAATAGGTAGTTATAAGGTTTTTTTGTAAAATAATTACAAGAATAACTAAATTAATTAACAGACAAGTAAGATTTAATCAAGAATGATAAAATTTAATAGAATGAAGAAAAATTTTATTATTATTATTTTTTTTTTAATTTTTGATTTGATTTTCATAAAATTTGAAATGACTCGACAAAATTATTAAACAATTATATATATTAAATTCCAAACCGGTTTTTGATTGTCTGTTTTTCGTGGTATTATATGCAACCAGACGAATTGACCAGACGACGATTATAGGTGCTACCTATTTATGTAATTACGAATGCACTTAAAAATGCTCTTAAAGACGTTTCACAATTTTTTGTATAAATTAATGTAAATAAATGTGTTTTGATCCTATCTGTAAATGACTTAGTACTTGCAATTTTTTCATATAACATTTTTTTTAAAGTCACGTAAATATTATATGTAAAATACGTTTATATGTAAATGGTTGAGAAAAATACATTTTATAAAGTATTTAACTTCGACTGATTTTCTGTGCTTTCTAAATGTGGTCGGGAAAGGTATTTTGTATGAATGGTAAAATCTACTTTTATTAATAAACGGGTTAGATAAAATTTATATTAAAATTTTCTTTTGCGGTATAGAAAATGTAATATAAATGTAATATATATTACATAAGCTTACTGCTATGTTTTCCTGCTCTCGATCCTCTATGCTTTCATATTTTTGGGTGCAGGAAAGCACAATGGTAAACCTACGAGTCAACCGGTAAAATCGGGTTTTTAGGTGTTTTCCACCAAGATATGAGATGACAGACCGATTGCATTTTAATGTGCGAATCGAAATTTAACTAGTCCTAGATTTTCATCCGTGAACCCGATGAGGTGATTGTCTGCGCTGCCGAATCCCCGTCCAGTACTTAAAAGTACCGCTAGTGCACAAAGTTTTAATTTTCAATTTTTAGGTGCATTCGTGATTAAATAAATGCGTAGCCTCTATAGTCGTCGTCTGATCCGTACATCTGTCTGTCCACCTGTCTGTACATAGCAGTTGAAAAAAGAACCCAATTGAATCATTTGAAATTTTAAATAAATATTTATAGCATTTTGGCGAGTTATTTTGAATTTTATGAAAATAGGATGTATAATCCAAATACAGAGACAGTCAAAAGTATTTCATTACATTCCGGCCAATGTGAAAAAAGTTTCAAGTTCTTATTAATGATATTACACATGTTTGAAGATAATGAAATTGATATCCATTTATGCAGGGCACTAAAATGCACTTTATGTAGAATATGCCCCACAAAGGATACATATTATTCATTTACAGGGCCAACATATATATTTTTCATAATTTTCATATGATCTGTAAATTAAAATTTTTAAATATTACATATCTTATACACATATATATATTTCGGGAAGCGTAAAATATTATTAATGCACAACTGTATCAGAAACTGAGAAAATTATGTTGTGTAAGTAATGTTTCATGAAAATTATCTCATTCCTGCATCCTCGCCAATACTAAGTCTTTCGAAACGTCAGCTAATTTTTCTGAAAAACAGACAGAAGTCAAGATATCCACACCTATCTGTAAGAAACTTTGTTCATTTGAAAATGGCCCGATAGAATGATTTAAAACTCTTTACTAAACTAATTTCGAAATAAATCATTGTACTGTAAGACAGTAGTTTCTGATGTACATGTAAGTTATTCATTATTACGTTGTAAAATCTCTTTATATATATATATCTAAATATATTAAGAATAACAATAAATAAATAAATAAATAAATAAAATAAATCTTACAACAATTCAACTGTTGATTGAATTACAGTCATCTTACTTACAATAATTATTGTAAAGAAATGTATTTCAAAATAGATGTGGTGGGATCTCTATTGTCAAAAATGTAAATCAGTGATATGATAGTATACCACAAGCTTTTTGTCATACTTGGAAATAGTCACATATAACATTTCGCAGATTCAGTTAGGATCACCTCTTTGACTTCTGGAAAAGTTTTGAAAGAATGGGATCAAAAAAGGATTTTAGCAAAGGAAGTCCTGATGAATAGGATACTTCGGAATCTATGACATTTATCCAAGGAAAAAAGAATGACTTTGACGAATAAAACACGTTGTGTAAAAAACTTTTTTTTGTTACCGATTTTTCTATTGAAAGTTAAATTTTGTGTATAGACATCAATGAAATAAGAAAATTCCTTTATTGGAAAACCTTTTTAAATTAGTTTCATTCTGTATTTTTATACTTTCATTATTTTCCTATAACTCATTCTTGTACACATCTTATATTCAGTGCTTTTACACATAACAACTTTCAAAGCATATGATGGATATAACAAACATTTTCAAAATATCAAAGTACTATGACACTTATCAGGAATAATTCATACTTCTCTTACTCAACCAGAATTTAGAAATTTTTTTAAGACTGATTTAAAAGTTTGTAGAGTAAAATTTTAGTTTGAAATGAAAAAGCTCACACACACAAGACGAAAAAAATCAGTAGCACATTCTGCTCCACAACATAGAAATGGTCGAGGAATAGTCTGTGTTCAAACGCCAAAATTCGTTAAATGCAAGTAATACGATGTGTTTTGTGATTAAAATAAATAAATAACTATTTCACTCAAAAAAATGCAAAACATAGTTTAATTGTCTTATGTTACCATTATCCATTAACCCTTTTCGACGCGGAGTAATTCAGTTGGAAAATGATAAATGGTGGATAACACCGGAATATATAAACGAATTTTTTTTTTTTTTTTTAAGAAACTTACTTATTTTCCAGTATTTTATAGCCTTTATTTAAGTTTAAAACTTAATATTTATACTTTAATATTTTAAGTTCTGATTTTTTTTTCAGTTACTTTAATTTTGCTGTCATTTATTTTAAGCAAGGTGACATAGTTTAAACTACACGTTTTTTCAATAGACAAAATGCTGCATTAAAAGTATTATCGCGATGGAATTTTCATCTTGTTATTAATATAAACGTTAAAATATACATATAATTACTTAAAAAATGCTGTAATTATATAAAGATATTAGTGTAGATATTACATAATCCCATTCAGCGCAGAACAACAAAAAGTTTATAGTGTAATAATATTATATCTCAAAAATTTAAAGAAAGGTTAAAGGCAGGGGCGTAAATGCCGGGGGGGTATGGGGGGTGCGGCACCCCCCCTCGAGTAAATCAGTCGGAAAATTTCGTGTTTATCGGTAAAACTATAAACTTAGTCGGTAAAAAATTGTATTTATCTATATAAACTTATAAAATGGAGAAATGAAAAAAATCAGTCGGGAAAATGTCCGTTTAGTCGGGAAAATGTTATATTTACTACAACAACTTAGAAATTGGAAAAACGAAAATATCAGTCGGAAAAATTCCCGTTCGATAGGGAAAATGTACGTTTAGTCTTAAAAATGGTATTTACCTATAAGGACTTACAAATTTTAACAATGTTCGTTTAGTCGGAAAAAAGTTATTTACTATAATGACTTACAAATTGGAAAAACGAAAAAATCAGTCGGAAAAATTCCCGTTCGATATGAAAAATGTATGTTTAGTCGAGAAAATGGTATTTACCTATAAAGACTTACAAATTGGAAAAATGAAAAAGTCAGTCGGAAAAATTCCCGTTTGATCGGGAAAATGTACGTTTAGTCGAAAATAATGTATACATATGTATGCATCCCCCTCTCCCCCCCCCCCCAAGAAGAAATCAGTCGGAAAATTCCCAGATCGATCGGAAAAAGTTTAGTCGGAAAATATGGTACTGACCTATAAAAACTTATAAACTGGAAAAATGGAAATATCATTCGGAAAATCTCATGTTACATCGGAAAAGGCGTGTTTAGTCGTAAAAAATTGTATTACGTATTATCCTATAAAAACTTTTAAATTGGGAAAACGGGAAAATTCTTGTTCGATCGGAAAAAATGGCATTAATCCATAAAAATTAATAAATTGGAAAAACTAAAATATCATTCGGAAATTTTTTCGTTTCCATCGGAAAAGGCATTTTGGTCGGAAAAAATAGTATTACTTTAACCTATAAAAATTTATAAATTGGAAAAACGAAGTCAGTCGGAAAAATTCTTGTCCGATCGGAAAAAAATGGTATTAACCTATAAAAACTTATAAATTGGAAAAACGAAAATATCATTCGGAAAGTTTTCCGTTCCATCGGAAAAGGCATGTTTAGTCGGAAAAAATAGTATTTACGTATTAACCTATAATAAATTATAAATTGGAAAAACGGAAAGTCAGTCGAAAAATTCTTGTTTGATCAAAAAAAAAAAATAAATAAATAAATAAATTTAGCCGGAAAAAAAGTATTAATCTATAAATATTTATGAATTGGAGAAATATTTTTATAGTTTTTAATTAAATAAGAAAACAGGTTAGATCGAAGAAAACCTATAAAATTTTATTCGTAATTGGATTTATTTCCACCTGCACTTTCTAATTAGAAAAATAAAAAACAATTTAGAACGAAGAAAACAAATTTATTCTTAGCCGGAACTATTATTAATTTTACTAACTGGTAATTTAGTAAGTACTTTAATTTACTAATTAATATAATTTATTAATATATAGGATTTTATTTTTCTGATAAAACTATTCAGAAAAATTTTGATTTGACAAATATTGTGTACTCGGAAATCTTGATATGACAAAAAAAAAAAAATGTTTATGTACATATTCTAACAATGTCAATGTTACATATAACCGTGATATTTTGAATGAAACCTTGATATTCCGATTTTTTTTCTTTGTGCCTTTTGGCTTCGAGATATCGAAATCCACCTGTATTGATTTACTGTCGGAAAACTTTTAGTTTAGTGTCAAAATTTTAAGATATACCGATTAAAGTGAAGAAACTTCTATTTTTTTACTTAATCTTTAAATTTAGTTAGAAATATGTATCACAGAATTTAGGTGGTATCCCATGAAAATTCAAAACTGAAATACAAAAATTTTGTATTTTTCCATATCAAAATCTGGATATTTTCCACTCCATACAAATTTTACCTTTAATTGAAAATAATTATGGTTTTAATTATTCCTACTAATTTTGTGTTTTCTTTTTAATTTACAATATATATATATATATATATATATATAGGGTAACATCCCCAGTAATTGGCATGAACCAGTAAATGACACATCCTACAAACATGTCCTAAAATAAGATTTATATCCAGTCTTTTAAAAATGCAACACCATATACCAGTTATATGATCATTTACTTTAAAGATTATAACTTTGATTTATGCTACTAGATGACAATAGTGCCTAGAAAAGAGAAACAATTATGGTTTGTATCAAATTAGCCATTTTTGTTGCAAATGCTTCTTATCAGGCTTAAGAAAGGCGTGATTTTTCAACTCATTATTATCTGATTTATAATATATTTAAATTTTAATTGACAACAGTTTTGTTTAGTTGAAAGGGTTTACTTTAATTGTATAAAAGTATTTTTGACACAAATATTTGGATTTCTGAATTAATGATAGATGCTAATTAATGGTGCTTCAATTTTGCTAGTTCCTTGTAGTTGGCCCCTATTCCAATTACAAGGAATTTGAGATTAAACCACTTATTTTGGAAGTATTTTTTAAGTTATAGACTAATTTTGTTTATAATTTGTTTTTATTTGAAAATATGAAATAGTATCAGTGATTGGAATCCATTAAAGCTTCATATGACAAGTACTGGGGACAGCATGACAATTACTGGGTATTAATATAAGTATATTGTATTGTTTTAAAGTGTTCCCATTTCAGATTAATATGCTGATTTCTTACTCTCTAAAACCTGAAATATGGCATCTTCATCTACAGTAAATTCATTGAAAGCGATTAAACCCAATGCAAAATGTAATGCTTTTTTTAAGTAAAACATATGCCAATTACTGGATCACAAGGTGTCATAAATTGGTGCTCTAGGTGCCAATTACTGGTGATTTCAGCAACTTTTTATAAATATATTTTTATAAAAATACTTTTTCAAATTTTTTTGCTTTTAGTGAGCAAAATAGATGCACAGATATGCATTCTTTGATTTAAAAATATTTCCAAGTAAATATCTTATTTCTTTGTAATGAAAATTCAATTAAGTTTAAAGACAAATTCTTAATGTGCCAATCACTGGGGATGATACCCTATATAAATAAATAAATAAAATAAAATAAAATAAATTAGTAAAACATTAATAAAAAGTCGAAATAAAAATCACTTTATGATTGTTTAAGTACGCGTATTGTGTTTAATGTCATTGAATGCGACATTCACGGTCATTCATTTCTTTGGCTTCGTCTTTTTCTGTATCTGTTAATTTCCGTCTACCCATTTTTTAATTTGTTAGTTTTCTTCTTTATTACAATGATTTTAAACATTTTAATTTCCTATTCAAATAAAAATTCTTCTAAAAGTAAAGAATTTAATTTAAATTCAAATAAAAATTCTTCTAAAAGTAAAGAATTTAATTTAAATTCAAAAGTGACCACGTCATTTTGTCAATCTTCCACCGAAAACAACAACCATTTTTCAATGGTTTAAAAAAAATTGTGAAATTGTTTTTCATTTTATTTAAAAAAAAATTAAAAATGTGAAATTGTTTTTATTTACTTTGTTACACAATTGTTGATTGATTTAAAAAGGTACTTAAGAAATTTATATGATACAGGATGAAAACTGAAAATACCCAAATTCTTTGAATTTTTATCTCAAAATAATCTGGATATTTTACAGTCTATACGAGTTTACTTCTCTCAGAAATAATACGTTTGTTTTCTTTTTCCTGAACCAATTGTATTCAATTTTTAAATATTTTTATTAATACTATTACATTTTGTTTAATCGGAAAAATGATGGTTATCACCAAATTGTACGCTGCTTTAAAGTTTGTCGTTAGAAAGAATTAAATCTTATAATGAGAAATACCGTATTTTTGACAAATTTTTGTCTCTAAAATATTCCCCAAGCAAAAAAAAAAAAAAAAAAAAAAAAAATTCAATTTTACATTTAAAAAAACGCTAAAAAGATTTTAACTGATTGAAAAAAAAAATAGAACATTGTTTTCTCTTCAACGTAACTCTTACACGCTTGGGCATCTAGACGACCGGGCGCTGGACCTCCCGCCCTATGTGTCAGTTACAAAACTTACAGCTCGAGAATTGGAGAGAAAATACTTATGATGTAAGCGTGCACTAAGATGGAATTTTTGAAGTTATCCCCATAAGAGGGACAAGCGGGGGGGGGGGGTCAAAATTCTGGAACAACTTGCCTTATCTCAGCAAACATTTAAGGTGGGAGCGTGGAATTTCAGAAAATAAATCTAATTAAAAAATTATCAAACACATAATCCAACGATTTCAGAAATTCCCCATAAGGGAGTTAAAAAAGGAAGGGGGTCGAAAAATTTTGGACATTTGGCGCATCTCAGCAGTCTTTTTTAATAAGAGCGTGAAACGGCAGAAAATAAAAGTATTAAAAACTAATTAAATGCGTGTTTCAGCGATATTTTAAAATTTCCACTCCCCGAGGATGTTAAAGTGGGGTGGAAAAATTCCATACTTTTTTGGACCCATCATGTGACCTATCATAGAAAAAACCCCAGATCACTCTTTCATATTATAAATCTTTCTTTCTTCCCGCTGACCCGCTCCTATTTCCCTACCGGGAACAATTTTCAATCTTTTTCGAAATTGTAGCATTTTATCTTTTTAGTTTGGGTTTTTTACGGGGACCTCCGATAAATATCATTTATAATATATGAAAATCAGTTAAGGGAAGGGTCTATTCTGGTAGGGAGGACAATTTCCTAAATAGGGTCTACATCTCTCTTGTGATATATCACGGGCGACCACTTTTCTAAATTTAGCCGGCACCTTTCATGTGATATATCGTTGGAAAGCCCTGTGACTGCTTATTCGCGTGGCCCTCTCGGGTGGTACGATTATTGTATCCCATCAGGAGACCTTATAATTATGGGGGAAATATATGGTTATAGAAGACTAATAATAACATAAGATTATTTGACTAACTCGATACACTAAGTCATAATTATCTTGAGAATTATATATGAATAACATATATATACAGTCGGCTTTCCTTAATTCGAAATCGGATAAGTCGAATTTTTGCTTAATTCGAACTAAACATGAAGTTCCGATTTTCAATAGCAGAATAACGTTAAAAATGTTCATTTATTCAAACTCATTTTCTGTTGACTTTGGTTAATTCGAACTAACGAAACTCCTATTTTTTTCTTTTATTTTACTTTCTTACGGAATTCAGATCTTTGAAATAATTTTCTTTCTTTTGTTTTTGTCAGAATTGTTCTGAACAATTATACATATAGTCCTATGCATTGCTATCCTCTTTTTTAGTGCCCTGTGTGTCCATCAGTAACACCTCCACCCTATCTTCGTTTCTGCTTATTCCTAATACTTTAATCAGTTTATATATTTATATATTTTAATTTAATATTAAATCATATTTTAGTGATAACAACCGAAATAGATTTAAAAAAATATTATAACTTTAATTCTTTTTAAATAGTATCCCTTTAAACATGTTTTCCTCTCTTACTTTCCATAATTCGAACGCTGGATAATTCGAGTATTTCTTGTGGTCCCGACGAATTCGAATTAACGAGAGCCGACTGTATACATACAGGGTGATTCCAAAAAAAGCGGACAAAAAGATATGAGAAATCAAGCATACAACAAGGATAAAAAATCACATAGGAACATAAGGGTCGCAAACTACTTATTCAGTCACAAATACAGGGTATTTCACACTAGTTACACCCGGTTTGAAAGTAATTATTTCGAGGAAAATAAAAGTATTGTAATGAAAATGCAACAATATGTACCTTATTTTGTGTGAAATTTGATAACGTTACGAAAAGATCTGGAAAAACATGTTGCTCAAGCCATCGATGATACCGTATAAACTGATTATCACAGTTCAAAATGTGAGGTGTCAAGTGCATATTGCTGGCGCGCATAATGCAAACTTCTACCACTTTTGTTTGGTGTTATCACATTTAAAACAAAGGTGAGAATGTCTGTTAAATGTTTTATTACAATATATTTCAGTTTTCTGAAATTTATTACTGTTAACCGAAATTGAGTGGGATGAAACACCCTGTATTTGTGACTCAATAAGTGGTTTGCGGCGATATGTTCCTACGTGATTTTTTACCCTTGTCATATGCCTGATTTGTCATATCAATTTGTCCACGTTTTTTTTAATCACCCTGTATATTAGTCCTAAGGTTGTCCATAGTACTCGGAAATTTTCCTCCTTGGAGTCGGAAATTTATGAGCCTACACCCCCCTACGCGACTAGGGTGGTTTACGCCCCTGGTTAAAGGAGCACTCTGGTATCAAGTTTAACAAACCAAGTAGAGCTTTATTCAAATTGCATCAAAAAATATTAAGATTAACTTCAGAAAAGCTATAAAGGATCATTTCAACAATTCCTCTTCAATAATCCGTGAATCCATCCTGATTTTACTTAGGAGTGATGTTGCTTATATCGATGTCCTTATAATATGCCGAAATTTGGTTTACAATTCTGGACCTTTCAAGAGTTCCTGAAAATATTACTTGATTTTTTTGAAAAGTGAAAAATCACTTGCACAATGCGCATGCGTAACATTTTGATTTGTTTTTACGGTTGTTTTTCTATTCTAGTCAGTCATTCTCCCTTTTGAAAATGAACGAATGTTCATTCGAAAGATCTCAGGGATATATTAACAAATATCTTTATATATTTGTGACACTTTTTAAGTAATTATATGCACGTTTTAACGCTTATACACTTTTTCATTTTCCAATGGCATGCACAATTACAAGACATTCATGAAATAGACTGGCTGTTAAGTTGACTTCAATTAGGTAATCTTCAATGCTGCTCTACTGTTCTGCTCTACTGTTCAAGCAATACTTTATAAAAAGAAAATTGTAATTAAATATTCTGAATGCCAGTACTCTTAAAGTTGGTTGTTCCTATTTGTGGTTACTGCCCGCTAAAAATGTAACTATTTCGTACATTGTCCGTCACAGAGGCAACAGTGTCCAGTTGGAAGAGCATCAAGCTTGCAGACGAAGGGTTGTGGGTTCAAGGTTCGCCACCAGCTAAAATTCCAGCATGTATGCTGATGACGCCTGGTGCATGTAAAATCCGTCGTGGGTGCAAAATCTTCAAGTTCCCTATGAAATGTACTTCTGCAGGTGTCCAATCAGGTGAAGATCATATGACCCAGGTTCTAAATTACGAGATCAGTTTTGGCGAATGGCCTAATTGCCAAATGCCCGCCATAGAAGTAAAAATATCATTGCCCATCACAACATGCTTAAAAAGCTGCAAGGATGCTACGTGTCTCTGTTTTTTAACATTTTGCAACATAGAATAAAAAAGAACACAAATTCAGTAGTCTGTCCATCTGTCTGCCTGTGTTCTAACTGGCAAATATTTTTGGATGGCCATGATACATGTTATTGCAATTTACCTTGGCATGTTCGGTATTGAAAATGAAATGTGTATAGCATTTATAATCCGTTAAAAGGGTACTGCAAAAAATTAAGTTGCATTATAATCTATGACGAAAAATTGTCTGCAATATATTTTAATTATATGTGACAAGATTTCAAACCTATTAAAACTGATATAGATCTTTGAGGGTAATATAAGATTATTGCTATAGTATATGATGTGCATAACATTTACAGGAACACACAGAAATATTCTGTTATTATGATCAATACCTGTGATTCTTGGGGGTGAATTCAAAATTAAGGCATGCGTTTCTAAATATAAAAAAATTAATACTACTTGGTGTGTATAAATTCGAAATATCGTATATACTGAGCTGTATAAAAGATCTCGTGTACATTTCCATGTATTGTTGGAAATCACTGAATAGGAATTTTCAACTGTGTTAATCGTTTCCTGATTGAAATAAATTTTAGCATATAGTAATAAACTTTTCCACCAAAAATTAAACCGACTTCAAGAACTACTGCAAAGTGAAAAAAAATTTTTTACATAATAGTAATAACAAATTAAATTAAGAACATAGTATTTAACATGCGTGTTATTATATTTATGTACATTAATTTGGATTTTTTTGGAGTCGGTGACAGCCAAGACAAGTTGCATGTAATTTTAAATCCAATAGACACATATCCAAGTGTCTACGAGTTTTTATTTTTACGGTTTCATATTTTATTAAAAAAAAATAACTTTATTATTTTACGATTTGCATTGGATAGTTAATTTTAATTTTGAACTTGGCTTGACTGGCACCGACTCCAAAAAATCAAATTAATGTACATAAATATTAAAATACGCATGGTAAATACTATGTCCTTAATTTAATTTCTTATTACTATTATGTAAAAAAGATATTTTTCACTTTGCAGTAGTTTTTGAAGTCTGTTTAATTCTTGGTAGAAAAGTTTATTTTTCCTTTTAGTTAAAAGTTAAAGATTTTTGCATTATTTTTTAAATGGAAATTTCTGACTCTCTCTCATGAAAAAGTACTAGTCTTCGGAAATTGACAATAAAAAGAGCTTCGTCTTGAGAAAATGATTCTACGAAATAGAGGAGGGAGGCCCAATAACGCATCAAAAGATAACCGGAAAAAGATTATAGCGTAAAAGGTGAGAAAAGCATTTCACCAAGTGTTTTATCATTAATGAAATTTCTGTAGTGTCAAAAGATAAGTTTAAGTACATTTTTATTTGAGGCTTCAATAATTTAAAAACAGCAATTTATTTCATAGTGGCATTAATATAATCTCATTTGCAGATATTATGTTTCTTATTGCAGTATCATTTTTAATATGTTAGGTAATGTAGAGATTTGATAACTATTAAGTATTCTTCCGTTTTTGGTTCCGCTGCCAGTTGATACATCTTAGTTAATGCGATTTTGTGCATAAAAGTGTCTTTATGAAATAAACCTTTTATGACACCCACATTTTACGTTACAATATATTGTTGCTAATACTTTGTTGTTGCTACGCCCACTTTTCATTTTTGTCGGGTAATCTGATTAAAATTTAAAATTTTCGTTTAAGAACTCATCTTTCTTCTCTTTGCTCCTATATCTAGATAGAATGCAGAAGGCTTCATAATTGCGATCTCACTGAGATTGACAATTATGCTTAATGTCTACTGCCGTTTAAGATCTTTCCCATGTAAATACATCGCACTGACAATGCCGGTATTACTTTACAGTACATTTTTTATGTTGTAAATCTGCGGCAGCAAATATATTATTATTTTAACACAATCAAACTCATTGGTAAATTTATCATACGAACTGATTATTTCCAACTGAGCGAAAAATTGCCCAGGCCTTTCACACTCGTTAAGCGAGAGTGTCTCGTCAAATCACTCTAGGAGTGAGATATTTCACTCTTAACAACGGTGTGACATATTTCACTCTTAAGAACGGAGTGGCATATGTCACTCCTTTCCATATAATTGAAAATTCCACTCTTTAAGGAGTGTATTTTTATAAAGCGCACTCCAAAAAGAGTGAAAATCCCTGTCACTCATTTCAAGAGTGAGAATTTTTTTGCCAGTTATAGAATGTACCACATAGGTTATACATTCTTTTAAAAACTAACGCTGGAGGTAATTTAAAAATATTGTCACCTAGAGGTCATAATGGCCATTAGAGGATTAAAGGAAAATGCGAAATGTTCTTCGATATTTTGACACCAATAAGAATACCTGGAAGTCAACATTGTGGAGCAAAAAATTTGCTGGTAAAATATTTGATACCGTTTAATTTATGTGAAGTTTTATTTTCCTAAACCGACAATTGGTTTATATAAAATTAATTACTTTAAAATAGAAATTACCTTGTGATACTAAAAATTAATCATTTCTACTAAAAAATGCAGAAATAACGATGTATGAAATATGAAATAATCAAAAGAATTTTCTAATTTGATTTTTTTTTCAATTTTAAACAGGTTTTAAGTTTCAAATATATTTTCAATTTCCTAGTAAGTAAATGGAAATTTCTTCCAGAAAACTTCATGCATAATCCTCTTAGCTTTTCAGAATTTTCACGAGCAAAGGAAGAAAAAGGTGACTTTTAATCCTGCAAGTTCATAATGATTGCCGAACATATATTTTGGAATGTGAAAGGGGTAATCTTCTAACATATGTATAGTATAAAGTTTCATAATTTATGGAACAACGTGTTTGGACATATTCGGCCGTAAAATAAGATTACTGATTAAGGATAATCGAGAAAAAAAGGCAACTCAGTAGATATGTAATAACGAGGAAATATAAAATAAAAATATGAGGACGTGTGAGTTTCAGATTTCACCTTATCCAAAATTTAAATAAATGGATAAGTGTGATCGCAGATCGCACAGAGGATTTCGTTTAATATTTCTTTCAAAACAACTTATCCTTTAACTAATAAATTTAAATTGTTAATTTATAATTATTAAACTCTTACATACGTGGTAGTATTAACAAATTCAATTTTAATGTAATTATAAAAGGAAGTAATTTATTTTAATCAAATTAAAAAATTAAAATGAAATTATTTAAATAAAATCCAAAATTGAAAATTTTTTTGAAAATCCGAAATTAAAAGAAAGAGTTAGGAGATTTAAATACAATTTTAATTCTTTTTAAAACGAAACAAATTCTTTGAATGAAACTGAAAATGCTGAATCATTAATAAATCGCAACAGCTTTTAAAACAAAAAGAAAATTGAATTCCAAAAAATATTATCAATTTCAGCGATAAATATGTATATAGAATTTAATTTCTTTAATTAATTCTTTAATTTTGATTTCTTTTAATTAAATCCATCTTTGTATAAAAATTTTAAGTTCCAGCACCAGTGTTCGAACGAAGAACCTGCTTCTGTTTACCAGCGAGATCTTTACCTTCAAGCTATGATGTCTACACGAAAAAAGTTGAAATTAAGATTCTCTTTGCAAATTTAAATCGCAAAAATGAATGGATGATATTTAAAATATTGATTTAAATTAAAAAATAGGATTTTTTTTAAAATTTTTGTTTTGTCATGTGTCACGAGATATTTAGCTATAAGTACACAAAATTTCAAGTCTCTGCAAGCAAGTGTTCTCTATCAATCTATTCTATCATTGTAAATGTATCTACACACATTTAAAACACTACAATCTGCAAAAATATATATATAGTTTTATCCTGTGTTTCTGAAATTGTAAAATATTGATTTATAGTGAAAACCAATGGACACAATAAGTGATTTTTCGTGATTGGTCCAAATTTGATTTTTGGATAAAGCTAGTTTTGAAACTCATGTCTTCTATATATATATAACTAGTTGGATGCGCCAATCTCAAAACTTTAATCTTTCCCATACATTTTAATATTTCAGAAAGTTGTTACACGTGTTAATCCCCCCCCCCCTTCTGCATTACTACATCAATACTATACCAATTTTAATTCTTATCTTAAGTTTTCCTATCAATCTATTCTATTGATGAACCTAAATCGAATAAACACTACAATCTGAAAAGAAAATAATAATAATTTTATCCTGTATTCTGGCATTGTAAAATCTTGGTTTACAAGGAAAACCAATGGATGAAGTGTGAGGTTTTTCGTGATTTCCCAAATTTGATTTCCTGGATAAGGCGAGTTTTAAATCTCACGTTCTTATACGGACAGTTTTATCATATCTGTCTTTTTAGAGATGTTAAACTTGTATCTTGCTTACGGCAATTCGTTTATTTGACTATGAAAGAGTACATGAGCCATAAATCTCTAAGATGATTCTTGTTAAATATGAACTTTACAGGCATTGACAGTAAAAAACAAGTCCATTCAGCTCGATTGGGAGAACAAGTTAATTTTTATTTTTTATTTTAAACCTTTCGAGTCCAAATTACATTTCAGTTTTGATAAAAGCAATTACTTTTAAGTTAATAATATTAAAAGTAGTTATGCTATAGTAAAAGTTAAAGTAAAGTTAATGTAAATAGTAAAAGTTAAGCTTTACTGAAAATTAACGGATGTAGATGCTTTGTGTGCTATTCGTGTGACAGTACGTTAAGGAAAAATTTATGAATTCAGTGGGAAAATGTCGCATTACTATGAGATTAAGCATCAAAAGCCCATGGTAGAATGCATTTTAAAACTTTCGAAATAAAGATATGACGAATTTATTCCAAAAATTTCCAAAAATTAGAAATAATATTTTTCGGGGAGGGTTGATAGTTTTAGTCACGGAATGCCTATCATTAAATAAAAATAAGTGTGCTATTAGTATGTATTTGGAATATCTAAATAAAAAAAATCCTCTAAATTGACAACACTAATGGTAACATATATGGCACCGTGAGTAATAGAGGTTTAAGTAGATATACACTCTAAAAAATAAATGTGTAAATTAGCTAATTTTACCCGAATATATGTGTAAATTTCTAAAATTACACACCTGTCGTAAAATTTACACATTTTTTTCTGAAATTTACCTGTTTATATGTGTATTTAGGATGTGAAAGTAAGTGTGTAATTTTTTATCAGTTGAAAAACTCAAACAAGTGTGTAAATGTCTAGAAATGCTTGGATTTACACTTATTTATGTGTTAGTCTAATTTAAACTTAATTATAAGTACACACATAAGTGAGTAATTTTTTACAAATGCATACTTGTCATAAAATTTACACATTTTGAACAAAAAATTACCTTTTTTTATGTGTACCTAGCATGTAAAATCAAATGTGCAATTTGTTATCGCTTGATTAACTCATACAGATGTGTAAATGTAGAAAAGTACTTGCATTTACACGAATGAAAGTGTTAATCATAATTAAGGATCAACTGAATGAACGATTTTTAAGATCAAAACAGAAACTGAAACCGAATTTTGGTACTCATCCTATTTTCGGCCGAAAACGAAAACGAAAAAAAAAATTTTAAGTGATTAATACATACAAAATGATACAAAATTAGGTCCGTTCGTAATTATGTATGTATGTAAGACCGATTGTCGTTATTCAGTACATTCATTCGTCTGTCTGTCCGTCTGTTCGCATATAATAGAGCAAAAACTATCCAACCGAATCGTTTGAAATTTAAAATATAAGATTGTTCCATAATTTTGTCGAGTTTTTCAAATTTTATGAAAATCGGATGTATAGTTTGATTACAGGGATAATCAAAAGTATTACGTTACATTACCGTCAATGAGAAAAAAATGTTTCAAGTTCATTTTAATGGTGTTACAGCATTCCAAACAGGAAAAAAATTATATACATTTACCGAAGCGTATTAAAATATACATTCGGTGCAATATATGGTGAAAAAACGTTTATTATTCATTTACAGAGCTACACAAAAGAATTCCGTCACATAATGATATATGGGAAAACATTGTTTTCTGCGTATTTCAATCATGTTAAATTATTTCGTATATAATTAAGTTGATATACGTTGCTCAGTTTTATTGCAAGTTACTTCTTTAATAATAGAAAGCGCTAACAGTATTTACAGGCACTCACAAAAGATTTCGGATACTATACTGCACCAGAACTACTCTACGTTGCAGATTTTTGCTAGAAGTGCACTTTTAGTTGTGATATGAGTTTTTAAGTGTAACCATATTTTTGCATATTACTTTGTGTATATAAATGCTGTAAATCATATACAGGGTAACACAAAAGAATCTGTAAGAGTTACAGAGTAAAAATGAAAATAGCAGTGGTTTTCGAATCAGTTACGCATTTTCACGGTATCCCATGATAAGTAATGATTCTAGGTTTGCGATCTTGATTGCGTCCTATTTAAGAAGAGGGCCTATTATTTTCGTGTTACTGAATTGGAGATATATAATCGTATCAAATTTTATATTCATGCATTTTAGCATAAGAATTTAACAGCTAATGTATTAAGCTCAGAATATTTATAAAATTAATTGTAGTACGAACGCAGCTCATTTGCCACGTTTGACGCGCAATTTCCAATTTGTTAATGATGCTACACGCTTTCGAATATAATACAATCTATATGTATCTAAGAAGTGTATGATAAAATATACGTTCTGCACAATCGGTGGTGCAAAGAATATTCATTATTAATTTCCAGGGCCACACACAAGTATTCCATTACATAATATTATAGGGGAGATACCGTTCGGGGCGCGTTATAATACGATTAAACTATTTCACATTTTATGTACGTTGTTGAGGTTTATTATAAGTTACTTCCTGTATAATACAAAGCAGGGATGTAGTGGAGGGTATACGCGGGTACACGCCGTATACCCTTTGGATTTTTTTAAGGAACTCGGTATACCCTCTGTTTCTCAAAAGAGCTACAGTGTATACACTCTAGGGTATACCCTCTGTTTTATGCATATACCCTTTGCTTTTTTTACGACTACACCGCTGACAGAAAGCAGATAGTATTTACAGGAACACACCGAAGATTTCGGCCACTATACTGTATCCGAAATACTGTATCCATTACACCAAAAACTGAATATTTTTAGAACTTTGTCATAGCACGAACGCATCTCATTTGCTACGTTTAAAATGCAATTTCCAGCTTGTTATAAATTAATTATTGACATATAGAATCACATTTCTAACACACAAATATATATATATGCATGTGTATGTATAAGGTTCAAATAAAATGAAAACGTATTCCATGTATTAGTTCTTGAGATAGAGTGCCAACAAAATTTATATCACATAGAGACAGACAGAGTCACAGACATACAAACAAACATTTTATAAAAACATTTTTAACCTTATAAAATGTGTAAAATCCATTAAAAACAAGAATTCGAAAATTTTCACGAATCTAGTATTTTTTTCTTGCAAAAATAGAAGAGTGTAAAAATGTTTCAGGTTCAGGTATATATGTCAGTTTATCTTTTACGGTAATTTTTTGTCAACGATCAGCTGTCGTTAACAAAACACACTTCTGCGACACTTATACTTCTGTGGTTTCAAAAAGGAAAAAAAAATATTAAGCCTGCTGTTTTGAACGAACAGGTGATAAACTTCAAAGTTTAGTAATGTAAGCATTTTTTGCTTTATAATTTTTGCATGCGCATATGCCATGTGCAATAGGGAAAACTCGCAGACGATTTTTTAATTAAAGACAGTATAGTTTATTTGTTGATCTTTGGAATACACAGAGAACGAGAACATTTTGTTTGTAAAAATAGCCGTTTATGTACGTACAGTCCGTCTAAGTTTAAAAATTTAAGCAAAAAATATTACAAGAGTATCGCAAAATTCTGTGTTTCATACAAAATACGTCCAAGAAAGTTTACAAATGCTGTTGGTATGTGTAAAATAGATTCATGCCACTGCTTTTGTAATTAATATTGGACTATTTGTTTTCTACAAATGATTCTATGGATTACCATAAAAAAATGAAGAAATATGTCGATGGAAAATAGGTATGAAATTTTTTTTTTCTGTTTGCTTTTCTTTAAATTACAATGATTTTGTTGAAATAAATAAAATTCTATGAATAATTCATATGTTTGAAGGAATGGGGCTGAAATGTCATAATTATATTGTCTATTTATTTTTTTTTAAATTCTAGAAGCTTTTATTATTTTATTTTGTGAATGATTTTAATGAAAGGAATTTCAAAATATCTAAACGATACACACTATCAGAAAATATATGATTAACCCACGAAAAAAGAAATAAAAGATAAACAGTGCACAAAAATTACAATAATGCATACAACCACAGTTAAAATTCATTAGCTTTTATTCGATGTTAATTTAAATGTTTCGAGATTTTTACGAGTTTAGATCTAATAAAACAAGTTTACAAACCAATTTCTAAATTTTATCGCATTCATTTGGATTTTACTTAGGGTGTTAACTATTTTAAAAAGTGGATTTAAGCTAGCGATTAAATCATTATTTTAATCAACAATTTGAAATAAAAATCAATTATTTAAATCAAAATTGATTTAAATCTAATTGTTCTAAATGACACAAACGTATTAAAATCTAAGATTAATGTAATTTGGAAAGTGTATTAAAATTAATGTAATTTGGAATACTGTATACAGTACACCAAAATCTGATAAAAAAGCTTTAAATAATTGTTTCTAATCTTAATTTCTGAGTCCTGTGAAACATTAAATACAATAACTTTGTTAAGGCATAAAAGATATTTCATTTAAATATTATATTTAAATCTAAATCTAATATAATTTGTGATGTCATAATTTCCTTTAAGTAATTAAATTGTTTATTCTTTTATATGAAATAAGCATTTAAAGTATGCTAAATTTCGGCTATATATATATATATATATATATATTAGTATGCACATACATTGTGTAAGGTATGATTTATGCTATTAACAGTAATTTTTGTTAGTACAAATGCAAAACGAGCTACCAATAATATTTGTTAGTTATGTTGGTTATACCATATTGAAATTACTTATTTGCTGTTTTTATTAATTCTGTTGATTACTGTTTCTTTTGGCTATTTGTTAAGGCTGCAACACTTTGCCCCTTTTGAAATTAACAAAATGCACCCTACCTTTTAAAAAATAGTGAAATATAGCCAGATCTTTTTTGAAATAAATCCCTCCATACCGCAGTACTTCTAAATATGTGCACCCAAGACTTAACAAAAATGATAGAACTTTATTTCTTGGAAAAAAGCAGGATATTATTAAAACATGTTATTTAATTGTATTTTTCAATTCGTGATTTATAGAAATATTGAAAATTAATGATTTTTATATTTATCATACTAAAAAATTATGTACTTATTTTTATTGCTACTAAGCACATTAGTAATATATTTTCTTATGTAATAGTGCCTTTTTTTTAGAACAAGCATTCTGCCCTTTTTCTTTTTAGAATAAATATTAAATACTGAATTATCGTTTACTAATTTAAGCATTACAATATGCATTATATACCTAATTAAAGATTGTAATCAATTTAAAATAAATGCAGCAACTGATAATTTCAATAAATGTAAAATCATTATTTTTTAATATAGTTTTACATAATTATTGCAAAATATTAATGTATATAACTTTATAGTATTATATTAATTAATGAAATTACTAATTTACAGTTTTTATAATTTTTGTAGTTACTAAATAATAATTAAATTTTATTGATTAAAGTGCAAAAACATAGATTATGTTAGTAAATAAAGGTCTAATTTTTTAGAAACCTAGAATCTATTAATCTTAGAAACCTAGGCTAAACCTACATCTATTCAATATTTCAATGCTGGAGAAAAAAAAATCCGATTCAAATAAAAAGAAATATGATTTAAATACAAAAATTCGATCTTTATTATTATTGCTTTTTAAATCATGATTTTTTTACACCCTATTTTTACGGAATTTTAAACTAATTTTTGTTGGCCGATCCGACGGGGAACTGTCTGGTAGGCGGAGTGTTAAAATAAGTTTTGTTATTTATAACTATCCTCCATTCTTGTAAATAAAATATTAATGATAATATACCAAAGTGTGATTTTATTTTATGTATGGTCTGTAATTTTATACTTCATTCACATAAAAAAAAGTTATTAACTGTGTATTCCTACTTTGTTTTTAGCTGTGTCTGGTAAAAATAAGTACGGTTATATGGATTTCTAACGGACAATTATATGGAAAAAAATTTATCACATTTCATTTAAAGCCACTATAGTAAATTCTTATAAATCCGCTTGTATTATTTTATGACGATATCAGAGTGATATTGGCCTGGCAACATAGATTCTTGGAAAATTGTGCAAAAACTTTCATATAAGACCTGAAAAATGAGCTTTGTTTTCAAAAATGATAATCATAGATAGCAAGAGTTATTATTTTTAAATGTACAATTTTATAAATAAAAATGTATTTTTCGCAATGAATGATTAAAATTATTTTTTAATAACTAATTTTTTTAAAGTTTGAATTTTGCTTCAGTCAGATCATAATGTAAAGTGAATTACACCTTTGTTTCTACGTGTTACATAACTGCGATGTACACTAAAGTCAAAATGACCAGCGAGCATTAAGGGTGCATTCGAAAACATTTTTTTCACCTTCAACAGTTCGAAATTTTCTGATACAATTTCAGACTCACTTTCAGAAGTAAAAACACGAAACTTGCTGATGTGACTTTTAAAGAGATCTATAAGATGTCGTGTGATTTTATTTTTTGTTAAATTCATTAGAATTAGATTTATAAACTATTATTTCCCCAGTATGACTCTTTTTTTCGTTCCCAGATCTCCCGCTTCGGAAAATTCGGTTTAAAACGTTGACTTTAACAGCATTTTTTTGCAATATTTTCTGCATTTATCAAAAAATTGAAAAGCACGGGACCTAATATACTTTCTAAATAAGATAATTTGCCAGTTTGATGCGCTTGAGAGAAAAAACGAATTTAAAAATAAATCAGAAAAAAGGCAATTTGTATTGAAATACACCCTTAATCGGGGGTCTTATTTATTACTGCTATCATCCATCATAGCATTTTTGCCACATATGTTCTTAGAATTCTCAACATACGACGATACTGAGTTTGATCACTTGAGCAGTTTTAGATCATTATTGCTAAAATGAATTTTGAATTTTGATAGCCCAGAACAGATTTTTTTTCAAAGGTAAGTTCATTTATTTTACAATTTAACACTTGAAAATTATAATATGGATGAGAAGTGTGTTATTTTCTGCTTATTACAAATTTGGAAAAAATAATTTATTATTTTTGTGCTTTAAATCATTTCTTCATGTTTAAAATCACATATTGTAACATAAGAGTAAATATTTGCAGTTTTAACATTATATAGCATTTAAAATAATTATTCGGTTTAAATACTATCTATTTCAGCGTGTTTATAATATATTTTACTATAAAACTTCGAGTTTTCATTATTTTACATGCTATACATTTCTTATTTCATTTTCTACCGATGGCAAAAGACAGCTTTTCATAGATTTCAATTCATGGTTTTTCGTTTGTGATTTTTAAATTGAAGACTTTTTATAAGCGTATTGCATTCAAAAACTACAAGAAAAATAAATAAGAACTCTAAAAAAAATGTCATTTGATATCAGAAGAAATAGTTTTTTTAACCTAGTCCGAAAAATTCAAATGTTTACACCAAATCCAATTACAGACACAGAAGCAATTATAACTTTTTTTCAGATTGATTTTTATAAAATTAAAACGCGTCCCAAACAATGTTTCCTTCTTTACCATAATGTAATGTAATATTTTAGTATGGCCCTGTAAATTAATAAAAACTATTCTCTGTACTACAGATTATACAGAATTTATATTGTAGTATATACTTCATAGATGCAAGTCAATTTTATTATGTTCGAAAACGTGTAACATTATTAAAAGGCGCTTGAAACTATTTTTATACATGGGCCGTTATGCAAGGGAACGCTTTTGACTGTCTCTATAATTGAATTATGCATCTCATTTTCATAAAAATTGAAATGACTTGATAAAATTATGCAAGAGTTATGTATTTTAAATTTCAAACAATTCGGATAAGTAGTTTTTGCGTTGTTATATGCGAACGGACAGATAGACAGACGGACGGATTGAATGACAACTATAGTTATTACGTATTTACATAATTACGATCGCGTACTTAGAAACAAGTCAAGCATACGAATTTGTTCTTCATGTAATTTTGTTTTGCTATTTTAAAAACTTTTTCGCAGTTTACACATCAAAGAATAAGGTAAATCTTTGTACACAAAAACCTATGTATTTTAAATATTACACAAAAATGTGTTTTCCATGTTACATAGACATATGTGTAGAAACAGAATATTACACAAAAATCTGTGCATTCCGTACATAACACAAAAACATGTGTATTTTGCATATTACACAACATTGTAGGTATTTTCCTATTGCACAAAAATATATGTAAAAAAGAGTATTACACATATGTATGTGTAAAAATAGTGCTCAGAAATATGTGTATTTCAGTGCAATTAACACATTAAAGTGTGTATTTCAAGAGTTATCAGATAATTTTTACACATTTGGACTTATCATCAAATTACACATTAAAATGTGTATTCTGAAATTTACACATTTGGCGCAATTTACACACAAATTTACACACATAGACATGTCGTTTTTGTATCATCGATTTACACATTTTTGTGTGTAAATTTACACATTTTTTTTTAGAGTGTAGTAATTTTCTAGCATTTTTTATGTTTTATCACAAACTATTCTTCAGAAAATAAGTTAAGAATGTTAAACTTAAAGAATGAAACATATGTTTGAAATAAAAGAATCGCTAAAATACAGATAATTAAGCAAATTTTTATTATTATTAAGAACTTAATTATTATTATTACTAAATGCTGAAACACAAATTACACATAAAATAAATGCATAGACATATTTGCTACATATTTGCTACATGTGCAAATAATAATAAAAATATTAGCTAAGACAAAATAAATCTCAATGAAAAGACATGCCCTATCAATAGGGTAATAGATTCAATTTGGTTCAAGTACATGCATCAGATTTAATACACTTAAAACAAATTGGTCTTACTCATTTTAAACTTCTTTTAAAAACGTAGTTAGCGAGGAAAAAGCTATTCTGTAAAATATTTACCATATTCAAATGAGCTTCGAACCCAATCCTTTTAAGGGGACGGTGGACATTAAATTTTATTTTTTTAATATTCATCATAGCAATATGAAATTTTGTGCACATGTACATTTCACCAAATGCGTATAGAACACCTTCAAAAAAAATTTCCAATCTTATTAAAATTATTAAATTTAAAAAAAAATAATAATTTTTTAAACGAAATTTTAAAATGCTCCTCGTGTTTTAATTTTTGAGATATTTTCTTCCTTTTGCATTTTTATCACTTAAAACTTTATTATAAAAAATTGTGTAAGATATTTTTAATATCTTCAATAATAAATATTTTACAGATTTTTTTCTAAATTCCATATCGATTTTCATCAAAATTTTGCCTTTTAGTAAGTAAAAAATCAAATTTGACTATCTTAATGAAGACAAATTTTAAAAAGCTTACACAATTCCTTTCTAAACAATATCAGGATATTTCCTTATCAATTTTATAAATATTGATAAAAAAAAATACGTCGCAAGAAGCATTTCAAAAACCTAAAAACGCTGAAAAATTAATTTTGAGAAAAAGAGATTTAAAGTATCTAAATACACTTACCTTTATTATTTACTTCTTAAAACGTTCATAAATGATATTTTAGTAAGAAAAAACTGTGTTGGTACTATTATACTACAAAAACTAGTCGTTGAGGGCCACCGTAATACTTACCCATCATGGATATGTATATGAAAATAAAACATGTGAAAACTATTTATACAATGCATTGCAATTCATAAACAAAATTTAAATATTGTTAATATACATAAGTAATGCTATATTAAAGAACTGCTGATGTACCAATTTCGACAAATTATATAAAACGCCAAACTACTCAAGTAGTACCGAACTGCGTAAAAGAAACATCCTTATAACTCCAAAAATAATAATTCTATCAACTAACAATTAACTGTGTCGGATTAATCATCTCATTTCCAATTAAAATATACCTCTGAATTGAAATTTGAATGAAATACAGGGTCACGAAAAATCGAAGAATGTGGAAAACAGGATTACAAATATCTCGGCAACTAATTATCCGATCGACTTCGTTCTATATGCAAAATGTGTGTTATTTTATTGCCTTTTACGTCCATTCCTTAGAACAAAAAAATTCGAAAATTTTTATATACCTTTCATCAGAACGAATTTTTTGAGAGTCCGAAAAAAATAGTTCCGGATAATCGAGGTTGCTGATATTAAATAGGGTTCGTCCCATTCTTACATACTAACTACATACAAAATTTCAAGTCTCTATCTCAATTTGTTCGGGAGATAGACCGTTTACAGACAGACAGACAGACAGACGGCAAAATTTTTTTTCTAAAAATATGTTTTTCGGAATCTCCACTATCTAAAACGTGTAAATCCGTCAAAAAACATTTTTCGATTTTCAAAACGATTGCAAGACTTAACCTATACTACGTATGATGGGTAAGTAATAGATCTTTTTCGCGACGATTTTGCTCAAATAACGGTCCACTGTCCCCTTAATCATTTTCATTGATTTGTTTTTAAATACGTTTCACCTAACAACGTTAATAGCTTGTAATAAACTATTGAAAACGTAGAAACGTAATATGTATAAAAAATGAACTATAAATATAACCCTATTGGCAGTAATGTTAGTCAGATTTTCAAAGTATAGCTTTTATTGGACGAATTACTGAATCTTCTTCAGTTAGGAATTCATTCAAGATATTCTCAAGATGGATACACATTCAGTTACCACATTCCTTTAACCGATGAATCTCAGGAAACTTTATATTAATTTACTTTTAATTAACTTGCATAGTATCATACATTTTATTATTTAACTTCAAGTACTATTATATTAACTTTTAAAGCAAGTAGCAAAATTGTACCTGAAACAATAATGTCATTGCAACATTTTGATTCAGAAGCGCAAAAAGCATAATAATTAATTATTACAGGTAGAATTTTGCGCGAGCCAGTGTTATTGTGGAAACTCAAGAATCGGTCAATAAACAATTAAAACTAATTAATCAAATAATATTCTTGTTTATTTCACTTAGAAATTATGATGATAAATGTATGCACTGAACTCATATGAGTTATTCGTATATCTGAAATGTGAGTTAATGAAAAATAAATCCTAATTTTTTTTTCGATTTTAATCATATTTCGATTTTCAAATGAATTTTACATTTTCTATTAAATAAAAGTAAATTTCTTCCTCGAAACTCCACGCATAATCGCCTTAGCTTCCCAGTATTTTCACGAACGAAGGAAGAAAAGAAAAAGAATTGTTAATACCGCAGTTAATAATGATTTCAGAATATATATTTGAGAATGTGAAGCGTAATCCTCTAACATGTGCATTTTATTAAGTTTCATAATTTATGGAACAATGTGTTTTCAAGACATGGTCGTAAATAAGAATATCGATTTAAGGAATACTGAAGTTAATTTTTGAGATTGAGAAAATATGTAGGAATATTTGTGAACAGGGCCACTATGCACCTACGTATTTTTAATGTTATTTGTATCTAAGTTTCATTACTTATTTGATTGAGTGGCAATAGCATTAGTGTCTATTAATGTAGTCATTTTGAATTTCATAAAAATGAAAATTAAAGGTGAAAATTTCAGCTTAATAAATATACTGGAGTTTTAATTAATAATAGGTAATTTAGAACTACTAATTGTATTGATAATAATAATAATAACAATAATAATTTACGAAGTTCATTTGTGTCACAAATAAAATTAATCAAATTGTAGAGTAATAATTTTTAGCATAAAAATTGCCATTAATGGTTTTATTTATATATCTGTTAAAAATTCTGTAACTTCTTCGACCGCTAAGAATATGTTTAACAAATATTTTGAATACTTCACTATTAAGTCCATATGGATAAATTGTATTATAACATTTCATATATGAAGACTCCAAATAAAGATGTTCAGATTTATTTTATTTTATTTTTTTATTTTTATTTATTTACTTATTTATTTATTTTTATGATTTTTTTTTAATTTGTATTATTTCAATTGTAGTATTTTTAAAGTTATATTTATGAAAATGCTAAATTTCAGCAGTAGACTGTTTTTATTTATTTATTTATTTATTTATTTATTTATTTTTTGCTTTATTTTTATTAGAATCTGAACTATGTTGATTTATGCGTTTATGTAAGTGACCAGATGTTTCACCCATAATATTTTTCAAATTACATACACACACACATATATATATATATATATATATATATATATATATACATACATATATACATATTTAAATTCCCATAAAAAATTTTCTTTCATCAAATCCTTTACCTGTATGAAATCACTTATTAATGTTTCAAAAGGCGTTAAAAAATAATATCATACATATATATGTAAAGAAAACAGTTCCAAGGGCACCAAGATCTCCTTAAAATAAAATCTGGGTCGCTTTGGATCATGAAACGAAGCACGATAAACCACAGGATTTGGCAGTCTCAGAACACAGCCTGAATTATGGATGAGGAAGGATTTGGGAAGGTTCCTTCGTGGATGCTCTGCTGCCTTCCACTTCAGTGTTTCTCTCCCATCACTTTCAGAAGGTTGCTGAACCATTATTTTCCAAATACTTCTGTCTCCGGATAAAAGTTCCTTCAAAAAGAGTTTCATTGTGTTAAGGTTCTTCTAAAAACTTGCCACATTCTGATACAATTGTGAAATCTTATAAAATTCACGCAAACCACCCAATACAATGATAAAACCTATTTTTTGCTGTTACACCCAGAGAAAGGAATTGATTAAAACTACAAAACATGTTTTGTTGAGTACATTTTGGTTGCTTTAAGCGAATTTTTTAATTAAAATAAAAAATCGCTTTTGTTGCTCAGACAAAAAAAAAATATTGTTAACACTCTTATAAAATTTTAACAAAATTTCATCAATTTTATTTGCGTCTTACTAAAGTCTTATATTTTCAATTTATAATTCCAACAAAATTTTGTTGTTTTTACAAAATTTTGTTGTTTTTGCAAAAGTTAAATTGGTGTGCAATAGCCATAACTCTCTTGCGTAATTTTGTTTAATTGACTTACATAGCTATAAAGGATTGAGATATTTTTCGGATAGTAAAAACTTTTCAAATTGAGACGAATTAACGATGTTATTAATACGTTATTATGCATTTCGGGTGAAATTTGAGGGCAGAGAATTGAAAAAAAAAATCAACAATATTTTTTTTTTTTTTTTTTTTTTATTCAAACAAAATTTCCACTGACCCATATTTAAACGGAAAGATTTGTTGGACCAAACAAATTTTTGTTGATACAACAAGATTTTTCTCTGGGTGTGTACGCCGTTAAATACAGTAATACATTCAATGATGAAGCATTGATAAAAAATAATAACAAGTCTCTTATTGTATGGTCTATTAATGTATATATACACATATTTGTATATCGTATTGTTAAAGGTGGCAAATTATTTTAGTTATTTATAACCACATGTGAATTTATAATAGAATTAAATAAGATAGTTAACCTTTCGCCGGGCGCGCAAATTTTCTTTACATGAGCTGCCGCGCGTTGTAAATTGTACAACAGACGAAAAACAATCATTTATTGCTGCTTTATTTTAATTTTACAAATAATTAAACTTATAAATACAATATAAGTTATCTGTGATCACAATTTATGAAAGCATTGCATAATATACTTATTTCGTTATTACATACTAAAACAGAAGTTTAGATGTATAAAAAGCTACTTGCTACTACAGTCACAAAGAATAAAAATTAATAATTAATTACTAAACAATGATTAAGTAATTTCGGATTTACAGAACGAGTCTTATATTTCATCTATATCAGTCATCTCCCATATCAAGGATAAGAATCGCTTTTTTCAAGGCTGTTTACAAAGAAACTTTGCGCATTTCATGCACTTTCAACAGATTAAAATGACAGATGCAGCTAATTGCGCAATCTAAAATACAAACAACTTTCAATAACTGGATAAAGAGATCCAATAAACGAATACAAACAGCTATTAACACCCACTACTGCTTGAATTTTGTTTCAAAGAAAGAAGAAAGTGAATGTTGTACAACGGCGCGCTACTTACAACGACGCTATTTACAACGGCGCGCCCGACGGAAGGTTTTAATAGTGTCATGCATTAAAAGTGCAAAAGATTACATATAATTATGTTTTTATGCAATGCCATGTTAAAATAAAAAATTAATTTTTACCAATTCTTGTTTGTTGATATGTTTTATAAGAATAATAAGAAATAAGTATGACAATAAAAATTGCACTGTTACTACATTTGATTTAAAGTAAGCATATGTTTGTTTGTTTGTTTGTTTGTTTGTATTTGGCCGATTATCTACGCTATGGGATATAGGCCATATGGGGCGGGATGCCCTCCGTGGGGGTCTTTCTAAGGGATCCTAACCCGTATTTACGCAAGGTTCGAAGAAAACCACGGAAAACTCCGAACGGTTAGGCCGACGGTAAAGTAAGCATATGCATATGCTTTCAGAGTCATATATTATCATTACTAGACTATAAAGCTATGTTATAATTTGTTATTAAAAATAAATAAATAAAATCTTAAAATGCAAATTTTTGTTGTAATATTCTATGGAATACATTTCGTCAGTTAAATATTCATTTTTTACAATTTAACCGCATCCAATAAAAAAAATTAATTTAGAAAAAGTAAAACTTACTGCATAAAACTGCTCCAAATTTTTCCAAAAACCAGAGACAAATTTTTTCTAAATGTTTCTTTAAATCTTGAAAATTTATTCGTTTCTGTAGAAACTTGAAAAAACTTATTGTAAATTTTAGTTCATAGTTATATTATATTTCTAAATTAAGAAACATTTTCTTTTCTTTGTAGTTGCGTTTGTAATTTGGTAAATACGTAGCATCTGTCGTCATCTATCTGTCCATCTGTCCATATATAACAGATCAAAAATTATCAAACCGAATCATTTGAAATTCAAAATAAATAACTGTTGCATAATTTTGTCGAGTTCTTTAAAATTTTATGAAAATCGGATGTATAGTTTAATTACAGGGAAAATCAAAAGTATTCTGTTACATTACGGCCAAAGGGAAAAAATAGTTTCAAGTGCGTTTTAATGACTTTACACTCTTTCGAATATAATAAAACTGATATGCATCTATTAAGTATATACTAAAATATGCATTCTGTACAATGTGTGGCATAAAGCATATTTGTTAATAATTTACAGAGCCACATAAAAAAATTCCATTGCATAATGGGGGAAGACATTGTTTGGGACGCGTTTTAATTATATTAAATTATTTCCTATTTTAGAAATTGATATACTTTGCTGAGTAAAAACCACTGTATTAATAGTAGTGTCTTTGGTGGAAATTTACACCTAGTTATTAAATCAAATCATACAAATAACTACTTAAAAGTTGTTGCAAAAAATATAGATATTATTTATTTATTTTTCCTGAGATCTTTCGAATGCCCACGCATTCACTATCAAAGGAACATAAAATGAGATAATTGATTAGAAATAGAAAACATCAAAACAAAACAAAAACAGTCCGCGTGTATAAACAAAGTCAAACGTGACTTTGTTTTAAGTGATAAGTTTTCGGCTACTATACTTTATTCGAAATACTGCATACTATTACATAAATATCTAAATATTTTTAAAACTTCGTTATACTATGAACGCGCCTCATTTGCTACGCTTGACGTGCAATTTCGGACTTTTTTTTTCTTTTTTTATAGTGTATGCATAATTTTGCAATTTTTAAACTTTATTATTTCTAAACGGGAAATATAACTTTCTTCAATTATCTTTATATTATAATTTTATGACATTATAATATTAAACTGCTTAGGTTTCTCAATATGCTGAGATTTTTTATTGGTTCTGTACACCAATTAGCTTTACTTTAATATTGTTTTAGCATAATTATCAATGTATAAAATTGCTGCATACTATCTTCATTTAGAATTTTAGTTAATAACGTCGTATAAAATTGTAAGATTATAAGTATGATATATATGTAAGATATAAGAGAGTATTTTGAACTCTTATTATGTTACATTATTGCTGACTAAATTAAAGCGACAAACTGCTAATTGAACAACTAGTGGTTATCTCAAAACTACATTGACTCGTTTTATGCGGATCTTATAGATAGAGCTAAGAACTGAATAAGTATATATACGTTTACGGTACAATCGTGTAGAAAAAAGTAAAAACGCCTGCTCAATAAATTATCGTACAAGAAAGTTACTAATTATTAGATTGGAAGTAAAATCTATTTTTAAATAATGTCTATAAAATTTGCTTATGCTCCATCTACATATCAAAACGAATCCTAGCTTCATTTTTTTTCAATGGCAATGCTCAATTTTAACAAAATATTTCAAACCTTTGGTTCAAACCATACCTAGACACCAATTATCAAATCATTTGAATTATAGTTTTTTTCATTGTAACCATTCACAATTTAGTTTCTTCTAATGTTAATTTATACTTTCATACTTTTATTAATATCTTCTGAAATTATATTTCTAATGTGCTAATTTTTTATGTAGCAATAACATTAAAATCCCAAACATAAGTAAGTTGAATTTGCGATTTTTATAATTTTATAATATGAACTATGAATAATAAAATTAATATTTAAAAAAATTATGGACTGCAATCCACATTTTTTTAATATAAATTTAGATTTATTGTCTTGCTTTATGGAAATCCAAAATTTCAAAATTTTCCTCCAAGTAGTTTTCAAATTTTGTTCAAAAAACGGCAAAATGATGGTTTAGGTGGCCACCTACCACAGAAGTGAGTAGATATTTTGAAACTTCTTATTATATCTTCTAACCTTAGCCTCTTCAATAACTGCTTGAGTAGCGCCTAATATACTTTGATCAAGAAGGTTCCTCGGTCAACAATGGAATACCGAACAGCCCTGAAATATGCTCGTTTAAAAATAATTAATTTCTAGGAAACTTATCGTACGAATTGCATGAATATTTGTTTTTAGGCTAATTGAAGGGTGTAGAGTTCATTTAAGTTGTGAGAATCGGGTACTGTTATTGAAAAAGAATAAAGTTAGTGTTCGTTCGTTTTAATATGCAGATGGGGACCTCCCTAAGCAAATTTTATATGCATCACTTAAAAGTAGACTTTATATCCAATTGTTTGTAGCAGTAACTTTCTAGTACGATGATTTTTTACAGAGTTAGTAGGGAGTGTTTACATTTTTTCCCGCAAATGCTGAATATGTTAACAATGGACCGCAATAAGGTCAAAATAAATTTAAATTACAAAATAATTTACATTACAAAAACAATAAAATAATTTAATAAAATAAATAAATAATAAATAAATAATAAATAAATAATAAATAAATAATAAATAATTTACAATACACAATAATTTAAATTACAAACATTTTAAATCACAAAATAAATAAATAAGCCATTTTTTTTCCTTCATTAGATCGCTGAAATTTGTAAAGATGGGTAAACTGTGAGAAAAAAAAATTCTTTTTGTGTATATGTGTGTTAAAAAACTTATTATATAGTTATCTTATAATTAGTTTGGGGTACTTAATAACCTTCTGTTTTAATCTGAAAACAAAATCAAGCAAGGCTTTATCAAGAATGTCGTTTTATTGTTCGCCTGTATCATTTACTCCGACTCAGGCTGATAGCTATCTGTTAATAGTATTGTACTGAAACACTTTTTTCCAATAGTTGCGATCACCTGAAAAGAGTCTTAAAGAGATGTAATGACTCTAGGAAATTGCATTCGGATTAAAAGATACGGGTACAGTGATTTATAAGCCAGACTCCAGTGACATTGTTAGCGATTTTAGTTACTTAGATATCTCCAAAAATAGAAGTTTTCAGAAAAATATTTTTTTTAAATGTAGCATGTTGAAGGATTTATGGTTAGCATGTTTAGGAATAGTGTTTATAAGTAAATGTGTAAATGATATATATATAATGTTTCAATCCTTTAAAAACTGCTCTAAATTTATAGGAAACATATTGTAGGAGTAAAATAAATAATAAAAGTTTTAAATCACTATTATGCTAAGCACTGTAAAAAATTTGCGCAATGTTCTTGACATTTACTGTGTAACATTCCTGGATTTTCTCGGATTATTTTTGCTCATACAAGAATACCGAGAAATCTTGTGTAATACCTTCCACAATCTTGTGTAACTTTTCGGAATAGTTGAGAAAGTGGAAATTACTGATAAACTGCGAAACGTTCCGAATATTTTCTGTGTATCATTCCTTACTTTTAGTAGGCATACTTTTTGAGCTTTTGTGTAACTTTTCGGATTTATTCTAAAATAGAAATTATTGGTAATCTGTGCAAAGTTATATCTGTTTTGTGTGTAATATTCCTTATATTGTGGTTAATATATTAATTTAAAAAAAAATCGTCATTTTGCGTGTATGTCATTTCAGTGGTGACCATCCCCCCCCCCCCCAAAAAAAAAAAATCTTCATACTTTAAAATTAAACCCTGCCCCCTAATCAGAATATCAATTGTAAAATATATTCTAGTGATAATCTACTGCACATTCAAACGATAGCGAGTTGAGTTATTGTTGCCCTTATCTAGAATTGAAAGAAAACACAGGAACATTTCTGGAAATTCAATGTTGAAAAAATTTAAAAGTGGTATTAAATGAATCAAGATTTACAAAACATAGCGAGTTGAGTATAGAAGAATGAGTTCTTATTGCCCTTATCTAGAATTTAAAGAAAGGAAACACAGACACATTTTTTGGAAATTAAATGTTGAAGAAGTGATATTAAAAAAATCAATATATTTTTTCAGAGTAAAAAAAAGGAAATATTAAGAATTTAAAATCCCCTCCCCCCAAAAATGTACATTTTCTCAAATTCCCCCCCCCTCCCCAAAAAAATAAATTGCATGACGCATCTTGCATCGCCAAACCCCTCTCTGGGCACCCCTATGTCATTTTATTATCCCAGTTGTGAAAACACTACGGGATCTTGCGCTATAAAAAAAATAACACGAAGGTGCGTATACCTTCTAATTGTGCATTTCGAAGCTCTTGTTCAAATTTCTGCTCTGTACAGCTCCTGAAGTATATTTTACATGTAAAAACTAATTTTTTGTGTGTTTATCACTTTGTTCGCTTAGTTATGAATCGAGTATAGAAACTAGAGTCACTAATTTTTACCGAAGCTTTAACAACGCATTTAATTGTAATTCTCGAATATATATATATATATATTTTTAAGACTCTTCTTGGTCTTTATTTCCATATTAACTACATTTTTGCGTGTAGGTCATTTTGTTGCCTCAGTTGAAGAAAAAGACTATGGTATCTAGAGCAACGAACTTTAGAATGAAAGCGCGTATGCCCATCTTATTGTGCATTTTGAAACATATTTTTTCAAATTCAACCAATGATCGTTTTACGAAATTATTTTATCAGTGATCGTTTGACGAAATTCTTGATCTTAGTACCGCAACTTTTTCTCCAAATACCTACTACTTCCGATTAGTAATATTCGCCTTATTTAATCAGCATGCCAGTTTAGAAGATTTTTTTACAATGTCTATCGCTATTTCCGAATAGTAATCTTTCTGTCATTAAATAAAGCGATTATTACTATTAGGAAATAGTTTGATGTTCATATCAAAAACCTAATATCCATGTATATGTATTCGCGTTGTAAGCGAGATCTTTTGTCCAAGGAATGAAAACTTTATCTGATATTGAATGGAAAATTTTTACATTTGTTGCAAGAGTGATGAAGTTCTGGTGATGTTGGAACTGGAGTAAATTCAGGTATTAATCGGTATCACGTCTTAAGCGGGTTCGACTTTTTCTATAAACAATAAATCTAGCATAAAAATTATTATAAACAAAGTCAACGCTTGAAGGGGAAATTGGAGAAATTCTGGCCAACTATTTTATTTTTCAAAATATTGAGTCTATAACATGAAATTAAAGATATATCAGTAGAGAAATGTTTAAATTTTGTCCCCCTCCCCCTTCCCTTCTTTAGTATCTGCAAGCTACATATCTCTATAGAGGATGAAAAGGAACAATTTTAAGTTACTTACTAGAAAAATTACTAATTTTGTGGCAAGGTTATTTTGCCTAAATGTGATTCATAAGTGCGGTAATGTTTTTTTACTTTAAATCTTAATACAGGAATCCCAAATGCTACATAATAAGGCATTCGATTTTTAACGAGACTGTAAGCATTTTTCTGCATTGATAACATTTTCTTAGAGATTTTTGATCAAATAGCCATCGTTGCTTTAATAGCGCCTCCATGTTTCGTAAATTTAGCGTATTTCCCAAAATTGCCTCTCGAATTTTTAACTTTGAAGATCAAATAATCTCACTAACGTAAAGAAACGACGTCTGTTTCATTTAACTGACCCATAAACTGTTAAAAAAAGCGCCCAGTTTGTGGATTAGAATTTAAACAAATATCAGGTAAGTTTGTATGATATTCTTTATATAGTGTATAAAAATAATTAAAGCAAATTTCATGTTTAATTAAGCTGTCGTAAGTCGTATAATTCTCCATTTAAAAATGTTATTTAACTTAGCAATATGCATTTAAGCAATTTAACTTATATGTATAATCAGACTTATATAAAATAAAAAATTCTATGCATATTATCATTAGCAAAAAACTTTCTGTAAATTAAATGATGGATTAAGATAAAGCTAAACAAAATTTTTTAGTATCAATTTACGATCTTAATTTAAGAAAAAGAATGTTACATAAATTAAGAATCGCTGGATTTTTATCAGGTTTTTAAGGAAGTCAATATTTCAACTATTATGCTGAATTTTTTAACATTTGTCAGGCATACTTTTTGAATGTTATTTTCTTTTTAAAAATTCTGAATAATTGAAATACTTTACGTATATATGTCCTTATTATACAGGTCTGTGCATAATTATTTACAGCAATCTTTAATTTGTATGTTGGTGCAAAATATAGATAAAAATTAACATTGGCCAATTGCTCATATTTTTAATTATTGACCATTAACAAAGTTACAAACACTTCATATAAAATCCTATGAAGTGTTCGTACAGTTCTAACCATCAACATTGTAGCTTGTTACTATTTTTTTAATTTCCATTCGGTGGGATTACACTCAACTGAAAACTGAAATTGTATCTAACAGAAAAATATGTAAGTAAGAAATTACCGTAGTCAAATTAACAATATTTAAAATGAGCTCGGAAATCCGCATTAACATGGGTGTGTATTGTGGGGGAGAGGGCGCATTGACAAACCCCAAATTTTATTCTATCTACGTAAACAGGCATCCAAAAGTCTTAGAAAATAATATTAAAATTAAAATTTATTAAATAAAAGCTACATTAGAAAAACTGCTCTGAATTCGCGTTAAAATGCGGCGTAACATCGAGGATTTCTCAAACTTAATTTCTAAATTTGAATACATTATGTACTCAAACTTAAAATACGCATTATGACCATATTGAAAAACAAGAGCTCGGAAATCCGCGTTAGCAAGCCTTCCAAAGCCCAACTAAAATGCACGCAAACGGAGGTTTCTAAATCTTGCTTCAAAAATAATTTTCGAAATTAAGATTTATCAGATTAACATAAAGTGAGCTATTCAGATAATTTTATGCAAGGAAATTGCAATTTAAAATAAACAAAATGAAAGTGGTAGATTCTACCCCCCCCCCCCCCAAATATTTAAACTATAAACCCTTGCATTAACACGTTAAGTGGCATGTCATTCACCGGTGACAGACATTGAAAATTCCGTTTTAGCCGCGTCAGTTGCCCGTGGCCGATAGCGTAAAATTATTATATAAAACTAAATATTATATTGCTTTAAGAAATTTCTGAATTTTTTAATTTTCCTTTTATTTTATTAAAGGATATCATTAATTGAACGGGAAGTTCAGTGTCAGTCATCCATGACTGACGTGGAATTCAACGTGTTAAATGTGTAGATATCCTTCTAATAAAAGGAGACCAAAATTTGAAACTAATTGGTTCGCGACAAGGAAAATCTAGGTAAAGCTAAATTAGTTGGAGAGGGAGGGTTTCTTTTACACTTGACCTATACTTGACCTAACATTGTTGATTAGATTTCTATCGTCTAGTTTTCTAATAAATACTAGCTGCATAAAGAATTGGAAAAGTATTCGAAACCACATTAACAGGGGATGGAGTAACACCGAGAATTTCTCTGATTTGATTTAAAATAACACAATTTTAATGTTATATAATTCAGCATACTTAAATACACATTAACTAGTATATTACAAACAAGAATTCTGAAAGTACGCTTCCAAAAAGATTTCCAAAAGTAAACTAGCTAACCGAATTATTTATTACCAAAAGAATTGAGAAGAAACGTTAAAAATAATTTCAAAGCGTTAAATATCACTTTCAATTTAAATCTTATTACATCTGTTGTTATGATTTGCTGAACTATTTCAGTGTCATTCAGTATACCTTAAATCTGAAAATTTTTTAACATCTTTATTTTGACAGGGTTAGCAAATGCATTTTGAAATTTTCACTACTTTTATAAAACATCGGGACAAATTTTATTAGTGTTTGAAGTGAAGGGGGAGTATGGGGAAATTTAAAGTTTGTTGCAATTATTATGATAGTTATGATAGGGTTGTGCCCTTCGTGGGGGTCTTTCTAAGGAAACCTAACCCGTATTTACGAAAGGTTCGAAGAAAACCAAGAAAACTCAGAACGATTAGGCCGACGGCCGCGATTGGGTTCGAACACAGCACCTGCCGCCTACCAGTTGAGAGATCAGAAACTTTCAGCCACTGATAGGGATAAAGTGAGGGGGAGTATGGGGGAAGCTTAAAGTTTGCTGCAATTATTATGATAGTTAAAAAATATAATTAACCCTCTCACTGACAAGCCCGTCTATAGACGTTCCCGAAGCTCCAGGTTTCACTGCAATGCAAGCAATAATTAAAATGATATAACTCACTTGATTTAATGGATTTTTAATACATTAAGTATTGATTAACACACTCAAGGATAACATTCATATACGTAAATAAGATTTTTCTATAATTTTGAAAGAATCATATTTTTTTAGCAATTAAAACAAAATGCTGTGAAAACAACATTACAATTTTGCCCTTTTGCAAGACTGTCAGAGGGTAAGTATCCGTGAGATTAATCAATCTATTTTTATGTTAAATATGTACCCAAAATTTGAAGCTATTCAGATAATTTTATGCAAGGAAATTGCAATTTAAAATAAACAAAATGAAAGTGGTAGATTCTACCCCCCCCCAAATATTTAAACTATAAACCCTTGCATTAACACGTTAAGTGGCATGTCATTCACCGGTGACAGACATTGAAAATTCCGTTTTAGCCGCGTCAGTTGCCCGTGGCCGACAGCGTAAAATTATTATATAAAACTAAATATTATATTGCTTTAAGAAATTTCTGAATTTTTTTATTTTCCTTTTATTTTATTAAAGGATATCATTAATTGAACGGGAAGTTCAGTGTCAGTCATCCATGACTGACGTGGAATTCAACGTGTTAAATGTGTAGATATCCTTCTAATAAAAGGAGACCAAAATTTGAAACTAATTGGTTCGCGACAAGGAAAATCTAGGTAAAGCTAAATTAGTTGGAGAGGGAGGGTTTCTTTTACACTTGACCTATACTTGACCTAACATTGTTGATTTGATTTCTATCGTCTAATTTTCTAATAAATTGATATCCAAACTTGAAGGAAAATGGATAATTGTGAACAATTTTTCTTGTTTAAGCCTATTTAAGAGGGGAGGGGGTGTTTACCAGTCACTTTATGTTTGATCTAGAACCCACCAAACCCCGAAATAATCAGCTTCACGAAATAAGTGGAATTTATTTAGTAAACTTAAGCGAGTTTGCTTAGGAATATGAGTCTGGTATGATTCAGGTTCATCCAAATTTTGAGTTTAGCAGTATTTTAGCAGATTTTGTAAATTGATACACTTTAATTTGCACAGCAGTGAGATTCCTGGATTAAGTATATTAAAAATAACATTGACTTACAATTTGTTCGAAATTCAATTTTGTCAGAAATGAAATTAATCATATTGTATAATAAGTCGGAGAAAGACATTTTAAGGAATTTCAGGATTAAGCATTAAAGTTAGACATTTCAGGATTTTTTTTTTTTTTTTTTGAAGATAAACCACGACCCCTGTTTTAAATATTTGATACTGTATAATAGCATGCGTAATTAGCTCGGATAAAAAAGATCCCTTGGCAATTAACTATCCCCTCCCACCAGCCGTGAAACAATCTTTGAACCAAAAAGAGTTATATACTTTTTTCCTAGTGTTTGAAATAATCGTTAATTTTGACTCCGAAAATTATAAATGGATTTTTCTCCTTTCATCCCTGGTATTGATATATCTTACAACCATCAGGTTTTGCGAGTAATACCCATCAAGTTTGCAAACTCAGGACGGTAAAATTAATCTCCACGTTTTTTAGTGTTACTCGACAGTGGAAATTGCTAATTTTATGCTATAGTGCACGGAACTAACCAAAAAATATATGTAAATGAAGAAGCGTAAATGAACTTATAATGTATATCAATATCGAGGACAGCGGCAAAATTGAGATCCGCAAAACCCTGCGACGTAGGGGGGGGGGGAGGGGCATGGAAGTAATTGTGAAAAATAAACATCTTAAACGGTCATAAACGGTTGATTATTTTAGGATTTTAAGAACGAGTCATTTGTATTGAATAACGAATGTATATTTTGCGTACTCCAAACCTGATCTGCGCGTAAAAAATCATACCCAGAAGAAGGGTCACGAAACGTGGACCCCGTTTTGTTATGAGAAATAGATATAGATTCTAGGGGGCCTTGAGGAAAATTTTGCAGAGGACTCAAAAGTATAGTTACACTACTGATTGGAGATTTCACAAAATCAATATATAATTGAGAATAAAATGTTTCAACGATGAATAAACCCATTTTTATCTAATAAATTCAAAATTTTCACTTAAAATCCAAAATACTGCAGTACATTTTTCAAAATGGAACAAACCCCCCTGTGTATTTCATGGAGATTCATTTTTCACCATGCGCAACATGACAACAGTGCACTTGCAAAAACCCCTTGTTTAAAAGATATATATTGAATATTTTAAAACTTTTATTTTTATTTTTTGGAAAACATTTTGGGAATATATAAAAGTACTTGTAATACTTTTTGTATTGTTATTAAAGCCTTTTGTAGGACACATATTCAAGTATTCAATATTATCCAGCTAATGCATAATACAAAGTGTTTTTACAAATGAAAATAACGTCTCCAATAAATATTTTGATTTTTCCAGAAACTGAATAAACAATATTGCATCCAATAATTTATGCATAAAAAATAAAATATGCTTTTTGTTTCTTTGTAGCCACCTTGGATAATTATCAAATCTGAATGTAATGATAGCTCATTAACAGAAACAAATGGCGACTTTGGAACAGCAGAATTAAATTCAAGTATTGAAAGCACCTCTTTAAATATTAGCAGTCACTTGTATATTAAAGTACCCATGGCGCGAGGATTTTCAAATTCCTTCACATCATAATTCTTCTTATCTAACTAAAGCTTTAAATGAAGATTGCTTGCAATGGACAGAAAAAGTGAGTTACTGAACCATTTAGCTTTGAGAATCTGCAAATACACAGACAACAGCTGAACGAAAGCAAGTAGAAAATATAAATTTAATTGAAGGTGTGGAATTTGTACAGAGTGTAGTTTCGACAATCTCTTTATATTATTGTTATAACATAAAATATTCTCTCAAATGCTCTGGGACTTACACTTTCATTGAACTAAAATTGTTGGTTACTTTATGTGAAAAATTAAGCAAACTGTGACAAAATTCTAGATTGCAATTTAAAACCATAATATCAATAAAGTTTTGTGCTTATTATGAAAGTTCTCTGAATTTTTATTTTTGATTATATTATTTTTTAATTGCATAATATTCTCGATATCATAAGTCGAAGTGATTCTAAAAAAGCATTATGTGATAGCTATTTGTTCAGATAAGTCATTTACAGGAATTTGTAATATCAAAGAGAGAAATATATTTTATTTGAAGTATCAAGAGTACACTGTATTAAGATTTTCAATTTTTTTAAAGGTTATCTTCTTTTTTTCTCTTGATATCTGAAATTGAATTTTGTGCTTTAACCAAATAAATGAATCTCTTTAAATATGCTAATGCTTAAATTACAATTAAAAAGTTTTTTTTTTTTTTACTATAACTTTAAAATCTCTTTCAAAAATTTGTGCATATTTTAACTTGCCTTGAAAATTTTTATAATTAAACCTTAATAGTTTGGATAATCTTTTAAAAGTATTATGTACTGTATAGCCGTCTTTTCATTGATTACTGTGATATTATATTAATTATTTAAGGAATATATTTATCAAAGGTAATTGATCCAATTTAAGTGAAGATAGTGGTGTAGGGGGGGGGGGGGAGCTTCGAATAACCACAAAGAGCAGATATTCAGATACTGTAAAACATTTTAAGAATGCTTTGATAGATTAAATATACCATTTTATGCCAAATGACTAATCTGTTATATTAGCCAAATGACAAGTTGATAATCTGTTTAAATTATTAAATAATATGACAAAATTATCTAAAGGTTATTTTAAAAATACACAATTGCTTTGTACGAGATTTTGCCAAAAATGTATACTTTGTGTTACATTATCTCTTAATATCCACCTTCAAATTGGTATATTGAGCTTGATATAAATGTGGAAAAACGTAAGCATGTCTTTTTGTAGATCACAGCGCAATATCACTCATTTAGATATTTCTTTTGTTTTTGAAGTGTATATTTATCATAATTTATCCTTGCACTAACCAATACCCTTGCACTAACCAGCACCCTTACATATTCCAACCAATTTATTTTTGTAAAAGTAATTTCAATGTATCCATGATTTAAAAATAGATTTTGCTCATAGATATCCTGTATTTTTTTAGATTTGTGTTGTCAACCGAAAAATGAAAACAACTAATTAGAAATATTTTCAATACAATGTTTAACTTTCAGCGTGCAATCATTGCTTATATTCTTAACAAAGATTACTAACTCATTAATCTGTATCAGGTTCAAGAACCATACTTAACTGTAACTCTAAGACATCTAAAATATCATGCTGAAAATTAGAAGTAACTTATTGAAAAAGGACCTTAACATACTAGATTATAGATGTCTGGACTTTTCAGATTTGCATAATTTTCCAAACAAATTTTTGGTAAAGTTCCTGTGAAAATCTGTGGCAGAATTGCTGCCACTGGATATCCCAGGAACATTTACCGTATTCCGTGAAATGTTTCAGATCTTTTCACAATCAAGAAACTTAACTGAGATTTTATGCGTAAAGTTCCAGGCTATAGGTAATGCTCCAGGCTTTTTCAAAATGAAGGAACATAAATGAATTTTCATGAGTAATGTTCCAGATGATAGGTTTCGAAATATCGGAACCTAACTGAGATCTTATGAGTAACATACCATATTAAAGATTTCGGAAACTTTCAAAAAGGTGGAACCTAACTGAGATTTTATGAGTAGCATTCCAGATTATATGTTTCAGAGTTTTTCAGAATGGAGGAATTTAACTGAGATTTCACGAGTAATGTTTCAGATTGTAGGTTTCAGAACGGTGGAACATAACAGAAAATTAATGAGTAACGATACACATAAAAGGTTTCTAGACTTTTCAGAATGGTGAAACATAACTGATATTTTATGAGTAACATCCCAGATTATAGATTTCCGAACTTTCCTGGCATATGTAAGTTTCCTGGCATTTTTTGGATTAAATTCCTGGGAAAACCTGTGGCAGAATAGCTGCCACATGTTTTCTTAGGAACCTTACGCAAAATTTTTTACAGTGAGAAAAATGGCCATATATTTTTAAAATGTAAAATAGTATATTTTATAATATTGTAGAATAATACATAGTATGTGGAAAATATGTAAGAATGTAGAATAATGTAGATCTATGTAGAATATGTACATGTTAATGTAGAATATGTAGGATATATGTAATAAAGTAGAATATGTTATAGTAATAAGGAATAAATATAGGAATGGTTAATATGTTTAATAATCCTTCATAGATCTTATACACAGGAATATTTCATTTATTATTATTTCCATAAATTCCTAATTCTTGTTAAAAACTACTCATACGAGGCTACTCGTGAAGATTTTTCGTTCGAAATAAAGAAACAAAATTTAAGTAATATATTGTGGCATCACAAAACTTTGTTCTATATTTCGAACAAATCATCGAATTTCGGTCCCTCCTCCACCACAAATGAACGCAACCGAAGCTGACAGACATACATTCCTATCATGCGGATTCTAAGTTTGACGTTTCTTTGAAATCTGCGCTCATAAACTGGAGATATAAGCTATAAATAACTAAACATTGTTTAACATCTGATGTATAAAATTTAATTAAAAATATATCACAGTTTATCAGACATATAAAATGAAATATCACATAAATACATAAACACACACACACACACACGCGCACACACACACACACACACATATATATATATAATAAAATTATTTTATTAAAAAATTTGAAAATCTTAAAAGTTTTAGCAACATATCTTTTATTATTTTAACCTTTTAACTGCTCCGGGCGAATATATACGTCTTCAGAGAATGCCTGCAAATATTACAGAAATAGAGAATTTTCATTAAAGTGGGACAATTTTCACCAACAGAGCAGTGTTTCGAATACGTATAACATTGAGTTTTCTTACTGTTATTCCGGAAAATTAATCGCCACTTTCTTTAATTGTAGAATTATGTTATTAAATAAGACACTGGATCAGATTTCGTAGGCAGTTAAAGTGTTTTAAAGAATTTTTCCACTAAGACATAAACTGTCAGGTTTTTAAAGAAACAAATACAAGATTTTGGAAAGTTTTAACTGCTTAACCCTTAACTGCTGTGACAAAAATTGCCACATAACTACTGTGAGCGGTCTGCCAGGCAGCTTAGTCTAAAGATGAATAAAATGTTAAATTAACTCTCATAATGCTATTATTGTGTTAAAATTTATATACAGGTCTTTTATAAATAAAAATCAGCTACTCAAAAGTCTCTAGGGATAGTAATAGGACTCAAAGTGAAAGAAAATTTGAACAGAATTTATAATTTAACTAAAAATAGCGAGTTAAACTCTGAAACTTGAAAAACCCAGCGGTCTGTGAGACCGCTAACAGCAGTTAAGGATTAACTAAAATAGAATTTTAGAAAAGTGTACCAATACACAAACGAAACTCGTTTGAAAAAAAGGCAAATATATATAAATACACCGACAGTGCTTAAAATGTATTATTTTAAAATCTCCCAGTAGCATAATCTTTTAGGTCCATAACACTAGTTTACAGTACATCTGTTGCCAAAAAAATTTTAGCTGTTGCTGACTACATATGATATGCTATTTTCAAAAATATAGTTAGAATATTGCAATCAGCTCTAGTTTCTGAGTTTCAGCTATATAGGTGTTAAACAGAAAAAATCCCTGTCGGCATGGCCTATAGGCGGAGGTAGATTTCGAAAATTTTTCATCTCAAGAAAAAAAAGATTAGCGATAAACACAGTTTAACTACGTTATTCAGCCGCTTTTAATTTTTTTTTAATTTCATTTTTCTGTAAGAACTGGTTTTATCAAAATCATCTTAAACGAAATTCGACTCAAATGCCCATTTTGGCAACATATTTTGAATTATATTCTTACTTTATTTAAAAAACTGACCATATATGCTCATTATATAGTTCCTAAATAACAAAAAACTGTTAATTAAATTCGTTTGACAGCAAAACTGAATTTAAAAATGAGTCATAAAATAACCAATTTATTATTTTAATACATCCACAATTCTTTCAAGATCGCTTTGGGAAATTTTGTGCGAAGTGCCCACTTTGACAGCTTTTTTTAAATATACATTTAGCCTTTATCAAAAATCTGACCAATACGGCACATTACACAGTTCCTAAATAACAAATAACTGTCAATTGAATGCGTTTGAAAGCAAAATTGAATTTAAAAATGAGTCATAAAATAAACAATTTGTTATTTGAATACAACCTCAATTCTTTTATCATGATCGCTTTGGGAAATTTTATTGCGAAGTGCTTACTTTGACAGCTTTTTAAAAATATATATTCATCCTTTATCAAAAAATCGACGAATACGCACATTATATAGTTCCTAAGTAACAAAAAACTGTCAATTGAATGCGTTTCAGAGCAAAATTGGATTTTAAAATGAGTCATAAAATAACCAATTTGTTATTTGAATACCCACAATTCATTAATCAAGATTCGCTTTGGGAAATTTTGTGCTAAGTGCCCATTTTGGCAACCTTTTTTGAAATATATTCTGCCTTTATCAAAAAACTGGCCAATCCGTCACATTACATAGTTCCTAAATAAGAGGACCTGTAAATTGGAAGGGTTTGAGAACAAAAATGAATTTAAAAATGACTCAGAAAAAACGCAATTTGTTATACTTCCTTAATTTTTCAAAGACGATAACTTCGGGAAATTCTGTTCAAAATACCCTTTTTGGAAGCCTTTTTAAAAATATATTCTGCCTTTATCAAAAAACTGGCCAATACGTCAAGTTATATAGTTCCTAAATAAGAGGACCTGTAAATTCGATGGGTTTGAGAACAAAAATGGATTTAAAAATGACTCAGAAAAAACGCAATTTGTTATACTTAATCAATTTTCTAATGACGATAACTTCGGGAAATCTGTTCAAAATGCTCTTTTTGGCAGCCTTTTTAAAAATATATTCTGCCTTTATAAAAAAACTGGCCAATACGTCAAGTTATATAGTTCCTAAATAAGAGGATCTGTCGTTTGGATGCGTTTCAAATCAAAAATGAACTTAAAAATGAGTCAGAATATAAGCAGTTTGAATTTGAGGTTTTTTCTTCAACTCCTATTTTTGTTTAATTTATTTTTGCTTTAAAAATTGGTTCTATGAAAAACTTGTTAGTATAAAAGTTGTAGGTATTATTGTGAAGATGTAAAATAAATTTAATTAGATTTGATTGCTTAAGAATTGAGTAAGTTATGGATTTTTTTCTTTTTAACCCCCCCTTTTTCTTTTCGTTTTTAATTTTTTTCATCGGTAAAAGTTGGTCCTATCAAAAACTTGTAAATACAAAAGTTTTAGATAATATTAAGTACATTTATATAAAATTTAGTTGGATTTGATATCTTGAGAATTGACGAAGTTATGAATTTTTTTCTCCCAAAAACCATGTTTTTTTTTTCCTTGACCCCATTTTTAACTTTATCAAAAATCTGTCATGCATAAACTTTTTGCCCATTTCTTAGAAGTAATATAAACTTTAAACTGATTCGATATCTATTTTAATTAAGAAGTTATCGCGTTTTTTCGGTTTTCACAAAAACGCTCCCTATTTCCACCCCCTTGGTCCGATTTTTCCCATTAACGAACTCGACCGAGATTTTAAGCTCCTTGATTTTATGTAAAAATTTGAAGAAGATCTGAGCATAATTATGGAAGTTATCGTGTCTAGAAGAAAGTGATATACACCGATAGATAGATAGATAGATAGATAGATAGATAGATAGATAGATAGATAAACTTTTTTACTGATGGTAGTTTTGGGGTCTAGGAGTCATGATTCGTGTAGATCCGCAAAATTTTTTCAGAAATTCCAACATGGGAGACAATGCAATAGGTAGTATTTCATACGAAATCTACCTAAAAACATGTATTTACTTACCTTATTAAAAAAATAATTAATCATTGAGTTCTAAAAAACTTTGTTTTAAAGCTCTTCTCTGATGTGTAGGCTTTGGAAAATGACGTATCAGAGACCAACAATAGTCAGACATTATATTTGTATCCAAGAAACCCTGATAGCGCTCTTCTATGACGCGTAAGTCCTTATGTATACGATCTCCCTGCTCTTCGCTCATATCTCCTAATTTTTCCTGAAACTTGTCCAGGTGACTATAGAGGAAGTAGAGTATTATGCTCATATCGCACCCCATGTTTTTTTATTGTAGGAGAAGGTCTTCTACAAGTTCAATATAAATTTTCAGATTTTTATTTCCGATAAAAACTAAATTTAGTATCTGTGAAACCAATTTTTTTTCTTTTAGTCTTGATGCTAACAATTATGAAGCTTGTTTAGAAAGATTAATCTCTTACAAGATCATCTAACTCATTTTGGGTAAAGCATTTTGACTCATTTGACATACCTTCAAAATCAGCATCATTTTTGTGATGAGCTTGGTCCTTCAATGTCTTGTTCTAATGGTTCAGATATATTTTTAGCCTCTGAAGAATCAAATGAACGCTGCAGTGGACGTTGAACACAACTAGTGCTTGGGTACTGCCATTTAGCATGATTTTTAGTGGTTTTAACAGTTTACGTTCACGCTACAAGAACAACAGTCTTCGAGATGGTTTTGTGGTTTTCGCCAAATAGTCGGTGTTCCTGGCACTTTTTTTTATCCCTTTTCCGCATCTTAAATATTAAACACACGATTTACAAACAGAATTGGGAGGCCAAGACTTCTCATTTTTATCCAAGAGCATCCCAAAATACTCAAAATAGATATTTTTCACCAACACTGATATAACTTTTCTACAATTGTTAAACACATATTCTCCGCATATATAGCAAAAATGATCTGGATTGTTTAAACAACGTCTTCTTGAACTACTCATGACGCAAAAACTTGAGAAACTAATATTAACACAGTAAAATAGGCCTATTATCAATTAATATGTACGCTTAAATGATAAAAATCAAAAACAAATTAACTCGAGCTGCTCAAAAAATTTTCCTGTTACATTTGACAAAAACAAGTTATAAGTGAACATTATGAACCGCAAAATCCACAGCAACAGACAAAAAATTTAATCTTGTAAACTAGTGTAATCATTTAGCACCATCATCTTTTAGCTCTATTTTTCAAGCCGATAAATAAAAACTCAAATTTTAAAACCATTTTAGGTTCTTGTGTCTCTAAGACAATGTTAGTTTCAGCATTTGCTTACGCTTTATTAAAGTTTAAACTTTCATTAATCTAGCATTTTTACTTGAATATAGTTAAGAAAAATATCTTAAAAGTTTTTATCGTTTACCTCTAGAAAGTTTAATTTTGCGAATCATTATTCTCAACATCATCTGATAAATGACTTTCCAAAATATTTTCTGGTACTAGGTTATTTATAATATTTTCTTTCTTGCCAAGACTTTTTATTTCTTTTTATTGTATAGATTTTGTGGATTTACATTATACGTCAAGTACTGCTAAATTTCAAAAACTTAGTTTTTATTAGGAGTTTTAATTTTACAGTTCTGTTAAAATATTAAAAAATTAATCTTAAATCATACAAAATGGAAAGCGGGAGTAATTTTAATTATAGTAATACCGAACATTGAAACTGAATATCTTTTAGAAATTAGATTTTAGATTGAGAATAGGTTTATTTTTTCCTCTTTCTACAAGGAATTTAATTTAACTGCCTTATTAAAATATATTTAGTTTAAACTACAAACTGAAAGAAAATTAAATTGATCGGATTTTCATCAAACTCTCCATAAGAGCTAATATACATATACTAGCTCACTCGCCCGACGATATCTCTGCCTGCGATTAAAAAGAATTTAAATTAAAATTAAAAACGCAAAAAAAAAACAGTAGAGAAGAAAAATTTTTATATTGCAGGATTGCACAAAGCTTGCTAGAATTAAAAAAGCTGTCCCATTAGATTTCACAAATAATATACCTGGTGGTTATAAAATAAGTATCCCTATTTGGATCTGTCTGTAGCTTGAAGGAATAACCCGAATGAAACCAAAATTTGTACACATACTATTTTAGAAGGGGGAAGAAGACTGGAACAATAAAAAAATAATTGCAATAATCGCCGACAGATGGCGCTTTTGTGTTTGAAATGTAATGTGCAATACAAGAACAAAGAATTAAGGCACAAAATCGGATGGCATTTTTTTACCTAATTTATTGGAAATTTTCACTGTTGAATTGGGTTAGGATATCGCATGGCGATGCCGATCAAGTTCAGGTTTCACATGACCATTGTGTTGCAAGACACAATCCAGGCGGTGGACGATGTGCTTAACTGTAGAATGTTATGCATCAGGAGTGATGTTTCGCACATGTTGTGACATGCGACCAGTTTCCTTGAAATTTTTAACATTCTTCTTAATGCACACGGTGTCAAAGGACCTTTTCCTTTACGCATTCTTTTCACACGCCTAAATTCACGTAAATCAGCTGGACTGTTTGAACTCTTAACGTAGAATAGTTTTAAAATTAAAGTGCAATTTGAAAAACTGAGAGCCATATCGAACAACATTAATGGCAGAAATGACCACGTTTTGATTTTACTAATGATTACAACGGCATTTGCACCGACAGGACCCGTAGCGCCATCTGTTGCCGATTATTGTAACTATCTTTTTTTATTGTTCCATTCTTCTTCCCCCTTCTTGAATAGTATGTGTACCGATTTTGGTTTCATTCGGGTTATTACTTCACCTACAGACAGCTCCAAATAGGGATACTTATTTTATAACCACCCTGTATTGTGTCTTTGAATTCTTAGCACTGAAAAAAACTTTTATAATTGAATGTAAACAATTGAATTTTTACAAATTTTAATTCACTAAAAGGATGCTATAATTTTTATTAAAAAAATATTTTAAGAATTTTATAAAAGAAATCGTTAAACTGTGATATGATTATAAGGAATAAGCACCAAAATATGCGCCATTTATAACCATAACATGCAGGTACAACGATAGTATTTCAAGTACTTAATCATTCATGTCATTATTCATTCTTCCTGACTCAATGATTTTTGTTTACTGCAAGAAATACGAAGGTTTTATTTAATGAATCATGATTCTATCTATAAATATTAACTCCATGATTTGTTGGTGTTGTCTTTGTTGTTCGACCTCTCAGGGCCTGGTGAGCAGCTTTTTCTTTATATCTAGCTGTTTTACTCCGTACGACATGATTTATTTTTTTTTCTTCTTAAAATATACATATTTCATTTTTCATTTAAAAATGCATCCGTAAGGGAAAAAACCTGTAAAATAGATTAATTATAATAATGATTTTTCAAATTTATTGTGTAAAAAAATAATAGTATGCAAATATACAGATAATAATTTATTTTATATTTAATTTCAAGTCAAAATACAAAAGAGTTTTTTTTTTTTTTTTTTTTTTTTTGTAAACTGCACGACAAAATGTAATTTGTGTAGCCTAATAGAAGATTCTTTTCCCTCATCCTAATAACAATACATTTGTCAAAATAATATTCAAACAAGATAAAGGTTTAATGGGTTAATAAATATTTTTATTAAGTGAACGTTATATTTTAATTGAGCGGAATATCGTGTTTCGGATAAAAAAGATATCGGATAATTGATTATTATTCAGTAACGAAGAACTTTTGTTAGTCGCGTTCTCATTCTATTTTAGTAAAAGCAAAATTAGATAATTAAACGAACTAATAACTGCTCATCAACAATTCACTTTAATTTCAGCGCATTAAACTGAAAGACAAGTCAAAACTCTTTCTAAATTCAAATTAATGGTTAAACATTAAACTACATTCGCGAAATGACTTTGATAGTTAACTATGCTCTAACATCTTCATCAATTCACATTTTTCAAAGCAGGGTTTATAGTAGAAAAATTTATTCAAAATTTCTAAAGCTATTTGGCGTCGCTTGCCGCAAATGTTTTCCTATTTCTACAAAATGTTCTGAGATTGCGTTTAGGAGGGATAACTTCCATACACTGATGAAATGCGTTTTAAAACTTCTTTGAAAGTCGGCGATAAGGAGACAGCGTGATATAATGCCGGAAGGTAAAGTGATTCAATACCTAGAACTTTATGTACTATCATGAAATTGAGAGCAATTGCGCTATTTTAATATTGTAATGAAATACAAGGAGATATAAATGTCACAGAATAAAAAGAAAGATTTAAAAATATTAAATTTAAAAAATTAAAATGTTATTTCATGCGACAGAATTGTTTGTTGTTTTAACTCTTTACTGTACCCCTATTTTCAAAATGTTCTAATATATATATATATATTTGTAATTGCTTATAAAATAAAAATTCGACTATCTTCTACAGAAACTCTTACAAATGAGCACTTTCTAAATGTCTCCTAATCTTAAATATGTAAATATTACAGACATTCTTTAAGCAGTCTAAATAAAAATTAAAAACAGCTATCGTTGATTTACCGTTGTGAAAAGATACGCAAAAAAATTGCTACGAGATTTCGACTTGGTAGAAAAATTTTAACCGCTGTATTTTAATTGGGCGGAATATCATGTTTCGAATAAAGAAGATATCGGATAACGATTACTATTCAGGGACGAATAACTTTTGTTAATCGAGATATCATTCTATTTTAGTAAACGCAAAATTAGATAAGTAAACGAACTAATAATTCTTTATCAACAAATGAACTTCACTTTCAACCGCATTAAACTGAAAAGCAAGACGATACACTTCTTAAATTCAAAATTAATGGTCAAACATTAAAGTACGTTCACGAAATGACTTTGATAGTTAACTAAGTTCTAATATCTTTATTAATTCACATTTTTCAAAGTAGGATTTATGGTAGAAAAATTTATTCACAGTTTCAAAAGCCATCTCGCGTCGCTTGCGCAAATGACTTCCTACTTCTACAGAATGTTCTAAGATTGCGTTTAGGAGGGATACCATAAAATGGGCTGAATAGGAACGAAACTTCCCGGTCATACAAATAAATTCATTATCAATATATGTGATGATATTTTTAGTTGCCAATTTTTTTAAAAGAAGGTAATAACATTAAGAGGTGGGAAATTCAGTTTTGACATGTTGGCACCACTACTGGGGTATATAAAAAAAAAATCAAGGGGATGATCAAAAACCTCATTTTTTTCAACGTCTTCAAAACTTTGTATGTATCTACAGTATTTTTCCTTTTCTAAACCTAAAAGAGGGAATTTTTAATTAATGATAGACCTGTAAATGATATGCTGTATTAAATTTTACTTATTTTTAAACTACATAATGAAAAAATGAAAATTGTCTTATAACATCTGAGGTTTAAGATTTATGGGGTGAATAGGAACACGTCTTCTCTCATGGTTTATTTTTCTATACAGTAATAGCTTCATGTGATACATGAAAACATATGTATGAATATGTATTGTAAAAATGTTTTGTTTGTTCTAATTACTTGAAGAGTTTAAAGGTGCCAAAAAATGTCTTGGTTAAACAAAAAAAATCAACACCTAATCCAACAGACATGGTACACACAATAAAATAATTTAAAAATAGCAAATTAGATAGAAAAACTGCGCATAATTATTCTCTGACATCCACAACATTACACAAACATCTCAAAATGAAAAAACAATTAAAAAAGAGAGGGATGCAAACAGTACTAAAGGTCTACGCAGATAGCCCTAACTTCTTGCGCTATTTTTGATCTTTCGTGTCGGCGCTTTTGTTCTTTCAGTGCACTGAATCCGAACTTCAAGAGAGAAATCCAACGCGAAGTCAGTAGACAGCTTTACGACTGTAGATGTGGGGAGATAAAAGTTCCCCTTCCTTTGTAAATTTGGGAGGGTCAGACCTCAAAAATCATTTAAAGAGATTTTACCCTTGTTTCGTTTGGTCAAAAACGATTGATTGATTGCTCCTTTAGTGTAATAAAAACTAGTGCTGTTCGCTCCGAGCCTAAGGGCTGGGGATGAGGGCGTACTAGTAGATCGTATTAATACATGCAGAAATTGGGGCTACTCAATAGATTCACTTACCCAATCACTACTATCATGGTAAGGGATAAGACAGAACAGGGCTGAATTTGTATTAAATTCTACTTCTGCAATTCGAATATAATTTCTTAAAATAACATATTTATAGTTCTGAACATGTAAAAAAGAAATCACATACCTTGGTACCATTTTGATAGTATGGTGATTAATAGTTGTTTTTCCCTATCTAAAGTAAATATTTAGATGCATGGTTTTTTTATTTTTTTTTAATTAAAAGTTTTGTTTAAATTTGCAAACATATGGATTATAATTTCAATTGTATTTTGAATCTAAACTAGTTCAAATAGCTGCATGCTTTAATTAGTAAAACTCTTATAAACAAAAATGGTAGTAATGAGGATACTTGAGTCAGTGAGAATGGGGATACTTGAGCCATGGCTCAACCATCCCCACTAGGAAATTAGACATGGATGAAACAAACAAAAAATAAAATTTCGTCCTTATATTCACTAATTGATATTTTTTTTCTTTAAAAAATAATGACTTAGAATAAAATGATTTAAAATGTATATTTTTTAATGAAAATATCCATTTTATTTTTTATTTTGACTAAAAAAATATCCTGTTTAAATAAATGTAAACATAGTTTTCAATTTAATTTTTATTACATAAAAAAATTAAAACTATTTTAAAAATCATAATCTCTAATACTTCAATTAGTCAGGTCCAACATATTAAAATATTTATTTTTTAATATAATATATTAAGATTAATATTTTATAGTGAAATAACATCATCTGTTACTGTAAGTTTTTTTTAATCAAAGAAATGACTGTTATCACCAACAGAGGGCCCTACTGAGTTACCATGTAGTTAAAAGTAAAAAGATTTTGCAATGATCCTTCGATCACCAGCTATAACGACAAAAAATTACCGTATTACTAGCTTTGTTTTCTCAATTGGTTTTTTGAAGGACTTTATGTATCATACTTTATCATTCTGTAAAATATTTGTTCAAAAATAAAGCGAAAAAATGACTTTTGTAGGTTTTTTCCGTACTGGCTCAAGTATCCCTTCACCATGGCTCAAGTATCCCCTCCATGGGGATACTTGAGCCACGATGTTAAAAAAAAAAGTAAAAATTAATTAGACATAGAAAAATAGTTCAAAATTAATTGAAAGTGGTTTTCAATTGAAGAAAAATTATCAAATTTTCATTTTCAATATTTTATTTTGTTCTAAAAAATTATAAAAAATTTTAAAAAATTTAAATTTAAAAAGTGGCTCAAGTATCCCCATCTTCCCCTACTTCCTAAATGTTTCCTATTCTTAAATATATAAATGCTTCAGACATTCTTTTAACAGTCTAAATAAATATAAAAAACATCAATCGTTGATTTACCGTTGTGAAAAGATACACAAAAAATTGCTATGAGATTTCAACTTAGTAGAAAAATTTTGACTGTGCATTTTAATTGGGCGGGATATCAAGTTTCGAATAAAGAAGATATCGAATAACAATTACTACTCAGGGACGAATAACTTTTGTTAGTCGAGTTATCATTCTATTTTCGTAAAAGCAAAATTAGATAACTAAACGAATTAATAACTCCTCATCAACAATTCATTTTAATTTCAGCGCATTAAACTGAAAGACAAGTCAAAACTCTTTCTAAATTCAAATTAATGGTGAAACATTAAACTACGTTCGCGAAATGACTTTGATAGTTAACTATGCTCTAACATCTTCATCAATTCACATTTTTCAAAGTAGGATTTATGGTAGAAAAATTTATTCAGAGTTTCAAAAACCATCTCGCGTCGCTTGCCACAAATGACTTCCTATTTCTACAGAATGTTCTAAGATTGCATTTAGGAGGGATAACTTCCATGCACTGATGAATGCGCTTTAAAACTTCTTTTAAAGTCGGTGATAAAGAGATAGCGTGATAAAATGCCGGAAGATAAAGTGATGAAATACCTGGAACTTTGTCTGTGAGAAATTGTGTTATTTTAATATTGAAATGAAATATTAGAAGAATTTAATATTATAGTATAAAAGAAAATTTAGAAAAAATTAAAATGTTATTTCATACGACAGAATTGTTTGTTGTTTTCAGCAATTCAAAGAAGTCGTGTCATAATAAATGCAACGGATAAGAAAAAAAAAAAAAAAGAAAGAAAGAAAAGAAAAAAATGCCAGTAGCTGATAACATATTATTGCCTCCTTTATGTGCATTTTTGATAGTAGATAAATGCTTATAACTGTGAAAGATTCCTTATTAGTTGCTATTAATGACTGTTATATCTATATTGCAGGTAATATATTTTTTCTTTTTTTTACCTATTTGAAGATTATGACACTGCAATAGTATGTAGGTTATAAGATAGATAGATGCAAGTATCTAAGGTGGGTGTAAGTAGTTAACCCCTTCACGACGGGAGCCATTTAAGAAATTCTTAATGTTTTGTCACTGGTTTTATAAAACAAAAATTTGTTCCTTGTTAAATCGGGAAAATCCTCCGATTAGATAATACAAATTTTTCTGTATAATTTTACTGGTGACGATAAACAAGGATTCTTAAGCCTTTTGCGGCACGTATATGTGTCGCTCGTCCCCAAGTGGTTAAGAGTCCATACCAGGTTTCTTGCTGGCTTTTGACCATCATTAACGATTCGGCGAATGAGAAATAAAAAACAGTTGCCAAATGAACAGAAATGTTAGCAAAATAGATTCAGAATAAAAAACTGAAAAATCTACCATTAGTCCATTATTGTCTCCATTTTATTTTTAATGTATTTTAAAATAATATAATTTTTAGTCATTGCTTAGATACTAGAAATTCTACTATAATTTTAATAAAAACGAAATTGGATAACTAAACGAATTAATTCCTTATCAACAATTTACTTCAATTTCAACCTCATTAAACTGAAACACAAGGTAAAACTCTTTCTAAATTCAAATTAATGGTCCAACATTAAATTAAATTCGTGAAATGACTCTGATAGTTAACTATGCTCTAACATCTTCATCAATTCACATTTTTCAAAGCAGGGTTTATAGTAGAAAAATTTATTCAGAGTTTCAAAAGCCATCTGGCGTCGCTTGCCGCAAATGTCTTCCTATTTCTACAGAATGTTCTAAGATTCCGTTTAGGAGGGATAACTTTCGTGTACTGATGAAATGCGTTTTAAAACTTCTTTGAAAGTCGGTGATAAAGAGATAGCGTGATATAATGCCGGATGGTAAAATGATGTAATACCTAGAACTTTGTCTTTGAGCAATTGTGCTATTTTAATGTTGAAATGAAATATAAGAAGATTTTAATATTATAGAATAAATTAAAATTTGAAAAAAAATAAATTTAAAAATTTAAATGCTATTTCATACGACACAATTGTTTGTTGTTTTCAGTAATTGAAAAATGTCGTTTCATGATAAATGCAAAAAGGAAAAAAAAATGCCAGTGGCTGATAATATATTATTGCTTCCTTTATGCGGATGATTTTTGATGGTAGATAAATGCTTATAACTGTTAAAGATTCTTTATTAGTTGCTATTAATGATTGTTATATCTATTGCACGTAACATACACTGGTGTCCAAAATTTAAGCATAATTGGTAATTAAGTAATTATTTTTAAGTAATGAAAGAAATATGAATCGGAATGTGCTGAAACTCCAGGTGTGTAAACAAAATAATACGCGTCACATATTTTCACGAAGAGTTTTCCGCGAAATCGAACAGGGGACCGTCAACAAATTGAAAAAGAACGAAGATCTTTTGGATAACCCTGTCAAAACTAATGTAGCAAAAGCGTTCAAACTGCACATTATGATTAATTGGCTTATTGTAATGTATTGTGTTAATTTTTAGAAGGATAGCATGTATACTCGTAGAGAAATTTAGGTTTTTATAAAAACAGTCCTAAGTTTTTTGCTTATAATTTGCAGAGTTCTTAATATAAAATAGTGTTCTTTTTTGAAAAAATGACAAACATCATTGTACACAATTCCCTCTCATCAGAATTAAAAAATAATAAAAATTGTGTGACAAATGAACAGGTTTACTAAATAATTGTTTACTGCGCATGCGTGAACGCTATTAAAATTTCATTTGCATATTATGTTAGTTAAATGTATAGAGCAACTTCTGTAAAAGTTTCAAAAACATAGCTTGAAAATTCTGAAAATGGGAGCCTATAGAATCAACTCAAAATCCTTTATTCCCTAAATGAAGCAAAAAGATGAGGGGCTGTATCCATATTCCATTGTTAGTGCCTACACAATATTGCACGTACAACTATATATAGGTAAAACCCCTGATTTTTTTGCTTCCTTTAGGAATAACGGATTTTGAGTTGATTCTATAGGCTCCCATTTTCAGAATTTTCAAGCTATGTTTTTGAAGCTTTTACAGAAGTTGCTCTATACATTTAGCTAACACAATATGCAAATGACATTTTGATATCGTTGACGCATGCGCAATGAAAAATTATTTACTAAACATACTCATTTTTCATGCAATTTTCATTATTTTTAAATTCTGATGACAGGGTATTGTGTACAATGATGTTTGTCATATTTTCAAAAGAGAACATTATTTTATAATAAGAACTCTGCAAATTATAAGCAAAAAACTTGGAAAAATTTAGGACTGTTTTTATAAAAACCTTAATTTCTCTACGAGTATACATGCTATCCTTGTAAAAATTAACACAGTACATTACAATAAGCCAATTAATCATAATGTGCAGTTTGAACGCTTTTGCTACATTAGTTTTGACAGGGTTATCCAAAAGATCTTCGTTCTTTTTCAATTTGTTGACGGTCCCCTGTTCGATTTCGCGGAAAACTCTTCGCGAAAATATGTGACGCGTACTATTTTGTTTACACACCTGGAGTTTCAGCACATTCTGATTCATATTTCTTTCATTACTTAAAAATAATTACCTAATTACCAATTATGCTTAAATTTTGGACACCAGTGTATATATTTTTCTTTTTTTACATATGTTGAAGATTATGATACCGCAGTAGCATGAAGATTATAAGTTAGATAGATGCAGCTATCTCAGGTGTGTTTAAGTAGTTAAGAGTTCATACTAGGTTTCTTGCTGGCTTCTGACCAAAATTAGAAATTTGACGAAAAATAAATAAAAAAACAGTAGCCAAATGAATAGAAATGTTAACAAAATAGATTCAGCGTGAAAAACTGAAATATCTACCTTTAATCCCCGATAGTCTCCATTTTATTTTCAATGTGTTCTAAAATAAATTTTTTTTTTTTTTTTTTTGCCATTGCTTAAATAAAAAGCAAAATTAGATAACTAAAAGAATTAATATTTCCTTATCAACAATTTATTTCAATTTCAACACATTAAAATGAAAGACAATACTCCTTCTAAATTCAAAATTAATGGTCAAACATTAAACTACGTTCGCGAAATGACTTTGATAGTTAACTACGCTCTAACATCTTCATCAATTCACATTTTTCAAAGCTGGGTTTATAGTAGAAAAATTTATTCAGAGCTTCAAAAGCCATCTCGCCTTGCTTGCCGCAGACGATTTCCTATTTCTACAGAATGTTCTGAGATTGCGTTTAGGAGGGATAACTTCCATACACTGATGAAATGCGTTTTAAAACTACTTTGAAAGTCGGTGATAGCGTGATATAATGCCGGAAGGTAAAGTAATGTAATAGCTAGAATTTTGTGTGCTATCTTGAAATTGGGAACAGTTGTGCTATTTTAATATTGAAATGAAATACAAAGATATATATAGTCATATACAAAGTTATATATTTCATGGAATTAAAAGAAAGATTTAGAAAAATTAAAATGTTATTTCATGCGACAGAATTGTTTGTTGTTTTAACTCTTTATTGTATCACTGTTTTCGAAATGTTCTAAAGTAACCTAATTTTTTGTAATTGCTTATAAAATAAAAATTCGGCTATATGCTACAGAAACTCTTACAAATGAGTACTTTCTAAATGTCTCCTAATCTTAAATATGTAAATATTTCAGACATTCTTTTAGCAGTCTAAATAAAAATTAGAAACAGCTATCGTTGATTTACAGTTGTGAAAAGATACGCAAAAAATTGCTATGCGACTTCGACTTGGTAGAAAAATTTATACCGCTGTATTTTAATTGGGCGAAATATCATGTTTCTAATAAAGAAGATATCGGATAACGATTACTATTCAGGGACGAATAACTTTTGTTAGTCGAATTATCATTCAATTTTAATAAAAACAAAATTAGATAACTAAACGAATTAATAACTCCTCATCAACAAATTAACTTCACTTTCAACCATATTAAACTGAAAGACAAGGTAAAACTTTCTAAATTCAAAATTAATGGTCAAACATTAAACCACGTTCGCGAAATGACTTTGATAGTTAACTGCGCTCTAACATCATCATCAATTCACATTTTCAAAGCAGAGTTTATACAGTGCTCAGCAAAAATTTAGACAATGATCGATTATGCTTTTATATTCAGAAGTATATACCGAATGTTTGTAATTCATCTGTCATACATTACTTGTGACTTATCCTTTATTTACAAACAATAAATTTTGGATTTTGCCTTTTACATGAAATATAATGACAAAAAAATGAAATTAACTTTGTGGCAAAAGTATAGACAATTTGCATATTTACAGAAAAATAACTACAAAGTAAAATCGATTTGCACTCACATTGTTTGCAGTTAGTGCAAGAATGTGATTTTTCATCGAAGAAACTAAATGCTGCGTCACTTGGGGGTCTATTTTGTATCAAACATGCTCAACAGCAGCTCGAAGCTCATTAAAAGAAAATCATAGCAAAAATCTGCATAAACATTACGACATATGATGTTACAAAGGTTTTCGATTGGGTCCGGATCAGAACTACATGCTGGCCAGTTGAGATCAGTAGTATTTTCAGAGTTAAACGAAGTTCTTCTTTCGTATGCAACATGAACAGACGCATTATCATGCTAAAATCCATACTTTAGATCAGCTAAAAGTTCCCAAAATGACTAAAAGTTGATCTCCAACGTCGTCTTGTGTTGCTTGGCAACCAATGAATAACTCCTCAGATACTCTAGCATTAAAGCAAAGTGAGGACCAAATCATTAAAAAGTCACCTTCTTGTTGTCGACTTGAGAAAGTCCCAGGCTCTTTACGCAAGTCGTGCCGATAGTGTGCCCACCCGTTTTGGGCCATTTAAATTCCACTTTTTTTCGTTACTGAATATCATAACGTACCATTTGGATCCATATGACGTATGTTTGCAAGTTCTTTGCATTCTCGCCAGTTTGTAGCGAGATTTTAAAGCTGATTGTTTTATCATCTTCATGTAAATTGATTTACCTGTTTCTTTAATTCATCTACGAATGATGTCCGTCGACACAGAAAGTCCTGACTTACTTTTAATGTGATTAGCAATCATTATTTGCATAAATGTCAGTTTCTGGATCCTTTTGTCATCTGATTTTCTCGTCACACAAGGTCTTCCAGATTATGATTTGTTTTGAAAGAGTCATCCTTAGACTATGCTTCATAGACAGACTACTTTAGATGATTCAATGCTGCTGAAATTTCTGCAACAGTCTTCCTTTTCTATTTCAGCTTCCCTACTTCAATTACCTCATTTAACTGAATATTTTTAGCTCGCGGCATCTTTACTAACTGATGCTATATCGAGGTATAATTAAATACTTCAGACATGTGACATCATAACTTGGAAATTTGCATTTTTACATGAACAGCTGGCTAAAAATTAAAAAAGTGTCTAAACTTTTGCAATATGCAAATTTTACTTTTTTCAGTTAAATTAATTATTATCGTATATTATAACGATTATTTTTATTCTTATTGTTTAAAATATATTTGAAAATAAGTATAGCCGTTTGTAAAATTTACGTGTTCGTAATTTTTATTTAAAGGTAAAAAAACACCAGTGTCTAAACTTTTGCTGAGCACTGTAGTAGAAACATTTACTCAGAGTTTCAAAAGCCATTTCGCGTCGCTTGCCGCAAATGACTTTCTATTTTTACAGTGTGTTGTAAGATTGCGTTTAGGAGGGATGACTTCCATGCACTAATGAAATGGGTTTTTAAACTTCTTAGAAAGTCGGTGATAAAGAGATAGCGTGATATAATGCCGAAAGGTAAAGTGATGCAACACTGAAATTTTGTGTGTTATTTAGAAATTAAGAGCAATTGTGCTATTTTAATATTGAATTGAAATACATGAAGATATAAATGTCATGGAATTAAAAGAAAGATTTTAAAAAAATTAAAATGTTATTTCATGCAACAGAATTGTATGTTGTTTTCTGTAATTGAAAAATTTTCTGTCATGATAAATGTAATAGATGAGTAAAAGGAAAATAAATCCCATAGCTGATAATAAATTACTGTTTCCTTTATGCGCAAATTTAATCTTAGATAAATGTTTATAGCTGTGAATGATGCCTTATTAGTCACTGTTAAGGTAAATGCACCAGTAGTGGGCCATTTAAGGACATTTATCTAATTATTATTAAAATATTAGTAAATTTCAAAAAAATATTTTTTTAAGCCTAGTCTTTACTTTTATGTATCAGAATAAACATTCAAATTTTTAAAATATATTCTCTAGAAAAAATGAAAAATAAAATATGTAAACTTCCTCCATGCTCCAGTAGTGGGCCAAGTAAATTTCTGATGCTCCAGTAGGGGCCTCCCTAGAAGTGGGCCATTCCAGTCTTGAGTTTAATGCATACTGTACAGAAGTTATAATTTGTTTTACATTTCTACACTTAAATATACACAATAATGAAATCATATTTAGACGTTTTGGCGATTACGTAAAATAATTTTAGCTTCTATTTAGTTTTTTTCGTAAGTCTGTAAAAACACACTTCCAACTCAAAGACTATGAGAATAATGAAGTTGTCCCTTTGCCTGATAACAGATAAGGGTTTCAGCCAATCAACAATTACTTTGTTATCTGACAGAGGTGACTAGAAAACTTGTTTTTCAACTTTGAAAACTGGTGGCCCACTATTGGTACGTAGTCCACTACTGGTACACTTACCCTAATATTTGTTATATTATTGCACATAATTAAAACTTTTTTACCTATGTTAGAGATTACGATATGACAGTAGTATGCAGGTTATAAGATGTATGCAACTATCCAAGATGAGTATAAGTAGTTAATTGTCCATACTTAGTCTCGGGAAGAAACGAAAACGCTAAGCTTTAGTCTATGGTAATGTTATTTTCAAATATCTGGCTTGATTTTGATATTTTGGATTTATTTTTCTTTTGCATAGGATAACTTAAAACTCAATTTGCAAGTTAAAACTCAATCCGACTGCTCAGTCATATCTTGGTTAAATTGCCTGAAAAACAATTTTTGTACTTGACTCGTAGGTTTACCATTGTGTTTTCCTGCACCCAATCTTCCGTGTTTTCATACCTTTGAGTGAAGAAAAATCCAATGGTAAAAAAAACCTTTTTAACCAGAAAAATAAAAGTCGGTAAATATCTATAATGATTGACAAGTTCTCCGTATCAAATATTACATTCAAGCAAGCAAAAGAAGACGTAAACACCTCGATTATACTCACAGCTTTGTCTTTGGCTCCATCAAATGAGACGATAGTTGTAATTGAAAAGGGTGTAGATATTTTGCTCATTTTTATAGTTCTCTGCAGGAATGAAAAAAAAAATTAAAACCAGAGAAAGAGATCATTTTTCCTGTGACATTTTCACCAACTAATGCTGTAAGTTCAAAATGCAGAAAACATTCTCTTTCTGCATGCTATGAGGGGTTGCGGTAAAACTTCAGCATTGTTTATGCAAGAGAAAATGAAGTTCCTCCAAACTATTGTGAAGAATCCAAATCTTGCCGACATTGTTAAAGTATCAAACGGCTCGATCGCTTCTCGGGAGATAATTGCAGCTGCTAGAAAGCGTTTTCTTGTCTCACTGTATCGTTACAGTGGGGGCAAGGTACATTTAGCACAGGAAGTCAGCTTTTAGATACAATTACTAGAACATCACTGCTTTACAATCATTTATAACTGCAGCACAACGCACTCTCTAAGTTTATATCAACAGGTCCAGTAGAACCTTGTCTAATCTATTCCATTTCTGTTAGCCAGGTCTTGCCACCCTGGGGAATGAATGGTGAAAAAAAAATGCTGAGATGTCGATATGGAAGAGAACAAATAATGGCCTTGAGAATGTGTTCACTGTTCCTCTCCCCATGTTACCCATGTTTTAGTGAAGCTTGTATTCTGCAAGTGTAGAAAGACCTATCAGCGAAGTTGTGGGTGCAAGACGGACGGTCGTTCTTGCTCCAACATATACCTCAACTACAAGGGTAATCGCAACATCGCAAATCAATATTTTTTTAACTATTAACTTTCCAATGTAAACCCATTATTCCACCATTATCGATGTGTTTTTTTTTTTTTTTTTTAGAATTAGATGCAATAAATACATATTATCGAGAAAAGAAAACAGTTAAGATTAGGAAATTTTACTTATCGTGCATCATATTTATATAAAACCATAAAGCAATAATAAACTCTTCCTTCTGGTGCAAAAGAAGATGCACATAAGATAATTTAAAAGCTCCGAAGAATATAATAACACATTACCAGTAGGTAGTTGACGACGAACTGCTGAAGAGAAGCCAGCTATTGAACCATTTTGCGTATATTCCTTACGTAGTAATTATTCGGGTCAAACAAGCCACAAATTTTATTTCAGTTATTGTAAATTTAAACCTCTGCCTACTAGACCGGGAGGCGGTAGCACAAATTTTAATACAATATTTAATGAACCCGGGTTTACTTCCGAAAAATTACATGAGTATTTACGTAACTGATACTACCAGATGAAGACCTGTGTGGTATAGCCCGAGAGGCAGCAACACATACAATGACCTCATCGAATTCACCAGATACAGATCTTGAATTAATTCAATCTCGATTCGCATATTAAAACGCAATCAGTCCGCAAAGTCATATCTTGGTGGAAAATACCTATAAACCCGATTTTAAAGATTGACTCATAAGTTTTACCACTGTACTTTTCTATACCCAAAACAATGAAAACATCGAAGATTTGGATCAGGAAAACATAATGGTAAATCTATGCGTCATCCGCTAAAATTGTGTTTTTAGGTATTTTCCACCAAGATATGACTTGGCAGACCAATTGCATTTTTATATGCGATTCGAGATGTAACTAATCCTATATTTTCATCAGTGAACTCGATGAGGTGAATGTATGTGCTGCCACCTTCCGGACTATGCCAAAGAGGTCTTCATCTGGTAGGCGGAGGGTTAAACGTTAATTTCAGTTATGTAAATACTTTACATAATATGTAATTTTTCTGAAGTAAACTCAGGTTGATTAAATATTGTATTTTAATAGCAAAAGGCTTCTTCGTTATTTATATTCATATTATAAATAATTGAAGAATAAGCCCAAAAATATGCATTTAATGTTTGCCTCTTCTTTTCCTCAAATTTTGGCGCAATATTTATTTTGTGTAATATAATTTTTCGTGTAATTTAATTTTTTTTATTATTATTGTTATTATTATTATTTTGATGTAACTTATGTTCGATATAAATTAATACATGTATATACATTTTTCAGCTTGCCTAAAAACATTTTACTATAAGTGACTAATATATAGCCCATAAAAATGCATTTAATGATTCATTAACTTTTATAAAAATTATTTTTCTTGAAATCTCGGAAATAAAGTCGTAAAGTTAGAGATTTCCACTGATAATGGAGGATTATAAATATATTAAAGGGATTTCTCCTGAATATGCTGGTTGTGGAATTATTCTACATGTATATGCAAATGAATAATGTTACCCAATTTCAAAGATATTTTATGGTCAAATATACTTTTATCCCATGCATTAAACTTTATGAATGACAGAGACTCAAAAATAATTCCTTTCCTGTGCTATAATTTTGAAATATTACCACTAATCTGGAACAAATGGTTCTTTCACAGTGTTTTCATGACGTCTAAATCCCTCAATTTAAGAGATTTCTTTTTGCATAAAATTTCTTTAATCTCAAGTTTTACCATAATAACAAGGATAGAACTTATGGTAGAGAAACTCCTTAATCTAAACATATAATGCTTTTTTTCATTTTATAATTTATTAGAATTACTTTTTTAATCCAGTACTGAGAAGAAATTTTATTCAAAGCTGATGATAGAAATTAAGCAGAAAAGTGACAATGTTCTTTTAATTCAAATATATGTAGAAAAATGTCAGTATTTTAAAATAACTACCAAAGAAGGCTTTAAAAGTGCTTATAAGTTCAGTATTACTCTATCCTTGTGACCTTTCGGACGAGTGGTCGAATACGGTTTTACTTGTTTAATACAATTATTTCGGAGTAGAATCCTTTGCTTTACTTAATCGTATAAAAAATCATTATCTGTCAATTGATATCATTGAATTAATTATGTATGATGGGATTTAATTGAATAAAGGAAACTTTTATAAATATCTTTTAAAGTTTTGAGCCGATTTTATAAAATTTTAAATGACTTGACGAAATTCTGCAACAATTACTTAGTACATATTAAATTTCTGACCATTCGGTTTAACAGTTTTAGTACTGTTATATGCGAACAGACAGACGAACGGACCAAATGACGACTACAGGAGATACATATTTACATAATTACAAACTCGCCTAAAAATAAAGGAGATAAAACTTGGGAAATACACGCAAAAGGAGCGGAAATCGGATTTATGAAGGTAAAAATGAAGATTTTTGACAGAGGATATTCAATTAGTGCTTCAGCAAAGGTTCTTTTGCAGATAAGAAAGAGAAATTTTGGGTTGAATGTTTAGATTGAAATATGCGCATTCACATTGACTGTACCGATAATTGATCACCATATTACTATGTCAGTAATTTTTGTAGATAAAATTAATCTACATTCCAATCAGCAAACAGTTTTTCTGTATATCATGTTAAAAGATAACTATGGATGATAATTTCTGGAAAAGCAATTTCAGTAGCTTTAAGAAAATTTTAGTTTGAATTAAGTTTTATTTAAATAATGACGTGTACTAGGTGACGTATAGTAGAAAGTAAACTACAGGGGCTTAAAAATTGTACTGAAATAAGTTTATACCCATTATTATAAATTGGCGAAAGATAAATTTCAACCTAATATGCGTTTTCTTGCTAAACTACATTTTTTCAATGTATAGTATGTATTCCAAGCTACAGTTCAAAAAGAGGGCTGTTCAAAAATATTGGAATACTTATTTGGTTATGGACAGTGACACATTATTTTCCAAAATAACGATGTTTTGTTTAAAATTTCAGGAAGTGTCGGAAAGTGTTTCATAATCTATGCTTAATGCATAACTTTACTAAGTTGTTTTAATATATAATGCGAATCTTTGGAAGCTTCATGCATGTCGATACTTATTTTCACCACTGTATCTTAGATGATATTGATTTCTCGATGGTTAAAAAAAAAAGAAAGAACTCTATTATATATATATATATATATATACAGTTGCGTTATATCTTCTTACATTGAATATGAAGTTCGATTCCATGTTCTATATGAAAAATGTGATGGTATCATGAAAAGTGGCGAAACTCGAAACATTTCGCAACAAAACAGCACTTAATATATTTCATTTTCATTTCACATATGGTCACTAACCGAATGACTGAATAACGCCTAATATTTTTATGATGCCATTTAATTTTACACAAAAATCTTCAATTATATAGAAAATTTCAATAACGTAACCTCATCATTGTTAAAGTTTTTATCAAAAATTCGAGTTTAGATTGTAAAATGAGATTTTACATTTTACCATATGAATGTATTCTAGCTGTGATTTTCAATTAATAATTGTGTATAATTTAGTTTTCCTACCATTAAATTAACCAAATGTCTCCAGAATTCGCAAATTTCCTCTAGTTTTGGGGCTGAAGTTCACACAATTCAATCAGTTATTAAAGAAAATTCTTATTACATTCAAGAAATTGGAAAATTCGGGGTACCAAAATAAAAAAAACTTAAAAGTTAAAATTTTAAATTGTTGAAAGTTTTTTTTAAAAATTCTGAATAAACTTGTTACAAAATTTATTCAATTTACCTACTTTAACTATCTACTGAAAACTCTTTACTAAAAAGCCTGTATTTTTTTTATTTCACTAACTTCAGGTTGTCAAAATCGCATAACTTTTACATTATGATATGCCACATTGTGACATGATAATAAACAAAAGCAATTACTTTAGCTTTCTTGATAATAACGAGTAAGTAAGCAACATTTAAAGTCAATCTTTAAGTATGAACAAACCATTTTAATGCATTTACGTGCAATTGAATCGGTTTCAAATGCTCTCCGGAAAGCTGGTTTCGAGCAGTCTACTACATCTTTTAAGCTATCTTATAAATTTAGCGTTCATAAAGCGTCACTCTGGTCAGTTGAATCACCGTTTCGTTTAATCCCGTATGACCCGTTTGTTAAAATTAATTGTCGATATTGATCAGCATACAGTGTAACTTATATCATAGTAGTAACGGCGAAATTTAATATTTAAATTCAATTTAATTACAAAATCTGTATATAATTAAGATGACTTGTAGAAATTACAGTTCTACGAATTACTATCGATACAGTCATTTAGAGAATTCAAATAAAGTGAAACTTCCATTTAGCGAAGTTCCTATTTAACAAAGTTTTCTATTTAACGAAATTTTATGCTGAACTTTGACATTGAACGCCATTAATCTGTAAATTAAGCCCCATATTGCGAATTATGCATTCTATATAAGAACATTTATTTCAAAAAACATACATTTAACGTCGGAATTAAAAAAATAAAATAAAAAATAGTATTTTAATTTTTTGTATATTAATTCTAATTTTTCTGAATGTGTTTAAGGCTGTCTTAGTTTATATTGTTAATTTTAAAATTTATTTCACTTTCGTGCGTGTACAACTTTCAAATGGAGAGGTTGCTGCTGTATGAATTTATTTCAGCGGAATGCATAAAAATAAAATTACTTATTTATTTAATCATTTGCATTGAAAACAAGAAATTCTAAAAAAATTTCTGCGCAATAAGAAGATAATTCCAGTTTCACGAGTTATGCTACTGTTCAAATACTTACAAAAATGCGAAAAATTTATTAATAGTATATCTTTTATAAAAGATATGGCACAAAGAAATATTACAGAATTTTTTAACACATATGAATGCAATAAAAATTTGAAATGCTAAAAAAAAGCAAAAAAGAGAAAAAGTATGCTACTTTTCAGTTTTTGTTTTCCTCCCTTTATTAGGTGATTTTTTTTTTTTTTTTTTTTTTGACATTATTCTATTTTAATTTTTCTCATATGTTTACATTGCATAAAAAAAGTTACTGCTTGAATTTAAATACATTTTTTCAGCATTTCTATTTGATGTGTAGATTTTTATGCAAATTTATTGAATTTTAGTTGATTTTCTACTAAACGTGATTTGTTTATATTAAAGTATTTAAATGCAACGATGAAACTTCGTTAAGTGGAAGTATCATTATGTGCCCGTAATTATATTCTAAAACAAACCTGAAATTTGTATTGCAAAATGTCATAAAAAGACCCAATCTTGTACCGAATCCCCGCTGCCTACGGTACAGTTTAGCAGAAATGCTGTGCGCGCACGGCAAGAAAAAAAAAGGGTGAGAGGTTCTGGAATTTTTTAGTTTCACATTCTTTCTTTTATCTTTCTTTTCTTTATCTTTATTTTATTCTTTTTCTTTTTTTTATTCTTTTATTTATATCTTTTATTCTTTTATTTATATCTTTTATTCTTTATTTTATCTTTATTCTTTCTTTTATCTATCACAACTTTCTTTTATCTTATGCATGTTAATACTTCCTGAAAAATGCAGCATAGCAACACCACCTGCTGGATGGTTTAAACCAAAATATAGTCATTAAAACTTATATCAATTTACAACTGAATCTGAAGTTTGATGAAAATCGGTGCATTAATTTTTGAGATAGAGCTATTGCAAAATCTTAAAACAGAATTTGCATAACAGCGCCACATGTTGGACGGTGTACACCAAACTCTAATCAGGATCAGTTTTTGGGAGGTACTAACTGGATCTAAAATTTGATGAAAATCCATCCAAATGTTCTTGAGATACATTTATTGTGAAATCGTGAAAAATGTAGCATATTTTTCACTTTTTTGCGTCTTTTTTTTTTTTTTTTTTTTTTTTTTTTTTTTTTTTTTTTTTTTTTGGCGATTTACACCAAAAGCTAAACAACGCTAATCTATATCATGCACTATCTGAATCTGAATTTTTAGAAAATTTCGTGCATTACTTCTTCAGATAGAGCTATTGCGATAATCACGCACAGTGCAATGACAGTGCCACCTGTTGAGCGATTTGCACCAAAATGTAATCAGCACCACGTTATATCAAATACTAACGAAATATAAAGATTTATGAAAATTTATGCACCAGTTCTTGAGATATGGTTATTGTGGAAATCGTAAATAATGCAGAATAGCAGCGCCTGTTGAGCGATATGCACGAAAAACTAATCAGATCTAGTTTATATCAAGGTCTCAGGAAGTATAGAAAAACTAATCAGATCTAATTTATATCAAGGTCTCAGAAAGTATAAAGTTTTGTGAAATTCTGTGCATTATTTTTTCATATAGAGCTATTGCGATAATCACGAATAATGCACCATAGCAGCACCATCTGTTGAACGATTTGGACCAAAACGTAATCAGACCATGTTATACAAGAAATAACTAAACCTAAAGTTTTATGAAAATCTATGCAACAGTTCTTGAGATGTATCTATTATAGAAATTGTAAATAATACAGCATAGCAGAGCCATTTGTTGAGCGATATACACAAAAACTTATGATATCTATTTTTTTCAAAGTCTAACCGAATCTAAATTTTTGTAAAATTTCGTGCATTAGTTCTTGAGACAGAGTGCCCACAAAATGTTTGTCACATACATACAGACAGACATTTTGTAAAAACATGTTTTTCGGGTTCTCTGAATCCTAAAATGTGCAGATTCGTCGTAAACCGGATTTCGAAATTTTTCATGAATCCAATCCTTTCTTGTAAAGATAGAAGAAAGTAATAAATAGATTTTCAATGATTGAAATTTAGTTTCTTTGTATTATATCTGTGCTCATTAAAAAGAAAAAAGAAAATACTAGAAAAATCTTTATCTTCAGGCAACATAAATTTATGATGAATGGGAGATTTTCGAAGCACACGTAATTTCCTTGTAAAGTATTTAATGACGCATAATTTAGTTTCTTTTAGTAAATAGTCATTAAGCCTTTTACGAAACAGAGTAACTTAATATGCTTCTCTGATAGTAGTTGTCTATAACATTTTTATTTGAAAAGATACACGCTTCGAGATAGCATTTTATCAAAAATTATCATTAAATTTATCCAGTGGCATCAAAAATAAAGATATCTTAAATTATTAGAAGAAAAAATATACTGATTGAACCTAATAACTTCCTTTCCTCTCTTTGAGGGAGGAGGATTAAAATACGCTTAACATGCTGATATCACCATTATTTTAATGAACACTTTACATACCAGATCAGGTATTTGACGTTATTAAGAAAGTAAATTTATGCGAGATACAATCTATTATTTATGTCTTGTTCTGGGTAGTTTTACTTTGGATTTTCTTGTTTTAATCATACTAGATTAAATAAGAAAGCTTAAGTAATTTGATTAGATTTTCCTCAGTATCTTGGAAATATAATAAAGTTTGTTTTGTCTCTATGTATTTGACTCATATTTCGAGCAACACATATTTTTTAAAGACTTGAGTAATTTATTATGTTTTGATAACTCGCTTACTTTTAATTGATAAAAATGAATCAAATAAAAGTAATAAAATAATATATTTTTAACATGTGCATAAAACGTATGATAAAATTGGAGCAACGTAATCATATTTTTGAAAGATAGTTTTTTTTTGTTTTCCTAAATTTTTAATTTTTATTAGAAACAATGCTTGTTCACTACCTATAAATTACATCTATTTTAAGTAATATGTGGGAAAATCGTTCTATTTTCGCTGAAAATGAAATCGAAAAAAATTTTAAGTAATTAATGCATACATATGCATAATAAAAGGAATACGCAATTATACATACGTTTAATGTACTAAGAGGGTTTTATTTATTTATTTATTTATTTTATATATATTATTTTCTGTGGCAAATATTTAAAACTCATTTTTAATTTTTCTTTGCTTTTAATGCCATATTTTGAAACAATGTAAAAGTAAACAGATTTTCAATGATTATAAATTAGTTTCTTTACATGTGTATCTGTAATCATTAAAAAAATAAATAAATAAAAATAAAAAATACTTGAAAAGGCTTTATCTTCCGGTAAGCATAAATTTATAATGAATGGGAGGTTTTCGAAGCTCACTTACTTTCCTTGTAAAGTATTTAATGACACATAATTTAGTTTATCTCAGTAAATAGTCATTAAATCTTTTACGAAACAGAGTAATTTAATATGCTTTTCTGATAGTGCATTTCTAAAACATATTTATTTGAAAAGATACACGCTTCGAGATAACATTTTATCAAAAATTATCGTTAAATTTATCGAGTGGCATCAAAAATTAAGATCTCTAAAAAAATTATTAGAAGAAAAAAATATACTGAGTGAACCTACTAACTTCCTTTCCTCTCTTTGAAGTAGGAGGATAAAACACCGCTTAACATGCTGATATCACCATTATTTTAATGAACACTTTACATACCAGATCAAGTATTTGACGTTATTAAGAAAGTAAATGTATGCTAGATACAATCTATTATTTGGGTCATTTTCTCTTAACAGAACAATTTGAACATCATACATTTTAAAAAAATAATGTTTTTTTTTTTCTCTATTAAATCGGTTTCTATTGTACATAGACATTGTCTCTAAGTAATAAAATAGAATCAACAAAAATCTTTTACAAGATCAAACACGCAAAAATGAATTTTTTAATTTCAAATAGACAGGGGAATGAGAACCGGAAGGAAGTGAATGACAAACAGGTATAACTACAAATCATTTCATTTATTTCACAAAATTTTATAGTAAATAAGAAAACATTATTATAAACAAGAGCTGAGAAGTAGTTTTATTTTGAAATAGCATTGTACTGGTGATATTGTTTACCAACATGGGACATAAATTTTGAGCAACACTTTTTCAAATTCTTGTACCAAAACTTGAGCCTTAATTGTTTGATTTGACTTTATCGTTTTGAATAAACTTTTTTTTTTTTTTTTTTATCAGTATAAAAATTTAAGCCAGTTTTCCATTGAGTGAATGAACATTCCAAATTTCCAACTAACTCATTATATTGAATGTTAATATTCCTGAATTTTGAACAGCTCCATTGTAAACATTTTTTTTTATTAACAGCAAATGAGATACACCAACTAATCAACTCCCTTATGTGATATAATCCCCAATTGGCATAATTTTGTTGCAAATATATCCATATTTGAGTGAATAATACATAAACAAGTGTCACTTTCTGAAACTTTAGGTGCTACTATCCAGAATGGTTTTAGTCTACTAAAAGAGGTAAAACTAATACTATGCTCCGGATATAAATTTATAAATTTGTTAATAACGTATCATTTAAATACCTTTTTTGTTGTTTTGTTTTACACCTGGTTAAACAGTCCTTTTTACCTGGGAAAATCTTAGAATTCACATCATCTTCTAAAAAATTTATAACTTTAATTTTTAATAGATTTGTAACAACAATCCAGTTCGTTGTTTTCGCCCATATTTCAGCCAACTGTCATCTTGTATGTTATGTGTATTTTTGAAGTTAAGATTTTTTTTTTTTTTGCTTTATTTATAAACTTGTATTTCTTAAAAAGGTCTCCTTGCATTATTTCTTTAAAAATTGTTTTGTGTTTTCTTTTTCCAGATTGCAATATCCGTTTGCCAATTCTTTTGCCAATATTTCTCCAAACAACTTTTCTTTATGTGTATAGATATATGTATGTATATATATATATTTCAGGTGTTGCATTAATTTTTTGAGATATTTCTTATTTTTCTTCCAGGTAATTCTTGACTGGAATATTTATATCTAAGTCTGTAAAGCTTTTTCTTGTACTTTTCAGAAGTTCGACGAGTCTCTAATAATTCCTTTTCAAATTTTCCAGTTCTCTAGCCAATTTTACTCGATCCCTTCTTACTCGTCTACGGCCAACTTTTTTTCCCATCTTCTGAATTTGTTTTGAATTTTTTTTTGTTTGTGTTTTTGTTTTTGTTTCTTGGAATAATTTAGATTCAACTAATCTAGTTTTAATACTCTTATTATCTTTTACCAAATTTTGCCTGGTAGCAAGACTCTTCTTTTGGCTTATTTGGTTAGAGCACTCTTAGCTTGTTGATTGCTTTGACCACTGGATTTCTTCATGTTCAACTGAAACAGTATCTTCAGTAAAATAGGAATCATAGTATTCAGTGATCTTTCTTTTTTGCACGACTATTTCTTTGATTTATCTTCCATCGTTTCCTTTGAGCTCGCTGACTTCTAGATGATAATTTGGATACTGGTTTAATATTTCCAGCTGTTTTCTTCTTTAGATATTTAAGATTTTTTTTCTTTTAATTAAGCTGCCAAAGTGGATCAGATTTGATTTTCTCAAGTCTTTTTCTTTCATTTTCTCCTTTTTAATCAAAACACGCGATATTTTCTGGTCATTTGTTCATTTCTTAGAGGTCATTATAAATCTGAAAATTATTTTTATTAAAAACACTCATAAAAACTACAAAAAAATTATATTTTAATGTGATAACACTGTTTTTAATTAAGCTAGTGAATAGTTTTTTAAAACTGGCAAATTACAATAACCACAAACCATCCTATTGATTTTATTCTTGACAGTTTGACAAGTATATAAGTAACCTGATCATTGCCCGATTTATTTGCTTTTTTAGAGCAGTAAGTATTTATTTTTACCCCTATAATTTACTTAAAATAAATAAATAAATAAATAAAATTCAACTTCTTAAAGAGCAATTTTTTATATTTTGATAAATAGAACTAACAAGAAAATACATTTTTAACTTTTAAAATAATAAATGTTGTGTTACAATTACATGAAATATTTTTAAATGAATTTTTCTGATAAATATTCATACTTTGTGAGCATTAGAAACAGTAATCATTCCCCTGCCTTACATGTGACAAGGGAATGACCACAGGGGAATGATAAAAATTAAAGTTAGCTTGTATATTATCATAACTATATACATGAAAATAAATTGTACTTAAAGAAAACTTTAAAAACTTAATACAAATAAGGTTCAATCATTGATTCAGCTTTCATTGCAAAATTTAGGTAAATAATAGAGACAGGGTAATGACAGTCAATAAAAATACTTACCAAAATATAACTGGAAACCATTAAATTTAACTTATTCAGACATCATACTACAAAAAAAAAAAAAAAAAAAAAAAAAAAAAAAAAAACAATTCAAGATATCTTCTCTGATGATGTCATTGTTCGCAGACGAAATTCTGAAGTAATAAAATGTTGCCACAACTGAGAATTATTACTTTCATTTTATGACAGGGGAATGACAACAAAACCAAAGAACATTTTTTATTATTTTTTCAGAAAAATACAAAAAATGAAAAGTTTTTATTTTTTCAAAATTTAGTATTCAATGATATTCTTTAACAATTTAATCAACAAAAACATCGAAAATATATTTGGATAGTCAACTTTTGGACACTATTTTTGTGTTAAGGTGGAGGGAGGGACACACATGCGAATGACATCTTTATAACATAAATAATTATTTAAATGGCTTATATTTAATAAAAGTATGTTTTATCCTGTTATACATACATAAAAACATGTAATTAAAGTAGACTAGCATTTCATTTCATTTTTATACAAGTTTATCCGATATTTTTGAAGCAGAGACAAAAATATCGCTGTTTAGAGAAAATGATGTATCTTGTTCTGGGGAGTTTTACTTTGGATTTTCTTGTTTTAATCACACTAAGTTTAATAAAAAAAATTAAGTAATTTGATTAGATTTTCTTCAAAATTTTGCAAATATGATAAGGTGATTCATATTTCTAGCAACGCATATGTTTTAAAGACTAGTAAGTAAGACTAGTAAGTAAAGACTAGTAAGTAATTTATCATGTTTTGATAATTCGCTCACTTTTAATTGATCAGAAAAAAAACGCAAATAAATATAAGATAAGCAAGAATATTTTTTTAAAACATTTGCGTTAAATCGTTAAATAAATTTGCAGGAACGTAATCCCATTTTGTAACGGTACTAGTTTCGGTTTCCTTACATTTTTAATTTTTCTCACAAATAATGCTCCTACACAACGTAAAATTATATCTATTTTAAGTACAGCTAATATTCAAAATATTAGAATAATTTAGAAAATGTAATAAGAAAAAAATATTTTTCATTTATTTATTTTTGATACTAAGTAAATACAATTAAATTTCTTATAAATTAAATCTGGAATGTTTAGATAAGATTTTAACATTTGCAAAATGTAAAATACAATACAATAAATTATGTACACAGCTTTCTGAAACACATCAAAATATTAAAATAATTTTTAGATTAGTTCAAAGTATTAGAATATTTTATTTTACGCAATAATATTACTTTATGAATATAAAGTAAATGGTAGTTACTATTTTGTAGCATATCCTTTAGCTTTCATAACAGCGTACAGTCGATCTTGCATACTGTATACAAGATATTTACAAACATTTCTATCACTATTAGCCCTAAGAGACTTTATACGGGCTACTAACACAGTTTTACTTGAAAAGGGATTTTCTTGGAGTTTGTTCTTTTTTATACACCATAAGTTTTCGATGGGATTAAGATCTGGTGAGTTTGGTGGCCAAACAAGTACCTTATGTTACGTTGGTGAAATTAATTCTTAGTTGACATCGAGGTAAAGATCTGCATGGGCCGCGATCGGGCCGATTTCCATTAACGGCATTCGGGCCGGGCCGGGCTCAGACCTTACTTCTATGGAGTATTGGGCCGAGCCTAACTTTTTTTTTTTCATACGAAACCGGGACTAATTTCATTCTTCCATGTCTTCACGGAAAAAATAATCAGTTCCGATTGAATCATCCCGTATGAAAATCCTTTTCTCGACGTGGCCAAGTAAGTCTGTTCAAAAATCAGTAAAATTTGGCTTGGTCCAAAAATTTTTGCAAAAAAGGCATATACTAAGCCGTCATTATTCTACAATTAAGAATTAGAATTTATTCTTTTTGAAGTATCGTAGATTTCTAGGCTTATTTAAATAGAGTTAAACACATGAGAAAAAAAAAGCCTGCCTACGACGAAATTTTCTTTTAATTTGAAAACTCGAAATTGCTTTTAAACTTTTTTTAAACTGTTCATCCATGCAAAATGAATACAGTAATACGAGAGAAAAAAAAATGTATTGAACATTTACATCTGCTAAAAAAGGAATGTTTTTTTTTTTTTTTTTTTTTTTTTTTTTTTGCCAATACGATTCCGTCTTAGAAGATTTAACTTTTACCATATATCATTTTATAGATTTTTTGTTTCCATTACATGGAATATGGATTAATAATACTAACGATAACTGAAATACCTACATGTAACAAACAAAGGTTCATTAAAAGCATAAATATAGCAGCCAACGGCACTTCTGCATAAATGGAGACTATAAACATGAAAAAAAAAACACTAAGATAAGTTTTTTTGTTCAGAACTCTTCCTTAAGAGTAAAGATCAATGTCCTGTAGAAATTCGCTTGGGCCGGGCCGGGTTCGAGCCGAAATTTTAACATTTTTTCCGGAGCTGGCCGAGCTCGGAACTTGTTTTTAGCTATTATATCGGGCCGGACCGCTAAATTTTCTCTACGGGCCGTGCAGACCTCTACATCGAGGCATGCATGTTTAGTTCGAATTAACGAAAATTTTTACAATTTACGGTATAAAAACAACGAAATTTCGCAAAAATCGCAAAAAAACGCGAGAAAAATAACGCACATTTTTATGAAATTCGCCGTTTAAAAACCACTAAATTTCCCGAAAAACGCCAAAAAATGCTTTAAAAAAAAGAATTTTTTTTCAATTTGCAGTCAAAAAACCTCAAAATTTCTCAAAAATCGGAAAAAACGCGAACAAACAAACAAACAAACAAAAAAGCGAAATTTTATGAAATTTGCGGTTCATAAACCGCTAAATTTCTCAAAAAAAGAAAAAAAGAAAGAAAAGAAAAGGCTAAAAAAAACGCGAAAATTTTCAAATTTGAAGTCTAAAAACCGAGAAAATTTTCAAAAATCGGAAAAAAGCAATAAAACAAAAAACGCTGATTTTTATGAAATTTTGCTGTTTAATAACAGCTAAATTTCCCGAAAAACGCCAAAAAAAGGTTTAATAAAAAAATCGAAAATTTTCACGATTTGCAGTATAAAAACAGCGAAATTTCGCAAAAATTGCAAAAAATGCAAAAAAAACAATAACAAAGCAGAAAAGCGAAATTTTATGAAATTCACGGTTTAAAAACCGCTAAATTTCTCGAAAAACACCAAAAAATGCTTTTTTAAAGAAAAGGCGAAAATTTTTACAATTTGCAGTATAAAAACAGCGAAATTTCGCAAAAATCGCAAAAAAAAGCGAAATTTTATTCAGGAGTGTAGTAGAACAGGACATTGCAAGAAGAATTTTGAATTGGTTGTTCTAACAAGCATATTTATGAGTGATCCAAATAAGTTGCGATACTAATAAACGTCGCTTGTAATGAGTCAAATAAAGAGCGATTCGTTGCAGATGCTATTATACTCAGTTAGGGATTCAGTAGTGTAGTAGAACGGGACATTGAAATAAACAGGGGGAGGGGATTTGAAACTGAATGTGCGATTGTAATACGCGTATTTTAAAGTGATCCAAATAAGCGGCAAATCGAATAAGAGTCGCTCATAATAACAAAAAAAAAACCCGCGAAAATGTATAAAATTTGCACTCCAGGAGTCGCTAAATTGCACGTGAAAATCACTAAGAAAAGGAGAAAAGAAATAAAAAGGAAATATCCCTAAAATCGCTCTGCCGGAAGCGCTAAATTGCACGAAAAGCGAAAAAATGCTTAAAAAACCCAATAATTCTTAAAATTCGCATTTCAGGAATCGCTAAATTGCACGTAACACGAAAAGACGCTTGAAAACGAAAAATTCATGAAATTCGCAGTCTAGGAACTTCTATATTGCATGAAACAAGCGAAAAACGTTAAAGAGAGAAAAAAAAAAGAAAAAGAAAATAGGAATCCAGAAAATCGCTGTCCAGGAAGCGCTAAATTGTATGAAACTCTTCAAAACCGCAATCTCTAACGCTTAAAAAATTTTAAATTAGAACCCTCGCCCCCTAAAATCCATGAAATTCGTTGTGCAGGATTCACTAAAGTGAAGGAAACTCTTCAAAATGCAGGAATTAAAATGAAAAGTTATTCTAATATAGTGTGCCACCCTTCAAGGGAATAATACAGTAGATGCTGATCCCTCTTTTTAAAAATCTTTGTTAAATTCGATTCAAATAAAGGGCGATTCGTTGAAGATGCTATTATGGTCAGTTCAGGAGTGTAGTAGAACGGGACATTGAAAGAAACGGGAGGGGGGGGGGGGGAGCAATTTGAAACTAAATGTGCGAATGTAAAAAGCATGTTTTGAGAGTGATCCAAATAAGCGGCGAGTCTATTGAGCGTAGCTCGTGATGAGTCTAATAAAGGGAGATTCGTTGCAGTTGCTATTATGCTCATGTAGTGATTCAGGAGTGTAGTAGAACAGGACATAGAAAGAAACGGGGGAAGGGGATTTCAAAAGAAGAAATTTGAATTGGTTGTTCTAACAGGCGTATTTATAAATGATCCAAATAAGCGGCGATGTTAAAATGTGTTGCTCATAATGAGTCTAATAAGGGGGATACGTTGCAGATGCTATTATACTCAGTTAGGGATTCAGGAGTGTAGTAGAACGGGACATTGAAATAAACGGGGGAGGGGATTTGAAACTGGATGTGCTATTGTAATACGCGTATTTTAAAGTGATACAAGTAAGCGGCGAATCGAATAAGAGTCGCTGGTGATGAGTCTATTAAAGAGGGATTCGTTGCAGTTGCTATTATACTCAGTTAGGCATTTAGGAGTGCAGTAGAATCGGACATTGAAAGAAAGGAAATTTCAAAAGAAGAAATTTGAATTGGGCATTCTAACAAGCGTATTTATGTGTGATCCAAATAAGCCGCAATGCTAATAGGCGTTGCTCGTGATGAGTCTAATAAGAGGGGGATTCGTTGCAGATGCTATTATACTCAGTTAGGGATTCCAATGGCCGAGGAGTGTAGTAGAACGGGACATTGGAAGAGAGGGAATTTCAAAAGGCAAAAGGATCTAACAAGGAAGGTCTCCATTGGGGGCATACTCAGAATTTTTTGAAAAAAATACGAATTAAACTACTCATGTAGCTAATAAAGGATCAGTGAAAATTAGCGGCGGAATTACATTATTAGATATATAAAAAAAATAAAATAGTTTGGAATGATTGGCGTGAAAAGCTGAAAGCGAGGCGGAATTTGGCGAGCAGTGCATTTCCTCGCCAAAAGCAGACGATTTTAACGAATCTGAAAATTGATTTTAATTGACTTCACTGTTAAAAATCTGCAGCATTTACTGCAACGTCACTCCACTACTTTTATAGAATATCTCTCTTCTGACCAATGAGAATGCTCCATAGCACGGTAAATTGACCGTGTCATACACTGTTAAAAATCTGCTGCATTTTGTTGCAACGCACTCCACCGCTTGTATATAATATCTCTATTCCAACCAATGAGAAAGCTCCATTTCACGGCCAAGTAACCGTTTTCTATACAAGCAAGGGAGTGCGTTGCAACAAAATGCAGCAGATTTTTAACAGTGTATTTTTCAATTTGGAACAATTTTAATCAGTGTAAATTGTGTTTTAAATGATAAAATATATTAATTTCATTTTGTTATAAGTACATATAAACGTATATGACAAAATTACACTTAAAGTAAAGTAAAAATGCAAAACTAAAATTACTTAAACTAAACTTATTTAAATAAATTGAACATAGAAAGTTTTTTCTTTAAAAAGTAATCGAAGCGTAAAAGCGTATTTTTCAAAATTTTGTTTTTTCGCCAACCGGAGATAAATCGCCAAATAAACGAAATTTTTATTATTTTTTTACGGACGTTATAAGGCGGTTCCGCCGAAATTTTTTTTTATAAACATATATAACTATATGAGAAGAACATTCTGTAATTTTTTCAGATTTTACTGAGTATGCCCGTATGGAGACCTTCCTTGTAAGTGGAGGGAAAAGTGGAAGTTGAGGACTTTTTTTTAGGAAATGAAAATCCCTGCTAGAAAGACATCCCCTAAAATCTTCTCCAAGTGTTCAAGGGTATGTATATGCACTGCCTTTAGGTAGCTAAACTACCTAAAGGCAGTACAGTGTCTAATTTTTTTAACTGCTAACGGCAGCAAGTGCCCAAAGCGGTTGGTTGGTTGAATGAAGTTGCACATTTTTATGAAATTCAGCACTAAATCACTTAATCGGCACTACTTTCGGCATTACTTTTATCACTAAATAATATTTTTTCCTGTCTTCTTCGCTCCATAAACGTCTTCATTTACACCCGGTTCAATCCTATACGCTTTTGTTTTGCAGTCATGAGAGGTTTTATTTTTGATACACGAGATTCAAACTTAAATTTATAGAGACGTCTTAATGCTCTCAATGAAGAAATTTCAACTCTGTCTTCTTTCCATTTTCAGTGCAGGAATCGCACACTTTTAAAACGGTTTTTCTTAACTATACGCTTCAATTTCTTGTCATCTCTAGCAGATATTTTTGCTTTCTGTCGCCTTTTCTGCGATTATTTTGAATTTTTCCATTTCTTAAATATTGTTTTAATATTTTATTAACGCTTGATTGCGAACAATGTAAATAATTTACTATATGACATTGATTTTTACCGTGCCGATGCAAGTGAACCATACGAGGTTTAATAAGTGCAAGCAATAACGACCCATTCTAAGACGAAAAAGCAAACGTACTACAAAAAGAATACTGATTTTAAATAAAATCGTCTGAAATTAATCAGTGATGCCACTAGTTATGATTTAGTGATAATTAAAGGAGAATTAATGTTAAATATTCTAATATGTTGACTTTTCAAAAAAAAAATTCTAATTAATCTTTTTAAAAGCTATATTCATTTTAAGATAGTAAATAAGTTTAATTTACAATAAGTTCTTAATAAAAATATCGTTTGCATATTTGCATTAAAAGACATTAAATTACCTACTGATATTTTCAATTTGTAAAAAAAAAGCAATTTTTCTAATATTTTGAATGTGAGCTGTAGTATATGTTATAATTAAGCATCGACCGAAATAAAACAGAAAGAAATTTCGATAATCTTCCGATTTTCGGTGAAAACGAAAGCGAAAATTTTTTTTAAAGTCATTAATAGACTATATGGCCAAAGGTAACCGGCCATTTACGATTTTTGACATTTTGTGAAATATCTAGAAAAATACGTGAGGAATTACTCTAAAACTCTAAGTGTGAAAACATAATAGTATAGGTCATACATTTCAATGAAGTTTTTTTTTTTTACGAAACTCCCTAGAGGACCGTCAGTTTTTTGATAAAAGCTAAATATATTTCAAGAAAAGCTGTCAAAGTGGGTACTTTTCATGAAATTTCCCGAAGCGATCATGATTAAGCAATTGAGGATGTATTAAAATAACAAATTGATTATTTTATGACTCATTTTTAAATTCAATTTTGCTCTCAAACGCATTCAATTGACAGTTTTTTTTATTTAGGAACTATATAATGTGCAGCATTGGTCGATTCTTTTATAAAGTCAGAATATATTTAAAATGTGTTGTCAAAATGTGCACGCGTACCGAATTTTGTATAAGATGATTCTGAAAAAACCAGTTCTTACAGAAAAATAAAATTTTTTCAAAAGCGGCCAAATGAAGTTGTTAAATTGGGTTTATCTCTAATCATATTTTATATTTTGCTGTTGAAATGAGCACTCTTTGAAATGTACCTCCGCCTATAAACCAACCGACAATTTTTTTTTTTTTTAATGTGCTTTTTTTTTTTTTTTCAAGACTAACGAAAAAGGCTGACAGATTGCATTACAAGTTAGTCTTTTTTCATACCGCTTGAGTTATGGGATGCTGTTTTCGTAATGAAATTGTTGGAAAAGCAAAGAAAGAGCAGCATGTAATTCTAGTTGTACCAGAGAAGACGAACGCGAAGAGTTGTGTGTTGTGATTCTATGTGTTTTTTTAGCCTAGCTTTCTTCTGAGACTACAAAGAAGAGAGGTTGCCTCACTACCTTTTTTGCAGGAGTAGTATTAAATTCAGGGAAAGCGACATTCATCACTGGAGCAATAAAGTGTCCCTTCCCGATAAATTTGAGATTTTGTGTTTTCAATAATCAAAAAAATTTCCCTCTCCTTCGGAACTCTATAATGGCTTTAGCACTGCGCACCATTGAGCACAGATCACCAGAGCCACATAATGCTTTTTTCGTGCTACCTGTATTTGTACATTCAAGCATCACGTGATTCATCCTGTCTTCTTCGTTACCCTCGTTCTCTTCATGATGACGTCAACTGAATGTGAACTAATGACGAATCTACATTTTGAGAAACTTTTATCTATTTCATTTAATTTTCACTGAAGAGTTTCAGATTATCGAAATTTCTAAATGAGTACCACAGCGGTCACTAAAAAACTTGCCTCAAAAAATTTCTGGCTAAGGTTGATTTGTGAAAACCGACAGTATGTGAGTTACCCAATAAGTATTCATCTACTCCATTTTTATCGTTTAGAAGCATATTGTAACAGAATGAAAGGAATCTATGAAGTGTGGAGATAAAAGAAATAAAGCTATTCATAAGATATATATATATATTTATTGACCTTATTTCCTCTGAAAAAAAAAAAAATGTCAGAATGACAGCTTTTTTTCAGCATTTTTTTAACAAGATTTTTAAATTTTATTTTAAAATTTCTATTATTATAACATTCTTAAGAAAATAGATTTATTCAAAGAAAAAAATCTACGACTCATTTAGATAAGATAAAATTTAACATTTTATCTTATGTAAATGAGTCGCAGATTTTTTTTAAAGGGATACATTAAAAGGGTACATTTTAAAGGGTAGATTTTTTTGAAGGGCTTGAAGATAAAATTTTATCTTCAAGCAAACATAAATTTTTAAATAAAAGGAAAACTTTCCTAAAGGACTTAATTTCGATCTTATCTAATTTAGTTCCTCTCAGTAAATAATCAAGGAAACTTTTTTAAACCAAATAACTTAACATAATTGTGAGATAGTAAAGAATAACATAATAATGCCGTGTGTTTAGAAAATCTTATGGACGCACGACTTAATTACCTCTCTTTCAAGGAGGGAGATAACATATCTCTTAGCATACTGATATTATCATTTAATACACACTTTCTACACTAGATCGAGCGTTTGTTGTTATTAAGAGAGCTCATTTGTATGTGAAAATGTAATCTAATATTAATGTTTTGTTGTGAGAGGCTTTAGTTAGGCTTTTCCTATTTTAGTCACACTAGATTAAACAAATTCAAATAATTTGATAGAATTTATAAAAATGTGATAAGGTTTGTTTTAACGCATGCTTTGCATGACATATGCATTTAATAGAAATAATATGTTAGTTGTGTTTAGAGTAAACATTAATTTTTAATTGATTAGATCAAAATACTAGCAAATATGAGATGAGACTATTTTTTTAAACTGTCTATTATAAAACGTTTAATAAAATAGAAAGAATATAATGAATTCACACAAAAGGAGGAACATAACTATTATTTTCTCGGGATTTAAATTTTACCAAAAAATATTAACTTACATACGCGTCGTGTGTAAGTACATCATGAATTTATCATATATATATATATATATATATATATATATATATGCTATTTATTTTATTTACCTTATTTCCTCAGACATGTAAATAAAATGTCGGAATGGCATCTTTCTTTGTTTCTTATTCACAATTTTTTTTTTTTAATTTGTAAATTTCATTTTAAGATTCCTATGATTCTAATAGTCTTAAAAAGTAGATTTGTTCAAAGAAAAAAATATCTACGTCTCATTTACATAAAATAAAATTTAAAAAAATTATCTTCAAGAAAACATAAATTTTTAAATAAAGGAAAAATTTTCTACAGAATTTAATTTCGATGCAATCTTAATACAACTTAATTCAGTTTCTTTCAGTAAATAATCACAGACTTGTTTTAAAACAAAATAACTTAATATGTTTGCCTGATAGTAAATTTCTGAGAATTAGTCTGTAATGCATAAGATACACGCGGCGAGATAATGCTCGTACTTTACCACGAATCCTCCTTAAATTTATCGAGTTACATCAAAATTAAGATGTCTGAAATTACTGTATAAAAGAACATAATAATGCAGCGTGTTTAAAAAAAATCTTATGGACACACGTCTTAATTGCCTATCTTTCAAGAAGGAAGATAAAATATCTCTTAGCATACTGATATCATCATTTAATACACACTTTCTATACTAGATCGAACATTTGTTGTTATTAGGAGAGCTCATTTTTATGTGAAAATTTAGTCTAATAATTATGTTTTATTGTGAATGGCTTTAGTTAAGCTTTTTCTATTTTAATTACTCTACATTAAACAAGTTCAAATAATTTGATAGAATTTTTGAAAATGTGATAAGTTTTGTTTTGATCCATGTTTTGCACAATAGATATATTTAACAGAAATAAATAATTCGTTGTGTTTAGAATGAAGATTTATTTTTAATTGGTTAGTATAAAATACAAGTAAACATGGCATGAGAAATTTTTTTTTAGTATATTTAGTATATTCATTATTAAATGCTTCATGAAATTGAAATTATATAATGAATTCAAACAAAAAAAGGAGATAACTGTTATTTTCTTAGTTGTTAAATTTTAACAAATATATTAACTTAAATATGCAACGTATGTAAGTATGTCATGAATCTACACGCAACGTATATATAGTAAACATCGTAAGTTTTGTGACTTAAAAGTATATTGTATGTATTATAAAACATATAAAATGGACAAAGATGTCTGTATATAAGCTTTGATGTGTGTAAGTGTGAAAGTGATATATTAAGTATAAAGATAAAAAAAATATAATGTATTTTAAAATAAACAGAAACTATTTATTTAAATCACACTGTAAAAAAAAATCTGTAAAGGTACTAAACATTTTCTAGGAAACTGAGATTCCAAGAACTTTTCATGTAACGCTAACAGGAAAAATCCATGTAACCGATTCTAAAACTTGAGTTTTTGTTGTTACCGTTACAGGAAAAGTTCTTGGAATCCCAGTTTCCTAGATAAAGTATAGTACCTTTACAGATTTTTTTTTACAGTGCACTCCATTATAGAGAGTATATGACAAAACAATAAATTAATAATCATAACAAAGTAATAAATAAATAAATAAATAGTAAGTAAATAATCATAAGCACTTTTTTTAATCAAATAACTTAATATATTTGTCTGATAGTAAATTTCTGAGAAATAGTCTGTAATGCAAAAGATACACGCGGCGAGATAGTGCTTCGTACTTTACCAGGAATTCTCCTTAAAGATATCGTTTTGCATCAAAATTAATTACTGAAAGAAATTTAGACAATCTTATGGAAGCACGACTTAATTACCTCTCTTTCAAGGAGGGAGATAAAATATCTCTTAGCATACTGATATCATCATTTAATACACACTTTCTGTACAAGATCGAGCATTTGTTGTCAGTGAGAGAGCTCATTTGTATGTGAAAATGTAATCTAATATTAATGTTTTGTTGTGAATAGCCTTAGTTAAGCTTTTCTTATTTTAGTCACACTAGATTCAAATAATTGATAGAATTTCTGAAAATGTGATGAAGTTTGTTTTGACACATGTTTTGCATAACGTATAAATTTAAAAGGAATAAGTAATTAGTTGTGTTTAGAATAAACATTTATTTTTAATTTGTTACAATATAATACAAGTAAATATGACGGGAGAATTTTTTTTAAAGATGTCCATTATAAAACGTTTAATAAAGTTGAAAAAATATTATGAATTCTTAGAACAGAAGGAGCATAGCTCTTATTTTCTTGGGATTTAAATTTTACCAACTAATATTAACTTACATACGCAACGTAGGCATGTACATCATGAAACTATAAGCAACGTATTGATTGTAAGTATAGTAAGTTTTATAACTTAAAAGTAAATTCTATGAATTATAAGTTGTATAAAATGTACGGATATGCCTGTAAGCTTCGATTTGTGTCAGCATGAAAGTAATGTATTAGGTGAAGAAATAAAAACTCAAACGTATTAAAAAAAATTATTATTTATCTAAATCACTCTGTTATACTGAGTATATGAAATATGATAAAGAGGGAAATTTCTGCGCATTTTTTGCAGCATTACTTTCTATTTACAAAATACATAATCTTTAATTTAAATTTGTTTTGGTTAAATACTGCAAAAATTTTAAATAATCACTTTCTACACTGTAAAAAAAAAAAAAAAAAAAAAAAAAAAAAAAAAAAAAAAAAAAAAAAAAAATCTGCAAAGGTACTAAACCTTTTCTAGGAAACTGGGATTCCAAGAACTTTTCCTGTAACGGTAACAGCAAAAATTCAAGTTTCAGAATCGATTACATGATTTTTTCCAATTATCATTACATAAAAAGTTCTTGAAATCCCAGTTTCCTAGAAAACGTTTAGTACCTTTACAGATTTTTTTTTCAGTGTACTAAGTATAGAGTTAAAGAAACACAATATTTATAAATTATATATATTCACCAACCTTATTCCCTCTGACACATAAATAAAATGTCAGAATTGCTATTATTCCTTGCTTCTTTCACACTGTAAAAAAAATTCAAGAGGTTACTAAAAATTTCTTAGTAAATTTATATTCCACAGAATTTTTTAGTAACCATTACAAACTTTTTTTTGCAAGTGAAACAAACATTTCTTTTGTAAACTGAACAAATGAATTTTTTGTATAACTAACTTAAAACTTTTTAGTATGAGCCACCAATCAAATTTTAGTAATAGCTCCAAAATTATTTTTAGTAACCATTACGTGTGCCCGAAGGGCAGGAGCTTCCTTCGAGCTGCATCCGGTGGGTAAAAAGAGAGATTTCTGAAACGGTGAAAAAAGAGATTTCTGAAAGGGAAGATTTTCGGTAAAGCCGTAATAGATGGCAGCACCAAACATTGCTACCTACTCTATTTTGACATGTTTCTAAAGGGGAGGGAAAGTTCAGAGATCATTACCCATAGTAACTACTACGACAGGATTTTCATAATCCCTTTATTTACATTCGATGCATATTTGGCGGAGGCCAACATCGAACCCAGGTACTTTCAGCCTGGAGTTCGGTGCTATGACCACTAGCCTATCAGTGCCACACCAAGTGAGTTTTAGTAATAGCTATTAAAAATGTATAACTATTAACTCTATTCGTTGTTAGCTTTTTTCTAGTAATTCTTACAGATTCCTTGTAACCGAGTAAGATTACTAAAAATTTTTTAGTAATTACAAGGATTACTAAAATATTTTTAGTAGATCGACCCTTTTTTTTACAGTGCATATAGTAACTATTTTACAATATTTTTAAATTTTATTATAAAATTTCTATGATTCTAAAAAGGAGACTTGTTCAAAGAAAAAAAAAATTCTACAATTCATTTACAATAAAAAAAATTTAAAAGATTATCTTCGAGCAACCATAAATTTTTAAATAAAGGGAAATTTTTATAGCAGACCATAATTTCGGTATAATCTTAATACCACTTAATTGAGTTTCTCTCAATAATAGTAAAAACTTTTTTTAAATCAAATATCTTAATATACTTGTCTAATAGTAAATTTCTGAGAATAAGTCTTTTATGCAAAATATACACGCGGCGAGATAATACTGGTATTTTACCGTAATTCCCCTTAAATTTATCGTTTTGCATCAAAATTTTGATCTCTGAAATTACTGATGGAGAGAACTGCCGTGTGTTTAGACAATCTTATGGAAGCACGACTTAATTACCTCTCTCTAAAGGAGGGAGATAAAATATCTCTTAACATACTGCTAAATCATTTACTACACGTTTTCTGTACAAGATCGAGTGTTTGTTGTTATTTCTATGTGAAAATGTAATCTAATATTAATGTTTTGTTGTGAATGGCTTTAGTTAGGCTTTTTCTATTTTAATTACACTAGATTAAACAAGTTCAGATATTATGATAGAATTTCTGAAAATGTGATAAGGTTTGTTTTGACACATGCTTTGCTTAATAGATGTATTTAATAGAAATAAGTAATTAGTTGTGTTTAGAATAAACATTTATTTTTAATGAGTTAGTATAAAATGGAAGCAAATATAATATGAGAATGCTGCTTTATATATACCGGGTGTCCAGTAAATGACTGACCCATTTTGAATGTAAATAACAAAAAAGACTGTTTGAGATAAAAATGCGCGGCTTGCTGTATTGTTATTAGAATATAAATAAATTTTAAACTATGCACTTTGTTAATGTAATATAATAATATTTAAAATAATATCTCAGTCTCAAGACTGAGGAGGTGAAGTATAATACAGATGGTTCAATCAAAACTATTATTTTAAATCACTTTCCAACCAACGTACCCTATTTCTGAAGCTGATTCGAGAGTCGACTCAACATATAGATTCAGATTCGACAACATATAGATTCAGATTCGACAACATATAGATTTGGATTCAGCCGAAAATCTCATATTTATGAAAATTAGAGTCATGTCTGTATTCAAACAGCGTGTTACCGCCAGCGCGATATTTTTTTCCCGAAATTTGAACTATATTAAGAAAGTACATGTTTAAAAATTTATTGATTTTCTAATAACAATACCGTAAACCGCGCATTATTATCTCAAACCGTTTATTTGTTATTTAAGTTCAAAATGGGTCATTTATTTACTGGACACCCGGTATATCCATTATAAAAGTTTAATAAAATTGAAAGTATATAATGAATTCATACAAAAGAAGGAGCATAGCTGTTATTTTCTCGGGATTTAAATTTTACCAAGAAATATTAACTTACATACGCAACGTGTGTAAGTACGTCATGAATTTATCAGATATATATACTATTTTTTTATTATTTATCTTATTTCCTCTGACATGTAAATAAAGTGTCAAAATGGCATCTTTCTTTGTTTCTTATTCACAATTATTTTTTACAAGATTTTTAAATTTTATTTTAAGATTCCTATTACTCTAATACTGTTAAAAAGAAGATTTGTTCAATAAAAGAAAATTCTATGCCTCATTTACATAAATTATTTTTTTAATTATCTTCAAGCAAACATAAATTTTTAAATAAAGAGAAAATTTTCTAACAGAACTTAATTTCGATGCAATCTTAATATCACTTAATTCAGTTTGTCTCAGTTTTTTTTAAATGAAATAACTTAATATACTCGTCTGGTAGTAAATTTCTGAGAATTAGTCTGTAATGTAAAACGCGGCGAGATAATATCCGTACTTTACCAGGAATCCTCCTTAAATTTATCATTTTGCATCAAAATTAAGATATCTGAAATTACTTGAAGAAAGAACATAAATTTGCCGTGTGTTTAGACAATCTTACGGAAGCACGCCTTAATTACCTCTCTGTCAAGGAGGGAGATAAAATATCTCTTACCATACTAATATCATCATTTAATACACATTTTCTACACTAGATCGAGCATTTGTTGTTATCAAGAGAGCTCATTTCTATGTGAAAATGTAATCTAATATCAATGTTTTGTTGCGAATAGCTTTAGTTAAACTTTTCTTATTCTAATCACCCTAGATTCAAATAGTTTGAGAGAATTTCTGAAAATGCGACAATGTTTGTTTTGACGCATGTTTTTCATAACGTATATATTTAAAAGAAATAAATAATTAGTTGTGTTTAGAATAAACATTTCTTTTTAATTGGTTGCAATATAATACAAGTCAATATGACAGGAAAATTTGTTTAATATGGCTATTATAAAATGTTTAATAAAATTGAAAGAATATTGTGAATTCTTAGAACAGAAGAAGAATAGCTGCTATTTGCTTGGGATTTAAATTTTACCAACTAATATTAACTTACATACGCAACGTAGGCAAGTACATCATGAAACTATAAGCAAAGTATTGATTGTAAGTATTGTAAGTTTTATAACTTAAGATTCTATGTATTATAAGTACGAAGTATAAAAAATGCATAAAATGTACGAAGATGCCTATACGCGTCGATTTGTGTCAGTATGAAAGTAATCTATTAAGTGAATAGATAAAAACTCTAACGTATTTTAAAAAACAAGTAATTATTTATTTTAATCACTCTGTTATACTGAGTATACGAAATATGTTAAAGAGGCAATTATCTGCGCCCTTTTCGCAGCATTATTTTCTATTTACAAAATGCATTATCTTTAATTTAAATTTGTTATGGTTAAATACTGCAAAAATTGAAAATAATTATTTTCTACAAAGTATAGGGTTAAAGAAATAAAGTATTTATAAATTATGTATATTTATTTACCTTATCCCCTCTGACACGTAAATAAAATGTCAGAATTGCTATAATTCCTTGTTTCTTATACATAGTAATTTTTTTACAAGATTATTAAATTTTATTATAAGATTCCTATGATTCTAACATTCTTAAAAAGGAGACTTGTTCAAAGAAAAAAAATTAATTCCACAATTTACATAAAATAAAATTTAAAAAGATCATCTTCGAGCAAACATAAATTATTAAATAAAGGGAAAATTCTTTAATAGAGCATAATTTCGATGTAATCTTAACACCACTTAATTCAGGTTCTCTCAATAAATATTAGTAAAAACTTTCTTTTTAACCGAATAACTTAATATACTTGCCTGATAGAAAATTTCTGAGAATAAGTCTTTTATGCAAAAGATACACGCGGCGAGATAATACTGGTATTTTACTAAAAGTCCTCCTTAAATTTATCGTTTTGCATCAAAATTAAGACCTCTGAAATTACTGGTAGAAAGAACATAATGTGCCGTGTATTTAGAAAATCTTATGGGCGCACGACTTAATTACCTCTCTTTCAAGGAGGAAGATAAAATATCTCTTAGCATACTGATATCATCATTTAATATGCACTTTCTATACTAGATCGAGCATTTGTTGTTATTAAGAGAGCTCATTTATATGTGAAAATGTAAATTATATTAATGTTTTGCTGTAAATAGCCTTAGTTAAGCATTTCCTGTTTTAATCACACTAGATTAAACGACTTCAGATAGTTTGATAGAATTTCTGAAAATGAGATAAGATTTCTTTTGACGCATGTTTTACATAATATATGTATTTAATAGAAATAAATAGTTTGCTGAGTTTAGAATAAACATTTATTTTTAATTGATCAGAGTAAAATACAAGCATATATAATATGAGGATATTTTTTATTATACCTCTTATAAAACATTTAGTAAAATTGAAAGAATATAATGAATTTATAAAAAAGAAGGAGCATAGCTGTTATTTTCTGAGGATTTAATTTTTTCCAACCAATATTAACATATGTATGCTACACTGTAAGAACGTTATGAATCTAAGTGTAACATATGGATTGTAAGTATTGTAAGCCTTAATGACTTAAAAATATGTTGTATGCATTATACGTTACATAAAATATACGAAAATGCCTGCATGTAAACTTTGATGTATATCAATATGAAAGTAATCGATTAAATGTAGAAATAAAAATTCATAAATCAATTAAATTAATCTTTAATTTATGTTTTTTATGGTTTAATACTGTAAACTCTGATACTAAATTTCAAAAGATGCATGATCCTAGTTTATATTTTACTAAAAAACTTCGTTAAATTTATGGAATTGCATCAAAAATTAAGATATTTTAAATTCCGCAAAGAAAGAATATATATATAGTGTATTTAGGAAATCTTACAAATGCACGATCTAATAACTTTTCTTTGGATAGTTAAGATAAAATATCGTTATCATATAAATATTATCCTTCAGGCAAAACTTTCTGTACCAGATCGATTTTCTGGTTTTATCAAGAAAGTAAATTTATACGAAATACTATCATTTAATATCTGTTTTGATTCAGTTTTGTTTATGTTTTTTCTATTTTAACCACACTACATTAAATGTGTGAATTATGTTTACATAACTAACATGTTAAATTGAGTAGTAATTTATATGGAAGTAAATTAAATTTATGTAAAATGCCTAAAGAATTTTATGATTGTAACTTTTTAAGACTATTTCTTAGATTAAACTATTAAAAAATCTCCCTGCAAGTCATTATTTTATCAAGTATCTTCCTTAAATTTATCGTTTTCTATCGAGAATTAAGATCTTAAGAAACTTATTACGGGAATAAAATAAACAATATGTTGTCTGTTTAGAAAAAATTATGAGGTGCACAATCTAAATTCCTCTCTTTCAAGGAGAAAGATAAAATAGCTCTTAGTATATACTGAGTTCATCATTTATAAATATTTTAGACACAAAATCGAGTTTTCGATATTATTAAAAAAGTAATTTGTGTGAAATACAATCTATTATTTATGTATCATTCTAGATAATTTTACTTAGGTTTTCCTATTTTAATTACTCTAGAGTATCTAACTTTAAAGTAATTTGATTGGACTTTTGCTAAATTATGCAATTGTGGTGTGATTTTTTTTTTCATTCCATGTTTTTGGATAAAGTATATATTTCGAAGAATTAAATAATGAATTGTGTAGAAAAAATGTTTATTTTTAGTCGAGTACAAATACATTTCAAATAAACATCATTTTAGAGTAATTATTATTATTTATGAAATTCTTAATTTAAATTTATTAACAAAAATTAAACGAAAAAATGTCGGAAATGTATTAAAAAATCCAAATAGAAATAAAACTAAAGAAAAAATTAAAAGGAGAATGCATAAAACTTACTTAATGCATTTCAAAGGAGAAAATGTTAAAGTTCGTATAGTTTCTTCCTTAATGGTATATATGGGTATTTTTGGCCAATTTATTAGCTTATTTTATAATAAAGGGTGGAACATAAAGATCTCCCCATTTTAAGAGGTCAATAAAAATATTTCGCACATTGAAAACATCTATTTTATGTGTACATTTGGAAAGAATAATGTTTGACGTTTATTAATTTTTACAATCTGTAATTTTTGTTATTAATTTTGAGGTTTTATTGTACAAAATATGATATCGTCCCATGCAGCAGCATGTAATTTTTTCCTGTGGCGTTACCTGAAGGGTAAAGTTTATACACATAAACCTAAGTCCTAAGACACGCGACGAACTGAAGGGTGTTATCCGATTTGAAATTGCAGCAATTCTTCTAACAATGGTGCAAAAATTACATTGAATTTCCGGGATAGACTTCACAAGTGTATAGAGATCGAAGGAAAACATTTAGACGGTATCATTCTTCGTACAACAAAACCTCAAAATTAATAGAAAAATTGTTACAGATTATAAAAATTAATAAATGGCAAACATTATTCTTTCCGAATGTAAACATAAAATATTTGATTTCAACAAGGCGACAAACCAGTTACATTTGGCGCCCAGGGGTGAAAAAGTGTTACCATTTGACACCCGCGGGATTGAAATGTGTTTGGGGTGCCGTTTGATTTCTCACTGGCTGATTCACGCTAATTAGGGTGCCGCGCAATGTATTCACCGTTGGAAGATTCTCACCCCTTAGTCATTTGCCCATACTCTGTAAAGTGTATAATTGCCCTTCAACTCGCCGTCACTAGTGGACCAAAACAGCAATTTCTCCCTACAATGACTATCACCGCTATGCGCTATCCCAATTTCGTTTCGAACTTTGGATGGCTAACTTTTGGCAAGCTTTTTGATATAAAGCAACTTTTGAATTTTAGGACATTTAAAAATTTTAGGGAGACTTTGAAGGTGAGCTCGATGGCCGAGCGGTTAGAACGTGGAGATTGCAATCAGACGTTGTGGGTTCGAAAGCTTCGAGGGCCAAAAGTCGGTTTGTATATATTTTTTTATTATTGGGCACTCTGTATTAAGGGTGTCATCTTTTCACCCTAATTAAAGGTGTCATTCTGGCTCCTTTAGGGGTGTCACCAGTGAGACAAGCCTTTCACCCCTAAAAGGTGCAATGTCTCACAATTAGTTTTAACAGTGAATGTCCTATATATTTTTACTGGCCTCTTAAAATGGGGAGATCTTTATGCTACACCCTGTATCATGTGTTTCCTTTTAATGTATACTTTGCCATTTAGTTTGCACATGTACTTTCCCGTGCCTTTATGTATGTACAGGTATACTTATTGCCATTAATGACCGGATACTTTCAATTTTGGACATTTTGTTGAATATTTAAAAAAGTACTTTTCAAATTCTTCTTGAACTTCAGGTTCATAAAGGATATGTATGACTTCATATTAATCAACGTCCAGTTCATAAGGAGAGCATTTAGGGGTCCGACAAAAATGTACAGAATGATAGTAATATTTGCGATCACCCTGTACATTGAAACGCACGAAATGATCTATCGCTGCCGATATAGATACTGTAGAATACATCCATTGATTTTTGTAAGAATTGTACGCATATAAATTGAGCTATAGTGATTTTTTTTAAGTTAAAAAAATCTTTCATGTTTTTTGCCTATATCATGCAGGGTTGGCTATCAATCAAATTTAACGCAAGTTTCAGAAAAATTGGTAAACCGTACTAGAAACAATCTAGTGCAAATGGAATAAAAGTACATTACATAGTTTATGAAATATAAGTAGTTGTATAAAATAACTTTTATCTGAACGTACGCAAACAAAAATTGTTTTAGAAAATCAGCCTATGGAGACACTTATAAAGAAATCAAATATCGAAAAATTAAAAAATATATTTTTTCGATGGTACAAGGCCGACATTGGACATACGGGCAGAGTGATATTTTGAATATATATATATATATATATTATGGGGGGGGGGATCTTAGACCATTAAAATCTGAAAATCTGTCAAAAACCGGAAGTGGAGATAAATTTCGATTACAATGTTCTGTTCTATTAAAAATGGGAAAAAATAAAAATATGCAATTTAAGCAAGGAAAACGACAAAAAGACAATTCATCAAAAGTCTCCGATTTTTTTTTTTTTTTTTTTTTTTTTTTTTTAAAGAGAAAAACAACTGCAGCTATTCTATCGAAAACAATTGCAGTTCACTGCAATTATAACTACATAACCATTTATTTCCATTTTAAGAACAGACTATTGTTGCATTGTTTAGTGTTTGAATGTATCTGTGCTGCATTAAGAAAAATTGACGATGCAAAACTGCCAAATGGGTGGGGCGAACTTAAATAAAAAAAATAAGTGTTTGTTGTGTTACATAAACTTCGTTACAAAAGAAAGGTTTTTGTAATGATACACAGACAAAAAATAAAATTTACTTCTTATGTATTTTTTTATAATAGGGCATACCTTTTATAATAGGCCATACTCTTCATTTATCAATATTTCCTTCCACGATTACTTCCGTTTCCTTTCAAACTTCTTCTTCATTTACGGTTCAGAGAGATGCATATTTTTAGCTTTTCTTTTAAAAATATCAATATCTGAAAGAAAAGTTTTTGTTATGAAATACAGACAATAAATAAAATTTACTTCTGTAATCTTTATAAAAGGACATACCTCAGATATTTATCCGTTCTTCAGATTCATCTATTGTCAATATTTCCTTCCACGGTTACTTCTGTTTCCTTTCATAATTCTTCTTCATTAAAGGATCGGAGAGATGCATATCTTTAGCTTTTCTTTTATAAACATCCATTTATCAAAGAAAAGATTTGTTATGATACACTGACAATAAATAAAATTTAGTTACCTACTTTTAATAGCAGGAACCTACGTCCGATATTTAACCGTTCTTCAGATTCATCTATTTTTAATATTTCCTTCTAAGGTTACTTCTGTTTCTTTTCATACTCCTTCTTCATTAAAGGATCGGAGAGATGCATATTTTTAACTTTCCTTTTAAAAATATTCATACCCGAAAGAAAAGTATATGTTATGATACACTGACAATAAATAAAATTAAGTTCTCTACCCTTTATAGCAGGACATACCTCCGATAGTTATCCGTTCTTCAGATTCTTCTATTGTCAATATTTCCTTCCTCTTTCCTTCCATGGTTACTTCTGTTTCCTTTCATATTTCTTCTTCATTAAAGGATCGGAGAGATGCATATTTTTAGATTCTCTTCTTAAAATATCCACACCTGAAAGAAAAGTTTATGTTATGATAAACTGACAATAAATAAAATTAAATTCTCTACTATTTATAGCAGAACATACCTCCGATATTTATCCGTTCTTCAGATTCTTCTATTGTCAATATTTCCTTCCTCGTTCCTTCCACGGTTACTTCTGATTCCTTTCATACTTCTTCATCATTAAAGGATCGGAGGGATGCGTATTTTTAGCTTTCCTTTAAAAAATATTCATGCCTGAAAGAAAAGTTTATGTTATGATACACTGACAATAAATAAAATTAAATTCTCTACTATTTATAGCAGAACATACCTCCGATATTTATCCGTTCTTCAGATTCTTCTATTGTCAATATTTCCTTCCTCGTTCCTTCCACGGTTACTTCTGATTCCTTTCATACTTCTTCATCATTAAAGGATCGGAGGGATGCGTATTTTTAGCTTTCCTTTAAAAAATATTCATGCCTTAAAGAAACGTTTATGTTATGATACACTGACAATAAATAAAATTAAGTTCTCTACTATTTATAGCAGATCATACCTCCGATATTTATCCGTTCTTCAGATCCTTCTATTGTCAATATTTCCTTCCTCGTTCCTTCCACGGTTACTTCTGATTCCTTTCATACTTCTTCATCATTAAAGGATCGGAGGGATGCGTATTTTTAGCTTTCCTTTAAAAAATATTCATGCCTGAAAGAAAAGTTTATGTTATGATACACTGACAATAAAAAAAATTAAATTCTCTACTATTTATAGCAGAGCCTACGTCCGATATTTAACCGTTCTTCAGATTCGTCTATTTTCAATATTTCCTTCCGAGGTTACTTCCATGGTTACTTCTGTTTCCTTTCATACTTCTTCTTCATTAAATGGTCGGAGAGATGCATATTTTTAGATTCTCTTTTAAAAATATCCACACCTGAAAGAAAAGTTTATGTTATGATACACTGACAATAAATAAAATTAAATTCTCTGCTATTTGTAGCAGAACCTACGTCCGATATTTAACCGTTCTTCAGATTCATCTATTTTCAATATTTCCTTCCGAGGTTACTTCCATGGTTACTTCTGTTTCCTTTCATACATCTTCTTCATTAAAGGATCGGAGAGATGCATATGTTTAGCTTTCCTTTTAAAAATATTCATACCTGAAAGAAAAGATTTTGTTATGATACACTGACAACAAATAAAATTAAGTTCTCTCAGGACATACCTCCGATATCCGTTCTTCAGATTTTTCTATTGTCAATATTTCCTTTCTCTTTCTTTCCACGGTTACTTCTGTTTCCTTTCATAATTCTTCTTCACTAAAGGATCGGAGAGATGCATATATTTAGCTTTTCTTTTGAAAATATCCATTCCTGAAAGAAAAGTTTTTTATGATACACTGACAATAAATAAAATTTAGTTATCTACTCTTTATAGCAGGAACCTACGTTCGATATTTAACCGTTCTTCACATTCATCTATTTTCAATATTTCTTTCCACGGTTACTTCTGTTTCCTTTCATACTTCTTCTTCATTAAAGGATCGGAGAGATGCATATTTTTAGCTTTTCTTTTAAAAATATCCATTCCTGAAAGAAAAGATTTTGATATGATACACTGACAATAAATAAAATTAAGTTGTCTACTGTCTATAGCAGGACATACCTCCGATATTTATCAATTCTTTAGATTCTTCTATAGTCAATATTTCCTTACTCATTCCTTCCACGGTTACTCCTGTTTCCTTTCATAATTCTTCTTCATTAAAGGATCGGAGAGATGCATATCTTTAGCTTTTCTTTTAAAAATATCTATTCCTGAAAAAAAAGATTTTGTTATGATACACTGACAATAAATAAAATTACGTTATCTACTGTTCATAGCAGGACATATCTCCGATATTTATCCGTTCTCCAGATTCTTCTATTGTCAATATTTCCTCTTTCTTTCCTTCCACGGTTACTTCTGTTTCCTTGCATACTTCTTCTTCATTAAAGGATCGGAGAGATGCATATTTTTAGCTTTTCTTTTAAAAATATTCATGCCTGAAAGAAACGATTTTGTTATGATACACTGACAATAAATAAAATTAAATTCTCTACTGTTTATAGCAGGACATACCTCCGATATCCGTTCTTCAGATTCTTCTATTGTCAATATTTCTTTCATTTTTCCTACCACGGTTACTTCTGTTTCCTTTCATAACTTTTCTTCATTAAAGAATCGGAGAGATGCATATTTTTAGCTTTCCTTTTAAAAATATTCATACCTGAAAGAAAAGTTTTTGTTATGATACACGGATAATAAATATAATTAAGTTCTCTACTATTTATAGCAGAACATACCTCCGATGTTTATCCGTTCTTCAGATTCTTCTATTGTTAATATTTCCTTCCTCTTTCCTTCCACGGTTACTTCTGTTTCCTTTCTTTTTTCTTCTTCATTAAAGGAACGGAGAGATGCATATTTTTAGCTTTCCTTTTTAAAATATCCATTCCTGAAAGAAAAGTTTTTGTTATGATACACTGACAATAAATAAAATTAAGTTCTCTACCCTTTATAGCAGCACATACCTCCAATATTTATCCGTTCTATAGATTCTTCTATTTTCAATATTTCCTTCACGGTTACTTCTATTTCCTTTCACATATATTCTTCATTTACGGATCGAAGTGATGCATATTTTTAGAGCTTTTCTTTTAAAAATATTGGTACCTGAAAGAATAGTTAGTGTTATGATAAACTGACGGTAAATAAAATTAAGTTCTCTACTGTTTTTAACAGGACATACCTCGATATCCGTTCTTCAGATTCTTCTATTGTCAATATTTCTTTCCTTTTTTCCTTCCACGGTTACTTCTGTTTCCTCCTTTCATACATTTTCTTCAATAAACGATCGGAGAGATGCATATTTTTAGCTTTCCTTTTAAAAATATCCATACGTAAAAGAAAAGATTTGTTATGATTCACTGACAAAAAATAAAATTAACTTCTCTAATTTTTATAGCAGGACATACCTCGATATCCGTTCTTCACATTCTTCTGTTATCAATATTTCCTTCCTCTTTCTTTCCACGGTTACTTCTGTTTTCTTTCATACTTCTTCTTCATTAAAGGATCGGAGAGATCTAAATTTTTAGCTTTCCTTTTAAAAATATGAAAAATATGAAAGAAAAGTTTTTGTTATGATACACTGACAATAAATAAAATTAAGTTCTCTACTCTTTATAGCAGGACATACCTCCGATTTTTATCCGTTCTACAGATTCTTCTATTGTCAATATTTCCTTCCGAGGTCACTTCCGTTTCCTTTCATATTTCTTCTTCATTAAAGGATCGGAGAGATGCATATTTTTAGATCCTCTTTTAAATATATCCAAACCTGAAAGAAATGTTTTTGTTATGATACACTGAAAATAAATAAAATTAAATTCTCTACACTTTATAGCAGGACTTACCTTCGATATTTATCCGTTCTTCAAAATCTTCTATTGTCAATATTTCCATCCTCTTTCCTTCCACTGTTACTTCTGTTTCCTTTCATATTTCTTTTTCTTTAAAGGATAGGAGAGATGCATATTTTTATCATTCCTTTTTAAAATATCCATTCCTGAAAGAAAATTTTTGTTATGATACACTAAAAAAAATTACTTATATACTCTTTATAGCTGGAACCTACCTCCGATATTTAACCGTTCTTCAGATTCATCTATTTTCAATATTTCCTTCCGAGGTTACTTTTGTTTCCTTTCATACTTCTTCTTCATTAAAGGATCGGAGAGATGCATATTTTTAGATCCTCTTTTAAATATATCCATACCTGAAAGAAATGTTTTTGTTATGATACACTGAAAATAAATAAAATTAAGTTGTCTACTCTTTATAGCAGGACTTACCTCCGATATTTATCCGTTCTTCAGATTCTTCTATTTTTAATATTTCCTTCCTCTTTCCATCGGCGGTTACTTCTGTTTCCTTTCATACTTCTTCTTCATTAAAGGATCGGAGAGATGCGTATTTTTAGCTTTCATTTAAAAAATATTCATACCTGATAGAAATGTTTTTGTTATGATACTCTGACAATATATAAAATTAAGTTCTCTACTCTTTATAGCAGGACATACCTCCGATATTTATCCATTCTTCAGATTCTTCTATAGTCAGTATTTCCTTCCTCATTCCTTCCATGATTACTTCTGTTTCCTTGCATACTTCTTCTTCATTAAAAGATCGGAGAGATGCATATGTTTAGCTTTCCTTTTAAAATATCCACACCTGAAAGAAAAGTTTTTGTTATGATACTCTGACAATATATAAAATTAAGTTCTCTACTCTTTATAGCAGGACATACCTCCGATATTTATCCTTTCTTTCAGATTCTTCTTTTGTCAATATTTCCTTTCACTTTCCTTCCATGGTTACTTCTGTTTCCTTGCATACTTCTTCATCATTAAAGGATCGGAGAGATGCGTATTTTTAGCTTTCCTTTAAAAAATATTCATACCTGAAAGAAAAGTTTTTGTTAATATACACTGACAATAAATAAAATTAAGTTATCTCAGGACATATGTCCGATATCCGTTCTTCAGATTCTTCTATTGTCAATATTTCCTTCCTCTTTTCTTCCACGGTTACTTCTATTTCCTTTCATATTTCTTCTTCATTAAATGATAGGAGAGATACATAGTTTTAGCATTCCTTTTAAAAATATTCATACCTGAAAGAAAAGTTTTGTTATGATACATTGACAATAAATAAAATTAAGTTCTATACTCTTTGTAATAGGACTTACCTCCAATATTTATCAGTTCTTCAGTTTCTTCTCTAGTCAACATATTATTAATCTTTTCTTCAGTGGTTACATCTGTTTCCTTTTAAACTTCATCTTCATTTACGGTTCGGAGAGATGCATTTTTTTAGTTTTTCTTTTAAAAATATCTATATCTGAAAGAAAACTTTTTGTTATGAATCACTGACAATAAATAAAATTTACTTCTCTACTCTTTATAATAGGACATACCTCCGATATTTATCCGTTTTTCAGATTCATCTATTGTCAATATTTCATTCCACGGTTACTTCTATTTTCTTTCATAATTCTTCTTCATTAAAGGATCGTAGAGATGCATATCTTTAGCTTTTCTTTTAAAAATATCCATTCCTGAAAGAAAAGTTTTTTTATGATACACTGTCAATAAATAAAATTTAGTTATCTACTCTTTATAGCAGGAACCTACGTTCGATATTTAACCGTTCTTCACATTCATCTATTTTCAATATTTCCTTCCACGGTTACTTCTATTTCCTTTCATATATATTCTTCATTTACGGATCGAAGTGATGCATATTTTTAGAGCTTTCCTTTTAAAAATATTCATACCTGAAAGAAAAGTTTTTGTTATGATACACTGACAATAAAAAAATTAAGTTCTCTACTCTTTATAACAAGACATACCTCCGATATATATCCGTTCTACAGATTCTTCTATTGTCAATATTTCCTTTCACGGTTACTTCTGTTTCCTTTCATATATATTCTTCATTTACGGATCGAAGTGATGCATATTTTTAGAGCTTTCCTTTTAAAAATATTCATACCTGAAAGAAAAGTTTTTGTTATGATACACTGACAATAAAAAAATTAAGTTCTCTACTCTTTATAACAAGACATACCTCCGATATATATCCGTTCTACAGATTCTTCTATTGTCAATATTTCCTTTCACGGTTACTTCTGTTTCCTTTCATATATATTCTTCATTTACGGATCGAAGTGATGCATATTTTCAGAACTTTCCTTTTAAAAATATTCATACCTGAAAGAATAGTTTTTGTTATGATACACTGACAGTAAATAAAATTAAGTTCTCTACTGTTTTTAGCAGGACATACCTCGATATCCGTCCTTCAGATTCTTCTATTGTCAATATTTCTTTCCTAATTCCCTTCCACGGTTACTTCTGTTTCCTTTCATATCTTTTTTTCATTAAAGGATCGGAGAGATGCATATTTTTATCTTTCCTTTTAAAAATATTCATACCTGAAAGAAAAGTTTTTGTTATGATACACTGACAATAAATAAAATTAAGTTCTCTACTCTTTGTAGCAGGTCATACCTCCGATATTTATCCGTTCTACAGATTCTTCTATTGTCAATATTTCCTTCCGCGATCACTTCTGTTTCCTTTCATACTTCTTCTTCATTAAAGGATCGGAGAGATGCATATTTTTAGATCCTCTTTTAAATATATCCATACCTGAAAGAAATGTTTTTGTTATGATACACTGAAAATAAATAAAATTAAGTTCTCTACTCTTTATATCAGGACTTGCCTTCGATATTTATCCGTTCTTCAGATTCTTCTATTGTCAATATTTCCATCCTCTTTCCTTCCACGGTTACTTCTGTTTCCTTTCATATTTCTTTTTCTATAAAGAATCGGAGAGATGCATATTTTTAGCCTTGCTTTTTAAAATATCCATTCCTGAAAGAAAAGTTTTGTTATGATACACTGAAAAAAAATATATAGTTATATACTCTTTATAGCAGGAACCTACGTCCGATATTTAACCGTTCTAAAGATTCATCTATTTTCAATATTTCCTTCCGAGGTTACTTTTGTTTCCTTTCATACATCTTCTTCATTAAAGGATCGGAGAGATGCATATTTTTAGATCCTCTTTTAAATATATCCATACCTGAAAGAAATGTTTTTGTTATGATACACTGAAAATAAATAAAATTAAGTTCTCTACTCTTTATAGCAGGATTTACCTCCGATATTTACTCGTTCTTCAGATTCTTCTATTGTCAATATTTCCTTCCTGTTTCCTTCCACGGTTACTTCTGTTTCCTTTCATATATATTCTACATTTACGGATCGGAGTGATGCATATTTTTAGAGCTTTCCTTTTAAAAATATTCATACCTGAAAGAAAAGTTTTTGTTATGATACACTGACAATAAATACAATTAAGTTCTGTACTCTTTATAGCAGGACATACCTTCGATATCCGTTCTTCAGATTCCTCTATTGTCAATATTTCCTTCCACTTTCCTTCCACGGATACTTGTGATTCCTTTCATATTTCTTCTTCATCAAAAGATCGAAGAGATGCATATTTTTAGCTTTCCTTTTAAAAATATTCATACCTGAAACAAACGTTTTTGTTATGCTACACTGACAATAAATAAAATTAGGTTCTCTAATATTTATAGCAGAACATACCTCCGATACTTATCCGTTCTTCAGATTCTTCTATTGTCAATATTTCCTTCCTCTTTCTTTCCACGGTTACTTCTGTTTCCTTTCATAATTCTTCTTCATTAAGGGATCGGAGAGATCCATATTTTTATCTTTCCTTTTAAAAATATTCATACCTGAAAGAAAAGTTTTTGTTATGATACACTGACAATAAATAAAATAAAGTTCTCTACTCTTTATAGCAGGACATACCTTCGATATTTATCCGTTCTTCAGATTCGTCTATTGTCAAAATTTCCTTCCTCTTTCCTTCCACGGTTAATTCTGTTTCCTTTCAAATCTCTTTTTCTTTAAATTATCGGAGAGATGCATATTTTTAGTTTTCCTTTTTAAAATATCCATTCCTGAAGGAAAAGTTTTGTTATTATACACTGAAAATAAATAAAATTTAGTTATCTACTCTTTATAGCAGGAACCTACGTCCGATATTTAACCGTTCTTCAGATTCATCTATTTTCAATATTTCCTTCCGAGGTTACTTCTGTTTCCTTTCATACTTCTTCTTCATTAAAGGAACGGAGAGATGCATGTTTTTAGATCCTCTTTTAGAAATATCCATACCTGAAAGAAACGTTTTTGTTATGATACACTGACAATAAATAAAATTAAGTTCTCTACTCTTTATAGCAGGACATACCTCCGATATTTATCCGTTCTTCAGATTCTTCTATTGTCAATATTTCCTTCCTCGTTCCTTCCACGGTTACTTCTGATTCCTTTCATATTTCTTCTTCATTTAAGGATCGGAGAGATGCATATTTTTAGCTTTCCTTTTAAAAATATTCATACCTGAAAGAAATGTTTTTGTTATGATACACTGACAATAAATAAAATTATGTTCTCTCAGGACCTCTGATATCCGTTCTTCAGATTCTTATATTTTCAATATTTCCTTCCTTTTTCCTTCCAAGGTTACTTCTGTTTCCTTTCATACTGCTTCTTCATAAGGATCGGAGAGACGCATATTTTTAGCTTTCCTTTTAAAAATATTCATACCTGAAAGAAAAGTTTTTGTTATGATGCACTGACAATAAATAAAATTAAGTTCTCAACTATTTATAGCAGAACATACCTCCGATATTTATCCGTTCTTCAGATTCTTCTGTTGTCAATATTTCCTTTCTGTTTCCTTTCATATATATTCTTCATTTACGGATCGGAGTGATGCATATTTTTAGAGCTTACCTTTTAAAAACATTCATGCCTGAAAAAAAGGTTTTTTGTTACGATACACTGACAATAAATAAAATTATGTTCTCTCAGGACCTCTGATATCCGTTCTTCAGATTCTTCTATTGTCAATATTTCCTTCCTCTTTCCATCCACGGTTACTTCTGTTTCCTTTCATACTTCATCATTAAAGGATCGGAGAGATGCGTATTTTTAGCTTTCATTTAAAAAATATTCATACCTGAAAGAAAAGTTTTTGTTATGATACACTGACAATAAATAAAATTAAGTTCTCTACTCTTTATTGCAGGACATACCTCCGATATTTATCCGTTCTTCAGATTCTTCTGTAGTCAATATTTCCTTCCTCATTCCTTCCATGGTTACTTCTTTTTCCTTTCATACTTCTTCTTTTTTAAAGGATCGGAGAGATGTATATTTTTAGCTTTCCTTTTACAAATATTCATACCTGAAAGAAAAGTTTTTGTTATGATACACTGACAATAAATAAAATTAAGTTCTCTTAGGACATACCTCCGATATCCGTTCTTCAGATTCTTCTATTGTCAATATTTCCTTCCTCTTTCCTTCAACGGTACTTCCGTTTCCTTTCATACTTCTTCTTCATTGAAGGATCGGAGAGATACATGTTTTTAGCTTACCTTTTAAAAATATTCATACCTGAAAGAAAAGTTTTTGTTATGATACATTGACAATAAATAAAATTAAGTTCTCTACTCCTTTTAATAGGACTTACTTCCAATATTTTTCAGTTCTTCAGTTTCTTCTCTAGTCAACATATTATTCATCGTTTCTTCAGTGGTTACATCTGTTTCCTTTTAAACTTCATTTTCATTTACGGTTCGGAGTTGTTGTTATTGTTGTTGTTGTTGTATGTATGTATGTCGGTCAATTATCTACACTATGGGATATAGGCCCTAAGGGGTGGGATGCCTCCGTGGGGGTCTTTCTAAGGAACCTAACCCGTATTTACGCAAGGTTCGAAGAAAACCACGGAAAACTCCGAACGGTTAGGCCGACGGTCGCGATTGGGTTCGAACCCAGCACCTACCGTCTACCAGTTTGAGGTCAGAACCTCTCGGCCACTGGTGGGGCCTTACGGTTCGGAGAGATGCATATTTTTAGTTTTCTTTTAAAAATATCCATATCTGAAAGAAAACTTTTTGTTATGAAACACTGACAATAAATAAAATTTACTTCTGTACTCTTTATAATAGGACATACTTCCGATATTTATCCGTTCTTCAGATTCATCTATTGTCAAAATTTCCTTCCACGGTTACTTCTGTTTCCTTTCATACTTCTTCTTCATTAAAGGACCGGAGAGGAGCTTATTTTTAGATTCTCTTTTAAAAATATCCATACCTGAAAGAAAATTTTTTGTTATGATACACTGACAATAAATAAAATTAAGTTCTCTACTCTTTATAGCAGGACATACCTCCGATATTTATCCGTTCTTCAGATTCTTCTATTGTCAATATTTCCTTCCTGTTTCCTTCCACGGTTACTTCTGTTTCCTTTCATATATATTCTACATTTACGGATCGGAGTGATGCATATTTTTAGAGCTTTCCTTTTAAAAATATTCATACCTGAAAGAAAAGTTTTTGTTATGATACACTGACAATAAATAAAATTAAGTTCTGTACTCTTTATAGCAGAACATACCTTCGATATCCGTTCTTCAGATTCCTCTATTGTCAATATTTCCTTCCACTTTCCTTCCACGGATACTTGTGATTCCTTTCATATTTCTTCTTCATCAAAGGATCGGAGAGATGCATATTTTCAGCTTTCCATTTAAAAATATTCATACCTGAAACAAACGTTTTTGTTATGCTACACTGACAATAAATAAAATTAGGTTCTCTAATATTTATAGCAGAACATACCTCCGATATTTATCCGTTCTTCAGATTCTTCTATTGTCAATATTTCCTTCTCTTTCTTTCCACGGTTACTTCTGTTTCCTTTCATACTTCTTCTCCATTAAAGGAACGGAGAGATGCATGTTTTTAGATCCTCTTTTAAAAATATCCATACCTGAAAGAAACGTTTTTGTTATGATACACTGACAATAAATAAAATTAAGTTCTCTAATCTTTATAGCAGGACATACCTCCGATATTTATCCGTTCTTCAGATTCTTCTATTGTCAATATTTCCTTCCTGTTTCCTTCCACGGTTACTTCTGTTTCCTTTCATATTTCTTCTTCATTAAAGGATCGGAGAGATGCATATTTTTAGCTTTCCTTTTAAAAATATTCATACCTGAAAGAAAAGTTTTTGTTATGATACACTGACAATAAATAAAATTAAGTTCTCGACTATTTATAGCAGAACATACCTCCGATATTTATCCGTTCTTCAGATTCTTCAGTTGTCAATATTTCCTTCCTCTTTTCATCCACGGTTACTTCTGTTTCCTTTCATACTTCTTCATCATTAAAGGATCGGAAAGATGCGTATTTTTAGCTTTCCTATAAAAAATATTCATACCAGAAAGAAAAATTTTTGTTATGATACCCTGACAATAAATAAAATTAAGTTATCTACTCTTTATAGCAGGACATACCTCCGATATATATCCGTTCTTCAGATTCTTCTATTGTCAATATTTCCTTCCTCATTCCTTCTATCTTTACTTCTGTTTCCTCTCATACTTCTTTTTGATTTACGGATCGGAATGATGCATATTTTTGGCATTTCTTTTAAAAATATTCATACCTGGAAGAAAAGTTTTTGTTATGATACACTGACAATAAATAAAATTAAGTTCTCTAGTCTTTTTAGTTGGACTTACCTCCAATATTTATCCGTCCTTTAGATTCTTCTCATAAGTTGATCAAGATCCCAGATACAACTTTCTCTGAATGAATATGAAAAAAGACTTATTTTACATGCTTATTTAAATCAAAGCTTATTTAAGTCATGCCAATTTAAAGTATAAATCATTGTAGAAAGAAATAACAGAATCAGTCAGTGAGATAGGATCCCATTGAAAATTATTCAACGAAATAACATTCTTATCTACTACTTTTCTCTCATTTGAAAATTTTTATCTTTTAAAAAATTCTTCCATTCTTAACGTGCTATTTGTAAAGAGAGTGAAGACATGACGAATACTAAAATCCGTAACATTAATATAATTTTTTATACCACCAAAGTTTCGAAATTTGTTAAAGTAAGCCGTAATGTGAAAAAATTTCATTTTATTATTTTTCAAAGATTTTTTTCCTTGGATTACTTGGATTGATATTTAATCGATATAATTTACTTTTTTTATTTAGATTTTAGATTTTATTTATGAAAGTACTCTTAATATCAAAACCAGTACCAGATTAGAAAATGGACAGAGGACAGATACCTAAAAAAAGAGTAATCTGAAACAAAAATCGAAAAACTAAAAGTGAAAACTGATTAAAGAACTATCTCTACTACCCAGAAATAATAGTCATTTAAATACATTGAATTTCAAACGAAAAATTAAAAAAATAACACTCCCATAAGTTTAACATTATAGTTTTCCAGTATCGTCTCGTTACTGGTGTGGGCACTTATGAATCTTAACAAGCTTTAAGCCGCCGTGTTCTTATAACAACCAACAAATAGATAATTGTGATCTTTGATAAAATATTGTTAATTGATACTTATTTAATTCTTACACCGATGGTAGGACAAATTAATTTAAAGTAATTATACAAATAAGCTATTTATTTTAATCAAATTAATAATGTTCAAATAAAATTATTTGAATAAAATCAAAAATTCCATTTTTTTGGAAATCCGAAAAAAAAGTAACGCCGATATAAATTTTTAAAATTTATAAAAAGTTTAAAATGCTAAATTATTTAAAATGCTGAATCACTAATAAATCGCATTAGTTTTTAAAATAGAAAGAAAATTGAATTCGAAAAAATATCATGAATGTGAGTGATTGTCTATCACAGCATAATAAATCCTAAATTGGCAAAAAAGAAAAAAATCTTTGAATTAAATCCATCGAAATATGAAACTTTCATTTTTCAGCATTGGTGTTCGAACGAGATGCTTTAACTCCAAGCTATGATGTGTAACAAAAAACTCTGAAATTAAGGTTCTCTTTTAACCCTTTCGCTACTGGTGTCCATGATCAAGGACTTACATTTTAGAATTTTTTTATGATTTCTAATTTAATTTAAAGTAATTTTACAATTTTTGTCTGCATCTTTAATCATTTCCCTACTAAAAGCAAAAATATTTATAAATCAAACCATTAGATTGCAGTACCTAGGAATATTTGTATCAAGATGGATAGAAGCACGAGCTCTCGTCACTGTAAGCCTTTTTAGATTCATATTATTTTGATGTAATTTTATATAAGCAGTAGCTAAATATATTTATTATTTTGTTAAGAAAACTAGAATCTTTGATTTATTTGAAATTTTGTTTTGAAAGTTCTAAGTATTTACAATTTTGTTACAGAATTATTTAAAAACATGTGTCCATGATCATGGACAAATGTTTTTAAACGGTGTGTGTACCACTATGCTGTCACTTTATGATATTGTTTGCTTTCGTTTAGATTGTATTGTATATTGTCCATTTAGTGTACTCTATATTTTATTTTCGTTGTTGTTATTTCTATAAAAAATTGTAAAAAGTAATCTGAATAAAATATCGGCATCTATAAAATTTCGAATTTCGTTTGTAAACGCCGGGTTTTTTTCTTTTTTTCCCTCCATGATAAAATGATAATAAATTATCTGTATAAAATCACACATTCATATTACTCTTATCAAAAATATATTTTTAGGTACATCGATGGATTTTTCATTTTATGCTTTGTTGCAGATTTTCAAAAGTCATAAAATATTAGCAGCTTGTACAGCAAGAGTGAATAGATTTGGAAATCCACCTTTCATTCCGAAAAAAGCAGCAAAAAAAAAAAAAAAAAAGGAAGGGGTTTTATAGAAGAGCTATGTATTAAGGACAACGATATTGTTCTTGTTAGATGGTGTTCTTGTATGGTAACAAAACGGTGTATATTGCAAGTAATTTTTGGGGTAAAGGTAACACTGATGTTGTAAACGATGGGACAAAAATTCTAAGCATACATTGATGTGATTCGACTAGAAGTTGTGAAAAAATATAATGAATCAATGGGAGGAGTTGATATGGTGGATTTTCTAATTGGCTTGTACAGAATTTTTATTCGATCAAGAAAATGGACACTTCGTCTTATATTTCATGCAGTGGACTTGGCTATATGTAATAGTTGGCTTGAATATAAAAGAGATGCTACTGAGTGTAACATTCCAAAAACAGAAATTATGGATGTGTTACACTTCAGAATGACAATGGCGAACTATCTAGAGAAAGCGGAAAAACCATAAGCATCAAGAAAACGTAGTAGACCAAGTAAAACCGAAGACATGCCAGAAAATTCCCAACGCGATATTTCGCGCAAAAGCACAGAAGTAAGGCCATATAAGGCAATATAACTCGATGCTGTAGATCATATCCCTATCGATGACAGCTGCAAGGAAGCAGGCCGCTGTAAAAGAAAACAGTGCGAGGGGAAATCACATTTTAGGTGTGAAAAATGCCAAATTCATCTATGTTTGAGTAAAGAACGCAATTGTTTCAAAGAATTCCACTTAAACGCATAGTTATCACAGCATTTGAAATTTAAACAGTATTTTGTAACAGTATTTTTCTAAAACAGTATTTTGTAACAATAAAATAAAATATGTTTTTCCACCAACAGTGTCTTTTCATTATAGTCTACCCTACACCCATTGAATACAAATGTCCTTGATCAAGGACATTCTCTAATTAAAAAAAATTATGGTCATGATTTTTTTTTAGGCAGTTTTTAGCTTATTAAGACCTTTATTAACATTATGTAAAAACTTCATAATTTTTATTTCATTTTTAAAGTTTTTGTACTGAAAGGGTTAAAATTTAAATTATAAAAATGTGCGAATGACATTGAAAAAATTAATTTAATTAAAATAAGAGACTTTTTTATAATTTTATGATTGTTATCAATAAAACAAGATCAGAAAAAATTCAAAAAGGATAAATTTATCATAAATATTTCACTTACCCACTTACCCTTTCTCTGGTGTAAGATTTGTTTTCGTTCGATTTGCCAATTAATTGATCTTATTCTACTCAATAAAATTAATCTCTACTACAATAGAAATGGAATTAATTAATATGCATAACTATATATTTAATATTTACAACTATATACACATATTCATTTGATTACATTTAAGTATTTAACTTTTCTTTTTACGGATATACAAATCAGTTCGTTCACACTCGCATCTTTTTCTAATATACAAAAACAAAAAGTAAACATTCTAAAGTTTTTGAATTCAATTCAGTTTAAAAAAAAAAAAAAAAAAAAAAAAAAAAAAAAAAAAAAAAAGTTTTGTTTTAATTCTATGAAATGAGTCATTAAAAGATGTTTTAGAAAAAGCTGTCCGCGACATTTGCCGTGTGAAACGTTGCATTCATCTGGAAGTACACAAAGTTTGAAGTCTCTGGCTTATACGGTGTTTGTGTACAAACTCTGTGACGGACAGCAGACAGAGGATAGAGAGGAATAAAGTTTCATCAGATGAACGAAACCCTAAAAATAAGTTTTAGAACTAAAAAATGCAAATACGACGTAAATATGATTATAATAACGACTCAGCTTTAAAATATATAACATTGTAATAATTGTATAGAAATTCCTTAATTTACTTTACTTCTCAATAGATATCTACAAAAACACCATATTTTCATTTTTAAATAAGAATTTAAAACGTTTTTATCGAAGTTATTTAAATAATTACTACCTGAATGTTGTAATTTCGATGTATGTGGATAGATATTGTCTGCTGTTATGAAGGAAAATCAATTGTTAAAATCTGATAATTGTTCATTATAAAATTGCTAATTGTTACAAAAAGTATTTTGCTTCAATTTAAAAAAAAGAAAGCGAAAATACTGTAATATATTGTTGTCGCACATTGTTTCAAAAAGTAATTTTTTTTTGTTAAAAAGATTTTAAAAAAAAACTATTGTTTTGTAAAGAGAATATTCAGCAGAGTGTAATTACATTGTTGTCACACATGTTTACGAAAAAAAATATTGGATTTAAATTTAAGAGTACATAGATGTATGCTGAAAATATCCAGTTGAACCTAAATATTAATGACGTCTTTTCGAAATATCAATAAATTTCTACTGTTTTTTTACATAAATTTAAATAGACATTTATATTAATATAAATAGTTCTGAACACCTTTAAGGAATTTCTTTAAAAATTGTTTTCTACTGTTAGTTATGATTATTGTATTCTAGTTTTGTTTTCAATATTATATTAATCTATGAACAATACTTAACCATTCTCGTAGTTATATATATATATATATGTGTGTGTGTAATAACAAAAAAATTTTCGCCATTTTCCCGTTTCGATTTTGTTCCAAATTCTTATAAAAATCTACTTTTACTTATATTTCTGTAATATTGTAAATTTTAACTATCATCTAAATTCCCCTTTTCCTTAATTCGGCGTAATATACTATTTACTTTCCTAAAAAGAACTCAATTGTATTATTAAAATGTTAATATTTTGTTTAGAACTATTAATTATTTTATTATTTCCTTTTTCCTTTTTAGAATAAAAAATATTCTTCCGGAAGTTTTATTTTTAATATTTTAGTAAATATCGTCTGCTTTCCCATAATTCTTATCAATTTTTCGGGCCGTGCACCTCTTTCCATTTTGGCAAGCTTTCGCGACTTGAAAATAGTTCGAACGTGATGTCCTACTTTCTAGCCAATAACATAATCCGGTATGCCCATGTGTTTCAATAATTAAAACAATTGAAACACGTGACATTTACCATATAAATTGAAATAACTATAAATTTTATGCATGAATTACCTATATAGCAGAAAAATCAAATACATAAACAAGAATAAAAGTGTAAAATGACAATATATGACATAAAAAAATAGTAATTGGTCATATTTATGTATCAAATGTAATATCAATTTCAAAATTCACAAAAATATATTGAATTGCTGTATAATACATGGATGAAACATGGAATACACCAATGAAATAATAGATCATAATATGTGATAAATGTAGCAGAAAAAAATATTTATCAAATAATTATACAAATACATAATGCCAAAATATGAGCTTTAAGTGGCGGAATATCTACACTATTGCTGCGATTACACAAATTTTCTTAGGAAAATAAAATGAGAAGTAATACTATTAATTATTGCGCAAATGCAGCATTTCATAATGGAATATATATATACATATATATATATATATATATATGTAGATATATAGATAGACAGATATATAAACTTTCTGAATAATTAAAACCATGAAATATTGTTATATTATTGTTATGTATATTGTTATATTATGATATAAATTGAAGTAACTATAAAGTTTTTGAATGAATTACTTATATTGGCTATCTCCATAAATACGTGTAGTGTAAGTCACATGATAAGATTTTTGAATACCAATACTTTAGAACTGAAAAATGTGACTTATTTTATCGGAGGTACCTCATTAATAGAATAAGACCAAACAAACTTTTCGAAAATAACGGTGTCAGACAAGCATAGCAATACTCAGTTATGTGACGACGTACACTACAAAAACCCTAGTCTATAGCAAAAAAATCAAATACAAAAACAAGAATAAAAGTGCAGGATGACAATATATGACATTAAAGATAAATAGTAATTGGCCAGATTGATGTATTAAATGTAATAAATAAAATTCACAATATATATCCTCACATGTAAATATACATATTATTTTTTGTGGTGCTTTGCCAGTATAGCTATTTTGGCGCTTTTTATAAAGCTTGGCGTAATTCATACTTCAGAAAGTCAGATTTGCTGCCAAACAATATAAAGAGCTATGAAAACAAACCTAATAAACATTTATATTTGTCACGTACGTATTTATATATTATTGTTGTTTTTTATACACAATTTACTTCTGGTTGTATATAAAAATAGATAAATGGCTTATTTTTATTAAACCAGTTGTACAGTGCGGCGCAAAAGTTTAAGCACAACGCAAATATTTTAATGAAAATAAAGTTGTACGACAGAATGCTTTTAATATCTGCTGTAGGTGAATACTATGATCATAAATATGTATCTAAAGTTTTTTTTTTTTTTTTTTTTTTTTTTTTTTTTTTTTTTTAAATAATCATCATTACAAAAATTCGAAATTACAAAAATCATTTTTTGCGATGTCGCAAAAGTTTATGCACAATGAGATTTTATGCAAATATCTGCTCAAATATAATAGATAGAAAATCGGAAAGACTTGTTTTCCTAGAATATGATGTGTAGCGATCATTGTTTAAGTTATATCAAAATACCGAAAGCTCTGCAGTTATCGCCTGAAGAAGTTATTGAAACTGAAAGTTAAAAGCTGGAGGGAAATCCGCTTTGCAAATTTCGCTTATTTTAAAGTGGTCTCAGTGTTGTGTTTACAGTCTTTTGTAACGTGGAAAACAATTCCAAAAAGGCTATCGCTCAGAAAGGCGAGTAAAACCACATTTCGTGAGGATAGAAAAGGTTTGCTGTAACAAGAAGTTTGTCTCTTAATCAGATGAAAAATCGACTTGGACCAAAAATATCCTCTGACACTATAAGTAGATGAATAACCGAATAGGATTCATCAAAAAACAAAAATTAGCTCGAAAGCCTCTTCTGAAATCGTGTCAAAAACAAGCAAGACTTGAATGGACAAAACAGGCCATGTATTGTCATGACGAATGGATTACTGTTATTTTTACTGATATAAAAAAGTAGAATTTGTATGGTTCAGATGGCTTCTCATTCTATCGGCATGCCTTGAAGAAAATTCCGATGAGCATATTCAGAAAGTACAACATGTTGGTTTGCGCATGGTATTGAGCGCTTTTCGCTACAATGTACAAACGTCTCTTTGCTTCCTAAATGGTGGGGAAAACTCTCAAAAGCATCTGAAAACTCTCAGTTAGCATGTGTAATCATTTTGTGAACTCCTAGGGGGTATCAGCTGAACCTTTCAGAAAGGCAACGCATCGATACTCATTTCCCGTAGCACAAAAGAATGGCTTAGATCTCAGACTATCAGTGTGATGAACTGGTCAACACTCAGCCCAGATCTCAATTCAATAGAGCACATTAGAGAAATATTCTCGTGTGACGTCTACACGAATAGGAAACAGTATTACTCAATGCCCATGCTCAAATCAGCGATTGATGAAGCCTAGTACAAACTCAATCCCAAAACCTTTGATACGCACGAATTACCAATATAAAATCGCATACTGCCAATACGGATTTTCTGCTTTATGATATATAAATATTTCATTTTTGTGCATAAACTTTTGCGACATCACAATCTTGATTTTTTTTTATAATTTATTATTTTTCTTAGAATGATTTGTTCTCAAATTCGAAATATTAACTTGTAATCCAATTTTTCAGATACAATAAAAGTTTCACAGAATTCTATGTATATTTTTATTTTATAAAGACATTTAGATTGTCCATAAACTTTTGCACCGCAGAGTATAAATCTTTAAATAATTGATCGAATACAGGAAACAGTAAATAGATTGTCATTAAATATATTAGTTCAAGATCCGACAGCTCATAAACTTAAGGTATCGAGCACAAGAAAAAAACCCTTTATTCTATGGAAGAGCAGTAATAAGGGATTCTAAAGATCCATGTCTGTCGGAAGTGAAATAGTACATAAACTAAAAATTAATAGCACTAGTGGTTGACTCGTAGGTTTAACATTGTGTTTGACGCACAATAAAAGGTATGAAATGATTGTACGGCAAACAAAATGTAAACCTACGAGTAAACTACTAGTGGTATTAGTCTTTGGCTTATGCACCACTTCACTTCCGGCAGACATGGATCATTAGAATCCCTTATTACTACTCTTCTATAAAATAAATGTTTTTTCTCTTGTGCTCGATACCTTTGGTTTTGTATTGGAGGCTCTTGGACTATTCCAAATTTCATTCCATTCACTTTCGTTTTCTCTATCTGGCCAATGTCCCTATACTGAAAAAAAAATGTATGCTCTTAACAATCTGAGCAATCCTACTGTATACCATATTCTTGTGATAATTAAAAATGGTTTTTACAACTATACAATGCAATTTTCGAAGTCACCCTTGTTTAAAGCATGATTAGTATAAGGATATAATTTTAAAACATATAACATTGTAAAAAATTACATACCAAATCCTTGATTTGTTTTTCTTTGTAATAGATAATTACAAAAGCACCGTACTTTTATTTTTAAAGTAAGAATTCAAAAAGTTCTTATCAAATTTATTTAAAAGATTAATAATGCCTGGATGACATAAATTTGATGTAGCGGGTAAAAATTATCTGTTATATATTAAACAAAATTAATTATTAAGATCTGATATGTGTATTGTTGAATGACCCATTGTTGCAAAAAATATTTTATCGTGAAAAAAAAATAATAAAAATATTGTAATATATTGTTGTTGCAGATTGTTGCGAAATGGAGATTTTGTTTGCTAAAAAAACTATTGTTTAGTAAGGGGTAAATTCGACATAGTGTAATTACATTGTTATCATACATTTTAACAAAAAATTATTGTGTTTATATATAAGAGTACATAGATGTGTGCTAAAAATATTCAATTGAACTTAAATATTATGTCTTCTAGAAATATTAAACAAAAACATGATTTTTAGAACAAATTAAAAAAGGAAACAATTTATTCCCCACATTGTCTGAGTCCGAGAAGGGACAGATACCGTAAAATGGGATGAATCGGAACACTTTTCAACTTTAACGTTAAAAAAATGCAACAACTGATTTTTCAATTTTGTAATTTTCCTACTACAAACTTCGGTCTTGTTTTGTTTTTTACTTTTTAAGCAAAAACGAAACATTTTTACTGTTTGTATATACATTATTTAGATTTTTAATGGTGTTCCGATTCACCCCGCAGATAGGGGTGAATCGGAACAAATGCTATTGTTCCATGTAGGCAGACGATACCGTGCTACCTATAATTAAAATCTCAGTGTCCAGAAAGTGAAAAGAAGTGAAGTGTTTTTTATATTATTATTCCAAAGTTGTGTTTGAAAAATGTGCAGACGATAATGCAGCAGTGAGCTGCGAGTGAGTGTTATTCTTTTAATAAAGTGTTTTTTAATATAATCAGTGCCTATGGAATAATTTGTGTAGTGTGTGCGTTATTTTACATGGTCCGTCGAGCCGGAGGTGAAAATGATTATTTATTTGAGTGAATAATCTTCGAATTAACTATGTGCTGATGTTATGTTAAGAGTTCTATTAAAAATCTGTCCAACGTTCAACGTGAGATTCGTCAAATAATATTCTGCTTAAATTAGTGAAGTGTTGTGCTCAAATAATGGAAGTGTTGTGTTTAAGAAGATATTGTTTTAAGAGTTAATGAATATTTTGACAAAAAAAAAAAAAAAAAAAAAAAATGATACCGATCGCTGGAAATTTTTTTTTGGAACTATGCTTTTTGGAAGCAGCCAGAAGTTTAGATGCTGCTGTTCATATTTCATGAAAATTTTCTTTGAAACGACTTTGCCAATTAAAATTAAAGAAGTCATATGTTGGTTAAATCTGAAGAAGAACTGTTTAAATTATTGTGTGATTAAGATATGCACAAATAAGTTGGCCTTTTGTATATTGAGTGAACTTTTTGCATATTGAGAGAATAAAGTTTTCAGTCTGTTTTCCTGGGATGTGATAAGAGGAACTGTGCTGATTTTTTAAAAAGTTTATCGCCTCTAGAGAGACAGTGCTAGTTTTATTTTATTAGTGTGAAGAACGACGATAAGACCTGAGTATGGTCTGCATCCTAAAGATTGGAGTTTATGCATTTTTGTCGTGAATGTCATGGTGCAGCAAGTGAAGTGTGTGGGCAGTATGAAAGTTTGATTGCCCTGAATGCTCACAAGAACCTTTCAGCTTTGTGTTTCTTGAACTGTGCTCTACATAGCCTGTGACGACTTTGCCCAGTTGGACTTTTTGCTGTGATGCCTTATGGTGCCTGAGAGGACTTTATCCTGATGAGTTTTGAGTTCATGAACTGTGATCTACAGTGCTTGAAATGAGTTTATGAATGAGCTTTTGTTCCAAGGAATCATGGACTTAGTTGTGACAGAGTGTATCCTGCATACCTTCAAGAGCTCTGATAAACTGGAAATCTACTTGGCCATGACGTTTTTGCATATTTTCTCGACAGAACTATCGGTTCTGGTACTTTATGTGATAGAGGACTTCTGCAGTAAAAGTGAAATTTTTAAAATTCTTTTTATTGAAAATTAAATGATTTTCTTTAGTTTAATAGAAAATAATTAAATGGATAAATTTTAAGTAGTTTATGTGAAAAATATTATATAGAGATATTTATTAAAAATGAAGTGTTAAAACCTTAATAGTTTTGCTATACTTTTAAATTTAAACTGTTAAATTTAATTTTGAAGTTTAAGTATAATGAAGTTAAAAATTGTTACATCTATCTATTTATATATATATTTTAATTAACAGGCCTGCATTTGAGGATTTCTGAAAAATATAAGATTTGAGAGTATATTGAACTTTGAATAGTGTGTAATGTTTTAATACTCTTTTATATATTTAAAATTTTTAATAAATTTAAAATTTTTAAAAAACTTTTAAACGGTAGGAAATCAGTTTTTGGTGCTATCTACGGGCGGAGATTTATGAATTATTAATGTAAGTTTATAGATATTTTTGAGTAATTTAATATTTTAAATTTTGTTTTGTGACATGGCTCCAGAGGTTTACTTGATCTTGCTGATTTCCTGGAGTTTATGTTCTATTCTTTTTAGTTTAAAAGTTTGGTATTTTTTAAATATATAATCTTAAAGTTTAGCATATTATGTTTTAAAAAATCAAGTATATTTTTTTTTCAGTATGGGAGGTTTCTTGATTATTAGTGTTAGATTTAGGGAAACATGATCTCACGAAAATTTTGGCATATTAAGTACAGAATATTCTAAATAAATTTGAATTTTTATTTACTGGATGAATTTTATTATTTACTTTACACCAGTCGTTGATTTAGTGCATATAATCTATAATCGAAGATAAATATTTTTTTTCTTTTTCTGAGTTCTCATAAAAATATTAATTTTTGCAATATGTTTTACAGATTCTTTTTTTTTTAGAGTTTTAGAGTTTTAGAGTTGATTTAGAGTGTTAGAGTTGATTTAGAGTTTTAGAGTTGATTTAGTTTTAGAGTTGAGTTAGAGTGTTAGAGTTGATTTAGAGTTTTAGAGTTGAGTTAGAGTTTTAGAGTTGATTTAGAGTGTTAGAGTTGATTTAGAGTTTTAGAGTTGATTTAGTTTTAGAGTTGAGTTAGAGTTTTAGAGTTGAGTTAGAGTGTTAGAGTTGATTTAGAGTTTTAGAGTTGAGTTAGAGTTTTAGAGTTGATTTAGAGTTTTAGAGTTGAGTTAGAGTTCTAGAGTTGAGTTAGAGTTTTAGAGTTGATTTAGAGTGTTAGAGTTGATTTAGAGTTTTAGAGTTGATTTAGTTTTGGAGTTGAGTTAGAGTTTTAGAGTTGAGTTAGAGTGTTAGAGTTGATTTAGAGTTTTAGAGTTGAGTTAGAGTTTTAGAGTTGATTTAGAGTTTTAGAGTTGATTTAGAGTTCTAGAGTTGATTTAGAGTTTTAGAGTTGATTTAGAGTTTTAGAGCCATGGAAGAGATCCACCATTCTAAGTGTTAGGATTTTCGAGTTTGGTCTGGTACATTTATTTTTGTCCTGTTAAATGTATATGCAAATGTTTAATGAAATATGTATTAATATGATTTATTTTTACAGATAAAATGAATAATTAATGTTTGTTTATTTCTGTTTTAAGTATAGTGTATTTAGTATGTAGTTTTTCTGTAATTCTGCAATATTTTTTTAATATAAATCACAAAATTAGCAATAGATACTTTCTATTTTGGGAAATGTGAAAGGCATGGTAGTTGTCATAGTGGAGTATGGTTTAAGCAAGTTTGGTGTAATCAGAATTTGGAAACTTCTGATATGGAGTTTTGGTTAAAGGATTTTTTGCAGTTGTTTAGTGTCATTTCTGCTCAGTGCTAATTTCAGAAATAATTTTTAAAGTTGACTTTTGTTAATTGGAAGTTGAAAGTTGATCATGTGTAAGGCTAAAAATTCAACTCTTTTGATGAAAGAGTCTTTGAAGATCTGATCCATTTTTTGATTGAGTTGATGGATCTTTTTGCGGATATTTTTTTTTTTTTTGGTATTGAGTTTAAGCAATTGTGAAATGTTGAAATAGATATGAAAATAAATTAATAAAGTTTTTGTTATATTAATGTAATAGAACAGATTTAAATATTTTGTGTTAGATTCAACTGTAGGATTGCATTTTTTTGAAGTTGTTAGAATTGTCTCCTGAATGTGAAAGGAACATCTTTCAGCTGGCTTGTCAAGTTTTCTAAATGTGTTAGACTTGGTCAGATAAAATTCAATCTCCAGTGAATATAAGAGCAATAGTTTGGAGGAACCATGTTGTAGTGTAAGAGCGAATGAACCCTATGGGCTAAATTTGGTTTAGTTGGAGATGTTTAGTATGTGATGGACTCTCATGGAATTGCTTGTTTTCAATTCTTGGGCTGAATTTTTGGATATTTAATGGAGATTTTTCGGAATGAAAATTTTTGTTTTGAAACTGAAGTTAAATTTGCTAAATGTTTCTGTGTTTAGTGGAGGGGGATTGATTTTCAGAAGTTAACTTTGCTCCTCGCTGAGTGACAGAAACAATCATGTGATAGTATATTCAGTCAGCTGTGTAAGTTTTAGGGCTTGTGAGGAGAGTCTAATTTTTGTGAAAGTGTTTTTGTACTGGTGGACTGTTTCTCGGCAATAAGGAGTTTCTATGGTCTTGGTGTCAACATTGGTTGATCTGTCCTAATCTGTTAAGTATGGAAACAATAGTTTATTATTTGAGGTTTATTTGTGATTGTCTTCTTGCCTATGTGATTTTGTGTTTTTCGAGAGAGTGAGGTATGAAGACCTAGGGCCCCAGGCAAATTGGGAGAGAGTGAAAGGGTAGCCGGGTGTACACGGCGCTGAAAGTTGTATGAATTTTATGTACCAATTTAATTATTTGTGTCCTCCGGATTCTTAGGAGATGTTCTAGCTGAAACTTTGTTTTTATTGGAAATTGGCTGCTGTGAAGGATAGGATTATTTTTGAGAATGGAGTCATGTGTTGATGCAAGACCGGGAAGTTTGTATGTTGTAAAAATGAGATTTGGTTACCTTTGAATTTAATCATGGGGTTCCACTATTCTTAATTTTATAATTGAATATTAAAGATGTTTGATATATTTATTCAATATGTGAAAATAATATTTTTATATTGTTTAAAACAGTTAATTGTGTAAGATATATTATTAATGTATATGATAATTGAAATTTCTCCCTATTATGGACTTTGAAGATTATTTAATGAATATTACAATATTGAAAAAGTTTAATAAGTGTAAGATATTGACATGCTGTGGTCTTGTTGAAATATGTGTAGGGTTTTTTCAAATGTGTGTAAAGTATATAAAAGCAGTATATATCAATATTTTTGAATATGTTTTAAAACCTAGGAGCCAGATCGAGTGGATCTTGTTGGTATGAGAGTAATTTTAAGTGACTACCTACCTGGTAAAAGTTGTTTTTTGATGTGTGTAAATATTATATAAAAGTTTTTATCTTGTGTATAAATATATTTGAATATTTTGGGTGTTGGGCTGTGCTGGAACTTTGGCTAATTTTTATTGTTTATTCTCGGTTATTGTGTCTTCTTTAAAGATTTATTAATATATTTGGAGTTAGTGTACAGGTGATTAAGTGCTCTTGAGATAATGGTCCTTTTTAAGATGTTATCCTTCTTTGTTCTAAATATGGACATCGTCCGGATGCACTAGTGTGTTAGGCTATCCTTAAGAGGATTAAAACTATAGTGGTGTATTTTAATATTCTTGTAGTCGCCTCTCCTTTTTAGATAAAAGTGTTAAGAGGGGGGTTTTGATAGGATTTAACATCAGTAGGATACTAGCAGTTCTTATCACTTTTATCTCCTTTCTAATATTTCTGTTTAGCACTAAAGTTTAAATGATATTTAAAGCAAAGGCTAAAAAGTTTTATTTATCAATTGTTAAAAAATTAAATTTAAAGTTAAAGTTCTATTTAATTTAAACAATAATTGAAATTAATTGTAAGATTTGGTAAGTGGAGATTTGAAAAGTATAATGTAAAAATAGGAGATCTAGTGTTGTTAGTAGAGGAAAATACACCAAACAATAAGTGGCTATTAGGCAGAATTATTGAAGTATATTACGGTAATGATGAGAAATTTCGCGTAGTTCAGGTAAAAACTCAGAATGGAATTTTTAAAAGATCGATTAGTAAATTATGTATTTTCCTATGCCTAAAAACCATAGTACTTAAAAAAAAGATGAAAGATAAATATATATATATGTGTGAGTGTTATATTGTTTTTTCTTTCAATTTTTATATTTGAGTAAACATATATAGTGACCTTTTGTATTTATTTGTGTAATTAGTGTACTTGGTAAAAAAAGAGTTATTATTGAATGTGAAACATGTCAATGGGGGCCGGTATGTTCCATGTAGGCAGACGATACCGTGCTACCTATAATTAAAATCTCAGTGTCCAGAAAGTGAAAAGAAGTGAAGTGTTTTTTATATTATTATTCCAAAGTTGTGTTTGAAAAATGTGCAGACGATAATGCAGCAGTGAGCTGCGAGTGAGTGTTATTCTTTTAATAAAGTGTTTTTTAATATAATCAGTGCCTATGGAATAATTTGTGTAGTGTGTGCGTTATTTTACAGCTATAATCTTTATTTATTCCGATTCAAACTTTAATAAGGTTAATAAAAACAGGTAATAATGATAATTTGCTATTTTCAATGTCTTTTATTGTATGTTCCATGTCTGTTGGATTAGGCGTTGACTTTTTTGTTTAACCAAACAATTTATTGGCACCCTTAAACTCTTCAAGTAATTAGAACAAACAAAATATTGTTACAATGCATATTCATACATATGTTTTCATATATTACATGAAACTATTATTGTATAGAAAAATTAACCATGAAAGAAAACGTGTTCCGATTCACCCCGTAAATCTTAAACCTCTGATATTACAAGCTATTTTTCATTTTTTCATTATGTAGTTTAGAAATAAGTAGAATTTAATACGGAATATCGTTAACAGGACTATCACTAATTAAAAATCCCTTCTCTTAGGTTCAGAATACGAAAAACACTTTAGTTACATACAAAGTTTTGAAGACGTTGCAAAAATGAGGTTTTTGAGGATCCTCTTGAAGTTTTTTTATATAACCCAATAGTTGTGCAAACATGTCAAAATTGAATTTCCCAACTCTTAATGTTATAACCTCCTTATAAAAAAATTGGAAACAAAAAATATCATCACATATATTTATAATGAATTTATTTGTATGACTGGGAAGTTTCGTTCCTATTCACCCCGCTGTTCCTATTCACCCCATTTTACGGTATTAATATATTTCATTCAGTTAGTTCTACGTTTAATGTTAAATTTTTGTAGCATATTAGTTAAATCAAATGAACATTGAAAACAAGGGGGTAAGAGTGGTCGCAGATCACACAGGGGAATTCGTTTAATGTTTCTTTCAAAATAACTTTTATTTTAATTAATAAATCCAAATTGTTAATTAATAATTAATAATTTCTTACAAAAGTGGTAGCTCCAACAGATTTAATTTTAAAATAGTTATGAAAACAAGTTATTTATTTCAATTAAATAAAAAATGTTCAAATAAAGTTATTTAAATAGATTCCAAATTTCCAAATTTTTTGAAATCCCAAAAGGAAAAAAGATTAACGAAAAATTAAATAAAATTTTTAATTTCTAAAAGCAAAAAAAAAAAAAATGTTTAAACGAAAATTAAAATGCTTAATCATTAAAAAATCACAATAGTTTAAAAAAAAAAGAATTTTAATAAATATTATGAATGTTAAAGAAAGGAAACTCTAATAATATAAACCTTTAAATTTGTGAAAAATACGAAATTTCTTTTAATTAAATTGATCTTAATATAAAAATTTCAACTTGCAGTACCGAACTAACAATCTCTTGTTTACTAGCGAGACGCTTTATCTCAAGCTATGATGTCTATATATGCAAAATGTTCAAATTAAGGTTCTCTTTTAAAATTTAAGTCTCAAAAATGAACAGATGCCATTAATTTATTAAAATAATAGACCTATCTTAAAATGTTATGATTTGTCGAGTGACACGAGGTATTCAGCTCTAAGTACACAAAATTTGAAGTCTCTGATTTCTTCAATTTTTGTGTGAAGACTCTGTGACAGGGGGACAGACAGAGGACAGAGAAGAATGGGGTTTCGTCAGATGAATGAAACCCTAAATAAAATTAAAATTTTAACAATATGACATATTAAACATCCTAAAAACCTAGATTCTTTTAAAATTAAATAGAAATAAACCTTGGAGCTTTTTCCATTTTTATGTTGTAAATATTTGTATTACAGATTTTATATTGTGTTAACTTTGATTGTACATAAAATGATAAGGCATATCTGAAGTACAAATGAATAAGAAAGTGTAAAATTTATTTCGATTGAAAATTTATTAATTAAATTTATAACGTCGATCAAAAAACAATTTCAATTTATACACCGCCTTAAAATAACATAAACAGTTTATAATTGTTTTCCGATTAGTATTCATTAACGAAATTAAAACTTCATCGATAAATAAATAAAAGAGAGGAAAGGAAGTAAAATTTTTGAAAGTCAATATATATATCTCATGTCACAAATGATGACAAGCTATAATGATCCATATGAGGTTAAAATGGATGAATTACAACAATGGAACTAATATTTTAATTAATAATGAGATGAAACCCGTTCTAATTTCTAATGTTTCTTCGTTGTAATGTTGCTTTAAAAGGAACCATTGATTTGTTTAACACTTAAACTTTTTTTTTAAAGTTAAGGTTACCAAAATACTTATTCCATGAATTTCAACTGTTTAACTGAAGTTACCATTTTAAGCTCTTATGTTTGAAATTATCAATTCAAAATACGCAAAAATGATTTCACTTCGAGTCAATCAAAGAATTATTTTTCGCGTGAAATCTAAACCTAACGTCATTTTAACCGTCTCAAAATTTACAACGCACCTTTCGTATGTGCATTCACCATTTCAAAAATATTGCAATACAAAACAGGTTATTAATGTTAGGTTATAGGTTATTTATTTTTTCCAAACTTAAAATCTAGTTAGTCCTACATGATTTTGCATGTGAACATTCCTGATATTGACTTGAGGTTATAATCTCTGTACCGGCGAGTAAAATTCGAAAAATTCATATCTTTTAGAAGCATTTGTTGTAAAATATTTAGATTTTCAAAGAAAAATATCGTTCTTATTTAAATATGGTGGCATTCTGATTCACTGAAGCATTTCACCTTGTTTTTCCAAATTAGCGGAATAAAAAAATGAATTGTAGCTTTTTTTTTTTTTTTTTTTTTAGGGAAAAAATGTGTTGTTTTCTATTCAAAAAAAATTTTTAAGTTTATTTTGAATTTATATGAGAAATTACATCAATAACGATAAACAAATTGTATTATTTCTCCTTTCTCAGCAACAATGGAAGTAATCCGATTGCTACCATTTTAAAAAAATTTCATAGTAAATTTTTTAATTTTCAATTTAAATATAAAAAAAGGAATATTTTAAAAAATAGCCAGGGGGAAAAATCTACAAATAAAACGCTATCATTTAAAAAAAGAATTATCAAAATTGGTTCAGAAAAAAGTTCATGTCAAATGTCCAAAATAAACAGCCTTGTCTTTTAAATATATAGATTTAAACTCGCAATGAAAAAATTTAAATATTTTGAGCCGATATTTCAGATTTGATGAATATTTTAAATTTTGAATACCCGCAGAGATTTCGGGACTACTGTCATCAGACTCATTTTTATGTCAGTGCCACAAATATTTTGAGACTGCCGCAGGCGCAGATGAATACATTTAATCCCATTTCGCACAACTTTTCTAAAACAAAAATCTTTTATATATGCTTTGATAACATTTGCAGGAGAAACATACTACAAGGAATATATATAAATATATGTATGTATGTACAGCTCATATTCAAAATATTAGAATAATTACCTTTTTTTAGAAATTGAAAATATCGTTTGGTAATTTAATGTTTTTTAATGAAAATATGCAAACGATATTTTTATTAAGAACTTATTGTTGATTAAACTTACTTGTTATCTTAATTTTAATATCATTTTTGAAAAGATTAATTGCAAAAAAAATTATTTTGAAAAGTCAAAATATTAGAATATTTATTCAAGTGGTTCAAAATATTAGAATATTTCACATTAATTCTCCTTTAATTATTACCAATTCTTAACTGGTAGCATCATTGATTAAATTCAGACTATTTTATTTAAAATCAGTATTCTTTTTTGCAGTTTGTTTCTTTTTCGTCTTAAAATGGGCCGTGTGAGTGATATTCCTGAATCTACTAAACTTCGTATGGTTGATTTGTATCGGCACGGTAAAAATCAATGTTTTATAGCGAATTATTTACATTGTTCGCAATCGAGCGTTAGTAAAATACTAACACAATATTCAAAAATTGGAAAATTTCAAAATAATCGCCGAAATGGTGGCCGAAAACCAAAAACATCTGCTAGAGATGACAGGAAATTGAAGCGTATAGTTAAGAAAAACCGTTTTAAAAGTGTGCGATTCTTGCACCGAAAATGGAAAGAAGAAGGAGTTGAAGTTTCTGCATCGACAACATTAAGACGTCTCCATAAATTTAAATTTGAATCTCGTGTACCGAAAACAAAACCTCTCATGACTGCAAGACAAAAGCGTATAAGATTGAATTGGTGTAAATCAAGACGTTTATGGAGCAATGAAGATTGGAAAAATATATTATTTAGTGATGAAAGTATGTTTTGTGTTTCATATGGTAATCAAGGTATTCGAGTTTGGAGAATGAAGCAAGAAGCATTTGATAAAGAATGCCTTAAACGCTCCGAAAAATTTGCTGCTAGTGTCACGGTTTGGGGTTGTATGAGTGCAGAAGGACCTGTAAAGTAATGCATCGTCTACGAAAAGGTTAACTCTCTGATATATCAAGAAATTTTAGAATATTACATGATTCCATCATCAGAAGATTTGTTTGAAGATGATTTCATCTTTCAACAAGATTTAGCGTCCCCGCATACCTCGGTGTCAACTAAGAATTGGTTCCGCCAACGCAACATTAAGGTACTTCCTTGGCCACCAAATTCACCAGATCTTAATCCCATCGAAAACTTATGGTGTATAATGACGAAAAAACTTCAAGAAAACCCTCCTTCAAGTAAAACTGGGTTAGTGGCACGTATAAAGTCTATTTGGGCTAATATTGATAGAAATGTTTGTAAACACCTTGTATATAGTATGCAAGATCGATTGTACGCTGTTATGAAAGCTAAAGGGGGTGCTACAAAATATTAACTACCATTTACTTCATATTCATAAGGTAATATTGTTGCGTAAAATAAAATATTCTAATATTTTGAACCAATCTAAATTTTATTCTAATATTCTGGTGTGTTTAAGGAAGCTGTATACCTAATTTATTTTGCTGTATTTTATATTTTATAAATGTTAAAATCTTATCTAAACATTCCAGATTTAATTTATAAGAAATTTAATTGCATTTACTTAGTATAAAAAATAAATAAATGACAAATAATTTTTTCTTATTACTTTTTCTCAATTATTCTAATATTTTGAATATGAGCTGTACATATACAGGGTGTATCTAAACTACTGGGCAAAACTTTAAGGGGTGATAGTACACTCAAGACAAATAACATTAAATGGGAAACTAAGGGTCCCAAACGTCTTCCAATGGAGATAGGCGCCATCAAAGTTTAGGGTCCAAAATTTGAAATGATTATAAAAAACGGGAAAATTGGTCGATTCGTTTGCGGTTTTCACGAAAACTATTCTCTATGTCAGTATTGTCTTGAAAATAAATTATAAAGATAAATTTCTAAAAATGCCGATAAAGGGAGCTTTAGACTTTGGAGTAACAAACAACTATTTTTTACCGTTATTTTTTGCATTTCATTAAATTTTTTTGAAGTTTAAACATAAACTTAAATTTTGAGCTCAAAATCTGTGGTTAAATAGCGCAAACTGAACTGTGTTCTATGGGAGTGGGTAGGTTCAAATTTCAAATGATTATAAAAAACAAAATAATTAGTCAATTGATTTGCAGTTTACACTAAAACTATTCTTTATGTCAGTATTGTCTTGAAAATAAATTATAAAGATAAATTTTAAAAATGTCGATAGAGGGCGCTTTAGACTTTGGAGTAACGTACAACTATTTTTTACCGTCATTTTTTAATCTCATTAAATTTTTTAGAAGCTTAGACGTAAATTTTGTGATGAAAATCTAAATCGTTGAAAGTGGTTAAGTAGCGCAAACTGAACTGTGACCAATGGGGATGGGATGGTTCAAATTTCAAATGATTATACAAAACGGAAAAATTGGTCGATTCATTTGCAGTTTTCTCTAAAACCATTCTTTATGTCAGTATTTCCTTGAAAATAAATTAAAAAAAAATCCGTTAGAGGGCGCTAAATTTAGAGTAACCAACAACAATTTTTAACTGTTATTTTTGTATCTAATTAAATGCTTGCAAAAGCTTAGACTTAAATTTTGAGCTCAAATTCTGAATCATTGGGAGGGGTTAAGAAGCGCAAACTGAACTGTGTTCAGGAGTTGAAATGTTACCCTGCCCACCCTACGAACACAGTTCAATTTTTCGCTATTTAATTCCTCACAACGATTCAGATTTTGAGCTCAAAATTTAAGTCTAAGCTTTAAAAAAATTATTTAGATAAAAAAAAATATAACGGCTAAAAATAGTTGTTGGTTACTCTAAAGTTTAAGGCGCCCTCTAACGGAATTTTTGAAATTTATCTTTAAAATTTATTTTCAAGGAAATACTGACATAAAGAATGGTTTTAGAGAAAACCGCAAACGAATTGACCAATTTTTCCGTTTTTTATAATCATTTGAAATTTGAACCTCTCCACCCCCATTGAACACAGTTGAGTTTGCGCTACTTAACCACTCTCAACGATTCAGATTTTCAGCTCAAAATTTAAGTTTATGTCTAAGCTTCTAAAAAAATCTAATGAGATGCAAAAAATAACGGTAAACAATAGTTGTACGTTACTCCAAAGTCTAAAGCGCCCTCTATCGACATTTTTTCAAATTTATCTGTATAATTTATTTTCAAGACAATACTGACATAAAGAATAATTTTAGTGAAAACCGCAAATCAATTGACCACTTTTTCTGTTTTTTATAATCATTTGAAATTTGAACCTACTCACTCCCATGGAAAACAGTTCAGTTTGCGCTTGTTAACCACAGATTTTGAGTTCAAAATTTAAGTTTATCTCTAAATTTCTAAAAAAAAATTAATGAGATGCAAAAAATAACGGTAAAACATAGTTGTTCGTTACTCCAAAGTCTAAAACGCCCTCTATCGGCATTTTTAGAAATTTATCTTTATAATTAATTTTGAAGACAATACTGACATAGAGAATAGTTTTCGTGAAAACCGCAAACGAGTCGACCAATTTTCCCGTTTTTTATAATCGTTTCAAATTTTGGACCCTAAACTTTGATGACGCCTATCTCCTTCGGAAGATGTTTGGGACCCTTAGTTTCCCCATTTAATATTATTTGTCTTGATCTGTACTTTCACCCCTTAAAGTTTTGCCCAGTAGTTTAGATACACCCTGTATATACATATATATGTTAAATAGTGACGCGAACAGAATATAACAATAGTCGCCTGCGGCAGTCTTGTTTTTTTTAGACGCAATCGTGTTCACAAAACTGTCAATTTTTCAGGAACGACGGAACTGTGCGCCGGCAATAAATATATATTATTTTTCTAAAAACTACTTTGGGTCTCCTTTTCTAAACGCTGAACAAAATTTGAAATTTTGTAACATGCGTGAAGTCTAAACATATTTTCTATAATAGACTGAACATATTTAAATTTGTGTTTTTCTTTGTGAAAATTTTTAAATACTGAATTTTATTTAAAAATAAATATTTTTTCGTTCTGTTCTTTAATTTAAAAAAAAAATTATAAGGAATGTGTAAAAAATATAAGTTCACAGGATTCAAGATCTGATTAAATTTATAATTTTCATGCCACTACATCCCTCAGATATTTTGTAAAGTATTCCAAAGGTCATTTCTCAATGTATATTTATCTATCATCATTGCGAAATTTCATTGCATTATACAATATACCTACTTCGCTTAACAATAAACTAGCAGGGGTAACCGAACTAAGCTCGATCAAAATTACCTTTATGTTCAACTCGAATAGTATTTTCACTGTATCAATTTCTCTGCACTATTATTATAAAACATGTTATTTATAATAGTATTTTTTACAAAAACAACCAATAAGAAAACTATGTATGTATGCACATGTTCGTAAATTTTACAATATTTTAAAATTTACAACGGAAAAACATCAATCCAAATCACTTTTTTAGCTGGACTCTGATTGGTTTAACCATGCATCTCGAATCCCATTACGAATGTATAAAAAAAAAAATCACATTCTGAAAGACAATATTTTTTGCTAGGTATAGCCAAATTTGGCGGCATTCTTTCATTTGGTGCCAAATACGTGTTTTGGCTTTCGTAATCTTAATAGTCGATTTTTCCAATATTTTGTGAATTATCGCCAACTTATTGGCTGTTGCCATATTCTAGTGACTTGACCCTGAGCCGTATTACTCAAAATGACCCACTAATCAAATTTTACCAATCATGTGACTCATGTGACTTAGCTGAAAGGTCTTCAGGTAATCAAAAACAGTAGAATAAAAAATTAAATCAAAATCATTTAAGCCATTTCTTAGGGAAAATCAGTTTGACAGTAACCCGAAATGAGCCACTAATGTATTTTTTTTTAACATGCGACTCAGAAAAATTGTCTTCTCGTGGCAAAAAAACTTTTCGTTACAAAATTCAGGTAAAATTGATTAATCGTTGTTATATATAATTAGAATGACCCTGGCCAATCATGACCCAAAAGGACCAATAATCGAATTTTCGCGAGCATCTGTCCTAGCCCAATGGTTTTCTCTTGCTCGAAAACAATATAATAGAAAGAAAAATGAAAATGGTGAGTATCATTTTCTAGATAAAATTAGCATGATCCATCATGACCCTCAAATGACCATTGTAATCGAAATCATTCGAACATGTGACCTAGCGCGTTATTTTTTTCATGTCAAAAAACGTTTGGATACAAAATGTTGATAAAATCGATTGAGTCAATGTTTAGATATAATTAGTTTGACCCTGAGCCATTATGACCCAAAATGACCCATTAATCGAGTTTTCTCGATCATCTGACCTAACTTGACTAACATCTGACCTAACTTAATTGTCTGAAACCCAAAAACGATAAAATACAAAATTAAGTCAAAATTGCGCGAGACATTGTCTATATAAACTAGCATGACCCACAATGACCCAAAATGACCCACTAATCAAATTCTCTCTAACACGTGACTTAACCCAATAGTCTTCTTGTAATTCAAAACCATAGAATACGAAATTTGGTCAAAATCGTTAGAGCCATTTTTTAGATAAAATTGCTTTGACCTAAAATAATTCAAAAGTGACTCACTAATCTAAGTTTCTCGAGTATGTGAAATAGCCTAATAGTTTTATTGCGCCAAAAAAAATTTTGTATACAAAATTTCTTTAAAATCGATTCGCCCGTTCTTTAAACATAAATAGCTTGACCCAGACCCTTTATAATCCAAAATTACCCACTAATCGTTCTAGCTGTTTTTTAGATAAAATTAGTTTGACTTATAATGACCCAAAAATGATCCACAAATTGAAATTTCTCGAACCTGTGACCAAGCTCAATCATTTTCTCGTGCTAAAAAATGGTTGTATGCAAATTCGTTAAATTGGATCCAACTGTTCTTTAGGTGTAAATAGCTTGACCCTGACCCATTATGACCCAAAATGACCCACTAATCGTATTTTCTCAAACACGTTACCAAGCGCAAAGATTTTTTCGTGCCCGAAAATGATAAAATACAAAATTTTGTCAAAATTGTTAGAGCCGTTTTGGAGATAAAATTTTCACACACACACACACAATTTTTGCTCGCATTATAGTATAAGTTATAAATGCCTGACTTAGTTCTGGAAAAAATATATAAAAATGCACTCATATAATGAGAAGATATCAACATTTAAAGGGTAGGTTCGAACTTCTAACTATTACTTTTTCGCCTAAGATCTGGTTCGCATTCCTGACATATACACAAAATCATTTTTAAAAATGAAATAATGCAATTAGCCGGTTTAACGATTAAAGTGATTTGTAACCAAATAGCATTTTTTTATTGATACATGCATTACATCTTGAGTTATAAGCTTATTATTATCCCACGACTATCTTTCCCTGCCTGTTGCACCCAGAAGTTTGGTTCAAAAAGCCAATGTGAAACATTTTTCAAAAAAATTAACTCTCTCAGGAGAATGGAAAACGGTATTCGATTTCGAAATTTTTGAGTAAGAACATCCGCAAATTTTATGCATTAACATATATAAAGGAACTTAGAAAGGTATCAAACAAGTATTTTTTTATTTTAATACATAAAGAAAATTTATAAAATATCCTATAATTTTTGCTTTCTTGTTTTTTATAAATAAATCTGTTTGATAAATATTAAAAAAATAAATGCTTCCAAATGAATTATTGACAAAAATAGAGCCATAATCTTTCTCTCTCACCATTCAGTGTATTCCAGTTTTTCAAAAATAAATCTTTTACTAAAAGAATACTTTTAATCGAGATTGATGGTGATAAACGTTATAAATGGTTTTAGATAATGCTTCAAAGAGTCTGTCAATTCGATGACAGAAACTTTTTGTGATAAAAAAGTCTGTGCTTTCGATAGGTTCTGAATTAAGATTGAGCGAAAAAAATCGTATATATGTATGTATTACACTGTAAAAAAAATTCTGTAAAGGTACTAAACATTTTCTAGGAAACTGGGATTCCAAGAACTTTTCATGTAACGATAACAGGAAAACTCCATATAACTGATTCTAAAACTCGAATTTTTGCTGTTACCGTTACAGGAAAAGTTCTTGGAATCCCAGTTTCCTAGAAAAAGTTTAGTACCTCTACAGAATTTTTTTTACAGTGTACGGAGGATTTTTTTTCACTCTTTCTTTATACGGGCATATTTCTTTTATTATTATTTATCAATTAACCGAAGGAGTAAAATTAAATAATGGCATTAGGAATTTCCATGACGGAAAATTGCTTAACAATACTATTTTTTAAAAAATACTACTTCTGAAAATGCATCATCTTTATACTACTTCTGAAAATGCAAAATCTTTATTTACAGAACGCACATTTTGAGATTATTTGTTGCTAAATTTTCGCAGGCAATAAAATGGAATGAAAACTTGCTCTAATGAAAAAATTCAAATGATCAATTTTGCTCAAATCGTAGCTCATAATTTTAATAGAATTAGACCAACTCTTAAAAAAATCTGCGAAGCTACTAAAATTTTTCTTGAAAATTAAGATTCATAGAACTTTTATGCAACGGCAATTTTATGAACTTTTATGCCTTTTCTTCATATATTTTAACAGTTATGAAGATGATACATGCAGCACTTTTTCCACGGATTATGATTGCTAGAGATTGAAACTGGACTGGGGAGGTATTTTTCTGGATCTTAGATAAGATGAATTTTTTTCTTTCGTTATTCTAACTGTTGAAATTATTAAGAATGATATTATTTAACCTTTTATTTACCAAATTATGAATTCATGAAAATTTTACATTCTAAAGCATTTTATGTAAATTTTTTTAACTAAATTAAAAGATTTACATAATCATTTAATAAATTTTTGAAGGATTAATTTAATACGAATTCACAAGGATTTTGTGCAATATTTATACCCCATTCAAATCTTTTATTTTAAATTGTCTTCTTAGTATTTTGTAGAATTATAAAATGTAGAAATATGATATTCTTACAATATAAATATAGAAATATTTTCGAATTGAAAAATTCCCACCTTCCCCCCCCCCTCTCTCTCTCTCTCAGCAACAAGAAAACTGAAAAGATACAAAGTCAAAAAAATCATCCTTTTAAACATACTTTTGTTTTGTGTAACCAATAATGCTTTTGGAACAAAATAAAGAATATATCTATAACTCATTCTAAATAGTATTACACCTAATTGACGTATTAAAAGAATTTTATTATACGAAATTTTTAATGGTACTCATAACTACCGTCGGTAGATAAAGGATTAAAGAGGTCCCTCCTTATACATATTCAAACGTATATAGCATTTCTGTAATATAAATCTCTAACATGAATACTCCTGACATTCAGCATTTCAATTATTTTTCACGTTATTTAAGAATGAATAAAAAAGAAATTTGGATTAATTTAATACAACTCTCTTTATCGAAGTAATGTTTGCGAGAAAACTGAAACTGCATTAAGTCAATCATCTTTTTAAGTGACAACATTAACATCGATACAAAAGTTTAAAAGATCTCTCTGGAGAAAACAGCACAATAATATTATAATAAAAAAAAATAATTTGGAAATATGAAGTAATGTATTAAAGTAACTTATTTTCTATAAATTATCAATTTAAAAAATGAATTTCCACGTTCTTTAATTATTCCTTAACAGTCCCCCCATTCGTGAAGTTCCTTAATTAAAATCTATTCCCACTACTAGCAATGCATGTGAAAAAATGCATTTCCCATAAAAACATTTTTTAAATCTAAAGCGATTTGATATATTATCTGAAGTCTGTAGATGCCATTTTATTGGCAAAAGGAAAACGTAAAATATTTGATCTTCAAATATTTTAATATTTATTAAATCAAATTTTTTTGTCAATAAACTATTTTGTAATTGTTTTTTACATAGCCTAGCCTAGCCAATGCAAACTTAAGGATTATGCTACTGTTTGCTTTATTTACAGAAACCCTGTTGATGATTTGTGGTACTCCTCTTGTTTATCTTTGTGCGGATATTTTTGCGCTAATTTTAGGTGCGTTCGTATTTACGTAAATACGTAGCACCTAAAGTCGTCGTTCAGTCCGGCCATCCGTCTGTCAGTCCACATGTAGCAGAGCAAAATACCGAATCGTTTGAAATTTAAAATGTATAATTTCTGTATAATTTTGTCGAGTTATTTCAAATTTTATGAAAATCGGATGTATTATATTACGGCCAAAGGGAAAAAATAGTTTCAAGTGTATTTTAAGGAGACTACACTCTTTCGAACATAATAAAATTGATATGCATCTATGATGTATGTACTGAAATATACATTCCGTACAATCTGTGGTGCAAAGAATATTCTTATTAGTTTACAGATCCATACAAAAGTTTTCCATTACATAATAGCATAACAGTAAACGTTGATTGGAGCACATTTTAATTATATTAAACTATTTCACATTTTATGAAACTGGTACACGTTGCTGAGGTTTCTACAAGTTACTTCCCGTATAATGGAAAGTAGATAGTATTTACAGGGACACGCAAAAGATTTCAGATACTATATTGTATCCTAAATACTGTATAATATTACACCAAGATCTGAATATTTTTAAAATTTCGTTATAGTACGAACGCACCTCATTTGCTATGTTTAATGTACAATTTTCGATTTGTTTTTAGTTCAATTTATTTAATATTGCTCTTTTCAGAAGTAAGCGTTCTCGGTTTAATTCTCCATTTGCGCTATTAGCGGACAGCATATATTTTAAATAATGAGCTTTATATCCCTACTAAGGGAAAACACATCTTTTCATCCAGTAAATGGCTTTCTGTGCTACGTCATGTTCTAGTTGCAATGAAACCTCTCGAATAAAACACTTATATCTAACTTCTAGAAATTTGACGACTCTCTAATTAGATGTTAATCACTCAAAAATTACCCTAATTTTGACATTTTCCGCTCATCTAAAAGAAAAAAATCACACATTTTTTTAAATACTATTAACAAATTTTCTGTTAAAATTTATCCTGTCTAAAAACAGCTATTAATATCATGCCTAAAAAGCAACGTTTATAGAATCAATAAATTTATCTAATCATATCTTGACAAGTATTGAGCAACAAAAAATGTTAATATGTTTTTAAATATGAAAAAGAGTTTGTCATGTGCTTCTAACTGAGCATGAGAAAGGACAAGGGCTCCCTTCTTGGCTACAGCTCATTGTCAATGCCAAATTTAAATAATCATATTTGCGCTTTTCCTATATAAAAGAAATTAGTCACAATTACGATAAAAAAAAAGGGTAGTGCAAAGACGTAGCCAGAAAAAACGCAGCGAAAACTTACTGAAATATTTTGCGAACTAAACTTGAATTTCGGCAATATAAACAAGACATTTTACTTCATATTTTTCAGTGAAGATTAATTCATGAGAGTCATTTGGGGGCCAAAAACATATGTAATAAAAAGCAATGTTTTTGATTATCCTATATTCTGTTTAAAAAAAAAAAAACTCAAAATGACCTGCAACTGAAACATATTATTATATAGCTCTATACAACGTTTCAATACATTTGTGTAAAAATAGCAAGTATTTTCGTAAAGACATAAACGTTATGAAAATAAAAAGAACTATGAAAATAAACATTATGAAAATAAAATTATTATAAGTGAAGAACCATTAAAAATAAACGGTTCAAACCTCGAACATGTTTTTTTTTTTTTTTTTTTTTTTTTTTTTTCCAATTGTTTTACCTTAATTTTCATTAGCAAATGTAAAAAATATTTATTTTTAAAACTTGGATTTTTTCTTTAAAGTTACATTTTTTTAAATATTTTAATTTTTTTAATATATATTTTTTTAAATGTTGAATCAAAGTTAAGTCTTGTATATTTTTGTCTATTTAAATGAAAAAATTAAAAGTCTACAAATAATATTTCGATTTATAAAGATTTTAAATCGTCGCATTTTTAATAACATTTAAATTTAATTTCTTTTTTAATTATGAGAAGTTATATCATGCATGTTTATAAATGCTATGGTTAACCATCATAAAAAAATTTCAAATTTTAACTCAATAAATAAAAAATATTTTAAAATATGTCCCGGATCCCGTTAAACCTGCAAACGTCTGTCTTTTACAATCCTCCAGCAGCTTGAATTTTTGGAAACGTTTCCGATTTATAACAGATGTAAATTTTCCGAGTGGGTGAAAAAAGTCCGAGCCAGGATTCGAATCAGCGATGTATCGGCTGAAGCTTCCAATCCTCTTCCAACTGAGCCATCCTCGAAGAACACTGGAGAACTTCTTCACCCAAATCTATGGATCAGTTCAACAGAATAAATCGGATGTCAATATTTGGAACTGCAGAAAACGCTGCATACTAAATCATATTAGATTAATTTACAAACTATTCATTAAATTTACATCTGGTATAATTAATTTACGGATTGAATAATCGTGTTTAAAAAATTAATTTAATATGTTTCCAATTTGTTTTTACAGTTCATTAATCAATCTTTTCAACGCGTAATATAGGATTTTTGGATGAACTCAGTTCACAAATAAATATTCATAAATAAAATTTAATTATAACAATATTATACAAAACTAATTTTTTTTTCTCAAGCCAAAATTTGTTTCTCAAAAAAAAAAAAAAAAAAAAAAAATCCTATACTTGTATCATTATCTGTTTTTGGTATTTTTAAAGTAATCATTTTTATGTTCAACAAAAGCGATAAATTAAGAGCTTTAAGTTAAATTTAACATTACTTTGTTATTGTTCCACAGATAAATTTTACTACACAGCTGTTTTGTTGAACATAAAAATGATCACTTTAAAAATACCAAAAACAGATAATGATACAAGTATAGGAAAAAGATTTTTTTAAAACAAATTTTGGCTTGAGAAAAAAATTTAGTTTTGTATAATATTGTTATAATTAAATTTTCTTAATTTATTATTATTCCGTAATTAATGTTTCAAATGAGTTTGAATGAAAATATGTATAAATGCAATGTTTAAGCCCTTGAGAAGTATCCAATAAAACAAAACATTATTTAACACATAAATTATTGTTAGAATCATGTCCAACTAACTGTTGCTAGCCTGATTTCTTTAATATATTATAAAAAGTACTCAGAAGAAATTTCGAAAGTTATGGGCTGTAAAATAAACTTTTGTTTCAGAAATACTTCTTTAAGCATTGAAAGATGGCATGGAACTTTAAGCATGGAACGCTTTTCAAAATTGTCGGTAACTCTGAAGATGATATATTATATTTTCGTAAACTTTAAGCAAAATAAGATCTAAATTTAAAAAAAAATCTGTGTTATCTTACAGTGTATACTTTTAATTTTTTAGGTGTGTTCGTAAATTATTTAAATACGTAGCACCTATAGTCATCGTCTGGTCTTTTCGTCTGTCCGCATATACCAGCTCAAAAACTACTCAACCGAATGGTTTGAAATTACACATAATTGTTGACGAACTCTGCCGAGCCATTTCATATTTTATGAAAATCAAATCAAAACTTAAAAAGATATGAATAAAAATTTTCAATATCCTACTAAATGTTATCATACATAATTAACTCAATGATATCCCATGATAAGTAATAATTCTGGGATGCCATGCTCCTATTTAAGATGAAGTCCTATTATTCCCATATCACTAAATTTAATATATACAGTCAAACTCACTTATAGCGAGCGCGAAAGGACCATGAAATTAGCTCTTTAAAACCGGGGTTTTGTTAAAAACGGGTTCGTAAAAAATTATAAAAAATCATTTATATTTACTTTATTATACATACTTTATTTATTTCTTATTTCTGTACAGTACAAAAGAAATCGGTTGATTTGCTTTGAATTGTCTTTTTGTCTCTTTCTTGTGTTATTGTTCCTCAGAAAATACTCATGCCCGAAAGCATCGTCATTTGTTGTCATGATTTGTTTTCAGGATTTATGACTCATCACTAACTTTCGGTTGGTTTCAGAATGTTAAAAGTATTTTTCCATAAAACTTTTAGCTGATCTGAAAAGGTGGAAGTCAATGGAAATTTCATGAATCACAAAAACACTGCTCATTATAGCTAGGGTTTGTTCGTTAAAAACGAGTTATGATTCCATAGAATTAACATTGTAACATCCAAACATTTCTGTTTTCCTTGTTAAAATCGAGTTCTCGTTAAATCAGGACTCGTTATGAACGAGCTCGACTGCATATAATTGTAATGAATTTTACATTCGTGCATTTTTACATAAGAGCTATTGCATCAAGATCTGAATGTTTATAAAAAATAAAAAAAAATTGGAGATAACTCATTTGCCAAGTTTGACGTACAATTTCCGACTTGTTTTCCCTGCATCAGTTTACCTAAAATTAAAGCGCTGGAATTTTTCCGTATAGCACTAGTACGGAGATAACTAATTTGCCATATTTGATGAACAATTTCTGACTTTTTTCCCTGCATCAGTTTATCTAGAATTAAAGGACTTTTTTCCTATTGCACTAGTACGGAGATAACTCATTTGCCAAATTTGACGTACAATTTCTGATTTGTTTTCCCTGCATCAGTTTACCTAAAATTAAAGCGCTGGAATTTTTCCATATAGCACTAATACGGACGGAGGTAACTCATTTGCCAAATTTGACGTACAATTTCTGATTTGTTTTCCTGCATCAGTTTACCTAAAATTAAAGTGCTGGAATTTTTTTGTGTTGCACGAGTACGGGGGCAATTCATTTGACAAGTTTGACGTACAATTTCCGATTTGTTTTCCCTGCATGAATTTACCTAAAATAAAGCGCTAGAATTTTTCTATGTTGCACTAGTATGGAGGTAATTCATTTGCCAAATTTGGCGTACTATTTCTGACTTGTTTTCCTGCATCAGTTTACCTTAAATTAAATCACGGGATTTTTTTCGTATTGTACAAGTATCTCCTTTTGGTGAAATATTTGGATAATATTTAGCATTGCATGTGGTTGAATTTAGTTCTTTAATTAGTTATTTTATCCTCAAATTGCCAGTTAAAATTCACTTGAAAACCTAGATGAAAAGCAGCAAAAGAAATAAGTAAATAAATCCAATTCTCAGAATTAATTATTTCATGGTTAGTTTAAGAAAACTATCTAATGCGAAAATTGTCAATAAAATCTTAATTAGAAATAATGGATATTATGAGAAAACACAAAGTTAATTAAAATGTCAATAAGGGAAGAAAAATCCAAACAAGTACAGTAAAATTTATGATCCTTTTTATTGTGTTACTAATAATCATTGTCATGTTTGTTTTATGGGAAAATAAATAATCAGTATGGAAAAGGTAATTAAATATCCAGAAGATAAATAATTATTTTTGTACCTTTTGTTGAACAACAACAAAAAAAATCTTAGCTAACAAGAGCGACTATGTTTTTCCTATAATTTGTATAACATAAAGCAGTAGTTCATCTCATTTTTTTCCTTGCTACACCATAAAAAATAATTCTTTACGCAAATTACTTAATGCTTTTAATCACGCGATATTTTAAAGACAAGATTCTCTTCTCAGCTTTATTAATATCGATGTATAATACATATTTCTTGGCGGTGAAAATCAGTGATAACACGAATTAGGTTAATTTAAATATAAATTAAACAAAGACCATTAATAATTATTTTCTAGTAGTATGTCCTAGGATAATAACGCCAAATACTCATATTACATACACGTAGTTATGAAAGAATCTGGAAAAATGGCACTATGGGTTCTACATTGAAAGGCTCTGAGTTATATGAGTTACAACCAACCAGTAAAAGTTAATTTGTTACTTTTGCAGATGCTATCGCTGGAGTAATTACTTAAGAGTCAACGCATTATCTAAAATTTGCTAGGTATGTTTCGTCAAGTGAAGACTATATATTATGAAATTTTTATGACTATATAATTATGAAATGCTCTGGTATGTATAATTTTTAGTGTCTTTCATGTCAGAAGAATAAAATATGAAATGATCATTACTGCATACTAATATTGCAATTAATAGTAAATAAAAGCAATTTGTAAATTTCTAGAGCTTTAGATATTGTGTCTTTACAATTGGACAATTTACATGCCATTATTCCATCTTATTTTACAAATTTGTTTGCATGGCGTTATTACCCACATAGGTGGAAATAACGCCAAATAGCATTGGTCAAGAAACCACGCCAGTGCATTTTAAGAGCACATATCTGCTGAAATATTCTTTCTTGTACACATACTCGATAAGTTATTGTATCAAATCCTACATTTGTTTGAATAAAAAAAACTTAAGACTAAGCCGTGAAAATTGATAGAACATTAACGTGGCTTTATTATCCAAGGATACTTTATTTATATTCGTTTTCTATCTTATAAATTATTATACAAGAAAATCAAAATTCAGTAATTATTTTAATTTTCTGAGCCGATCACACATATATATTATTTACTTTTTTTATGATCCAGGAAATACGGCCGTACTTTTTTATTCTTTATTACATACGTAGTAATATTGTATGTTATCATAATCTAACACACATTAAACACATTCTATTAAAAGTGTAAAACAAACAAAACTTGTTAAAAGTAATTGCTAGTCATGCCCTTATATAAAATAAATTTTGTAAAATAAAGTTTATTTTTTTTCCTTAAAAAGAAATAAAATACTCTTACGAAACTTGAAGTAAAAATATATACCCTGAATATGTTATAGAAATAATAGTAAAATAATTTATTTTAATCTAAGTGTTATTCAGAATTTGAACTTGACAGCTTCAACACGACTAACCGCCATACGTCATGCTATTATGCCACATCATCGCTTTAAATCAGTCTGTATATTTATGTATGCATAAGTAGTAGACAACATAAAATTTAAAACTAAATGCATACTAAAAGTAATAAAAGTATATTTAAAAGCCATATAAATACCTTAATTTTAATTTACAGATTCCATCGCTCAAATGACGACTTTGTAAAGACCTATATTCTTACAAAAATTATATTTCGCAAAAAAAAAAAAAGAAATAATAATAATGAAACTGGTAAATAAAAAAATCACGAAATCCCCATGTATAAAGAAATAAACTGTTCCAATAAAAATGGACACATGTGAGCTGAATGATATTTTATGCTATTATTTCTCATTTTACAAAGCATCTCTTTGTTTACTATATTCTGTTTGAAATGTAATGGTATAAGAGGGCTGCAAGTATTATATCTTTTACTTTTAGCATGAATTATTTTAATTTTATTATTATAAGTGATTTTCATTTATATTTATTTGAAACTATAATTACTAAACAAATACCGGGTGATCCAGAAGTTTCGGGAGTTTTGAAATGCTAATAATTAGTAAAGTATAAACAATAGAAAGATGCGGTTTTCACAGATATTCTTAGAAACTTGTGGGATTTTGTTTTTTAATAAGAAAAAAAATGTTATATTAGTTACACTTTTTGCCAATAGGTGGCGCTGAACTGGATAGTATGATATTGCTATGATATGATACAGCTCATTAAAAATAAAGAATCAGTGTCCAAGGGTTACAAATTTTCTGTATGACGCCCATAACTTATAAGTACCGCCATCATACGATGCAAAACAGCCTGGACAGCATTAAAAAGCAATTCAGGGGATATCTTTGAAACGCTCTAGTGTAGTATCTTTCAGCTGAGTCAATGACATAGGCCAATCTCTGTACACTTGAGACTTCAAGTAGCTCCACAACCAAAAGTCAGAAGGGGTATGATCTGGAGATCGTGGAGGCCATTCGTGTCAAAAATTGCGACTCAGAACACGGTATCTCCAAATGTAGCCCTCAGGATCGTCGTGACAGGAGAAATGATGTGGGAAGGATCTTCTAATGAGCTTGTTTCCTCAAACCTTTTTATCATAGTCTTCAGGTTTGTTATGTCATCGGTCCTTTTCCGGTTTTCATTCCACGCATTGTACTATAAGAATGCAATGCTAAACTTGGCGATTCATCCTTTTTGTAAAACTGCATAACTAACAAAGCTTTTTTATGCAAAGAAAGCATTTTTTAACTTAGCAGTTACACATCAAATTTTGTATCGAAATTTCTTTTAAGTGCAATTTCCCTAACCTTCGAAAAAGAGTTTGAACATTAAGGACGCTTAAAAAGAAATCTGATCAATAATCTCAGAAAGATGTAGCGCAATAAATTCATCTGCTTATATAACGCATGGTAATGAAACTTTCGATGTCGTATACTAGAGCTATTTGTTGCTAAAAATGTTAACTATTTATTTAAAAATAAATTCATCATAAACAAAAATCCCACGCTTTTCTGAGTATGTATCTGAAAACCGCATCTTATTATTGTATATAGTTTTCTAATTATTAACATTTCAAAACTCCTGAAACTTCTGGATCACCCGGTATGTTAAGGCCCCACCAGTGGCCGAGAGGTACAGACCTCTCAACTGGTAGACGGCAGGTGCTGGGTTCGAACCCAATCGCGGCTGTCGGCCTAACCGTTCGGAGTTTTCGTGGTTTTCTTCGAACCTTGCGTAAATACGGGTTAGGTTCCCTTAAAAAGACCCCCACGAAGGGCACTCCCCCTCTGGTCCTATATCCCTAGCGCAGATAATCGGACGACAAAAATAAACAAATAAACAAACCCGGTATGTTAAACCAATAATCTCTTTCGATGTTAACTTATAGGCAATTCAAATCTTCTTAACCTCTCGATTAAGCTATCTTGAAGTCTCGTTATTGTATTTTTTCTGGTATTATATTATGTATAAATTGTGTTCATACGTAATTTAGCTCTTTATTTCAGACTTCTGTGTGAGCGTAAATCTTAGTTTGGAGGCTTTGAAATCAGCTTTTTATAACTAATTTGATAATTTATCTAATATTGTGCACTATCTAAAAGGAGCTGCCTTGTCAAATATTTACCGTACTTGGCTATTCGCGCTTATTTATTCTTATGAGTTCTATTATTCTTCAGGAATATTCGTAAAATAAATATAGTGTGACTGCTAAAGAATTCTTTTTTCTCTAATAATGAGTTACAATAACACAAATTTCGGGAAGATATATTCCGTATCATACACATGAATTTATTATTTTTATCATATCCTAGATCAGTGTTTTCCAACTTGTGTGCTGTGGCACACCAGTGTACCATGAGAAATTGTCAAATGTGCTACGAGTGTTTTTGATAAATAATTAAAAAGTATGGTGTCATATTAACAATATGATATTTTCTTTTTATCATGTGCCTAACATTTAAAAGCTGCTTTCCTTTGCTTTCATTTAACGAATATGAATGGTTAATGAACCGATTTGTAATTTGCAAGCCAACAAATTGGACAACAACAAGAAAAGAACAGTTCATTGGTTTGAAAAAAGATGAATTTTCCGTTCGACATTGTTCGGGAAAAGATTGGATGAGTTTTTACTTCCTATAAAAAGTTTATCTGCAAGCAACTTGAAAGTTATTAAAATTCTTGTCTTTTTCATCTTCGTGGTTCAATAAATTTGAGTTCTCGGTAACAGAAACCAAGTCCAAACAGCGTATAAGGACTTATGATGGTGAAACGCGAACTTGTCTTGCAACTTTGGAACCTCGTTTTGATTTAATTTGTCCTAGAAAACAGGCTGAGCGTTTAATTTAATGAATTTTGTAAGTATATCTTGTATTATATAACTTATGTATTTTTTTTTATTCAGGTGTGCCATCCAAAAATATTGAGAAACACTGTTTTAAATAACACTGTACTTGACAGTTATGGGGAACAAATCATATATAATAATTATTCAAAAATGTCATGAAAATTAATAGAAGCAATATGTGCTTCGTAATATCGAACTTTATTATTCGAGAATCGTTGGTGAAATACATACATAAAAGGCTCCAAATGTCCCCAAGAAACAGAATCTGAGGATTTTATATCTGATGAGTTCCCTGGAAAGCCATTTTATGCTAGTTAAACGTAGTTCACACGATAAAAGAGCCATCCTCAGTGTGATTTGTTGACAAATTGAACTATATATTCATTTTATTTGCCCCATATTGATTCTAACGATTAACTTGTACCATAACTCATAGGAGATTTTTTCTTCCAGTCACCTAATTTCCAATTCATATATTCGTGAGTCACGGAGAGGCGCAGAAGTCCATAATAGCCAGGATCCAGATAGATTTTTCACTATTAGCAAAATGAGATGGACCAATCGAATGCCTGCATTTTTACGAACTTTTCACTGTTTGCTTCAAACAAAAAAATTTCGCAAAAGGGCAAGGTTCTGATTGGTCAATCTCATCTCCTTAACAGCAAACAGTTGTCTAGATCTCAGCCATCGTGTTTCACATAAAGGGATTGATCACATACTGTAATTAATCGCAATGAATGACAAATTTTGCTACTCGAGCTTCAAACATCTAAAACATCGTTTAAAAAGAAGCATCATAATTCTCCTTTTTCAATTTTTAATGTTAGCCCTTAAACTTTGAACAGAGATAAACTTTTTTTTATTTTATGAATCTCAAAATGCAAAACACAGTAAGCAATTCTATAAGCTTGAGTAGACCTCTTTTCTTTGACTTAATACAAGTGAAAATAAGCCGCAATGAAGCTTCTTTATACAGAGTAATGCAAAATGCATAGGACCAAATAAATGGGATTTCCCACATTCATGTTACATTATCCTATTCATCAATTTACAGATAAACACACAGTGCAAATATACAGATTTTTATGGGGTTTTTTTTTTTCAAAATTATGGTAACACACTTAATCTCATGGGTAATTAAACTGGCGATACTAGATTGAAAAAGTTAGACGAGTAAGATAGCTCAAGTTTGAAGTAATGTTCTTTTATCTGAGACACTCGACATTTGGAAGGAACCTAATCCAAAGTAGTATTGTCAAAGAGGCTAGATACGGGAAAGGAAATTTTATTAGTCGAAACGATTTTGAAAAAAAAATATAATTTAATAAATTACAACGACCATTTGGAAAATTATTTTTTCAAAGACTGAAATTTGACTTTTGTATAAATTCTATATATTTTTTGAAATATATACAAGGTCCTTAAAATCATTTAGTTCATTATTACTTTGTTTCCTTTTTCGTGATCGTCGCACATTTAAAAATCGTTGGGATCGATAATCAGACCTCGTTTTTCTGCCTTCAAAGTCGATCTTTCATACCACGTTTATCTTTGGATTCGTTTTTTCCCATATCTGACAATTTGCATCTACCCATTTTATAGCTTTCTTACTTTCTTGTTTATAAACAAAGACATTTTTCCCCCTATTCAAATAAAAAATCTTCAAAATGTGAAGAATTTCGTAAAAATAAATAAATAAATAAATAATATTAATAATAATAAGAAACATAATTTTTATGATGATCAAAATGTGGCTTACATAATAATAGAGTCATATATGACGTACAACATGGATTAAATGTTAATAATCCTGGAACAATTATAAACAAATTTTAAATGAAATTTCAGTTTTACAATTTTTGGTACTGCAAATTTTTAAACTTCTAAACATCGGACATTTTCAATTTTTACACCGTCGAATAGGGAGGAAAATTTACTTTTAAATGTAATTTGTTTGAAAGCTATATCTTAATGTGTAGTTTCTTATACTTTTTTATCATTGTGGCAACAAAGGTATTACATTTTTGAACATTAAGCATGGACCAATCAGACAATGAATAAAATCCGCACATCACAAAGGATCAAATATGCTTCCGATATCTCTATTCTCGACCGACAGAAACAACCATATTCCAAATGGTTGAAAAGGATTTCAAGAAATCTTGCTAAACCTGCTGTTATTGCCAAGCTAGAGTATGTTTTTTTTTTACTTGTCTCACGAATCTAATTAAACTCATCCAGATGGGTATCACCAAGTTATGGGATGTTGTTTGCTATAGATTGGGTTGCGCCTTCAGCCTCAGCAGGCTTCTTGCGAGTATTTTTTTACTTTCTTATAGAAGATATCTAGTTATTTCATGAGTGAAAGTCAGTCTTGTCCATGAGTCTCTTCATTAGTCACACTTTATACATTTATAGGTCATGCATGTTTCGAAATTGATGAATCAAGATAAATTGCCACCTTTTACAACCTTTGCTTCCTTTCCTATTGCAATCTTTGCTAGAAAAGTGTCCACAAAAATTGCGCTTTTTTTAGTTATGGCTGCCATTGTATTTGGTTTATGCCTCTACTAATTGCCTAAAGTACCAGAAAGTACCCTGAAAATCCAGCTGCCAGGTAGCAGCTGTAATTGCATGATGGCCATTAATTCTTACATACCTTGGAAACAGTTTTATGCATGGTCTAAAAAACGAAGTTCTTTGAGCTATGCCACTTTTGAAGCAAGCACGAGAAATACTATCTGTTGTAAGTTAAAAAAAAAATAATATATGGAATACATTTGCTTAGCTGTGAGCTACATACGTTCCAATTAAAAATAGAGAATTTTTTTTTTCCAAATACACTTTTTTTCTTGTTCATGCATAATATTTTTGCAATTTTTTTACAGTAACAAATGCATTATTGTTTCTATTTCAATAATTCCTACAGTAATTATATGAATACTAAAGCCTTTTAATCATTTTAGGTAGCTTTCATTACAAAAAGTAAAAAGCTACCTATTGCAGCCGTCCGGAGGAAAGCACTTCCGGAAAATTTTGGTATATTTTCACCGATCATGACCCCCAGACCCCAAAACCACCCTCCGTTCAAATGTTGACATATATATATATATATATATATATATATATATATATATATATATATATAACCATATATATATATATATATATATATATATATATATCTGATTTTTGTCATGCGATAACTAACGTATTTATGAACCGATTTGAATGAAACTTGGTATGTACATAGTACATACAAATGTCTCGACCGAGTTCGTTGGTCAACATCATCCGCCATTTTGTTTCAAAATGGCGGCCATTTTAAATTTTTAAAAAAATTTAAAATTTAAAATTAAATGCGAAAAAATCAAAAGTTGAAAAATATTTTCCTTTTACGTGTTAGAACTTAAAACAAAGATTCCAGAACACTTTTTATTTTGTCTATATCTTAAAAAAATGGTTGAGTTATAGAACTTTGAATTTTCTTATGGCTGACATTTTGAAACGATCTGATTTTTGTCACGTGATAACACGCGTATTTATGAACCGATTTCAATGAAACTTGGTATGTACATAGTACATACAAATGTCTCGACCGAGTTCGTTAGCCAGCATCATCCGCCATCTTGTTTCAAAATGGTGGCCATTTTAATTTTTTTTTAAATTTAAAAATTTAAAATTAAATGCAAAAAAATCAAAATTTGAAAAACATTTTTCTTTTACGTGTTAGAACTTAAAACAACGATTCCAGAACACTTTTTATTTTGTCTATATCTTACAAAATGATTGAGTTATAGCACTTTGAATTTTTCTTATGTCTGACATTTTGAAACGATCTGATTTTTGTCACGTGATAACTCGCGTATTTATGAACCGATTTCAATGAAACTTGGGATGTACATAGTACATACAAATGTCTCGACCGAGTTCGTTGGCCAGCACCATCCATCATTTTGTTTCAAAATGGTGGCCATTTTAATTTTTTTAAAAAATTTAAAATTTAAAATTAAGTGCGAAAAAATTAAAAATTGAAAAATATTTTTCTTTTACGTGTTAGAACTTAAAACAACGATTCCAGAACACTTTTTATTTTGTCTATATCTTAAAAAATGACTGAGTTATAGCACTTTGAATTTTGCTTATGGCTGACATTTTGAAACGGTCTGATCTGAACGATCAACAATGTTGCTTTAAAATGGCATACACTTTATGATATCGTGGAATTTGGTGACTCTCTAAATCGCTTAAAATAAAACCAGGTTGAATAAAAGATGACTAATTTCTAAAAATTCCTATTAATATACAGTCTTGACAAAAACTAGTTTCAATCTTATAAAATCACTAATTTTATAAGATTATTTCCACTAATTTGAGCTTAGTATTTTTGAACAATGTAACTTACCTTAAAATAAATAAATATATATATAAGTATATGAAAGCTACCTCTTCCTCCCGGCATTGCCGGAAGGACTTTTATATAATATTTTATCTGACACTGACACTACTCACATATTTATTGGAAAAAAACACAGTAAAATATTTCTATAGAAAAACAGAATAAACACATTTGTCTGAAAACAAGAAAGAATACTCTAAAGGATTCGAAACAAAAATAAAGAAATTCAAGGAAAAAGAATTCAAGTTAATAGACCTAATTCTTCTTTGCGATCAGCAGTTACAAGTAAATGAGGACAAAATTTAATAAAGCCCCTCTAGATCTTTTCTCTAGCTTGTACTAGTTTCTTTATTTATATCAATTATTCCGAAATAAGTAATAGAAAAGAAATAAACATAACCTGTCATGAGCGCTAGAAATTTAAAAAAAAAAGCCATAGAAGGGAAAGATTTTAGAACAGATATAACTGTAATCGTTTCTTTTATTTATTTAAAAAGATGTTATAAACATGAAACTAAAACTTTTGTTTGTAAAAACGCTACCTGAAAAAATATATTTCATCTTATCAACATAAAATAAACGAAAAGTATCATATAAGGCACATGAAAAATTCAAAAATAAGCTTTAATTTTTTTTATGAAGAATTGTAATAATATTTTTTTTTCAATCTGGGAACCCACTATTAAGATAACTTTTAACACAGGAATGTAAAATGAAAAAAAGACTTTAAAAAAAATTGTCTTCCACTAAGGCTCATGGGCCAGCGGAAAATCCCTAGTCGTTTTCTCTTAGTATTTAATAATTTTCATTAATATTCTTTGGAGAAGATTATTTTTTTCTCAAAACACAAGAAAAAAGACAGTTTAAATTTTAACATACAGGAAGGGACAATTGCCCCTTCATTACCTCCTTTCGGCATCAGTGTGTGACCTGGTAGTAATTTCTTTTCCTTTTTTTTTCTTTCTTTTTATTGGGGGAAGTTTACTATTTTTGGACAATAAACAAAAGCTTGGCTTTAGGTTAAAAGTAGTGCATAGCCTTTTTGCCAGAAAACTGTTTGCCACCTCAGAATTTGAAAAGTGAAGTTTGCTTTAATTAACAGCAAAGTTTCTGCCATTAATATAAGGAAAACTATTCTCTATAAAAATAGTGGTATCCCTGTGGCCCGCGGGCCACAAGTTGTGCACCCGTTCTTTAAGGGAATGGACCTTGTGCACACGACATGATATCGAAGTTAAAATTAATCTGTTGGAGATATTTGTTTGCGGTATTGAGAATAGCAGTCTATGTAGTGTGAGTTATTAATGTTGTTTGTTAAAATAGCTCAAAAAATTCTTTGTCTTCGCAGCATATGTTTAATATATTGTAATATTAAATTCAAAATGTCGTTCTGGATGCGACAAAATTCTCTAAATTGACAAATTTTCCGTTAAAATGCGTGTACTCAACTTGGGTTAAGGTAAAAGTCGTCTGCTGATGGTGTGTGCGTAAGCGCATACTGGCATTCTGACGATCCAGTGGTTAGAATAACAGATCAACAAACCGTCAGCTCTGGCGTCTGACGTCACGTGTGTTAGTTCCATTAGTTTCTTAAACTAATGTTAATGTATAGCTAACTAACACCATGATGGCCTTGCACACACTGTGTAATTTAAAAATATTTTTATACATTTGTTATGAAAATGATTCGGGTAAATTTGAAACATGTAAGCAGTCCAAAAAACCTTCTTTTACTGTTTCTAAACTTTTAATTTTCATCTTTTAGAAATTAAAATTAGTATACTTGTATAGTGTTATCGATTCAAGAAGTTTTGCACACATTTATAGAAATTTAACCAAACTCGATGTTTTTTTTTTTTTTTTTTTTTTTTTTTTTTTGATATATTAGAAATTTTTGAAAATTTCCTTCATATGATGGAGAGTTCACACAAGGAGGACCAATAGGACGATCATTTTTCTCACGATTCAATCATATAAAACCAATTTTTAAGTTGTATATTGAAATATTACGATATTCTCTAGAATTTATGTCAGCATTTAATTTAAAAAGTTCATAATTCGCAAATAAATGTTTATTTGAAAAACAATTATAATTTTTTTTAATTTATTTTTAGGTTTAATGGATCATAAAGATACTTGATAATTAAATGTGATACAAATTGTTAGCATAAGATCCAACAAAACGTTTTCCTTTTCTTTGAAAAAAATTGTGTAAAAATTTATGCCAAGCAAAAAAAAAATGGCCACCCAATTTGAAAACTCTTTGACGCTCTCTATGTCATACACGAAATAAAGTTTCAAATATTTCATCTTGAAAAAATTTGCGGAACGTGTCTAAACATCAACAAATACAGAGTGCAAAACTATCTAAATCCATACATACCTTTATTCGTGTTTTTTTTTTTTTTTTTTTTTTTTTTTTTCAGTTTTTTTGAAAAAATTACTTTTACGTTAATAAAATTAACACTAGCTATCCAAAAACGTTAATTAGTATTTAATGAATATTTAATTGTCTGAAATATAACAAATGTTGTTGTTTTGTGTACTATTCAAGTAATATTCATATGACAATATGCTAAGGAAGAATTTTTGGAGATGTTTAGAAAATATAATATTACAATAAGATTTAACTCATACTGCAACTTTCTAATACTTTTTACGCTTTATTACACATTATTCTTTCAGATAGGTAACTTTTAATTTAAATTTAAAGAGTGAAATATATGTTTAAAATAAAAGAATTGCAAACTCGCAAAGAGAATGAAGCAAATAATAATTATTATTAATACTGAATGCCTAAACACAAATGAAGACATATAGTAAATGCATAGACATATGCTAACATTACTACATGTAAAAAGTAGCAAATGTATTCCTTATAACAAAATAAAATTCCATTAAAATACATGTACTATTAATAGTACACTAGACCCGAAAGGTTTAAATCCCCAAAATTATGTTTTGTTTTTAGTCAAAGATAATTTAACGTATGGCTTTAGTTTTTGTCTGAATAATTTTCAAGAGATATAGAAACGCTTTCAGATATAATTTAAAAGGAACAAGTGAATTATTTTAAGAATAACATTTCAGCTGAGACCGAATAATTTGAATTTGTTTTTAAATACAACTATTCTTTATATGAGGATTTAAATACCATAGATGCATATGAAGGCATATCGAAATTACTATACGGATTTTCTTAGATAATTAATTAGCAATTATTACACTGATGAATTCCATTAATTTTAAGTAGGCATGACAGAAAAAATTTCTTGACTATAAAAGCAAATATTAAATGAAATCGAAATACAAGCCAAATTAATCTCTAAAAGGAATATGAAAATCAATTTTAACAATAAAAGAGTTACTTATCCGCCTAGACTTTATTTTCCTTCTATCATCCGTGAAGTTGGTAATTTTTCTACATAAAAGAATTCTCTATAATTACTGCGCATCGTTTGAATTACTTAAACTCTGGCATGAACTTTTTAGCGGTGGCAGGTTTGCATGAAGAGAGATTTATCCTTCCTCGACTAGTTAAAAAGTGTTGTACTAATCTACTACCAATTTCTTCAAAGACACTAGACTATTTTGGAATACAAAAACTAGCAACGTTAAAAAGCACCAAATATTGTATATAAACAGCAGACCGGTTTTGGTAGCATTTAGTGTACCGTCATCAGTGCTAGCGGAGGTAGAAATCTGACGAGGCGATGATACGCTAAATGCTACCGAAACCGGTCTGCTGTTTATATACAATATTTGGTGCTTTTTAACGTTGCTAGTTTTTGTATTCCATTGCATTGCACCAAGCTCTATCTGAATACTAGACAATTTTTTCGTCCAACATATTTGTGGTAATGTTTTATGTATTAAATAAATCCCTAAAATGTCCTAAAATTGCTGTCAAATATTTCAAACATTTTTTTTTTCAAACTTCTCAAAAAAACTTTTTTTTTATTTTTAGAATTTTTTATTTTTGAACAAGCGGCAAAATCTTAATTGTAATTTTTTTTCTGTATTTTATTTTAAATCCTAAAAAATGACGATAATTTCAACATTATATTTAAAAAAAAATAATTAAGAATATGAATGTAATCCTTGACAGTATTAATTATTTAAAAAATTATTTACTAAAACTGCATAAAATAAATAGAATTATATTAATTTAAATAATGCTTATATTGCAGTAAAAGCTGGAGTTTAGTAAACGTTATTAACACAGCTTGTCAATCCGAAAATTAAACCTAATACTTAACATTGAATGTATAATGAAGGGAAATTTATCCTCTTTAGCTTGTAAAAAGGTATAATATATATATTGTCTACAAATGGGGTTTTTGCTAGATTAATGAAATCCTAGTTTTTTTCGGCCATAAATATATGTTATGATTTATTGTTAAGTGTAAACTTATGTAAGAAAGCTTTTGTTAGTTTTTGTTTTTTTTTTTTTCTCTTAAACTGAAAAACATTTGTTTTTCATTTTTATTATTTTTTCTTTATTATTAAATTTTATAAATATATTATTAGTTGGAAAAATGCATTTTTTTAACAAATTCTCCAATACATCAGATATTATCATGCATCATATAATATGGAATTGAATTTTTAAATTTCTTTTTCTTAAATTCAGTTATAATTAATAATTACATCAAATAACATTTAAAAATAAATAAATCTAATTAATTAAACAAAGAAAGTAAGAAAAATACAGGATACATTTAATTTGTAGCAACAGAAAGATTTGTACAATCAATATCCCCACGTTCTTAGATATTCCATACCTTTTAGAAAACAAAATCTGCTTAAAGAAAAAATATATAAGTGGAAAGAAAATGAAGAAAATAAAAAAATCTTAAAAAGGACTCCAGATGTGAGCCCATTCTCATTATCCATATGCCTTAGGAGAGTAGAAAGAAATTACATCAGATATCTCTTAAGTCTTTTTCACCTTTTTACAGGCTTTTGTGAGGTGACTCTGAAGATTTATAGCTTTAATCTCGTGCCCTGCTAGATTGTTAAGTACTCGTTCGATTACAGGATTCCGATTTCGATGAAAACTTAATCTGCTTCATTTTCCAGATATTCTGCAAAAAACTTTATTCCTTCGAGTAAAAAAATTCTCCGGTTAAGATAAGATATACAGGGTGCCTTGTTATTCACGTTCAAATTTTCAAAAGAACTATCGAAAGTAAAATGACAGTAAGTAATTTTAGGATGTATTTGCGAACCTAAGTAAGTGCGATTTGAGTATAATTTAAACCGCTTCATTTGTTAGTACTACACTGTAAAAAGTAAAAATGTATAAAGTTACTAAGAATTTTGTAGGAAACTGGGATGCCTAGAACATTTTATGTAAAAGCAACAGCAAAAATTCATCTAACAGATACCAGTTGCCCTGTAAATCAAAAAAATCTATAAGATTACTAAGAATTTTTTAAAAAATTGAAATTCCTAGTACTTTTTATGCAACTTCAACTCGTGTTACAGATAAAATTTTAATACGATTACTGTAATTTTATTAAATTCTTTTCTAAAGCTAGAGATTCCTATAGCTTTGCAAAAACTAATTTTGCAGTTTTTTTATTATTATTTTCTTTATGCACAGCTTGCCGATAAAATTTTAGTAAGCATACAGATTTCTGCAACTTTATATTTGTAAAATTACAATTTTTTTTTTTTTTTTTTTTTTTTTTTTTTAGGGTTGGGGGTACAGTTTACCGATAAAATTTTAGTAAACATACAGATTTTTTCAACTTTATATTTGCAGAATTACATTTTTTTTTTTGGGGGGGGGGGGTGTACAGTTTACCGATAAAATTTTAGTAAGCATACAGATTTCTGCAACTTTATATTTGTAGAATTACAAGTTTTTTTGTTTTTTTTTGGGGGGGGGGGGGTACAGTTTACCAATAAAATTTTAGTAAGCATACAGATTTCTGCAACTTTATATTTGTAGAATTACAAGTTTTTTTGTTTTTTTTTTGGGGGGGGGGGGTACAGTTTACCAATAAAATTTTAGTAAGCATACAGATTTCTGCAACTTTATTTAGGGGAGACCGAGGTTAGTGCCAGGGGCAAGTTGTGCCATGGAGCTTCCTGACTGAGCCAATAGGTTGCAGCACCTGTCGCGTCATGCGAATGAAGAGGTTAATTGTCTCAATGTGCTGCGTATTTTTTAAAGTATAGCGCTGCGTTGTTTTCGAGATAAAAAAATATTTGTCTTTTTTTCTATCGTGAAAGTAAATTTTGCGACCTACATTTGTATCGTCATTGCCACTAGCGATACTGAAGTATGTAAATTTCCTAACATTATTTAAATGCTTATATTTGAGCTGTTATTCTATGTATTTCATTTGTTAATCATGCCAACATTTCGGAAAGTAATGAATAAAGTTCAAAATGGCGTAACGCGGGGCTAGTTCTGACGAAGTCTAAGAGGCATGTTGTGACAGTGTCACTACTTACCCCAGTATAATTTTTAATGAAGGTTTTTATATTTCAGGGAAAATGGTGCGAAATTACAAGAGGCGTACTGAAAGAGCTAAACCTACTTTAGTAGATTATGAAAGGGCTGCAACAGAAGTTAAATCCGGAAAGTGCAGTTTAAAGAAAGCCCAAGAACTGTTCAATGTAAATCGAATGTCCCTTCTTAGATATATGAATAAAAAGAAAAGTACTAATACGGAAGGCAATATTGAAATGGAATATAAAAAACCGCGCATGATATTCACACCTAAACAGGAGATGGAGTTGTGTGAATACGCCAAACAATCAGCGAATATGTTTTATTGAATTATTCCTGCAGAACTGCGAAATTTAGCATTTGAGTTTGCCATTAGAAATGACATAAATATGCCTAAAAATCGGTTAACCAAAAAGAAACTGCTGATTAGTTGACTAAGTTTATGCAACGACATCCTACAATTTCCTTTCGAGTTCCTGAGGCAACAAGTTTGAGTAGAAATACAAGTTTTAATAAACATAATGTAGAACTATTTTTAATAACTTAGCGTCTGTATAAAAAAAGGGCATGTTTATAAGCAAACACTTCTGTCAAAAAATCTACTGCTACATTTTAGTCATAGCGATCGTTGCAGGAATCATCTTGGCGACGTAGCCGAATAATATCATAGGTCGGCCAAACTTACACCAATCAAATTCCCAGAGCTCATCTTGTAAAGTAGGAGGCGTAGAGAACGGATAGGTTTTTCTCGCTGATCCACAGTAATTCGACCACAAAGACGTCAGCTGCCCTTTACTTATTAGAAGCTAATAAATTTAATTTAAATAACACATGGAATGTTGATGAGACAGGAGTAGGAGCAGTGCAGAAACCTGTAAAAATAATTGCAGAATAGAGTAAAAAAGAGTTTGGGCAATGACCCTTGCAGAAAGGGGAACAAACGTAACTACGGTTAATGGCATTAACGCTCTGGGAAATTCAGTCCTATTGATGTTTGTATTTCCACGTAAGTTTTTTTAAAGCTCATTTTATTCGTGAAGGTCTCATAGGCTGTTGTGGAACATCAAACCCAAATGGATGGATTACAGGACCTGACTTTTTAATTTTCATGAAACATTTTGCTAAAAATTTAAGGTGCTCGAAAGAGTCGCCAGTCTTAGTATTGCTTGATAACCATAGTTCTCATCAAAATATTGATGTTCTGGATTTCTGCACGGACAACGGAGTGATTTTGTTATCCTTTCCACCTCACACGATTACAGCCCCTTGATGTGTCAGTATACGGGCCATTCAAAAAATTCTACAATCAGGCTGTATATGGATGGTTGAAATCGCATCCTGGAAGCACTGTGTCGATCTACGACATACCAGGTATTGTCAAAATAGCCCTTCTTAGTGCCGCCAGTCCAAAAAACATTCAAGCAGTATTCCGTTGTAGTGGAATTTGGGAATTTAATAGGAACATTTTTATAGATGAAGACTTTCTATGTTCCTCAATAACTGATCGATTGTTATTTATCTGAGATGAGAGGGTTAAAGATCAGAATGACAATGAAAAAAAATAGTAAATTTGTAACTATTAATAAACCAAGCACTTCAGCAAGAACTTTAATCAATGATGGTGAGATTGCAGGACAGTCTTCAGAAGTAAGAAATCTTATTGAATTAGATGATTCTATGACAATTGATAATAGCAATGTGTCAGTGGTTAATCTTATAGAAATAAGACCACTTTCTAAAGCAGGACCTCGGAAAGGTAAGCGATCTATTCGTAAATATTTGAAATCTGCCTTTCTAACAGCACACCAGTAAAAGATAAAATTCAAGCAGAACAAAAGCAAAAGAACGCAGAAAACAAATTGAAGAAGAAAAAGCAAGATAGAAACTGTATGGAAAGGCCAACTAGTGTATAAAAAACAATTACACTTAGGTTATTGAAAAAAAGAGAGAAGCAAGTATTAGATAGCTCTGAAGATTACGAAAATTACTTATATCTAATTAGCTTGAAGCAATACAAACTTTCCAGATCCGGAGAAGAGTGGGTGCAATGCATGACATGTAAAAGATGGGCGCATATCAAATGTACCACAAATTATCCTTATTATATTTGTATTAACTGCAAATCAGACGCTGAAACAAGCAATGACAATGATTAAAAATATAGGATGTAGGCCTACACGTTATAGTAGGCTCCCGAGTCAAAGATCAATATGGCCAAAGATTAGTGTTGGCTTACTTTTTATTTCTTTCCTGATTAAGACAGTTTTTCTTTATTTTTATTTCTAAGTGTCTCTAAAAGTAACTTTATAAAGGATTAAGAATTTACAAGTGTTAATAATTTAACTATTTCTAACTATGGCATTTTTGGCTATGACAAAATGACATAGTCATTGACTATGACATTAACTATAACATTTTCATTTGATTTATAATATTATTAAAACATGAAAGTGTTTTATTGTGTTAAGAACGTTATAAATGAATAAATTTTTCATTCTTGATTTAAGATATCCCATTTAATCGCCTTTCTTACATAATTTATATATGTTACAATGTACTTCTTTGTGTCATTTAAGTGTCATAATGTGCCCCAAACATGTCACAATTGGCATCGTAGGTTAGTAGTGACAAATTTCAAGGTTACGCAGAATTCATTTTGTATTATGAAAGACGTTAATAATGTTAAAAGTAGTTTTATAAATATGTTATGCAAGACTTACTGTAATGATATGAAGCACGAAATGTTTCGCTTCAGTTCAAATCTTACGGCTAATATAAAAAATGTGGAAAATTTGAAAACTTTAAATATTTTCTGTCAAATAAATTATTTTTAAAAAATGTATATGGTAATACATTACTGCTGCTTCAATGCAATAAGTATACAAATCTGCATCATTTTGTGTGAACAAGATATGTATTTTTCTCCTTCTTGAATCTAAACTTAAGAAAATAAAGCACTAAGATTTTTACTTGATAATTTTGTGTCCGTAAAATTTTAATTTATTGATCAGTACTTAAATAAAGATGTTAGTTTTAGTTTATAAACTTTGTTTTATTCAAATTTTTTAGCCGAATTGAATAAACGGTTGTAATGTTGAACTCCATGTGACGGGGAACCATTGAACATTTAAAACTATGAAATAAAGAGTTGTGGATGTATCTAAGTATGATTATTTTTTGGAATTTTTATTATGTGAAAAGAGGTTAATTAAGAATGTCAAAGAACATGGACTTGTACTGTTAACAATCCACCCTTACTGCACACATAGATTATAACCTCTAGATTTATCAGTGATGGAAAGTTTCAAATCTAAATTGATAATGGCATTCATTTATTGGATAATTGCAAATCCCAGAAACACAATAATGATTCATCATTTAGCAGGTTTGCCTAACATAGCCTATACTCATACATTTACTCTTTCTTAAACATCCTTTCTGGTTTTCGTAACGGATAAAACGGAATTTTATGTCAGATGTCTGCATAAATAGAGTGAATGAAAAATTTTAATTATCCAGAAGCATCAAATACCAAATTGGTACATTTCAAGGATATTGTAAAAGAGTTTTCACAACCAAGCATAACAAATATTTTCATATTTTGTTCATTTGTTCAAAGTTGCCCCTTACTTGTTCAGGGGTACTTGGGACAGGTTTGAACAGAAATCTTTCAGATTTTTGAATCCTCACAACTTATTCAGTTTACTTGAAAACTTTTAATTTCTGGTTCATATGATAAAGAAATACAATGTTTTTATTATGTAATATTTAAAACGCAATAAATATAATACAAGTAAGAAATGTATTGATTTTCTTTAAAAAATGTTCAAACGTGCGTTTCTCTCTCCTACCGTATTCTCAGTTTCCGACATCGGAAACTCCCCTTGTTAATTTTCCTGCTTGTGATACTTCGAGGGGATTTTGAAAAGTGGTAATACTATGCCGCATACACATTCAATTTGCCACATTCTCTGTTTTCGACATCGGAAACTCCCTACGGTAGTTTTCCTACTTGTGCTTTTATGAAGGGATTCCGAAAAGTAAAAATACAATGCCGCATACTCATTCAAAATACTTTTAATTGATAAAACGTCCATTTTAAGTTAGTTACTGGTGTATGTCCTTTTTTTTCAACATAGATGTCGTCATTGTCCAAGCATTTATGAAACCTGGGTATAAGCTTTTGTATCCCAGGCACAGAAGTTTACCACCTGGAGTTTACCAGAAGTGGATATTTCGTGGACACCTGTTTTTGAAATCACATTTCAATTTTGAGGGACCGCTAATTGCCTTCCAGCATAGGAGGTTGTGGGTTCGAATTCCACTAGCTCCATTGGACTCACTCTTTGTGTGGAGTTATGTTGTATATCTCTTGTGTTTTAAAATTTCTTTGTGCTATCTCGTCCCTGTATATTGACGATGACTTATAAGCAGGCCTCATGCCGAGCACACAAGTCAGATATATCATATGTTGTTCAACAATAAAATTTAATTTTGACTTCATCATCGTCGTGGATATTTCGTCCAGCAAGATGTTTCTTCAGGCAAATGAATGTGTGGCAAATGGCAATCGCTGAATGCAAAATATGGAATATTAGATTACCCACACTCTAAAAATAACATTTCCAAAACTGAGTAAAAAATACTTTGTCACACAGGCAAAATGACTCCAAATGGAAAATGTTCAAGTCTGAGACATGTATATACTCCTTTCTAAAAACATGGACATATTCACGTATGAACACAGATTTGTTTATTCATTCTTTATTCATGATGTTTATTCACAATTATACATGATGTTTGTACATATATATTGTCGATTGTTGTCAAATTCCACTTGCGAAATCTTTTCTTTACGAATTCATCCATTCTTCGAATTCGAAGACTCCAGAATAAAATTTACGCTTTCGAGATTGTATCACATTTTTTAAGTCTTCCGCGAACACGGTAAGAAATACATTTCATCCTATAAATTATTACATAAAGAAGCATTCCGTTCGAAATCATAACAAATGAAATAATATGAATAAATTCAACTACCATAATAAAATTTACTACGTTTAACGAATGAAGAATAATTTTGTTTAAAACTGAGTATTTTTGGTGTTTCAGAATTAAAAACTTTGAGTCGTAGTATTTGAAACAAAAAGTTTCATAAAAAATAAAAACTTATATTTACTCATATTTAAAAATGTCATTTTTCTCAGTGAATCTGTTCTGGGTTCTTCCTGAACGCTGGTCTTACCTCCAGAAAAAAGTATGACACCATGTCGTTACATTTTGTCAATTCATAATATTTCCATAGACGGAAACAATTTATTTGTGAATATCCGCTAGTTGTTCCATCTTTTGCATAAAGAAAACGTATGTCAAAATGTATTTCAGATTTGCGTGCAGGACCTGATTAATGCACGGGCCTCCGGAGTCTTGGTCCTGGTCCCACCAATTTCATGGGTCCACAAATTATGTTTCTGATTTTTTTCCCTTAATCAAGTACTTTTAAAAAAAATATTGTTTTAAAAAATATGAATCTTAAAATTCAAATATTCTGAATGACTCAATAAAATTTTTAAAGCTTTTAACCTAGACACTTTTCACCCAAAGAGCTTTGTCAACTCGTCAAATATTTTTTTTTTTTTTGTGAAAGTGTCGCCGAAAATGGGTAGATAGGGGGGAGGGGAGCCAACTTCAGCTTGATCGGGCTCTGTTTGCGTGGATTCTGAATGGACACAGACATTATAAACGCGTGCTATACACGTTACAGACTCATAGTTCAAATATTGAATGATTGCGAGGGAAAAGTCAAATGTGCAATGATACAAAATGTGTTGCCAACGTGCTCATTAAAGCTTTTTTCCGGATGTCTGAAGTGTGTCTTTACTTAAAAAAAATACTCGTATTTTAGTTGGTTTCACATATGACATATTAATCGTAGCATGAAAGCATTTATACATTTCTATATTGCATCTGTTTTTTAGAACTCGAATAGATTTTTATATCGTAATGAACCTTTTTGCTTGTTTAAGTATAAAAAACACAAATATTTAAATCATTTAAATACATACTGTTTTATTTTCTCCTGATAACTTAGAAAAGATAATTTTGTTCAGGATAATCTGTTTTTGATTCTCTAAAAACATATCACTATATTATTCAAAACAGAGATCATGGGAAATCTTATCGCATTTACATAATTTATTTTAAATCCCTTGAAATTATTTCAGTTTACATACTTGATCTAGTGTGACTAAAATAAGGAAAAAGCTAATTCAACGACTGCGTTAGAAACATAAATTACAGATTGGATCTCGCATAAATTTGCAATCTAATAACACCAAAAGCTTGCCCTTTAATGTAAAAGTATTTCTTAAATGATGATTATCAGTATGCTAAGGGCCATTTTTAATCTTATTCTTTGAAATGCGAGTTAATTAGTTTGTGCTTCTCTAAAATTCCTTATTTCTTATAACATAACGATTTTCTCAGCTATTTATCATTTTATTATCCCAAAATCTTTTTTTTCTATCGTATTCGATTAATTTAATGGAAATTTTAATCGAAGCATTACTTTAAATAATATCATAGATTTTAGAAGTATTTTAGACAAAAATACACTAAGTGTATGGAATTAAAGGATACAATAGAGAAATATTATGTCTCAAGCATAGATTATGAAACATTCCCAGTATATTTAGAATAATGCAATAAAACTACAGGAAGAGCAAAAAGTCCGTAAAAACTTTAAAAATTCATAAAAACCGAAAAAATAACCGAAATGAAAAACGGTTTGCAGGGTTAGCATCCATAGGTCACGGGGATTTTTTTAAGACAGAAATAAAAAATAATTCAAAAAACAGCCGACAGATGGCGCTGGTACTTGCGATTTCCGCGGAAATATGCAAATGAACCGGTTATAAGAGCTTGCGCTCCTAATCCACAACTAGTTCACCGTTGTGAGCCGTGAACTTGATCAAGGATGCTCACTGCGAAGGACAAAGCTTTGTTGGTGAAGTTATTTTACATGAACAAGGAATCGGCGACTATTGCTTTGCGTAAATTCCGATTTCAAAAGGATTTGAGGACGAAAAAGGGGCCTTTAACAGCGGCAGGCCTCATAAAGCTTGTTCGGCGGTTTGAGGAAACATTCTGTTCTTTGATTTGGGTACGTCAGCGCCACCTATTGGCTGTTTTTTGAATTTTTTTTCATGTCTTAAAAAAATCCCCGTAACCTATAGATACTAACCCTGCAAACCGTTTTTCATTTCGGTTATTTTTTCGGTTTTTATGAATTTTTAAAGTTTTTACGGACTTTTTGCTCACCCTGTACATCGTTTATTAAGGTGAACTTTGATGTCTAAGTGAACAATTCAGAAAACCTACAGCAAGATTGAAAATCCAATTTCAGCAATTCAAATTGAATTCTTTTGTACAGTGCTGTATGTATGACACATAGATTTGTATAAATATATATAAAGTCCATTTTGATATTTTATATTTTGTTATCTTTTCATTTTAAATGAAATACTCATTTTGAACTTTTCTCTTGATATTGATATACAAGAGTTAGTGTACCATAGCAATTATCTAATACCAAAGCAGAATTTTGCATTTAGCTACAGTTATAACTACAGTAAATACAGAATTTGATGAGTAGAGTAAAATATTTCAACACTAGTGCAGTTTTTTCCCCCTTAACTCTTTCAAGTGTAGTGGTCCAACCGCGGAGATACAAACTTTAATTCCCAAACTTACAATTGGCACTAAGAATATTTTGATGAAATTTTTGCTTTTATGACGAAAGTTTAGAAAAAAAATTATTTTCTAAGAAGTTTGCTTGAAAATTCTGCTGCCAGTCAATCATTTCATCATTTTACGAACATAATTTTTCTTCATCAGAAAGGGTTAGACGGAAATTCGCTGGTACCAAAATACTGAAACACTCATTCAGTTGTGTGAGGGGGGAAATTGCATTCTGTTCTTCTTTGTATTCTAGGTTTATGTTAATAATTACAATTTGAAATTTTTTTCTAAGTATATGCATTTATATTTATCTAGTTGTTATACCAATATTAACATACACGTCTACCAGAGTGATCCTTCCTATCATAATTACCAATTGTTATTTCTCAAACCGTTAGTTTTTAAGGCATAATTCCAACTGCAAAAATGTTTCAAATGTTTTTCTTCACCGTGTGAAAATCCATTTAAGTTACAACATTTATTTTTAAGAAAGTTAGAAACGTGAAATTTTATAAATGTCCCTGAATCGAGTTTTAAAAGTGATATTCAACAAAATCTTTGATCACACTTAACTAGTTGTTTTGTGTATGGCAGGAAGTTTTTATTCCAAGTTGAATTTGAAAAATTGGAAGTTCTCATGATATATAAAAGTTGTGTTTTAATGCCAATAAACGATGTATAATTTATATGTTTGGCTGATAATAATATTTATCTTATTAATAATTACTTTATTAATATTATTCCTTACACTCTTAAATGGAAAAAGTGGATTTGGCTTCTCAGATAAGTGCTGTAATTTATTGGATCGTGAATGAGTTGTTTTTAAAACATTCTACTCATCTTGATTTAAATTGCTTACTTAAATTACTCATCTTGATTTGATTTACTTTAAAACAAGTCGTTCACTCGTTTTGTTTCAACTCTGTACGAGAATCTGACTTTCAAATCGTGAGATGAGTGGATTTCGGCTCAACTTGAGTTATTTTGTGGCTGAGGTTTTAACAGAATAGTGTATAATATGTGTATTTTTCATGGATTTCTTAATCGTTGGTAACATTCAACTTCAAGCCTACCTGCAGAGCTTCATATTCCATTGCGTCATCATTATCCTCTATATATTTCTTGGATGGTCGCTTTTTCTTTGATTGTACAAAATCATGAAAGGATACTTTGTATGTATTGCGCAAAATAATGATAATTGTGAGATTATTAACTGAGTAACATTTAATTAATTAAATGAATATGACTTTGAGGCAATATATTAAATTGCACATAGATATGACAACAAAAAGCACAAATTAATTTTAAGTGGAGACTGCTGACAGTTGTTTCGGAATAGCATATTCTTCATCTTTATAGCAAAACAGCTGTCTGCTGTCTACATTAAAAATTAATTTGTGCTTTTTATCACGTTGTCTATTGTTATTTTAAGAATAACATCTGTTTGAAATCTTTTTCTGTTATTTTTTAAATACATTTTCTCAAAATTTAGACATTAAAAGTAGGGATGCGCATAGTACGCGAGAACGCAACATAAAAAAAAATATATATATATAAAATGAAACTCATTGTTTTAAGCTTGATATTTTAAATTCAGTTTAAGCGAATTTGCTAAATGATAGATGGTAAATTTTACTGCTAAGACATCATTTATCAATTTGATTATAGATTGATTTCAAATTAAGCCATTTATCCGAAAATTATGCTCCACTTTTATAGCTATATTCATTCAAAATTCGCCCGATATCATTAATTCAATTCAACAAATAGACTGTAGAGTTTACTTCCGATAAATTAACCAACTAGAAGCTGCTTGCCAAGCATCCGATTTATAAGGCAGCTTAAAAGATTTGCTTGAATGCTTCAAATCAGATTTCCGTCTAAAATTTAGAATCAATTCAACTGCACATTTATTGCATTAAAATCGTTAGCTCTTGAACTTTAAATGAATGTATGATAGAATACATTTATTGAAAGGTATGTTGAGGTATATTGATCAAAATTAGATTTAAAATAATATTTAACAATTATACATAAGAGAAAATAGAAAAACAACGATATTGATAAATCGTGTCATTCTTGGTAAAATGCAATTAATATTGTTATTTGTCTTGGAAAAATCTTTTTCTTTATTAATTTGTTCAAAAGATAATAAATTTTGATTGCTTTAATTAAGTTGATTAATTGTTTGGATCTTCAATATACAAAACAATTAATTAGCATAATTGAATAATTAAAATTAACAATACCAGAATAACTATAAAAATACTTAAAATTATTATATACTATAAGGTAAAAATATTATATATACATATATATAATGCTATATTACAAGACATTATTAAATTAAGGGATAGCGGAAATTTTTGAGTTTGAAAAATAAGCATATTTAAAAAGGAATTTTTTCCTACATCTAGAAACAAACAAAAAATTTAGGTTTTTTTTTTTTTTTTTTTTTTTTTTTTTTTTTTTCATGATAAAAATTGCATTTTTAACTTTAAAAAACATTATGTATATTAATTTTTCTAAGAAAAAATATCCATTTCGGACTAAAACTTTCTTTATTTTTCTCAGCGTTTAGTGTTCCGCACGTAGTTAGTGAAAGAAACCAGGCTGGAATACTTCCATATTGCATTTCTTCCATTTGACTGTCACATGTTCAAGATAAGGTCATTTCCATCAATTGTCAAATCACCATGTGATCAAAGCAAACTACAAAGGACCCGAGACCGGTGGTTTACCGTGGTCTATGTATTCTTAGTTGTAATGATTTTGGCGGTTTCCAACATTTTTCTGATTGACTTCCTCTTAAATCCACTCAAATAAAAAAGCACGTTTAAATACATTTAATTGCCCTGCCTTTTAACTCTCTGTGTGTGTTTTTTTTTATTATTATTTGCGTTTTAAAGAGTATAGTAAACTTTATCAAATTTAATATTATATCAGTTTTCAAAAAAGAATCTGATTTTGTTTTGTGCATGAAAACTGAATGACATAGAATTAAAATTATTTATGAAAGCTTCGGTGAAGCACTAGATAAATATGTAAGATTCCATTAAAAAGTAAATCGAACTATCCGTTTCCGAGATATTTTGAGTAATGTCTTAAAAACCATTGTTACAAGAAAATCTCGCTTATCGTTTTGCAAAAAGTACCGCTGGCTAATGCACCAGGCGAAAAGAGTCACCAATAACGAGTTTAAATTTTAAAAACTGTTTCGTAAAAACATTTGTTAAATGTCTCACATTTAAAAAAAATTAAAGCATTATTTATAATTGAAAAATTTTGTCCTTTAAGAGTGCTCTTAAATCGAAAAGGGCAACTTTGTGACATAAGTTTAAATTTATTTTTGATTGGAAATGCATGAAATTAGCAGGTGTTGTTGTTCAAAAACTACTTAAGAGAGTATTCGAAAAAACGCTTTTTTGCTTTCAACAGCTCTACAATTTCAGACACATTTTAAAAAGTAGAAACATGAAACTTGCAGAGAGGATTTTTGAAGAGACGTACAAGGTGCCGTGTGATGTCATTTTACGCTCAATTCATTAGAATTTGATTTATAAACTTCTCAGCATGACCCTTTTCTTCGTTCACAGATCTCTCACTATGGAAAAATCTGTTTAAAGGCCGTTTTTGATTGCTCCTTTTACAGTATTTTCTGCATTTATCAAAGAATCGACAATCCCGGCACCTTGTGTACTTTCTAAATAAGATAATTTGCCAGTTTGATGCATATGAGACCAAAAATAAATTTAAAAATAAATCGGAAAATAAGCAGTTTGAATCGAAATACACCCTTAATCGCACTCATATTTCCATCTTTTTGCAAACGCAATAGATATTTCAGTACAAGCTGTCAAAATTGGCAATTTTAAACGGTATTTCCCGACGAAAGCAGAAAAAGTAGTCTTGCAAAGGGAGAAAAAAGCGTGATCACGTGATCGAAATCGCTTATAACTCGATAAGTAATTTAATTATCTTAAAATGGAAATCTAAGTGGGATTCGAAATCTCTCCCATAGTCAAGCCTTCCAATTTTGTATCGTTGTGTTTAATGAAATGAATTAGTAAGTGTTTCAAAACGTTTTGCGCTTGTTGAGCAAAGCAGTGAGAATACCCTTAATGATTCAAAGAGTTTCAAGCATGAGCAATCCAAATCACTATTTCAAAGGGGTTTTTTTGGGGGGGTGGGGAGAAATTATAACTGTTATTTTCTGTTATGTATACATCTGGGTTGCTACTTAGTGTATTTACATATTTTGCTATTTTGCTATTTAATAGCCAATTTATTTTCCTAGTTGTTTTGGAACTGGCTACTTAACATAATTGAAGGGTTTGAATCCCAATCAGGCATAGGTATCTGGAATGCGATGGATACCACTCTAAGCGGAGGTAAACGTTGGTGTATCTCTCATGTAAAAAAAAATGCCTGTAGCATCCGTACTTAATCAATCAATCGCTATTTAATGTATTCTCATTTGAAACAAATATAATCAATATTGTTTGTTTAATAGGGATACATATCAAACATGATTATAAATCAGTTTCAACTGACATCACACCTAGCAACCAACTTGACAACCTCGTAGGCATTATGTTTGCCCATCCCTATTTCCAGTTTTTCTCGATTTTGAATAGTTGGACAATAATATTGCTTAAATAATTGATAGTTGTGGTTGGTTAGTACAAAACTAAGAGCACGTGGTTGAAATTGATCTATAGACGCTTTCAGCCATTTGCTTGGAAACTGACTCCAAACAAACAGTTGCTATGCTTAATTTCTCATTAAATATAAGTCGCAGAAATTGTTACAGTTCATATATGGTATTAAAACTTACATATATGCGATCAGGGGCGTGCGAAGAGAAAACTGCGCCCGGGGCAAAGTTTCAATTTGGCGCCCTTCTTCCCCAACTTGTCCCTGAACCCACAAACATGACGTTGGTAGTATATATTTGGAGCCCCCTAAATTTCTGCATCCGGGGCGGCCGCCCCCTTTCGCACGGCGCTGTGTGTGACATAGCTGTAAAATACAGCTATAATACATAAGAAAAGTAGAAAATACAGCACAGCAACTGTTTGCCTGGAGTCAGTATCCCACGAAAACGTCATAATTCGAACTCGTCGGAACCACAGGAAACGTTCGAATTTTCCGAAGTTCGAATTATGGAAAATTTGAAATGAAAACATGCTTAATATAATATATTACAAAGGAATTAATGTTATAGTGTTTTTTACAGTTCTTTCATCTGTTATCATCAAAATATAATTTAATATTAAATTAGGATGTATAAATACATAAATTAATTCAAAGATTAGAAACAAGCGCAATGGAAGAAAAAATTTAAAGCGTCACTGGTGGACAGACGCGGCATTAAGAAAGTGGATATCAAATGCATTGGATTATATGTATACTCTACTCGTATGGAATAATTTTCACAAAAATCAAAGAAAGAAAGTTATTCAAATGATCTGAAATCCGTGAGAAAGAAAAGAAAAATTAAAAATAGGAAATCTCGTTAGTTCGAATTAAACGAAGTCCATAGAAAATGAGTTCGAATTAAGGGAAATTTTAACGTTATTCTGTCATTGAAAATTTCGGGACTTCATGTTTAGTTCAAATTAAGCGAAGATTCGAATTATCCGATTTCGAATTAACGAGAGTCGACTGTATCTGATATCGCAACTGAAAGCGTCTATTTCCGCCGTATAAGTAATGCCAGATCAACAAAATGATGAATGTTACACAGCGTACTATATATTTTTTTTCATTCTTTTACTACAATGAAACTCCAATTAAATAAACAAGTAGTTCTGAAAGTTATATGCCTCAGATTCCTTTAAAGAATTGCGTGTATCTCTCGTAGCCTCCTTTTTTGGTTGCTTTATTGCAGTCACTTTATTGGAAACTCTTCATCTTTCGAATCTGTTTTATTAAATAAGTAGATAAATCTAATCTGTCCTAAAAATAAGATCACTTTCACTGCAAACAACTAAAATAAAATACAGAAAAGTTCTATTGGAAGAGGCAACAGAACGCAATGATTGCTCCTTTAAACATGGACAGAACATTTAATGAAGAAAAAGGTCAATTTTGTTTGTCAAAAAATTCTTTGAAAATTTTAAATTTCACCAAAGCTTCTTTGAATTTCTCATAGAAATCCTATTTCAGTACGTTACAACAGACAGAAACCATTTTTTTCTTCTTTTCACGATTTTGTTTATCTTAACGAAACCCTATTCGTCTCTGTCCTCTGTTTGTAAGTCTGTGACAGAGTCCGTACACAAAAACTGTATAAATCAGATACTTCAAATTGTGTGTACTCACAGCTGAATACCTCGTGTCACACGGCAAATCATAAAATTTTGAAAAAGTCCATCATTTTAATTAAATTAATTTTCTTAATGCCATTTATTCATTTTTGCGATTTACATTTTAAAAGAGAACGCAATAATTTAAATAGAAAATAATTAAGAAGAACATAATTTGAAATAAAAGATTTGAGTGCGGTTATAAAAATTGCACAAAATCCCTGTAAATTCAAATTTAATTAATCCTCCAATCTTTCTAAAATCCTTCAAATATTTATTAAATGAATATGTAAGTCTTTTAATTTAGTTTAAACAATTTGCGTAAAATGCTTTAGAATGTAAAATTTTCATGAATTCATAATGCGGTAGATAAAGGGTTAAACGCTTTTGTGTATTGCCATTTATTCTAATATTTAATCCTTCAAGCCTCGCGTCGGGTCATGTGACCCGGTCAATGGCTTCTTATTTTCATTCTCAAAATAAAAATACAAAGCGTGGGCTGTTACTTTATTCGGCTAATTTTATATTCAAAATAACGAGAATTAAACCTTTTTACGGAATGTGAGCGTTTTTTGGTTTTACTATCCTTTTTAACCTCAAAATTTGCATTTTATGTTGCTCGAACAAAAAAGACCGGACGCGCATGCTGGAAGGTTGAGAGCGAAGTATCCATTTCATATTTCTATGAATAAGTATATCGTTTGTTTAAGGTTGTTTGTTAATTGCTCTTTTCAACACGCGCAAAACGTTTTGACACGTTTACAAATTTATTTTTTAACAGAAAGATATACAGTTGGCAAAAAAAGTATTTGTACACTCTAAAATTTTTAATTTTTAACTAAATAAAAACAGATATTTTGTCAAATATAGTTTTAATACAATCTGCTTACCGTCCGTTTTAAATTACACAACAGAAAATTTCGATAAAGATGTAAAATAATTTTCTAATAGGAAGTTTAAAAATTTCTTGCAAAAAAAGTATTTGTACATTTCTCCATCCTGATATGTACTGTGTTTTATTGTGTTTATGGTTCAAAGGACTACTTTTACAGAAGCTGTTAATAATTTTTAAGTTCATATTATATTTGTCTGACATTTAATCTAATTTACTCTTGAAGTAATTGAGTATAGAACCTAAAACTAGAGAGGCACCTCTAGATATATGAAATCCTATGATTCAGCATAATAAAAATTTAAATTCGCAACAAGAATTTGTAAAAGCTATTAAATTATCATTTACAACTATTGGATGTATAGTGAGAAACTATGAATAAATTAAAAGCATCGAAATTCAAAGAAAACCAGGACTTCTTAGCAAACTAACAATGAGGGAAAAAGGGAGTGTTGTTAAAAAAGCTTTAAAAAATCCTATGCGTTCGGTTCAAAAATTTGCTGGAGACCTTGCAACATCTTCTCGCATCAGAGTAATACCTCAAACAACAAGAAATGTTCTTCTCAATGCAGATTTAAAAGGAAGAACCTCAAGGAAAAATCCATTCATCAGCGAAACAAATAGGCGAAAACGCATAGTATTCGCTTTCGCATACAGAAGTAAATCATTGAATTTTTGGAAAACAGTAATTTTTTCTGATGAGGGAAAATTCGGAATTTTCTTACTATCAAGCATTCGAAAAAATTGGCGTAAAAATAAAACTGTTCTAGGTCCAAAACGTATACTTCAAACTATCAAGCATGTTGGGGAGAATATTATAGTTTTGGGGTGTATAGCTTCTAATTGAGCAGGACATTTAAAATTTATTGACAATGGAAGGACAGGTTTAAGATACATTGATGTGTCGCACCATAATTTATTAAACTGTGCCAAGAAATTATGCATAGAGGAAGCTTTTCACTTTCTGCAGGATAACGACCAAAACATACTGCTGTGATCACCAACACATGCTTACGACAATACTCTAGGACGACTGGTAACTCCTCTAAAATCTCTAGACTTGAATCCAATAGAAAATTTGCAGATGCTATTGGATGCAAAAATCCGAAAAAAAAATATGTATCAGCAAAAAAACAGTTTTAAAGAAATTCTTATTGTGTCATGGAATAACATTAACCAGACCGCTACAAAAAGTTGGTGGAATCTATGTCACACCATCTAGAAGTAGTCATAAACGCTAAATGAATTCGCACAAAATAATAATTTGTATCATTTTACTAAATTTTCATTAATTATATTACATTAATATAGTGTACAAATACTTTTTTTGCATTATATTTTTGTATATTTGTTTATTATAATGTAAAAAATCGTTTCGTTTAATTTTGTTTTTGCTTCTATAATATTATAATGCATTAAATTAATGTATTACAGTATTTTTTGCTTAAATATTTTGTTTAATTTCATTATAATTAAAAAAAAATGAAGTGTACAAATACTTTTTTTGTCAACTGTAAAACTGGAAAGCTTGACTATGGAAGCAATTTAAAATCGAATTTTCTTTACCATCTTATGATGATTAAATTACCTATCGAGTTACGAGTGTTTTTGATCACGTTATCAAGCGTTTTTCTTCCTTTGTAAGTCTGCTTTTCTGCTTTTATCGGGAAATGAGGTTCAAAACGTCAGCTCTCACGGTTTGTTCTGAAAGATCTATTACAAATACAAAATAAGTCCGATTAGATAATTTCTAAATCACAACACCTGCTAGTTTCATGTATTTCCAAACAAAATTAAAACTTCTGTCACAAAGTTGCCCTTTCGGATTTATAAACACCCTTAAATAAAAATGTCAAAGAAATTACGTTTTTCCACGCAAAACAGTTCTCATATTTTTCCCCTTTTATATCGAAGCGGATATTTGGCAACCCGGATAACTGGAATTTTATTGTATTTCAATAAAGAAACATTAAATTAAATGGAGAAAAATAAATTAATTTCTTCGTTCTTTATTTTAATATGTACCTATCAATGTCATTTTTTTTTTCGTTTAGAAATGTAATTTATACATTGGCAGAAAGATAAAAAAGAAAAAAGAAAATCTTGACTAAAAAATATCGCGTGATTAAAAGCATTACACCCTTTGTTTAATGAGCTTTTTTATGCCGGGGGGGGATATGTTTCGATATAGTGAAAGACTAGAAAATGGGATGAATTATTGCCTTATGCTTCCTACTTACTACGAATAAAAACATTATTTGCTCATGTTATATAAGGATTTTTTTTTCAATTTTGGGATACAAAATAATTGATTACCTTTTGGTTATTTAATTACTTTTTCTATATTGCATATTTACTTTCCTATGAAGCAAACATGGTAGTCATTATTAATAATGCGATGGAAAATTGGTAAAATTAACTAAATTGGAATAAGTATTTTTTGTACAGCGTTAATAATGCATTTTTCTTATGTGCTGCTCACTGCTTTTAATTATGATTGTTATTGACTGTTTCGTATCAGAATACTCTTGTTAATCAAACGTTAGATTAAATTCATTCAAGTGACAGAAATCATTTAATTTTTTTGTAAGTAACTCAATATCGCTTTCGATTTTTTAGAAATGTGACCTAAATTAAATAGTTTAATGAATTACCTTATTCTTCTTTATTGATCTGCCATATAATTGAACAAATGCGATCAGATACAAAGAATTTTATTTTTTTTTAGAGAATTTAATTTATTTCCATTCAGTTTCAACCGATTTTCAACAAAGGAAATTTGTATATGTATACAATTTTTAAGCTCACATATAACTACTTGACAAGTAAAATGAAGCGGATTTTGCTAAATATTTCCCATCATTATTTTACTTAAAAATATAGATAGAAATGTGGGAAAATACATTTCGTTAGTTTCGAGATGATGTGCTTCCAATGAATATAATTGCAAAATCGTGTCTAGGAATTGTCATTCAATTTAACTACAAAACTTTAATCTTTTCTTGGTACCCTTTATAATAAAGAGACCCCTTTAATCAATTTTAATATGTCCTCTTTTTAATAAATTTCATCCCTTTAAATACATAGATGAAAATAAATACAAATGGATGGTTTACACTAAGTTAAACGATGACCATGTTAACATAGGCCTGTTACATTAGCTGGGCAGGACCCGTCTGGCCGGTATCGGCACCGAGATGTTTAAGCAGCTCTTTAGACCATCTGCCTACAGTTAACTCCGGGTTGCATCAACAAACTTTTACTTTAAAACAGTTATAGAATTAGTGTTACTGTTAAAGAAAAATTATATGTTATACGTCTGTAAAGCCCTCAGCTCGTCTATTTTACTATTGTTACCTATGCTTATTTCATTATCTCAATTACTTTTTGTTACCTACCTTTATTTTATTACTGTATAATTGTTCTGTATTTTTTTTTCTAATAAACATTGCTGGGTGGGGCTAGTTGAGCTCAAACCAATTGGCAGGCCCCCGCCACCTGGTTGAATCTGAATCTGGATCTGCTCTCGTTCTCATCCTAAAACTCAACAGTTTATCAAGATTTTTATTGTTCAGTTACTGAGGTCTAACTTCAAGATTATCATTGAAATATGCAATACTTTGCGGTACAGAGTTCAATCTTTGTTACTAGTCACAACAGAAATGTTTTTTTTTTCTTATTTATAACAAATATACACTTTATAGCCCATATATAAATCAAAAGAAACTAATTTTATGTATAAATTAGTTTTCAAGAACTTATTGACCTTTTTACATGCTTTTTGAACTATATGGCTGTTTAGTATGCACTTCTAAAAAAAATGTTGTTCATCTTAAAATCTGTTGTGTTATCAAAAAACATGCTGTTTGAGAATAAAAAGAAGCAAATTTCATTTTGGTTTAAAGAAATAAAATAAAAAATATCTTGCTAAAAAACTTTGAAAATCCTAAAAATTTTATAAGCATATTTTTCATTATTTTAAAGAATTTCTTACTCAGACGTCAAATATTGGATATTTTTAAAGAAATAAGATAGTTACACAATTTTGGAAAGTTTCAAGAGTTTACCAAAAATAGAATTTTTATAAAAAGTGTACCGAAGCATATAAAAAAACACATTTCAAAAAAAGGCAAAAAAAATAACATACCAACAATGCTTAAAATTTATTATTTTAAAATCTTCCAGCACCAAGCTTTTAGATTCATATTTATTTAGCACCATAATATTTTATCTCCATTTTTAGGACTATAATTAAAAACTCAAAAATTTGAATCATTTTACGTTCCATGAACTCTTAATGTACACTGACGGGAAAAAAATCCCAACACCAAGAAAGACTTAGTGTAGAATAATGAAGTTTGGACAATGCATTCATATAGTTAACATGTTAAATTGATTCGATTTTCAAGATCACAGATTAATTTAAGACCAATAAATTAACCTGCATTTCAAATGTGAAATGCTGTTATATTAATAGCCGGTATAACCTCCAGAATTTTGAATGCAAGCCTGCACACGCGCATGCATTGTGTCATACAGGTGCGAATGACACTTTGTCATATGGAGTTCCATGCTTGTTGTATTTATTCTCAATACTGCGACAGTCAGTGCTGGCTGGGGGTGATGCTGGAGTTGTCGTTCAATGATATCCCATTTTTGTACTCAATGGGAGACAGATCTGGTGATCTCACTGGCCAAGGTAACATGGTGACACTCTGTAGAGCACGTTGCATTACAATGGTATGAGAGAAAGCGTTATCCTGTTGGAAAACTCTCCCTTGAACGCTGTTCATAAATGGCAGCACTACAGGTTGAATTAACAGACTGACGTACAAATTTACAAATCCGAGTGTTTGGGATAACCACGAGAGGGCTTCTGCTGTCATAGGAAATTGTTCCCCAGACCATGATTCCAGGTGTAGGTCCAGTGTGCCGCTGACAGTTTGGTTGCAGGCGTTCCCCTGGCCCCCTTCTGACTAGTCTTCTTCTGATATAGTACCAAAAGAAAAAAATCCAGAGGAATAATACCTGGAGAGCGCGGAGGCCAGTGTGTTGGTTCATCCCTCCCAATCTACCTATCCGATTTTTTTTTCTTTTTTTGAAATTACGTACTAAGGAATCCCAGTATGATATTAAAATCTAAAACTATTAAAAGCGATCTATCTAATAGTACAACAAGTTACACTATTAAACAAACGATTAATTTGTAACGAATTATTGTAATAAGGGCATGGCTTTTGTTTCACCCTATATATCATGAATATTAATTACATTTAAGATATTACCATACTTTTTTTTTCATTGCTTCATAATGATTTTTGTTTAGATCTTAATTTTATGAAAATAGTAAAATGTATATTTTATTGCAATCTATCCATAGAAAGGTTTTTGTTAATGTTATTTTTTCTCTCGGAAATATACAGAGTGTCCCTAAACAAATCGTATATACGCTAGGGGGTGATAGAACACATCAAGACGAGTAATAGTAAATAGGAAACCAAGGGTCTCAAACGTTTTCCAAAGGAGATAGCTGCCATTAAAGTTTGGGGCCCAAAATTTCAAATACACATAAAAAACGGAAAAATTGGTCGATTGATTTGCGGTTTTCACTAAAACTATTCTTTATGTTGGTATTTTCTTGAAAATAAATTATAAAGATAAATTTCGAAAAATGCCGATAGAGGGCGCTTTAGACTTTGAAGTAATGAAAAACTATTTTTTGCCATGATTTTTTACATCTCATTAAATGGTTTCGTAAGCTTAGACTTAAACTTAAATTTTGAGCTCAAAATCTGAATAGTTGGGAGGGGTTAAGTAGCACAAACTTAACTGTGTTCAGAGGGTTTAAATTTCAAATGATTATAAAAAACGGAAAAATTGGTCGATTGATTTGCGGTTTTCACTAAAACTATTCTTTATGTCGGTATTTTATTGAAAATGAATTATAAAGAAATTTTAAAAAATGCCGATAGAGGGCGCTTTAGATTTTGGAGTAACGAACAACTATTTTTTACGTTATTTTTTGCATCTGATTAAATGTTTTCGTAAACTTAGACTTAAACTTAAATTTTGAGCTCAAAATCTGAATAGTTGGGAGTCGTTAAGTAACACAAACTGAACTGTGTTCAGAGGGTTCAAATTTCAAATGATTATAAAAAAACGGAAAAAATTGATCGATTTGTTTGCGGTTTAAAATAAAACTATTCTTTAAGTCAGTATCTTCTTGAAAATAAATTTAAAGATAAATTTCAAAAAATTCCGTTAGAGGGCGCCTTAAATTTCAGAGTAACCAACAACTAATTTTAACCGCTATTTTTTGTATCTAATTAAATGCTTTCCAATACTTATTAAATGTTTTCAAAATCTTAGATTTAAAATTAAATTTTGAACTCAAATTCTGAAACGTTGGGAGGGGTTAAGAAGCGCAAACTGAAATGTGTTAAGGAGTTGAAATTCAACCCCCCCCCCCCCGCCCCATCGAACACAGTTCATTTTTGCGCTACACTGGCAACGATTCATAATTTGATCTCAAAATTTAAATCTAAACATTTGAAAGCATTTAATGAGATTTAAAAAAATAACGGTTAAAAACAGTTGTACGCTACTCCAATGTCTAAGGCGCCCTCTGTCGGCAATTGTGAAATTTATCTTTAAAATTTATTGTCAAGAAAACACTGATTTGAAGAGTAGTTTTAGCAAAAACCGCAAACGAATCGACTAATTTTTTCGTTTTTTTTATAATCGTTTGAAATTTAAACCCTCTGAACACAGTTTAGTTTGTGCTACTTAACCACTCCCAACGATTCAGATTTTGAGCTCAAAATTTAAATTTAAGTCTAAGTTTACGAAAACATTTAATCAGATGCAAAAAATAACGTAAAAAATAGTTTTTTGTTACTACAAAGTCTAAAGCGGCCTCTATCGGAATTTTTTGAAATTTATCTTTATAATTCATTTTCTATAAAATACCGAATAAAAGAATAGTTTTAGTGAAAACCACAAATCAATCGACCAATTTTTACGTTTTTTATAATCATTTGAAATTTAAATCCTCTGAATACAGTTAAGTTTGTGCTACTTAACCCCTCCCAACTATTCAGATTTTGAGCTCAAAATTTAAGTTTAAGTCTAAGCTTACGAAACTATTTAATAAGATGCAAAAATCACGGCAAAAAATAGTTTTTCATTACTTTCAAAGTCTAAAGCGCCCTCTATCGGCATTTTTCGAAAGTTATCTTTATAATTTATTTTCAAGAAAATACCAACATAAAGAATAGTTTTAGTGAAAACCGCAAATCAATCGACCAATATGTGTATTTGAAATTTTGGACCCCAAACTTTAATGGCGGCTATCTCCTTTGGAAAACTTTTGGGACCCTTGGTTTCCTATTTCCTATTACTCGTCTTGATGTGTTCTATCATCCCTTAGCATATATACCATTTGTTTAAGGACACCCTGTATATATATATATATATATATCCTATATTATTATTTTTATATCTGTGATTTCAATTTTCTTAGTATTATTATTATTATTATTATATACAATATAGATGTATAAGATGTACCCTTTTTGCTCATCATGGCAATGCATCCATAATAAACTTACTTTATTGTTTGTCATGACACTAATACAGCGGCTCAATGAATATCATTAACTTAATGTAAATACGTTGTCTTATCGTACTCCAAAGAAAATTACTGGTGATATGAGACGATGTCAAGATGTTCAGCTAAAAGCCTTTTTTTATGTTAAAACAAATGTGATTAAAAGAAATGTAAATTATTAGCGGTGAAAAAAAGCATCACTTTAAATTAATGTCAGAATCAATAAGAATGAAAAAACATTAAAGATATTCATCATTAAGTTTTATTTTATTTTTTAATTATAATTTATACTAGCTGAAGTAGCTAGTGTTGTGCGAGATTTTAACAATGTTTGTTTAGAAAAATCAATTTAAAAACTATACTGAATGCAAAATAATACTTATCAACTTATTTTTTTTTCTTTTCAGTACATAAATCTTGAAAAAAAATGCTTTTATATATAGAAAGCGTTAAATGAAAAGCATTACATCATTTTCTTAATGTTTCCTTAATTTACATAAATTTAGTCTTTATTCTTGAAACAAATTAGGAAAAAGAAATGAAAATTGATATTTTAGAAATGAACAATTTGTTTCTCAAAAGCTACCAAGAGTTGTCCCATGCCAAGCTAAATAAGAAGAATATTGCCCAGTTAAACTGATGGCATTGAGCTCACAGGCTACGCATACTGATTGTACATTACAGCCTTATATTTTCAAGGGTTAATTCCGTTCGAAAAATGAATTAATGAGGGGAAACAGCTCTCCCCCTTTTTTTATACTTGATCATTGAACCTCCTAAACTATCAAGGATATGCTTTATCATATAAAAAATCTATATCTACAATTCAGAGCAAATCGGATAATTCTTAATAAAAACCCATTTAGCATTTATATAATTTAAGAAGAGCTATCCCCTTCTTTTATACTTAACCATTAAACTTCCAAAACTATTCAGAGATTTGAACCAAATCTGACAATTCTGCTTCAAAAACCCATTTATATAAATTAAGGGGAGGGGCATTAGAACCCCTGTTCCCCCTGTTTATATATACTCAATGAACACCTAATAACAGTCACGGAATCGCCCCATCAAAATGATCCCATATCTAAATTTTCAACGAAAACTTAATTCTGCATGAAAAACCCATTTATATCAATTAAGGGGAGGGCCATGAGCCCCCCGTTCCACCTCTTATACATATCGAATGAACTCCAAAAACTAATCAGGGAAGCGCCTTATCAGGATATACCCATGTACAAAATTTCAAGTGGATCGGATTATTTTATCATGAGTTATCGCGTTACGTACGAACATACATACAGAACGGGCGGGCACATAAGGTCTCAGGCTATGATAGCCTGTGAGCTAAAAAGTATTCCATACATTACTTTTTCTTGAAAGTCATACATTAACGGTACATTCGTTGTAAATAAGACGTCATATTTACCTAATTTCTGTACCTACTTGCACTATTCCTTGAATTATTTGCAAATATTTGAAAATGTGCGTTTCATTTCAAATTCGACGCTGTATTTAGTTGCTTTTATACTTGCTCATGTTTATATGTTTTACATTGATGTCAAATATTCGAAAATTGCCTATATATACTTCCTGTATCATGTCATATTAATTTTCTTTTTAATTTCTATAATGTGGTCATATTCACTTGCTTTTTGTACTTATTCATTCATATTCATACTCCTTGTATTATCGTCAATTATTTGAAAATGAATGGTCGTCCATATCTGATTTCTTAGTCCAAATTTTCGTAATGTCACCGTCACTTTTTTTTTTCTAACTATGAAAAATTACCAGCGAATTTTTAAAAAATGAGTATTTTTATGTTTGAAAAAATTCTAAAATTGTTGTGAAATTTTCAAATTGATATCTTGATTAGTTTTCTGATTTTCTTAATTTTAACCAATCGGTGAAACTTGTCATAACTTTTTATGTCGTTATACCCTACTCATCATAAAACTATTATTCAAATAATGATTTTTTTATTCTTTTTTTATGCTGAATGACATTCTGCATAAAAAATTTATTTTTACTTCATTAAATCTCAATTTTTAGAGTAAAACATCAAGTTTCTCTCTTGATAGATCACCTAAAACTTTTACTTAATTTACTATGATATAATAAGTTCATAACGCATCTTAAATAGCGTAGAACTACTTTTAAGCTCGCAGTACAAATTGTATGTGTAAGAATTTGTTGGATAAAACTTACCATTACCTGATCAATTACTAGGGATTTGATCAACACTGAGTACAGGCAGCCTTTACTTATAATCCAAGAGCCGACCGCACAAAACTCCAAGTCATCGATCACAAGAAAAAATCCTTTATTTTATAGGAAAGTAGTAATAGAGGAATCTAATGACCCATGTCTGCCGGAAGCGAAGTGGTGCATAAGCCAAAAATTAATACCACTAGTGGTTGACAAGTAGGTTTAGCATTGTCGTATAATCAAAAGTAAGAAAATACGGAAAACTGGGTGCATGGAAAAAATGCTGATCCTACGAGTCAATCACTTAGTGCTATTGATTTTTGGCTTATGCACCACTTCGCTTCCTTCAGACATGGATCATTAGATTCCTCTATTACTACTTTCCTATAAAATAAAGGATTTTTTCTTGTGATCGATGACTTAGGTTTTTGTGTGGTCGACTCTTGAACTATTAGTAACCATCTAAATATAAAATTACTTTCTTCTTTCTAAAGAGTAAAAATTATCATAATCGAATTTTTTTTTTCGACTTTCGGTTTTCGCAGGATTTATATGTTTTAGGGGCAGAGATACCAAAAAACATGTTTACATAAAATGCCTACCTGTCCTATCGTACGTCCGTGTGCCCGTATATCCTCTTTGCATAATCGAAAAGTAAATGAAGTTATGCATAGAAATGAACCACAATTTTTCTGTAGGTTTTTGGTTATGCGGACTAAGTCCTCCTAGAATTTAGAAATATTCCTCCAGAAGGAGCGCGATTTTTGTTCCATTGGCTATGGCCCATGTAAATTTGATAATAATCCGCCGTAAGAGGGGGGAGGGATAATAGTAAATTTTCTGGATTTTTTATTTCTGCTGTACATGCAGCGACGACGGTTATTCGGAACCTGCTAACCGAACGAGTCCCGAGTAGAGTTGCAAAAAGTCGGTTTATTCCCGGGTTCATTTCCAATAGACCAGGTTTATTCCCAGGTTTATTCCCAAAAAACCGAATTATTCCAAAAAATCCCGGGTTTTTTCCAGGTTTATTCCTAAAAACCCGGTTTAAACCGGGTTTTTTCTAACCTTTGCAAAGCTAGTCCCGAGCAGATAATGTCCAGCAGAATAATAAAAAAATATTGATTGTTTTTTTAAATAGTATGATTAAGATTAACTCTTTTTCCTTCCAATTAGTAAAATGAAGAAGAAATTTAAGATGAAAATCAAAGTTGATGTAATATTGAAGTAATAACTCTTAAGGATTAACATATGTGACAACTTTTAGAAATATTTATATGTATAAGAAAGAAGAAAGTTTTGGGATTGGCACATCCGACTGGTAGTTCTTCTAGTAAATTACAAAATTTCTGTTAAAAATTTGATAAAAGCAGATTTCATTTGTTTTTTAACAAGCCAACGTAAATCTTTTTCTAATACTTTTTATCAAGAAAAATATTTTGCCTGTATTTTGAAACTACTTCCCAAAACTTTCTTCTATCTCATAAGTACATTTTAATATTTCAAAATTTAGTTACACATGTTAATACGTTAATATTATTAATCCAATACTATACCAACTATGATTTTCATCTTAAATTTCTGCTTTAGTCAATTAATTGGTGTAAAAAGAGTGTCTGTATCTGCACACGATGAACAGTAGAATGATGGACAGATTTTTTCCAAATTCAGGAAGGATCAACTCGCAATATCCCCAAAAAATCATACACAAAAAAATTAGTTCAGTTTTATGCATAATTTCAAACACTTTTTAATGGTAAAATAATAAAAATGGCACAGACATCGTTATTAAAAGCATCTCCTTTCGGCGGATTTTTTTTTTTTAATTCAGGAGGGTCTGCTGACTATAGCCAAACACTTATATAAAAAATTTCATTCAATTCTATGCATAACTTCATACACTTTTCTGTGGTAAAATATTAAAAATGGCACAAAAATCGCTGTTGCAGCGCCCATTTCCGGCGGTTTTTTTTTTTTTTTTTTTTTTTTTTTTTTTTTTTTTTTCAAATTCAGAGAGGACTAACTAGCCATAACCAAACACTTACAGAAAAATTTTTATTCAATTCGATGAATAACTTCTTACACTTTTAGTTGGTAAAATATTGAAAATGGCGCAAAAATTGTTATTGCAGCTCCCGCTTCCGGCGGAATATATCAAAATCGAAGGAGAACCTGCTTGCCACAGCCAAAAATATTCACAAAAAATTTGGTTCAATTCTTCATACTCTTTTTAATGGTAGAATGGCGACATACTCACACACATACAGACAGACATTTTGTAAAAACATATTTTTTGGTATCTCTGACCCCTAAAACATGTATATCCGTCGAAAACCGGAAGTCGAAAAAAATTCGATTACAATACTTTTTTCTGTTGAAGATAAAATAGAGTAAAAAATATGTATTTTTTATTAATATGACAGAAGTAACTTATTTAACTTTTTAAATAACTAAGCTATTAAAATCTGACAATGTATTTCATATCTATTTAATCGAGAATGTGAGCAAAAATGGAGTGAAACAACTATAATTTATCCAAAAGATTCGAGAATGGTATATAGCCTCTTCAGACCTGATATATCCTATAGGATACATATCCTTAAAAACTTATTTTTCACGTATTTAAATAATGTTAAAAAAAAGAGAAACTGGTGAGAATTGAGCAGAAACGAAATAGAAATTTGTTTCGTATAGCCCTTTTTTATCGAGCTACGTGTTGCTTAAAAATGGCTTGAAATGTACGAAATGTACAAAGATGAAAGCGTAGAAAAAAAAAAAAAAAAAAACATAAATAATTTTACTCTGTGTTTGGATAACATTTGTAGAGTCCATTAGTAATAAAACATTATTAAGTATACATTTAGTTTATGTTTTTCAATGTTAATGAATACAGAAAAGTAAAATGAAACAAAACAATCCTAAGTAATTGACAAAAAAAAGTACTTTTTGAGTCTATTTTTTGATATCATCAACTTTTGTCATTATCGTTTTGTATCATCAACTTTTATGTACAAAAAACAAAATTTAATATTTTTCGCTGTTCAGTCTTTCTTAGTTATCAATTTATTATTATAAATCCATAGCTGAAATTTTAAAAAAATGCATGAAGAAATCCTGCGGTTTGAAGAAGTTATTAACTCTCGAAATTTCAAAATTTGAAATTCATTGCTAGGTATTATTTATATCGAATTTAATAAAACTTATGCCAACAATTCATATGATGGCAGTCGTATTATCCCTTTTTTATGAAAAAAAAAACCAGGTAAATAATGTATATCACTATGTTTATATTACAACGCAATTATTAAAACTTTCTATTATTTCATTTGAAAATGTTATATTTGCATGAATATTCTTTCGAGAAATATTCCCTTCAGAAGCTCACTGTGATGAATCGATTAGAACCTATTCTTTTAATCGCAATCTAATGTCCGCCCACGTATCTTAAAATCCATTGACCTTTCCTTCGGTAAAACTCCAAATCTTTAAAGAACTCCTCCAGTTTTCGGGATTAATCTCAAGCTTGTTTTAATCACATGTCCGCCGAATTGAACGAAAGAGGCAGATTCTTGAAGCTCTAATTAAAGCATCGTGCATTAAATGAATGTCTATGGAAGATTATGTTTGATAGTTTAATCTTTTATCTAGAGAGAAATTCCAATGTACAACTCAGATGACTAACAATGCAAAAATTTCTATTGACCGACTTTATTTGTAACAAAATAATTTTATTATGTGTGTTTTATAACATAATTATATAGACGCGATTTTAAATGTGTTTTATGACATACAATTATATAGACGTATAAATTTTTATTATGTAAAACAGTAATAAAACCGAATGCTCTCTCTGTCTATATTTAAACAGTGGTGCGGCTGCACAATGGGATAAACAGATTCAAAACATAGAAAAAGAAATCGGAAATTACAGGGTGATTATAAAAAAACTATCCCGGCATTTGGGCCCCTAACTATCATACCATTCACAGAAACTGAATGAAATTTTGGCAAAAGGTATTTAGAGGTATGCGCTCAAGAATGATATGCAAAACAACAGTTTCACTCAAACAGTTACGGTGAAAAAATCAAATGCCAACACCCAGCTTTTTGTATTGGATTGTGATCTCCATTCTGAAAAACCCTAAATAGCGTTGGAACGGCAACTGTAGCATGAAAATCTCCGGCGGTAGATAGGCTAAAAGTGAGGACAACCAATAAGGACAGAGAAGCAGCATAAAATAAAAATTTTATTTTATGCTTACAGTTCGTACTGCTAGTCCATTGACATTGCCAGTCCTGCATACATTTCTTCCTGAAGTGATATTTTAATTTACTGACTGGAATAGGTATGACCACTATTTCGTCATAGATATTTTCCTCTATTACGGATTTAGCCAAATAATCAGCATTCTCATTACCTTTAATCCCAACATCGGCTTTAACCCAACCTAGATGTACCGTTTTATTTTGCAAAAGAAGCAATTTCGTAAAAATGTCAAACAAAAGGTAATCATCGGGAAACAGTCATTTAAGTGAAGAAACTGAAGAAAGACTATCCGTGTAAATATAAAAATGATTAAAATTACTTTCTTGACACCACTGCAAAGTTTCAGAAATTGCCACCAGCTCAGCTTGATATATTGAGTTTAAAATATTTAATTTAATTCTAAGCTCATAAATTATCTCATTTCTTTGAAACACCGTTAATGCTGCTCCCACACCCCCAGGATCTTCGAATCATCCGTAAATATAATTTAATGCTTATTAGCTGGCACTGAACGAACTATTAGATTAATAAAATTAATATGGTGACTTTCATAAAAATTCGGATAATGATAGGATGGAATTTTTTTCATCACTGTACTTGAGGTAGCCACCATTCCATCTAATGAAATTGAGTCATCATTTGAGATAACTGCAAAACAATGTGCTGAGTTTGACAGCTCGAGATCAATTGGTATGATACGAGCTAAGACACACAAGGCCTCTGTTGAAATTGTGCGATAAGTTCTAATTATTGACAAAAGGAAGACACGTTGACATGAAGACAATCGACGCAGGCCAGGAGACTTAAGATCGGAGTACCATATTTCATGCCCGTAAGATATTTGCTTTTTTAAAACCGTATGATACCAAATTAAAAAAAATTTAGTGAAATTCCCATATCTCTAATTCTTGTTTTTAGAATATTGCAAGTGAAAGATGTAATTTTAGTACGTACCATATCTGAGTGTATAACCATCTAAACGTACTATCTAATAGAAAATCTAAGTACAGCATGTTATCTCTCACCGGAATACTAAGATTATTATGTTTGAACATTGGTCTTCTCTTCTTCATGTTGTATTTGCCAAACAACATGACAACAATTTATGTATTATTTAATTCTAGATTGTGATCTTGACATACTGACATAAAATCTTGTACACATCTATTAACTCTATTCTCCAACATCGATCTAGTGTTTGCACCCTCTACCATTACTGAGTCGTTAGCATATGAAATCAAATTTATTGACAGAACTTTACTCTGTTTTAGCAACATGTTAGCAACTACTGTCCAAATTACCGGGCCCAAGCAGGAACCCTGTGGGCAACCAAAAAATAATCGGAACCAGCGAATTCCGCTGACAAACTTAAAACCTATAAGCCGATTAGAAATACAATTTTTTAAAATATCTTTTAAATATTCATAAATAGGTAAATTATTAATAATTTCTGCCGTTATATTTCGATCTATGTTATCAAATGCTCTAGAAATGTCAAACGAAACTGCTACACAATACGAAAAAAAAAGATTGTCAATTAGATTTTCTAAGTTACATATAATTTTTCTTGCGTGCTAGGGTAAGTCTTTTTCTTTTATTTTATTTTGTATTTTTTTAGGGCCCGTAGCTTTCGAGCCTATTGTCTTGGTTTTGATTTGTCTGGTGATGGCAAGGGTTGCTTTCCTCCGAGAGGAACACACCTATGCCATATTTTGGTTGGTACCTCGGATGGGTGATCGTGGCAATCTCTGATCCAACACATGCTAAATTTTAAGCGGGTGCCACTACCACCTGGGATTGTCAGAAACAGCCTTTGAATTTTTTTTAATTTACGTTTCTACGGAATAATGAGAAATGCCTAATCGATTTGAAATTTAATGTTGGAAAGTTAATGGTGATGATTACTTCTTCAACACAGGCATTTTATGCTGGTGCCACTAGCCCCAGAGAGATTGTAGACATTAGAAAAGAAGCTTGAAATTCTTCAGTATGGTTAATTTTAAGATGTAAATACGTACTAAGAAGATAGCTTCTAAAAAATTCAAAGCTTCAAATGAATATTGAAATAAACGTATGGATTGAGCACAAAAATTTCAAAAAATTTTCCAAATTATCATTTATTTAGAATTAGCTTTAGTTTTTCTCATTTATTTTATTTCTTTTATGTCTAAGGCAGTGCAATGATGTATTTTAGTCAAACTGTGTCTTAAATGTTATTTTTGGAATTATTCCTAAAAGAATAATTTCTTATAATAAAATTTAGGCATAAAAATATTACTTGGCATATTTCAACTATTACGGGAGCAAAGTCGCGAAGTTTGCTAGCATATAATAAATAAATTCATTATGTTTTTAAGTAAATGCTAGTTTATGTAGACATTACTATTTTTCCAATAAAATTTACAATTAAAAAATATTTACTTATTGCTGAATAGATATGTAATTGGTTTAAAATTGTAACAAATTTAGGAACTTCATTTTTTTTTTTTTTTTTTTTTTTTTTTTTTTTTTACGGAAATTTGTAGAAGAAAATTGATACATAACATAAGTAATGTACAATTAAACGAGACGTAAGGACTACTGTATTTATATTGTATACTAGGATTTTATATGACATTTTGTTAAACAATTAACCATTAAATAGATATATCCTCCTCAGTCCTGAGACAAATATTACATGGGACTGAAAAACACAGTTTAAAATCATTATAAAATATTTTCAAATATGCATTAGTTTATATATCGATGCTTCTAATATGCAAACACTTACTAAAAAATTCTAGATCTAATTTTAACAATTTAAGAAGCATTTAAATTAATTTAAAGGCTGTTTTTCAGTGTCATCTCCAGGCGACATAAGGACTGAGAGGATTATATATATTTTTTTAATGCTACTTATATTAATCTATAATGATAAAGAGACAAGTTTGTGAGTGTGTCAGCGCTGTTCTGAAAAGACCGCTGCACTTAGAGTTACGAAATTTGGAGGAAAGGTTCCTCTATGCATGAGGTTTTGCACCTCGAAGCCCGATTTTCGATTTCTTCATTAGATTTTTTTTAATTTCATTTTTTAGGCGATTTTTAGCGTTCTTTTTATGTTTCGAGGCGATTTTTGCACATTAGTGAAAGGAATATGATTTCCTTCTTCTAAACCAATGTTGTAAATTTTGTTCTCTTTTCAATAAAGATTATTAGGAATTCGTACAGCGATTTTTGAATTTTTAATGAATTTTTTAATGCGATTATTAGTATTTTTTTTCTCATTTTGCGGCTATTTTTTGACATTGATAAAAAGGAAATTGTTTCAAACTTTCAGCCTAATTTACTAAATTTTGTCTGTTACGATTTTTGAATTGAAGTGGTTTTGAATGCGATTTTCACTAGGATTTTCGACGTGATTTTGAACTATTTTTCGATTTTTTGTGCGTTTAGCACCGATTTTTAGTTATTTTTGACAATATTATATATTTTTGTATGGTCTTATCTATTTTTGAATTGCATTTAAAAAAAGCAAAAACCATAAAATTAATGAATCAGCTATAAAGTTTTTATTTAGAATGTTCATAGTAATCTTCTTCTATAATAATAAAGAGACATGTTTGTGAGTGTGTCAGTGCTGTTCTGAAGAGACCGCTGCACGTAGAGTTGCAAAATTTGGATGGAAGGCACCTCATTATACGAAGTTTTGCACCTCGAAGTCCGATTTTCGATTTTGTTTCGTTTAATTTTTTAGTCGATTTTTAGCTTTTTTATGTTTTGAGACTTTTTTTCCACATTAGTGAAAGGATTATGGTTTCATTCTTTTAATCCAATGTAGTAAATTTTGCTCTCTTTTCAATAAATTTTTTTCGGAATTCGTACAGCGATTTTTGAATTTTTAACGATTTTTAATGCGATTTTTATTTTTTTTTTCACATTTCGCGGCTGTTTTTTATGACACTGATAAAAAAAAATTGTTTCAACTTGTCAGCCTAATTTATTACATTTTGTCCTCTACGATTTTTTAACTTCAGCGATTTTCAAAGCGATTTTAAGTGCAATTTCGATATGATTTTTAACTATTTTTCAATTTTTTGTGCATTGAGCATCGATTTTTTGTCAATATTACAGATTTTTGTACGTATCATAGTCTTATCTATTTTTAAATTACATGTAAATATGCAAAAACCATAAATCTAATGAATCAGCAATAACGGAATTATTTAGAATATTCACAGTAACCTAGACTAATAAAGTAACAAAACACTCTTTCTCTGCGTGTGTTATTTTGTTTATCTGCGGGGCTAGCAAAATCTACGGCACGTACGAGGCTCAATTTTTTTTGTTGTTTTTTTGTTTGTTTGTTTGTTTATTTTTTTTAATCGATTTTTCACACGGTCAGCGTAAGCGAATTTCAGACAACGTAATTCCACGAATTTTCAGTTAGAGATAAAATCACAAATGTCAACTTTCTTTAATACTTTTATTACGGACCCGGGCGACGCCGGGTTGTTCAGCTAGTATGCTTGATAAATAAATGAATATACATATAGGGTATATAATAATATAATATAATATCTATAAATAAATATACATATAGGATATATAATAATATAATATAATATATATAAATAAATATACATATAGGAAAAATATTTTAAGGACTTCGATTCTTATATGTTAGAATCTATTCTTCTATTACAATCTAGTGCCCGTTCACGATATTCTAAAATAACTCTCCATTGACATTCCCTTCAATAATGCTTCAAATGTTTAAAGATCTCATTTTTCGGGATTAATCGCAGACTTGTTTTAATCACATGACTGCTGAATTGAACGAAAGAGATGTGCGGTAGGTTCTTCAAATTCTAATTAAAGTACCTTGTATTTAATGGATATTGGTGAAAGATTATGGTTGACAGTTTAATCTCGTACCAAGAGGAATGTTCCAAAGTACGCCTCAAGTAGCTAAAAAGGCAAAATCTTCTCTAGACTGATTATATTTCTAATAATATTATTTGAATACATTCCCTTTTTAACAGACTTCAAACAAAAAAGCTTCATTTGCATGTTCTATTCATTTATTTACTTTATTTGAATACATTTCTTCTTAACAGACTTCAAACAAAGATACCTCATTTTCATGTTCTATTCTTTTATTTAGTTTATTTGAATACACTTCTTTTTAGCAAACTTCAAATAAAAGAGCTTCATTTTTGCATGTTCTACTCATTTATTTACTTCATTTGAATACACTTCTTTTTAACAGACTTCAAACAAAGATACTTCATTTTCATGTTCTATTCTATTATTAAGCTTATTTGAATACACTTCTTTTTAGCAATCTTCAAACAAAAGAGCTTCATTTCCATGTTCGATTCTTTTATTTATTTTGTTTGAATACACACCTTTTTAATAGACTTCAAACAAAATAGCTTCATTTTCATCTTGTAGTCATTTATTTAGTTTATTTGATGACACTTCTTTTTAACAAACTTCAAACAAAAGAGCTTCAATTGCATGTTCTATCCATTTGTTAATTTGGTTTGGATACACTCCTTTTTAACAGACTTCAAACAAAGGAGCTTCATTTTCATGTTCTATTCGTTTATTTATTCGTTTATTTTATTATTTGTTTTGAATACACTTCTTTTTAACCGATTTCAAATAAATGAGTTTCTTATGCATGTTCTATTTATTTATTTATTTATGCCTACTCATAACTTTTAAATAGATATTCATCTTTTAATTTTTAACTCTTACCATTGTAGATGAAAAGTGTTTATGAATTCGATTTGTCTGTCCATGTATCCGTTCTGGCAGAACTCTAACTCTCATAACTATGCTCAGATCGTCCTGAATTTTTTGTATTTTATTGATTTTTACTATACCATGATCGGTGTTGAAATTGAAGTGTGTAGCTTTTATACTTCATTTACAAAGATAGTCGAAATATTGCTTTACATTACGGTCAATGAGAAAAAATCATTTAAAGTTCATTTTAATGGTTGTAGAATATTTTAAACATATTGAAATTGATGTGCATTTATGAATACACTAAAACATGCCTTGTGTTAACCATGGGGTGAAAAGTATTTATTATTCATTTACAGAGCCACAGAAAAGAATTCGCTGAGATAATGGTCTACGGGGGGAAAATAGTTTGCAGCCTACTTTAATTCTGTTACACTCTTTTAAATGTAGCGACATCGATATACATAACCGAGGCTTACCACAACGTACTTGTTGTATATCATTATGTGAGTAGCATTTATTGTTCGTTTCCAATGAGACACAAAAGTTTCGGACGCAATACTGTAGCTGAAGTACTGTCTATCGACGAGAATTGCAGGAAGTACGATGTCGTTATCAAATTTTATGTAACATTAGAAGCATAAATTACAATAAAGCATACGAAATTTGTCGTTTTTTTATTGCAAAGGAAAGATTAAAAAATTATTTATGCATGAATATTCTTCTTCGCTTATTACCGATCTGCTTTATTTTTAACTTAAGTACACATCCTGTTTTTCTTTATGCCGAATATATATACATTTTTTGCTTCACCACATCATATTATCTTGGCATGACTGTCATAAAAGACTTCCTTTAATATTTGTCCCGACATTAATGTGGCCACTCATCGAATATCATTAGCTTAATGTAGTTATTAATATCTTATCCGACTTCAAAGAAACGTTAGTGCTGATAACCGAAGATGTCATGGCGGTCACTTGAGATTTGTCTTCCTTTGTGCTAAAAAAATTGAAATGAATGTCATTAAAGGGAATGTAATTTAGTAAACCTAAAAAGAAAAAAAAATGTGATTCTCAGTAAATGAATTTCAGAAATAATTGGAATGATAAATGCCATGGCTACTCATGTTTGAAATGCGCAATTTTAATGATATAATTGGAGTAATACCGTTAAGCACACGTATAGTCTTTTTTTCTAAACAATTAGATATTGGATTTTCATAAAGTAAATTACAGAATCTTTGAGAATAACCATCTTCATTTTTATCCGATATATTAAAAAAAGAATGTTATTAGATTTGTCTTAAAAAAAAAAAGCACATTTTATCCACTAAATTAAACTAGACATTTTAAATTTTACTTTGAGTGAAATTCAGAAATCTGACCTGTTTTGTTTCATCACCGTCATTTTTATATATATATATACCATAAAATTTTAATGTACAGTCGTGAAAAAAAAAAGTAACTACTAACTCTTCAACAAATTATCGTGGAAAAAAGTTACTGGTACCGGACGATTGGAAATAAAGTCTACTTTTAAATGAAGTCGATAAAATTGGCTTATGGGGCCATCTATATATTAAAAAGTGCCCTTAACTTTATTTTTCTCAATAACAGTACCCAATTCTGACAGCATAAATGAAAAATACACTCTTCAATTACCCTAAAAAAATTTCGCGCAATTCGTATGATAACTTTCTGAGAAATTAAATAATATTTTTAAAGGAGTATATTTTAGGGGCTGTATCCAAATTGAAGTTCTGTACTCAATTGTTAATCGGAAAGCAATCTTCTTGATCAAGGCAGCTTAAGTATCACTGAAACAGTTATTGAAGACTGCTTGATTACAGGGTACCATAAGAAGTTTCGAAATATTTAATCACTTCTATTGTAGACGGCTTCTTAATCCTTTATCTACCGCATTATGAATTCATGAAAATTTTACATTCTAAAGCATTTTACGCAAATTGTTTAAATTAAATTAAATGATTTACATAATCATTTAATAAATATTTGAAGGATTGAAGGATTTAGAAGGATTAATTAAATTTGAATTTACAGGGATTTTGTGCAATTTTTATAACCCCACTCAAATCTTTTATTTTTAATTATTTTCTTAGTATTTTGTAGAATTATAAAATGTACAAATATGATGTTCTTACAATATAAATATAGAAATATTTCCGCATTGAAAAATCCACATCCCCCTCCCTCAGTGCCAAGAAAGCTGAAAAGATGCACAGGCAAAAGAAATCATCCTTTTAAAAATATTTTTGTTTCGTGTAACCAATACTGCTTTTGGAACAAGTGGAACACTTTTGGAACATAATATGTCTGTAACTCATTCTAAACAGTATTACAACTAGCTGACGTATTAAAAGAATTTTATAAAAGGTTATTTTAATGGTTCTTATAAGTACCGTCGGTAGATAAAGGGTTAAACCATCATTTTTTTGGGGGGGGGGGGGTTTAAGCATAATTTGAAAACTAGTTGGAAGAAAATTTTGAAATTTTGAATTGCCATAAAGCAGGACTTAACAAATTTAAATCTTTCAAAAAATTATCGGTGCAATTTTTAATTTTCTCGAATATTAATTTCATAATGCATAACATAAAATTATAAAATTACAATTCTTCAACAGATTCATGTTTAGGTGTTTTAGTATTATTGTTACATGAAAAATTAACACATTATGAGTATAATTTCAAGGAATGTTAGTAAAAATTATGAAGATGTAATTTAGCAGTAGAAGCACTAAATTTTGAATGTTTATAAATCAAAAACTCAACATTCAAATGACTTGAAATTCGGTGTCTAGGCATAGTTTGAACAAAATATTCGAAATATTTCATTAAAATTGGTTATTGCTATTAGAAAAAATGAAGTTTGGGTTCGTTTTAATACGAAGATGGCCCCCTAAGCAAATTTTATATTCATCATTTAAAAGTAGACTTTATTTCCAACTAGCAGGCTATGCCCGCTGCGCTGGTCAATATTTCAAAATCAACCGTGGATGAAACGAACTGGTGAATTTAAATTTGTATTTTAAATAATTTGGACCTCCAGCAGCACCTTGCTCATTGCTGAAAACTATTTAGACACCATTGTGATATTAAATTATCTTAAACGTTGCGCAAAAACCAGCTATTTAGAAGTAACTATTTTAGTTTATTACTAACAATGCACATTTGGAAGCGAAATGAGACCATTATGGCAACAAAATTTAAAAGTTTCCCTTATCTGAAAGAAATATTAATTATTACAATCGTTACCATGGTACAACTTCTGAAAAATTTCTTCACAACTTTTCATTATGTGAAGCCAGGAACCCAAAGCTACTCCCACCTAAAAAGTTTATATATATATTAAATTTTGTCCGCGCGATAAAAGACACAATTATGCAAGAATCATCTTCAAACTCGTCAAGTACATTGAGATGGTTAATATCTCAGTGGGAATTGCAAATGAACAAAATCGGCCCAAGGGGGTGGTAATTGGGAAGGGTTCAAAATTTGAATACCATCTTAACATAGCTTTCACAAAACCAGCTCTTACAAAACAATAGCAGGAAAAAAAAACATTTTTCGTTACAGCAAGTTGCCAACGATAAAAAAAAAAAAACATTAAAATTATCACTACAACAATTACTTTATTGTTGCAAAATTTCCTCCTGAAAAATGAAAACAAAATTATTTGCTCTTTCGTATTTTCTCTTTAGTTATTTAAAATAAAATTATGTAAATTTGTATAATTTGGCGAACGATTTGGCGAAATAGGTTGACGTGATAATCAAGTAGTAACCAATTTACACTTTTCATATTTCACAAAATATTCCTACACAGACATCATATACGCAATAGGTTTAGCAAGATTATCTTGCAACTATAATGTGGCAAAATCCTCGTTTTAGAATACCAAAGAAATTTATGTATATTTTATTATTTTCTATCATTTTAAACAGCAATTAACAATAAATAAAAAGTAACTGTAGAACAAAACAACAAATATCATTTCAAAAAAGAAAAAAATGAAAGTAAATAAACAACTTATCATCAGATAAACAACTATAGCTGGCTTACCATATGAGGCAAATAATGCCATTTTGGCGCCAGTGAGATACCTCGATGAGTATATGACCAAATCCGTGACAAAATTTCCATTTGGAAAAAACTTTAATCGGTATTTATTCCGCATTTTCCCTACTTATGTATAAGAAAAAACGTTGACACAGATGTCATGTATGCACCACATTGGCGCAATTTTTTTCTGGCGCCAATTTGGAGAACTTGGTTTTTAATTACCAATTTCATAAACATTTTTTAATTATTTTGTATTATTTAAAAAAAAGTAATAAATAAAAATGTATAATTAAAAGCTGTAGAACAAAATGATTTATATTATTAAAAAAAACAAAATGAAAGTTAATAAATAGTTTATTAATAAATAAACAACCATAGTCGGTTTACCATGTGTGGCATAAAATCGCCATTTTGTTGCAATCGTGCGAATGTGGTGCGTATATGACACCTGCGCCAAAACTTTAAAACTGTTAAAAATTTTTAAAAGTTTAACAATTAAATTATTTTACAGTTTGGATAAGGAAGACATTTATACTAAAATTTAAACATTATACGCTTTTTTTTTTTTTTTTTTTTTTTTTTTTGCTATAAATGCTATTTATATATTTACAATTAAACATAAAAAAATATTCTAAAAATGCTGTCACTTATTTAAAAGAAAGTGAGAGAATTTAGTAATTGTGAACATCGCTCCGGCTTATGCCTTCTTGGTATAAAATCGCATTGTTTGATGACAAAAGTAAATTCAAACACCCAAATAAACAAATAAAATACAATTAACAGATAAAACCATTTTTAAAAGTAATTCTGCTATTTTGTCCTGTAAGATACATAATGGTAGAATTGGACTTTAAAAATAATTTTTAAAAAATAGAAATGTCATTTACGTTTTATCTAATAAAATATTTAAAATACATTTTTGTTAGCCTGCGCGAAAGAGAATAGCGAAAGTTTGATTGAAGAAATATTGAAGAGGAAATGGTCAGTTAAAAAGGACTTGTAAATTTTATTCAGCCGGAATTTTTCATTTCAAAATGTTGATTTATCTATAGTAATAACGCATAATTGCATAAATTTACTTTGAATTGCAAAATTTTTCCTTCAGTACCACTTGGTTATACCGTCGACCGATTTCGCCAAATTATACAAATCGCCAAACTATTAGTCAGATTATATAGATTAGCATAAATTTTCATTTAAATAACGAAAAACAAATTAGCAGAACATATATAAAAGTAGAAATAAAATGTCGAACTAAAAATCACTTGATGACATAATTAATTTATATTATGCTTAATGTCAAGTGAATATGACATTTACGATCATCCATTATTGACATTTAATCTTGGAATTTGGGGGTAGATTTTTAATCGATGGGGTAATCTTTCCTTCTTCAGTTTTTAAATTTTAAAACTGAAATTTTTCCTGTAAGTGAAATTGACGAAATGGCGCAAGAAAAATTAAATTAACAATGAAAACATTTGCAAAAAGAAATATAAGAGCTATACTCATATCTATATAATTTACGATCGAATATTAAAATATGCTCTAAAAATTATCTTCACTTGAAAAAAAACATATTTGCGACCATTAAGAATCTAAGTCAGGCATTAAGTCAGTAGTGCATTTTCGGCTTAAAAACGCATTCTTTGGCGACAAAAGCAAGATGAAAATGGTATAGAAACGAATAGTAACTCACAATTTACAGTGTCTTTTACAATCAGATCTGCTTTTTTCTACTGTAAGTTATATTATACGAAAATACGATAAAAAAGAGAAAGAAAATAATAAAAAGGGAAATAACTATAATTCAAAATTCATTTAATCAATTTCTGAAATTCATGTTTTTATTCTAACACCAGGGATAAGTCGCCAAAAGTTGAACCAATTGTTATATTTCGCGTTAATTTATTTTTTAAGCATTACACATATTTTTTTCATTTTCAAGATAAATATAGTTTTATAATATTACGCCTCATTTAAGCGGTCTTTCTTTATTATTATTAATATTGTCAGTAGTTATTTTCTGCTATTATTTGCTAGATATTTGTAATATTTCTATTTGATATAGCCATTTTAATTCTTTTAGCAATTATAATTTTCGCCAAAAACAGCTAGTGGCAACCCTTTTGTCAAAAATAACCGAAAAATACAAAATTTACTACGAAAAAATAGAGGTATCCCTGTAAATTTGAATCATAAACCTTCGGAAAAATATTTCCTATCGAATGATACAATCGGCAAAAAAATCCATCGGGTAGTTTTTGAAAACACTCGTTTGGAAGTTTCAGAACTTCTGCTTTATAATATATACTAGCAGGCTATGCCCGCTGCGCTGGTCAATATTTCAAAATCAACCGTGGATGAAACTAACTGGTGAATTTAAATTTGCATTTTAAATAATTTGGACCTCCAGCAGCTCCTTGCTCATTGCTGAAAACGATTTAGACACCATTGTGATATTAAATTATCTTAAACGTTGGACAAAAACCAGCTATTTAGAAGTAACTATTTTAGTTTATTACTAACAGTGCACCATTTGGAAGCGAAATGAGACCATTATGGCAACAGAATTTAAAATTTCCCCTTATCTGAAGAAATATTAATTATTACAGTCGTCACCACGGTACAACTTCTGAAAAATTTCTTCACAACTTTTCATTATGTGAAGCTAGGAACCCAAAGCTACTCCCACCTAAAAACTTTATATTAAATTTTGTCCGCGCGATAAAAGGCACAATTATGCAAGAATCATCTTCAAACTCGTCAAGTACATTGAGATGGTTAATATCTCAGCGGGAATTGCAAATGAGCAAAATCGGCCCAAGGGGTGGTAATTGGGAAGGGTTCAAAAATTTGAATACCATCTTAACATGGCTTTGACAAAACCAGCTCTTACAAAACAATAGCAGGAAAAAAAATAAACATCTTTCGTTACAGAAAGTTGCCAACGATTAAAAAAAATAAAAAAAAACATTAAAATTATCACTACAACAATTACTTTATTATTCCAAAATTTCCTCCTGAAAAATGAAAACAAAATTATTTGCTCTTTCGTGTTTAAGCATTTTCTCTTTGTTATTTAAGATAAAATTATGTAAATTTGTATAATTTGGCGAAATTGGTTGACGTGATAATCAAGTAGAAGCCAATTTACACTTTTCATATTTCACAAAAGATTCCTACACAGACATCATATACGCAATAGGTTTAACACGATTATCTTGCAACTACAATGTGGCAAAATCCTCGTTTTAGAATACCAAAGAAATTTATGTATATTTTATTATTTTCTATCATTTTAAACAGCAATTAACAATAAATAAAAAGTGTAGAACAAAACAACAAATATCATTTCAAAAAAGAAAAAAATGAACGTAAATAAACAACTTATCATCAGATAAACAACTATAGCTGGGTTACCATATGAGGCAAATAATGCCCTTTTGGCACCAGTGAGATACCTCGATGAGTATATGACCAAATATGTTACAAAATTTCCATTTGGAAAAAACTTTAATCGGTATTTATACTGCATTTTCCCTACTTATGTATAAGAAAAAACTTTGACACAGATCTCATGTATGCACCACATTGGCGCAATTTTTTTTTCTGGCGCCAATTTGGAGAACTTGGTTTTTAATTACCAATTTCATAAATATTTTTTAATTATTTTGTATTATTTGAAAAAAATAGTAAATAAAAAAGTTTAATTAATAGCTATAGAACAAAATGATTTATATTACTTTAAAAAACAAAATGAAAGTTAATAAATAGTTTATTAATAAATAAAAAACCATAGTCGGTTTACCATGTGTGGCATAAAATCGCCATTTTGTTGCAATCGTGCGAATGTAGTGCGTATATGACATTGCGCCAAAACTTTAAAAAGTTGCAAATAAATTATTTTACAGTTTGGATAAAGAAGACATTTATACTAAAATTTAAACATACGCATTTTTTTTTACTATGATTGCTATTTATATATTTCCAATTAAACATAAAAAAAATATCCTAAAAATGCTCTCACACATTTAAAAGAGAGTGAGAGAATTTAGTAATTGTGAACATCGCTCCGGCTTATGCCTTCTTGGTATAAAATCGCATTGTTTGATGACAAAAGTAAATTCAAACACCCAAATAAACAAATAACATGCAATTAACAGATAAAACCATTTTTAAATGAAATTCTGCTATTTTGTCCTGTAAGACACATAATGGTAGAATTAGATTTTTAAAATATTTTTTTTTTTAAATAGAAAGATGTTATTTACGTTTTATCTAATAAAATATTTAAAATACATTTTTGTTAGCCTGCGCGAAAGAGAATAGCGAAAGTTTGATTGAAGAAATATTGAAGAGGAAATTGTCAATAAAAAAAAATATGTAAATTTTATTCAGCGGGAATTTTTCATTTCAAAATGTTGAATTTATCTATATTAATAACGCATAATTGCATAAATTTACTTTGAATTGCAAAATTTTTCCTTCAGTACTACTTGGTTATCCCGTCGACTCATTTCGCCAAATTATACAAATCGCCAAACTATTAGCCAGATTATATAGATTAGCATAAATTTTCATTTAAATAATGAAAAACAAATTAGCAGAACATATATAAAAGTAGAAATAAAATGTCGAATTAAAAATCACTTGATGGCATAATTAGTATTTATATTATACTTAATGTCAAGTGAATGTGACATTTACGATCATCCATTATTGACATTTAATCTTGGAATTTGGGGGTAGATTTATAATCGATGGGGTAATCTTTTCTTCTTCAGTTTTTAAATTTTAAAACTGAAATTTTTCCTGTAAGTGAAATTGACGAAATGGCGCAAGAAAAATTAAATTAACAATGAAAACATTTGCAAAAAGAAATAAAAGAGTTATACTCCTATCTATATAATTTACGATTGAATATTAAATTATACTCTAAAAATTTTCTTCACTTGAAAAAAAAAAAACAACATTATTGCGACCATTAAGAACCTAAGTCAGGCATTAAGTCAGTAGTGCATTTTCGACTTAAAAACACATTCTTTGGCGACAAAAGCAAGATGAAAATGGTATAGAAACGCATAGTAACTCACAACTTACAGTGTCTTTTACAATCAGATCTGCTTTTTTCTGCTATAAGTTATACTATACGGAAATTCGATAGAAAAGAGAAAGAAAATAATAAAAAGGGAAATAACTATCATTCAAAATTCATTTAACCAATTTCTGAAATTCATGTTTTTATTCTAACACCAGGGATAAGTCGCCAAAAATTTAACCAATTGTTACATTTCGCGTTAATTTATTTTTTAAGCATTACAAATATTTTTTTTTCATTTTCAAGATAAATATATTTTTATAATATTACGCCTCATTTAAGCGGTCTTTCTTTATTATTATTAATATTATCAGTAGTTATTTTCTGCTATTATTTGCATGATATTTGTAATATTTCTAATGGATATAGCCATTTTAATTCTTTTAGCAATTATAATTTTCGCCAAAAACAGCTACTGGCAACCCTTTTGTTAAAAATAACCGAAAAATACGAAATTTACTATGAAAACTCAGAGTTATCCCTGTAAATTTGAATCATAAACCTTCGGAAAAATATTTCCTATCGAATGATACAATCGGCAAAAAAATCCATCGGGTAGTTTTTGAAAACACTCGTTTGGAAGTTTCAGAACTTCTGCTTTATAATATATATGATGATAGTTCGGCACCAGTAAATTTTTTCCACAATAATATCTTGAAGAGTTAATCGGGGTGTTTCCTTTTTTTTCCGACTGTATAGTAAGTGATCAACTGTTAACGATCTGTTCGGTTCCCAAACATTTTCGCAAGAGATTTTTTATTTCTGATAATGAACACCTCACAAAACAAAACCAATAAGAAAGGTCTCCATACTGGGCATACTCTGAATATGTTGAAAAAAATGCTAGTTATACTACTTACGTATATAATAAGGGATCAGTTAAATTTAATAGCGGAATCCTAGTAGAAAGTCTGTAAAAAAAAAAAAAAAAAAAAAAAAAAAAATCAAGTATTTTGCGCGAAAATATGAAAGAGATACGCGATTTGGCGAGCAGGATTTTTCCTCGCCGAAAGCAAACGATTTTAATGCATCTAAAAATTTCTTCATTAGTGTTGCTGAGAAGCCATCATTATTACCACCAGTTATTTTTTATTGCAAAGCTTAACTTATTTAATCGGAGCATTCTCGTGATTCAATTACAAAAAAAATTGTGTTTTCAAAGACCGGTGATAAAAGATTGAAAATTAAGCAAACAACATCCGTCGTGAAGAGGTTAAAGAGTATTCGACATAAAAGCGTAATTTTTTTTTAATTATTATTTTTCATTTTTAACCAGCGATAAATCACCAAATAATGAAATTTTTATCGGTTTTTTTTTTTAAGGACATTGTATGGAGTTTCCGCCGAAATTTTTCTTTATAAACATATGTATCATCATGAGAAGAACATTCTGTAATTTTTTTCAGATTTTTCAGTGTATGCCCTTATGGAGACCTTCATTGCAAGAAGAATATATGCTGTGATTCGGATTTGCCGAACAACAGTTAATTGAATGAGAAAATTTTAGCAGTTGTATGCTTATAGGCTAATTAATTCATTGAGTACCGGGGGTTAAGGTCCTGTATTTTTGGGCCCTCAAATCAAAATGAATATGAACAAATCAAAAATATTATTTTTTATGTTTAGTTTCAGTTTAGAAGGACATGTTTTTAACTGCAAATTAAATCTTTTGATTTAAATTTAGTCCCCAAATTATTAACAGGTTCTTGGCTCTAGTTGAGCTGTATCAGTCCCGCAGTAAATATGATCTTTTAGAAAACTAAGGTACTTTTAAACGCAAAGTGGTAAATTTATATGAATTAACCCTTGAGGGGCAAGCAATTTCGTCTCTGTTATTCTGAATTTCAGCCGGAAAATCGGAAAGATTTTGTTTCAAAATAAGAAACAGCAATTTCAATATTTTTTCCTACAGAATTAGAAAACTGAAATTTAATTAAGTTTTCCACTGCAAATCTTCATTAATAGTAGGTGGGATATGAAATACCTTACCGCTTCTAAAGGGATTAATGTTGTATTCAATGAATATAATCCTAAAAGTTTTTATAAAGGTTATGTCACTTATTTTTTAATACGTCATGAGACGGGCAAAGCCTTCAAAATACGATATGTCCATATTAAATATGGACGGATGTTAATCCTATTATAAAGAGAAGTTTTACATTATTTTTAAACATAATTTTGTTTTTAAATACGAATTAATTAAATCCATATACAAAACAATAAAAAATCTCTGATCGGTTAACGAACATATCGGTTAGCAAAAGCTGTTTTGAAACGAATTAAGTTCGTTAATCGATAAGTCACTGTATATTTATTAACCGCGTTCGTAATTATATAAGTACGTAGTACCTATAGTCGTCGCTCTGTCCGTCCGTCTGTCTGTCCGCATATAACAATGCAAAAACTACCAAACTGAAACGTTTGACATTTAAAATATATAATTGTTGCATCATTTTGTCGAGTTATTTCAATATTTATGAAAATCGGATGTATAGTTCAATTAGTGGGACAATCAAAAATAGTTCGTCTCATTACAGCCAATAGGAAAAAATATAGTTTCAAGTGCATTTTAATGATGTTACACTCTTTTGAATGTAATAAAATTGATATACATCTATCAAGTATATACGAAAATATACATTATGTACAATCTGTGGGGCAATGAATGTTTGTTATTAATTTACAGGGCCACACAAAAGTATTCTATTATATATTGGTATAGAGGGAGACATTGAGTGGAGCTCATTTTAATTATATTAAACTGTTTAACATTTTATGAAATTGGTATACGTTGTTGAGGTTTACTTCATGTATAAACGAAATAACATATTACTTACAGGGACCCACAAAAGATTTTGGCTACTGTGCTTATTCGAAGTACCGTATACTATTGTACCAAGATCTGAATATTTTTAAACTTCGTTATAAAACGAACACATATCATTTGCTTCGTTTTACGTGCTATCTCCAGCTTGTTATAAATTTGTCAAGGCAGGTAACTTTAAATTTATTCAAAATCCATTTACCTTTAACAATATTGTGAAAAGCAGAATGTCATCTTAACAAGAAATTTTCATTATCTCCGTGAAAAGAATGTACAGTAAACTTTTTGTGATGAAACTCTGTGTAAGGCGGAAATCTATCAACTCAGAAAGATTATCTAGTCCCTGTGAATTTACAGACATAGTATAAAATTTGTCTAAGGCGGAGTATTAACTATTACGAAAAATTTTCTCGATGCCCATCGATTCCGCCTTAGACAGAGTTTACTGTAATTGAATTGACTAGTGAAGTTGAGAGGAAACCAGTTTGAAACTGAATTTTTCAGTCTTTGTTTTGATAAATAATAATTTAACCCCATGAAATTCTTATTTAATTTCCAATTATTGGAGAACTTTTAAGTTATTATTATACTTTTTATTACTTTTAAGTTAAAAAATTAAAAGTACTTGTCTAAATGACAAAAATTATGTTTATAGAAAGCTAACAATTCTAATTACTTTGTGCTCTAATTAATATAGCAATAATTTAGAAAGATTGGTTAAAGTTTCAGAAAATGTCATATTACAGCAGAATTAAATAAACACAGAAATCTTTTCGTATTTTTTATTATAAATTACTGATTTGAACAAGTAATCCTAAATTTAAATTTTAAAGTATTGAATGCATATTTGAAATAAATGTCTCAGCAATTATATATGGAGTTTCAGCGAAATTTTGTTGTTGTAGTTTTATTATTAAATGCTAAAACATAAATGACATGATAATAATAAATATAATGACACATACTATCATAACTGCCTAGATATGTAATAACAAAAACAACTGTAAAGACAATTATAATAGTAAATTTGAGGCATGCCCTAATATTAGTACGGTAGGTTTAAAATAATCTAAATTTATAAATATATGTACAAAAGGTACATCCAATAGATAGAGACTAAACGACAGATAGCTAAACATACCATTTTTCTTCAAAATATTTACGTGTTTTTTTTTCCTAAAAAGAAAAATCTGAAACGTTATGCGTGGATATGTAGCCTGCAAAAGTTTTACTTTTGTGACTTGCCACAAATTTATTTCATAAAGATTTTACATGTACAAAACATATGTTATGTGAAAAAAAATATTGACAAAAAAAAGACTAATTCATAAACTTAAAAATTAAGAAAAAAAAATTAAAATTTCACAAAAGGAGATTACGAACGAATAATAGATTTTTATTTGCATGTGTACATTGAAACTTATTTTGATATCTAAATAATAATAAGTAATAATAATTAAATAATAATAGTATTTTCATACATTGTGTGTAAAACTAGATGTAAATTGTTAAAAATCCATCATCTTACTTTTTTGGGGGAGGGGGGAATACGGCTGATATATTTATTATACATTGTTGGAGTTAATCCTTTCTTCGAAACATTTAAAATAGTTTATTAAAATCGCTTTCTTTTAAGTGGGAGAACAAAATTAAATTCGTTAACTATGCATTTATATACAGATATATGTATAAAACTTGCAATAGCATTTGAAGTTTTATGTTTACTTATAACTATCTGTTTGCATGCAAATAATTACGTGCTGAATACTTTACCTTTTTCAACAGAAATTAATCGATTTCATATTAAACCTGTATATTTATTTTGTGTAATATCGGGGTGAAAAATGACATGCAAAATATAACTTCAAGAGAAAAATTCAGTTAACAAGCAAATAATTTATTCAAAAATTGTTAGTTTCTATAGTAACATAATTTGGTTTTTAGAGTTACATAATATTATTTGTTTTTACTTATTAAATATTAATGAACAGTATGGCCATTAAGGTTTTTGTTTTTTGAAAAATAGCAAAGGACTTAATTTTTGTAAAACATTCGCTGTTATTATGTACATTGCTGTTGTAATAATGTGTACATCTCAAAAATACCGTCTTGTCTACTTTATGACTGTTGAAATAGATTTTTTTCTTATTTAGCTTTCTATTTAAAAGTTTCAAAAAAGATTATATTCGGCTTTGTTTTACTTCACTGAATATGTAATAGCTCAAGTGCTTTGGTGCTTTGTGAACTTTTACATAAAAGTTCCAGGACATTTTCTGATGATTAATTAAATAGGAAGAATCCATATTGTTATCTAAGTTTTTAGAAATTTAATTGCAATATAGATAGATAGATTATTTTAATTAATTTGTTGTTATAAACTTAATAGGTTTATGAAGATATTATGTGAGTATACTATATTAATATTTTAATATAGTAAATGTTAATATGCTGAACGTTAATACACTAAAACAATCAAAGATGAATAAAAATGTTTATTTTCTGATACCAATAATACTGCATAATTTGTGTAAATATAAAATGATTAATTTTTGTTAAGGATTACAAATATTTTCATTCACATATGTTATCTAAGTTTTTAGAAATTTAATTGCAGTATAGATAGATAGATTATTTTAATTAATTTGCTGTTGTAAACTTATTAAGTTTATGAAGATATTATGCGAGTATACTATATTAATATTTTAATATACTAAATGTTAATATGCTGAACGTTAATACACTAAAACAACCAAAAATAAATAAAAATGTTTATTTTCTGATACCGATAATCCTGCATAATTTGTGTAAATATAAAATGATTAATTTTTGTTAAGGATTACAAATATTTTCAGTGGCAAAAAATTAGCATATTTTGAAACTGTTTTAAGAAAGGAGTAAAATTAATTGAAAAGGCTATGCTAATCATTTCACGTTGTTTTTCATTATTTCGAGTGTTTTAAAAAATCTTTGTTAAATTTGGTCACAGATTACGTCAAGAACCGACATCCACATTGACCAGTACCAAAACATCCAGACTCGACCGGCAGCATCCTAAACACAAAACAATATTTAAATATCAGTTTCTTCTTGTACATTAAAGTTATAGCTAAAGGTCATCGGATCATATTTTGGATTTTTGGAAGAATAAAAAAATCGCATTACTTTGAAAAAAAAAATCATTTTTCAACTAAAATTTTAGCTTTTAGAGCAATTTAAGGACGTCTAATTTATACAATCATTTCTGGAATGTTTGATTCAGAAGATAGCGCATCATGTCTGTTAAAAATAGCAATATATGCAGATGCAATTAAAAAAGGCAAAACTTTTATTAAGAATGTGACTCATCAACATTATCGCATAGAATTGAAACTGTGTGATATTTTATCTCATGTGCTTGGATGCCAGTACGAAGTCGTATATCCAGAAGACGGTGAATTCGGTTCCTTTTCCAATGGCAGTTGGACTGGCATGATAGGAATGGTGTATAGAGGAGATGCCGACCTTGCAATAAGTGATTTAGCTATAACAGAAGAGAGGCAACAAGTAGTCGATTTCAGCTATCCTTTTTCTGTAACACGAGTGACTTTTGCTACCGAACAACTGAAATTTACCTATGACATAGCTACATTTTTAAAACCTTTTTCATTGGAAGTTTGGTCTTGCTTGGGCTTATTTCAATTAGCAATGCCATTTATATCCTACTTTCTGTTTTTTAAAACATATTCATTTTCTAAAATTGTCTTAAAATCTTTTGCAACTTTTCTAGGCCAACTGAGCCTTAAGCCTTCTCAAAAAACCTCAGGAAGAATTATAATTATTTTTTGGATGATTTTTATGATGATAATGAGTTTCACATACAAAGCCATTTTCTTTTCAATCCTTACCTTCCCTGTTTTGGATGGGATACGTGTTATTTCAGAACTATCCGCTGAAGTTGAAAAGGGTAAATATGAATGCACCACATTCCCGGGTACCTTTTATACAGATCATCTGTTGAAATCTAGCATTAAACCGTGGAAAATCATTGGTCAAAACCTTTTAAAGAATGGTGGCAGTTCCAACATTGTAAAAGCTTTAGAAAACATTGGAAACAAAAAAACTGCTTTTATCGGCTCCGAAATTAATTTTATTCATTTAAAAAACAAATATTTTATTTCAGAAGATTTCTTTTTTATAGAACTTCCTGCTATTGTCATGAAGAAAAACTTCCCATATAAGAAGCAAGTGAGCAAGGCAATTCATAGAATGTATGCTAGTGGTCTATTTCACAAAATATTAGAAGACGAACGTTTTTCTAAAGTCTTACAAAATTTAACAGACTTTGGACCTCAAAATATTGAAACTGTAACAGTATTATCACTAGAGCATGTTTATAGTGTATTTTTTCTTTTGCTTATTGGATACATCCTTGCATTTTGTTGTTTCATCGTAGAAATTTCTTGTCGTAGAAATCGAATGAAAGGAAAGTAAATTAACCTACTTTAATCATGAATACTGTAAAAAAGAAAAAAAAAATCTTTATTTTTCATGAAAAAGTTATGGCACCTCGTCTTCCAACACTGTTGTAAAATTTACAATTGCTTCTGTAAATGCTGTAAAATGCTGTAAAATTTTATAGATCTAAAGAAACTCGCGTTTACATTGGCTGCGTAGTACACGTCACAGGAAAGTATTTGATTTTCACTTCACTTGTAGCTTAAATTCGCTTTCACAACTTCGGTGTTTGAATTCGATTTCACAACATCAGTGCTTCAAATATTAAAGCATAAAATGCCAGAAAAATCACTGTGCTTTACTACAAAAACGGTATATGTATAGAAATGATATTTGCTGCAAATGACAGGAAAAGTCTTAAATTTTGTTATGTTTATATTAATTCCATGTGTTTGCACTTTGTTTGAAGTATGAGAAACATCCAGAAGTTATTCGGATTATCTAAAAGAGATCCGATTTGAAGTAGTCGTTTGTGCCTGAAGCTCTTCTTGCGTGACTTCCCTTGATCTGTCTAAATTATTTCGGGGAGTCATATTTATAGGGATCTTCTATATAATATGTTATTTGAAAAGATTTTACAACATATTTTCTGTTGTACCGTAGAAGTCATTCTGTACTTTTGTTTTGTAAATTTTCAGTGTTTAATGGCACTAAAACCGCTAAAATCCTTTTTAATGTAGAAAAAAAAAATTCTTCAAATTCAAAGTACCCTAATTCGGTAAGTGTATGTCATAAAAAAAAAAAAGGTGGAATTTATACTCAGCACAGTGTGAAGATACTATTTTCTACATTATAAAGGTTTAGCATATTTGTGGGTAAAGCTGACGTCATTTTACGAATGACAACAGCAGGCGACCAATTGTAATTCGTAATTACTTTAATTGAAATTTTTTAAACTTCTAACTGTCACATATTTTCAATTTTTACAGCATGAAGTAGAGAAGAAAATGTACTTAACTTGAAAACTATCACGAAATTTGTTTGAAAACTGTATCGCAATTGACTTAATTTTTATTGTTTTTTAAATAATTTTCATACATTATTTTATTAAATCAATATCTGTCACTTGCAAACAGATGATTACAAAATCTGTGCTTAATATGATTTTACTTAAGAAATATAACTGCATTTGAAAATGACAACTGTGTACTATGAGTGTTCGAAGATGTATTTGGAGAGTTTCTGCAATGGTAACTTCTTCAACGCCCACCTTACAGCCAGACAGCTACAAGCGATTATTACTTGCTTGGTCCGCTGAAATTGCGACTGGTGGGCAAACGTTTCGCAATTGATACAGGCGTTTAATGTGAGGTATATACATGGCTAAGAGAGCAGTCCAATGCAGAAGGCATTAAGAAAATAATTGCCCTCATAAATTCATATTAGTAGCATTTAAAGTTTTGCTTCGAAAATTCAACATAAAAAAAATCCATAACTATAGAATCTGTCATGCTATCTGCCCTTTTAATTTTTATTATTTAACTCTAATAACTCTTTCATTATTTAAATCTGCTGGGAAAAGCAAGGCTAAGCAGGCCAAATGAGAGAAAAAAATATCCAAAATGGATTTATTAAATCTCCCTCTTACTAATTACGATCTCCTATCATGAGTATAGAAATTGAGTCTATTATCTTGAATTTCTGTTTACCTGTCGTGTTTATTTTTGTTTAGTCTTTGGAGATTTCTTCCATTGAAAAAAAATTTTTTTTTTTACAATTTTATTATTATTTTTTTTTTACTCAGAAATAATTCAGATTATTTCAATAGAGAAAATAGTCAATACATTCATTGACCGAACAGAAATTTCCCATAGCGATGGTGCGTATATGAACAATTTTCTTTTATGAAAATAATTCTTTGCATAAAAAAAATACTTAAATAAAAAGATTGTTTCGACTACTTAAATTTTTTTAATTACGCATGGCCATTTTGAAATTTAAATTTTTGACACTTTGCTTCGGCTTTAACTAAAAGTTTTAGGGCTTCAGAATTTTTTTTTCACATTCTGAAAAACGTTTGCTTATTTATGAAAAAAAAAATGTAACGACTATCATTAAAAAGTTAATTATATTGTTTTATCAATATCTAATTGCCGAAACATCAGTTGAAGGCTTACTTTGGAGACACGAATTTTTTTGGATTCTGTCTGTCTGTCTGTCTGTCTGTCAGTCTGTCAGTCTGTCAGTCTGTCTGTCTGTTCCGCGATAACTTCCGTAAAAAGCATTCGATTTGCTTGAAATTAAGTGGGTATGTTAGTGAGGCACTGGGATTAAGCTGTATAGTTTTTTGTTAGATTTGATTCATTCGTTCGTAAAATATAGAATATTTTATTTTGCGCAATAATGTTTTTCTATGGCTAATCCAATGATTTTCCTTTTTTTCCCTTGAGAGAAAATGACACATTTGATTAATGGAATTCAATGATAAATGAATATTAAAATTTACCAGTTAAATTATTCGTATTATTTTGAAATTTTGTCAACGCATTTGTCAGATTTTTAAAATTATTACTGTAAATTTTGGAGATTTTTTATAAATGTGTTCCAATAATATAGACTAATTTGTTTTAGAGATTTACTTATTTGAAATGTATTTATTTCATTTTCTTTATTTTCTTCTAATAGTTGCTAAGCAACCATTCATCTTAATCCTTATCCTTATAATGCTATAAATTTGAAAGCGTGTGAAAAATTTAAATGAAGTCAACATCAAAACTTATGAATTAATTAATTTTTTGTATCTTTGCGTATAAATATAGCATAGCCCAGAAAAAAAACCATAGGCTATGTTTTTATTAATTTTATTCAAATACTTTCCTTAATAATTCAAAATTTCCTTCTTTTTCATACGGAATCAATAGGGATTTTTTAAATAAAATTTAAGCAATTTCCTTTATTGTTGCCAAAAAAAATCAAAACTTGGAATAATAATTTTTCATCTGCAATAAGTTTCAATTGAGCAATTTCCATTCGAAAAATTAAACTATGAAAAAAAAAATATGACGTCAGAATTAAAATAACTATAGATATAGTACTTTTTATTAAATATTAAACACGGATATTCGTTTCGTTAATAGGATTTTTTCTGACAAAAATGGGGAAATAATTAGAAGTAAAAGAAATAAACAAGAATTATATTTTTAATAAATATTTCACTTAGTAAAATATGACGTCATAGTTGAACAAAAACAGGTATTTTATAGTAGTCGTTAAAAATACAAGAAACATGAATATCAATAACTCATGAATAATGACCTCATTGCCGAAACTTCAGTGAAGGCTTACTTTGGAGACACGAAATTTATTTATTTTTTATATGTCAGTCTCTACTTCTGTATGTCTGTCTGTGCCGCTATAACTGCAGCAAAATGCAATCAAAAAAAAAAAAAATTTTCGGAAACAAAATTGTAAAACTCTAGATTACTGAGTTAAAAATTACATAACTTCCCGATGCATCAGGTTTAGGTGCTTGTGGCTGGCAAGCATGTAGAAGTATGAAGATAAAGAAAAATATTTGCCCAAACTGTTACTTATTCTTATAAATCAAAATGTATAAAGAAATGAAAAATATACAATAATCATTAGCACAATTATTAGAAAGTGACAAATTTAAATTAAGTGAGGCTCGGGGGGTTCAGGGGGGCGGAGCCCCCCTGAAGAAATCTACTATGTTATAATAAAGAAAACAAAAATAATAGATCATGAAAATTTCAAAATATCCTAACATAACTAGATTTTTAATCTACCGCTTTTGATGGCTGAAAATTTCTAATTCCTATTTTATTCTTATAAATAATTACGCAATTTGAAAATTTTAAATTACAGATTCCAGGGAGTTGAATATTACCCAAAGTGTGTTTTAAAAAAATATGAACAAAGCTGACGTTGAGGCTCCTGATCTGCAGATTTACTAGTTATATGTTAGATTAATTTTTGAAACACGATTATTCAGTGGGTAAATTAATTATAACAGAAGTATTTTTTTCCCATTTTTCAATTATTGGCTATAGAACATATTGCAAAATACATTGTAGCAACAATTTCAGTTTAGCAATCGCAGAATAAATTTTGAAGAAATTATTAGGGATGCACTGAATATTCGGTATCTATACCTTATTCGGTCTATTCGGCCATGTTACTGAATATTCGGTTAGGCCGAATATCAAACTATTCGGTTAATCCGAGTATCAAACTATTCGACCGAATCTAATACTTAATAATAAAACCTTTTAAAACACTTTTTTTTTTAACTTTTCACAATTCTATTTCTAACTGTCAATTTATAAATATATTTCAAATAATTAGAAAGAAAATCATATTTAAATAAAATATAATGTTTTTACATTATTTATTTGCAGTTTTTAAAGTATAACTTAAGAAAATTAACCATGAGAAGGATTAAAATGATGATTTATTTGAATTCTCCTTAGAAATAAATGACGTGTAGATGAAATTTTGATTAGTAAATAATCTGTTTCTTGTTTTTCGTAATTAAAAGTCTTTAAACAAGAAAGAAAAACTTTTCGATTAGCAATAGCTATCAAGGCAGACAGTTTTTATCCCTGAAACCATAATCATAATCAATTTATTGAGTCATAAGTACATTGTATTTCATATCACACTGGGTCATACTTATGTTTTCGTTTGTTGCACTAACAATAAATAAGATACCATGACTATTTTCAACTCACATGCTTTGATTTCTGTAAAATATGATATGATGGGAAGTTTGGAAAATACCACCATTCATAAAGAAAAGAACTTGAGCTAGACATTCCTTTATTCAGAATTGCGTTGAAAGTATTTGTACTTTATATTGAAAAAAAATCTGGCTTAAGTTATTTAAAAAAGACAATTATGAGACTGTAAAGTTTTTCTTCAACTATTTTTTCAATTTTTCTCTTTGATTTTAAGATATCTGTTTTAATTTATTGAAGAAATCATGAAATTTAAAATTTTATTACTTAAAAAAAATCTCATAATTGTGCTTCTTAAATAACTCAAGGCAGATTTTTTTTCTATACTAAATGTTCTTGTTTATCAAAATGCAAGTTTCTTTTATTAAATATTATGTAAAATTGTTTTAAAAAGTAACATTTTAATACCTTTAAACTTTGAAATATAAAAAGTATTTGGACAATAAATTTTAGATAAAAATATTCGCTTTTCGGTCCGGCATTCGGTATTCGGCCAAAATCACTATTCGGTGCTTCCCTAGAAATAATGGAGTTTATCACAGAGCAAACTGATCTAAACTTTATTATTGATCTAAACTTTTCTTTGATTTTAAAGTGGGTCTAAAATCAAGATGAATGCTTTCAACATCTATTTTTACCATATAGAAATAAGCTCTCTCTTTTTTTTTTTTATTAACTGCATTCAGATGGTTTAAAGAACGCATAAGAAGTCGAAATTTAGTCGCGGATGAAGAATGCATAGGGATACATAAGGAATCACTAAAATAATTTAATGATGGTGGAAACCGGATTATTTCACAAATTAAAAACCGGTGATGACATATAAATACTTTCTTAACTCCTTGGGGACGAGCTGTACGTATACGTTCCGAAGGCTTAAGAATCCTTGTTTATCGCCACCGATAAAATTTTACTGTAAAATTTCGCTAATTTAATCGGAGCATTTTCTCGATTCTAGAAGGCAGAATTTTCTGTTTTTAAAAACCGGTAACAAATCATTAAAAATTTCGTAAAAGTCTCCCGTCGCGAAGGGGTTAAGTAAAATACAGATCTTTGAAGATGACCACAAACCAACAATAGAAAAAAAGGCAATGAACGATGAAAAAAGTAATATATGCCATGCTCTTCAGAACACAGAGGTAGTCAAAGTCATAAAGCTTAGAAAGACATAAGACAGTTATAGCTCACTGATACTCTACTAAATGTCTTTCAGAAATTCTTCAAAAGATGTATGCTATAGTGGATTCTTGCTTCATCATAACAATACATATTATCATTCAGCAAAAAGTACAGCCAACTTTCTTTTGAAAAAAAAAAAATTCAAAGTCATTGAACATCCATCCCATTCTTTGTAATCTTGCTAAGCGTGACTTTTGGTTATTTATTTTACATTTTTAAAAAATTACATGCATTGCGTTTTTATTCCGAAGATGACAATTGATGAAGCTATAAATATATACAGGGTGATTCTAATTTTTTTTTTTTTTTTTTTTTACAATAAAAGAGGGGTGATAGTACACATCAAGACAAACAATATTAAATAGGAGACCAAGGGTCCCAAACGTTTTCCAAAGGAGATAGCCGCCATTAAAGTTTAGGGTCCAAAAATTCAAATAAACATAAAAAACGGAAAATTCGGTCGATTGATTTGCGGTTTTCACTAAAATTATTTTTTATGTCGGCATTTTCTTGAAATGATAAAGATTTTCAGAAAATGCCGATAGAGGGCGCTTTAGACTTTGGAGTAACGAACTACTATTTTTTGCCGGTGTTTTTTGCATCTCATTAAATGTTTTCGTAAGCTAAGACTCAAACTTAAATTTTGAGCTCAAAATCTGAATAGTTGGGGGGGGGGGGTTAAGTAGACAAACTGAACTGTGTTCAGAGGGTTCAAATTTCAAATGATTATAAAAAACGGAAAAATTGGTTGATTCGTTTGCGGTTTTCGCTAAAACTAATTTTTAAATGAGCATTTTCTTAAAAATAAATTTTAAAGATAAATTTCACAAAATGCCGATAGAGGGCGCCTTAGACTTTGGAGTAGCGTACAACTATTTTTAACTGTTATTTTTTAATCTCATTATATGCTTTCAAATGCATAAAGTTAAATTTTAGGCTCAAATTCTGAATCGTTGGGAGTGTTTAAGTAGCGAAAAATTGAATTGTGTTCGAGAAGGAGGGAGGGTTAAATTTCAACTCCTGAAGACACTTCAATTTGCGCTACTTAACTACTCCTAATTATTCAGATTTTGAGCTCAAAATTGAAGTTTAAATCTAAGCTCCCGAAGACATTTAATAAGTTTTTGCAAGCAGAACAAAACTAGTCGTTGGGGGCCACCGTAATACTTACCCAGCATGGATATGCATAATATAAAATATGGAAATAAAACATGTGTAAAATATTTATAAAATGCACTGCAATTCCAAAATAAAATTTAAACGCAAATTTAAATAGTTTTAATATACATAGTCATGCTTTATTAATGACTTGCTGATGAGCCAAATTCGACAAATTATATAAAACGCCAAAATACTCAAGTAATACCGGATTGCGTAAAAGAAACATCCTTATAACTCTAAAAGTAATAATCATATTCACTAACAATTTACTGCGTCGGATGAAGCGTCTCATTTCCAATTAAAATATATCTTTGAATTGATATTTGATAAAAATACAGGGTCATGAAAAATCAAAGAATGCGGAAAACAGGATTACACATATCTCGGCAATTAATAATTCGATCGACTTCGTTCTTTATGCAAAATTTGTGTTATTTTATTGCCTTTTACATCCACTCTTTAAAATAAAAAAATTCGAAAATTTTTATATACCTTTCATCAGAATGAATTTTTTGAGAGACCGAAAAAAATAGTTCCGGATAATCGAGGTTACTGATATTAAATAGGCTTCGTCCCATTCTTACATAGTAAGTACATACAAAATTTCAAGTCTCTATCTAAATTTGTTCGGGAGATAGAGCGTTTACAGACAGACGGACGGCAAAAAAAATTTTCAAAAAAATATGTTTTTCGGAATCTCCAGTATCTGAAACGTGTAAATCCGTCAAAAAAAATTTTCGATTTTCAAAACGATTGCAAGACTTACTCTATACTACGTATGATGGGTAAGTAAAAATGATGGTTAAAATTAATTGTTGGTAACTCTGAAGTTTAAGACGCCCTCTAATGGAATTTTTTGAAATTTATCTTTAAAATTTATTTTTAAGAATATACTGACTTAAAGAATAGTTTTATTACTTACCCATCATACGTAGTATAGGGTAAGTCTTGCAATCGTTTTGAAAATCGAAAAAAAAATTTTGACGGATTTACACGTTTTAGATAGTGGAGATTCCGAAAAACATATTTTTAGAAAAAAAATTTTGCCGTCCGTCTGTCTGTCTGTCTGTCCGTCTGTCTGTCTGTCTGTCTGTAAACGCTCTATCTCACGAACAAATTGAGATAGCGACTTGAAATTTTGTATGTAATTAGTATGTAAGAATGGGACGAACCCTATTTAATATCAGCAACCTCGATTATCCGGAACTATTTTTTTCGGACTCTCGAAAAATTCGTTCTGATGAAAGGTATATAAAAATTTTCGAATTTTTTTGTTCTAAGGAATGGACGTAAAAGGCAATAAAATAACACACATTTTGCATATAGAACGAAGTCGATCGGATTATTAGTTGCCGAGATATTTGTAATCTTATTTTCCACATTCTTCGATTTTTCATGACCCTGTATTTCATTCAAATTTCAATTCAGAAGTATATTTTAATTGGAAATGAGACGCTTCATCCGACGCAGTTAATTGTTAGTTAATAGATATATTATTTTTGGAGTTATAAGGATGTTTCTTTTACGCAGTTCGGTACTACTTGAGAAGTTTGGCGTTTTATATAATTTGTCGAAATTGATACATCAGCAGTTCTTTAATGTAGCATTACTATGTATATTAACAATATTTAAATTTTGTTTATGAATTGCAATGCATTGTATAAATAGTTTTCACATGTTTTATTTTCATATACATATCCATGATGGGTAAGTATTACGGTGGTCCCCAACGACTAGTTTTAAACCGCAAACGACTCGACAAATTTTTCCATTTTCTATAATTATTTTAAATTTGAACATCCCCTTTAAACACAGTTCAGTTTGTGCTACTTAACTACTCCCTATTATTCAGATTTTGAGCTCAAAATTTTAGTTTAAACTTCCGAAAACATTTAATAAGATGCAAAAAATAACGCCAAAAAAGAGTTGTTCGTTACTCCAAAGTCTAAAGCGCCCTCTATCGGCATTTTTTGAAAATTATCTTTATAATTTATTTTTAAGAAAATACCGACATAAAAAATAGTTTTAGTGAAAACCGCAAATCAATGAACCAATTTTTCCGTTTTTTATAATCATTTGAAATTTGAACCCTCTAAACACAGTTCAGTTTGTGCTACTTAACCACTCCCACTTTCAGATTTTGAGCTCAAAATTTAAGTTTGAGTCTAAGCTTACGAAAACATTTAATGAGATTCAAAAAATACCGGCAAAAAATAGTTGTTCGTTACTCCAAAGTCTAAAGCGTCCTCTATCGGCATTTTTTGAAATTTATCTTTATAATTTAATTTCAAGAAAATGCCGACATAAAGAATAATTTTAGTGAAAATTGCAAATCAATCGACCGATTTTTCCGTTTTTTATGTTTATTTGAAATTTTGGTCCCTAAACTTTAATGGCGGCTATCTTCTTTGGAAAACGTTTGGGACCCTTAGTGTCCTATTTAATATTGTTTGTCTTGATGTGTACTATCACCCCTCTTTTATTGTAAAAAATTTTTGGAATCCCCTGTATATATTTAAAAAAAAAACATTAATCGTGATCTCAGAGGTAACTATGCTTGGAACACTCCTACGTATTGGTAAATTTAACTAATATTACGACTTAGCCGTATCCCAAATTACTAATTTGAGAACTATATTTGAAACTCTCTTACGTATTGGTTAGTTTAACTTATACCATTTAGCCGTATCTCAAAATACGAATTTAGGAACTTTATTTGGAATTCTCTTGCGTATTGGTAAGTTTTACTTTTACCATTTAGCCATATCTAAAATATTAATTGGGAACTATATTTGGAACTCATTTTTGTATTGGTAAGTTTATCATTTACCATTTAGCCGTATCTCAAAAGTGTTAGTATGACCCTTGTATGACATTTTTTTTTTTTTTTTTTTGCATGCAAAAACATTCATGAGCACTCAATTAGATATTTATACGTTAGAGGTTCATAATTAATAGATTATTCTTAAAATATTTTTATTCAAGCTCAGTTACTTTTTGAGAAATAACAATAGTAAAGCAGAGAAAAGCCATTTTTGTAGCAAAAATATCAAATAATTATTGAATCAAGCACTCTAATTTATCTAAAGCTCTAGGTTTAGGCAAAATTAAAGAATTCTCATATTTTTTTTACTGCTATTTTATTTTTCCTTCAAAAAATTGCATCTATGTATCTCCATATATAATAGATAATTATTTAATAAACATTAATAAGTAAGCGTAACGCCCTTCGCCGTTAGTAAAGTATAATACTAATTTGCGGTATCATATTCATTCTTCTGATTTCTTTTGCATCATCGTCTCAAATTACATTAGATAAATTTTAATATAACTGCTTAATCCTAAAATTGCCTTTAATACAATATTTTTCCAATAACTCAACTGACTGTTTTAACCACTTAATTGGTCAATATTTTTGAAAAAAAACTTTCAAATAATGTCTATTTTTTATATATTTGGAAAATAATTGTTGTCCTCGGTAGAGAATTGGGAAATCTGAAGTATATCTGGATCTTTTTATTAGTTGAATTCCGCAACTTATTTTATTTTATTCGTTTTCTGATTGGTCTATGTTTAATGTCCAAAAAAGAAACACTTCTGTTTTTTATTTTATTCGTTTTCTGATTGGTCCCTATTTAATGTCCAGAAATGAAAAACTTCTTGTGCCACGATGACAACAAAGTATTAGAAAAACTGCAAAAAAATTGATAACTTTAAAGCAAAAGATACAGCTTTCGAACAAATTGCATTTAAAAGTACATTTTTTCTCTATACAACGATGTAAGAACTGAAAATGTGTTATGTTTAAAAGTTTAAAAATTTGCAGTACCGAAAATTGCAAAACTAGAATTTTATTTAAAATTTGTATATGATAGGTACAGAAATATTAATTTTTATAATCCATGGTTTACAGGTGGTATATAGGACTGTGTTATTACCACGTTTTGATCATCATAAAAATGATGTTTATTATTATTATTATTACTAGATGGAACCCGCCAAAACTTGACGGCAAAAATATAAAAGCAACGAAGAGAAAAAATATTTTTTCAGCTATAAAAGAATTTTTTAAAGATTAATTTTTATTAAAAATTTAATGAATGAAAAAAACCCTGCATTTTATATCCAGGCAAATTACATTCACAAATGCGCTCATAGAATTTCTCTCATCTAACGCTTTTCCATTTACCGACAAAACACCAATATCACATGATATCGGGCGCAGAATCGGCGCACTAGTGCGACGCTCGTCACAGACTTTTGAGAATGTCTGTAGACTATTTTTCACCCGTCAAGGTTTTTTAAAAATGCTGGAAATCATTTACCATGTTCCATTGTAATATTATCCGGATAACATACGATTGACGAAGCTCCGATTCACGTTAAATTATAAATCAAGGACGATTCTGTTTTGAATTTTCCGAAAAATTTAGACAATCATTTCTAAACTTAAAAAAGACCGTCATAAATCTGAAAATTCCGAACTAATAGTAAATTTTGACAAATATCAAAAAGGAAAAAAAAAACAATTTTGTCAATTGTGCGAAGAAAAAGCACCAATTTCGCACATATATCTCGGGAAAAACATGATATAAACATGATCATGATATAAACATGATAAAAACTATAAATCAAGGACGATTCTGCTTTGAATTTTCCGAAAAATTTAGACAATCATTTCTAAACTAAGTAATCTAACTAAAGTGATCCTAAATTTTGTCAAATAGTCTCAAAGAAGAAGAAGAAAAAAAAAAAAATCACATTTGTTAATTGTGCGAAGAAAAATCACCAGTTTCGCCATATATCTCAGAAAACATGATATAAACTGTAAATTGATATAAACATGATAATATGATCATGATCATTAAATATGATATAAACATGATAAAAACTATAAATCAAGGACGATTCTGTTTTGAAAAATTATTATTTATTATTTTTATATAATTTTATTCTTATAAATGTATCTCTAAAGCCCTGAATTGGAAATTGGCTGTTTATATCTAATAATTACTATGTTTTAATTGAAATATTTAAAAAAATAAAATTGTTATTTAAAAAATCATTGTTGAGTGTTAAACTTTATTTAATTATAAAGCATCAAAATAATAATAATAACAAAAGAATAAAAATAATATAACTTCCCCTCGTAGTAAAATGTATCATTATAAAAAAAAAAAAAAAAAAAAAAAAAAAGAAAGAAAGAAAGAAAGAAAAAGACAAAAAAAGGCTTTGCCGAGCGTTGGGATCGAACCCAACGCCTATACAAAAAGCTCAGAGTTATAAATCCGTGCCTTAAACCACTGAGCTAACCAGACTTACCTCAATTTCCCTCTAATTATTATTATTATTTTGACTTAGAATTTATTTATAAATATAAAATTTTAGTCTTTGAAAATATAATTTATTAAAAAGTCGCTGTAATTTGTTAAATTACAATTTTTTTTTTCATATCTTTTACAGAATTTTTAATCTTTTATCACCGGTTTTTCAAAACCGAAATTTTTATCTAATTGAATCAGAAAAATACTCGGATTAAGCAACACAAAATTTACTGGTGAAAATAATAATCTGTGATTGGTGTATGGATGCTCATACTTGGTACGGGTAAATCATGATTGGCAAAAACACGTTGCCCGTACGTTGTACGGACAGAACAGGGGAGCGGTTAAAAAAGAAAAAAAAATTTTAATTCGTTATAAGGATACATAAAAAATGGGGGGGAATGCTGTCTATTCTTTCTTAATTCAATTAATGTGTCTCACATTACTTAATTAATGTTTTTTTTCTATTTTTTTTTTTTTTTTTTTTCAAAAAAAATACGTTAAACATTGGTAGAGAAGTAAATAAAGGGAACCATAATTAAAAATTGAACGTAATTAAAGACTATCTAATAAAGGTTCATTTTTTATGTTCGAATCCTCAGGTAAAAAAATATGTACAAGGAAACTTACTGTTTTCAGCATAGCTCAATTTCAGCATTGTTGTTGTAATAATAAGGTTCTATCTGTGTTTTTGAAAAAATTGACTTATAGATATAGAACGGTTTTATTTTTATCTATGAAGGCATTTTTGCATCAAAATAAATATTTTCTTTCTCAACATTTAATTATTTACTTTGTGCAGCTTGTTTATTTTCTTGAGAATTAAACTAAACAACCTTTGTTAGAAAGTCAACAGAAGAAATAATAAAATTAAGTATACATTGGATTAATATTGGTTCCTTTGGTATTAGCTCACTAATTTAGTTTTTTTTTTTCTATGCATGAGGTTTTTGTACTTTTAATTAAGAGTTTATTGATTGCTTTTACATTAGACAGGTATTTTCCCTTAAGGTATGATTTTTTTTATTATGTTGGTTCTGTTGCTTTTCGAGTATGTAAAGTATGTACAGGTTTGGCAAAAAATAAGTTACTCACTTCAGAGGGCTCTAGAATGGTCCTATTGGTCCAAATATGATCAATTTTGAGCAAGAGATAATTCAAATGAAGTGCTTGACTTTTCGTCACCTGAGAATAATAAGGTTCTATCTGTGTTTTTGAAAAAATCGACTTATAGATATAGAACGGTTTTATTTTTATCTATAAAGGCATTTTTGCACCAAAATGATGTTATATATAATATATATATATATATACCATTAAAATTATATTATGACAATATTTTGACTCAGAAATGCTTTCTGTGATACAAATGGAACATCTCTATATCGATGAGTCATTTTTTTTCAAAAACACAGATAGAACCTTATTATTCTCAGGTGACGATTTATTTTTAAAAAATTACAAAATAAAAATATACAAAAATCCGAAAAAAGGGGTGCTGTAATTCACATACAACATTTAATTAGCTTTATAAATAATAAATAGCATTAAAAAAAAAGTAAAACTGGTCACTAAAATGCAAAATCTGCCCTAACATTTTTCGTGCTATGGAATTCGGTGTATCTTACCTACCTTAACCCCTACCGAATAATGAAAATTTTACATTCAAAAGTATTTTACGTAAATTGTTTAAACTAAATTAAACGATTTACATAATCATTAAATAATTTTTTGAAGGATTTAGAAGGATTAATTAAATTTGAATTTACAAGGATTTTGTGCAATACTTATAACCCCACTCAAATCTCTTATTTTAAATTGTTTTCTTGGTATTTTGTAGAATTATAAAGCGTACAAATAGGATGGTCTTAGAATATAAATATAGAAATATTTCCGAATTGAAAAATCCCCAACCCTTCCCTCAGCGCCAAGAAAGCTGAAAAGATACAAAGGCAAAAGAAATCATCCTTTCAAAAATATTTTTGTTTTGTATCACCAATAATGTTTTTGGAACAAAATAATGTATCTGTAATTCATTCTAAACAGTATTACAACTAAATGACGTATTTATAGAATTTTATAATAAATAATTTTAATAGTACTTATAAGTACCGTCGGTAGATAAAGGGTTAAAAAAAGAGATACTGGTCAAATCTTTCTACCAGAACCAACATAACTCCGTTGTAACTGTAGTAGAATTCCGTCGTTTGTGGCATATACCAAGAGTTGGAGGCAATTGTCTCGATTCACCTTACGATAGATGATAAAGAAGTTTGAAATATCTCAATAACTTAACATTCCTTAAGACAGAATAAGCAAGTAATTCCAGTGTTCTAGCTTCGAAAGTATGGATATCGCAGTATATCGGTTTTTACAATAGCTCTATCTCAAGAATTAATGCACGGATTTTCATAAAGCTTTAGATTCAGTTGGTCCTTGATATAATTTGGTGCTGATTACTTTCTGCTGTAAATCAATCAATAAAATTTAGATTCTGTTAGACCTTGATAGAAACTGGAGCTGATTAGTTTTTGGTGTGTATCGCTCAACAGCTGGCGCTGGTATGTATTGTTATTTACAGTTTCGACAATATTATCTCATGAACGGATAACACGGATTTTTATAAAACTTTAAATTCAGCTAGTCCTTTATAAAATTTGGTGCTGAGAACTTTTTGTGCAAATTGCTCAAGAGATGGCGCTGCTATGCTGCATTATCCATGATTATCGCAACAGCTCTATCTCAAGAACAAATGCACGAAATTTCATCAAACTACAAATTCAGTTAGTCCTTGATATGGATTAGTATTGCTTAGTTTTTGGTGCAAATCGCCTTACAGGTGACGCTGTTATACTGCATTTTTCAAATTTCGCAGTAGCTGTTCCTCAAAAACTAATGCATGGATTTTCATTAAACTTCAGATTCAGTTAGCACCTGATAAAAATTGATCCTGATTTGTTTTTTATGTACATCACCCAACAGATGGCGTTGTTATGCAGAATTTTTTAAGATTGTTGCAATAGCTCTATCTGAGAAACTAATGCACGGAGTAAATCATATTTAAATATGTAATCATAAAATCTATAAAAACATTCTAATTTCAATTGTGTTGTCTTTCGAATAAATACACAAAAAGAAAAGTGCGTTCCAGAATCAAATCGAAACTCAGTAAATCCTTGCCGAACATTTCTTTAACTAAACATTTTAATGAGGTAAAAATAAGTATTTACAATTCTTTGTACACTATTTACAAAACTTAAAAATCATTGGGAGACACAATGCTCCTCGTTTCATATCTATTTTCAAATTAATTGTCCATCTTTTATCGAAATCAAAACATTCTAATCAAAACAAAAAAAATTCGGCTGCACTCTGTTTACAAAAATCAGAGTGTTCTAAAAGTGGAAGTGGAAGTTGAGAAATTGTATAGCGCGTAGCGCCAATCTAACTGCAATTCTTTTTCTTCATTCGTTCATGAAATACAGCTATAGCCGATATCATGAAAAACAGAACATAGAAGTGACATCTTTTCGGCGGTATACTCACAAACAGAATAAGATTCTATTTATTTCCAGGTTTAATATAATATGAAGTTTGATGAAATCCCGTGCATTAGCTCTTGAAATATAGCTTTCGGAAAATGCAGCATAGTAGCGCCATCCGTTGGGTGATTCGCACAAAAACCTAATCAGCGGCTATTTATATCAAGGTATAACAGAATATGCATTTAATTTCGTGCATTAGTTCTTGAGATAGAACACTCACAAATTTGTGTCAGAAGCAGATAGACACACAAATATACTTATAAATAGAGATTTTCTAAAATCAATAAAAACGTGTTCAAAACCTTTTAAAATGAATAAATGAGTGAAAAACGAGAAGTCGAAAAATTTTCACGATTGCCATAATTTCTTCTTGTAAAGATAGAAGAAAGCTAAAATGCAATCAGAATAGGAAAATTTAAAATAAAAAATCTAAACATGACAAATTTTAAATAATACAACAAACAGACATTACAATAAACTGTACTAAATTTATCAATTTTTTATTTAAAAAAAGAAGATAATTAGAACTAATGAACTTGAAAAAGCTCTCTCCTCCTTTGCTTACTACCGATTTTCCTTAAATTAAGTACACATCCAATTTTTTCTTTATGCCGAATAAATGTATATTTTTTTCTTCACCACATCATATTCTCTTGGCATGACTGTCATAAAAGACTTCCTTTAATATTTGTCCCGACATTAATGTGGCCACTCATCGAATATCATTAGCTTAATGTAGTTATTAATATCTTATCCGACTTCAAAGAAACGCTAGTACTGATAACCGAAGATGTCATGGCGATCACTTGAGATTTGTCTTTTTTTGTACAAAAAAATTTTAATGAATGTCATTAAGGGGAATGTGATTTAGTAAAACTAAAAAGAAAAAAAAATCTTATTCTCAGTAAATGAATTTTAGAAATAATTGAAATGATAAATGCCATAGCTACTCACGTTTGAAATGCGCAATTTAAATGAAATAATTGGAGCAATGCCGTTAAGCAAACGTATAGTCTTTTTTTCTAAACAAGTTGATATTATAATTTCATAGGTTTGACTGCATAACATAATGCACATTTTTCTGTGCTAATGATAAAAATAACTAAATCAAACTAGATATTTATAATGTACTTTTGGTTGAAATAAAAAAAATCTAACCTTTTTATTTTTCTACCGTCAAGTTTTTTATAACATAAATTTTTAATCTATTCATTATAAATTTCTTAAAGCATGTAATTTTATATCAGTGTTTGAATTCGATTTCATAGCATTGGTGCACGAAAAATTACAACATAAATTGCACAAAAATCACAACATTTTTTTCAGTGTATTAGTAATTAGTAATTAGTACATTTTATGACCATTGCAGTTAACAAAATCGTTGTATTTTTCAATTAATGTCTTAATCATAGCGGATACTGTTCACCAGATTTCATTTCTTTGAACTATATTTACCGTCGGAAAAATAAACTTTCATCGCCAATAAAACTCTTTCGAAAAAAAAACACCACGACGACCCGCAACTTGCATGCGCGTTTCTCAACATTATTCTAAACTCCAATAGCTATTTTGATTATGCTTACCACTTAATTTATAGATTCTGTATCAACATAGCGGTTACAAACTTTTAGTAGAGACAGAATACACTTAGGCAAAGGGAAGTCACATTGCAGTGCATGGTCGAAAACGCTTTTCTGGCACGGTAGAGACGACTGTTAGTTATTTGTAATTTATATTTGGAATCTGGCATCATATTAATTCGCTAATGTATGTAACTATAGAAACGCAAATTGCCTGTGTTTTCTAGTCGTTGTTTTGCTTTTGCTAGAAAAGCTAGTAACGCTTCGCAATGTCTTAAAGATAAAGTATGTTACAGTTCACTAAAGCATGTGAGTTTATTAATTACGTTAATACGCATCGCCGCCACATATTTTTTTGGTCACGTCTCCCGAAGGCTATATATTTTTTCTTCATTTCGAAAAGAAAAGTTCAATAATAATGAACTGTTTTCATCAATGAATTTTATTAGAACATTATTCCATAAGCTGGCCTGATGAAAGATTAAAGAAAGAAAGTCGTCTGCGAGATAAAAGGTATGAAAAATTTATTATTATTTTTGCTGTTATTATAAGTTTTCGAACATGGAAAATATTGAAAAATTAAAAAAGAAGCGTGCAACATTACGCACTTCAATTACAAAATTAATTAGTAAATTAGAAACTTTAATAAATGATAAAAATATTGATATTGATAGTTATTTAGAAATTTCAGAACAATTAAATGACAGAGAATAAACTCTAAAAAACCTTAATGAAGAAATAGAATCTGGTATTAGTTTAGAAAAAGAATATGAAATTGACATCAACGTTAGCGAAGAATACCAGGAAAAAATTATAAAGGCCAAGTTTCAAATTAAAAAGCAACTTAAACATTTAGAACAAGGTAAAGTTTCTAATGAAATTCAACCAAATTCTACTCAAATAAACAACGCGATAAATATTAAATTACCCGAAATATCTCTTCCGAAATTCTCCGGAAAACCCGATGAATGGGGTCTATTTAAATTACAATTTAAAAACTTAATAACTTCAAATGAGCAACTATCAGATGCACAAAAGCTGTATTATTTATCAGCAGCATTAATAAGTGATGCAAGAGCTTTGATTAGCACAGAAGACACTTTTTCATCTTTATTTCAAGCATTAAAAGACAGATACGAAAATGATAGAGTAGTAACAGAAATACACATCAATTCACTCTTAAACGCAGATAAACTTACACAGCCTTCCGCTAAAGATCTTCGAAATCTAGTCGATAATGTAAAAAAAAAAAGCATTCGCGCCTTGGAGATTTTGAACTATAACAGAAACTATCTTTCAGATGTTTTATTATTGAACATCATTCTCCAAAAGTTAGATAGAGATACTCGAAAGCATTATGAAATGACGATAAGTTCAAAAGAAGATCCGAAGTTAGATGAATTACTTTTATTTTTAGAAAAACGATCTCAATTTTTGGAAAATATCCATAAAGTCACGTCTGTTAAACTTCAGTAAGGATCAGAAACGTTCATTTAATTCTAAGTCATTGACTTTGTTAGCAGAAGGTCCACACATTTATTCAATGTGCAAAGACGATCACATTTTAATGATATGTTCCCACTTCTTAAATTTACCTGCAAAAAAAAAGGTTTAATATTGTTAAAATGAAAAAAATATGCTTCAACTGTTTATCAACAGTTCATAACATTAGCCAGTGCAAAAGTTCAAGCACTTGCAGAAAATGCAACAAATGTCATCACACATTGATCCACCTGGAACGCGGTGAGGAAAATAATGATACTAATCAGACTATAGCAATTCAAAATGAAAATACTATTAGTAGTAATTTATCGCCAACCGCAAACGCATTTACTCCTCATAGTTACACAAATAATCAGATCTGTATTTTCGCTTTGGGTGAAAATACACATTCATTTGATAACACGCATTCAACTATTAACAATACTGTAATGAGTATGACGTCTTCTTCTAATAAACAAGTACTGCTTTCAACTGCGATAATATATGTACAAAATGCCAGACGAGAATTAGTTCCTCTTAGAGCATTGTTAGATTCAGGATCGCAAAATAACTTTATAACGAAGGAATGTTCTGAGTTATTGTTCTTGAAAGGAAGGAAAATAAACGCATCAGTTTCAGGGCTAAATGGTTCAGTTATGAATATAAAGGAAAGTATTATATTATAACAACCATAGCAAATAAAAACAGGAGTGTTAATGAAACATTGCAATTTTTTGTTGTTCCTAAAATTACGCGCATAACACCAGCTACATATCTAAACATCATGACTATTACGCATTTACAAACTTTTCAGTTAGCTGATCCACAATTTGATAAACCAGGCCCAATACATGTTTTATTATCAAACGAAGTATTTTTTAAATTAATTGGACAAAATAAAATAAATATGCAAAATTTGGTTTTTCAAGAAACTGTTTTTGGCTATGTTGCCAGTGGTTCTACGTCTATGAACGGTAGGTAATGCAAGGCTAACATTCGAAGAATACTGTAATTACTTACAACTGTAATTGCTCAAATAAAGTCTATATTAAATTCACGGCCAATCACTCCATTGTCTTCAGACGTGAATGACTTGGAGGTCTTAACACCAGGCCATTTCTTAATCAGAAGGCCTATGACAGCCATCGTTGAACCAGAATTAATTAATGTTAACGAAAATAGACTATCTAGATGGCATAAAATTTCAAAATATATTCAATTGATATGGAATCGTTGGAATAAAGAGTATTTAAATACGCTCTAACAACGCTCCAAGTAGCAATTTGAAAAAAATAATGTTAACATAGGAACCCTAGTGTTGATAAAGGAAGATGACCTCCCTACAAATAAATACTTACTAGGACGCATTATAAATATTTTCTCAGGTGCAGATGGTAAGATTAGGGTTGTAGAAGTTAAAACCGCTAAGGGAATACTTAAAAGAAGTATTTCAAAAATTGCGTTATTGCCCACAACAAGTCTCAGAAAATTAATTATAAAATGCAAAAAAAAAAAAAAAAAAGTTTCGTTATGCATTTTTTTTCTAGTTTTCCTATTGTTGTATGTTCATAATTGTATTTTTCATTGTTAAAATAAAATTGCTGTATTGTATCATATTACTTAAGCATTTGTAATGTTAATATTTTGTACTGTATAATTTATTGAAGTTGACACTTCAATGTCGGGGGGTATGCTAGAGTTATTTATAATTTATGTTTGGAATCTGACATCATTAGTTCGCTAATGTATGTAACTATAGAAACGCAAATTGCCTGTGTTTTCTAGTTGTTGTTTTGCTTTTGCTAGAAGAGCTAGCAACGCTTCGCAAGTCTTAAAAATAAATTATGTTACAGTCCACTAAAGCATGTGAGTTTATTAATTACGTTAATACGCATCGCCGCCCCAACGACACAAAACAGAACAGAGAAAATACTCAAAAAGGGTAATAAAACTTGGTTATTATTCTTAATTCTTGGTACATAAGAAAACTCAGAAATAAGAACAAAAAGGGACAGCGATAATCACCAAAGGTGTTCAAACTTACGAATCGAGCCGTAATGCAAGCCTCACATCGCCAGCGCATGGAGAATCTAATGTTCTCGAAAATACGGAGCGTATCCCAGAATTCCCCAACATTTTCCACGATGCGTGCAACAAGTTTCTGAACACAATTAACGGAAGTTTCATACACCAGCGTCTTGACGCCAAAGCCATTCCAGCCTTTTTGCGGTACTAAGAAGAATAATCACGTTTTCACACTCTGTTGATGTTTTACCTTTCCTGTGTTACTGTCGTCACTACCTCGCCAGGAAATTACTTCCGACCATTCATTTCCATATGACTTCTCATTGTCTAGGTGTACTCTATTAGAAGCTTATAGCTGATATACCCTGTATATTCTTATTTGTAGGTACATCTTAAAAATTGTTTTAATAAATGAAAAGTTTTAACTGAATAATAAAAATGTTTTCACCAAAAAATAGCATTGCTCTGTGTAAAACTAAATGTAAACTGTAAAAAAATAATCATTTTCACTTTTTTTTAATATATATAAAATTGATATGTTTATTACACACTATTAAGCTATTTTTTTCGTTGAAGCATCTAAAATGGTTTATTGAACAATAGTTATTGTCAAGTTGCAGAACGTGTTTAAATATTTTAAATGGAACATTTTTTTACATGCATAAAATATCAATGCCACAACGACATTTGAAGTTTCATGTTTACTTTTTACTGAAACATACGTTTCTATGCAGATAATAATTACGTGCCAAATAAATTACTTTTTGAGCTGAAATTAATCGAATTCACGCCACAACTTTATATTTATTATGTGTAATATCGGAATGAAAATTAATATGCACAAATTAACATCAAGAGAAAAAATACAGTAATGAAATATACTCGATGTTTTGCTAAGTTATCTTAGTATATATTGTATTCAAAGTTGTTAGTTTCTATAGTAACAACTTTCTTTTTTGGTGTTACAAAATACTATTTGCTCTGACTTAAATATTTACAAGAGTGTGGTCATTAACGTTTCATTAAGTTTCTAGCTTTTTGGTTTAAAAGAAAGGAACTTAATTTTTATAACATGTTCATTTTCAGTACGTGCACTGAGGTTGTAATTTTTTTGCTGTGTACGTCCCAAAAAAGGATGCCTCTTTCCTACTTGGTAATTATTTGTTTGTTGAATTAGAATTATTTTTAAACTTAGGTATCATTTTAAGAAATGAAACCTTTCTAAAAAAAAAAAAAAAAAAAAAAAAAAAAAAAAAAAAAAAAAGTTCTAAATTTTAAAATATATTTTTTGACATTTTTAAAAAAACTTTTAGTATGTAATTGTCCATGGGAAAAGATACTTTGTAAATTTTTTACAAGTATTCGGGGGTACTTTCGAAGGTTAAGGGGGCTCAGGGCTTGAAAACTTTTCAAAAAATAGATTTTTTATGATCTCTTTTGATTATTCATTAATTCGGAACTCAGTGCAAAAAAACGCATAAAAATATTTGCATTTTTATCGGAGTTATAAGCACATTTATGTATCAACACTTTCAAAGCCGCACCCATATAATTTGAAATTTAAGTCGCGTTTTCTCAAAACTGGATTTTTGACGACTAACCGCAAGATTTAAAAAAAATTGATGGAATGGCTTAATTTTTTTAATGCATATAACATCATTATCTATAGAATGAATTAATATATTTTTGATAGTTTAATATTTTGAGTATTTTTAATGAAAAAAAATTATTATTAGGGGTTTTTTAAATTTTTAAATTTGAAAGTTTTTTTTTTTTTTGAGTGAGTGAATGAGTGATAGTTATATCCTTAATTCATTCTATAGAGTAAAGTTTCCTGATCATTTTAAAGCAAAAATTAGGCTCTTATGTCAATTCAACGTTAAGATATCTTAACACTTTTTTTTTTTTTTTTTTTTTTTTTGAAAATTGTGTTATATAAATTTTGCTATATTTTTTATTATATTACATTGAAGTACTTCATTATATAATTTTATAAGACTACAAACATACCTTTAAAATATCAGAAAGTTTAAATTAATTACATTGAATACTTTTATTTTTATATGAACTCAAAGCGAGAGCTCTGTTTACATGTTTTTCCGTATCGATCAAGCCCTGAGCCCCCTTAAGAAAACAGGAAAATCAATGTTGCGTTTAATGTGAGGGCTTAAAAATTAGATTGCAGTAGAAATAGATTATTTTAATAGATCTGTTGTAAATTTAATAAGAGGACTAAGTTTATGAAATTATTCAAATACTTTATCAGCCCTGATATATACACTATATTGCCATTGATTATGGGACACTTGCGATTTTAGACATTTTACTAAATATCTAGAAAAATACATGAGGAATCATCTCGAAACTCTTAGTGTATAAATATAATAGTATACGTCATACATCTCCGTGAAGATTTTTTACCAAAACGCCATAGGGGACCGTCAACAAATTAAAAAAGAATGAATATCTTTTGAATAACCCTGTCAAAACTAATGTAGCAAAAGCGCTCAAACTCTAGATTATGATTGAATGCCTTATTGTAATACACTGTGTTCATTTTTATGCAAATAGCATGCACACTCGTAGAGTAATTAAGGTTTTTATAAAAATAGTCCCAAATTTTTCCAAGTTTTTCCATTATAATTTTCAGAGTTCTTAATATAAAATAATATTTTCTTCAGAAAATATGACAAACAACATTGCACACAGCACCCTGTAATCAGAATTAAAAAATAATAAAAATTTTATGAAAAATGAGTAGGTTTACTATATAATTTTTTACTGCGCATGCGTCAAAGATATCAAAATTTCATTTGCCTATTATGTTAGCTAAATGTATAGAGCAACTTTTGTAAAAGTCTCAAAATCATAGCTTGAAAATTCTGAAAGTAATTGTCTATAGAAAAAGGACAAAATCCGTTGTGTTCCAAAATGAAGCAAAAAAATGAGGGATTTTATCGAAATGCAGTAGTACATCCCATATTGTGTATTCTATATTGACACTAATCAATGAATATATGGATACAACCCCTCTTGTTTTTGCTTCATTTTGAGAATAACGGATTTTCGACTTATTCAATTGACGATTATTGTCAGAATTTTCAAGTTATGATTTTGTGACTTTCACAAAAGTTGCTCTATACATTTAGCTAACATAATATGCAAATGAAATTTTGATATCGTTGACGCATGCGCAGTAAAAAATTATTTAGTAAACCAACTCATTTTTTATACAATTTTCATTATTTTTTAATTCTGATTGCAGGGTACTGTGTGCAATATTGTTTGTCATATTTTCTGAAAAAAATAATATTTTATATTAAGAACTCTGAAAATTATAAGGAAAAAACTTGGAAAAATTTGGGATCATTTTTATAAAAACCTTAATTACTCTGCGAGTATGCACGCTATTTGCATAAAAATGAACAAGGCTTATTACAATAAGGCATTCAATCACAATCGAGAGTTTGAGCGCTTTTGCTACATTAGTTTTGACAGGGTTATTCAAAAGATATTCATTCTTTTTTAATTTGTTGACTGTCCCCTTTGGAGTTTTGGGAAAAAATCTTCACGGAGATGTATGACGTATACTATTATATTTATACACTAAGAGTTTCGAGATGATTCCTCATGTATTTTTCTAGATATTTAGTAAAATGTCTAAAATCGCAAGTGTCCCATAATGGCAATATAGTGTATAAGTTAATATACGTTACGTTTGCCGATTCGCTACATAAATTAATAATGTAAATACTGTTATAGAAGTTATATACAAATGTGTTATGCGGTTTTTTTTCCTTTAGACATCATTTTTTACTTTAATAAACTGTGAAATTTTATTATAGTATTTTGTATGTGTTGCAAAGTGTTATAAAGAAATGCTAGACGCTTTATTATTCGGTCTTGTTCACATTAGCTAAACAAAATACAGTGCGATCCATTTTTGAAATAAAATTCAAAGTTATTAGGCGGGATGAGCTGTAATTAAGTATTCGTGTATTTGAAGCATCAAGAGATCGATTCCTCTTTAAGGACACGTGGAACATTAAAAAAAAAAATTGAGTTTTCAGCTTAAAAAAAGAGCTGAAAGATTATGGTGCTAAATGATTAGGATGCTGGAAGGTTTTTAAATAATATATTTTATGCACTGTCGGTGTTTATATATATACCGGATGTCCCAAAAATGACTGATGGATTTTAAAATTCAATAACTTGCAAACGGTGACAGCTATTTAAAAAAATTTTGCAGGAGGGTTATGTATAATGTCAGGAGTTTTTTTGCCGTAATTTTTTATTTTAGTTCGCATCTCAAACAACAGGTGGCGCTGACGGCGGTTGAAGGCCAGGTCGACGCTTCACTTAGCACTGATCACCTGGCCTTCAATCGCCGTCAGCGCCACCTATTGTTTGAGAGGCGAACTAAAATGAAAAATTACGGCAAAAAAAAAACTCCTGACACTATACATAACCCTCCTGCAAAAATTTTTTAAATAGCTGTCACCGTTTGCAAGTTATTGAATTTTAAAATCCATCAGTCATTTTTGGGATACCCGGTATATATATATATATATATATATATATATATATATATATATTGCCACTTTTTTCTAGAAACGTGTTTTTTTTTTATGCTTTGGCTCACTTTTCTAAAATCCTGTTTTAGATAAACAGTTGAAATCCTCAAAAATTGTGCAACTAACTTGTTCCTTTAAAAATGCCTAACATTTTACATCTAAGTGAACAATTATTTAGAATAATGAAAAGCATATTATTAACATTTTTAAGATTTTCAAAGTCTTTATTTTTTTATTTTAGTTTATTTTTGATTTATTTATTTTAAGCCAAAAGGAAAACTGCTTCTTATTATTCTCAAATACCTGTGTTTTCTGACACCACAGCAAATTTTCATGCTATTTTTTTCAACAGTTTTTTATAGAAAAGTGTATCGAACAGGCATAGTGTTAAAAAAATATGTAAAAAGATATTTATTTCTTGAAAATTAATTTATGTATGAGGTTAATTTCTTTTTATTTATAGATGGGTTATAATATGTATATTTACGCTAAAACATTAATTTTTCCTTTCTATTTCTATTTTTAAGTAAAATACATTATGTTAAATATTTCGCGAAAATTGCTTTGTTTTACTTGTCGCGACGTTCCAAGTTGCCTTAAAAACTTCATACTTCTTCAAAAATTAATTTAAAAATAAATATTTTTTTTAATCAATATGTTTTATTGCAATTACACATATTTTTAAAACATGGATTATACTTCAAGCATTGAAATATGAAATAGTAGTGCATTTTGTCTAGTGGTTTTCGTAGAATGAACCTTTTTTAGTGACATTGAAAACTAAAAATGTTTTCTTTAAGTCGACGTATAATTTTTGTCATTTTTGTTAGATTACTTACTTTATATGAGGACGTGATATTCAAAGCTCGTCTATCCAGGAAATGAAATTTTGGGAAATCGAGAAAAAAACCCTGTGCACATTGGTATTCTTTGTAAAGCAAGACTTTACGCAATGAAACTAGTTTTTTTAGGCTGGCTGTCGTATTTTTCCGAAGGGGATTCACCAATACAATAGATTGATAGATAAAGCTCGTTTTTTAAAATGTTGGATAAGGCCGAGTTTTGAAACTCACGTTCTCATAATAAATACAGAAGATATAAACCACATTAAAATTTTGATAATATATTATTTTTTTTTTTCAGGTTATTCGAGTACACTAAAAATATCCTTTTTAGAGGTGCGTTTTCTGTGAGAATCCAGATTAGATTGAGACTATAAAAGCTGATACATTTCTATCTGATGAATATAACAGAATAAATATATTAAAATAGGGTTATTCAAATACACTAAAAATATCCTTTTCAGACATACTATACACTATGAAAATCTAGAGTAGATTGAGACTGTTATAGTATAGAAGCTGATACCTTTCTATCTGGTGAACATAGAAGAATAAATACATCAAAATAAAAAGAGTTACTCGAGTATGCTAAAAAAATCCTTTTCAAACGTTCTATTCTCTATGAATATCCAGAGCTGATTGAAACTTCTTAGGATAGAAGCAGATGCATTTCTACCCCCTGCATATAGTAGAATAAATAAACTAAAATAAAAATGTTACTCGATTACACTAAACAATAGTCTTTTCAGGCATGCTAAATCCCATGAAAATCTAAGGTATATTGAGGCTGTCTTAGCACAGAAACTGGTATTTTCCTACCTGTTGAATAAAACAGAATAAATACACTAATACGAATAAGAGTGACAGTTTAGGAGAGCAATATAACAGCTGAGATTTCCTATATTCCCATGAAATAGCCTACAATTTCTCTTGTGCATATTTTAATTGGAATATTTTTTCAACTTCCCGATTTATATTTCATTCCATTTTTTAAAGAAGTATTCTTCAGAAAGGATTATTAAGAAAAATTTAGAAAAATTAAATAGTGGTTGATTTATAGAGTAGAGTCCGGAATTTTTTATTTAGAAAATGAAATCTTCTTGCCTGTTAAAGACTGCAGTATATGCGGATGTAATTAAAAAGGGCAAAACTTTAATTAGGAATCTGGACGATCGACATTATCGCATGGGAATAAAACTGTGTAAAATTATATCTCATGTGCTCGGATGCCAGTACGAAGTCGTATATCCAGAAGATGGTGAATTCGGCTCCTTTTCCAATGGCAGTTGGTCTGGTATGGTAGGGATGGTCTATCGAGGAGATGTCGATCTTGCAATAAGTGAAATAGCTATTACAGAAGAAAGGCAAAAAGTAGTCGATTTCAGCTATCCTTTTTCTGTTACAGAAGTGACTTTTATAACTAAACAGTTAAAATATACTTACAATATAGCTACATTTTTAAAGCTTTTTTCATGGGAGGTTTGGTCTTGCTTGGGTTTATTTCAATTAGCAATGCCATTTATTCTCTACTTTATGTTTTTCAAAAGATATTCGTTTTCAAAAATTGCCATAAAATCTTTTGCTACTTTCTTTGGTCAACCGAGTCTTAAGCCTTCTCAAAAAATCTCAGAAAGAATGCTGGTTATTTTTTGGATGATTTGTATGATGATAATGAGTTTCACATATAAAGCCAATCTTCTTTCACTCCTCACCTCCCCGAAGATGAATGGAATTCGTATCATTCCAGAGCTTTCTGCTGAAGTTGAAAAAGGTGAATATGAATGCACCACATTCCCAGGTTCTTTTTACGTGGACGATATGTTGAAATCTGATATTCGTAGTTGGCAAATCATTGGTCGAAATCTTTTAAAAAATGGCGGCTCTTCTGATGTTGCAAAAGCTTTAGCCTACGTTGGAAACAAAAATATTGCCTTTATTGGTTCGGTGTTTAATTTCAAGCATTTAGAAAATAAGTATTTTATTTCGAAGGATTTCTTTTTTATAGAGCTGCCTGCTATTGCCATGAAGAAAAACTTTCTGTATAAGAACGAAGTGAACAAAGCAATTCATAGAATATATGCTGGTGGTTTATTCGATAAAATGTTAGAAGAAGAACGTTTTTTCAAGTTCATGCAAAATGTAACTGACCTTAAACCTCGAAATGTTGAAACTGCAAGAGTGTTGTCATTGGAACATATTTATAATACATTCTGCGTTTTGCTTATCGGATACATTCTTGCATTTTGCTGTTTTTTCATAGAATTTTACAGTGGTAGAAATGGAATGAAAGAATGATAATGCATAATACGTTGTGTGTGGTCAAAAACTAAGTACAAGAAAGTCGATAACCCACTCTAAAATTCAGCAGCAAATGTATGGAAGCAATGGTTGTTTTATAGTTTGTGTCGCTTATCAATATATTTCTATGTGTGCAATTTTTTGCAGTACGACAGATATTCAAGTGGTTGTGTTCTGTTTATCTACAAGAGGCCCAATTTCAAACAGTTATATAATCCCAAACTCTTATTGTGAGTCGCTCTGATGATTTCTGGTAAAGATTGACCAAAAATTCAGTTTTGTTTTCAGCCCAAAATCTGAGTTTCAAAAAATGCTTCCGAAAATTCGATGGGACCTATCGAATTTTTGGAATCGATAGGTCCCATTCTATCTGTATTCCCAAAATCTCGTATCAAACGAGGCACACTTTATTTACTGTTATGAACTTCACGGTTTATAATGATCAGTCATCTCATTACTGATTCAAGAAGCAAATGCAAATTATTTTTCACAATTTCTCGGATGTAAATAGTTATAACTCAAGAACCGTTAAAGATAAATACTTAAAACATGTCTTTTTTGTTTATGTTATTTTAATTTTGATTCAGCAAATTTGAAAAAAAATATTTATTTTTGAAAATATAATTTTTTTATTAAAAGTTACATAATTTTTTTTTTTCAAATTTTTATTTTAAACATTTTTATTTTCATTTTTAATTTAATACTTTTTAAAATGCGAAATCAAAATATAGATATTTCTGTTTATTTAAATGTAAAGAATTCTACAAACAATATTTTGAGTTACAACAATTTTAAATTAGGGGCCGTCAATAAATGATGTCATGCATGAAGGGAGGGAGAGGGGTTCGTAAAATTGTGACAGTTTGCGAAAAGGGGGTGGGAGGTGTTTGATAAAAGGCTATTTAATTTTCTACTGACTTTGTCACCTAGCAACCAAGATATACCTAATTATTTCAAAATGTAAAAAGTTTTCTGTGCAAACGATTTTTTGTAATAAATACATTATCTGTTTTATTTTCTTCAGCTTTTACCTAAGCTGTGTGAAACAATATTCTTTTTGTTTTTGAGTTTGATTAGAATGTTTTTTTATGAGTTATGTGAAAAAATGTTACGGTTTTTCTTGGAGTTGTGTTTTGTGAAATTATTAATGTTCGAAAGAACCTGAGTTGAGTTTACTCATGAGAATAAACTGTTTAAAACCAGATACGAGTAATTAATTTTGAGTTGAGTAAAATATTAATAAAATAAAGTTTCGAATAAATTGAATTCTTCATATGGTCCAATACATGCGAAATACCAATACATGCCAATACATGCGAATTATCTACCTCATCATGCTGTTTATCGCCCAGATAAAAGTTCTACAAAATTGAGAGTTGTCTTTAATGGTTCACATGCAACTTCATCAGGAGAATCCCTAAATTCCATACAGCTGAATGGAGGTGTCATTCAAGATGATTTGTTTAGCATAATACTTAGATTTCGTACACACCGCTATGCATTTACAGCAGATGTAAAAATGATGTATCGCATGATACTTATCGATAAAAGTCAACGTGATTTACAGCGCATAGTTTGGAAAGATTCTGTAAATGGTGAGATGAAATATTACAGACTATGTACAGTCACATATGGCACAACTAGTGCCCCTTATTTAGCCATGCGCTGCCTTAAACAGCTTGGTATAGATGGTGAATCTCAATTTCCGTATGCTTCTGGTGTGGTACAATCAGACTTTTTCATGGACGATGTCCTGACTGGAGCAGCTGACCTAAAATCGGCTAAGAGACTGCAAATTGAGCTTATTCAACTATTAAATACGTGTGGCATGAACTTACATAAATGGTTTAGATGAGTGAAATATGAGTGAAACTAAGGCACTAGGACTTTGCTGGAATGCCAATGATGATACTTTTACTTTTAGTGTATCTTTCAGTGAGCAAACCAAGGTAACTAAAAGAAGTGTGCTGTCAAATATTGCTCGCATTTTCGACCCCTTGGGTTTACTTGGACCAGTTGTGACGAAAGCAAAAATTTTCCTACAAAGACTGTGGAGACTGCAAATTGATTGGGATGAAAATCTCCCTACAGCTGAGCTTGATGATTGGTTGCAGTTTTTAGAATCATTAAGAGCCATCAATAATATAAGTGCTGTTAGATACATTTTTACAAATAATCCAGTGCAAATTAAAATTTGTGGCTTTTCAGATGCTTCGGAGAAAGCCTACGGTGTGGCATTGTATGCTGTGTCTTCAAATTCTTCAGGAGAGCAAATTTCTCAGTTGCTTTGCAGTAAAAGTCGAGTTGCACCAATCAAAACAATCACTATTCCTCGCTTGGAGCTCTGTGGTGCAGTTTTATTAGCCAAATTGATGAATAAGGTTGCCAAAACCTTAAAAGTTCCTAAAGAATCTGTTTACTATTATTCAGATAGTACTATGGTATTATGTTGGATTCGAAAACAGCCGTGTGACTTAAAAACCTTTGTGTCATCATGTGTGGCTACGATTCAGAATCTTTCTGATATCAGTCATTGGGGACATGTGGCTTCTTCTGATAATCCTGCTGATCTTGTGTCGCGAGGTGTAGATCTGACAAACTTCTCCAGAGTAACTTATGGTGGAAGGGTCCACTATTTCTAACACAATAAACTGAACCTTCTTTAAATACTGTCGAACTTGAGCAAAATGATAATGATCTATACATAAGTGAACTTAAACATACAGCTTCAAAGACTACACTTTTAATATCAGACTGTTCATCTTTTATTGATTATTTTTTGCAATTGAGTAATAATTATGCTAAATTAATAAGAATTCTTAGCTATGTTTTCAGGTTCATTCAGAATGTCAAAAAGCCAAAAGAAAGGTATTCAGGTAAGCTAACATCTGCTGAATTGAAGAAGGCTGAGCAGTTTATCATAAAATCTGTTCAAGAAAAAGAGTTCAGTTCTGAATTCACATTGTTATCTAAGGGTAAGGAGTTACCAAAAAATAGTAGATTACTTTCATTAAATCCTTTCTTGGATAAAAATAATTTAATCAGAGTTGGAGGTCGTCTCCAAAATAGCACGGTAAATTATGCCCAAAAACACCCAATTGTACTGCCCTCTAAACACAAATTAACAGAATTAATTATCGAGTTTTATCACAAAAGGTATCTACATATAGGACCACAAAATTTACTTTATTGTGTTCGAAGAGAATTTTGGCCTTTAAACGGTAGGGCTATTTGTAGAAAAATTGTACATAAATGTATTACATGCTTTAGGGCCAAACCTAAATTGTTAGAGCAAATTATGGGCGAGCTCCCAAAAGAAAGAATAAATGTAGACTTTGTTTTTAATTTCACAGGAACTGATTTCTGTGGTCCATTTTTGATTAGATATAGAGGTCAACGTAAAGGCATTTGTCATAAAGTTTATGTTTGTATTTTTATTTGTATGGTAACAAAGGCAGTGCATTTGGAATTAGTCAATGATTTAACATCTGAGGCTTTTATTGCAACATTAAAGAGGTTTTTTGCCAGACGAGGCAAACCTCGAAAATTTTTCAGTGATAATGCAGGCAATTTTGTGAAGACTAATGTAGAGATCAAAAGGTTGCATGAATTGGTAAACAAACCAGACCAGAACCTTACTAATTACTTGATATCTGAAGGTATTGCTTGGGAATTTATTCCCCCTAAAGCTCCAAATTTTGGAGGTTTATGGGAATCGGGAGTCAAGTCCTTCAAGTATCACTTTAAACGTGTTGTGAGCAACTCTAAATTAACTTATGAAGAAATGTTAACTATAATTGTCCAAATTGAAGGTATCTTAAATTCGCGCCCGCTTACTCCCTTGAGTACAGATATTGATGACTTGGAGGTCTTGACCCCGGGACATTTTCTTATTGGTCGCCCACTTAATGCCATTGCTGAATCTGACCTGAGTAATATTGAAGATAATAGACTAAACTTATGGCAAAAGACCACTAAAATGGTTCAGACTATCTGGAAAAAGTGGAAAAATAGTTATTTAAGTACATTGCAGCAAAGGCATAAGTGGATGATATCAAAAAACAACCTCAAAATAGGAGATTTGGTTGTAATAAAGGAAGATGATCTTCCAGTGTCTAAATGGTTATTAGGGAGAATTGTAGAAGTATTTTTTGGTAATGATAATAGAATAAGAGTTGTAAATATAAAAACCCCAAATGGAATATATAAAAGAGCAGTATCCAAAATTGCTGTATTACCTCTTGAAAAGTAATTCAGTTTTTATAAGAAAGTGTACATTATTGTAAAATTTCTTTATTTATTATGTATTATGTAAAATTTTTTAAATATTTGCTTAAATTTAACTTAACTGTGACTCATTTATATTGTATTTAATTGTATTGTTCTTTATATTTTTTACAATGGTTGTAATTGCAGTGTTTTAGTTTGAAACCCCCCTCAGAGGTTTCAAGAGGGGCGGTATGTTTGATAAAAGGCTATTTAATTTTCTACTGACTTTGTCACCTAGCAACCAAGATATACCTAATTGTTTCAAAATGTAAAAAGTTTTCTGTGCAAACGATTTTTTGTGATAAATACATTATCTGTTTTATTTTCTTCAGCTTTTACCTAAGCTGTGTGAAACAATATTCTTTTTGTTTTTGAGTTTGATTAGAATGTTTTTTTATGAGTTATGTGAAAAAATGTTACGGTTTTTATTGGAGTTGTGTTTTGTGAAATTATTAATGTTCGAAAGAACCTGAGTTGAGTTTACTCATGAGAATAAACTGTTTAAAACCAGATATGAGTAATTAATTTTGAGTTGAGTAAAATATTAATAAAATAAAGTTTCGAATAAATTGAATTCTTCAGGAGGGGTAAAAAGAAATGTGACATTACACATTTTGGTTAAAATAAAAGCATTAAAATTCATCAGATTGAATTTTGAAGTTACTTTGAAATTAAAAGATTTTGTGTTGCTGAAGTAACAATAAAATTTAAAATCAAGTAATATTAAATTTCATTTCAAATTCCAAAATACTATTGCTTTCAATTGCTCTCTATATTAAATTTTGTTATTATTGTGCATTAGTTACGTTTTTTGTTGTGAACATTAATCTTATTTCATACAAAATACGAATATTTTTTATTGTTATGTTCACAAATGTCATCAAAACGCATAATTAAAGTTTAAAAATAAAATTGAAATATGATTTATAACGCAGTGCTTTGTTTTTGAGCAACAAGTATATGTATATATAATGTAGCGTGACATGTGACAGGAGGGGAGGGGGTTGATGGATTGTGACACTTTGTGACAAAGGGGGGGGGTGGGGAGGGGTGTCAGAAATGTTGAAAAAAAGTATGACTTCATTCATGGATGGCCTTTTATCCCACTGCTTTCATAAGTTTTTAATTATTTATTTAGTTTTTTAATTATGAGAAATTTTCTCACGTGATTTTGTTTACAAATGATATGATTAATCATCACAAACTGAAACTAACTGTCTCATTTTAGCTGAAAAAAAACTATTTTTTAAATCAAACTTCATTTCTAAAATAGCCATATTTATTATATGATAATCTTAATAGCATATGAATCTTATTGAGAACTATTTGTAATATATAATGCCTCAAACACCATCTACTATGTACCTGTAAATATTTTTTAAGGTATTCGCATAGTATTACTGGAATTTCTATAAGAGTAACTTTTCCCTTTATTGAATATATAATATTACTTTTTGTTGTTGTTGTTTTAAGAAGACAACAACGTTTATAAAATCACCTGAAAACATACCTAATATTTAAATACCTTTTCTTGGGAACTACTTAAGCGATTTCAATAACCTTTTCTTATGTACTTTTGGTAGTATTTCTGGTAGTATTGAGCTCTACTAAATGTATTTTTATGAGAGTTAAAATGTTAGACAGATAATTAATTTTTCAGGAAAACTTTTGGTATATAACAAATTTTTCTGCGTGTCTTAGACATAGAATTATGATTTAAAGCTATATAATCAGACAAACTCTATTATGAAAGATTTGCATTTTAGAAGATTCTACCGAACAGATTTCGATGGAACTGTCACTGTTAGTTAGATAATTTTTCAGTCAGGTCTTTAGTATATGCTATACCGTTATACGTTAATTAATTATAGTGATAAGGAGAAAGATCTATAATCAGTTAAACCCAATTATAAAATATCGGCATTTTAAAAAAGTTCTAGAGAACTGATTTTGATGGGAATTGCATTGTTAGTTAGATATCTTTTTGAGATCAGTTTAGTATTTTCCACATTGTTCTTCACTGCCTAATCATAGAGTAATAGTAGAAAGTTCTGTAACAGTGTGAAACAGATTAGGAAAGATTACACTTTTAAAAAATTCCAGATAACGGATATTGATGATACTTTCATTGTTGATTTGATAATGTTTAGAGGTAGTTTTAGTATATTTCTTATCAGTATATACTGCATTATTTTCCGTTGTTCTTCAGTGCTTAGTCTTAGAGAATTGGTGGAAAGTTCTATACAATGTGAAACTTATTAGGAAAGATTGGACTTTTCAAAAAGTTCTAGATGGCTGATACTTATCATACTCGCATTGTTGATTTTATAGTGTTTAAGGATGGTTTTAGTATATTTCATATCATTTGACGTTGTTTAGTTTCAGAAATATCGTAAAAATCTATAATTAGATGAACCTGATAAAGAAATATAAGCATTTTTAAAAAGCCCTCCAGAAATTATTTTGATAAGAATTGCATTATTAGTTAGATTTTTTTTAATTATTTTTTTAATGTACTTTGTATTGCTTTTCATTGCTTAGTCATAGAGTAATGGTGGGAAGTTCTATAACAATGTGAAACTGATTAGGAAAGATTGGACTTTTCAAAAAGTTCCAGAGGGCAGATATTGATGATACTTGCATTCTTGAGTAGATAGTATTTAGGGATGGTTTTAGTATATTGCATATCATTTGACGTTGTTTAGTTGTAGAAATATTGGAAAAGTTCTATAATTAGATGAACCCGAATATGAAAGATTAGTCTTTTTAAAAAAATTCTTTACTGGATGGATTTTATTAGTTAACTTCCATTTTTAGCAAAATAATTTTTAGGCGTAGTTTTACTAAATTGCATATTTTACTATCATTCTTTACTAAATCTTACTATAATTGACTAAAATTGTTGGACCTTAATATGTGATCATTTTGTCGGCAGATTAGAAAATATAACACAATGGCATTCTTTCTGAGAAATGCGGAAGGACATTTCAAGTAAATGTTCATATCTATATTATAAAGGCCAAACGTATCTGTGTGTAACGCATACGTCGCTTTGCAAATGGCAACACTTTCCCATGCAATTTCGGTTTTGCAATTTTCGCTACTGCAAATTTCACACCTCTAAATATCGCACATTTTAAATTTTTACATCTTTTGTATATAGAAAAAAATTTTACTTTTAAATGCAATTTGTTTGAAAGCTGTATCTCAATTTATTTTTGAGATATTAATTTTTTATAGTTTTTAGTACCAATTTTGTAATTGTAGCAACAGAATAACTCCATTTTCTCTTAAAATTGAGGGGGAAAAATAGAAATTAAAATGAGTATACTATGTCAGATAAATCGTCTGTGATCATCTCAATTTGGAATATATATATTTTTTCATTCGCCTTTATTCTAAACATAAGAGCCCCGCAATTGATAACTTCATCATAATAACTAATCTTTATTATAATTTACTGATTAAATATGCAATTAAAGTTTAATTTTATTAATTTGAACAGCTGAGTTTTATATAAATAGTATTTTGTTAATTTTAGCTTAAAATAATATTAATATATATATATATATATATATACTTTTATAGATACAACCAAAGTAATTCAGACAATACCATTCAATAAACCAATGAAACCAGTATTTTTACAATCATATTATATATTTTGAGTGCTAGACTGACCAATTTAAGATGCATTTTTTAATGTAACGAATTTTGTTGATTTATTACAAATCAATGAAAAAATTCCTTCTTAAAAAATTTCTTTGTCGAATTTCGACGGGTTCTACATCGTTGCCTTAAAACACAAGGTCAAATTCGTTTATATTTCATTTTATTTTATTCAAAGTTCGTTTGAGAAACTGATCAGCGTAGTGGGCAAAACCTGCTAGCTATTTAATAATATTTTAACGGTAATTCATAACTATTAATTAAAAAATTAATTCACATCTGCAGGAAATAATAAGGTTCAAATGTTCACCATAAATGTTTCATTTTGTCTTGTTTTTGGAGAAAGAAAATGACCTATTGATGAGGTTAATTTCTTTTTCATTACGTGTTTCAGCAAAACTGATGTAAACTGGTACTAAATGAGGCTAACCAAAGAAAAGATCCAAAAGGGTTTAATAAATTTCTCTCCCATTAACTTTTAGCTGTTATTTCTGAGTAGAAATTAGGTCTGTTGTCTTGAATTCCCTTTTACACGAACAGTCTTTAGATTTTTCTTCTCACTAAACAAAATTTTTTGTACTCGTTTTTTTTTTTTTTTTTTTTTTTTTTTTTTTTTTTTTTTTTCTTTTTATGACATAATTTAGGACATTTATGGTGTTTTTGATCAGGTAATATTTGGATAGGTTTATTTCAGATAAATTATCAGATCAACCGTGAGGTGAATTTAAACTATCTTTAAAAAATCTTTGTTTTCGGTTTATATATTATGGATGGTTATTATTTTGGAACAAATGCTTATAAATTACAGAAGTAATTAAATTTCATTTACTTTTTGTATTTATTTAGTTTTAATTTATAACTATGCAATTTTTTTCAAGATAAAATAAATTAATTGTATGTAATTTTATGTTTATCTCTTATCTTTAATTGTAACTGAACTGGATATTAATTCTGTTATATTGGACGGGGTATTTGCATGTTTGAAATAATGTAAGCATTATTTATCTTATTTCTTGGTTTAAATCAATTATTATTTTACTTTTTCTGTTATCCATTTATTTATTATGAATTCTAATGCATTATACTGACAAATAATAGGTGATATTTTACTTATTTAGGGCTTGTTATATGAAATAATGCATTTTTAGCAATATGTGGTATTCGTACCTACTGAAGATTAAATGCTAAATATTGCTAATTCTCTTTGTTCTCTCTGTCATAAAATAAATTAATTGAATCTCTGTTTCCCTTCATGCAAATTTTCTGCTACATGTTGTTCCTTTTATGACCATTTCCTTTTTAAGCCAATTTTATTTGTTACCATCCATGTGTTAAAATGTTTAGTATCACCAGTATTTTGAAATTTTTCTATTGGGTTTTATTATGCCAATTAGCTTTATTTCAGTTATGTTTTAGTATAGCGATGGCATATGTAATTTTGGTTAATATTGTTATTTGAACTTTGATAACTTTGGATTCAAAGGCTATTCACTATTTGGCCATTAACCATCGGACATTTTCAATTTCAGCCATTTTGGCGAATATTTAAAGGTATATTTATCGGATGGTTCTTTAATTTTAGGATTATGAAGAAAACGTTCCGCTTCATATTTATCAATGACGATTTGATCAGTAGGACAATAAGGGAAGCAACAAAAAAAGCAGAGAAAAATAATAATGTTTAGGATCACTCTATAAAATAAAACGAACGGTCAATAATTTTGTATTAGTGAAATTCTGCAAGAATAACAATATTGAATATTTTGCAAGCAGGGCTGAAAATGTAAAGGGTTTTAGTGACTTTCAATGTTCAATATCTGCGAAAAAACACCAAACACAGAATTTTATTTTTTTTATATCAAAAGTAATTCTCAAATAAAAGTTGGGAAATAATTGCTGATCTCCGATAACTCGAAACTGTTGGTACAGCTTGCTCGATAAATCTTTCGAAATTTAGCATAGACTTAACTAATTACAAAGTTAGGTAATGACAATAATTGTTAAGAAAAATTTGTAAAAATAATTCATACCTTAGTTGAAATGTAAATATATTAGGGTCATTCTCATGAAAAAGGTACAAATAGCAAAAAAAAAAGTTATTTTACAAAAGTGTGTAAAATGTTTCCTCAATTGCATGGATGTTTTCATTTATGCTTAATAATACCCTCATATAAGTAGTCAAGTTTTCTATTTTGTTTTTCTCTAGTTTTTAACCTTTTTAAAATTTTATATGTCCACGGAGGAGACATGATAGTCAATGGAGGGGACATTTATGTTTTAAAATTTTGAATGAAAGCATAAATGAGTAATTACTGGCCACAATTGGTATTGGTATACATTTATTTCTTATAATTAAATAATAAGAATACCTATTAAAAATGGATGCAACAAAACATTCAATTTTAAACAAATAGCACTTTTTAAATAATGACACTTTTACTACGTTTTAGTTAATTAAACTTTATGATTCAAATAAAGGAAAACATTTTGCGGGAAAGTTATCACATAACATTAGATTTGAACAATACCAGTCATTTAATTATTAATTAAACAAAAGAAAATACACATAGTAAAACAGCAAAACTGTAAGTCATTAGCCTAAATTTTTAAAACGCTGAATGTCTTTGATTTCAAAAATATAATGATTTCTAGCATCCAACATAGGTTGTTTTAGAATGTGGACAACATCAGTAATTTCGACAGTAGCAATATCTTCAACAGTTGGAAATATAAATTTATTTTTTCCAGATGATTTTCGCATGAATTTGATAGTGCACTCTTCAGAGTTGTTTTCTGACATAATCAAGCCAATGTAGTGTTTGATGCTTTTTTTCCCTATAAATTGCACTACAACATAATCACATCTTTTAGGCTTTCTTAGGTTTTCAATTTCTTCTTCACTCTCAGAATCTGAATACACATCATAATAGGAGAGTTTATCCTTTGGCATTTTTTCAAGTTGAATCATTCCCAAATGGTAATGTGCACACTTATCACTTTTGCAACTGAGACATGTCAGAGATCTTGCTTCAATATTTGCCTCACCTCTTTTGAACACAACTTCATGAATTTTCATTGTTCCAGGAAATGGTGAAATATATTTAGGAATGTTCTTTTCCACGTTATTTACAGAAATTTCTTCAATTTTTTTAACTGTTATGTTTTTGCAGTGTTGTTGAAGTACTGAAACTAGAGTCTCACAATTTGGAATATCAATTTGCTGAGCTACTAAATTGTCAGCCGTTCTTTTAATTACTGCTCCAACTCCATCTGGTGCACCTTTTCCATGTGAACTCTCACTGTAGTGCCAATGGATTTCATCCACATTAAACTGAGAGGATAAATAACCACCTATCAACTGGAACATGGTTTTGTTTTTATATTGAGCACTTGGCCCATCACTAAGAAAATGGATCTTTTTCAAATTAGGTATAAGCGACTTTATGTCTTCTTTGAGTGAAAGCAAATGTACAACTATTGCTGCTGCATCATGTCTATTACATGCACTGATTGTTGCATAAGAGACAGGATTTTCTTTAATATCTTTTTGACAATACATAACACAGGTATGTATAGTTACCTGTGGCTTTGAACCACCAAAGTGGGCAGATTGGATTTCTCTATTAAATTTGCACATATAATTTTCTGAAAAATCAATGTGCATCAGTATTTCATTTCTTTTCAAATTTTTCTTTATATTCGAAACCTCTTCGTATTGGTGTACAATGTTTAATACATGTTTAAAAAACTTATCAATATCAGAAAAAAATAATTTTACTATTTCCTTTTTAGTACTCTCAACATCCACTTTCATAGTTTTGGGGCACATTTTTATTTCACCTTTAATCGCCACAGGAACTTTTTTCCTGATCCATTTCTTAAAAAGTACAGGCTCATCTTGAAAATCTTTTATTTTAATTTTATTCAATTTGCATTGATCACATTCTCGATTCAAGCAAAGTTCACTTTTGGAATCACAGCACATTGCTTTAAGAACTTCTGATGTACATTTTTCACTAATTATATTGCAATTATGCATCTTCTTAATTAAAAGTAGCATGTTTTCATGCACTTTGCATAAGCATGTTTCTCTATCGGAAGCTTTTGGATAAAGAACCCAAAAAGGTCGAAGACGACAAAAAGTTGGATAACTAATTTTTTGATACTGAGGATATTCTTTTTTAAACATTTTATGCAAATTATACATAGTGTCATTCAAATAACGTTTTTGTTTTTTCAATTTTTTTCTTGTTATTGTTTCTTTTTTTCCTGAGCACAAACGGCTTGCTTTGTCACTTTCTAGGAATTTCATTACATTTAACCTGGTTCTTTCAAATTTATTATCCCTGTTTGACACAATCTGAAAAGTTTTATCTTGACATTTACTAAGCATTTTACTTGAAGTAATTTTTTTTAGCTGATTGAATAAGCGATACTTCTTTACAATTTTACCAGTCAAAACTTATAACATTGTCTTTTTCACTTTATGTGAATTTTGCCTTTTAAAGTTATTATGTATTTGTCTGCTAATAGCTTCAGCAAACAGCAATTTTCTAAACATTTTAGATTTACTATTTCTGTCTTTACTGTTCAGTTCTCTTCTAACTTTTCTTCTTGGTGATTCATTGTTACTTTCATCATTTTTCTTTGATCTACTTAATCGTTTTCTATACTTTTCAAGTCTAGTATTCAGTTTTTTATTTCTCTCTTCTAATTCTTTTATTTTCTTTTTTAATTTGTATTGGTTTCTTCTAACAACCTTCTTTCCTTTCATAATTCCACTATTATTTTCTTGGACAACTCCAGCATTATTCAGTTCAGATGGTGAACTTGGAGGAGTATTTGCTCTCATATGCAGTTCAGTTTCTTCCACAAGTTTTCTTTCTTTGCGATATTTCCTTGCTTTTTCTTTCCAGACTTTTCTTATCATTCTCTTCTCGCGTTCAGTCATATCTTTAACACTTCTAATTTTCCCAGCATTTTTTAGGTGCGTTCGTAATTATGTAAATACGTAGCACCTATTGTTGTCGCTCAGTCCGTCCGTCTGTCTGTCTGTCCGTCTGTCTGTCTGTCCGTCTGTCTGTCTGTCTGTCCGTCTGTCTGTCTGTCTGTCCGTCCGCATATAACAGCGCAAAAACTACCCAACCGAATCGTTTGAAATTTAAAATACATAATTATTACATAATTTTGTCGAGTCATTTCAAATTTTATGAAAATCGGATGCATAGATCAATTACAGGGGCAATCAAAAGTATTCCGTTACATTACGGTCAATGGGGAAAAAAGTTTCAAATGCATTTTAATCGTTTGAAATTTAAAATACATAGTTATTACATAATTTTGTCGAGTTATTTCAAATTTTTTGATAATCGGGTGCATAGATCAATTACAGGGGCAATCAAAAGTATTCAATTACATTATAGTCAATGGGGAAAAAGTTTCAAATGTATTTTATACGTTTGAAATTTAAAATACATAGTTATTACATAATTTTGTCGAGTTACTTCAAATTTTATGAAAATCGGATGCATAGATCAATTACAGGGACAATCAAAAGTATTCCGTTACATTACGGTCAATGGGGGAAAATGTTTCAAATGCATTTTAATCGTTTGAAAATTAAAATACATAGTTATTACATAATTTTGTCGAGTTATTTCAAATTTTTTGATAATCGGGTGCATAGATCAATTACAGGGGCAATCAAAAGTATTCAATTACATTATAGTCAATGGGGAAAAAGTTTCAAATGTATTTTATACGTTTGAAATTTAAAATACATAGTTATTAAATAATTTTGTCGAGTTATTTCAAATTTTATGAAAATCGGATGCATAGATCAATTACAGGGACAATCAAAAGTATTCCGTTACATTACGGTCAATGGGGAAAATGTTTCAAATGCATTTTAATGGTGTTGCACTCATTCGAACTTAATAAAATTTATATGCAACTATAAAGTACATATTATAATATACATTTTACATAATCTGTGATGCAAAGAACATTTGTTATTGATTTACAAGGCCACACAAAAGTATTCCATTACATAATGGTATAGAGAGAACATTGCTTGATGAGCGTTTTAATTGTAATTCACTATTTACAATTTTATGAGATTGAGATATAAGAGTAATATTTTTAAAACTTCGTTATCGTACGAACGCACCTCGTTTGCTACGCTTCACGTGCAATTTCCAACTTGTTCTTTTATGATATCGCTCTCTCTCCTTTTTCTTAGCTTCTTCTAACAGTAAAGGGTTTTCTTTTAATTTCAGTCTAGCACGTCTCATACTAAGTTTTTTCTGCTCTCTTCTCTTCTGAATTTGAGCATCTGACTGCTTTGACTTTTTAATTTTTGATTTTCCCATTTTTCCTAAAAGTAAATAAATAAATGTATTTAGTTATAAAAATATTTTTTTACATATTATCGAAACTATAATATTATAAATAGTCTATATTGTTATTTCAATTGTTTACCTTCTTATAATAATAATGCAGTTGTTTTAAATATATATATATATATACAAATAAAAGTACAAACATCATTAAATTTCATTAAAAAATATTTACTTATATTAATTTTTATCCATATTACATTAATTGGTCAAAAATACCCTAATTTTTAAGATACTGTCTACTCCGTGGACAATGAAATCCTCTCCGTGGCCATGCCAAGTCCACGGAGGGGAATTCCACGGAGGAGACAAAAATTAAGTTTTGAATTTTTAAGTACTTTGGTTTTGTGGTTACCAAAATGGTACATATATTCTAAATAAATATAATAATAAATCTATCTAAAGTTTGTATTATAGTTATAAAAGAACTTTCCTTACCTTATTTGTGATGACCACGGAGTATATACTGAGAACTTTGCTAAACTCTAAATGTAGCCAAGAAACTAGAAAAGATTCAGCAAATTCACAACAGAATGACAAGTTATTCCTAAAGATCAAAATGGCTACCTTTCTTCCAAACTTGTCTCATGATGGCTTGACATATGCTGCCATCTATTGTATTTTTTTAAAGTTATTTTCTGTGTCCATGGAGGGAGACTCATTTGGCTTGGGACAATGTGTACTAACTAATTCTTTAGTAAAAATAAAAAGATATTTTTAAAATATTAAGTTAAAACTTAACTGTAGACTTTAAACTAGTTAATACTAAAAAAAAAAATTTTTTTTAATTTAAATTTGTTGAAAATCAATGAAAATTATTTTGTGTTTCAGATGTTGGGACGTCCACGGAGGAGACATTTGACTTATATTCATTGAAAAATCAAAGTCAATTATTAAAATTATTTTGTCAGAAATAATTTTGATGGCTTATTTAAAACTTAAATATACATATATTTAAAAAAAACTGAAATTTGATACATTTTCTGGAATGTATTGTTATGTGACTGTAAAAAGCACCTTTTCATGAGAATGACCCATTAAATATTTGAGGAAATATGAGCAGTTGTATGAAATATATTTTATCAGTATGATAAAAAGAAAAAAAAAATCATAATCTGATGGTCAACTCTATGGATCAACTCATAAAAAAAATGCCAGCCCAATATCATGATAGTTCAAAAAGATATCGACGATAGACTTAGTTGATATTTAGTTGTTCTAAAGCAGGATATGATCCGGTAAGCTCAGTAATTGAAAGCATCATTTTAAAGTTTGGAATAATAATATTGTAGTTTGACCCTCAACGACCTGTAAAATGATTTTTGCTATATTTTTGGCGATAGTCCATTTCAATAATGACATATTTTATTCTACGGCGAAGTTATATGATTTGTATTTTTACTTTCTTCTCTCTTTACAAGAAGAAAATGTTGGATTCGTGAAAATTTTCGACTTCCAGCTTTCGATAGATTTATACGTTTAAGAAGGTCCTAAAATACGATTTGATGGTTATTAGAAAGTGTCTGTTTGTGAGTCTGTATGTAACAAAAATTTTGTGGGCGCTCTATCTCAAGAACTAATGAACGGAATTTTACAAATTTTAGATTCTGTTAGACCTTGATAGAAACTGGAGCTCATTAGATTTTGTTATATATCGCTAGTCTGTATTATTCACAAGTTTCACAATACTATATCTCAAGAATTAATGCACGGATTTTTATAAAACTTTAGATTCAGTTAGTATTTCATATAATTTGTTGTAGAGAACTTTTTGTGCAAATCGCTCAAGAGGTGGCGCTGCTATGCTGTATTATTCATGATTATTGAAATATCTCTATCTTAAGAACTAATGTACTAATTTTTTTCAAACTTCATATTCAGTTAGTCTCTAATATAGATTAGTGTTGTTTAGTTCTTTTGTAAATCACCTAACAGGTGGCGCTGCTATGCTGCATTTTTTGTAATTTCACAATAGCCTTATTTCAAGAATTAATGCATAAATTTTCATCAAACTTCAGTTTCAGTTAATACCTGATAAAAATTAATCCTGATTTGTTTTTGGTTTAGATTTTGGTGTAAATCACCTAACCGGTGGCGCTGTTATGCTGCATTTTTGAAAAAGTATTAACATGTATGAGGTAGAAGAAAGTTTTGGGATTGCCATATCTGTTTAACTTATCTGTGTCCAGCTGATAAAATAGATTTTAAGTTTGATGTGCCACTTCTAATAATTTTACTTTCAATTTATATATATATATATATATATATATATATATATATATATATATATATTACATTTGAATTTTATAAACTTTTACTATTTTATCTGACATAGCATTAATTTTTTAAACCTCAGCGTATGACTCGCGCAATTTCTGCAAGCTATCAGGCTGGTCTACGACTATGGTTCATGTAAAATCGCGGGTGAATATTTTCTTTACAGTAACCGCAAAAAAAATTTTGACACTTACGATTTTAGACGTTTTCTTAAATATCTAGAAATATACATAAAGAATTATTCTGAAACTACAGGTGTGTAAACAAAATAATACGCGTCATATATTTTCGCGAAGAGTTTTCTCCGAAATCCAACAGAGAACCGTCAACAAATTGAAAAAGAACGAAGATCTTTTGGATAACCCTGTCAAAACTAATGTATCAAAAGCGTTCAAACTGCACATTATGATTAAAAGTGTCTTATTGTAATATACTGTGTCTATTTTTATAAGTATAGCATGTATAGTGTATACTCGTAGAGAAATTAAGGTTTTTATAAAAACAGTCCTAAATTTTTCCAAGTTTTTTGCTTATAATTTGCAGAGTTCTTAATATAAAATAATGTTATTTTCTGAAAATATGACAAACAACATTGTGCACAACACCCTGCCATCAGAATTTAAAAATAACAAAATTGTATGAAAAATGAGTAGGTTTAGTAAATAATTTTTCATCGCGCATGCATCAACAATATCAAAATTTCATTTGCATATTGTGTTAGCTAAATGTATAGAGCAACTTCTGTAAAAGTTTCAAAAATATCGCTTGAAAATTCTGAAAATGATCTATAGAATCAACTCAAAATCCGTTATTCACAAAAGGAAGCAAAAAAATCAGGGGTTTTATCCAAATATAGTTGTACTTGCAATATTGTGTAGGCACTAATCAATGGAATATGGATACAGCCCCTCATCTTTTTTCTTCATTTAGGGAATAACGGATTTTGATCTCATTCTATCGACGATAATTTTCAGAATTTTTAAGCTATGTTTTTGAGACTTTCACAAAAGTTGTTCTATACATTTAACTAACATAATATGCAAATTAAATTTTAATAGCGTTGACGCATGCGCAAAAAAAATTTTTTTAGCAAGCCTGTTGATTTGTGATACAATTTTTATTATTTTTTAATTCTGATTACAGGATGTTATGTACAATATTGATAGTCATATTTTCTGAAAAAAACATTGTGTTTTAGGAAGAACTCTGCAAGTTATATGCAAAAAACTTGGAAAAATTGGGGACCGTTTTTATAAAAACCTTCTTTTCTCTACGAGTTTACATGCTATATTCATAAAATGAACACAGTTTATTACAATAAGCCATTTAATAATAATCTGCAGTTTGAACTCTTTTGCTTCATTAGTTTTGACAGGGTGTTCCAAAAGATCTTCTTTCTTTTTCAATTTGTTGACGGTCCCCTGTTGGATTTCGGGGAAAACTCTTCGCGAAAATATATGAGGTATACTATTTTGTTTACATACCTGGAGTTTCAGAATAATTCCTTATGCATATTTCTAGATATTTAACAAAACGTCTAAAATCGTAAGTGTCAAGATTTTTTTTTTTTTTTTTTTTTTTTTGCGGTGATTGTAAATGAATATTTTTTCGTTAGTTTTGTCTATCACTATTTTAAACAGTAATTTCCATAGTAGATTTCGATACGAAATTAAAGAAATTGTTATAAAGAAAATCGTTCCGCATTTCATGACCGCAAAGTGTCAAAATTGAGCATAAATAGAAGTTCAGTTTAAATAGTTAGCGTCAAAATTCTCTATATTTTTTATTATGACATAAACACATTATTGCTGAGTAAAAAAGAGTGTTACTGTGCAGTTACAAAATAGATGTACACAATTTATAGCTGTTTACTGTACCATAGTCCTATGCATTAGCACAGTTTGTAAAAAGGAAAACAATAATTTTTTGGTAAGTTTATGAATTTTATGCGCATGCTTGTTACCTCATAATCTGAGTTATTTTATAATATCCATTTTTTCTCAAAAAAATATTGATTTTTTAAATATATATTAGTGATAAGTATGGATTAAATGAAAATATCAAAACAAGGAGTTCCGAGACAATTCAGTTTTTTTTTTTTTTTTTTTTTTTTTTTTTTTTTTTTTCTGAATATTTTTAGAATTACTAGAAACCAAAAAAAAAAAAAAAAAAAAAAAAATACAGTAATCAAAATCCATAATTTTTACTTACACATCATAAGTAGTATAGGGTAAGTCTTGCAATCGTTTTGAAAATCGAAAAAAATATTTTGACGGATTTACGCGTTTCAGACATTGGAGATTCTGAAAAATATATTTTTAGAAAAAAAAATTTGCCGTCCGTCTGTCTGTCTTTGTGTCTGTAAACGCTCTATCTGCCGAACAAATTGAGATAAAGACTTGAAATTTTGTATGTACTTAGAATGTTAGAAAGGGACGAAGTCTATTGAATATCCGTCACCTCGATAATCCGGAACTATTTTTTCGGACTCTCAAAAAATTCGTTCTGATGGAAAGTATATAAAAATTTTCGAATTTTTTTTATTTTAAGGAATGAATCTAAAAGAAAATAAAATAACACAAATTCTGCATTAAGAACGATGTCAATCGGATTATTAGTTACTGAGATATTTGGAATCTTGTTTTCCACAGTCTTTGATTTTTCATGACCCTGTATTTCATTCAAATTTCAATTCAAATATATATTTTAATTTGAAATAAGACACATAATCCGACACAGTAAACTGTTTGTTGATATGTTTATTATTTTTGGAGTTATAAGGATGTTTCTTTTATGCAATTTGGTACTACTTGAGTAGTTTGGCGTTTCATGTAATTGGTCTAAATTGGTACATCAGTAATTCATGAATAGAACATTACTATGTGTATTAAAAATATTTAAATATACTCTAAAATTTTGTTTTGGAATTGCAGTGCATTTTGTAAATAGTTTAGACATATTTTATTTTCACATATTGTATTATGCATATCTATGATGGGTAAGTATTACGGTGGCCCCAACGGCTAGTTTGATATTATTGGAATAACAAATTATAAATAAACTTCTTTTTCTCCTTTCCCGAGTTTGTGAGATTTTTACATGTCCCTTTTTGTAAGTTAAAACTGTTCAACTTTTTCTTTAACCCCTTTATTTTCTGGTTTTCCACCATTAAAAATACGAGCAAAAGTCAAATCACGAAAGATAATACTTAGTTTTGATAACAAAGGCCAATATCAATAAGAGTAAAATATAAAATCATTTTACTGTACATCGTATATATTCTCTTTATTATATTATTTTATTTTCAGAAAACTGTCTTTCTTATATAATCAAAGAATCATCTTTCATGTATATTCGAAAAAAAAAGTAAACTGTATATCTAATTATCGTCTTTTTTCTTTGTCTTCTTTCCGGCAATTCCCATTGATTGTATGGTCATCTATTATCATTTTAGGTGTTAAAATATGGCGACATTTGTATTGATCACAAGTAATACTTTAATCAGTCATTTTTATGGGTTATTTTACTGAAATCAGAAATTTCGTTAAAAAAAAAAAAAAAAAAAAAAAAAAAAATGTGTGTGGCACTTGGGGATTGCCGCGGTAAAGATATTGCATAGCATTTTTATCAACTTATGCAATTATAATTACATATTTATTTTTTATTTATGCAGTTTTTTTTTTTTTTGATATTAATTAAAGTTTTTTCTTTTTCTTTGATATTAATTCAAGTCACACTTTTTGAGCTTGATGAACGATAAGAATTTTTTTTTCTTTTATCGAATAAATGAGAAGTTAACATCGTTTAAAATATTTTTATTATCTTGCAATATATGTAGGTTAATCAGTAATTTTTATTATCGAAACTATAGGTTTATGGTAACTGAAGTAAGAAACATAAGTTTGAGACTTGATATCCTCTAAATATCTGAAAATTACCGCGACAATGGTGGTCCCATATTTTGTTGTGGATTCTTGTGGATCATTACTCATTTTTAAATTGAATTTTTCCTAAAGAAAATTTGTCAACTGCTCTGATTTTTTTATCAGCGAAGTTTATGTTGAAATCGCCAGCCAAGATAAGTGGAATTTTATTACTATTTGTACCAAGTATTTTCGACTCTTCTTCAGTGTACTCCAGTAAAGTGCGATGAATAAAGAGCTCTACCTCGTCCAGTTTTGGATTTGGAGAAATGTAAATTGCTACCATGGCTATGTGTAGGCCATTTCTAAGTTTACATAAGCACGCACAAATATCTCCAACAAATGAGCGCCTAACATTAACATCGCTAACGTGTGCAATATTTATTTCAACATTCGGAGTCATAATATTCGTAACATTATTATTATTTTGGTAAATAGCTACCCCATCTTTTGGAACATTATCTCGTTTGAAGTGAGCAATGCAATTGAAATTAGGTATTTCAATCGGATTATCATGCGCCATGCAAGTTTCGGTAAGAAGTAACACATTTGTTTGTCTCGTAACTGTATCTTGTAAATCGTATTTGTGACTATTTAGACTTTGGCAGTTGAAAGTCATTATTGAAATGCCATTTCTATTACTAATGAAATCTAAGACACTTTGAGCTGTCGTCTGAACACTATTTAAAGACAGTCTTTTGAATTCTTGCAACAAAGATGCAGTCGATGCAGCTTGCCTTCGATTATGATAAAACTTGAATGTAGAATTATTGTTTTTTGTCATGATATACAATTTTTCAATATTAGTCACCCGAGAGAGCGCAACATAAACGAGTTCCTGAGAATGTGCTTTACTATACTCATATACTATTTCGTCAAAAGTTCTACATTGCGACTTATATATAGTTATAGCAAGAGCTGAAGTTAATGGAAAATGTTTGCGTTTGGCTATACATTTTCTATCCGATGTTAATGAAATATTTGCTGTTCGTAATTCAATGGGAACAGCGAGATTGCTGACTCTATTTTGCACTGCTAGAGCGGCTGCTTTTTGCCTTTTTTTTCTACCCACTTTATCTGAACCCCAAAATTCCAGCCAAACTCTAATCAATGTGTTGCTTTCATCAAATTCTAGATGTATTAATTTTCCAACAGCACCATTGCATAAACCATCAGTAACGTCGATGTTGGTTGTAATAAGATAATGCTTTCCAACAACAAAAGTAATGTAATAAGGCAGTCCTCCAGTGTCAATAACAGATTTTTTATGTAATTTAAGTCTAAAATTAGCTTCTTTCTCAGTACATTTAGGGCCAATAATGACGTCTACGGACGTTGAAAGAACTTTGTCTTCACATTGGCTCAAAATCAAATTGTTATAGACAGCAACATCTTCATTTTTGAAAAATAAACGAACTCCATCAGGACATAATGTGGCAACATCCTCTTTTTTGAAAAATCTCGATTCAATAAGTTGAAATTCATGCTCATCTAGTACATCTCCATTACCTATTTTTGTCAAAACTTGTGAAAATGCAACATTAGATTGTCTCATTACTGTGGTAAGTTGATAAAATTTTAATTTTCTCCTTGTAAATTGGTGTCGATTTTACTGGTGGCAATTGCGTAAATCTCCAATCAAAATAACATCTATACTTCCGAAATCTGTGTCTTTTCCTGTTATTTGTTTTAGACGATTATCAATTTTATGTAGAAGTTCTGCACTAACCATGCTAACTTCATCAATTATCAGTATCTGAAGAGAGATCTATACAAATGCAGCGTTTTTGATGACAGAGGCAAAAGTTTTGAAAGATAAATTTTGAGAGCTGTATGAACAGTTGTACCACCAATAGCCACGGCAGCTTTGCCTGTTGAAGCACATGTAATATAGGCATTGCAGTAACCATCATTATCAGCGAACCTGTTGTAAATTTCCATAATCAGTTTGATAACGAATGATTTTCCCGTACCAGCTGGTCCCGTAAAAAAATTTGAAATGGTTCTTGAATTGAAGTTTGTAAATGATGAATTATAGTCATAAGAATATCTCTTTGTTGATCATTGGCCATTCGCATTAAATCATAGAATTGTTGATATTCCATTAAATTTTCTCTTTTTTTAGCTATAGCGCCAAGTTTATGGAGAGATGCATTTTGTAAATCAGCGTTAGCAGTTGAGTTTGGATCACGTAGCAGTAAGTCATAAGGATCTATTTCATGCAATATATCAACCGTTCTTACTAATTCTTCGTCATCTTGTTCTTCATCGTTTTCTCGGCACAACTGTCTACAAATTTCTAAAGTTTTCTCTATGTCCAAATTTGATTCAAATTCTTTCCTACGTTCTAATATCATATCTTTGTTGTCTTCGTATATTTGAATGAACTTATTTTCAGCAATACTATCATTTTCTTCATTTTGAAAAGGAACATGCAACAGAAGCATCTCACACCTATAATCGTTGTAATTGTCAGCCATATCGTAGTTCCTGTATCTTATTATTCTTGCAGTATTTCTTGTAGTGTATGTCCCCTTTTTATTTAGGTAATATTTTGCAACAAATTGTGCTAACGTAAAATCGCGGAGATCTTCAGGTCTTTTCTCGTACTTATCGAACCAATTCTCTTTCCAAACGTTCGTACAATCATCATCTAAAGCTTCAAGCTCCTTCATAGATTTTCTAATTCTTGCGCGTTCAGTAGGAAATACCGTTGTAATATAGACTGTCACCACCGATCATTTAGCCATAGGTTCTCTTAATAAATAACAAGCAGCTTCTTGTGCCGGCATTTCAACAGACTGAAGTATGTCAATGCTCATTTTTTTCGTGATATCGAGAATGTCGAATTCTGGATGCTCGTCCATTATGTCAATTATTTGTCTTTGCAAATTACTAATCCCTCTATTATGCTTACTGACACATTCAACAACATATGTTGCACAAGCATATTCATCTAGTATAATCTGAAAATCCATGTTCGATTTCAAATGATGTAATACGAATGGATTGAAAGTGTTGTGCCATTTTTCTGCTGGTGTCCTTCTATAGAATAATTTTGGTCTATTGCAACCAGCACGAATAATATTGTAGTAATGATCATCAGAAATAATATCATTATGCGAGTAAAATTCATCAAAATTCGTGTAGTCAAAATTTTCGAGATTATTTCTTAAAAATTTAAATCGCTTCTTATATTCTTTGAAAAGTGCTTCTGAGTAATCGGGATCAGTATCTTTCATAGGAATCAAATTAATAGTTTTTTTTGTTGGCATAAAGGGTGCACCAAATCTACATTCTTGCTTTTTATTAGGATTTATTTTTTTATAACAAGTGAATGTGTGTTTGTGTGTTACTAGTTTTGTATTTCCAGACGCCTCTGACGCTGACACAGAAACTAATTCGTCGATTAATTTTATTACTTCAGGATCATTGCTTAGTAAATCTTCAGGAACATTCTCCAACCAAAGAAGAATATGAGCATGTGGGCTACCACGATGTTGAAATTCTATTCTTTTGAAATAATGTACTACTCTATATTTTCCGAATGGACTTCTTTTCTTTGATTGCAAAATTTTTAACAGACAATTTACCATTTTATTAAAATAAATAGCACAAGTTACGGCATCTTCATTCACAAGTTGAGCTTTATGCACATAACTCATTTCTGCAAAAAGCACATCTGAAATATCCGCTCCCTCGTTTTTCAATTTGTACAATAATTTCAACAAATTTTCCCAGCCAGTTTCATTGGCGCTAAGAGTCATAAAAGCAGTTGGTGGCCCTAACTGCCTGATCATTGCAAAAATATATTTTTTGCGATCTGACCAAAACCAAGCAGAATTTAGTATGCAGCGAAGAAATGCGAGATTTGTTTCTAAACAATTATTTATATATTCTTCAGATTGAATGGTCTCTTTCGTAATTGAAGTACCTTGTCCAATATGCTTAAACGCAACGTTGACACATCCACGAACTCGCAATCTCATGATTTTAACAGCGATGTATAGAAGGTGTTGTGAGTCAGTAGCACGGCTATCAGTACGCCGAAGTTCGCTGGTAGCTTTCATGAATGTAGTAACAGTAACACCATCTCTGTATTTTCGAAACTGACCGCCGTAGATTGTCGGAAAAGATAGTTCTTCTGCATGTTCATCCATTAAAATACTGACTGGCCTGTTATATTCACCGGGTGCTAGACTCAAAAAATAATCATCATTTCACAAAAGAGTTTGTTGCTGCGCAACTGAATTGTCTTCAGTTGGCACGTTTTCACTTATTTCATCCATATTCAATTGCGAAGTACGTTCATTGCCAGTAAAAAGAGATTCATCGATTTTAATGTCATGATAAATATAAAGAGGCGTAGATACTAAATACGACAACCACTCTTTAATATGGTTGTAATTAATAAGCCCGTGGACATAACTAGTTTTGTGAATCAACTTCTTTTTCAAATGCACATAAAGCAATGGTCATCTTGAATGTTTCTTGGCAATTGTTTCACCATTGTTTTAACTTCGACAGGAACATTAATTATCTGCCCATAAATTATCTGCCTTTTTCTTCTCTATAAAACGAAAATAGCTAGGTATATAATAACTAGAGTTATATGTAATAAATATTTTTTAATACTATTTTAGTTGTCTTGTAAATAATTTTTAACACATAACTCCACACTAATGCGGATTCTCTAAACCTAAACTGTCGGCGTTATATAAAACATGCTTAAATATACTTTTAATAATTTAAATAAGATTTTTGATAAAAAAGAATATTATCCCAATGAGGTTTTTTTGTTAAATTTTATACGTGATTCATGTGGTTATATATCATTATGTCTATGTTAGATACAAAATTAACCTTTAACTGCTGTAAACAAGCTCACTGAACGCAGTCCCCCCCCCCCTCCCCTCAAAAAAATTTAGAGTTTAATTGGCATTTCCCAATTTAACTATAGCTACAACTTAAATTCTCTTTCGTTTGGAATCCTCATACTACTGTTAAAAATATTTAAATAGATTAAATTTAGTTTGAATTAATTCTGTACAAAAAGTTTAGTGCAAGAAGAATAGTCTATAATTTTTAATCATTGATCGCCTTTTAACCTTTAACTAATGTTACTGGTCTCACAGGCCACTGTTTTTATTTTGATTTTTATAGTTTAACTTCTAACTTTTAGTTTAACTACGAACACTACCGAAACTTTGTTTGATTTGGAACTTTAGTATTATCACCAGAGACTTTTAAATAAGTGAATATTAAATATCTTGTTAATATCTTGTCTTGTATAAAAAGTTTAGTACAAAAACACAATCCTATGAGTTATTCCCGACTTTTATTCATCTTTCAATCTTACGGTCTGACAAACCGCATCACGTTAGTTAAGTTACAATTTCTGTCACATCGGTTAAAGGTTAAATTTTTAAAATTTTTAAAAGCCGAACGCTGATAAAGCGAACAGTTAAAATTTAGAAATCAATTGAACAATCCAGGGAAAATTTAAAAGAAACAAGATTTTGAAGATGTTCGAATTAGAATATCGAAAACCTTTTTGTATAATTTTATTTAAATGAGCATAAAATTATTTTTTACATTAGTATTTCAAAAAAAGTGTGGTGAGGAGGGGGGGTCAAAAGAATATCAGATTCTAATCTACTTTTTGCTTAAAAAGGATCGTTTAAATAGAATTATTAGAAACATTACATGGTTTTAACTGTGTTTATTTGAATTAGTATTTATATTCCTATGTATGCATTCTATGCGATAGAAAATATTAAATTTTGTGTGAAAGTGAAAGAAAAAGGAGTGAGGAGGAGCTTCAACAGAATGTAACACCCTGTGCCTCTCTTTGATTAAAAAGCGCCGCTGAAATATAATTGTAAGAAACATTGCATGGTTTTAACCATTTATAAGATAATATTTTACTCATTGGAAATTGTATAATAACTAGAGTTATATGTAATAAATATTTTTGTTAATACTATTATATTTGTCTTGTAAATAGTTTTTAACATATAACTCCACACTAATGCGGATTCTCCAAACCTAAAGTTAAACTGTCGGCGTTATATAAAACATGCTTTAATATATTTTTAATTAATTAAATAAGATTTTTAATAAAAAATATTGTCCTAATGAGATCTCTTATTAAATTTTATACATGATTCATGTGGTTATATATCATTATCTCTATATTAGGAACAAAATTAACCTTTAACTGCTGTAAGCAATCTCACTGAACGCTATCCCCCCCCCCTCCCCCCAAAAAAAAAAAGAATTAGAGTTTAATTAGCATTTCCCAATTTAACTATAGCTACAACTGAAAAGTTACAATTTCTGTCACATTGGTTAAAGGTTAAATTTGTAAAATTTTTAAAAGCCGAACGCTGAGAAAGCGAAAAGTTAAAATTTAGAAATCAGTTGAACAATCCAGTGGAAATTTAATAGAAACAAGATTTTGAGGATGTTCGAATTAGAATATAGAAAACATTTTGGTATAGTTTTATTTATAAGAGTTTAAAATTATTTTTTTACATTAGTATTAAAAAAAAATAAGAAAAATAGATCAATTTTTGGGTACAAGACTCCCCCTCCCCCGATTAATCTTAACGTTTCAACAATGATGATAATGCTGTCCTATATTAATAAATAAACCCCTTCGGATGTATACCGGCTACTGTTGGGAATCAACCGGGGTAATAACGCGAGGTTATTAGCCCAGTATGATTATTGCGCAGTACATTTTAAACTATAAATTATCTCGAGAAGATATCCAAAACCTTCTACGACATTTTGAAAGTACATGAAATGCACTACAAATTTATGTAATAAACAAAGAATTTCCGAATAAAAAATATAGTCTTCACATCACAAAACTTATCTCGCAAATTTTAGATCAAGTGTTAATTTTAGTTGCTTGTAAAAGCAATAAGACCTACAAATGGAACAAATTAACTTCAAGCTGTTTTTTTAACTTTATATGATTCAAAACCTTTCTCCGCAGAGCACATAGGTTTCATTTATCGGATTATTTCATAATTATTCATAATATCAGCACTTGGCGTTATTACCCCTGCTGGCGTTATTACAGCAGAACACTTTATATATATATATTCAAAAAAAAAAAAAAAATACCGCATTTGTGATAATAATAAAATGTATGTATATAGAGTACTCACTCATTTTCTTTCACTCTTTTTTCACCACTTTCTTCATTAATAAATGCACTTTGTTTATTCATATTTAAAAACTTTATACACAAATTTTACGCGTACAGCTATTCACCAGCAACTGCCATTCACTGTCGAACTAAAATATTGTGTCTAAAGAAGATAGAAAAACGCCCCGGCTAACGTCGTTTCAGCTCGGCAGTCTTCGGCACCGTGCCGAAGTCTGCCGAGCTGAAACGACGTTAGCCGAGTGTTAGGTTTTTTCGTTACGGATGTGTTAGGATTTTTCGCGTTACGGAATTTTTGGATTCGGTCGCCGCGGTCAAAGCCCGCGATAAAAACTATGCAATAGCTTAAAAAAAAAAAGTTGAATGTAGATTCTGCCATTGCAGAATTGAGTTTCGCCTCCGAATAGGAAAAAAAAAATCGATAGAGGTTTTTTAGAAGGGCGATCCCGTTTAGATTGCAATGAACTAACTTCATTTTTCTTGTGTTTATCAATATAATAGTAAACAGAACGACGTGAAATACCAATTAATTAGCAATTTCTCTCTGAGACATGGAAATTGCGGAATAATAAAGAGATACAATTTGACATGCTACTTCTTCATTGACTAGATTCATCAAAAACGGATTTTTTCTTTAGTTTAAACGCTTTTTTATAGACTGAGTAAAAGGAAATGCAATTTAACAATAAAACGAGTGGAATCTCGTCGAATTCGACGAGTGAAATGTTTAAAAACTCGATCGATTTGGTTTAAAAAAAAGCAAAAGTAATTACATTATTGAATCAATATATAATAAATATATTTACAAACTAAATGTCAAATTTGCCAGTTACAATTTTGCATGCAAATATTGGCACATCTTCAGTAAAAACTTTAATCGGAGTGCCGGCAAAATCAAGAAATTTTATTTTTTATGCACTCACAGAAAAATAGTTTTATTATTATTAAAAAAAAAAAAAAAAAAAAAAAAAAAAAAAAAAAAAAAAAAATATTTTTACTGTGACATTATTTTCACTAACAGAAGTCATCTAAAAGTAAAATCTCAATCTCAGTGTCCATAATGAAAAGAAATATTGAAACGTAATATTGGGTACTACTAGGTTATCCCGTCGATCAATAAATTATCGCAAAACTATAAGATTAAATGCCAATAATGGATGATCGTGAATGTCACATTCAATGACATTAAATACGATTCATGTGTTTAAAATGTCATTAAGTGATTTTTATTTCGACTTTTTATTAATATTTTTATTAATATTCTACTAATTATTTGTTTTTTCGTTATTTAAAATAAAAATTATGTCAATATGTATAATTTGGCTATTAGTTTGGCGATTTGTATAATTTGGCGGAATTGGTCGACGGGATAGCAGAGTAGTACCTAATATCGTTATGAGTAAAAATGCGATGTTTTAAATAGTGACGTCATTTTCTCTTCAGATGTTTTTTAAAAATTACTGTTATTAGTAATATGAAAAAGGCATTCGTAATAATATTGTAATTCCCATTTATCTGGTTGCTGAATGACATCATTTTCCTCATTTTGCTTTAAACATTAATTTTTATTATAAATTATTCTCTGTTATTTTATTTACATTATTAATATTATTTCTCAGTAAATATATTTTTTTACCTCAATTAGTGCATAATTATACGCAATCATTTTGGAAAATAAATTTTTATTATCGAGAGAAAAGCTAAACTGAGTTGCCACCATTTTGAACAAATATCGTAAAAAGCATTTAAAATTAAAAATAAAATATAAAAATGGAAATAAATTAAAAAATAACTAAAATGGGCACAACTACGAATAAATAGCTTTCATTTAAAAAAATAACTATCAAAATCGGTTGAGTAGAAAATTCAGGACTGATGACACGACATTTTTTAGTTTGTCAGAAAGAAAAAGCATCGGAGGCTTAAAAAAAAAAAAAAAAAAAAAAAAAAAAAAAAAAAAAAAAAAGAATTTTAATTATTTTTAATACATAGTGAAATTTTAGTTTGCAAGTTTATAATGGACATAATCTTTAAGAGTTGGTAGAGCTCTAAAGATGAATTCTAAATCAAATGAAAATTTAACCTTGTATTAAGTGTACCAAAAGGCAATTTTTTCAGACGTATCCGAAGAAAAAATTCCCCTAAAAATTTTTTGGGGAGTTATTTTTACTCTACCTTATTACACGCGGAAAAATAAAGTTTCATTTTGTCAACTTTCTGATACGAATTAAGTAAATGGGGAGAAAATAAGTCACACATTTATTGTTTAAAATGCACTTTTGTAGAGAGAAAGTTCTGTATCGTTTGTAAAGTAAGTTTGGAATAAAGTACAAATTATTTAAATGATTAATAAAAATGAAATAAAATCAAAATTCACATTTTTTTAACAGACGATAATCTTGATGTAGCACATATTTTAATTTCATGTTTTTTCAGCTCTCATGAAAAAATAGCAACAAAATGATGCAGTAATGTGTTGCTTTCTCCCATTATTTTAATAGAAACGGAATATTTCTGTTGCCACAGAAACAAAATTGCATTAACAAGTATAAAAAATAATATATCAAAAAATTTTGAGATACAGGTTTCAAACAAATTGCATTTAAAAGTGGACTTTTTTTTTTTACTGTCGATGGTGTAAAAATTGAAAATGTGCAATGTTTAGAAGTTTAAAAATTTACAATAGCAAAAATTACATAATCGAAATTTCATTTCAAATTTCAAATTGCAACCATTCGCAAAATGACGTCAACGTTACACACGATATTTTTGTCCTTTATAATATAGTTTTTTCCACCAGTCTTCTACATACTATTAGTTTAGCTGTAGTTGGTTGGTTGGGTAGAGTTTTATGGCGCAGAATCCCTTTAGCGACATGCTGCGCCAAACAAAGAATAAAACACAAAAAACGTTAATTTAAGATAATGAAATTAAAATAAAATTATGAACTGAATTAAAAAGGAAATAGAAAAGCTATCTGGATGGAGTACCCCATCCAGATGTCAAACATGAATATCAAATTTATGAAGCATATAAAACCTATATCTACGTACTATCAAAAGTACGCTTGTCGGGGATTAGGAACTACTGACCTAGAGTATCTCTGATACAAAAATTTTAAATTAATACTTTTACAAATCAATCCTAAAGGTAGGAAATCCCTGCAAATCGTTCATTTAATTTATTTTCTTGTTAGCGAAAATCAATGAAAAGTTGACAAAGAAAAATAATAAAAAAAGACTGGCGAAAGTCTTGAATAAAGTACCGAAAGAGATATATTAAATCCTATTCTCATTTATTCTTGGCTTGTAAGTGCAGGAGGAAATTGCATCCGTTATCTTCAATCTTTTTTCCTTTATTTCTTTCTTTCCCCTTTTGTGGCTAACTAGAGCGTTTGTGCAAAAGTGTTGGAATACGCAAGCTTTCTCAAAAAAAAAATTCCGCATTTTTTTCACCAAATTGCATAAATATTTAGTATTAATTTAATTTACTGGTAGGTTCAAAATAAAAAATTCAATAGCTCGCAAAAAACAGCGGATAGTTAGAAAATGCAGAATTACCGAATTAAAATAATTTATAATGTTTCCTTCATTTTTGCACATATATTTTTCCGGGAAAAGGGCCACATTTAGATGGATCACACCACACTTAACCCTTTAGCTACAGACGGTACTTATAAGTACTATAAAAATACTTATTATAAAACTCTTTTAGTACGTCAATTAATTGTAATACTGTTTAGAATGAGTACCAGATACATTACTTTATTTTGTTCCAAAAGCATTATTGGTTATACAAAACAAATATATTTTTAAAAGGATAATTTCTTTCACCTTTGTATCTTTTCAGCTTTCTTGGCGCTGAGGAAGGTGTATGGGGATTTTTCAATTCCGCAATATTTCTATATTTATATTGCAAGAACATCATATTTGTACATATTATAATTCTACAAAATACTAAGAAAACAATTTAAAAGAAAAGATTTGAGTGGGGTTATAAATATTGCACAAAATCCCTGTAAACTCAAATTTAATTAATCCTTCTAAATCCTCCAATCCTTCTAAAATCCTTCAAAAATTCATTAAATGATTATGTAAATCTTTTAATTTAGTTTAAACAATTTACGTAAATTGCTTTAGTATGTAAAATTTTCATGAATTCGTAATGCGGTAGATAAAGAGTGTGCCATTATATTATAAAACTATGCCATTAGTATATATAAAACTATGCCATTATTTTACCAATTCAATTCTTACAAATCAAATCAAATTTGAATGAAAAATGGCCGGGTTTTGTAATTATTTTACCCCACTTGACCCTATTGGTCAAATAAGCTAAAATTTATTATTTCACTTTTTAAAAAAAAAAATAAAGTAAATGTATATATAATTCTTTTTAAAAAAGAAAACAAGCCGTTTAGACGATCTCTAATATTTAAAGAATTGCTTTTAAATGTAAAAAAGTAAAACTTTGAAGATTTAATTTATTATTATTTAATTCATTATTGGTTAGCTTATAATTTAATTATTAATACCCACCGAGTTTACAAAAAGAAAAAGAAAAAAAAAAGCTATTCACCAACTTGAAAAATTCTTAATTCACGCCAAAATAAAAACTATCGGATTTAGGAAAGGCATTAAAAATTATAATGCAACACTGTAAAATAATAAATAAATAAATAATAATAATAATAATAATAATAATAATAATAATAATAATAATAATAATAATAATAATAAAAAGATGTAATTCTACTGACGTAAAATTATAAAAATGTGCATGCTTATTGAAATTTTATCTGTACAATGTAGAAAAAAAGATGTAGATTAACAAAATTGATTTTTGTAAAGCTACAGAAATCTGTAGCTTTAAAAACGAATTTACGAAAATTATAGAAATCTTGCTAAAATTTTATATGTAACCCGAGTTGCAATTACATAAAAAATTCTTAGTAACCTTAAAGATTTTTGTTTTTGTTTACAGTGCAAACATGTGTCTGTTACATGAATTTTTGTTGTTGCCATTACATTAAAAATTCTAGACATCCCAGTTTCCTAGAAAATTCTTTGTAACTTTAAAGATTTTTTTACAGTGCACACAAAAACGAAAATGAGAAAAATGCATATAATTAATTTGAGTATTTGTTGCAGATATTTTAGCGTAACATATAAAAAATTCCTACATCAGAAATCTCTTTTCTTTTTTTCTGGAGTAAATATTAGTATTATAAGTGTTCGACAAATGTTAAACTAATCAAAGATTTGTGTCAACTCGGCCATTTCTATATTAGCGAAATAATCAATAAGCAACTTTTCCAAAATAAAAGAGTTATACAGTAAGGCTAAATATAACTAGAAAATAAGTTTCGTCCCTGAAGTATTGTGTTTATCTTTCAGATTATCTACATTAGTTTCTAAATTCTGCTGATACTTTAGTTGGAAGTATGAAAGAACAAGCAATAAAAGCAAACAAAATTTTATTTATTTGGCTAGAACAAACAGATAATTATTTTAACTTTCGCTAATAATGGTATTATTATTTTATTACTTTTTTTAACTGTGCATTGTATATCTTTTGGGAAATGCGAAAATGTTTCAGAACGTTTGAGTGTTAACAGGAAAACCAGGGTAGATAACTTCTTTTTGCACATGCCACATAAAATGCCGAAAGTGATCATTTCTGAAATTTAGAATAGTGTTTGCAGTTTCTATTGTATAGTGATTACCTTCACTGCTGTTGAATAATTCCTCTCATATTTACTTATTTAGTAACATCATTTCGAAAAATGTTTCATCTCATATAACTTTTTCTTCATGTTTGTTTTATGTATTGTTTTGGAACTTGGCAGCAAACTATTTACGTAAGAGTCAAATTATTATATTTATTTATTATACGGGTGGGAAACCATAGAATTCGACGAAATTAAAAAATATACATGTATAAATATTAGATCTAGTTTATGAAAACTTTCAAAAATAATTACAATGAAATATCAATCTTATATCGATTAGTTAACTTTTAAAAGAAAAAATGTTATTTTAAAGTTACTAAATTGCTGCTTCTGTTAACTTAAACATTTCAAATTACTTTAATCCTATTGGTAATCAGTAAATTCTAACCAAATACAAGTAATTATGAATTTTATGTACTTATCTTGCTATATTGTTACTTGATTAAGAAACTTTGATCTTTGATATTACGTAATGAAAAATAGCGCTTTCACACAGTTGCAATTTTTGTTTTCAACGAAATCGCAAGATTGGGTCATTTTCACCGTCGCAAAATTTGCATGTTTACTTTTCATATTCATGTGGTGAAATACATTCGTTGTTTGATTCGAGATGACGGGTTTCATATGAATTAAATAGCATTAAGGCGTCTAGGAGTCTTCATTCAACTTGATAACGAAATTTTAATATTTTCATGATTAGACATGGATGAAGCTATTTACAATATGATGATTTACATATGTTAAAAATAAATACATTTAAATAGCCAGTCTGCCTATTACACATTAGCTGGTCACATACAGTTAAGTCTCGATTGCATCTGGTCTCGTTTGACAATAAAAACTATATAGTTCATCAAAATTGTATTGTTCGGTTGTTGATGTCTCGCTTCAGGAGCCTTACTGAAAAGCGTGTCTACTTTGCGATACAGAACTCAATTTCTCTGTCATCAGTCACCACAAATTCGGCCTACATGACAGGGATGGGTCCTCCCAGTCATCATCTACTGAATATACCAGATGAATACTAGACTACTTTCGCAGAACGTATACGATACACACGCACGCACGCACGCACGCACGCACACACACACACGCACGCACACACACACCAAAAAAAAAAAAAAAAAAACAGCATAAAACAAAATAATGGGAAAATGAATCACTAAGTACTGCAAAAAGCAATTTTATTTTCATAATGAAAAATTATTAGAATACTTGACTAATATTCTTAGAATTTGACAAATAATAAAGCTTTTTCTCTGTCACTTGGTGCAGTTCTTTTCACAGCTTATTCATAATAGTGAAAAAAATGTCAATAAAACACAGTTAAAATAAAGAATACTGCCCAGTTAAACTGAAGGCATTGAGCTCACAGGCTACAAATACTAATTGCACATTAAAGCTTTATATTTTCAAGGGTTAATTCCGTTCGAAAAAAAAATTAAGAAGGGGAAACAGCTCTCCCCTTTTCTCTTTTTTTATACTTAATCATTGAACCTCCTATACTATCAAAGACATGCTTTATCATATAAAAAATCTATATCCAAAATTCAGAGCAAATTAGATAATTCTTAATAAAAACCCATTTAGCATTTATATAATTTAAAAAGAGTTATCCCCCTCTTTTATACTTAACCATTAAACTTCCAAAACTATTCAGAGATTTGAACGAAATCTGAAAATTCTGCTTGAAAAACCCATTTATATAAATTAAGGGGGGGGGACATTAGAACCCCTGTTCCCCTTATTTATACTTATTCAATGAACACCTAATAACAGTCACGGAATCGCCTCATCAGAATGATCCTAATCTAAATTTTGAACGAAAATTAATTCTGCATGAAAATCCCATTTATATCAACTAACGGGGGGGGGGCATTAGAGCCCCTGTTCCCCCTATTTATACTTATTCAATGAACACCTAATAACAGTCACGGAATCGCCTCATCAGAATGATCCTAATCTAAATTTTGAACGAAAACTTAATTCTGCATGAAAATCCCATTTATATCAACTAACGGGGGGGGGGGGATTAGAACCCCTGTTCTTCCTATTTATACTTATTCAATGAACACCTAATAACAGTCACGGAATCGCCTCATCAGAATGATCCTAATCTAAATTTTGAACGAAAACTTAATTCTGCATGAAAATCCCATTTATATCAACTAACGGGGGGGGGGGCATTAGAACCCCTGTTCCCCCTATTTATACTTATTCAATGAACACCTAATAACAGTCACGGAATCGCCTCATCAGAATGATCCTAATCTAAATTTTGAACGAAAACTTAATTCTGCATGAAAATCCCATTTATATCAACTAACGGGGGGGGGGGCATTAGAACCCCTGTTCCCCCTATTTATACTTATTCAATGAACAACTAATAACAGTCACTGAATCGCCTCATCAGAATGATCCTAATCTAAATTTTGAACGAAAACTTAATTCTGCATGAAAATCCCATTTATATCAACTAACGGGAGGGGGCATTAGAACCCCTGTTCCCCCTATTTATACTTAATCAATGAACACCTAATAACAGTCACGGAATCGCCTCATCAGAATGATCCTAATCTAAATTTTGAAAACTTAATTCTGCATGAAAATCCCATCTATATCAACTAACGGGGGGCATGAGCCCCCCGTTCCCCCTCTTATACATATCGAATGAACTCCAAAAACTAATCAGGGAAGCGCCTTGTCAGGATATACCTACATACAAAATTTCAAGTGGATCGGATATTTTTATCATGAGTTATCGCGTTACGTACATACGAACATACATACAGAACGGACGGGCACATAAGCTCTCAGGCTATGATAGCCTGTGAGCTAAAAATTTAAAAAGCCCTACCAAACACGTAAAAGCAGAATTTTTCGTTTTAGGTAGTAGAAGCCCACGGTTTTATGTGATCTGCAGCCCTAGAGGTCGCATTTGAACCTTTTTGGTGCCCAATTTTTCTTATATTGTAGCGATCGTTTCTTTTTACTGCGGTAATCTCGTAGGGACCAAGAAACTTAGGCTTTAGTTTGGTACATATGCCAAATTGAGTTTTTTGAATGACCACCAAATTCACCAAGTTGATAAGCATTGATCTTTTTTTCGGAGGTTTTCGCACTGTAAAGAACTTAATTCTGAGAACTAAATTCCTAAGCCTGCGACAGATGGCGCTACTCGTCCAAAAAGAAAGGAAAGAACATTTCCAAAACAGAACAATTTTTTCAGTTGAGAGCGGGAGTTTGGAGTTATTGTGTAGTGAGATGGAGCAGCATTGTTTCTGGTTTGTTCTGGAATGTGTTATATAAAAATGCTAGTCTATTTTTTGTTAAATTGTGTCGTGCTCGTCCACGTGTGTGTTTGTGTGTGAAATAAAATTTAAAAAGACAAAAATGAGTTCTCCATCAAGTCGACGTCTGCAGTTCTTCATCAATTCTACCTTGTTTTCTTACATACGTTGAATGGCAGCTTATGGGATATGAATCCTGGTGGAACAAAGCAAGTAAGCTAAAACTAGTTCCAAATTCTTTTATTCTTAGTGCCTTGACATTTATTATCGATTAAATTTTTTAATCAGGATTAATAAAATTTTGTTTTACTTTCGTAAATTAATTACTATCTTTAGTAAAAGTGCGAATTAATTGGAGTAAAATATTCAGGTTCGAAGAGTAATTAGAATTAGTGACTTATTCCCATCAAATAGTAAAAAAGAGTATAAAATTACTTTTGTTATTATTTCTTGCTACAAAGTGTTAATTTCGAATTCGTATGCTATGATATATTAGAATGTTGATAATTGTTCTTAAGTGAAGAAAAAGTATTTCTTAAATAAAGAAAAAAGAAAGTAATACAGTTATATTTAATTTTTAGTAAGAATTATGATGGTAAAATTCTTTTGAATCAAAGTGATTTTATTTGTGAAAATGGTATAAATTTATGTGTGTTTTATTCCAAGAACGGAATAACTTCGAAAAATAAAGATTGTCATTACACTATTTCGATTATTGGATGAATGCCAATTTACAGAAGAAAGGTTCTTTCTGTGTTAGTTTATTCTAAAAGTAGAATAAATTATTTTTTGTTTTTTGTTTCCTAATTCGGAAATAAATGCAGTGATATTTTTGTTTTGTTATTTTTTGAATGAAAAAGTATGACAAAATAAAAGTTTGATCGAGAAAAAGATTAATTCTGATTTCTTTGTTAGGTTTTTATAAAACAATAAAAACTTTTTAAAATATTTAGATAAAAGATTTATTATCGTTTGAAAAAGAAAATTGAGTTGAATATTTTAAAGTTTATTCTTTTCATGTAAAGAATATAATTGTTATAAGAATTATTTAATATATATATATATATATATTTTTTGCAAATAATTTGTTACGTTTGCATAAAAAGTTTGAGAACTAAGAAAAATTCTGGTGTTTACGTAATGATGTTTGGTTTAATTTTCATTGCATAATATAAACATTGATTAGAAATAATTTTGTCTGTTACACCTGAAATACAGTTGTGAATTTCGAAAAAATATATCTATTTTAATTGTATTTTTATGGTATTACATATGCTTATTTAATTTTAAAAAAAATTTTGCATTGTGTTTAATTTGCTAAGAATTTTAGTAAATTGGTATATTGTGGTATGGTATATTGGTCAATTTTTCGTATGTGATTGGCAATTCAATTTAGTTGAAATAATAGATCTAAGTAGGGGATTTAATTGAAATATGTTTTAAAATTGAATTATTAATTAAATTTGTTACTTGCTTGAAATATTGTTGTTAGTAAGTTTAAGTAAAGAAAAATTGGGAATTATATAATTTTTTTTAAATCAGCATTCTGATTTTGTTTCGATTTCGCTACAACGAAGATGTCTTATTTAACAAAGGGGGCAAAAAGGGAAGACCTACAATTGGTAGCTAGTGAGCTTGGCATTAAGGATGTAGGGAATTTAAAAATCGCGGATCTAAAGAAAGCTATTCTAGGAATAGACGATTATGATGAAGATTTTGTTAAAGGAATATTAAATACAGTAATTGAGGATAGGAAAAAGAGAGAAGCGAGGGAAGAAGAAATACGACAGGAAGAAAAAGAAGAAAAAAGACGTCAAGAAGAAAGAGAAGAGAAAAGACGTCAAGAAGAAAGAGAAGAAAAAATACGTGAAGAAGAAAGGCAAGAACGTTTGGCTAAAGAAGCTCGTGAACATGAACTAGAATTAAAGAAATTAGAGCAAAGAACTCTAGAACAGAACAATTTGTCAGAGAGAAAGGTAGATCTTGGACCAAAGATACAGTTAGCACAAATTGTTCCGAAATTCGACGAAAAATCTGATGAGATGGGTCTGTTTTTGATTAATTTTGAGCGAAGAGCAGAGATGGCTAAAGTGTCGAAAACTGATTGGGTTGCATATTTGTTAGCTGTTTTACCCACAGAAGTCACAAACATGTTAGCCAGGGAATCACCCGAAGATGCGATTAACTATGATTTCGTTAAAAGTCTTATATTAGAAAGATACAAGTTGAATAGTGAGAAACTGAAACAATGTTTTTATCGTCATCATAAAACACCCGACAAATCTTGGAGGAACTACGCGCAAGAACTCACTAGTTATTTTACAGCTTGGATTAAGGAATTAGGTGTTGACAATTTTGATCAACTTAAAGATCTAATTATTACAGAACAATTAAAGTTTCGAGTGCCTGCGGAAACAAAGGAACATTTTCTAGATAATTGGTTAAATTTTATGACCCCTTTAGATTTGGCAAAAAAATTAGATGACTATGAAAGTATCAAAGAAAGTTTAAAAAAGAAAGAACTTCCTAAAAAGAATTTGTCTAATTTTCGACCCCAGTTTAAAAATTCAAATAACTTTGACTTCAAAAAAGAAGGTAAAGATGATAAGCCAAAAATGCATATTAAATCAGAATCGTTTTCAAGAAATCATAGAGAGAGAGAATTCGAGAAGAGGAAAACGTTACGTTGTTACGAGTGCGGATCGAGCAATCATCTTCGTCCTCAATGTGATAAAATTAAGAAATCCACAGAAGTGATTTCACATGTTGATGTAGAAAATGAACAAGATTCTTCAATAACACCTTACCTTAGTGTGGGGAAAGTAAATGGTGTACAAATGGAAATTTTGAGAGATACAGGTGCGACCATAGATTTAATTGCAAAAAAATATGTGAAGCCACATATGTATTTGAACGAAAATGTATGGGTTCGGGTGCCCTTACACGACGGTTTATTTTGCTTACCTCTCGCAGAAGTTGAATTAGACTGTGAAATGGGACATGTGATAACTAAAGCTGCTGTCTCTAGAGACTCTGTAGATTTAGGAAGATATTTGCTGGGAAATAAAACAGCCGAATTATTCGAAGATTGTAAAAAAGAAAAGGCATTGAAAGAGCACATGATAAATGCTGTGCAAACCAGAGCTCAGAAGAAAATTCTGGAGGCAGAGGTTCCTCCTGAGGAACCTGAAATGCACGAATTTTCTGATGTAACTTTAGAGAAAGATCACAGCAATAACATAGCGAGTGAAGAGAAGAAAATGGATGAGAAAACAAATGATAAATCTGAAGATAAGAAGATAGAAAACGAAGAAGGCTCAATTTTACCAGTTTGCGAAACTGTCTCATTGCAAGAACTTATCAAAATTTCTCCGAAGGAATTTTCTGAAGAGCAAAGGAAAAGCAAAGAGCTAAAACCTCTTATAGACGATGCCAAAACGGAAAATACTAAGGATAGGAAATTTATTTTGGAAAAAGATATGCTTTTCTATAGAAGAAAAGATAAAAATGGTACTGAAAGGAAATTATTAGTTGTTCCTGAAAGATTTCGTGAACAGTTAAAAAAATTTTGTCATGAAACTGTTGCATCTCATTTGGGTGTGGCTAAAACTAAAGATGCATTGTTTAAGACCTTTTATTGGCCAAATTGCTTCAAAGATATCGAAGAATATGTTCGAACTTGCGATTACTGTCAACGGGTTGGGAAGCCTCAGGACAAAAAGAAGGCACCTTTACAGATTGTTCCAGTTATTTCAGAAATATTTACAAAATTAAATGTTGATGCTTGTGGACCTTTACCTATCAGTACATTAGGGAACAAATACATAATAACTGTAATTTGCTTAGCTTCGAAATATCCTGATGCAGTTCCTACACCTAATTTGTATTCTACGACGGTTATTGATGCTTTGTTACAAATTTTCAGTAGACTTGGATTTCCTCGTATACTACAAACTGATCAAGGAAAGTCATTCATGAGTGCACTTACAACGGAATTCTTAGAGAAATTTGGCGTCAGAGTTGTGCGAAGCTCAGTTTATCATCCACAAAGTAACCCAGTTGAAAGAATGCACAGGACTTTGAAACGGATACTCAGAGTACTTTGTTTAGAAGCGGGATCTGATTGGGAGAAGGTACTTCCACCTGCCCTTTTTGCATTAAGAACTGTAACTCATACTAGTACTGGATTTAGTCCAGCAGAATTAGTCCATGGACAGAACTTAAGAACTCCAATGATGTTACTCTATGAAAATTTGACTGAGCAAGAGATAGAAGAAGATAGTGTGATATCCTATGTATTTGACTTAATGAACAGAATGAAGAAATGCCAAGAACTTGCTGCAGAAAATATGGAAAAGGAGAAACAAACACAAAAATATTGGTATGATATCAAAGCCAGGAAACGAGAGTTTAAAGAAGGTGATCAAGTTTTAATTGTGGCCCCATCCAAACCAAATAAACTGTCAGTTAGTTGGATAGGACCTGGAAGAGTACTAAAGAGATTATCAGAAACTAACTACGTTATATACAATCCAGAAGGGAAGAAGTCCCAAGTATATCATGTAAATATGCTAAAACCTTACCATCAAAGAAGTGTGGAAAACGTAAATTTACTTACTACAAAAACCACCTCTAATAATGAAGAAGATGAAATTCCTAAATTGGATGAAGAAAATACAGACAATGCGTTGTTAGAAGTATGGCAAGAAATCCAAAAAAATAAAAGATTAAATGAAAGTCAACGAGAAGAATTAGGACAACTTATTGGAAAATATGCTGACTCTTTTTCGACTGAACCAGGATGCACAAATTTAGTTGAACATGATATTGAACTGGAATCAGAAAACCCAATCTGTGCCCGGCCTTATAAAATGTCGCCTAGACAGACGGAAATTCTAAAGGCTGAAGTCGAGAAAATGTTGAAACTGAAAGTTATTGAGCCAGGTGAATCTGACTTTGCCTCTCCATTAATTTTAGTTGAAGTTCCCGGTAGAGAAGCAAGACCCTGCATAGATTATCGCCGTTTAAATAAAGTGACTCGAACAAAATTTTATCCTTTGCCCGACACTGAACAGTTAGTAGAAAAAGTGTCTTCAGCCAGGTACATTTCAGTTTTAGATCTGACCAGAGGTTACTGGCAAATACCGTTAACCAAGCGTGCTCAAAGATATGCAGCTTTTGTGACAAATTTTGGGACGTACATACCGTTGCGCCTCCCTTTTGGTTTAAAAAATGCTCCATATGAATTTAGCCGACTTATGGCCGGATTGCTGAAAAACTGTGAAGAATATGCGGTGCCTTATCTGGATGACGTGGCGGTTTTCTCGCAAACTTGGGAAGATCATTTAAAACACCTAGAAGTTTTTAAAAGATTGAGTGAAGCAAAACTGCATATTAAACCATCCAAATGTCAATTCGCCCAAGCTTATGTCAAATATCTTGGACACTTAGTGGGTCAAGGTCTTAGAACTCCAGGAGAACTGAAAGTTCAAGCCATAAAAGAGTTTCCAGTTCCTACTACTAAAACTCAAATCCGATCTTTCTTGGGTTTAGCTGGATATTATCGAAATTATATCCCGGACTTTTCTGTAATTGCAACGCCTCTCACTAATTTATTAAAAGGAAAGATTCGCAAGTCAACTATAGACTGGAATGAGAACTGTCAAAAGGCATTTGATGAACTGAAAGTTAAACTCTCTGAAAATCCTGTCTTATATAGTCCAGACTTTACAAAACCTTTCATCCTTCAATGTGATGCTTCAAATTTGGGAATTGGTGTAGTCTTATCCCAGTTGAATGAAAATAATGAAGAACATCCTATAATGTACTTGAGCAAAAAGTTTTCAGACAGAGAACGAAAGTTTAGTACCACCGAAAAAGAATGCGCAGCTATTGTGTTTGCAGTGCGAAAACTACGATGCTACTTAGATGGCCATCAAAAATTTCAAATCCAGACAGACCATAACCCTTTAGTATGGTTAGAAAAGAACAGCGGAACTAATCCAAGACTTTTAAGATGGGCTTTGATACAGTCTTTCAATTATGAAATTGTTCATAAAAAGGGAAAACAACATCGGAATGCTGATAGTTTAAGTCGAGCTATAAAGTCTAATTCATTAGAATGCTAATATGTATATATGTTTATTTGTATAACAGTTAATTTTGAATTTATTATATTATATGTGTAAACTATTTTTTTTTTTTTTTAAAGGTATCACTTGTATTTGTAAACTTATTTTGTATAGATTATTTTTTTATTTCTTTTTACGGTGGGAATAAGTCTGGTTCAAGGTACTAAAAATGTTTTTGGAACTAGTGCTACCAGAACTATGTTTTAAAAAGAAACTTTTCCTCGACAAGGCCCGGAAAAGTTTTTCCCCGGTGGGGAGGAGTCTGTAAAGAACTTAATTCTGAGAACTAAATTCCTAAGCCTGCGATAGATGGCGCTACTCGTCCAAAAAGAAAGGAAAGAACATTTCCAAAACAGAACAATTTTTTCAGTTGAGAGCGGGAGTTTGGAGTTATTGTGTAGTGAGATGGAGCAGCATTGTTTCTGGTTTGTTCTGGAATGTGTTATATAAAAATGCTAGTCTATTTTTTGTTAAATTGTGTCGTGCTCGTCCACGTGTGTGTTTGTGTGTGAAATAAAATTTAAAAAGACAAAAATGAGTTCTCCATCAAGTCGACGTCTGCAGTTCTTCATCAATTCTACCTTGTTTTCTTACAGCACGTTTTCACGTTTTTCTGTTACATTTTTAATGTGGTTATTTCGCAGTTCGAATTTCTTTCCTATATGACTGAATTTGGTGCTACTTTGATATACCCCCCCAAAAATTACGCGCCAAATCTGGCACTCCCTACGCACTTTTCTTACGGCCCTTTTAGGTTTGCTGTTACTCAGCTTCATTCCTTCATTTGTATTTTTTATGTATTCATTGTATTTTTTAGGTATTCCTTTTTTATATTTAACTTAATTTTAATTAATGTATTTTTAATTAATTTATTATTTTTAATTAATGTATTTTTAATTAATGTATTTAACTTAATTTTAATTAATTTTATTTTTTGTATTTAACTTAATTTAACTTAATGGGTATTTTGCTTGGCGAGAAAAAAAAGTCGCCAAATTTACGATTTGGGGGGGGTATATCAAAGTAGTTCCCTGAATTTAAATTATCATCGTCTAACAGTGTTTTAATTTGCAGGTCGGTTTTCTGCCGTAGTTTTGCTCCTGTTAGTAACTCGAAAGGTATAAATTTTGTACTTCTCGATATGGTACTATTTATAATACGTTGTACGTACGCGGTAAGCTTGTACCAGTTAGTGGGGTCTTCTACTCTAACTTTTGTCAAAATCGGGATAAGGATTCTGTGCATTCTCTCTATTTGACCGTTCTAAGAATCCCTGTTGTTATTGAAATATGCTCTATATTCTGTCCCTTATAATGTTTCTCAAAATCAGCAAAGGTGAAAACCGGTCCTTCGTCGGTGATTATTCGTGACGGATTTCCGAAAATAATGTTTTGTTTGGTTATTTATTTATTACCTTTACTTTCAATACCGAACATGACATCGTAAATCTCACGTCACAATTATGGAGTAATCTAACTATATTAATGTAAATTCGAATTCGGACAGACAAGAGACGACCAGATAGACAGACCAACCGAATTCACATACCAATTTCACATTCGGCAATTTATAGCAACAAACGAAAGCGGTACAGATGTCATATACGTACCACATTTGCACGTGTTTCATTTCCCCGCCGATTTGGCATGGCACATCTATGCCAAGGAGAAGATCCGTTTAATAAGTTTACAACAATTGTTAGGGAAAAATAAAAGATTTCAGTGAAATGTACTGATTAAATGATGCTATTGTATGCATTCAATATCCTATAAGTATTAATATTTACGATTTATTGTAAAAATTATATTTACTGTTCCATGACTTATTAAGTTCATTATTTATAACTGTTTATTTATTGTTTCCTTTTTTATTAAATTCATGTTTATTTATTTTTATTTTTTATTTTAATTCTTTAAAATATTTTTATTAGATACTATATTAATAATTGTTTGCATCAAACTATCATTTATTTATATTTATTTCCTTTTTTAAAATACTAGAATCTCTTTCATTTTCTCAGATTATTTTATTTTTATATTGCAATAAAAAATCCCATGCTGTTATTGAATGTGTAATATATTATTATTATTTTTTATTTGTAATGGCAACTCTTTGTAACGTGCAGTAAAAAAACTAAAAGCCGTAGCGGCAGTTCTTATTATATTTAAATATCACATCTCTTTGGTTGTAACTTACCTATGTACGCTTGTTCCGGTAAAGCAATGTTTTGTATTTGTTCTTATTAAATTAATTTAGAAGTTATAAATTTACATAACTGTAGTAATTTGCGAAAGAATGCAATTTGTAACTTGTGTTCAAAAACAAAATATTCGCCAAATCAGCGGGGAAAAGAAACACTGCAAAGGTGGTGCGTATTTGACATCTGTGCCACGAAAGCATACATTAATACTTTGTACAATCTGTATTTTACCATCCATCTTTATGTACACACCACTAATTAGTCGAAATTTAATTAAGATTTAAGCACGCTTAAAACTACTGAAATTATATTTTCAGAGATTATCACCCATAGACGGCCATGTATCTAATTCTTTGCGTGGCTTTGACCTTGTATATCATTTTGTCTATGTTTTGCAAATATATCTGGCACAGATGTCATGTATGCACCATATTGGTGGGATTGCAACAAAATGGTGATTATTATATGCCTCGAATAGTAACCCGATTTTTGTAGTTTTTTTTATTAATAAACTGTTTATTTACTTTTATTTTCTTCTTTAAAATGATATAAATTGTTTTGATCTATAATTATTAATTAAACTTTTTTATTTATTATCATATCCCTTTTAAAATATAGAAAATAATTAATATATATATGTAAAGGATATTTCAAAACGAAGTTTTCGCCAAATTGGCGTCAGAAAAAAAAAATCGCGTCAATGTAATACATATTTGACATCTGTCCCGGTGCTACATATTTTACATAATTACGAATTTAACGAAAAATAAAGGATTTGGAATTTTTCTCAAACATCATATCAACATTATCATTTAAGAAGGGCGCAAAATAGTAATAATAAACCATTGATTGTTTAGTAGTGAATTGTGAGGCTGATATAAGAAAAATAAAAACAGTTTAGTGATTACAATTCTGTTTATTTTTAAATTATTGGCAAAATTAAAATTGAAAATGATAAAGAGGCATTTCCAACAATTTTGAGTGTCTATTATTTCACGTAGAAAAACGGAATGGTTTGGAAATTAAACAATTTTGTTATATTTTTATCTATTTTTCGTTGCAGCCAATTTTCTTGATGTTTTCCGATTTCTTCTTGTCTTTAAATCTTTCTTCTGCGCTTGCGTCTGTCAATTTTCTGAGCTAATCTATTGCCAACATGTTCTTGCAAGAACTTGCCAAGGTAGTCCTTAAAGAGTTTCGCATCGACCCCATATTTATCTCGCATATATTTTCTCATGTCATTCAAAAACCTTCCGTTATTTCGATTTAATGTCTGAAAGAAATTCTTCACCAGTTCAGAAGTTGGAGGATATACACATTTTCTTTTTCGGCTTTTACTTTCAGGCTCAGATGCTCTCATTTCCTTGGTCTCGTAATTCTGGATTTTCGACTTTGCATTTCGAGTTTCATTTTTCACGATTGTATATTGGTTCGAGTTTGATTGTATATTAGGCACAATGTCCACAACATTTTCATCTGCATCCTTAACTTCAGTAACTTCTTCGAGGTTTGATTCAGGGGCAATTTCTGGATTTACTAATACATAATATTCATCAAACTCCGATTCTAGAAAACATTGGAATTCTAGTTTAATTTTCCATTCTTGATCTTCTCGATCCATTTTTCATGTAATACTTTTTTCAGGGGAAATATTTTTTTTTTCTTTTTTGGTTTGGACGGGGGGTTATTCATGAAATTAAATTGGAACAAGAAATTGAAATTTTTAAAAAATGAAATTCTAGAAATTTTAAGCTTTCTTGTCTCGTGATTAAAAGTTCATGCGCTTAATTAGTAAAATGAAATATTTCTTGAATGAGTTATTTTTAGCCATGGAGGAAAGAGATAGATGGAAGAGCAGTATGCCGTAAAAATGGCTTGCAGTAGCATATGTGTTATCATTCAAATTTCAATCCCTAGTTAGGAAAAAAAATCAGCATGTTTCGGTAGTAAGTGAATATATTTTTTAAATGTCTCAATATAAATTATTTTACAATGGGTGTGTGGGGTAGACGTTTACATTAAAATTTAAATGTCTCATTCTATTTTCATAATATTAACTACTATTTATATAATTTACATTTGAATATATCAGATTATTCAAAAAAGCTGTTGTACAATTAAAAAAATATATTATGAACATCGTTCAGACTAGCGATGGGCGATAACGAGATATTTTTATCATTTTCTCAATTGTATGGACATCTCGATAACTTTCGATTGTGTAAATTTTTTCTCGATGACTCCAGTTTACAATTTTTTTATATCATGCCGATTCGATTTCATCAAGAATCGTCTGTGGGTGAATTGGGAATTAAAACGGCCTATAGAGGCGCTGCCTTCGATTCAGGAAAACTGTCCCTTTAATTTCCCTTTAACTTACTATGTTGAAGTGCCATTGAAACAATTCTTTATTGTAAATGAATTTAAAAGTTTTAAATATTCAAATTAGGATAACTTTTATTTTGCAATATAAGATAGAAGACAAATGTCACAGTAAATCTGAAATTGTGCAAAAGAATAATTATCCTGAACGATTTTAAAATACGTGTAGCGCAATGGGATTTTCATGGCATTATCTTGAAACGAAAAGTTCCATCTTTTCACCACCAGATGGCGTATTCGAGTGCTTGAATCGCCAATTGAAATGAGTTGGTGTTAATAAAGACTCGGCGGATTCACTCGCTAGTGCCCTTCTCTTGTCTCTTTTAATCGGGGTCTCTAATTTATAACAATCTTGTAATATGAAATCTCGAACTGGGTCCTCGTTGCATTCGGCATCTTATAGCAAACGCGGTATACACGCATAGCAAAATCTTGTAACAAAAAAATCATCTATCCAAACAAACTTCTAATCGTATCCTTGAGAAATAAATGTGGGGAGAGAGGCTTAAGAACTGTATAATATGAATAAGTGATCACAGAGCTTTCCAACGACAGATCACGGAATTGCTGGCAAATTTACAAAGGCGCCCCTGAGAGGGCAAAGTGGAGTAAGGTTCGCCGAAGGTGCATAACAACAAAAAGCGGTCACAGGCCTTTCCAACTATATGCCACCTGAGAGATATCGATCTAAATTTATGAAAACGCCCTCCCCCTGGGCACAAAAAGGGGGGAGGGGTGACGTGAGGGATGTGCATAAAATGAGTAAGTGGTCACAGGGTTTTCCAACAATGTCACATGAGAGGATCTCGACTAAGTTTAAGAAACTTAGTGCCCTCCGTGCGGGTAAAGTAAGGGAGGGGGACACCAGAGGTGCATAACATCAATAAATAGTCATAGGCCTTTCCAACCACATGTCACATGAGGAATCTCAATCTAAATATTTAAAAAATATATTCCCCGCGGAAGGCAAAGTGCGGGGGCAGCGAGGGAACTATACGGTAGAAACTAGAGAAGAGCATAGGGGCTGTATAATATGAATAACTGCTCACAGGCCTTGCCAACAATGTGTCACATTAGGGGTCTCGGCTAATTTTATAATGCTCCCCGGAGGAGTGTAAAGGGGGACCACAGGAGGTGCATAACATAAGAAAGTGGTCACGGCATTTCCAACGATATGTCGCATGAGAGATCTCCGCTAAAATTCCCCATGGGGACTAAATAGGGGTGGGAGAACCGCGGGATGTGCATAACATGAGAAAGTGGTCCCGGGACTTTCCAACAATATGTAACACGAGCGGTCTCGGCGAAATTTAGAAAAGTGCTCTCCGTAGGGGCAAAGTGGGGGAGGAATATCGGGGGTGTATAACACTTATAAGTGATCGCAGACATTTTCAGCAATATGTCACATGAGGGATCTCGTCTAAATTTTGAAAAATGTTTCCCCAAGGGGGCGAAGCGGGGGATGTACACAGGAGGTGCATAAGATCAACAAATGGTGACAATCCGGATTACAATGTCTGCATTTCTAAATTTCATACATTATAAATATTATTTACTGGAGGATTCGGTAAAAAAATTCGATCTAAAGTGATGAAAACGCAAGGCGATTCGAAAACTATCTTGCGCCGAGGGAGCCAAATTCGAAAGGGGAGGATGATATACCACGTGAAGGGTCCAATCCCCCCCCCCCCCCCGGAAGGAAGCGATGAGGTGGGTGAATCTTAAATCATTGGCATTTCGACAATAATATGTAATTTTTTATGAAGTCCTCCAGTAAATAGTAATTAAATGTAAAAATTTCTAAGTGGGGGCTGCGTGATTTCGGGGTGTTTTCTGGAAAGGAAAGGTAAACCCACGGGTGAGGAGTCAATTTCCAATTTTTTTGGTCGCGTCATATAATATATTATCGGAGAGACTTCGGACCACTCTTTCATATTATGAACCTTTCTCCTTCTGGAGCTGAATTTAAAGAGGAGGGGAGGAGAGGGGGAGCGATGATGGGGTGAATTTTTTTAATCATAGGTATTTCGAGAGCAAATATCATTTTAGATGTGGTTTTTTTATGAATCCCTCTAGTAAATATTTACTAAATATAAATACTTTAAAGTGGGGGGAGGGTCCGTAATTTCCATATGTACCCTGGGAAGAAAAAGTAAACCCACCGGTGAGTAGTAAATAAACTTTTTTTCGGACCCGTCATGTGATATATCATAGGAGAGTTTTCGGACCATTCATTCATATTATGAACCTTTCTCATCCATTCTCTAATTTGGACCGCTTGTAGAGGCACTTTAACTTTTTTGAAATTGTAGCGCTTTTATCATTTTAGATGGGATTTTTTTTATGGAGACCTCCGATATACAATCTATAATATATGAAAATTTGAAAGAGAAATAGTTAGGGTGTATTCCGGGGGCGGAATAGTTGGAAATCTGAAAGCAGCACTTTTCTATCTATAACCGACACCCCTCTTGTAATATTTTATTATAAATAAAGTAGTAGTCATAGAGCTTTATCTCCCGCGCTCCTCCCTCCTTTGCCTGAACGGGGAGGGGAGGGGGCTTTTCTAAATCTAACTGAAACAACCCTACTACCCAAAACAACCCCATTTATTTATATTGTGCACTTTCATTGCACCTCCACTACTATGGTGTTCGTTTAATGTGTTCCAGTAGAAAGTCTTCTAATAATGGGGAAATTGTAGAACACATCTCAAATGACTTACAAAAATCAATGATCCCATTTATTATCTTTTTAGTTCACAATGTTGCCACTAGGGATGCTTTTGATTACATTTTCTTTGGCCATTTGTACTAATTGCCAAAATTTTAAATTTTTGATACTTTAACTCCCCTTACCTATTGATACAAACTCGCAACTTTTCAACTTTTTGTGACCAGAGCAGAAACGGATTAACTATCACCCGGGCCCCTAGGCTTGACTTTCTGAGGGCCCCCTTTCACTCCTACAAAGTGGTATATACTGGAAAAATTAAAACACATGCTTGCTTCATTAACTCATAAATCGTTGATGATTAAAATATAAAAGATTACGACAAAGAATTTCGCACATCTTTTGTCTTTTGTATTAAGGTCCGGCCAGTGTAAAAGAATATTTTCTTGTTCTTTATATAAGGAAAATTTTAGCACCGGGCCCCCTTTTCTTCTGGGCCCCTAGGCTTCAGCCTACTCAGCCTAATGGGTAATCCGCCTCTGGACCAGAGAACGCCGTCGCGACTTTTCGACTATTGTGGTTTGTGGCTCCATTATAGCCTCCTTTCGGTTAGTTTTTTTTTTTAATTCCACCTTTTTTCAATTACCAAGTATTTACTAAAACTTTCTTTATAAACATGTAAAAACAATTTTAATAATCGGTTGTAAAACTTCTTGATTGTAGATTCTCAAAATTAATTCACTTTATCATTTTTTTCCCCCACGATTACGTTTTTTATCGATTGGTAAATTTTTGAGAATTACTCGTCACTAATTTCAGTATCTCAATGAAAAAACAATGGTTCTTAAAATATTTTCTGGACCAATAGAAAAGCAACTTGAAAAAATGCGAACATAAGGAAATTATTCACTATAACAACAAATGAATCGCATCTAGCATAAATTAATTTTGAGGATCTAAGTACGGACCTTGAAATTTCTCGAGTGGTATCAAGCAGCATACTTCCTCATGAAGCAAAAAGAAACCCTTGAAAACTTGTTTATGCATGGTTAAAAATAACCAACAAAACTTTGTGCATATATTTGTATTATAAGACTTCTGAAAATATACACTTTCTCACTGGATATGTTATTAAAATTTACAATCAAATGTGATTAAACATCAAGTTATAAATTTCTTGCAAGAATGTACCTGTTCATTTGTGGGAAATAATTTAAATGTTCCAGGTATCATTTAAAGTCTTTTTACTCGATTAAAGACCATAGAGAAGTTTCCGGCATCCTAATTGGTTAGTTTCTCCTTCATTATTTCTGATTTTAAGATCTCTGAAAATTCTAATGACCCTGGAAGTAATAACCTTTATGCAATTCTTTTCTTTCTTTTTTTTACCTATAAATGAATCAACATTTAATATTGAACATTTTGATCTAACTCAGAACTTACCAAATGGCTATTTAATTCAGATTTCTGCAAAATGTTATTAATTAGAAAACTCAAATGTAACAAAATATGTAATGGTGCCATCTACTTTTCTTCAGTTTATTTAGTCAACATATGTCTTTTGTGACTTTTTTTTTTTTTCTTCTAGGATTAAATCTGATTTTAGACATCATTGCAGGGAACATAAATTAATTTTCCAGAAATTGATTCTCATTATCAACCACTATTCAGTCAAATTGCAATTTCATTAAAAATTTGTAATTTTTAAAAAGGCATTGCTCAGCGTACATTTGTCCTGTCTGTTGGGATAAAAGAAAACAGTGATGGGGCAAAGATATGCAATGCATTTCTCCTAGAATGATGAGTTATGTAAATGCATGCAAGTGGTCCCAGACTGATCCCAGAATGAATAAAAGGTTTGACACTTGACTGACTCCTAAGATACTATTTCTGCATTAAACTTTATATAAAGTCCTATTATAATAAAAACTCATTCAGAAGTCTATAGTAATACTACTACACTTGTGTCCAAAAGTTAAGCATAATTGGTAATTAAGTAATTATTTTTAAGTAATGAAAGAAATATGAATCGGAATATGCTGAAACTCCAGGTGTGTAAACAAAATAGTACGAGTCGCATATTTTCGCGAAGAGTTTTCCCCGAAATCGAACAGGGGACCGTCAACAAATTGAAAAAGAACGAAGATCTTTTGGATAACCCTGTCAAAACTAATGTAGCAAAAGCGTTCAAAATGCACATTATGATTAATTGGCTTATTGTAATGTACTGTGTTAATTTTTACAAGGATAGCATGTATACTCGTAGAGAAATTAAGGTTTTTATAAAAACAGTCCTAAATTTTTCCAAGTTTTTTGCTTATAATTTGCAGAGTTCTTATTATAAAATAATGTTCTTTTCTGAAAATAAGACAAACATCATTGTACACAATATCCTGTCATCAGAATTTAAAAATAATAAAAATTGTATGAAAAATGAGTATGTTTAGTAAATAATTTTTCATTGCGCATGCGTCAACGATATCAAAATGTCATTTGCATATTGTGTTAGCTAAATGTATAGAGCAACTTCTGTAAAAGTTTAAAAAACATAGCTTGAAAATTCTGAAAATGGGAGCCTATAGAATCAACTCAAAATCCTTTATTCCCTAAATGAAGCAAAAAGATGAGGGGCTGTATCCATATTCCATTGTTTAGTGCCTACACAGTATTCCACGTACAACTATATTTAGATAAAACCCCTGATTTTTTTGCTTCCTTTAGGAATAACGGATTTTGAGTTGATTCTATAGGCTCCCATTTTCAGAATTTTCAAGCTATGTTTTTGAAACTTTTACAGAAGTTGCTCTATACATTTAGCTAACACAATATGCAAATGACATTTTGATATCGTTGACGCATGCGCAATGAAAAATTATTTACTAAACATACTCATTTTTCATACAATTTTTATTATTTTTAAATTCTGATGACAGGGTATTGTGTACAATGATGTTTGTCATATTTTCAGAAAAGAACATTATTTTATAATAAGAACTCTGCAAATTATAAGCAAAAAACTTTGAAAAATTTAGGACTGTTTTTATAAAAACCTTAATTTCTCTACGAGTATACATGCTATCCTTGTAAAAATTAATACAGTACATTACAATAAGCCAATTAATCATAATGTGCAGTTTGAACGCTTTTGCTACACTAGCGGCCTTCGCCCGCTACGCTGGTCGGTTTATCTAAAGAAATCTTGAAGAAGTAGTTAGATAAGGTTCAGACATACATTAAAAAAAAAAAAAAAGCAAGTCGATCATTCAAAAAACGTTGGGAAATATCAAATATTTACTGTAATTTTTTAAGAAAAACAAAGTTTCGAAAAAAAAAATTAAATCGGAAAAAAAAATTACACTGACATATTAATGCAAGGAAATTTTCCCAGAGAGAAAATTCGCCTTGAATACAATATTTCAAATTCTTTTAATTGCTTATAGGCGTTAATGCCAACATAGTGAAAAAAAATTCCATGCTGGGAATCGAACCCGGGCCATCAGTATGGCGCACTGACGTTCTACCGACTAAACCACATGGAACGACAGCCAGCTTGAAACTTTCTCATACTTAAGTAGACTGGCGAAAACATAATGATAGCGCGTTTTAAAATCGCAGTGACATCTATTGGATTTTATATGTACTAAAAAACGTTATGTACTAAAAAACGTGAGCAGCGCACCTAATAGTTTCTTTTGTTACTTTTTTGTCTGTTGTCCGATTTTGATGAAACAAAGCCTATACACTGCCCGGGAGTGTGCATTCTTCATTAGTGAAAACCGCATAAAAATCCATTCAGTAGTTACGAAGATAACCTCGAACAAACAGACAGACAGACAGACAGACAAAAAATTCAAAAAAATTTTTTTTGTGTTTCATTGGTTTTCTTTTATCGCCCTGACTCCATTTTTGTCAATTATCTTCAATGTACAGACACACCGGGTCCTACTGTTTTATTATATGTATAGATTAGTTTTGACAGGGTTATCCAAAAGATCTTCGTTCTTTTTCAATTTGTTGACGGTCCCCTGTTCGATTTCGGGGAAAACTCTTCGCGAAAATATGTGACGCGTACTATTTTGTTTACACACCTGGAGTTTCAGCACATTCTGATTCATATTTCTTTCATTACTTAAAAATAATTACTTAATTACCAATTATGCTTAACTTTTGGACACCAGTGTAAGTTAGCAAACAAATCAAACTATAACAACAATAATTTAACTTAAAATTACAAGTTAAACTGTGAGAACTAAAATATGGCAGTGTGTCTGCAAGACCATCAGTTAAGGATTAAGAATTAAAACAAGTCCATTTCATGAAACAAGAATATTGGTTTTTAAAAATAGATAGGTAGACACCTACATTCTACATATAAATTTAAAAAAAAGAAATATGAAAAAGTAGTTAATTTATATTCTAACGTCCGCATAACTTCTTGTTCCAAGCTGTGCAGATTTGAGGGATTGTATTGTAATTTTATTTCTGTTTAAAGATAAAACTTGATGTTAGTTTTAAGTCAGTCCTTTCATATTATATATTAATAACTGAAACCATTTCGACAAAAACTGCCAAAATACCTGAAAAAAATAACCTCAATTTTTTTTCTCAAGGTTTTTCAAAAACATCCTTTTTTTTACAGAGAAAAGTTTTACTAGTAAAAAATTCAAAAATATTTTGCAAAATAAAATGGGTGTCATATCTAAATGTATACATATTTTTTAATTCATACATGAAATCCATTTTATGTAGATATTCAACAAATCTTTTCTCAATTTTTTTCAAAAAACACCTGTTATGTTCTGCCAAAAATTTTAACTATTTTAATTATTTGGTAAAGAGTTATGAAGTTTTTTGTGGAACCATACAGAAAGTTAACTCTTTAAATATGTCCATAGAAAATAAAAAAAAAAAAGGTGTCACATGTTCAAATGCCAATAATTTAAAATATTTTATTTCAATTCAATTAAAATTTCGCATGGTAGCACTTTATACATATATGTAATGTACCAAGTTTCGTCAAAATCTGAGATGGTGGGTGACATTTCGTAAAATTGCTGGATGATTTGACATGGAATGACCTATCCGTAAGCCTGTCTTGACAGACATATCAGATAAAAACAAAATTGCACAAACAGGGGAAGCACTTCATTTTTAGGTTTTCCTTGTCATACTCACAGTGAAAAGGTGTCAAAATTGTCAGGGAAATTGCTTCATCTGTCTCTGAATATGAATCTCTGGATAAGAGAATAATCTTAGGAAATTTAAGTTAAGTACTAAGGACAGATTATATATTGGTATGTTTAATAGCAAATGGAAGAAAAGAGGATGAATATCAATACGTAGTTAATCGCCTCATGGTGACTTTTGGTTAGTATTTGCTTAATATACACAAATAATAAATTTAGAACTATTTTGTTAATTTTAAGTTACTTTATGCTGAAATTTTAAAGCATGCATCCTTGAGTAACTGGAAAACAAATTTTTTATAAGCCTGTTCAGCTGAAAACTTATACATCCATAAAAGAAAAAATGTTTTCACTATTAAGTTTTTTTTGTTTTTTTTTATCCTATACTTAAGTTTCATCCTAATGTGCAGTTTCAATTTTGACTGAAAATAAAGATGTGTGCAACAAGTCTTTAGATTGATCAAAAAATCTGATGATTGGTATCACAGCAAAGTAAGTCTGTTCAACAGGCAAATTAAAAATAAATTCAACACCAACATCTTACGGGACTTAATACATAGTCTAATAAAAGAGTCCAAAAATAGTGTTGCAAACCGCACATAATAATTTTACATCATAAAAATCTAGAATAAATTAGGTTGAAAAATGCATATTGTACAGGGTCAAATGGCTCTTAGTATTATAACATGGTGGAAAGAGTTAAACCTGGAAGGTCCTAATGACTGGAATAGTTCCTGGCATGACCTAAAAAACAGCCATGTATTTTCTTCTTTCTAATCCATGACCAGGCCCCCTACTTGCCGAGTAAACTCAGCTGAACAGGTTTGATGCCTGGTATCAAGACATGAGATGTGATGAACCCCTACATCACCTTCCTTCCTATTAGCAATGTCTAACAAGGAAGGTCTCCATGCGGGCATACTCAGAAAAATCTGAAAAAATTACAGAATGTTCTTTTCATATAGTTATATATGTTTATAAAAAAAATTTCGGCGGAACCTCCTTATAACGTCCATAAAAAAATAATAAAAATTTCGTTTATTTGGCGATTTATCTCCGGTTGGCGAAAAAACAAAATTTTGAAAAATACGCTTTTACGCTTCGAATACTTTTTAAAGAAAAAATTTTCTATGTTCAATTTATTTAAATAAGTTTAGTTCAAGCAATTTTAGTTTTGCATTTTTACTTTATTTTAAGTGTAATTTTGTCATATACGTTTATATGTACTTATAACAAAATGAAATTAACATATTTTATCATTTAAAACACAATTTAAATTGATTAAAATTGTTCCAAATTGAAAAATACACTGTTAAAAATCTGCTGCATTTTGTTGTAACGCACTCCCTTGCTTGTAAAGAAAACGGTTACTTGGCCGTGAAATGGAGCTTTCTCATTGGTTGGAATAGAGATATTGTATACAAGCGGTGGAGTGCGTTGCAGCAAAATGCAGCAGATTTTTAACAGTGTTGCACATTTACAACACCGCTAAAAATCTGTACCATTTTCTACAGCGTCACTCCACCGCTTTTATAGAAAACGATCAACTCACCGTACTATAGAGCATTCTCATTGGTCAGAAGAGAGATATTCTATAAAAGTAGTGGAGTGCAGTAAATGCTGCAGATTTTTAACAGTGAAGTCAAAATCAATTTTCAGATTCGCTAAAATCGTCTGCTTTTGGCGAGGAAATGCACTGCTCGCCAAATCCCACGTCGCTTTCAGCTTTTACGCCAATTATTCCAAACTATTTTATTTTTTTACATATCTAATAATGTAATTCCGCCGCTAATTTTAACTGATCCTTTATTACCTACATGAGTAGTTTAATTCGTATTTTTTTCAAAAAATTCTGAGTATGCCCCCAATGGAGACCTTCCTTGTAAGCTTAAGTTGCAAACTTTGTTACGCCCTATTAAAGATTTATATCTTGTTACTTGGCATCAGTACATTGCTACTCAAGTTAATCTCTTAATTTAGAGCCTGGTTCAGGTGATAAGACCATCAAGGTTGATATAAAGTATCACATTTCTTTGAATTCTGAGAGTTTATTATTAAGCAAGAAGCAAAAGAGGGGGAAAAAATACCACACTTTAAAACTTCACATCCAAACAATCAAAAGATGAAATTAAACTATTTTACCTTCCACAAAGGAGAAAATAGAGAGGGAACTGAACATAAAATAAATTTAAAAAATAATCACATTTCCTAAAAGAGAAAAGCCTGAAAACATATCTCACTATATTAGCAAGCAATTAAAAATATCCATTTTGTACATCAATTTAAAAAAGAAAAATGTAAGCATCTTTAGCATATTAAATCAATCTGGATTTATTGCATTATTACTTCCTATTAAAATAAGGGAGGAGCCAGAAAATGTTAACACTTACAAAAACTTACTTATTAAAGCATGAAAGGATATCCAGAAATTTAGGAAAATTTTAAAACAATCTATAAAAAAACTTTCTTTGTGGTACTGTTTATGTATCTCTTGAAGACTAAGATTTTTGGTAGAAATGAAAAAAGTTTAGCTGATTTCTCCTTAAATCAGTAGGATCATATTTGATTGAAAAAAAAAAAAAAAAAAAAATTAAAAATACCTGATGCCAGGTTATGCCAAGGGAAAATCCACAAAATTCTGCAAGTGCAAGCTCGACTTTAAATTGCACAAAAAGGGGATTTTTTTTACTTTAGAATTGCCTATACAATTATGTCGGTCAGGTCTTAAGAGAACTTATCTGGCAGGGAAGATACAGTGGAATCCCATATTATCCCATGTGGGGAGTAAAGGAAAAAATTACTGGCAAAACGCACTGGCAAATTACCGCAAAAAAATTGAACGGGCCAGACAGGCTGGGCCGGGCCGATTAAAAAAGATTTCGGGCCTACCGGTCCGTTCTGAAGATTTGAGCTGGAACAATAAAATATAAGCTATTTTCAATGGTTTTAATGAGAATAAGTATAAATGTGCGTCACGAGCCATACTATTTTGACAGCATCAATATAAAAATGTACAGTGTAGAGATCAGCGTGTGCAACTCGTTTTAATATTTTTTTAGCTGACTCATGCCGGTCAGAGATCAAGCTTTCATTTTTCAACATATAGACTGGCCGGACCGGAACTAGACTTAATTGTTCTCAAGGTCTGTAGGGCAGAAAACATGATTTGTAAAATTATTAACAGCGATAAAGAACTTATGATAGCTTTATCTTCGGACATATACTTCTTGATGGTTTTTAAATTAATTTCTCAATAATGCGAAAGTTTGACACATTTTCTGTTTAATTTTAAACTGTAAAAGTATAAAAGTGATAAGCTTAACTATTGAAGGGATTTGGAATCCAATACCATTTTTTATTTTTGGTTAATAAAATACTTTTATGACCTTGTTGAGATGTAATAGTTTCTCAAATGATTACAGGTTTTTCTCCCTTCCCATGCTATTGCTTCCAGAAATTCTATTCAAATTGCTAATTATGACAGTATTTTATTTGCTTGTAGTATTCTTAAATTGCTTTTATCATAAAATGGATAACGCCACTCGATTATATAGTTTTTGAATAAAAATACCTGCTAATCTTATGCATTTCTGAGAAAAAAAAATGAATTTAGAAATGTATCAAAAAGGAGCTTCTTTGAATTTAAGAATGAATTTGGATTTAAAACCTTTAATAAAATGATATAGAAATATTTTTATAAATCTTTTATCAAACATTTTCAATAGTAACAATGTTTTTAGCTTTCTTTCTTTTATTCTAAGCCATATTAAATTTTTAATGAATCTTGAAAGCCTAAGAGTATAAGTAATCAATGTTGTTAATGTGTATTTCCTGTAAAATATACTGTAAAATCATTCCATAGATATGTATGCAGTATTCTTTAAAGAAATACTAATTATATGATAAAAATTTGATTTTTTTTAGAAATCGTAGAAATTGTAACGGGCCAAAACGGGCCGAGCCTGTTTTCACCGATTTCTGTACGGGCCGGGCCTAAAATAAAAAAATTTAAACGGGCTGGGCCCGGGCCGAACTTTTGAGCTTTACAACGGGCCGAGCCGAAATAAATTTCCTATGGGCCAGGCCGGGGCCTGGAAATTCCGGCCCGTGCAGACCTCTAGTGTGTGCATTTTTGTCATAAGTTACAAACTAAAGAATATTTTTTAAAAATATTTTTCTGAATATTTTGAAGCTTTAATATAATTTTTTAAAATACTCAGTTATCTTTAAAATAGTTAACTTACAGAGAAAGAATATCTACATGCTGAAAATATATATATATATTGTTGAAATTTCCAAATTTGAAAGAATAAGAAAGGTAAGTATTTACCTTCCCCTCCCCTTGGATAACATGGGATTCCATTTGGTTTTTCTACCAGATAAATCCCCTTAAAAGCTTAAAGTATTTAAGCATAGGCTTTTTTTAAATAACCCCATTTTTGTATTCTGGCTCCTGCGAATAAAGTGCAGATAAAATGAATAAAAAAAGCAAAAGCCTTCAGATTTTTTTTTTTTTTTTTTTTTTTTTTTTTTTTTTTTTTTAATGATGAGAGATACCTTTAATACAATGAAAATATTCTAAATGTAGGTATTTTTGTTTATAACTTCACTCGAGCCCTGTTGATTAAAATATTAAAATTCACAAAAGCAAAAATTTCTGAAGGTTTAAGTATTTCTTAATTTTAATGAAAAGTACAATTAGTACCAAGAAAGTATTAGTTACTTATCCATTTATCAATTATTTGTTTGCCACTGGTTGTTTAATTATAATCTAATCTTCTGTAATTTTTAAAAGGAAATCTAATTAGTGCAATTGTAGAGTTGAAGTATCTAAAAAAGGGTCACCCATGTGTACCTCTACTTTAGGTATAATTTATCTACTTTATTAAGTGCATCTACTACCAATTTCTAAAAGAAAATACATGGCACACAAAATAATTTTTTTTTATTATAAGTATGACAGGAATCTATTGGATTTTTTTCTTTATAAGCATGAAAATAGGTGAACTTTGCATGTCTTATATTTCAAAATGATAATTATAAAGGGCAATATTATTCATCTTTAAAAATAAGAGTTCTTTTCCATGCTTCAAGTAAATCATTGAATCCACACAAGTTTTGCCTCTCAATTTATACAGTTTATTTAATAAGCTTGTATACTTTGGATACTTATTTCTAAGGAAACAGTATGTTCAGTTTTAAAATGTTTATAAATAAGGTTATCCTTTAAACCACATATAAAAAGTTCTCATTGGCTTTTGACAAACATTAGTAATTTGGCAAATAAACAGCAGCCAAATGAAAAAAAAAAAAAAAAAAAAAAAAAAAAAAAAAAATTATATATATATATATATATATATATATATATATATATATGAAAGGATAAAACCTAAAGCCTTTTTAAAATTTAAACTTAAAATTAAAAAACTTAAAGTTCCCAATTAATATTTTTAACTTTAATCTAAAATTTAAAGGCCCCTTCTTTTAACCTTAATTCTAATACTTAAAGATATTTTGCCCCTGTTAACGTTCTTTCACAACCTAACATTTATTACTTTCAGAGATCATTTTTGGATGTTCTTTAAGATTAAAAAAGCTGACGTAAACACAATTCTTAATTTGTAGAATCGGCATTCAACCCTGGAAAACCGCGCCTAACAACGTCCTACTGCCCAGATATTTCTTAACCAATTAAAATTAGGGTAACACCCATTATTTAGTATCGTGACCTGGTAGAAATAATGCGAATTAACATCCTTTAAATAGCGGGAACGCCTAAAATAAGTGGCTTTTTGACCCTAACACTTGCCTAATAAAATGCCGCCCAAGGAAACGAACTTTTAAACAGAAAGAGTCAAGTTGCAGGAACCTGGTTTCTCCCAAGAGATCTAAAAAAGGATTAATAAACCAGGCCCCAAGTGAAAATGTTGTGTCGTTATTTCTCTCTCCATCACACCTCATGATTCAACAAAAATAACGGCTTATCGATGGTAGAACAACACAATCATTCCCCGGGCATTCGGACGATTGATTCGGCGCGATCGCCAAAGTTCTCTCCCCGGCACTTCCACGCTGGACGCGACGGATCTCTGAGCCTTATCACCTGAAGCCACGCATCTCTCCACGACTACATCCCTCTCCTCGATTGATGACGGTCCCACGAACATATGCCAAGACTCGGGTTCCTTACATATATATATATATTAGCATAGATTTGACGTGAAATACTGAAAAACCTATCTCTAACATTTTATTGTATCTTTTTTTTTTTCCCCCCCAATGCATTCAAAAATTACTATATGCTACAGAAACTATTAAAAATAAATATCTTCTAAGTGTCTGCAAAATATGTACATATTTCAAACATTTTTTAGTAGTAAATTGTTAAGAAATTTTGACTAGCAACAATAGAAAAAATTGATGATTAACCAATGATATTTTGAATACAACTAATAAGCAGTACCGTAAATGGCAAATCCAGGATCACATATCAGCAAAACTTTTCTCGATTTTGCAATTGATGAGAGTAATTTTGTTTCTGATTTGCCAGGACATAATGATAAATTGACAACAGAAAAATATTTATCATATGATCCTTTTTGTATCTTTGGCTGTTTGTTTCTAAACTGAATTTGGTGCAGATTCAGTATCTATAAATAACGCAAATGGCATGTTGAGATTAAAAATGAAAAACGACAATCATACAGTAACGTGGATAAGAATCAACTGTAAACCCCCCCCCCCCCCCCCCACACACACACACACACAAAAAAAAAAAAAAAGGAAAAAAAAGTAGAAACTAAGCACTTATGATTTAGCAAGCCTGATTGTTCATTTACTAGCCAAATGAAGCATTGTCACATTTTGGTACAATGGCAAGTGGCAGCAAGAACACTGCACATGTATATTTTAAAAGTAAGACTTTCCTTTTTAGAGCTTTTTAATTTTCTCCATTGAATAATGTAATTTTAAATATATAATCACTTTCATGCATAAATGCAAATTATTTTCAGACTTCACCAGTTCAAATACTTAAATTTTTTTTAGGGATTGAACAATAGATTACCTTTAGCTTGCTATAATTCTGCAACTCATGATTGATAAACTAGTTAAAATGCAAATTATGACACTGATCTGTAAAAACCTTTTTCTTTAAAATTCTTTTATATGAAATGGTTTATGATGAAAATTGTTTCTTAGTTTTCAATACAGTAGGAGTGCTAATTATCCAGACTAGTCACGAGCAAGTTCGATCTGGTTAATGAAAAATCCAAATAATTGGATAATTTTAAAAAACTTATGGCAGCGTTTTTTAGGTAACTTCCGTTTACACTGTTTTCAAGCTTTAGACTGGCAAGTAGAAGTGCACATTAACACATTACAAATGGCAGGTGTTTAAAGTTTTTTTTTTTTTTTTTTCCCCCCCCCATTCTTTCATTTGTTGACAATTTTATTATTTCAGGATTAGAAAATGGTTATTTAATTGTTAACTTTTGTGGCATCCAGACAAATTTATCCAACTGCACTTAAAGAAGTTTCATTTCAAAAACTTTGGAGAAGACAGGGAAAAATTTAGTCCCTAATAGATATGGTTAATTGGATAATATGATTAATCTGTGTCTGGATAATCATCACTCTACTGTATTTTAATATTTAAATACATGTCAATTTTATGCATTTAAGTTTGAAATTTTTATGAATTTATCAAAAAGCAGAGTTTGGATTTGAGAAAACAGATTTGACAGATTGAAAAATTTCAGCAATTTCTAAAGCAAACAGTTATTTACATTTTATTTCAATTGTTTCCATATATAAATATTTTGACTTAAAAAACAAAATAGAAATCTTATTTAAATTTGAAAAAACATTTAAAAAAGTATAGCAATAAATACTTCACAACAAATATGAATATAAAGGCAAGAATAAAGCTTTATACATTTCACCAAAACATAATGAGAATGAAGAAGATTAAAAAATATAAATGCACTGACAAAAAGCTTTGAACACATGCATCCTATTTATATAAGCAAGCAAAAATATTTTAAGTTAATACTGAAAGCAGAAAACACTTAAAACAATTCAACAGATAAAAACATTTATTTGCTTTTAGTTTTTCCAACAACTTTTCTATTTCTACATAAACAATTCAACATTTATTGCAAACAGTTACATATACATTCATTTACTAAACTCAAAATAAATACTGTGTGAATTTACTACAATTTTAATCACCAGTGACATAAATAGTAACATACCAGTATAAAGTTCACCGATTTCATTTTGTGAAATTTAGTCTAATGTTTCGCTTTAATGCACAAAGGAATATTAGTCTGAAGTATCAATTCAGAATGCAAGGATCTTCGCAAAATATCTTATACGTACTGCATGACAACAGAATTATAATTCTATATATATATTTATTACATGTGGAATGTTACAGGTCGTAAAATAAAGTTCTGTATTTTTTAATAACACACATTTGCTATTTTATAATAGCCATATAAAACTGAATGTCCATCTTTCATCAATTACGTAAGATAACTTCATAAGCTTGGTGAACAGAAGGACAAACATCCATTGCACGAGATTTCAAAGACAGCTAAAAAATACAAAATTAAAGTTTAACTTATTTCATATAAAACAATTAGAAAGACAAAGCATTCACATCACAATAAAGAAAACCATTATTAATTCAATGAGGAGTTTCCCTCCTCCTCTTCTAAAATAACAGTTCAACAATTTATGTTTAAAAAATGTAAAAAAATATGCAAATAATTTGCATACAGCTTTCAATGTCTCAACAGTTCATATGTATAGCCATTTGCAGTCTAGATTATATCCACTACATGCTATTAGATCAGTATTAAATATATACTTGATTTAATTAAGCTTCACTCTGAATATCTGAAAAAGTCCATTTTAAGTATTAACTGAAATCCTTGCATGAACCTGCCAAAAACTGCATAAAAATTGAATACTTGAATAATTAATGGCTTTTCTAATCATTCATTAAATTTAATAAAAAAAAATATATACTTATTTTTTTCAATCCACAATTTTATGTTTCAAAAATCAGACTAAATTGAGGTTTGGATTAAACCAACACTTATAAACAAAGAATGTAATTTCAAGGTTCTATGATGATCAGTTTTAAATGAGAGTACACAATACCAAAAAATCAATTTTTAGAAAAATGACTTCAAAGCTGGCTTAAAACATTACAGCAAATGCTTTTATGCAAGATATTTTTAGCCTTAATTCTTTCTGCAGTTAATTTGCAAGTTTTGAAGGTATACATTTCGAAATTTTCTGCAAAAATTTTAACTGTCAATTATGATCTGCCCCCCCCCCCCCCCTAAAGAAAATTTACAAGTCTAACTTTCTTATGAAATATTTTACAGAATTCAACCATACAATATTAAAATTCAGAAAAAATAAATATAAAAAAATAAAAAATAATGTTACTTACAGTAAATGTGGTTACACCAGGCTGAATCTTCATTTCTGCTAATACCCAGATTCCATTTGTTAATTTTAAAGATTGGTATAACATATCCTGTCCATCAACATTTCTTTTGGCAATGGTAAATATGTGGTTATTTTGCAGCTTTTGAGATACTTGATCTAAAACAAATTTAAATATTTTAAACTAATACTATACTAACTAAACCAATACTAAACTAATAGTAAACCAATAAGTGTAATTGTTCTGCAAATAATTATTTAAAAAAACAATTACTGTTTATTTCACTTTTTTAAAAGGGAGGAGGGGAAGTTTATAAAATTAAAATATTTACAATATATTTGCACACTTAAAATTTATTAAAATCATATTTGAAGAAATTTCTTGAAAATTTTAGCTTTAGAAGTCTGTCATACTGTCACTTAAAGAGGGAATTAAAAAGTAATAAAGAAAAATCCACAACAAATAGTGAAATTTATTCAATTTTATTAAAAAATAGCACTACATGAAGCAGAAATAAAACTATGTTTAAAAATTAATGAAAACTAAATGATATAAATCAACATTATTTTTCAATATATTTTTTACTTTCTTCTATCTTTACAAGGAAAATAGCATTGGATTCATGGAAATTTTCAAATTTCGGTTTGACAGATTTACATGTTTTAGAGATCGGAAAATCCAAAAACATGTTTACAAAAGGTTTTTTTTGCAAGTTTGTCACACAAATTTTGTGGGTGCTCTATCTCAAGAACTAATGGAATTCAATAAAACTTCATATTCAGTTAGTCTCCAATTACTTTTTGATATAAATGGTACGTTAGGTGCCATATGTAGGTGCTGATTGCTTTTTGATGTAAATTGTTTAACAGATGGCACACTGCTATGCTGCTTTTTTCATGATTTTTGAAATAGCTATATCTCAAGAACTAATGGACAGATTGTTATAAAATTTCAGATTCTGTCAGTGCTTCATATAATAAGGTGGTCATTACTTTTTAGTAAAAAATCACAAGGTGGCATTGCTATGCAGCATTATTTATAATTATCACTTATCACACTATTCATGAATCATGATTATCACTATCTCAAGAGCTAATGCATAAATTCTAATTAAATTCAGATTCAGTTAATTCTGATATAAATTAGTGCTGTTTAGTTTTTGGGAGTAAAACACTCAACTATTGGCACTTCTATTCAGATTTTTGTAATAGTTCTATCTCAAAAACTAATGCACAAAATTTCATCAAATTTCAGATTCTATTAGAACTTGACATAAGTTTATTAAATTTTGTTGTAAACACCTAACTGGTAGTGCTATTATACTTAATTTCTAGGCAGTATTAACATATGATATAGAAGAAAGTTTTGGGACAGACACATCTGACTAGTTTTTTCTTGGAAAGTGGAAGATTAAATGCTAATCATGCCTTTTTTTAATTAAACATATAAGATACATTTAGATTTTTTTTCATTATTTAATTAAGCGTACTTCAAATATCAAACTTATCCAAACAATTCAATTTGTCTGCTGTGTGTATTATGCCTCTAATTTAGGGGTGCACAACTTTTTCAAGAGACGGGCCACTTACAAATATGTCTGGGTCATCGAGGGCCACAGCAATAACACGGAAATATTTCGATGGTTATCTGTGACCTATATAATCTAATAAATATGATTTCAGAGGAGAGTGGGGAAGTTATTCCGTTAAGTTCATTAACCCAACCAAAAAATCCGATTCAATCTGTAAGGCTATATTAGCAGTTTTTATATTTGTATATATAACAGATACAGCAAGAAATATTTTCTAGATGCAATGATATTCCTCGGTTTTATTCAGGAGAGTAAATTTTGTTTTATTAAAATTGCTAAAAAAAACATAAGTGGTTGGTGCTGAAAAAAATGTGAACTTTACCAATGAAGGAAAAGGAAGCAGCTGATCAACAAGATTCGTCTATGCCTGATCAACGAAATTTACAATATTTCGACGCTTGATCGACCAAAGTTGCACTTTTTACAAAATCGATCAATATAGTTCCTAACTTTTACGAAACTCATCGACAATACTCACGAATTTTACAAAGCCGATCGATGAAAATCGTGATTTTTACAAACCTGATCGATGAAATTGTTTGCAAATTTTCCTCACATGCTCGATAAAATTTGCAATTTTCTCGCTCTTGATCGACGTAATTCGAGATTTTTTTCTTGCCTGATCAACAAAATTCACGATTTTTACAAAGTCAATCGACGAAATAAACGAAGTTTAGAAATCTGATTGAGAAAATTCATGATTTATAATTGCATGATCGACGAAATTCGCGATTTTTTCGAGCTTGATTGACGAAATTGACGATTTTTTGAGTCTGATCGAAAAAATTCGCAATTTTTCTGACTGATGGACGAAACTCGTGATTTTTCCGACATTGATGGACATAATTCACCCATTTTCTGAATCCGATCGAAAAAATTTGCGATTTTTACGTAGCTAATTGAGAAAAATCATGATTTTTATGACAAATATCGAGAAAATTTATGATTTTTCCGCCCCCGATCAACAAAATTTGCGATTTTTACGAAGCCGATCGCCAAAATCTGCAATTTTTCTATAACTGATCGACGAAATTCGCGATTCTTCCTCGCAAGACCGATAAAATTTGCATTCCTCCAGGACCAGATTAATGAAATGCATGATTTTTCTGTACCTTATCAACAAAATTCGCTATTTTTACGAGCCTTATCGACTAAATTTACGATTATTATAAATCCGATTGACAAAATTCGAGAATTTTACGAAAGTCATCGATGAAATTCTCAATTTCTACAAAGTCGATTGGGGAAATTCGTGATTTTATTTGAGCCTGATTGACAAAATTCTTGATATTCCTCTGTCTGACCAACGAAATTTGCAATTTTTTGTGACCCCGTTGACTAAAAATCGGAATTTTTCCGTGTCCAATCGTCGACATTTATGTTTTTTCGGCTGTAATTGACAAAATAAGTATTTTTCCGCTCCCAAACAACTAAATTCGAAACCTTGAACTAATTTTGACGAATTCTGCCGTTTTTTACGCAAAAAGATGGAAGTCATGAATTTTTTCTCTTGATAAATCAAAACTCACGATTGTTTCGCAGCCGATGTAGAAATTTTTAATTTTTCTTTACATCATCGCAAAATTCACATTTTTTTCTATGCCTTATCAACTAAATTTGCAATGTTTTCGTCCCCGATCAAGAAAATTGATGATTTTTTTTCGAGCCGGTTCAACGAAATTTGCGTATTTCTCACGCGATAATCCGAGAAAAGAAAACATGAGATTTTTCCGCAGCCGATAAATTTAATGCAGATTAATACCTATGCTGACAATTTTTTCTTACTCGATCAATGGAATGTGAGACTTTTCGCGTCCGATCCGCGATCAGGAAAATTCACGATTTTTCAGTGCCTGATCAACAAAACTTGCGATTTTTTTTCGTGCCTGACGACGAAATATGCTATTTTTTCTGAGCCTTATGGACAAAATCAGCAATTTTTCCGAGCCTCACCAAAGAAATTCGCTATTTTTCTACAATTGATCACTTGAGATTGTTGAGTGACTGATGAAATTTTATATTTTACCGCGGCAATTTAACAAAATTTAGGATTTTTTTCTGTGACCTATGCACAAAAATTGCAATTTTTTTCCAGTTGTAAATTGACGAAGTTCGCGGGCCACACGTTAACCCAATCCAATTGGGTTAACGTGTGGCCAATTTTGTCACCCAAAATTGGCCAATTTTGGCCCGCGGGCCACAGGTTGTGCATCCCTACTCTAATTTATCTTAAACATAAATCACTAAGATCTTTTTTACCTTAACTATAAACTTATCTAAAATGTGGCCCTGAAATTAATATCCATCACTTGACTATTGATTAAATTATTCATATACAGTAGAATTCATTACCTTAATTTTACCGCATAGAAAGATTTTTTATAAATGTTAAATACATGTAATCTATTATAAAGGCCAAACCTATCTGTGTGTAACACATGCATCATTTTGCGAATAGCAAAACTTTGAAATGAAATTTCAGTTTTGGAATTTTTGCTACTGCAAAATTTTAAACATTGCTAATTTACAATTTTTACACCATCATATATGGAGATAAAAATGTACTTTTAAATGCAATTTTTTAAAAAAACAATATTTTTGCAATTTTTTTTATACCATTTTTGTAATTTTGCAACATAAATGCCTTACTACTGTTAAAAGAAAGCAGATTGCTGTATCTTTATGATGCTTTTCTTTATAAAAGTGAAAAAATTTTAAATTAAAATACCAGCTGTGTCAAAAATATTGTTTTGTTATAAAACCCAGAGAATTTTGGTTTTATTTAGTTTTTAGTTATCAATTAAATGATTTATAGTTTATTGCAAATTTACACACAATACAAGATGCAACACTTTCTCTTTACAAAATATATTTTTAAAGAATAGTTGACGTATTTTCTCCTTTATGATTTTAAAATGATCAAACTAAAATACCAATTTAAAAAAACTAATGCAGATACGAGAGTTTCATATGTAAATTTTGAGATCGTGAAAATTATTCCGGTTTTGATTTCACATGGAAAATTTCTGATTGAGAGTCAAAGTGGAATAAATTTTGCTCTTTTTATTTTGGAATACCAAGCATAAGAGCCTTAATTGATATTTGTATCATAAAAATTAATCTTCATTATATTTTACTGCCTATATATGCAATTTAAATCTAATTTTAATAATTTTTACAACAGTTTTATAAAAATATTTTTTAAACTTTAGGTTTAATATTTTTTAAGAGTTAGACTTACCAATATAAGCAGTATTTTATTTAACTAATTTTGGAGGTTTATTTAACAGTTTAGTCTTCAATACTTTCATCAAAATTCTACCTTGTCTAGAATTGTTGTATTGAAAAGTCTACCTTGTTTACTTAAATTATGATTATATTGAAAGATTTTTTATACTAAAAATACTAGTATTGTTACTTTTGCTGTAAAGGTAATTTTTTCCTCAGCATTTTTACTTATAACAAACTGATTTGAAGCAATAACACTTTCACTGAAAACTGAAAAATTTAACAAATTCATTTATTTAACTTTATATAAGTGTATTTTTTGTTTTTCTTCTTCATAAAATCAAATTAAAAATATCAACAGTTTTATGATTCAATACATTGAAATAGCAGTATTACTTAGTATAAATAACAATAATATAAGTTTTAAATAACTATCATGATCTCACTAAACAAAATTAATAAAGTAATAACATTGGCAATAAGATCATTACTAGTAATATTTATTTTATTTAACTTTTTCATCCAGCACTTCTTCAAAAGTAACTTCAGATAAATATTTTCTGTGACTAAAAATTCACAATACAATTTCATTTGTTTCTCACTTTTTATTTTTACCTGAAAAACATTTGAAATGTTTTACATCACTTTCACAGAAACTTGTGAAAATAATGCAAATTTTCCTTCCAATTCAATTTTGTTAAGAGCTAATTTGGACATTAATATTTTTACTTTTCAAGATCTTCATTACATTAAGTAAAATCTAGGCATAATTCTGAATACTATCAACACATTTTAATACTGAAACAAGAAAAAAAAGCGTCACAGATTATGAAGCCCTTTCCAACACATTCAGAAAAATGCAACAAAACTGCACCATTTAAAAAATAATATTTCGTATTATTTCACTATATGGAAATGCATAACACTTCAAAAGTGAATTTCAGCTGTTCCCATCCACAAGAGGGAAAATTATTTGAATTTTTTAGCAGCCCTGTATGTAATAGAGATATGTATCTATTAACAACATGCATTCCAAAATTAAGTTCACTTAAGACATAGATATACTTCAGTTGAAAATTTCCCTTTAAAAATTTCCTCTAATAAGAGGAATGGTACATGAATACTTTTGTGCAGCCCTGTATATAAAAGGTATCAAATTTATGTGTAACGAGTAATATACAAAAAACTAAATTTAAAAGTGCATCTAAATTTTAAAACATTCTCTAGCAATTATGCAACGACAGTACTGTAACAGATTTTTTTTGTGTGTCCCTGTAAATGAATAAAAAGTGCTAGAAATGCTCGCTTAACATGATTGTAATAGAATTCAGCAATTTATACCAGTTTCAATACATTTGAAATAACGTAACGTCACTAAAATACTCTGCAAACGATTTTTCTATATATACCTTAATGTAAACTAATACTTTTGAGTGTCCCTGTAAATGAACCATTAATTGTACATACTTCATATGCAATACCAAACATGCTTTGATGATCCTAAACAAGCTTTATCAATCACATGAAAATCCGAATATATTTACAGGAGTTAGTGCACAGACAGACTAACATACAAACTAAAATGCATAAGCACTTTTTAATTTTGTCAGAAAATTGTTAGAATTATATCTTAATCTTTTTTTTAATAATTTACTCTTTTAAAAGATATTTTAATGCAAGTTTTTCTTTCATTTTACTATATAGAAGAAAAACCGCTGCAAACAAACTGAATCAGCATAAAAAGTTAAACATATGAACATTACATCCATTACCTGTACTTAACACAATGTTGTCTATCGTGTACTGAATTTCATTCTGAGCAGGAATATCCTTCCATGTTGCTAAAAATATTCTTTTGTCCATCATTCCGTCTTCAGTGCAATATACGTGAAGTGGTACTAAGGTGGAGAAATACATAACATCGACGTTATTTTTAACAGCTATCTGAAAAAGACCAAATTATATGAGTATTTTGAGACAAAATTGCAGTTTTGTTGCTTTAATTTTTAATTGCAAAATTTGACTTTCAGAGTAATCACAGTTCACATTAATGTTTTGTTAGTATCCAATAAATCACAAATTACAGACAAGCATTACAAAACATAACTGAATTTAAACTATCTTAAGGAGAATGGAAAAATTATTTACATATGAAATAAGAGCAAGTATAATATTCAAAATATAACAGTAAATAATCCCAATGCTTATAAAATTTAAGATAGCACAGTTTATAAAAATCGGAAGATTGCAGCTATAAAAATCTAAATATTGCAGCTAATCTACAGATTTATTGCAATGATCTTTAATAGAATGTCTCTTCAATGAAACATACTAAAAGTAAAATTTATGCTTGTGTAGATTAGCATTTCATAATGTATATATCACAAAATATCAATCTTCTAAGCAGCTGTACTGCAATTTTTCAGTTCTAAGAAACATACATTTTAAATAATAAAAATTATGCTTAAAAAATTTGTTTAATGATTATGTTTTAAAAAATATTGGATGAAATGATACAGAACATATAACACAAAACATAACCTTAGTTTTATGAGAATTTCAAATAAAATGCAGGAAAGGTCAAGAGCTTTGAAACATGCATCATCACAAACAATCTATGTATAAATCATGTTGGACATTAATATCCAAAATGCAAAGCAGATCACAAATTTAAGGATGTTTGATACTTGTGATCTCACTTTTCACATTCAAACATTCTAAATATTGGGCGAATACAAAAGTTCATGCGAAGGTGAAATAGATGGCATTAGAAATGGCGTAAAGTGTTGTCATTACTATTGCCATCTACGTAAGACAGATCACTGAAAAGGTGACATGTGCAGCTTTCATTTGAAACAAAATAATTTGTGCAGATACAAACTGCTTTGAGAAAGTTTACTATCAAAATGAATGTTGATAAGATGCATTAATGGCATGTTATGCTTTATGAGTTTGGGAAGGGAATAACGTTGCAGCAGCCGTAAAAATCATTCAAAAAGGTTTATCAAGATCAAGCACTAGCTAAATGAACTGTGGAAAAATGATTTATGAAATTTCCCCACAAAGAGTAACCTTGAAGACAAGCCACGCCAGGTCAACCTTCATACATTGATGACGATGTTGTACATACTTTAGTTCAGAATACTCAATCAACAGAGGAAGTTGCTACAGCACTTAACACTGACCGATCAATCACTTTTCAACATTTAAAAAAACATGGTATTCGATTTGAAGCTCGATATGTGGGTGCCCAATTTGCTGACCAAAACGAGCCATTTTGGAGCAGTTTCACAATTTATTTTGAGTTTCTCTCCGCTGGCCAAACAATTGATTCGGACAAGTACCGACACCAATTAACCAAACTGAATCAAGAAATCAAACAGAAATGTCCGATTTTGTTAAATCGCAAGGGCATAAAGTCTTTCATCATGACAATGCCAGACCACACGTTTCAAGATGGAAACTGTTCAGAATGAACAGCCTATGGGAATGAATAAGGAATGAATAAGATGTCCTAACTTATCCATTGATTTCTCCCAATATCATACCATTTGATTATCACTTATTCCGATCATTGCAAAATCATTTAAATGGAAAAAAACTTGACTCTTTGGATGCCTTAAAAAAAAGTAGTGTCTTTGTTCTTTTATTCTAAATCACGCAGTTTTTATGATTGGGGTATTCATATGCTGCCAGAATGTTGGAAACAGATTATAGGAGCATATATCATTGACTGAATAAATAACTTTGCCTAATCACTGACTTACTATCAAATTCCGCATGAACTTTTGCACTCACCCAATATTTTTTTTTTTTTTTTTTTTTCTAAGATGTACGTACTTGTAAATTTGTGAGTGGCTCCATTTTCTGTACAGCCCCCATAGTGTTACATAAAAGACTAACATCAGCAGAGGTATTTGGCAATAATGGGGCTGGAACTTGAAGAGGTTGTGCTGGAGCTAGACCAAAACTAAAAAAGAAAAAGAAAATAAAACTATACAAAAAGATTTTAATTCCGTAAATCAAAAGAAATAGATCAGATTTTAATGTCCTACAAAATAAAACAAAGGAAAAAAAACTTTTTTTTTAAATCACAGAAAAGTATTTACTATGAGAAAAAAAATAGCATTAAAAAGTCACTTAAATTCTTAATATGCAATAACTTTTCTAACAAACAATGGTAAAATAGCATGAATTAAAAATATCTATAATAAAAGAAAGGTTTGCTGTGTCTGTATCCACAATGGATAGTGAAATCTATTGCATGTACATGGCTGAAAATTTGGGTGAGATTAATACAAGGACTCTTCATGCACCTGAGACTCAATTTTAAAATTTCTGATAATTAGCCGAGCTATTAATTAAAAACTACGACACTCAAAAATCATTTATATGAGTCATTAAAAGTGCTGGACAATGTCATCTAAGGTGATTATTTGTAGTTTTTCTTATCCTCGAATGACTAAATTATTTTACACCATCATTACAATTGCATCTTTTATAGAAATGCAAATGACATTTTGTAAAACACTGTGTTAGGCAACATTAAATCAAAATTAGTTTTTTTCGAGACTTTTAGAAGAAATTAGGCTTTTTAGCAATATTTTAATGAAATTTGGGCTTTTTTCATGGTCTTCTGACGAAATCTGCAGATTTTTGGAATTTTTTGACGAAATTTGCCAGGTTTTTTTTTGCAATCTTTTGTCATTTTTAAAAAGAAATTACTGTTTACTCACGACCTTCTAACGAAATTTTAATTTTTTTTCTAGTGATTCTTTGACGAAATTACGTGTCCCATAGGACGCGTAAGAGGCATATTTTTGCATCCCATCTCTGTTTTTTTGCATAATTTATGCACTACAGGGTGACAGCGACATCGCCTGACAAGAAGGGCACAATTTTTTTTTAATGAGCAGCAAGAGGGGCGCTAGTTTTTGGATGAGGGGAAGAGGGGCACTATTTTCTAAACTAAAGGGCAGGAGGGTGGAGTGCCCCCCCCCCCCCCCTCCCATCTCCTGAAACCCTCTGAATAGAAACTGTGCTGTCAAAAATAGATATTTTGAAAGAATGTAGTTTTACATTTTAAAAATTATTATCAATTTGAAAAATCAAACACCAATGTCAATTTTTTAAATAAATTTTTCAAAATATCTTTTTTTTCCTCTGTCTCTTTTTTTTATATGGCATGGCTTCACAAGGAAGATATTTTGGAGGTTTAAGAGTGTTCTTAAATCAAAAAGGGCAATTTTATGACATTAGTTTTATCTTTGTTTAGAAATTCATGAAACTAGCAGGTATTTAGAAACTATGTACTCATTTTTCCTTTTTTTGAAAACAATAGAGTTTTCAAAAAATGGTGTCAAAGTGGACATTTTAAACTGACTTTTCACACAAAAGCAGAAAAAACAGCAACAAAGGGAGAAAAATATCTGTCACATGATCAAAAATTCTTGCCATTTGATAGGTTATCGATAAAAAAACTGAAAATTCAATTAGATTCCAAATTGCTTCCACAGTCCAGTTTTCTAATTTTACATCTTTGCATTTAAAAATGAATTTGCAAATGCATCAAAATAATTTGTGCTTGTTAAGCATAGCAGTTGAAAACAGCTTTAAAAATATGCATGTAAAGCTGCAGATCTCTTCAAAAAAGTTTCAAAAATATTAATGAAAACCCTTTCGAAAATATTCATGACAGCACATCACTTCACACCTTAGACTTCTACAGTAAAAGTGCTTAAAAGTTTGCATTTTGACAATTTTTTCAGAGCATCTCTGAAAACCAGGTTTACATCACCTACTAAAATTTAGAAACATTTGAATGAATAAAAGTATTTTTTATAAAATTTTTATAAAATTTATGAAAATTTCAGCAAAAACAATAAAAGCAGAAGGGTTTTATTACAATTACATGACTGATTTAAGTTGTCGCAACTAAATATATATATATATTTTTATTTATTTTTTTTTTTTAAGAAGAAGGTTTGGATACAGTTATATTTATAATCTATCAAAACATTAGAGAAATCAAATATGATGTTTGTTATGCTAATGGAGCCGAGGGAAAAAAAAAAAAAATTCCCCTTCACAGGATGCATAACAATCTTATTTTGTGAAAATATCAGAGTTCAGACAAGAATTAAATTTTTAACCACTGAAATAGGCCAAATGTAAAAATCTTTGAGCTATTTAATTACTAAATATCAATATTTTCTCTGCATTGTTTCACACAAGTTACGAAAATGTTTTAAATTTCTGAAAATTTCAAAGAATTGGGACGAAAACGACTGTTTTTAGAAAAGGCATTTAAAACATCAGATGACCCCACTTCTCCCTTTTTTATCAGCATGTTTAAAAATATTCACTGACACTGAAAAACAAAATATGCAAAAAAGGAAATAGAAAAATACAGTAAAACTCTGATCATTCGAAAATCGACTTAACTGAAAGACCTTAAAATTCTTCAAAGTTATTTTTAAATGTGAAAAAAATTTATCGTTAACACTATTTTTACCAATGTCAAATGACACTTTTTAACATTTTGATTTATGATTACTATTTTGTTTATAAGTTTTAGATCTAAACAATTCTGAATCATTTTTAATACATTGAAATTTGTTTTAATACTTGTTTAGCTTTAAAAATTAGAAGCAAAGTAAGTAAAAATCAAAACTTTGCAAAGTGGTATTTAACACTGGTAGAAATAGTGTTAAAAAAGCATGTTATTCTTAAAAGAAATAAACAAAGTTAATTTACTTATTTCTTCCATTGTGTAATTTTGAGCACTTTTTTATATAGACATGTACGATACTTCATTATTCCACAAAATGTTGAGATTTCCTTTTGTTTTTTCGATTTTGCATCATTTCAATACTGTTTTTATCATGCCACCTCTTAAATAACATATCTGATGCTGTTGCATCTTCTTGTACTTCATTATATCAAAGTGCCGCATCTGAGATTTTAGTAACTCCATTGTGTGTAATCCTATACCACATCTACCATGTACGTTACCACAACATTTTAATCACAACAATGTTCTATATTGCTAAGATTATGAAATAATAAAAACTTTGAAAAATGAATATGTTCACTTACCTATTTTTGTTAAATTGAATAGCAAATCCATGCATAGCCTGCATAGCTTTATTGTAGAAGGTCATTTCCATAAATATCTGATTATTTCGAACTGTGAATGTGCCAGTAATTTCTAAGCCCTTACCCCTGGCTGCTGGTAACCAGACCTAACAATTAACAGTTGAAATTTAGAATATTAAACACCTCAGATATTCAACACCTAACAATTGAAAAAATTCATGAAAACATACTTGTTTAGGTGGTGTATAAAATGAACCAGCAGAACTAACTCCAAATATATCTAGAAGGCCAGTAGAACCAACAGGAGGCACAGGTGCAGCTGGAGGTTCTGTTGTTCCAATATCACTTAACTATAAAAAGAGAAAAAAAAATCTTAAGGAGTCATAATAACTCAGGTCTATCTGAATAGTTTCAGTAGGGCTAACTAAGAAGTAAAATCACCATTCAGGAGAATTTTTTTGAATAAAATTGCATAAAATTTGTATTTTTAATATGCATTTTGATAAAACAAGAAAATTTAAGGGTAACATATTTAAATAACTCATATTCGTGAAGCCTTCAGTTGACATTAGGTTAACAATATCAACACCATAAACTGGTAATTGAAAAAATTATAACAAGTATTCAAGTTGAAAAACACAATCACATTGCAAATCTTGCATGTCATATAAGAGATACTACTCAGAAAATAAAAGAAAAAATTTATGCATGAAATGTGTGATACTTTTCATAATTTTTCTGTAAATTCTGCAAACTAAATCATACATCATATATACATAAGTATAATAAGCATACATAAATATAAAATACATCTAAAAAAAAAATGTTATTGGGAATTTTACAACTCTTTTTGAACTAAATGTAACTTCTCAAACTTTTTTTACTAAAAAAAAAAATAATAATAATAAATAAATAAATAAATAAAAATTAAAAAAGGAGTATTTTTGGGTTATAACAGCCCTGGATAGTGAATTACCAAGTTAGATTTAAAATTTTGTCAAACATTTACAACCCTAAAAAAGCAGCCTGTGTTTCTGCTATCATGTTAGTTTTTCCTTGACGTTCTAGAACATTTTGCATGTTTTTAAAAAATGTATTTTGCATTTTTATTTAAATGCATACATTTTTTAAATATGGAAACAGTGATTTACCAAGTACTGAGAAGAAATGCAATCTCATTTTTTCAAAACCAAAGGCTTTTACCAGGGGCGTTCCGACCCAGTGTGCAAAGTGTGCGGCACACACAGGCGCCGAAGTAGTAAAGGCGCCAAAAGATTTCAGTTGAGAAGCAAATATTTTAAAAAAAAAATCCTTAATTTATTCATACCAAAATGTATTATATTTTCTTGGCATCTGAATTATCTTTCGTAGATTTACCTTATACAGATTATTTATAAATATTCATTTCTTTAAAAATTTATTTTATTCTACTTATGAGTCCTAATAAATCATTTAGACAAGACCTGTCTAACTTTTATAAACAGAGGTGTACCTCATAAATAATGAAAGGCGCCATAATTCACATAGCTGAAAATATGTAACACTATTATCTCACTGCGGTGGAAAAGCATAATGTACAGTTTTATTACCATAGGAGCTAAATTTCACTTGTTTCTTTATTATTATTTATAAGAAACAATTGTCACTTTACTCCAGAATTTATCATAAATAAGAAGAAAATTACTATTCGAAAATACTGGTAAAAGTTTCTCCTATAATATCAGTCCATGAATAGAGGTAGACTTATGTGTTAGAAACGTCTTATATGATATGCGAATATCTCATGCTGATAGCTATAAGTCCCCTATGATTCATAAACTATTTTAAAATAATTTGCCGCAATAATTTAATTCAGAATAAATTTAAAATTAGATTTTCAGAGGGCAATCTATTTTCAAAAGTTTGTAGATGAAGAAGATATCGAAACTTTAATCACTGAATAACAACTTAATAACATTAAATAATTAAAACTTATTTAAGGCCATCGATAAGTATTACAAGAAAACTATTTAAATATTTTTTATTTTTAAAAATTTATCCCTTAAAATGGATTTTTAATCTTAAAAATAGTTAGAGGATACATTCGAATGGGTGCCAAGAAAACCTAAGGGCGCAATCGTGGCGTCCGCGGGGACGCTTTGAAGAATCCTGAATAGAGAAACAATGTAAAACCAGAACTTGGGGACTACGCACAGGGCCGTAGCTATGGCGGTGGCGGCTCAGCATCCCCTAAAACATTTTTAGCCTCCCTGGTAAAGATTTCAAGGTCACTAAATTAATTTCTATTCCAAAAATTCAAATGAAATTCTGTTTAAAAATCTAATTTAGTTCCAAGGACATTTCACAGCTTTTGCAAAAATACTAAATTGTAACTAAAATAAGTGTTTCAACACTTGCCCATCCTATTTATACATATGAAGCTAACATGATGTTTAAGATTTCACTCGTTTTACACTCTAATTTTTCATCATCCTATTCTTTTCTTAGCACAAAATGAAATTATTACAACAGTTTAATGAGAAACATAGTACACATAGAAAACATAGTCACAGAGAGAAAGAGAAAATATGAGCCCCCCCCCCCCCCCCCCTTCCTCCTTTCCCATTATTCACTTCTAACTACGGCACTGGCTATGCATACATAATGTTATCACTTTAGGGGGAAGAGGGGGGAATCTGGCATATGATATCGGAAGATATCTCTAGTGAGGGGTGGTGTCTTGATATATTTATCATTTTTCAATGATCTAACCAAAATTTTTTCTTTCTGTTTCCCTTTTTTTTATTAAAGTTTTTTTTCTTTTACTGATAACTTGTTCGTTAAATCAAAATAGTCTGCAATATATATATATTAGTTTGTTGACTATTTTTATGAAAATACTCATTAATAAAATTAAAATAATAAAATGACTATAAAATTATTTATTTTCAAAATATTGAATATCTCAATGTTTGGTATTCTTCTGTCTTATGTGTATGCATATATATAATCTGCGTTTAAGAAAACAGGTGTAAAGTATGTTTGAAATAATACTTGTGTTTACCAATAAAGAAAAGAGAATGTTATTGAGGAATGATAATGTATGATATCTTAAAGGGTAGCGGGGGTCCAGAAATTGCCAAAAAGTTGATAACGTTCATTACGTTTGTATAGCCTTTTGTATGTTAGTGTTCTCTGTTCTGTTCAGTATACAGATTTTTGATTGGAGATACTGGCGTCCGCAATGGGACAAATTTTAACTGGTAAAAATGGAGCATTAGCCGTTTGTGTAGCTGTTGGTTTAACACTGGTTTGCGCACTTAAAGAGTAAAGTTTACTTTAAGCGACCAAAGCAATAATTTTGTTCAGCACTTCTACTGATTATTTCTGTGTTAACTATTATGTATTAAACAAAAGTTTTTTTTTTTTCGCATTATAGATTTCTGAGTGAAATAAATACCTTTTATCTATCTTTACCTATCTAGTACTCTGAAATTACCATGATAGCGAAAAAGGGGGGGGGGGGGAGTTGATGAAGATAGACTAAATTTGACCATAGATGTCCAAAATTTTTTCGAAGGTTGAAGGGGTAGCCTTTCCCGGCACTCCCTGCGTACACTCGTGTATCTTCAAATACTGCCTAAATTATTGTAATGATTGTAAGATTTGTACATTTATTTTCCAAACATACAATTGAATTTTTGAAATATGAGCACTTATTAGCATTACACATAACCGTAGACGTAACAGAGACTTAAATGGCAAAAAAAGTTCAACTTAGACATAAATAAATTAGAAACTACAATGATGGCTGTTAATATGAATGGAAAAATATAGATTTATGAAAAAAGTGTTTTAAAATCCTGTGCACTTTATTTCCTACTAACCAACCGCCTTGGATCACCTAGGCCAATTACAATATCCTTAAATATTCTAAAGTCAAATATTGAATGTTATTTTTTTCCAAACAAATGTAGAGATGAGATCGGATGTGGGGAGGGCACAATGTCTTCAGCAGCATGTTGATTTGACTTTATAATTTTAAATAAAAATATTTTCGAACGAACATTATATTGTTAGCAGTGTATAATCTTGAATTTGTATGATTTTTCCTTTTTAAATGAAAATATATCCAATCAAAGCTCGAGTTGATTTCTCTCTGCCTTCAGTAGAGTATACTGGCGGTGCTATTCATGTTCCGGTCTGATTTTTCAAGCTAACCGTCAATTTGTATTTATTTTATGACATTTAGATATAAAACTTTCAATTTTGACCCAAAAAAAAAAATCTTGATAAAATAAATAATGGAAATGCGCACAATCCCTCATACATATTTTTTTTAATTTATTGACGCGAAATGATATTCAAATCACATATTTCTTAGTTGGGAAACGATATCTTGCACAGAGAGAAAAAATATGTTTGGCGAATCCTTGAAATGACTTCAAAAAAATTTTTTAACAGTAAATATTAATATTTTTACACCAGATATATTATTAGAACCTGAAAAATACCGTGAATGTATCAACAGAGTTAGTTGTTTTTTTTGAAATTTTAGAGAAATGGAAAACTTGAAAACTGATGCGAATCGCTGCCAAATAAAAAGGTTTTTTGAAATAGTAATTAAAAATACCATTGAAATCGTTTTTCTTTCTTTATTTATTTGTAATTCTACCGGGATCTCACTATATCCCAATTTGAAAATGCAGAAAAAAAATCAAACGTTACGCTTTTGGCCAGAGGGAAGAACTGCTTGGGGAAGCACACAAGCATGATCTCATTGAGGAATAAAAGATCGCCATTTTGCGATGATCATAAGGAATTTTAATTAATATTTCAAATAATTAACAAAAAAAAAAAAATGAGTGTCAGGTGCATGGTGCTTCTACTATCATCGATCCTTATCAAAATTTTCAGATCTCTATGTGCGGTAGATTTTCTTAGCCATCTCCAGTACATGCAAAGTAAAAACAAATCAATCTATTGTTATTACAATTAATTACAGTCTATTCTCGTTAATTCGAAATCTGATAATTCGAATCATCGCTTAATTCGAACTAAACATGAAGTCTCAAAATTTTCAATGACAGAATAACGTTAAAAATTTTTATTAATTCGAACTCATTTTCTCTTGACTCCTTTAATTCGAACTAACGAGAATTCCGATTTTTCTTTTCTTTCTCGATTCATCATTTCAAATCATTTGAATAACTTTTTGATTTTTGTGAAAATTGTTCCGGACGAGTATACATATAATCCAATGCATTTGATATCCTTTTCTTAATGCCCCGTCTGTCCATCTGTGAAATCTTTCTTCCATTGTGCTTGTTTCTAATATTTTATTTAGTTTATGTATTTATACATTCTAATTAAATATTAAGTCATATTCTAATGATAACAGACGAAATAAATTAAAAAAACAATAATATTAATTCATTTGTAATGGTACCATATTAAGTATGTTTTCATTTCATTTTTTCCATAATTCGAACATTTCTTGCGGTCCCGACGAGTTCGAATTAACGAGAGCCGACTGTATTTTCTCCGGGATAATGAAATTTTACCGTAACGCAGGATTCTGATAGAGAGTGCTTTCATTTACACATGTTTTACTGTGTTATGAATTTTATATACATAGCTGCCATCCTTCTTTATTTTTCAAGTAATTTAAGCATGTTTGGAAACAGAAATTTATTTACTTAATGAAATAAAGTACGAACTGTAAAGAAACAAGACATATTTTATTAAATAAATTTTCTGGTTCGAAAAACTCCGAAAGAATGGCAACTATACATTTATAAATATTCATTTTTTTGGAGGGGGGGGTAAAGTTTTATTTTTACAGGTGACTGGATGGAGGGGGGGGGTGTAGGGCGCCAAATGCAGTTCTGCACACGGGCGCCGAATACTGCTGGCCCGCCCCTGGCTTTTACCTAGCAAACAATGTAAAAATATGGACTGATTTGAAACTTATTAATGAAGCTACATGAAGAAGCAAAATAAGATTGTTAAAAAAGTTTAGGCTGGAAATAGATTCAAGAATACTGATCATAGCTGATTCATGTGCTGTTAAGGTAGAGGAATTAATATTCATAAAATGATGTAAGAAATAGCTACTTATGAAATTCAGTATTAAATAAAATCGTGAAAAAAGTGAATTTCGTCCAAAGGCTGAGTAAAAAATGTGAATTTTGTCCAAAGACCGTGCTAAAAACGTAAGTTCAATCCACGAATCGCGTAAAAAAAGCGATTTTCTTGCATGAATCTGGTAAAAAACACTAATTTTGTGCATGAATCGCGTAAAAACTTTGAATTTTTTCCAAGAATCGCTCAAAAAATGCACATTATGTCCATGAATCGCATAAAAAATGCGAATTACGTCCATAAATGCTCAAAAAACGAGAATTATGTCCATGAATTGTGTAAAAAAACACGAATTACGTTCATAAATTGCATAAAAATTGCTAATTACGTCCAGGAATCGTGTAAAAAAACGGGAATTACGTTCATAAATTGCATAAAAAAGCAAATTACGCCCACAGATCGCTCAAAAAACGCAAATTTCGTTGCCACAGAGCTCAAAAAACACAAGTTACGTTTATGAATTGCATAAGAATAGCAAATAACGTCCATAAATTGCATAAAAAATGCAAATTACGTTCATGAATCGCATAAAAACACAAATTACTTTCATGAATCGCATAAAAAATGCGAATTACATCCATAAATCGCTGAAAAACTATAAATTACATTCATAAATGGCATAAAAAACGCGAATTACAACCATGAATTACACAAAATACGCAAATTACACCCAACATTATGTTAGGAATTAACAACCCTAGTTCTTGTCACTGTATACATGTTTAACCATTCCTCTTTAATAATTCCTTTCCTGGTAAAGTTAAAGTCACTTACCTTTATTTGGAAACGATTCCTTCATCCTTTCAAATGCAATATTAAAGTTTCATGTAATTACATTCCCTTAAACTATTTTTCAACTAGTCATCTATCTGTTTACGTTTGTATCGCGGTTTACATATTTCCCTCTTTATTTTTAAAGATGGTTTCCTTGTTATCCAGTAGATGGCGGTAGCGGTCCGGCACTGTCGGGATTTAGCGTGATGCTAATCCAGTGACGTCATTACGAAACTTCCAGAGCAAAGTTACAAGAGCCGTTAGAGGGCGTAGCTTCCGCGATGCATAGTAGATTAGATTCTGTTTGCTCTGGAGATATATATACCCAGCAGTTTGACAGTCAAGTGGATCGTTCCTTCCTTGTGTGATGTAGCAGTGATTTTTAAGTCTTTCGGCTGGTCTCCGATTTTAAAAATATATTTTAAGTTTAAATGGCTCATTTTTTAGTTGTAAATGCGTTTTAGTCTTTGTCAACAATTTTTAAGTCAAGTTCAATTACTTTTGAATAAAGAAGTGCAAGACGTGGGAAGTATTATAGAAGTCGACTTTTTCTACGTGTTATGCGAGTTGTTTTTCCCGGTGCTTCTTTGGATGTTTGAACTGACGGTCTGAGCATTGACATCGAGGGGCATGATGAATTGGAGTGGACGTTTGCTTCTGACTTTTATTTCATTGGGGCTGACATTCTTTTTCATCACTAGTCAAGCAGTGTTAGCATTACGTTCATTTCTGACGGTGAGCTCCAGTATTCGTTATTTATTTTCTTTCTATGTGAAAGCTTGAGCCATATGATATTTTATGCCCTCTTTTAAATGTCATGGGATTTATTAGAATTAGAATTTAAAATAAGATGTGTTAATTTATTGTATTGGTTAATATATTTTTTTGAGTTTATGTATTGTTATTTTTTATTTAATGTTTGTTAATAAATGTGTTTAGTTGTTTTTAAATTGTCGTCATCATTTTTAGTCCACCACAATTTATTTCTTAATTTAATTTAGTTCTATTTCAGTAAAGTATCATTTAAATTTATCGGGGTTCAAATCCAGCAATAACGTTTCCTAATCTGCATTACGTAACTCTGCTAATTTTCTTTTAACCCCTGGGAGATACGTTTATATCTCCCAACACATTAAATTTATTTGCCGAAAGTTTTTAACTCAATATTATGTGCGCAGAAAGTTTTTGGTTTTAAACAAGTCTGTTGATCAATTTCTTTTAGGATTAAAAAAAATTGGCTTTGGGTTATTTTTAAGGTGTGAATTTAGTTTTATGTATATATACGTAGATACACACACAAAAAAGGCATAATGACCAATCCACATGGGTGATTTCAGTGAAAGAGAGAGAATCTGAAAGTGCTTTCTTAGATGCAAATTATTCTGCACTACTTTATGTATATACATATGCTTTGCTTGGATTTTTTTTTTTTTTCCTTCTTTTAAATGAGTAAATTGAAAACTAACTCCTAAAATTTCAAAATTCAAGAATGTAAAATTAAACTTATTCCTCATATAAAACAACCAATGGCCAGCAAAAAGAAAAAATATATGAGCTTCCATGCATACGCACCTTCAAAGGAATAGGGAATGTGAGACAACATTTATTTTTCTGTTGCTTATTGATTATTAAAAAGAGCTATTTCCAATTATTACCTCACTTAACCATCATAATTACGCTTTAAAAAATAACTACTAATCATGAAAATATGGATTCTTAAATTTTCATGGAAATATCTCTTATGCAAATATTAATGAATTCACAGAAAGTATTCTTTATAATTCAATTTTACTTCTAAAAGTCTAGTAACAAGAAATCTTCAAAAGGGCGCCAAAGAAATCTTCAAAGGGTGCCATGGCACCCATGAGCACGTGTTGGACAGCCCTGCTCTACATAATGGAACATGGATACCTTGAAAACCTTAAACACAATCTTTTGATTACTAATACTATAAATATGACGTTTCATAAATAAAATTTACTTTCAAAAGGCTATTCAAAATAATTTCTTGTTATATAAGATGCCTGATTTTTCTATTAGAAGAAGGCAGCAGTAAAATAAACAAAAATATCTAACAGCTTTTTAGACTATTGAAAACATTGATGTTAAAATAGAAAGTTTTATAAATACATCATACATTAAAGCATTCAAATAGTCATCAGACTACACACAGGCTTTTTTCCAAGATACATTATAATTAGTACTTTTAAATGTATAAACTAAAAATTATTTATGTGGCATGCACTTGCACACCCCAATTCTGCAAGTTACCCCCCTAGAAAAAGGGGGAGGGGTATACATGATCTTCAGACAAAATTGGCACTTTCCCGCGATCTTCAGGCAAAATCTGCGACTTATTGGGATCTTTTGTCGAAATCGGCAGTTTTTCTGCGATCTTCTGACGAAATCAGCGTTTTCCCGTGTTTCTTTATGAAATCTACATTTTTTTGACGATTTCTAGACAAAATTTGCATTTTTACATGATCTTTTCTAAAAAAAAAAACTGCGTTTTATCCCCGCAATCTTTTGACAAAATTGACGTTTTTTCCGTGATCTTTTGATGAAATCGGCATTTATTTTTTCAATGATCTTTATACAAAGTATTTGTAGGCCATCTTTTATCAAAATCAATGTTTTCCCGCAGTTTTTATACAAAATTAGCATTTTATCTGCGATATTTGGTGAAATTGCCGTTTTAACCAGTATTTGCACAAGAAATTGGCATTTTTCGGCGATCTTTTGACAAAGTTCGTTGACAAAAATATTGACCAAAACGTCGTTTTTCCATGAAATATTGACGAAATGTGTGCTTTTTCGGTGATCCTTTCACGAAATTTGCATTTCTCCACGAAAGTTTTTCCGGCGCGCAAAATTTTACAATCCGATATACATATTTTTTTCCTCCAGGAGCAATATTGCTCGCGTGCAAAACCGCAATACAATTTAAGGAGTTTCTAAGGAGTATTTTGTTTATCTAAGTAGTTCTAAGTACTACTTGGGAACGTTTTCATTTCTAAGTAGTTTCTAAGGAGTCCAAGGAGTCTGTACGAACCCTGATTATGTACCAAGCAAATTTTGTCTCAATCTCCTTCCCTTTCCCAATTTTCTTGGCTGATCTAAGTAGTGGCTTTGGTTATGCAATAGATTTACATATGTCTTATTGCATGTTTTAGTTAAATGTGAACAAGTGTTTCACTAACACCCAATTTTTAAATTTCTTATTTGACTTCATATCTTGAGATTCTTTTTTATTCTTAAAAGATAATTCCCCCAATCAAAAAAAAATTTCTTTGTTGAACAGTTTGAATGAAATCTTAAAGGTCATGTTATGTTATTAACAGTAAATCTGCATTTCTTAAAAAACTTTTTTTAATATTGCATATTTCTTATGTATTTTACCTTTGCTAAATTTACATAAATTGTTTTCTTTAGAGTTCTAGATATTTTCCTCAATGCATGAAATTTGCATTCTACATGCATATTAACATGACTTAGACACATCTCAGAGTGACTGCTAAGATTTTTTTTTTTATCTCCTACTTCCAATTTTTAAAAATTTTTAATTTTATCTGGATGCACTGTACAATAGAAATTTTGAAGTATGGGGATGTTTACATTTATTGTTGCTACAAAGTCACAAATCAGCCATTGGGGAAAAGGAGATTTCAAGAGAGGGAGAAATTTTGTTACTAAAACAAATAAAAAATTAAGTGTAAAGAGTTTTAAAAATTGTAAACTGTGAGCTGGAAGGTAGGCAAAGGTTGAGTAACCTAAATCTTGGTAAGGAAGGTTTGATTAGATCAAGGCCAAAACAGGGATCCCCTCACATTTCTCCCCGATACACACCCTTCTCACACACACACGTAACAAGCATGAATTTTGACCCCTTCCCATGCTATTAAATAAATTTATAAACAGAATTTTTCAATCAATTGTTTTTATTTGTATTTCAAACATGAAAAATTGTTAGAAAATATTATTTTTAATATTTATTTATTGTTTATTTTTTTCAAAATGAATCTACTGCAACCATTACATATATGAGGCATTCTAAAGTCAATTCGACTAACTTCATTTTTAAAACATAAATTCAGATAATGATATGATGGAAATATTTCTATACATCTTATACAGTATGAAATATCCTTGACTATAAGGCAATTAATAAAAATAATAAAAAATAGCAAAATTTGGTTTTTTTTTTTTAATAAATTATTTTAAATGAGAATTTTTATTTGATGGAATTAAATCAGATTGACTTTTGAATGCCTCATATAATGTTATAATATATATAAATGTCAATCTTTTAATAACGTCTGACAAATTCGAGACAATTTGTAAATTTTCATACACCACAGACTTATAAAAATATACTTACTAAGGTATCTAGACCACCACCAAGTAAATCAACAGCCGCACTAGGAGCAGCAGGCGGGGGAGGAGCTGCAGCAGGTGGAGCATTGAGATCTATACTTAATAGATCACCAATTAAACTCTCACCAGCTGGAATAACCGCCGCAGGCTGTTCAGTAGTTGTTGGACTACCTGATGGAGCTTCTTCTGTAGATCCCAAGCTAAAAGATAAGAGAAAGTACAATAAATATGTATAATGTTACTTTTAAAACAACAGCATACAATAAATTCATGAGTTAATAATTTTGAGTTCATTGAAACCAATCAGTGATAGTAGACTGTTTCAATATGAAATACATTAATAAACTTTCAAAACTCCTTAATCTGCAAACTAATTTGAGGGGGAGGGGGGGGGGGGAAAGGAAAGAATCTTTTTACAAAATTTTGTTTGATATAAATATTTAATTCTTTTTTAAAGAAAAAGTGAAATTGCACATTACTTTCAGGAATTAATGTTTATTTATATTGTATACATTTTTTAATTTATTCATTTTTATTTTCTATCTATAGCAAGTCATTACAGCTCTTAAGAAACCTTCATTTTTACTGAAGTTTAATATCAGAAAAAAATAACAGAAATAAAAAGTTGCTAAGAGTTACACATGATCCAGAAAACACTTTGAAATACTAGTAACAAAAATATAACACCATTAAAATTATAAATCCTCTGTGCAGCACAACTGATCTGACAAGCATATTTTAATATATTAGTTTCTACTGGCTTAACAAGAAAATTAGTGGAAGGGGGGAAAAAGTTGATATTTTTTTTCCTCCTGGGGAGGGACAAGGAGAAAGGGGGGCAGTTGCCATTTGAATTAGTAAAGTTTACAAGTCAAGGAAAATAAGCAAACATTTTATGTGGTCCTTGATTGGTCCCCGATACAAAAAAAAAGTTCAATTTTTCAATTTGATTATGACACAAATGCTCTTTTTGACCTCCGTGCTTAGTTTTATTAGTATTTTAAACTGATTTTTAAATTCACTTAAAAACATATATCAAGCAGCAGAAATTGCAGTAAAGATTGAATGACAAATTAAACAGGAAGAGGGGAAAGAAATATTTTGTAACATGAAAAATGACAACTCCAAGATAGATTTAAAAAAAAAAAAAAAAAAAAAATGAAGAATTGCAAATATGCAAATTTTCATTTTATTTAAATACTTTAGTACTCTAACCAAAAGTATGTATTCATGGGAGCAAAACAAAGAATATTTTTAGGCTAAACCACAATTTAAGAATTATTAAAAATTAGTGATGTATTATGAATGATTAATTGTTAGCAACTTCTAAATATATTGATCAAAGTTTTGAAACTTTCCTCAATAGTTCCAGGATAAAAATAATTTGGATATAATTTAATGTAATACCTAGTACAAATACCTACAAAATCAATCCGAAAACCAAGTTTAATTCAGCAACTTGTTTATTTAGAACTTAAAATTCAAATTTCATGCACTTGCAAATAAATTGAATGCAAGTGATTACTTGCAAATCACTTAATATTTTTAAATATTGAGTATTTTACTTACGAATTTTGTCTAGGAGGCAGTGATTTCCTGATGCCCAGGCGTCCTTCAACAAATGCAGAAGGGGGTTTATGATAGACAGAAGCAAGACTACTGATATGACAAATAAGTTCATCAAGCAGTGATGGTTCAAGCAAATCTGTTTCTTCTGAGATTAAAGGTTTTTCTGCTAACACTACTTCTTTTGCTGCTGCTGGATCAGTAGACAACAATCTCCAATAGATGAAACCTCGGTCTCTTAGATCAGGATTATCACTATCTTGTGTCGCCAAGCTCAATACTTGTTGTACAAGCTCTTGAGTTTCAGTTGGTCTTTTCAAGAATAACTTTACAATAGCAGTTAATAGTTGTAGTTGAACCTAAAAAAAAAAACACAAACATTGAAGGCTTATTTAGCTGCTATAACAATTATAAACATGAAATTCATGCACTCTATATGCACTCACTATAAATATGCACTTTTACAAAATTAATAACAGCAGGAATGTCAAAATTTTAATTACATAATGCTACTTAAAATTACATGATTGAAATGATATTCTATTCTATAATTTCCCAACAGAATTTTCAAGGTCATTCTGCATCAAGAGTAAAATTTATTTGTGATCCCTCAATATCGTCAACAAAAAACCTACTAAAATATAATAACATTAGGCAAAAATTTGCATTTATAAAGACAATTGAAGTAATTTTAAAAACTGCAAAAATTTCCTTTAACTCTGCTTTATTTTACAGCTGAACTGATTCACTAGGCCCTTCAGATTATCTGAAACATTTGCTGTCGTGTTGATGCTGCATTGTTTCAACATTTTTAAATCTTCACAAATAACAAATATCTTTAGTTTGTTTTGTTTTTTCTTACTATATAAATTTTAATGAATTCATTTTCCCATTCTTTAGGGGGGGGGGGGGGGGGGAGGTTACAAGTGCACAAAAAATTGCACAATTTATTAAAGAGAAATAATTTAAACACTTTACCTGAGTGTTTTCATCATGGAAACCTTCAAGGAAACTTTCTAATAATTCATCTGCATTGTCAATTCTCTCAGCATACTCTCCTATGATCCATATCATGGAAGCTCTTTAAAAAAATAAAAATAAAATAAATATCCAAAGATAAGTACAATAGAGTTTTTAATGTGTTGCAAATGGATTTCAAACTTATCTGTGCTATATATTTCTCCAAGAGTAAAATCTTATATTTTAGATTTTTATCTATCATTGACATTTTTTCTCTTCATTTATCTATCTTTTAATATCATGTGTAATATTCAATTTTTTGGTTTATTTTGGAAAATATAAAAGATAGAATTTAGATATAAAAAGCTAAATTCTTTTATTTTGCACCTCATGCCAACAAAATTTGAAGAAATAACATATCTTCAGTATGAATTAAACTTGCAAGCTTCTCAACAATTCTGTATGTTATTTATAGTTTATTATACATTTCTGTTTTCTGGTATTCATATTTAGAATTTTACCTATTTGTTCATACATTTGTGATTATTTTAATTATATATAAAATGAATCTGTATATTCTCATAATTAAAAAGTCCAAGTAAAACAAAACGAGTACAAATGAAAAAGATTAACAGACTGAGCAAAAAACAAGTAATTTAATCTCCAATGTTTCATATGTTTAAATATATTCTAAAACTAAGCTTAGAATATTGTACAACTTACTTAACATCTCAGCAGGTATGAGATTTCACACAATTTTAAACATTCTATTATTTTTGATTAAATAAATTTATGCAAAAGACTAACTAGTGAATGAGCATCTTAATTATGAGTCTTATTGCATTAAAATATTAAAAAAGAGATTTTAACTTAATAAAAATCATTTCGTAAAATTCTAGCCAAAATATTAGGAGAGGAATAATTTCAACTTATTGCCCACTATCCAAGAGTTCCTTAACATTTTTAATTCAGATAGCATTAAAGTTAGATAATTTACTCTTTAGCCTCTCTCTGTTGTAAGGTAATAGATTTCTCATGCCAAATCTTTGTTCTGGATTTTTTTTCTTCCTGTTTGAGAAAAACATGGCTTTTTTAACAAGTCCCTGCGTTTTGTCTGTATCCCAGCAAGACATCTTCCCTATACTGAGACTATCCAAAAAAGTATTTAGCTACATAAAGGCCAAAATGCGTTACAAAATAGAATCTAAAGTAAACTTTATTTCTTCTAAAGTCAGAAATTTTATCTTTCTCAAGAAAAAAAAAAAAAATTTAAACATTTGGATTTTGGTAAGTAAAACGATCGAGACTTAAATTTCCTCAGCCTTTTTTCATTCTCCTTGATAGCTGGGCATTGAGAGCTCCAATCATATACTTACTTGTATAATTCAGTTTTAAAATTCAGTCAGTTACATTTCAAAATGTAATACTGATGAACCACGTTTGATAGGAACCTGGACAGAACTGCACATGGGCGAAAAGAGTTCATGTTGAAAATGGGAAAGTTCGTACCATCTCGAGATGAGTTTATTAAACATCCTAGATATGTCTAATTTTTTTTTTTTTTTTTTTTGGCACATACCTTTTTGTTCTTGTAATTGAATTACCTGTTTTTAAATATTACATTGTAATTCTGTTACACTAAAATAAGTTATAAAAAGACAAATATAATAAAGATTTAAAGATATGATTATTAAACTTAGCTTAATAACTTTTTCCCTCGCAATATAGCGTAACTTATTTTTCTAGAATTAACGGCTGCATGGCATGATTTTAAAACTTGCCAGATTAGCATTTTTTAAAAATTATTTCTTTACATTGTGTACATTATTTGTATTATTTGCATGCAATGGATATGAATATGGCACAGATATCATATACGCACAAGGTTTGGTACAATTTTTTTACAACTTCAATTTGGCGAAAACCTCATTTTTGAATACTGGTTAAATATGAATTTTTATATTATTTTCTATTTAAAAAAATAAATAAAACAATTTTTAAATATTAAATTTTAAAAATTAATAACTATAGAACAAAAAACATTGTGTAATTTGAAAAAGAAATATTATGGTAAATAAACAATATCAAAAAATAAACAATATCAGGGTTACCACATCAGGCAAAATAATGCCATTTTGGCGCCAAGTAAATCCCAGTGAGTATATGACATACATGTGCCCTGAATATTTAGGTTGTTAGAATTGGCGAATTTTGTATAGCTGCCAAACAATCGTTAAAACTGAGTTTTAGCCATAAATATTAAAAAAAGAAAAAACAGACATGCTTTTATTAAAATTCACAAAAATGTAGGAGAAAATATATACTTTGGAAAGGTTATTCCGAGAACTGATAGAAGGTGCGCAATCTATTTAATTTAAAATAAAATTTTATTCCGAAAAAAAAATAGAAAACAATATTTAACATTTCCATGAATACATAGAAGCAATCTGGGCCTCACAGGCTATTTTCCCTAAAGTCTGAATGGAATCGGCTTGGCATTTTGCCAAATGAGGACCATACAAATGTGGTATATCAGTATTTGCATGAAGAAAAAAAACAATAGGTACAAGAGTAAGAAAATGATATAGCAAGTAAAATTAATAATGGATAATAGCAATTTCTAAAATTAATTGAAGCATAAATTTTCATGCACTTTATTTCTGTAAATTTTAATGGTGAAAAAACATTAGCGGTCAGTTATAATAAACCAGGGTTGGCAAATTTTTGCCAAAGTGGAAAAAAACATGGTAAAAACCACGGAAAAAACCACCCCAGCAAAAATACTTTTTGCCACAATTTTTGCCACAGGCAAAAATTAGTATTTTAAACTGGGTTTTTAAGAGTTATTTTAATTATATGAGGCAAGAACTAAGAGATACTTATAAACTACAACATATGGATGCCCTGGTCATTGGTTAATCTTCTAGTTGAAGATTTAACTCCATAAACAATTACAAAACATGTCACTGAAATGCAAAATTACTTTTGTGATCACCATGCTCCACATACTTACAAGGAAGGTCTCCATACTGGGCATACTTAGAATATTTTGAAAAAAAAAATACTAATTAAACTATTCGTGTACGTAATAAAGGATCAGTCAAATTTAGCAGCATAATTGCAATAGAAAGTCTGTTAAAAAATTACATTTTTTAACATTTGGCATGGAAAAATGAAAGCATCAAGGGATTTGGTGAGCAATACTTTTCTTCGTCAGAGGTAAATAATTTTTAATGTAACTAAAAATTGTTAATGAATTTTTATAATGCATATTAATGGTATTTAGTGAATTTAAATTTAAACTGAGATTTCAATTCATATATTGTATTAAATGTATATATTGCTTGTTGCTCCATTTGTTTAATTTACCACTTAAAAAAAAAAAAAAAAAAAAAAAAAAAAATTAGACATTTTTAATTTGATTCTTAAATTCTTAAGTATTGGACTGAATCTCACCTATTTTATAAAGATTTAAAATATGCATAATTATTTAATTATATTTATTAATTATCAAATTAAATAAAAATATTAAATTATATGTAATTAAATGTAATTGTTTATACCATTATTATCCTTATTATCTTGTAAATTTTATTACACATAAGAGGCAAAAAAGAATTTGCCATTTTTTTTTCTATTTCTGCAAGGTTTTTTTCCCAGTTTTTGCCACTGGCAAAAATACCCGGCAAAATACCTTTTTGCCAGCAAAAATGCCAACAATATACAGTACAATCAAGAATAAATTTTACATTAAAGTTTATGGTCTTACTATTTCTTTCCAAAGCAAAAAAAAAACCAAAATAAATAAAAATGAAAGATTTATGGGGGGGATAAATTATTACATTATACAAACCTAGCTTCCGGCTCATCTAGAGTATCCAAGTTCTCGCAAAGAGTTGAAATTATACTTTCATACTTGTTGGGATATTTCCTGAAGATATCCTAAATTTAAAATTAGAATTTAAATATATTTGACATTTTTACTAATAATCATTCAAATATGATTTAAAGTAGACCGAGTTTCCCCCAGGTTTAAAACAGGGCAGGGCGCTACTGTTCTGAAAAGGGCACTTTTTACATTTTTGAGGGCACTTACTCATTTTTAAGGGCACTTTTATAGAGTTAAATCTAGAATCTAGCGGTTCAAAAAGTCGTAAAAAAACAGAAATGTCATCAAAAAATTGAAAAAAAGAAAAAAAAAAGGTAAATTTCATTAAAAAATCGCGAAAAAACGGCAAATATTGTTAAAAAGATCTCGAAAAAACGGCCAATTTTGTTAAAAGATCGCAAAAAACAGCAGATTTTGTTAAAAGATTGAAAATAACGGCATATTTTGCTGAAAAAAATTGCGAAAAAAGTCAAATTTAGTGTAAAAATCATGAAAAAACTGAACTTTTCATAGAATTTTTTTTTCCGCATATCTTTTGGCGAAATCTGCCGTTTCATCGCTATTTTTTGACGAAAGATGCCGTTTTTTGCGACTCATTTGATAAAACTTTCCGATTTATCGGAAGAAATTTGTCGTTTTTCCCGCTATTTTTTGATGAAATGTGCTGTTTTGTGACGAAATTAGTTCTTTTTTTGCGAATCTTGCTTTTTTTAGCGATTTTGACAGAATTACCTGTCCCACGGGACGCATATGAGGCTATTTTGAGCGTTCCGTCGGCGATTTTTTGCGTAATTTACATGCTATAGTGCGTTCGGATTATCGCTGGAGGACTGCATTTTCTCAAATGTGGGGCAAGAAGGGAGCTTTTTTTTTTTTTTTTTTGAATGAATGACAAGAGGGGCACTAATTTTTAGATGAGGGGCAAGACGGGCGCTATTTTTTAAACTAAAGGGCAGGAGGGGCAGAGCACCCCCCTGAAACCCTCTGGGGGAAACTCTGAAGTAAATTATGAATATATTAAGCTACATTGCTTTTGTAAAAATACAATTATAGTAAGAACCTGACTTTCATCTCCTCAATTTACATCACCGCACATTTACAATATCTAGATTTGAAAAAGAATTTTCCTTAACAAAGATGCAGTTTGAATATTTTTTTAGACTTTTGGTTATATGAAGAGAAAATTTCTCCTGACAGTCAAGTGATAGGGACAAACAAATAATAATAAAGTAAATGACAAACCTAAAACTACTAGATGTGTCTAGGCAAATTTAAGGCTAAATATTTGTTAAAAAACCAAATTTTAAACATTTGATTTATTCGGACGAACAAAGAATAGCAGCGAGTACAAAAAGCTTAGAAAACTTGCTCTACTGTTACAAAAAACTTCCAAAAAGAAAAAAGAATGTTTGTCAAATCAAACTTGATTCCAAGTTTTTTTTTTCTCTCTTCATGTTTAAATACATGCACAGGACAGCTAGAATAACAATAAATTGTAAATTACCAACTTATTAATTTATTCCAATTTTTTTTTAATTTTTATTTATTTTTTATTTTTTGCAAATGTAAAGTATATGGGAATATCTATCCGTTACTCATGTGACAATTAGAACAAATTCATTAATTTTTCCAATTATTTTATCATAAAATATACTTAGGATAAAAATTGATATGACCAGCTAAATATCACTGTGTTCCATTCTCATAATAAGAGGGTTGCTCTTTATATTTCTGGCCTAGTAATGAAAACAAATATTTATGATCAATATTGAATTTATTGTTTTTCAAAGTTTTCTCCATGAAGATCAATACATTTTTATATCCGTTTGAACCAATTTTCGAAGCACTGTTTCCACTCCTATGGAGGTAACTAAAAAAACATGCGTTTTGAACGCAACAACCACTTCTTCGGATGTCAAAAATCATTATCCACGTAATTTAATTTTGATGTGTGGGAATAAAAAAACCTTATTGGGTGACAAATCAATGCTCTATGGCTGATGACCCATCAATTCGATGATTTTCCTTTCAGAAATTCCTCTGTTTAAGCCGATGTGTGAGGTCACATTGTCATGATAAAAATTTATTCGCTTGTTATTCGGCTTTTCAATTTTCTTCGAAGACTTCTGGCAAATAAATGGTCGAGTACCATTCAGAACTGACTGTCCTGCTTTGTTCTAATGCCACTGTCACCATGTGACCGATAATGTTGAAGATACAGGCAACCATTTGCTTCGATGCGCTTCTTCCTCGAACAACTTGTGCTGAGTTTGGTTCATCTTGGAAGACCCATACTGTCCATTGCTGTTGTTTCCGGCTCATATGCATAGATTCATAATTCATCACCTGTATAGATGTTATACACAACTTTTGATGAACCTTGAACGTATTAGTTTAAGATTTCCTTGCCCCAATTGATATAAACCTTCTTTTGAGCATTTCCTAGATTATACAGGCTAAAACGTGAATAAATATTTTTTATTACTAAATGTTCAGGCAATATTTTATTGATACCTGTCATATTAATGTCTAAAGATTTCTCAATCTCACAGTATGTCACATTCAGGCCTAGGACCGCTGAGTCACTCTTAAAAAAGAGAGAAAAGAGACTAAATCGCAAGAAAAAGAGACTAAAAGAGACCAAAATTTAAAAAAAGACTAAAAGGAGACCAAATAAAAAACTTTTTCTCTTCACTTAAATGTTTTTGGTATACAGACAAGCACTATAAGATTTAACACAATCTGCGGAATACATTTTCAATGCATTTCAGTCAGTTTTGAAATAATTGCAAATATTGTTGATTGGTTGCAGAAAAAAATCAAATCGCAACAATTCATGAAAGAAAATCAGAAATTCACCAAATGACCATGGGGACAAAATCATGAAATTCCAGGAAATAGTGAAATTCATCAAATTGTCTCAAAAAACAAATCACAAAATTTGTCGCATGATCTCGGGAAAAAAATTCTCGAAATTAGTCAAATGTTCTTAGGATAAAAAAAGAAATCACGAAAATTATCAGATGGCCTTGAAAAAAAATCACGGTATTAGTCAAATGGATCAAATGCTTAAACATCGTAAAATTCATCAATTGGGTCTTGAAGAGAGGGATGAATCACAAAATTCACTAAATGATTGCGAAATTCCAAGAGCGATCATACAAATAATTGATAATTTTGTCGAAGGTCATGGAAAAAAATAGTGAAATTTATCAACTAGTCACCAGAAAAATAACGAATTTTGTAGAATATAGCCATAAAAAAAAATCAAGGATGCCTGTCAATGGGGTACATTAAAATGTGCGAAAATCAGTTACAGTATAAAACAGTGAAGTTTGTCAAATTATCTCAGAAAAAGAATGGCGAAATTTATCAAATGGTGTTGGTGAAAAAAGTAAAATCAGGGGTTATACCGGTGCCAAGTAATATTTCACACAAACTTTTTTGGATATTTTAGGACACATTTAAACTGGCATACTACATTTCCTTCCACGACCATTTGACAAAATTAACGATTACCCCCCCACACATACACTACCAATTGCCGCAAATTAATATGAAAATTGTGATTTTTCCACACTATTGCTTACAAGTACACGATTTTTGTTCGCTGACATTTGCAATTTTTTTTTTTTTCAGTAAAGTTTGCAATTTTTTTTTTTTTTTTTTTTTTTTTCTGCAGCTTTTATTTGCCAAAATTTACAATTTTTTTGCCATTGTTTGCAGAAATGTACAATTTTTCTGTGTTTATTTAACAAAATTCATGATTTTTTTCCTGCGATCATTTGCAAAATCGCACAGAAAAAAATCACGATTGCAAAGAAAAAAAAATCATGAATTTTGAAAAGTGATCGATTGTCAAAATTCACGATTTTTTCCTCCAATCATGGAAAAGATTAATTTCGGCAAGTAAATGCGAAAGAACTTTGAATTTCGCCAATCGATTGCCAAAAAATCACGAATTTCGGCAAATGATCGCAGAAAATATGACTAATTTTGTCATATAAATGCAGAAAAAAGCAAATTTCTAAAACAATGGCCCAAAAAATTATCATTTACTGTATTTTGGTAAATGATTGCAGAAAAAAAAATTGCAAATTTTGACTACCGATCGCATAAAGAAATCTCAATTTTTTTCGCCGATCCTTTCATGAAATTTGCATTTCTCTGCGATTATTTTTTCCGTGCGCAAAATCGCACAATCGTATTGTTCATTAGTATAACCGTATACTTCGAACAAAATCCATACATTGTAGTCCTCTGTACATTGTACTACTGGCCATACCGTACAAGTTGGCATCTATGAATATCCTTTTCGATTTTACGATCATTTGACGAAAGCTCTGTCTTATTTCGGGATCGTTTGACGTAAATCTTGGGAGTTTTTTTCCCGCAATCGTATGGCGGAAATCACAAGTTTATTTCGGGATTGTTTGGAAATAACGATTTTATTTCGGGATTGTTTGGAAATAATGATTTTATTTCGGGATTGTTTGGAAATAACGATTTTATTTCGGGATTGTTTGGAAATAACGATTTTATTTCGGGATCGTCTGGTGAAAATCGCGGTTTGATTTCATAATTGTTTAATGAAAATCGTCTTTTTTCCGGTGATCAATTAATTCGAATCGCAGTTTTGCCAGTGATCATTTTATGAAAATCACAGATTCTTAAAAATTAAAAAACGTGAAATTCTGCTGTTTGTCGAAAAAGTGATCCCTGTATATGTAACGACCGAAATAAGAATTTTGAAATTCCTTCCTGCAATCCTCTGACAAATTTCTCAATTGTTTTTCACAAGATCGACTGACAAATTTTGCCACTGATTGACGGATTATACGCTTTTTTTTCTCGCGAAAATGACAAAATTGTGATATTCTTCCTGCGACCGAATGACTAAGTTTATGATTTTTACCCCTCGAATGATTATTGAATTTCGAGTTTTTATCTTGCCACAGATTGACCAAATTCACTTTCTTTTCAGTGTCCGACAGAAAAGTTTTGCGATTCTTGCCCGCGAACGATATACTAATTTCGTAACCATTTTTCCACGATAACGTGACAAAATTTAGAATTTTTTCCCCTGCAAGAGAGACAAATTTGGCCATGCAGCAGAATTTTTTTCTGCAGTCTGCAACACATATAAAAACTTAAACACTCTGCAGACCAATCCCTCGCATTACATTATTTGCACTCAAACGTTCAAGTATTTGTAATAGACATAAAAGAAAAATATACTTTAAAAAAGAAGTTGCCTTTGTTCTCAGAATTTTTAACGTCTCATACATTGTCCTAAAGAGGGGGGGAAGGGCTCCTCTTTGACAAAATTTGCGAGGGTTTTCACAATCTTTTGACGAAATTTGCATTTTTTTGCGATCTATTGACGAAAACTGCCGTTTTCTTGCGATTTCTTGAAGAAATTAGCCGTTTTTTCGCGAGCTCTTGAAGGAATGCCGTTTTTTCGCGATCTCTTGAAGAAATTTGCAGCTTTTTCGCGATTTTTTGAAGACGTTTGTCTTTTTTTGCTAACTTTAGAAGAAATGTTATTTTTTCCCGTGATTTTTTGACGAAATTTGCCGTTTTTTCGCGATTTTTCGAAGAAATTTGCTGTTGTTTCGTGATCATTTTATGAAATTGCCGTTTTTTCGCATTCTTTTGAAGAAATTAACTTTTTTTCATGATCTTTTGAAGAAATTTGCTATTTTTTTCGTGATTCTTTGACGAAAACTCACTTTTTTCGTGATCTTTTGAAGAAATTTGCCATTTTTTTTCGAGTTTTTTTTATTAACGAAATTTGCCGTTTTTTGCAATTTATTGGGAAAATTTGCCATTTTTTCGTGATTTTTTGAGGAAAACTGCCGTTTTTTTGTGATCTTTGGAAGAAATTTGCCGTTTCACGATGTTTTGAAGAAACTTGCCGGTTTTTTCACGATGTTTTGAATGATTTTTTTTGAGGTAATTTGTCCTTTTTATCGCTATTTTTTTACGTAATTCGCGTATTTTTCGCGATCTATGACGAAATAGATTTCTTTTCGAAGACTGTTTGTCAAAATTCGAGATAAATTTTATGTCCGAATTTTTGGATTTAGGACCTAAATTTTTTAATTTTTGCTAAATTTTTAACAGTTGAAAAATAGCCTGTGGACCTTCCCAAGAGTCTGCGACGTGCGTCGCAGCGTTGCGCCGATTCTGCTCCCGTGAAATTTGGTATACTTTTTTCCGCGACTAAGTTTCACTATAGTTCCATGGAATTTCATGGTTTCATCCTAAGATAGATTAACATAATCCATGATTTTCCGCCGGTTTCCGACTCAAAAATTTTGCGATTTTCACCCGTGAACAGTTAAATTTCGAGATTTTCCTGCGACAAACTGACAAGTTTTCCGATACTTCCTCACGACAAATTGTTGAATTTCGCGATGTTTTTCCCGCTATCAAATGAGGAAAGTTACGATCTTTTTCCTGCGATCGATCGATGGGTAAGGAACATTTTTTAAAAAAAAGTGAAAAAAGAAACTAAATCTGAAAAATATAGACTAAAAGAGACAAATGCAAAAAAATAGCGAGAAAAGCGAGTTTAGCGACTCGCTCCGAGGCCTGTACATTGGGATCTTGCTTTATCAGTTCAGGCACAACATCGATATTTTCTGGCCCCACAACTGATTTTGGTAGACCTTCACGGAATGCGTCCTTGAGCAAACTTTGAGTACGAATGAATTTGTAATACTAGTTTTTTACAGTGTTTTAGGATGGTACTTTATCGTTGTATAAAAATTAAGTTCATGGAAATATTCTTATCTTGACAATCCACGTTGAAAGTTATGAAAAATATTTGCACGAAAATGTTGCAGAGTCAATCTCACTTTTTGCACAAGATGAATTTTTCAATTTACTACAAATAACACAAATCAAACTAAAATGGCAAATCGTTCTGGAGAATTTATGATTAAAAATATCAAATTTTCAATTCAAATAGTCAGCGGTAGCCTAATAACACTCCTTGTTGCCAAGGCCAGAAATATAAATAGCAGCCCTCGTATATACCTAATTTGTAACAAAAAGCATTTCACTTTATATGTAAAAACAAAACTTACTTTGTGACACTGTCCCCAAAAGTAATAAAATTTTAATTTATACTGTTGATGGAGCATAATGATATTTAACTGGTTATATCAATTTTTATCTTAATTTATAATAAAATAATTGGGAGAAATTGTGAAAATTTACTCAAGTGGTCACAAGAGTAACAGTTGATTTTCAAATAAAATTGCTCCAGAGCTATGAAATTGCACATTGAAAAAATACCAGCTACGAACATTTTTACAGTAAATCGAATACAATTCTATTTATCCTGACACTGGATGCCATACTTAATTGCAAAATTGTGAAGCATCACAAAATAATGTAATGAAAGATAGTTCTCATTATTTACAATCTTATTTCATAAGATTCACATGGTAAAAAAGGGAAATGTTTAGTGTAATGCTAAGAATAATTTACAATTTCAAGTCTGCAGTTTTAATGGAGTTCTTTTATTTTATAATATTTATTTTAAGCATATATTTATAATGATAATAAAATATGAAAGTAATTTTCAAATTTTATAGTTTTGAAATTATCACTTTTGCACCATTTTTTTTTTCTTTTTTCAAATGTTTCATATGTCTATTAAATTTGGCACCAATGGTGTTAGTATAACAGAAAAATACCAAATTTTTAAATATGCCTTGATTTACAGATAAAATGCCCAAGCAAACTTGAGCTCTACACTAATTAATTATTCAAACAATAAACAGAATAAGAAATATTTCTATATCTCTTATACAGTAAAAGAAATTTAAAAAAAACTAACTTCTATATTTCATACAAAATAAAAAATAAGAATTTGTAATCAAATTATAAAAAAGATTGAAAAATAAAGAATAAAATTAATATTTATAAAATTAATTTAACTTAAAATCTTGATAAAATAATTACCTTAATGACAACTATGGCTTCTTGAACAACATAATTGACTTTAGTCTGAATAAGATCAAGCAGCGTACTGACACACCTTTCAGCTGATGGTTCTACTTTAATAGCACATCTTCCAATAGCTCGTACAGCTTTTCGTACAAAATCTACATCTACTTCAGTGGCATATCTGAAATAAATATTTTAAATAAATCTGAAAACAAAACTCATTAAATAAACTTTAAAATGTTAAAATTATAAAAATAATGTAAAATTTATACTGATAAACATGAAATAATGCTTACTCTTTCAATTCTGCTAACACTTGGGCAATATTGGTTTGTGAAGCAAGTCTAATCATGATATCCAATTTTTCCAGTTTAACATAGATAGGATCATTATACTTAACAAAGAATACCTTCATTTCATGCTTTAGAATGTCTGGTCTACAAAAAAAGAAAATCATTAATAAAATTTTCAAATTTAAAAATTAATAGAATAAATTAGGAATGTACCAGATAGTGATTTTATATAAATATCAAGTATTTGGCAAACCAACCAATAAACCAAATATTGAAATATTCAGCCAGCTGAATACTGAATAGATAGCTGGTTGAATACTCTTATAATTCAAGGTTAAATGTATTAAAGTTTTAAATTATATAAAATTTTACACTATATTTGACACATATACTTCAATTTGATTAATACTTTGATAAACAAAAAATTTACATAAGTAAATTTAACAGTGAAGAAAAAGCTTATGCTTTAGGTTATTTAAAAAAAAAAAAAGAAAAACCTTTAAACTTTAACAAATTTTAAACTTCATAACTTCACTAATTAAATAAGTTTATAAAATTCTTATATTCTAAAACAAATATTTTTAAATATAAGAAATTCAGAGGGAATTAGAAGGCAATTTTTACAGCAAGAAAAGAACTAAAAATTAAAAAAATGTATTTATATAGAAGTAACTTAACAAGAATAACTTCCCAGCTTCTTGTGATTTAGCAAGGAAGTTTTTAAAAATGGACCAGAAAGAAGTATCTTTAAACACTACTTTCTGGTTCATAAAAATAATCTTTAAAGTGATTAAACCATGTTCCTAAAAATTTTGGGAAGCTTTTAATGCTTCAAGCAGTCAAGACAATCTTTTTCTTCTTTTTGTACAGGAAATCAGCATCACAATCCATTTATTGAGTCAAAAATACACTAAAAGCTATGCCCAAATTTTCACTCAACATTAATAATGAAAAAAAATCTGATTTTTATCATATTAACTTTGATTTGAATGGCAGTGTCATCATTGAAAATTACTGCATTTTAGTCATTAACACAATATATACCAGCAGTTGCATTCTGGGTAATAGAATATAGAATGTTTGGATATGAATGGTGACAATTTTATATACTTCTTACTATGTTATATTTCACAGAAAACAAAGCAAGTCTGTTGAAAATGTAAATACATTCATTAAGTTACAAATTAAAATTCAGCTTTAAATTAAATATGCTGTATCTTTTACCAAAACAGATTATGATCCTGGTTTCCTTTATAAAAATTTTGTCTTAAGAGCTTATCGCTTAACATTAGTTCCATTTTGTTTAAAAACAAGAAAAACTATCACCAAATAATATTTAGAACTGTTCATTTACACATCATTAACTCTCATGAATCTCATCAGAAATCAAACATTTAAGTCTTAAAACTGCCAGTTAAAGCATATCAATGAAACAGAATTTACTGTAAAGTATAAAAATAACTTTTACTATTAGAAAATAAAAATCAGGCTCCCAGTTCAAGAATATATGTAAATGAAAAAACAAATGATGCTGCATTTTACTTTCAATATTATCTAAACAATAATATTCATTCAATTCAAGTACAGATGAATATTTCTAATCTAAAAAAGAATTGATAGAAAATCAGCTCTATTTACATAACTTTGAAACAACCAACAAGTAAAAAATTAGCCTTAACAAGAACAGATTAATATATTTTCAATTTCTTTTAATTTAATTAAAAATTAATCAAATGCTTATTTTATCCTACAAATAAGATTTTTTTTTTTTAAACAAGAAGACAAGCAAGTAAATAATTGAGAAACAGACTGAAATATTACACAAGTTTTCAAAATATTAAGCTGCAAAATCTTGTTTGAATTCCGAGCAAAAAGTTTGTGCCTGTCCTCTATACTAAAAATTGTAGCATATTTTTTTTTAGTTATTGTATAAGGAAAGCTATACATGCTAACAGAAAGAAAAAAAATATCACCAGCTAAAAAAGTAATAACTAAATATAAATTGGGATGCCTGAACATTTTAATGAGCACAATCATTTGCTAAATTACACAAATATAGAGTCTCCAAAACTGACAGGTACATTAAATAAAGAGAATTTTTTTATTTTTTAGAGCAGAAGATATTTCTTGCACAAGAATTTCTCCATGGCTACACTATTTTACAAATTTTTCGAAGGAAGTTTTAATGTTGCAAAAAGATTCAAAAAAAGGATACTATAGAGACTGTTTCAAAGTTTTTTTTAACAGACTGGAAACATTAAGGATGATTCTACAAGGAACATAAGACACTTGCAGGCCCGAATTTCTATTTAATGTGTTACAGATCACAATTGACTATGGTGCAGATCTACATACTATAAAATGCCGCACAATCTTTACTTGTTTCCATAGAGGTTGCAGACCCACAAACTCCTTAGTGCTTTTGCCATTAATGGATGCAAGATGTCTGAAGTTTCAAAAGCTGGATGCTGGCAAAATTATGAGAAGGATTTGGTTTTCTGAAGAAGCGTACTTTTTCCTCATTGTCAATAAGCAGAACTAGAGCATTTAGGAGATAAAAAGTCCTCATGTTACAGTACCATCAACTCTGAATCCTCTAAAACTAACGGTTCGGGCCACCATTTTTTCCAAAGAACTAATTGGGACATTTTCCTGATGTCAAATGATTATTGCAGAGCACTATCTGATCATTTTGTTTAAATTTGTGACAGTAAAAAAATGCCTTGAAGGATCCTGGGAACATTGTTGTTCATGCCTGACGATGTCCAAGTCCAATGTCTGAAGTCTTATTCCATCAATGAACATTCTGATGATCATGCCACTGCCCTAGTTTATGGGAAGATTCATAGATTAGCTTCTATTTGCAGATTTGACTCCTTATGATTTTTTTTTCTGTGCAAATGCATTACTGTGAGGGGTAACGGACCTGAAAATATAAGGTGTACTGCAAAAATTTGCAAACAAAACTAACATCTGACATATGTGAGACCATTCTATCTCTAACATTATTACAGATTTCTTCAAATTTTGTTCACAAACCGCACCATGTTATTGCTCTAAATGATAAATATATTGAGAAAATAATTTAACTTTCAGATTTTATTTTAACCCTTAGAAGGGCCATCTGCTAGCAAATTTTATAACTAAATGTGAAACTAACAATTTATTGGTTTTTCAAGTAAAATGTAGTAAACTATTTCTATCAAATTGTATTTCTCCATATTTCAATTTTCAAATGCACCCATTATTTTTTGGGACATCCTGTAAGTTATGTAATCATTAAATATAGATTAATCATTTTGAAAGTACAACAAATGAATTTAACGTAAGTACTATTTTGCATATCTAAACTTTGACAGTTTCAGAGTAATAAACTCAGCAAATCAGAGAAGCATGGTTATGATTAATGTTAGAAATAGACAATTTCTGGGAAGTGAAAGGTTTCTTGTCTGCTTTCTGAGGCTACAAAAATATCAAATACAGCAACAAAACTGTAAATTAGTTTTTTTCACCATCCTAAAGTCAACTGTAAACTTAATCATTCAAAACATATCAACTTAAAAATAAAATCCTCTCATATGATAAACATCTCAGATCCTTCCTGAAAAGCAGTCATACCCAAGGAATTTGATTACTTTTGGAAAATTTGCTGCCCAAGAGAAATAAAGCATGCTATAAAAGCATAAGAACACTATATTACAAGTTCTTACCTTTTCTGAACTATTAAGTTGATATTGCGAAGAGCTACATATTGAACCTCAGGCTCACTGGATAACAATGTCACCAATGGAGGTGCAAGCTTTTTTGTTAAAGTTGTGACAAACTCAGAATCAGGGCTCATCATTTCCATAAGCTTCATGAGAACCTATAAACAGGAAAAATATTTTTTAAAAAAATGCACATTCTAACATGTATATTTCAAGAGCCATTTAGCTAATTGTGATACAGACTTATTTTTCTATACATGAAAACAAATTAATAGCCTTAGGCACAATAAATATAAAATAGATAAATAGAAATAACATAAAATAACTAAGTAAATTTACTCAAGACAATTTAGAGAAAGCATATGAAATTTTGGCACCGATGCTATAAGATACCAAAGATTGGTGCCAAAATGGCATTTAGCCTAATGTGATAACCCAGTTATTGTATATTAATAGATTGTTTATTTTTATTTTATTTTTTGAAATTATTTAAACTTTTTTATAGTTATTATTTTTTTTAATTTAATGTTATTTTCTTTTTTTTTTTTAATTAAATTTATGTAACTGGTGTTCAAAAATGAGATTTTTCGAGAAACATTGTTAATATATGAGATATGTGCCGAAATTTTAAGCACATGAAAGAAAGTATATATAAAAAGAAATGTGTAAACATAAATCAAAAATATTTTCTATTATAAAAAATGTTATAAGGAGTTTGTAAAATATAAGTTTATAATTATTGATAAAAATGTTTTGCTTAATGTATTGATTCCTATTTAAATGTTAAGTAAACAAAGCCATGGATAACAATATTATATATATTCAAGAATTATTCATTTAAGATTTACATAGCTAGACAGGCTCTTTGGCAGCTCCAGCTGTTTTGCGACAAGTCTAATTTTAAGGTTATTCAGTTTATCAAGGTCTCTTTTAGAAAAAAGAATTTTGTGAAAGCTCCATTTTTAAGTTTAAAACTGAAAAATATTTTGATTTATACCAAATTCTATCTAAATACAGCAATAAAATATAAATAATGAGAAACATTTCAATATTAAAATCTGTTTAAAAGCAAAATTTATATTTTAAAATATTAAATAATAATAAATACATAATTATAAAAAGTTCTCGGCTATTAATCATAAATAAATGCTTTCTTACTACCATTTAAATGGCCACTTGAGGGCTCTGCTGCTTCCAGTAGCATATAAACCAAACTGACTTTTTTTTTTAAACCTCAAAATTTATTTTTATATGCAAAATACTTTTCTAAATTATACAAAAAATACATCAAAAAAGCATAAAGATGTCATGACATACATCTTTATTAGAAAAGAACATCATTAGAAAAAACAGACATTATAAATTAGAGAAAATTATTAATGACACTCCTTAACAAATTTTCTATAAGGAAGCTTAAACTTTTTCTACTAAATAAATCGCAAAAGTGAAATATTACCAGAAGGGCAAAATAAAGCAACTTTAAATGTATTTATGTAGTATAAGTATGAAATCAAGCCTACAAATTTGTCTGCAAAGATCCCCTCCCCCCTCATAGCAATATACTGTATTAATCTAGTACATGCTTTGTAGTTGCTAATATAAGTTTTAAAAAAGATTTAGGACTTTTGTTTGCTAACATTTTCAAAAGAATTTTTATCCCCTCCCTCCACACACTTAGTACTTAGTTGCAAAATTATAAATAGTTAAAATTCAAAACAAACTACAATTATTTTTAGATTTTTTTTTTTTTTTTTTTTTTCCATTTAAACTATAGGCTAAAGCATTTCAAAATTCTCTTAAATCATGGAAACAAAAATCCCAGACTCATTACAGCTGTGTTATAATGTAATGCTATATTTCAGTATTTGAAACATTTTTTATTCAATGCAAAAAAACTTAAGTTTGAAAAAACATTTGCAGACACTTAAATCTGCTTGTAAAATAACTAGAAGCAAACTAACCTTTACAGCAGAAAGAACAACAGCAGCATTTGCATGAGCAAGCCTTGGAGTAACTCGTTCTGCAATACTAGAAAATAAATGTTTTATTTATCTCAAAATGTATAAAAAAAAATATCAAACTTTACTAAACTGAAATTTTTAAAAATATTAAAATTATGGATATATGAATATTCAGTACCCAGGGCTTGAAATTCAATTTTCCAGAGGAGGGGAGTCTCCCTCCCAACATTTGTAATTGGAGGGGAGTTTAGCTGTTTGGGAGGGAGAAAAAAAAAACTTTAAAACCTACTGTTATTTAAAGAATTACACATGTACAGACATGACAAAATACCACTGAAGCAATTTTTATCAACAACTCAGAATAATAATGTAAAATGGGTTTTTTACTTTAAAAAAAAAAAAGAGTAAGTCAAGATTTTATATAGTCTATTTAGAATTTAAAAAGGGATAAATTCCCTCCTTGTGATGATTAATTTTGTTTCAGGTCTAGTAAACTGTTTTTGGGTCAGGTTGATTTTAGGTTGAGTGTGGATTGCTGCAAGTTGGGTACTGGTTAATCTAATTTTTCAAAAGTTAGTTCAGTATACATAATTTCCTATTAAAAATTATACCTATAACAATAAATAGATATGTTTGTGTGTATGTTTTCCAAGGAGACAGCTGCATTTTTTCCTCTGACGAAACTGACTTTTTTTCTGATTCTGTAATGAAACTTGCATTTTTAGCAGTCTTGACTAGATTCACATTTATTTGGCAACTGACGAAATTCACATTTTTTTTTGCGATTCTTCAACAAAATTTGCAGATTTTTTAGCAGCCTTTTGACTAAAATAGCATTTATAAACAATCCTTTGATGAAATTCACATTTTTCTCAGCGATGCATTGTTGAAATTCATATATATTTTACACGATTCTGTGACAATTTGTATTTATTAAGGGATCCTTTGATGAATTTTGCACTCATTAAGCAATCCAAAAGGCGATTCAGTTCTGTATTTTCCAAAAGTCTAAGGTTTACGGTTCCGAAAATAAAAAAATTGTCTTCAATCTGGAAATTTAGACAAAAACACAAATTTCGACAAATCATCTAAAAAAAAAAAAAAAACAATTTTGTAAATTATTCTCAGAAAAATTGTAAATATCGTCAGAGGTTCACAGGAAAAACGTGAATTTCGTCAGATAATCGTGAAAAAACTACAAACAGAAAAAGATTGACACAGACATTTAAGTGGGGAGATGGAACCTTGTGATAATTATTTATTGTAACTTGAAAATAAAAACAATGCTAGAAAATGTTTTAAAATCTATAATGAAGAGTTTTTAAAATTGTAAACTATGTGCTATGGTGGATGGGGGTGAGTTGGGATATTGATTTTCCCCCCCAGGAGGTTACTGCTGCCACAACCTAACAAAAGGCACAATGTTTTTAATTATATCCAACTTAGAGATTAAATTGAAATATGGATGCTTACTCGTGACTAATCAATAAAATGTTCTGAACTTTTTTCTGCATCAAAACTAACATGCAACTGCTATGAAATTATGACAAATATGGTAAATATTTCACAAAATGAAATCACTGAGCTGATTTCTTTGAGATCATCTTTTATGTATTCTTCTCACTCACTTTCACCAATGTAAAAAAATTGTTTTATTGTATTAAAATAGAGAGAGACATGAAATTACATTCAAGAAATACATATTTTGGAATTTCTCAGTGAATGAAATTACTAACCTTTGGGCTTCTCTCTCATCCTTTGGAAAACAATTGGCTAGTGAATCCAAAATGAACACTTGACCCCATTCTGTACATTCATTCAAAGCTGTAAGCAATTTATTGATCGTTTGGGCATTCATATCTATCAACGGTTGACCACTACTAGATGCTTCATTTATTTCAGAAAGAGCAGCAACAGCATTTGCTACCACCTAAGAAAACATACTTCACTTATAACAGCAATAATTACAGAAAGTGTATATGCAGAAAACAAGAGGGAACTTAAGTTAAAAAAATAAGATTATGGTAAACACATCTAAGGGGGATATTGATATACATGCAGTGATACAACAACTTTATAGTTGGCATTTAATGTAAAAATTTATTTGCTTCCCTATTAATTATTAGTACATGGACACTATTTGTAGGCTGAACTAACAAAACACCTCTTCAGCTTAACATCAGATGAAAGACCACTACTAAATCTCTAGAAATAGCATTTAAGAAATTTTTACTTTCTATAGATATTTACAGCTAAATAGCTGTAAGTATCTATTGAAAGTAAATTTTTATTTATTAGATCAAATTACAAATAGTATCAAGAAAAACGAGTGTGGTATAGTTAAGTTTTTTGCATTAGAAATTGATTGAGCAGTTACTTTATGAAATTTTTTTACCATGTAAGTATAAAACACAAAATCTAAAACATGTTATATTAAGTACTCTCAATGAATGAAGTTTAATGGTTAGAAATGAATTTTAACAAGCATAAAAACAAGCTATTAGGGATTTTGCTATTAAACATGAAATATGATAATTATTGGAAAGAATTTTTATTACTTGAAAATTATTTCATAAATTTTCTTTCTTTTGGAGTATCAGGAATACAGGTTGGATAGAGAGAGGATGCTCACTGCAGCAGTTGACCCTCTTGCCCACCCCCCAACCAAGACTAATAATACGCTTTAATAGAAAAGGTAGCTTCAGACAGCTTGTCAAACAATTAACTTATGGATTTTATTAAAATATATTTCAATTACTTAATCTTTATTGTACTTATCAGACGATTAATGCCAATACACTTAAGATACTGAACATTAAAATTCAGTTTACATTTTAAATTTAAATATTTATACATCAATTAAGCACTCAAGGATAAAATTTAATTCGATCTCATTTTACATATGTTAAACAGTTATGTATTATAATTATGCAATATATATAGTTATGTTGCTATTAAAGAATGCAATTTATTAAAGAAATAATTAAATCAAACAGAATTTTAATAACCTCATTTTCTATTAAAAAAAATAATAATAATAATAAACATACATATTTTCAAAGTTTGCCATTCATTGAAAAGATTTTGCTAAATTTATTGTTTATGAACAATACATTTGTTAGTACTGAAGAGTATTTTTTATTTATTTTTTTACTTTTTCATTGAGTAGAAGCATTCATTAATCACTAATATTTTAAAGAAAATAGATTCAGAATTACCGATTTGTACTTGTGTCTTTAAAATATCCATTTCCATGTCTGTGGAAGGTACAAATCAGTTTAATACATTTATTAGACCTGAACAAATTGTAAATTTCCATAAATCTGAATGGTTGTCTAATCCTTATAAGTGTAATAATTTTTTTAAACATTAAATCCCAAATTTTAAAGAATGTAAAAGTTTTTGGAAACCGAATAACATTTGAATTAACATGAAATGCACTATCAGTGTCAACTAGAGCATGCACGCAAAGCATTTCTCCAAAAATTGTATGCTTGATGGTTTGGATATTAGCCATCAAGGCAGCAGCTAAAACAATTTTTTCCCTTTTATAGCAATGTTTTATGGCATCTCTTTTTTTTACTATTTTCCAACAAAGTTGAAATGTGCTTAATTTTTAGTTACCAGAATTTATATCATATATAGGAATACTAGTGTTATATCTATAGCAGTTTAGGAATTTCGGTCCTGAGATGGCTCCATCCGATTATGACCTCTTTCAATCAATGCAACATTTTTTAAAGACTTGATTTGAATCCTTTAATGAAGTTGAAGAAGCATGTCAAGAGTTTTCAATTCCAAGGCGCTACAATGTTACTTCCAGTAAATCTAGAATCTGGCAGAAAGCCGTGGACTAGGATGGTCCCTACTTTGAAAAATAGTCCTTATTGTGTTTATTGTTATTTTGTGCATTACAACACAACTTTCCCAGAACTTTTTCTCAACCTAGTAGCAGAGAAACAAAATAGCTTCTGTAGAGAAAAAATAAGTTATGCTAGCCCAATCCTTCAGGATAAAAATAAAATCTGAACCCGGCCCGTTCTTTCAGAAAAATATGGCCCGGACCTAGCTCTGAAGCAGGGCCGTAAATTAAATCCCGGGGGGTTTGGGGGGTGCAACACCCCCCCTAGGAGAAATCAGTCTGAAAATTCCCAGATCTATCGGAAAAAGTATCTTTAGTCGGAAAAAATGGTATTAACCAATAAAATCTTATAAACTGGAAAATCATTCGGAAAATTTTCCGTTCCATCGAAAAAGGCGTGTTTAGTCGGAAAAAATAGTATTTCGTATTATCCTATAAAAACTTACAAATTGGAAAAAGGAAAAATCAGTCTGAAAAATTCTTGTTTGATCGGAAAAAATGTTCTTAACTTATAAAAACTTAAACTGGAAAATCATTCGGAAATTTTCCCGTTCCATCCGAAAAAGCGTGTTTAGTCGGAAAAATATTACGTATTATCCTATAAAAACTTACAAATTGGGAAAAGGAAAAATCAGTCGGAAAAATTCTTGTTTAATCGGAAAAAATGGTATTAACCTATAAAAACTTATAAATTGGAAAAACGAAAGTATCATTCGGAAAATTTCCCGTTCCATCGGAAAAGGCATGTTTAGCCAGAAAAAATAGTATTATCCTATAAAAATTTATAAATTGGAAAAACGAATAAGTCAATCGGAAATTTTTTTTTCGATCGGAAAAAATGGTATTAGCCTAAAAAAACTTATAAATTAGAAAAACGAAAATATCATTCGGAAATTTTTCCGTTTCAATCCGGAAAGGCATGTTTAGTCGGAAAAAATAGTATTACGTATTAACCTATAAAAACTTGTAAATTTTTAAATCGGAAAAATTCTTATTCGATTGGAAAAAATGGCATTTACCTATAAAAAAATTAAAAATAGGAAAAACGGAAATATCAATCGGAAGTTTTCTGTTCCACCAGTAAAGGCATCTTTAGTCGGAAAAAATAGTATTACGTATTAACCTATAAAGATTTATAAATTGGAAAAACGGAAAAGTCAGTCGGAAAAATTCTTGTTCAGTCGGAAAAAAGTAAATTTAGCCGGAAGAAAGGATATTAATCTATAAATATTTATGAATTGGAGAAATATTTTTCTAGTTTTTAATTAAATAAGAAAAACAAGTTAGATCGAAGAAAACCTATAAAATTTTATTCTCAGTCAGATTTATTTCCGCTTGCAGTTTCTGATAAGAAAAATAAGAAAAAAAAAAACAATTTAGGATGAAGAAAACAAATTTATTCTTAGCCGGAACTATTAATTAATTAATTTAACTAATTGCTAATTTACTATTACCTTTAATTTACTAATTAATATAACTTATTAATATATAGGATTTTATTTTTCTAATAAAACTATTCAGAAAAATTTTGATTTGTCAAATATTGTGTTCTCTGAAACTTCGATATGACGAAAAAAAAATATTCTTGTACATTTTCTAGTAATGTTAAAGTTATACCGTTAATTATAAGTGATATTTGAGTAAAACCTTGATATTCCGATTTTTTTTTTTTTTTCTGTGTCTTTTCACTTGGATATATCGAAATCTACTTGTATTTTTTTACTGTTGGAAAGTTTTTAGTTTAATCTAGAAATTTTAAGATATACTGATCGAAGTAAAGAAACTTCTATTTTTTAATCTAAACTTTAAATTTAATTAGAAATATGTATCACGGAATTTAGGTGGTATACGATGAAAGTTCATTTATAGAAATACAAATATTTAGTATTTTTTCATATCCAAATCTGGATATTTTCCATTCTATTCAAATTTTACCTTTAATTGAAAAAAATTATAGTCTCATTTTTTCCTACTATCTAAATTTGTGTTTTCTTTTTCTTTTTTATAAAAATAATAATAATAAATGCGAAATTGTTTATACTTACTTTTTTACATAATTTTTGATTGATTTAAAAGATTGTTTAAGAAATTTATATGATACAGGATGAAAATTGAAAATACCCAAATACTTTGAATTTTCATCTCTAAATAATCTGGATATTTTACCGCCTATACGAGTTTACTTCTCTCAGAAGTAATACTTTCGTTAGCTTTTTCCTCAGTCAATTATATTAATTTTTTTAAATATATTTATTATTATTACTACATTTTGTTTAGTCAGGAAAATGAGTTGCAACAGCAAATTGTTACGCTGCTTTTAAGTTTGTCGTTAGAAAGAATTGAAACTTATATTAAGAAATCCCGTATTTCTGACAATTTTTTGTTAACTGAATGCTAAAAAATAGAAAGATAAAACATTCTTTTCTCTTCAACGTAAACCTTGGGCACCTAAATGACTGGACGTTGCAACTCCCGCCCTATGTGTCGTTACAAAACAAACTGCGCCTGTGTTAACTCTTTGTTTAAACCGTTAGTATTCTGGCTCATAGTACGAAATCATTCAATTAAAAAGTGTTTGATGGGAGAATATTTTGGTATATAGTTACTAGTTCAATAATTTTTTTTATCAGTTATGCCCCCACCTAATGTAAGAGACAAAAAGTACAATGTGGGTTATGTAATTATATTTTCGATAGTGATTACAGGAACACACTTAATAAAAGCATGCTGATAAAATTTCAGCCCATATACATATACCGTTTTGCATTGTTGGAGCTCTAAAAAATCCTTTTGAAGTAAGCTAGCTATTTTGTTACAGAAAATTTTAGATATGTAAAATGTGTAAATAACTGAATTGTTTTCATATTTAAAAATGAATTATTTTATTTTATTTATTTATTATTTTTTATTTATTTATTTATTTATTTTTTGAGGGGGCAGATAAATTATTTAATAACTTGTAAAAATGTACTGTTATTCGATATATATAATTTTTTTAACAGTTAGTATCGCAATTCCCTAACTATTTGCTAGTTTTGTTACAAACTGAAGATGACAAGCTAGTTGTTATTTAAATTTCATAAGATTATTATCATTTTTTAACTACATTTTTTTTCTTTCAATATATTTGCCCTTTTTTTTTTTGCCAACTATTTTACAATTTGCAATTGCAAGTCAATGTATTTACTATTATACACGAAGTTAAAATTGTATTATAGATCTTTTTATATTTTATAAATTTTATTTCATCATTATTTAAGAGTAATGTAGTATCTTAATAAATTTTTGCCTACATGGCTTTTCATTTTTATTATCTCAAGGTTCAACAACTAAGAAAGTTCATTTATTTTATGAAGTTCAAATGTCAGTGTATGTAAAATATTCTATATTTTTAAAACTTTGTTATAGTACAAGTATAATAATTTTGTCTCCTTGCATAACAATATTTTGATTATGATTATTATTTTATGGATAGATGTTTTTTTTTTGTGTGTGTGTGTGTATAGATAAGAATCAAAATTTAATCATTTGAAACTTGAAAATAATTTTAGCTTTGGGGGAGGATAAAACAGCGCAACTTTGACTGTTTAAAGCTAATTGATGATTAAATGGATCTTTAAACCTCTTTTGCAATTTGAAATTTTAAAAAGGCATTTCAACTGTACTGGTACTTTTTTTGTGCCTGATGTGCCTGTGTGTGTGTGTGTGGTGGTGGTGGTGGGGGGGGGGGGGGTAGATGAAAAAGGAACCAGAATTTTACTTTTGGTTTATGCATTTCGTTTATTTGTTTGGTATTTTGCGCATGTTTTCTCAAGGAGTCAGATAAACGATGCACAGTTGCCTTATTTATAAAAAAAATTTGAGTATAATTTGAAAACCCTTTGAATTCGCTGCTGAAAATTTACATACTCTGCTTTAATAATTTATTTGTTATTTATATATATTGCATCTAATATATTTATATGATGTATCTAGTTATATATTTTATCTAATTCCGGGCAACAACGGGCGGATCAGCTAGTAGAAATAGCTATAAATATATAAAATAGTTTGTCCTGACAGACTGATAATCAACGCACAGCCCAAACTACTGAATCTAGAACCATGAAAATTGGAGAGAAAGTACTTCTTATGATGTAAGCATGCACTAAGATGGAAATTTTGAAATTACCCCCCTTAAGAAGGACAAGGGGGGGGAGATCAAAAATTCTGGAACAAATTGCCATAGGGGGGAGTCGAAAAATTTAGAACATTTGGCACATCTCACCAGTCTTGTCAAATAAGAACGTGAAACAGCAGAAAATAAAATTTTTAAAAACTAATTAAATACGTGTTTCAGTGATATTTTAAAATTTCCACCCCCGAGGAGTTTAAATGGGGGTGGAAAAATTCCATACTTTTTTGGACATATGGGGTAGATGAAAAAGGAACCAGAATTTTACTTTTGGTTTATGCATTTCGTTTATTTGTTTGGTATTTTGCGCATGTTTTCTCAAGGAGTCAGATAAACAATGCACAGTTGCCTTATTTATAAAAAAAATTTGAGTATAATTTGAAAACCCTTTGAATTCGCTGCTGAAAATTTACATACTCTGCTTTAATAATTTATTTGTTATTTATATATATTGCATCTAATATATTTATATGATGTATCTAGTTATATATTTTATCTAATTCCGGGCAACAACGGGCGGATCAGCTAGTAGAAATAGCTATAAATATATAAAATAGTTTGTCCTGACAGACTGATAATCAACGCACAGCCCAAACTACTGAATCTAGAACCATGAAAATTGGAGAGAAAGTACTTCTTATGATGTAAGCATGCACTAAGATGGAAATTTTGAAATTACCCCCCTTAAGAAGGACAAGGGGGGGGAGATCAAAAATTCTGGAACAAATTGCCATAGGGGGGAGTCGAAAAATTTAGAACATTTGGCACATCTCACCAGTCTTGTCAAATAAGAACGTGAAACAGCAGAAAAAATTTTTAAAAACTAATTAAATACGTGTTTCAGTGATATTTTAAAATTTCCACCCCCGAGGAGTTTAAATGGGGGTGGAAAAATTCCATACTTTTTTGGACATATCATAGGAAAGTCCTCAAATCACTCTTTCATATAATAAATCTTTCTCCCTCTCCCCCCTCTTATCCTCTATTGGGGACAATTTTTGATCTTTTTTGAAATTTTAACGTTTTATCATTTTAGACCGGATTTTTTTTTTTTCGGGGCCCTCCGATAAATATTACTTATAATATATGAAAATTTTATAGTTAGGGGAAGGGTCTATTCTGAGAGGGAGGATAATTTCCTAAATTTGGAATACATCTCTCTTGTGATATATCGTTGGATTCCTATTTTGCCCTCATGGGCAACCACTTTTCTAATTTTAGCCGATACCTTTCATGTGATATATTGCTGAAAAGCCCTTTGACTGCTTATTCGTATTATGCACGACTCGTGTCCCTCTCGGGTGGAACGGTTATTGTATTCCATCAGGACATCGCCTAATAATGGGGAAAATATATAAGACTGATAATAACACAATATAAGATTAGATTAATTTTAAACACGATTATTCAATCGGTAAATTAATTATATAACAGATGTAAATTTTTCCATTTTTCATTTTTGGATGAAAAAAGTCCGGGCCAGGATTCGAACCAGGAATCTATTGGCTGAAGCCGCCAATGCTCTACCAACTGAGCCATCCCGGACACGAACACTGGAAGACTATTTCACCCAATTAACCTCAACGATCACTTTATCTGGTCTGATACTCTGGATCAACTCAACAGAATAAATCCAAGGTCAATTTATAGAACAGCAGAAAATCACTGCATACGAAATTACATGATCCAGAGTATCAGACCAGATAAAGTGATCGTTGAGGTTAATTGGGTGAAATAGTCCTCCAGTGTTCGTGTCCCGGATCGCTCAGTTGGTAGAGCATTGGCGGCTTCAGCCAATAGATCCCTGGTTCGAATCCTGGTCTGGACTTTTTTTATCCAAAAATGAAAAATGGAAAAATTTACATCTGTTATATACTATAAGATTATTTGACTATCTCGATACAGTAAATCATAATTATCTTGCGAATTATGTTCTATGTATATTAGTGTTCATGTTGGCCATAGTACTCGGAAATTTTCCTTCTTGGAGTCGGAAATTTTTGAGCCGACACCCCCCTACGCGATTAGGGTGGTTTACGCCCCTGCTCTGAAGCGAGTGTCATGAATGGAAATACGTCCAACACTGGCCACGTTCGGGCTAGTCTGTGCAGATCTGTCTCAAATACAGATCACATGAATGTTAAAACTTTTCATATTTGTTTATTTCAATTATCCTATTTTATTGATAAATGGCAGCACCAAAGAATTTCCTTAATTTTTTGCTATTCTAGTTTATATTCTGCATTTTGCTGACAGATGGCCATGCCAATCACTTCTAGTTCTTTTCAAAGTTTATTTGTTTACAATTTGGTAAATTATGAAAACAAAGAACTATCAACAGGAGAACCGTTAAATAGTTTATATATAACAATATTAAACCTGGAATAGAGGAATCTTATAACCGAGAATGATCTGAATTAGTGAAAATGTAATTTAAAACAGGCCTAAATTAAAGCAACAAACACTGGCATATTTAAATAAAATTGTAAAAATGTTTTGTGTATAATCTTATAAGATTAAGTGAATTCTTTTGCTGTTTAATAACTTTATGTCATTTATTATTATTTTTTTTAAATATGTCAAGATTTTTTTAATATTATTTAAATTTTGGCTTATAGTTATTTCATGATTTCTAAAATTTGGAAAAGCCACATCCATCAATGATTCTGAAGTTTAGAGGTTGTACTGTATAAATATCAGTTTCTTTGATGTGGTGCTTACAGTGGCTGTGGCAGGTATTTCTGAAAATACAGAAACACTGCAACTGCCCTCATTCAGTATGTTTATGGGAGGAGAGGGAAGGGAAGTACTTCTTTTCATTGACATAACTTAAAGATTCAATGTGTTGTGTAGTTATATACAAAAGAGGAAAATACAAATCCTTACAGCTTGGGACCAGAGATAGCGTGAATTTTAGGATTTTGCCAATTAATGGTCATTGTTTCTATTACGTTTTTTAAACAGTAATTTGAATGCAATCAGAATTCTAATAAATGTTTGCAATAATAAAATATTAAAATAAATTAAAAAGTAAGGTAATTTTTAAAATAAATTATTAAGAGCAAGTCCAACTTAATAATGTATAATTGAATATGCATAATAAAGATGATACATTTTCTTTGAATCATTCAATGAAACTTTCTTCAAAAGGTATCCTAATTCACATTAAGAAACAAAGTAAGGAAGTTTTATTTCAAGTTTAGCCAGCCAGTCTTAATAATCAAATAAGCTAGATTAATACATAAATATATTTGATAAAAGAAGATTATGATACCAGTGGTATTGGCAATATCTTTATTTTTTTAAATAAATTTATTTTTTTTCCATGAAAAACCATAAGTTTATTCATATTATCGAGAATTACATATTAAAATACATACAGAATGATACAAAACTAAAAAATTCTATAATTTTGCCCTTGCATCTTAACTGAAAGTTTCATTACATCTGCAATGATGTACAGATTTTAAGTGTTTGCAGATTTTAGGGTTGTGATTTGTAGGAGTACTGTATTACCAATAACTAAAGATATAACCAAGTAATAAATACAATAAAAATTACCATAGGATTAGAATCTGACAACAAATCCCTCAACTGTTCCAAAAATCCTTGATCTTCTACCAGCTGAGCATTGATATCATGGAGTTTAGCCACGGATACTGCTGCAGTTTTCCTCACATAAGGATCTTCATCTTTTAAACACTTTCGGAGAGGCTCGCAAAGGTACTCAGTTATCTTGTCCACACGAATACATCCCATAGTGCGAACAGCCAAAGCACGAATCAAGGGGTTGGCATCTTCACAATCCTGAAAGAAACATTTCATTATTAGTATACTACTAATTCAATCAGTAAAATTTATGATTAAAGTAATTTTTATAAACTTTTACTCAGAATTAAAAAAAAAAATTGAAAAATATCTAATAATTTTTATTTAATCCACATTTTATGCAAGATTAACTCTAAAATTCAACGATTTAAATGGCAAAAGTAAAAGATACTTTTTTCCTCCCTCCCAGGGTGGAGAAACTAATTTATTTTCTCTTTGATGACTAGCCTTTAAATATCACAGTTGATTACAGATTATTGAAATTGCAGCCTAAAGAATTAGTCATTTCCACAAACTTTAAAAATAAGAATAATATGGTAAACAAGGCCAACAATCATTGATATGCTGACACTAAAGTAGAAAGCCAGTCTTTAATTTTGTAATTTTTATATTAATGGAGATTTATCCCTGACACTTTCAGCATGGTGCTGCACCCTGTCTACCCTTTGGTTTACAAAATAGCAGCTTCTTAAGCCTCTCATCAAAAAATTAGTCTCATCAAAAAAAGTGTCCATAACTTTTTATATTGACAAATTTGCTTGCATAGTGAAAAGTGAATTCTTGACTTTAAAAAAGTGCTCTGACTTATAATATTAAAAGCAGAGAAAAAAACTGATGGAACATCAGATTTTGCAGTTCATATCAGAAGCTGTCAAACATAAGAATATTCTACATCAACTTTTTATATGGTTCCATATCCCTCTCTGGGTTGATTCTTCCACTCTTAGTTTTGAAAACCAAAATTTTCTGAAAAATTAAGATTTTTTTGTGGGGGAGCTTTTTCCCTACAATATTTTTTCTGATGAGATTTCTAAATGCTTGACATGAATCACACCTTGTATTGTAACTATTTTATGAAACAGATCTATGTACAGATTTTATGTTTGCACACCAAGGATGCATAGGGATCAGTGTTCTCGCTGACATTTGAGCAATGTTAGTAATTTGGCTACTTAAAATAAAAAACATTCGCGAAATGAAAATTGTATTAGCAAAATAGATTCGCTGTGTAGCACAGAAAAAAATATCTTGGTATAGTCCATATCAATTTAGGCAGCCAAAGAAAAATTCTTACCTTCATAGTCTCAGAACTTCTTTAATTGGACATATATTAAAATTGAGGTTAAAATAAAATTCCCATAATTTTTGGTTTTGCCCAAAAAAGTTTCTGGTCAGAGATACAGGGTGCCAAAGATGGCATCCCGACCACCATTTCCTATTCGAGATTTTCGAAAAATTTTTTAAAGTGCTCTATCTCTGGAATGGTGCAAGATATTTTATTGCGGTTTATTTTATTTTAAAGATTTTTTTTTGTATAAAATGACATAAATTACATTTTATTATACGTATTTATTTTTTTTCACTAGCCTTCTAAAAAAAAATTTTTATCAAAAATATCTTTTCTCTCAAAACGCCAATCTTAAAAATTTTGATTTTTATACTGTTAATACCATTTAGTACTATCTTCACTGTAAAGGAGAACTACTTTTGAGTTTTAGAAAAAAAATTTAATTTCAGAAAATTTTACAGGAACTATATTAACAATTCCAGTAAAAGTCTTAATTTTTGTTTATTTGTATCCTATGTAGCCTACTGCATATACTAATGTAATTTTATGCTGCATATTAAATTGATTATGTATGGAAGATTTAACAGAATGAAGAAAACATTTAATATTTTTAAAGTGCAATTCAATTTAAATTTTTAATTAGATTTTCATAATATTTGAAATGATACATACTTCAGTTTCCAAACCGAGCATTGCATAGTAAGTCTGAATAACACATCAATTACAGAACAATACAGCTACATTAATGCATGTAAGAGTTTGAACAAACAAGCAGACAAACTGAAAAGATTTTCATGTTAAAAACTAGGGATGCAACGGAGAGTGATTTTGGCTGAATGCCAAGTATTCAACCGACAGGTGAACCGAATACCAAATATTCGGCTTTCCAAATACTTTATATTTCAAAGATATTACTTTTTAAAACAATTTTACATAATATTTAATAAAAGAAACTTGCATTTTGATAAACAAGATCTTTTCATCAGAACATTTACTATAGAAAAAAGGTGCCTTGAATTATTTAAGCAGCACAAATATAAGACTAATGCACCTCTCCCCTCCACTATTCTTTTCAGAGCTTAGAGGGTGCTGTTTGTCATTGGTTTCTTATGCGGAACATTTTTTACCCCCCATGGTAGTGGTGAGTTAGACTGGCAAAAAAGATGTCACTCCGTTGACATGTAAAATGTTGTACACCGTATCCAAGGTGAATAATTCTCATGTATGTACAGCTTATGTTTTCAAACCTCATCTTGTAATCGTGGTACGTGTGTGTTTGTGATGTTTTGTAAAATAAATGTTTTGTGACATTTCTACGATTCTTCAAATATCTGTCACAAGACTTTAATAAAATTTTTAATTTCATGGTTTCTTCTACGAATTAAAACAAACATTTTAAAATCAAAGAGAAATAATGAAAAAATGGCCGAAGAAAAACTTTAGTCTCATAATTGTCCTTTTTCTCAATAACTCAAGCAGGGTTGGCAAGTTTCTTCCACAGTGGAAAAAACCGCGGAAAAAACCGGCCGGGAGAAATAGATTTCTAAGAGGAAGAAACTGTTTTTCTTTAAGAATTTACCATACATTTTCAATTTTGTAAGCTATAATAAATATCTTCTTTCTATAATCTAATAAATTAATTTCACTGCACCAAAACAAATTTAATTAAGCATATATGCTAAATTAATAAGTGCATCAGTTTTTTAGCCAAGATCACACACAACACTTATTCTAGATATCTTCACCCATTGGCAAAATGAAAAGAAATTTTATCCAAAATACACAAAATTAGTTAAATGTTATCCATTTCAATTTAACCAAAATTTTTTTTTTTATTATTTACATTTTTTTAACTAGTAGTAAATAGTAGGGATTCTTTACTAATGATAGAATGAAACCCATTTAAATAAAAGCTTTTAATTTACATCAATTTTATTAACCCTTTCCGGCACACTGTGCCCGGTCCCTGGGATACCTAATTTTAATTCCAAAATTGCAAACAGCACCAATAATAGTTTAGTAAAATTTTGCTTTTACGATAAAAGCTTAAAAAAAAAGGTTTCAAAATATCGAAAAAAAAATAGTTTGTGAATTCCGGTGTCAGTCGATAATTTCTCATTTTACTACCAGATTTTGCCGGTGCCGGAAAGGGTTAATGTAAATAATGTATAATAATTACTATATTAAATAGAGATCAATAAAAAATATGGTTGTTTTTGGCCCAAAATCTGAGTCTTGCCAAAAACGAGGGCGAAAATTCGGCCAGATCAAAACACTTAACATTCCAAAAATCTTGTGTCTTCCTTCGAAATTTTTCAATTTTAGTTACTGATTTGAACTGTATCGGCTCAAATGAATGTATTGCAATGAACTTCATTGTTTATAATTATCAGTCATGATTTATCAATCAGCCCATAGAAAATTTTTAGTTTAAACTGCATCATTAGATTTCAAATATTCTTTAAAAAACTTCTAGAATAACAAATGATCATTTACAAAAATTATAAAGAGAAAAATCAAGATGTATATGCCTAAAACTAAAATATTTTTTAATTAAATGAAATTCGTATAGTTAGAAAATATTTCTCTGCCATGGATGAATTAATTATGTATTATTGAATATGAAAATAAAGATTTTGGATTATTAACAGTTTTACACAGAGTTGTTTGGTTTTTAAACCAATGCTTTTTTTTTTTTTTAAATCATGCTTTTTTTTTTAGGTTTCATTTTATACATTAAAAAAATGCAAAATCCAAGTTATGCAGAAGCTACAAGCAAAGTTGTAGAAAAATGATGACTTAATAAATTTCTAAAATGACAAATAATTTTAATCAACCCAACTTATCATATAAGCTGTAAATCTACATGACAGAATAAATTTTTTACAAATTAGCTTGTTAGAAAAAAATTACTTTTTTTCTTCCTTTTTTTTAAAGACTTTAATATATATGTATATATAAAACCATTAATTGCAAAACATGTATAGCCCAGCAGGGCAGAGTCGAGCTAAAAGTGCACTTTTATTATTTAAATTGCTTGATTAGTTAAGATTTATTAAGAATTTCATCATTCCTCAAAGCCTCGAATATGACATTCTTAAGTAATTTTCTCCATTAATTTAATTTTGATGCTAATGAATTTTTTTTTTTTTTTTGGTTCTATGTTTATTGGGTTAAGCCTTTGTTTTCTTGCATTGGGAATAGGGATTTTGCATTATGGTTTTATTCTGTTACTAACCGGGTTGCAAAAGTTTAAACCAATTGGTTTTTTAGAACAAAACTAATATAATATTTTCTAATTTTTGTAATTAAGTGTGTCAAATTATTGCATGTAAGTAGTTTCCATTTTTAAGTCTTATCTCAGCAGTCACCGTGAGACATAGTGAGTCTACTCTCAGTCATGTTAGTATGCATGTAGAATGCAAATTTCATGCAATAATGGACATATCTGAATCTATAAAGAAAACAAATTATGTAAAGTTGGTGGAAAATGGATTAAAAATATGTAACATTTAGAAAAAAAGTTTTCCTTTGAGAAACAAAGATTTACAGTTAATAACATAAAATAAAATTTAAGATTTCAGTCAAATTCTAAAAGAAAATTTTCTTGATTGGGAGGATTATCTTTTAAGATAAAAAAAGAAACTCATGCTATAAAGTCGAATGAGAAGAGATTAAAAATTTTGGCGCTAGGGAAGCCCCTGTTTACATTTAATTAAAATGTGCAATAAGGTATATTTATATCTTCTATTGCATAACCAAACCCACTACTTATATCAGCTGAGAAAATTGGGGAGAAAGGGACAAGGCAAGGTTTGCTTGAGGTATAATAGAAAGAAAATCTTATAAAAATACCTACAAAGTTGTAATTTGTTTAGACATTTATAAAAGTACTAAGTGTTAAAATATAGCATGTAGGCTCATGGCTATTTAAATGCTTTAGTGGAAGACAGTATATATAAAACTGCTTTATATTTTAAGATCAATGTTTTCAATAGTAATAAAAGCTATTAAATAGGTATTTTTGCTTATTTTATGAATTTTGTTTGTTGCCTTTTCTTTTAAACTGGTAGTTTTAGAGAAGAAATGTCAAAAAGCAATACACAACAGTTCTTAAAGCGTGTAGACTACTGCTAAATTCAAATCATTCCAAAAATTCTTTATAAAAAGCTTTATTTTCAATAAAAGATAATTCACGTATAGTCCTAACTGAAAAATCAGACATCTCATATAACATCAAATAAGAATTTCAAAGAAATTATTTTGAATAGCCTTGTGAAAATATATATGAAGTTTTATTTATGAAACTGCATCATATTTATTTATAGTGCTAATAATTAAAAGATTGTATATTAAGATTTTCAAGCTATCAATGTTTGATTATGTAGAACATTTTATTTATCAAATAAAAGACAGCTTTTTCTAAAAATGGCTAATATTTAAATGATTTCAATTTTCTACATAACTAATTGTATATTAAATTGAACAATTAAATTGAAAAATTGTATATTAACATTGATTAGAATTACTTTTAAATCAAGTTATTACTTACATATTCAAAAAATTTATTTTTATTCATAAATATGTATGTATATGTAATAGGAAATCATATTTTTAAAAAACCTGGTTTTAACCAAAAAACCTGGTTTAAACAAAAAAAACTTTTTACCAACCCTGGTTTTACATAATTAATAAATACTATAGGTATAATTAATTTCAATTATGTATATTTATGTATGTATTAATTACTTTAAAAAATACAATTTAATTACTTAAAAACTTTTTTGGATGTTTTTCAGATCATTTTCGGCCAAAAAGTACGAAAGTCACTTAAATTCAGTTTTGGCTTTACCTGTTTCGATCTATCCTCAGTATTAAAAAAAGTCATTAAAATCTTTATTTTTTTGGTATAATGCAACATAGTATAGCAAAAGTTTTTTAGCAGTAGGATGCTGCAATCAATTTCTCAACTTAAACTGGATAAAAGCAAAAAATGAGGATTTTTTTTTCCCCCAAGTCCTACATTTCAGGATAGTTTAAAAGCATTTTGACATACCCATAGATGTCATAGATGTTTTTAGAACACTAATCTTTTAAAATCAGCATTGAAATATTCATGCTAAATCAAAAATATAAAAAAATACAAATTTATTTACTGTGTTGCACAGTTTAAAATAATGCACATTTATTTGAAAATAATATATTTTTATATGAAAAATAAACAATTTGTAGATAATTTCTTTTTTATTTTATAAATAGAGCAATTAATAAAAAAAACCCATTCCAAAATAAAAATCCCAACTCTACAGTAGTAAAAATCCATCAACTGAAAATGTCTGCTGAACCTGAAGTTTGTCATTAAAAAAATAATTTATTTTTGCAAAAATAATATTTTTAATAATAATTAAATTTTCCAATTTAGATTTCATGTAATTATACTTTAATTCTTTTACATAGTTAATGCACTTAAACTGAGCATTTGTTTTGGTTTTTGGTGGTTTCTTCCATTTCTTCCAGTTTTTTCCAGTTTCTTCTACTGTCCTGGAAGAAATAGGTTTCTTCCAAAAGAAACCCAACCATGAACTCAAGGCTGATTTTTTTCAATATAAAGCACAAATCCTTTCAACTTAATTCTGAATAAAGAGATGTCTAGCTCATAGTTCTTTTCTTATGAATAGTGGCATTTTCCACCCTACCCATATCATATTTTACAGAAATTAAAGTATGCGAGTTGAAAATATATTTATGGCATCTTATTTATTGTTAATGCAACAAACGAAAACGCAAGTTTCACCTAGAGTGAGATGAAATACAATGCACTTATGACTCAATAAGTTGATTAGGATTATGGTTTCATGAACAAAAACAGTCTGCCTTGATAGCTATTAATAATCTCATAAGTTTCTTTCTTGCTTAAAGACCTTTTATATGAGAAAAGCAAGAAATCGATTATTTACTAAACAAAATTTAGGAGCTTGCATCTGCAAATCATTTATTCCTAAAGAGAAACCTAATAAATCACTGTTTTAATCCTTCTCACAGTTAATTTTCTTAAGTTATACTTTACAAACAGCAAATAATGTAAAAACATTCTAATTTATTTAAATATTATTTGCTAATTATTTTAAATATATTTATAAATTGGCAGTTAAAAGTAGAGATTGTGAAAAAAATTTTGAAAATGTGTTTTAGAAGGTTTTATTAACTATTAGATTTGGTCGAATACTTTGATATTCGGCCAAACCTAATATTCTGCAGGCTGAATAGTTTCATTTTTGGCCGAGCCAAATATTCGGCTTAACTGAATAGTTTGATATTCGGCCTAACGAAATATTCGGTAACATAGTACTGAATAGTAGCCGAATACTGAATAGATATCCAATATTCTGTCCATCCTTATTAAAAATGCATAATTTTTTGAAATGTGACTTTTAGAAATTTATACCAGTAGATGGAAGCATACTTTAATATTTTTATATAGCCTTGTATTTTATCTATTATCTTTATATACATAGCACTATTTAGTTAATTTTTAATTTAGATTAAAACAAACTTAAAACAAGTTGGAAATTGCACAAGAAGCGTAGCAAATGAGGTGTGTTCGTACTGTAATGATGTTTTAAAATATTCAAATCTTGCTGTGATAGTAGATAGTGTTTCGGATACAGTATAGTGATTGAAATCTTTTGTTTCCTGTAAATATACAGGAAATAACTTTTATTGCATCTCAACAACATATATCACATTCATAAAACGTGAAATAATTTAATATAATTAAAACATGCCCTGAACGATGTTTCCTCATATAGCATTATGTAGAGGAATACTTTTGTGGGGCCCTGTAATTTAATAATAAATACTCTTTGCATCACAGACTACAAAATTTTTTTAATTGGCATTTGAGGAAAAATTTATTTTTGATAATCATAATTGATACCATTTAAAATATGAAAATTGAATTAAAACTTAAAGATATTAATAAAGTGCTCTTCATTCTATTAAATCTTATCATACATAATTCATTCAATGATATGGAGTATAAAATTATATTAGGATATGCAGTAGGCTATATACGATATAAATAAACAAAAATTAAGAGACTCTTTGGAATTGTTAATATATAATTCCTGTAAAATTCTGAAATTTAAAAATGTTTCTAAGACTTGTTAAACTCAAAAGTGGAAGTTCTCCTTTACAATGAGCATAGTACTCAATGATATTGATTAACAGTATAAAAATCAAAATTTTTAAAATTGGCATTTGAGAAAAAAATTTTTTAGAAGGCTGCAAGCAAAAAAAAAAATTAAATACATATTTTAAAATGGAGTACATTATTTTATACAGAAAAATATCTTTAAAATGAAAAAAAAACGCAATAAAATATCTTGCACCGTTCCAGAGATAGCGCACTTTAAATGTTTTTTCGAAAATCGCGATTGGAAAATGGTGCTCGGGATGCCATTTTTGGCACCCTGTATCGCTGTCCAAAAATTTTTTGGACAAAACTAAAAATTACGGGAATTTTATTTTTTCCCGAATTTCAATATATGTTCAATTAAAGAACTTCTGAGACTATGAAGGTAACCCCCTGCCTGAATTGACATGGATTTGACCTCTTTAATACTTTTATATACCCCCTTTTTTTCAATATGTTCTAAAATAACCTAAGTTTTTATAATTGTAACGATTGTTATTAATCTACCTCTTTAATACTTTTATATACCCCCTTTTTTTCAATATGTTCTAAAATAACCCAAGTTTTTATAATTGTAACGATTGTTATTAATCTAATTTCAACTATCCGCTACAAATATATTAAAAACATACATATATGCATATGTATGGATAATGAAAAAGAAAAAAAGAGCACTAGAAATTTGGAGAATCTAATCGCTTATTTAATCGCCAAATGAAGAATTTAGTTGCAATTTGGCACAATGACGACAGCAAGAACACTGATAAGGATAGAGTAATACTAGTATACATTAAAAAGTTAATAAATAAGCATTGTAATTTTGTCAATATAAGAAAATTTTGCAAGTGTCAAAATACTTTTAATAATCTTTATAACATTAAAATGGAAATTCTCACAATTGAACAAATACACAAAATAACCCTTTTATATCTATTTAAAAACAAATTACTGAATTTGAACTAATGCAAGTTTTTAATCACAACAGCCAATTGGACAAAATTCATATAAACACAGGGATGCCGCGGACGTGCTATAGCGCGTAAAATATGCAAAAAATCTGCGACGGGATGCAAAAAAAAAATGGAGGTTACGCATCCCGCGGGACGCGTAATTTTCATAAAAAATTCGCAGAAAAGGCAAATTTTATTAAAAATCGCGAAAAAACGAATAATTTCCGGCAAATTTCGTAAAAAATTTTGCGAAAAAAATGACTAATTTTGTTACAAAATCCCCAAAAAAAAAAAGGCAGATTTTCTCAAAAAATTGCGAAAAACGACATATTTCGTCCAAAAATCGTGATAAAACGGCAAATTTTGTCTAAAGATTAGCGAAAAACGGCAATTTTCATGAAAAAATCGTGATAAAATGGCACATTTCGTCTAAAGATCGCAAAAAATCGGCACACTTCGTCTAAAGATCGCGAAAAAACGGCACATTTCATCAAAAAATCGCAAAAGACAAATTTCGTTAAAAAAATCGCGAAATAACGAGTAATTTTCGGCGAATTTCGTCAAAAGATTCGCAAAAAATGACTAATTTTATTACAAAATCTCGAACAAAAAGCAGATTTCCTCAAAAAAATCGCGAAAAAACGACAAATTTCATCCAAAAATCGTGATAAAACGACAAATTTTGTCAAAAAAATTCGCGAAAACAGCAATTTACATCAAAAAATCGTGATAAAATACCACATTTCGTCAAAAGATCGTGAAAAACCGACTCATTTCGTTAAAAGATCGCGAAAAAACGGCAAATTGTCAAAATATCGCGAAAAAAACCGGCAAATTTCGTCAAAAAATCGCGAAAAAACGGCAAATTTCGTGAAAAAAATAGCTTTCGAATTTTTCTTTTCCAAAAACTAACTTCCCTGCTTCCAAAGTTTTTTTTTTTTGCTGCTCCAAAAACAGATTTTGCTGCTTCACAATCTTTTTTGATTGTTTTGATTATTTTGAAAAATTTTTTTAGAAAAAATGTCTTTTTTAATAAATCAGTTTTACCCCTTTTTAAAAGAAATGTGAACAATAGTGATACTTGTTATCTTCTAAACTCAAATAAGCATTATTTTATAATTTGTATCTTGCTCATTTATTTTTTAAAAAAGTAAAGTAAATATCTCTTAATAGTTTAAAAAAATATTGGCTTTAATTATTTATACATTAATTAAAACAATAATTATTGCATTTAACTTTTCTTTTGCAAATGAACAAGTTCAATTTTTGCGTCTAAAAATATGTCTTATTAGTGGGGGACCCACTTTTTTGAAAAAGGGACCCAGAATTTTAGAAGTCCTGGGTCCCCGGGACCCAGGATTTTTCAAGTCCAGCGGCATCACTGTAAACAAGAAATATGAACTCAGGAGTACTGACCTTAACAAAAGTGTTTACTGCCATGATTGCCATATCTGGTTGACTCTTAGCATAATTCATAAGATAAAGGTAAACCAACTTTTTCAATTCCAAATTATCTGTCTGCATACAGTTCACAACATCTGGGAAAAGTGCACTAAAATGTCAAAAGTAAAAATGTAAATGCTTGGCAATAAAATGAATCCAAAATAAAATTCAACGATATTCTACTGGATAATTACCCAACATCTTTCCCAACTGTCATTGAAGCTATCACTTTTTTGACAGCTTCTCTTTTCTTCTCTTTTTTGTCACTGTTGAGCTCACTCTTGAGCTCAAAAATTTCACCTTTATAAAAAAATTAAAAGTAAGAAATTACCCAATTTATATAACTTATTGTACGCACACACTATATTTAAAACATTCAATACAAAAGACATTCAAATTTTACCTTTTTTGGTGGTGGTAAAGTACTTTGCGTCCGTCATGTTTCAGCTAAATGCTAGGTCAGATAACTGCAAAATAAGAAATTGCACAAATATAATTAAATTCACTGTGTTTAGTTTCTTTTCCTTTTAAGATTTTTTTTTTTTTTTTTTTTTTATGATAGAAAATTAAATAGCTCATTGTCAAAGCAAAAAAATAAACAGTGATGTAAGGTTGGTTTTGAATCCCTAAGTAGATACTTAAATAGGATCTCCAATAATGCTAGTAACAGCTCAGAAGACAAGGATAAACAACCGGCAGAAGAAAAGGTGCCACTAGAAAAATTCATAATCTTGACTGGAGAATTAATACAGTAAACTCGTTCAAATCTGCAACTCTAAAATCCACACATAATTAATGGATGTACACAATGAAACATTCAGTTCAGACAAAGACAAAATTTGACTTTAGTTTTATGTAAATTTCATATATATTTTAATTTGTAATTTTCGTTAATGTTCCTCAATTTATGTTTTTTCATGAAGGAAGAATAATTTCTGAAAAAATTCAAGATATTGCTGATAGCACTGGTACTCAAATTTCTTACCAAATATATGTATTAATCAAGCTTTTTTAGTTATTAAATCTGGCTAAACCTGAAATAAAACTTCCCTATTTTATGATTTTGATGTGAATTAGCACTGTAGCTTTATGAGGGAAGTTTCATTGAATCAATTAGGAAAAATATATTTCATCTTTATAATGAATATGTAGTCATCCATTATTGATTATTAACTTGACATTTGCTTTTAATATTTTAATCATTTTAAAAATTACCTAAATTTTTATTATTTCAGTTTATTACTTTTTTTAATAGTTTAATATATTGTAAGAATTCATTGTTTTGATTGCACTATTAATTACATTCAAATTACTGTTTAAAAAATGTAAAAGCAATGACCAGAAATCTGCAAAATTCTAAAATCTGCACATTTGTGGTTCCAAGCTGTGCAGATTTGAGGGAGTCTACTGTATATATGTTTTACAGAAACAAGACTATTTTCCCAAAATAGGCATGCTTCATTTGTATAAAAATATAAAAAAACTTGTTAAAAAGAAACAAAGTTGACAACATTTCCAAAATTACATGAGAAGAAATAATTTGACTCTTTATTAGGGTTTTTTTTTTTTTTCCCCTTCTGTAACACAGAAATATATCAAATTAAGTTTTTATATTTAATTTTCTCTAATTGTAATGAATTAAACTATGGCTAAAAGGCATTGTGAAGAACATAGTACTACTTTTGATATTCCTTCAAAAATCCGGCAAGGTCTTATGATGATTATAGATTTTGGAAATTATACTGCATTTATCTTATTTAATTGCTCATAAAAGTAGAATATTTATCTTCAGAATGTGGTAACATTTTAAATAAAACTTTCCTTTGACAACACTAATATACCTGTATGAACAGATCTAATTCAATTTTAAATTTCAGCTAAAACATACTGTACATGCAAAACATAATCAAAACAAGTAAAGCACATGATGCAAAATTAGGTGCATTATTACTATGTTTGACAGCTTACATCTGTACATCTTTACAATAACTGCCAAACAGTCAGGTTTTTTAAAATTAGTAAACAATTTAAAATAGAAAAGTTAATACATATCACAAGAAAGTACAAGTTGGTATTTATCTGGAACAAATTTCACAGGATATTCAGCCTGTGACATTAAATCAATACTCAATATATACTTTTTAAATATTGTAAAAATAATGCATACAAGCTGTTTTTGTGTTTCATACTTTGATAGCTTTATAGATTGGAGATATGTTTTAAAATGTAAATAAAAAGATTGGAAAATGTTTTTGAGAATCTGTTCTCATCAAATTTAACCTCACCTTTTTGTCTAGATCATACCAAAATCGTTTTAAGAATGTTCTTAACGTTTTGATTAAATATATGTATTTGTAAATTTGACTTAATTACTACACAGTGATGAAACTTATATTAATGTATTAGAAACAATACCAATCCTTTACAAAGACATGTTTCCAACAACCCTTTTTGTTCTCACTGTCTTCTTATGGTCAGAGGATTTTAATGAATTGCTGATAGAATCCCCCTTCTATAGCATTGTGGTAATATTTTTCCAAAGATTTTCTGAATGCAACATCACATCATAAGAGTTTCAAATTAAAAAGGGATTTTGACAAAAGGGAAGGGGTACTATAAAAGCTATTTTAAAAACCAAAAGCTGAATTTCAAAATTATCCATGATTTTCATTACTTTATTAGAAATAAAGAAGTGTAGATATAAGATAATGTTAACTAATTTTCATGGGTTTTTTTTTTTTTTTTTTTTGCATTAATGTTTGATTTTTATCAATTTTTAATCATTTATTGTTCTTTTATTTTCATTATGCTTTATTCAGTGAAACTATTCAAATCTGGTTGATATTAGAATGAAACAGATGTAAAGAGGCTGAAGACATTTGATATACTCTGAATAAAACATTTCTTAAAAGTATTTAAAAACTCAAGAAGTGCAAGAAAGGCCTGCATAAACAGCTGATATAATTTTCAGCATTTTCATCTGACACCGAGGCATTAACTTCTAACTTAGACAAGGGACCTCTATTGAACGAATTTTTCCATATAAGGGTCATTCCACGTCAAATGAGCAAAAATTTAAAAGTCGTGGCTCCATGGTAACCGATTTTAATAAAATTTGATACACAGGTTTTATTCATATTCAAACAGAACTCTGCAAAATATCTTGACAAAAAATAAATTATTTGAGCAGTTTTGGACTTTTAAAAAACTTGTGATGTAGAACGGCATGTGTGCAATCGTCCAATGTTGCAAGTTTAAAGCTCTGTATCTCTAAAAATATTTAACATAAATGAATTTGGCTTGCAATTTCATAACCTCTGAATAATTATCTTTTTATTTATTTAGCAATAGCAATCTGGTAATAACGTAATTAATTTTAAATGGGTCATTAAAATTGAAAATTTGTAAATTTTGAGAAAATTCTAAACATTATAAAAATTTTTAAAAATGATAAAACAAGTGAGAAATTGGTGCATGATACAGTATTATATATGAAGATTGAATTCCCCAAATTTGATAATTATAATTTAATTCCTTCATCTTCAAAAAAACTTAGAAACTTTTAAAAAAATTACAAAATCATATTTTTTCCTCTTATTTATGCTCAAATAATAAATAAATGACAGGTCCGTCAAACAATTCTGCACAGACATAAACATTAATAAGTCCATAATATGCTCGAAAAATTTTAATAGTGCCTTTTGATTCCTAACATTGAAAAAAATTATTTCAAAAAGGTATTTTTGTTCCATTTTATGCAAAATTTCCTTTGAATTAGTGCGCTTTTTTAAAAGTATTGTACGATTTCAATTTAAAAATAGTGCTGCCATCTATTTGATTTTAACAATACTAGATAATTCTTCAATTTTCACTGCTTTTAATATAAGTCTGAAGGAAAAAAAGAAAAAAGGAAATAAAAGAAGAAAAGGCGAGAAGTAGCATTTGAATATTTAAAATAGACAATTATCTTTGATATCAAGTAATTTGAAATGATATAAGAAATTTCCTTCATGACTAGAAAAGCAATAGAAATATTGCCTTTTCCCGTCCTTTTTTTCCTTTTTTTTTTCACATTAAGGAATAAAAAAGGCATATGAAACTTCTTGTGTTCAAAATATATACTTTTATCAGCAGATAGGAGAGCATTTCAATTCACTAGATTTTACAGCAAAGGCAAAAGTTAAACGATTGTTTTTTAATAATGCATGCATTAAAACTTACAAGGGAATGACTTTTGGTGTTGCTTGCACCTAGCATTGAGACTTGGTTGATTTTAAAGCCATAAACTAGGAAGTTTGAGAATATGAAGGAGAGGGAAGGGGGGGGGGGGGGAGTCTGCCTTAAAGAAAAGGGGAGGAGACTGGTATATTCATATATATGAAATATTATGCTATTGGAGAACCTTTTTATAAAACACGTTATGTGAACAAGCAATATTTGTACTTTAAAAATTTGAAAAAAAAAATTGTAGACTGAATTTGTAATCAATTATAACTGAAAATAATTAGTGCCAACTTATTACAATTAATAATGAATAATTTCAGTTAATCTTTACAGTGGAACATAATATTTTTCATTTAAAATTTTTAACTTTATATCATGTCCCAAATCAATATACCGAGTTGGGATAAATTAAACATTCCTATGTTTGTGAAATCGGTATTAGTCTATTGACATAAATTAGTATAAATAAGTGATCATATACAGTCAAAGATCGATAACCTGCACACCCATAATCCGCAATTTTCTATAATCTACATTACTTTAAGAATGTAAACAGTGAAATAACCACTAAAAAATTTACAAATTTGTGATCTAAAAATGATTTTTTTTTTAATCATAAAACATCTACATTTTTTTAAATTTAACTCTTATTTTATAAACAGTAAAACATAAACTGTATTACGGAACATACATAATTATTTTCATTTAAATGCACATAATTTTTTAATTAAATAACTTTAAAAAGACATTTTTTGAGATATGAAATCTATCAATCAATTTATTATTCTGTTTATCTTTTCATATTACACTGATTATAGGACTAAAATTTTGTTCAAGAATAATAAAATGACGTATAATCCATAATACTCTATAATCCACAATATTCCATAATCTGCACAACCTTTGGCCCCAACTTGTGTGGATTACAGAACTTTGATTGTAGATGATTTTGGTAATAAAATAAGAATCAGGTGTATTTAATTTATAACTCAATATCCCATGAGCGTTCCAAAATAAGAAAGTTGAATATTATACAAAAACAATGTAAAAATAATTTTTCTGAAAAAATTAAAATACCATTTTTTAAATTACAGAAGGTCAAAATGTTTGACCTTAAAAATATGCATGTGACATATCATTAGAAAGCCTACAACAAACCTTTTCAAACAATACCAAGATTAAAGCTGTTAATTAGGGAATGAAATATATATGTGTATTTTAAGGGCATGGAATTCAAAATTTTGGGCTTTTGTCAATTTTTGATGCTATTTATATCAAACTATGAGAAATGGAGACTTATTTAGTATTTGATGATTTCTGCATAAATTTAACAAGTGAGCCAAATTTCATAAAATTCTGAGGAAGTCTGGTTATGAGCTGTATTGTGAGCGGTTTGATACAGAATGACGCAAATCTGATGTTATATAGTGCTACAATTATTTTTGGACTAACATCTAAAAAGTAAATCCGAGTTTTTAATATGACTTGTTTATGTAAATATGTGTAATAGTTTTTTAATAACAATTTTAATTTTTCTTAAGAAAGGTGTTATAGTAAAAATAAAATACATTGACATGTTTCGGAACCGTCATAAGTTCCATAGTCATAATATTATGACTATGGAACTTATGACGGTTCCGAAACATGTCAATGTATTTTATTTTTACTATAACACCTTTCTTAAGAAAAATTAAAATTGTTATTAAAATGTTTATATAAAAGGTGAATATTTTAAAATCTGATGATTAATAAATCAATTGGATTTAATTAACTTTTTATCATGTGTAATAGTGTCTAATACAATATAAATCAGACAGGATAGATAAAAGATTGTCATAGAAAACAGTTTTAATATAGTGCATGCACTGAAATTTTCACATTGGTAAAAAGTAACACAATCAAGCTTGCTGCAATGTCTATCAATTCTTTAGATTTTACAATTGTGCTTAAAGTATGGGTTCAGATCAAGGGATTTGGAAAGCAAGAGAATGAGGGCCCTAGAGCTGGATCTAAAGCCAAGCAATGCTTCACATTATTTGTATCCAGTGCCATGCGAAAAAGGGGGTGCCAAATTTATACTACCGTCATTTTTGGCCTTTTACAAGAAAAAGTTGAGGGTTGGAGGCACCAAATTGAAACTTTGCCCAGGGCGCAGTTTTCTCTTTGCACGCCCCTTGTTTGTATGATAACTACATCCCTATTTCTAGCTTAAATATCATTTAAGGGAGAAGGGGGGTATTCTAATGTTTGAAATGGTTTCTTTAAGGAATGAAGTTCAAGTGTAGCTAGATATTTTTACCCTCTAAATGCTTAAAATTTAGAGAGAATTAAGTAGCAAAGATTTAAGTTGCAAGATAAACTCAATACTTTAATCAGTGCAACAGACAGCAAAATTTTAAAATATAGTTACCAATGTTAAAAGAGCTTAAGTATACACAAAAAAAATGTGAAGAAAAATATCAGTATCTAAAAGTCTAGTTACTAAGTGAGGAAAGAAACGACAGATACAAAAGAATGCTTAAATAAAAACAGAAAAAAAAAAAGATTGTAGCAGAAAAAGAGAAAAAAATTATCTTATAACAACACAAAACCTGGAAGATTTTACCACACATAACTAAGAAGTAATAAATGTTGTAATAACATTCATCAATATCAAGCTTAAAATATCAAGAAAATAAAATGCAATGAAATAAAACGCCATATTTATTTTATCCATCACAAAACTTGTTCATTATTTAGGCATTAATTCTACGTTAATAAAATGAAAATAAGAAGATACAGAGTTCACACAGGAGTAAAAATGATAACATTCCTCAGGTAATTATAACTGCTTTTTAAAAACCCATTTATAGTGACAATAACATTTAATTCGATTCAGTATAAACTCAGATGTTCCATTAACAAATTATTTAAAGTAATGTACAAACTATGAGTTACATGCTACGGATATTTAAGTCCACCTCATACCTATAACCCAAATGCCGGCTGCACCAAATTAACTCGTAAAATAATAGGAAACCTTGCATGGAGAATAGTTTGAAAGGTAAAAATTAATATTTAAATGCCTCCCTCACATCACAGTCGGATTACTCACACAACAGCTTATTTTCCGAGTTTGCTGTCAAGTCTACACACGGTCACTCGATTCGTTTCTGTTCACGCCTTCCGACTACGAAGTAGTAGTTCTTGTTCTAAAATTTATAAATAACTCAGAGGGGTGGGGGAGAAATGCAACATTTACCGAAAAACGAGTACAATATTTTTTTATCAAAAAAAGATATTTTATAATGGGTTTGATATCTATATTTATGCTTTTGCTTTAAATCACACAAAATATAATACCTAAAATTCAGGAACGCTCCTCGGATTATTTTTTTTTTAGTCTGCTTCGTGGCGGACATGAACACCGAAACTAAAGAAAAAAAATTGCATTATTCGCTAGATGTTGGAGAGAAGTTTAGAAACACTAGCTTGGCAATTAAAGGCAGAATCTCCAAGGCACTTCATGATTAAATTTTGTCTAAAAGCCAAACAAACGATCAAATTTTATTTCCTGCAAGTCACTGCGTTATCTTATAGAGGCACCCTAGAATCTGCAATTTCGAACTAAAAAAAATTCTGACAATTACTGCGCACTTAACTCACATGTAATTAAAAAAATGGACATTTAATAAATATTAATGTTTAACATTTCAGGTGATATAATCAAATACAGATTTAATTTAATTTAACACAGCTGTTAGTGGAACAAGATTGACCAATCAAAAACCTACGGACTTAGTTCTTTAATATGCCATCTGGTGGAGAAGCTTTAAATTCTCGCTACAGAATCAGGATGATTATTCTTTTGCTAAATTTCAGATTTCGGTGACATTTGTATTCTGTCTTATATGACAAAGTAAAAATTATCCGATTTTGAATATCTAAAACTTTTAAATGGCACTGTAGCATGAGCTAAAAGGAAATTAAAGGGACGATTTTCGTGTACCGAAAAGCTGCGAGCAGCATAGGCTGTTTTAATTCCCAATTTTCTGATTGGTCAATTTCGTACAGCGCAAAATCTATCGGGATAGATCAGTCTGTGAAAATTATCGCCTGCCAAAATCGTTTTGTTTAGTGCTGCTACCTACAATCAATACTACAAATTAGAAATTCTTAGATTAAATTAAAATATGGTTCAAAATTACAAGCAATATTGCTTGTAATTTTGAACCATATTTTAATTTAAACTATATAGTTTAAATTTTGTTTAAACTTTCATTTTTTTTTAATTGTTCAAATAATGTTCCACTTTCATATACATTCATTGTCCTTATAAATAAAAATGATTTTTATCAATGAAAGAAATTTTTTATTTTTAATAGACTAGTAATATTTTTAATGGCTTTTCATGTTTATTTTATGAAAAATTTCGGATGCATATTTTTATAACACGAAAGTTTTAAAGATGCGGGTAGTTAAAATAGGGAAGAGCACTTTTCAATTTTTTCTGATCCACTTGGGAGATATATCAATGCACAAAAGTTTAACCACTCCTTCATATTATAGATCCCCCCCCCCCTCCGATCAAATTTTCATTCTGTTATGGATTTTTTTAAAACTTTTTCCGACCCTCTAGTGTAACAAATCATTTGAGAATCCTTTGACTGTTCTTCAATATTACGCACATCCCATCGGATTCGCTATGAATAAGTTGCGATAAGGTTACACTAATTGCACACGTTCAGCAGACCTAACCAAAGCGACCTATGTGACCGGTTACATAACATCACGGTAAGTGGCCAGTTTCCAACTGGTTGACAGATTAACTGGACTCCATTGGTATTGTATACTAGTAGCTCCATCTGTATTATGTTGCTGTAGTTATTCTGTTATTGTTGTTGTCATAAATGTTCATGCAATCGATCATGTGATCCAACTAACCGAAATTTTCTCTGTTAGTTCAGTCACTTTGGTACTTCTGTTGAAGGTTGTACATTGCTTAGTAGACCTAAATGTTTTGGTAACTAACCAATAATACCAGTACTTAACAGGTGACCAAGCTGAATGCACCCAATGTTAATATAGAACAATATTGTACCATTAATTTATGATCAAGTGTTGCCCTTATTTCGAAATTCATTATTATAACTCATATAAAGTTCATTGCTAATTTTTAGTAGCTTAACTTCTGGTGGCCATGGACTTTTTAAAAGGGACAAAATTGGAACTTTTTTTTCTTTTTGGTCATATATACTTTTGTAACACCACTTTTACATAGTTAAAAATTTTTGTACAAGATTTGCTTCATTTCTAAAATTTAAATATCGTGAGTTTTCACTGAAAACTACAACTTTTAAGTGCCTAAAAGTGACTGGACAGAAATGAGGCACCTTATGTAAGGTGCCCTATTTCTATACTTTATGAGTAATAAGATACCTTATCACTCATAAATTAAAGGCAATATGTTAATTTTATATTGCCTATAATAAAAAATTGACAAAATAATGATAATTAGTGGAGAAAAACTAATATATCACAAAAGAATTTTTCTAACAAAAAATCAATTTTTGGATAAAAAGATTACACATTTGGAATCAACGTTGAAAAATAGTCTAAGAACCGACAGTACAAAAACCTAAGGCATCAAGCGGAAGAAAATCACTTGTAGGTTTATCATTGTTTTCCTGCAGCCATTCCTCTGTTATTCCAGTCGCTTTATTGAATTGCAAGTAACATAACAAATCATTTTAATCAATTGAAGAACATTATGGATGACAGGAGTTGTGATTTAAAAGGAGCTTCGAAAGAACTTGGTTTGCAGTTAGATCTCACTTCTTTTTTTTACTGAAACCGTTTGCGAACTTGGCATTCTTTCACATTTCTGTTTTTGATGGGATATCATTATTTTTTGTCAAATAAGCAGGTTTTTGTTTTCTTTTTTAAATAAGTAGGCTTAGTATTAATTCGCCTTTATTTAATATTATTTAATTTTACAGCTTTTTCCTGCGTTTACGTACTGGGTTTTTTTCGCTGTCATTTTCTATATTTTCTTGCACATTTGAAACGTTATATAGCGCATTGCCCATTCATTATCTGAGATTTTTTCCACACATTTCCTATTTAATAGTAATCTTGTCAAATCAGGGCGGTATAATGTTCGCAAGCAGTTATATTCTATGATGGAGCTTTCCTGGGCTTTTATTTGGCTAGGATCTAGATTTAAAAGGTGAACACCCTCCAGGGCCTTGACTCGAAAGAGTGCTAAATAGGCCTGTCCTTTCCTGAATATCGATGAGCCGATGTCGAGCATTGCGTTGTCAAGACTAAGGCCTTGTGCTTTATGGATTGTAAAGCATAGGCTAAACAAACAGGGAACTGTTCCCGGTGCACAAATGCATTGCACAATATTTGAAACTTAGTCTTAACGTGCTCCAACTCATAAGTTAAATTATGGTTTATTTATGGTTTATATATGGTTAAATTATGGTATAATTTTTCTGACTTTATTGTTGCAGTTGATGTCCCAAAGTACTTTTTCAATTGTCCCTATCGATCCATACAAGTCCGTTGCTAACGTCTATATTCCTACGTAACATTACACGTGCCCCTATTTTCACGGTTATAACATTTTCTAATCCGGCAGATAATGAAGAATCATCCTCTTTTTTTTCAACACTTCCCTGGCTCATTTGTTCAAATATCTTGGGCAATCTATTTCATCTATTGCATTCAATTTGATATCTCGTTGTTTTATACTTGTCAACATAGCATCATTAAACTGGTTACACATATTTTTAGTTGCAAACAAACATATGGTATTATTTGGCATTTCTGAAAAATAGTTTATTATTTCCATTAGTCTTTCTTTTGGGTTAGTGGATTTTAATTTAAGGAGTCGATCAGATAAAACATTCACATCTTGATTTGTGACTACACCCAATCGAATACGGTTCAACATTTCGCTGAACATTTGATCGTTTTTCTGTCTCATGTTAATAATCAATTCATCATATGAAAATAAGTTTTTCTATAAATTCGGTACACTAAGTGATCCTAAACACTTTTGAACATCTGACGATTTGATGTTTTCAAACAACGAAAGTTGTCTCACTGGAGGCAGCTGGAGTAGATCACCAAATAACACAATGTTAATTCTGCCAAACCAGCCATCTGCTATATCACCTGTGTCGAAAATTTCCGCTAAATGAAGATAAATGTACATCAATGTTACATTTGATATCATAGAAACCTCATCAATAATCAAAAGAATAACCTCATTCAAATCACTTCTTAAAACTTTGAGGACTTGATCTGACAGAGGAGTGTACTTTGGACAATTTCCATGCTCCACTGGCAACTGTAGAAGTCTGTGTATTGTCAAACCATTAATGTTAAAAGCTGCAATACCCATTGGTGCAGCTACAGCAACCAATTTATTTAAATATTTTCTAACTTAACTTTTGACAGCATTTATTAAATAGCTTTTGCCCGTGCCCCCTGTTCCACTCACAAATAATCGCAAAATTTTCTTGTTATGTTTTAATGTGTCACAAATTTGATCAAAAATACATTTTGATCTACATTGAGGTTTTTTATAATTTATCAAGTTCATTTTCAGACATCAACTCTTCTTCTGCATTCCGAAAATCTTCCATTGCATTTTGGGCTTCAACAGGCAAAAAATCTAATGGGTTTTCTATACCATCATTTTCATTATCTTCTTTATCTCAGTTAATTTCAACCTCTGCTACTTTTTCTTCAACCATTTCGAAAGCTTTTTCTATATTAAATAGGAATTCTGTTTGTATTTCTCTGTAATGTAATCCATCTTTCATTTCAAAAAAGCATTTAAAAGATTCTGTATATGTATTTTGACCTGATTTAAGTACAAAAAGATTCCTCCACGGATAAAACAATAAGAGAGATAAATAGTATTTTTCTGGATACTTTTTTACATCATAATTGTAATGATTTATTAAATATGGGCACTGGCGTTTCTTTAAAAATTTATTTGATGATATTTTATATATTTGCACAGCATTTCCCAAGGACGGTGGGGCTGTAGCTATATCATACCATCGAGCAATGTCCTATAAATTTACTTTTTCTAAGTTGCGAGGCCGTTGGGGATAATAATTATCAACCCAAGATTCTAAAAATATATCGGTGGAATCCAATTCTAGCTGGTTAATATCTTTTTTATTTTTTACTTGACGGTTACTGTGCATATTTACATCAAGCCATCTTATTGTGGTCTGCGGGTCGGTGCCATAAAGAGATATGCCCAAGAGTGTATCACTTGCTTCAAACGTGTCGCATTCTCGGTTGTTAAGAGCTCGAAGACCTACATTATACAGCCTACTAGCTAAAGATTTTGATGAATTAATGTTGTCAAAAGTATCGATTGCATGACTTTTTTTGCCTTTAGTGGTGTATTTTGTTATGTAATAATTTAATACAGCGGTTTTTTCCCCTACATATTGCACTTCTATATTGCCGTTCCAAGCAAGTAGTAGTATAACTGGATTATAATCGTTGATGTAGCCAGATTATACTTTGCTGGGTATATTGTACAACCTGTTATAAGATGTTAACGTTTTCTTTGCTGCTATTGATCCGATCACATTTCTGATTGTTAGGGATTCAGTGACTTGCCGAGGAAAACCAAATCTACAAACAGTTATGAATCCTGATTTGGTCTTTTTCTTCCGTAAGCAATATGAGTTATGTTTATGAGTTTGATATTTGATTACACATTCGTTCATAGTTGGTGAAATGTTTTTATCGGGGAGAACACACATTATATATTTATTGATAAAGCTAGCGACCTCATCTACTGTTGACTCTTGTAGCTGTACTATTTTGTTTCTTTTCATACAATGGATAGATGGTATAGTCTTCATAAATATCTTCTTTTTCTTCTGTTACTTAAGTGAGAATAGCGTGTTGATTTTCTAGTTCTTCAATAGCTTTAGCGGTTTCAATATTGTGGCAAAAATTCTGGTCCAAGTGATCAAGTAAATTGGCAGGATTTTGCGGCAGATTAATATTTGAGTAGTGAATGTTATTTAGTTTTAGGTATTTTAAAGCGTCGTATATGTTGTTAATGTTTACTATGTCTTCCCACAATTTTGTTTTTAGTTGGACTACTTCTGAAAAGTATGAAAAGTTCTTAATTTGTGTTTAATGGGTCTTCGGGATTAGGTAATTTTTTTAGAGTAGTTTCTATAGGTAATGGCAAATGCAATGTAATTCCTTTAATTTTTTTTATCATTTGTCTATTAGGTATGTTTATATTTCCCACAGGAATTAAGTTAGTTATAACCTGAAAAGCTTTAGCCTGTTGAATTAACATTTTTTTCATAGTTGTTGAGATTTCTAATTTGCTTAGGTATATCGTGTAAATTTGTCTGATGTTTTGGGACGACCTAGTTTATGCTTTGGTGGTCGTCCTTTTCGCAATACGATTCCATTCCCAGAATGATCACTGATTTCATCTTGCACATCAGAAATACTTAAGTTAGCTGCCAGTGGTTCACAAACATCGTAATGTCCTGCTGATTTCCAGAGAAGAGAAAAAGTTTTATAGGACGGCCCTCTTCACCAAACAATCCACACAGACTGTCATTCTGATACACTTCGATTCTAATGGAATAGAAATCTGCTGCCGCTTTTACTTCCGAAACAGCTCCATAAGTTGTCGAATTAAGCATACTCACACGGTATGCTTCTACAGAGTAGTAGATTCATAGCTCATTTGGATGTTTCTGGATATTCTGTTTGTATATTTAATTAATTTCCCTTGAAATATTTTTTGTTATTGAAATTGTTATATTTTTTTAACAGATTAAATAAAAAAAAAATATTTTTGGGGCAAACTTCGATTTTTTTCTGTGACCCACTAAAATAGCCACCATGACCCATAGTTTGGGAACCGCTGATCTAGATTCAATCATGCATTTATGGAAAGAATGATCAAAATTATTCAGACATCTAGTAAATATGTATATTTCTTGATATATTGCCTTTGAAAAGTTTTAAATTTATCTCTTTTCCATATAAACAAAAGTATTTGACTGTTAAATAAACATAACTAAAAAAAAAAAAAAAAGTTTATATATTTTTAAAAGCATTTTTACTTGCACAAATATGTTTATTGTTCATTAAAAAAGCATTTTTACGATTATATTTCTAATAAAAATGAACTATTTACAGGTTATCTGAATAAATGCTGATTGCAATTAAACTAAACAGGGTTTAGTTGAGAATGATTTGATTCAGAGGATAAAATTATTATCAAACTTTGGAGGAAATCTATTGAGGTTTGTACTGGGATTTGAGGCTAGTCCTGGTGAGATGAAGCAAATTTACAAATGGGTCGGGTGGGCAAAATAAAGACATCTTTTTTAATGGGCAGAATCAAAGAAAAATTAAATGGGTTAGCCTGGGTGATAGCAGTCCAATTAGCTTAATATAACAGATTTATAGGAGGATCAAACTAAGCCAATAAAATAGGGACAATTTTCAATGGACATGACTGGACAAGAGTCAGTATAGATGTTAACATCAAGAAAGAAATATAACATGGCAAGAATAGAAATTGGCTTTGGACAGTTACACCATGTGTGAATCAGTTTATTTTTTCAGATGGTTAGGATGGGATCAGGTTAACATTTTATTCTGCATATTTAACCAAAAAAGAAACTAACTGTGGCCAGGAAGCCACTTGTTTTGTAAAAATAAAAATAATGATATTGCACTTCTGCTAATTGAATCTTTGGAAATATTACTTAAATAAACTATATATAGAGATTTTTTTTTAATTATTATACAGCTTCATAAGTTATGTTTTTAATAATACATATATTTATTTTTAATTCAGATTCATCTTTCTTATTTCTACCTTAATTTTTTTTTAATAAGTCTTTATTTGAATGGAATAATCCAGGAATCTAAGTGATCATTAATGTTACTATTCTGTATTTTGTGGCTTGCAAACATATAGTAATCGAACTAATCTAAATTTTTTCAGAAATATGGATGTAATATTCTTTAAAAGAATTTTAATTGTATGATTTAAAAAAAAAAATCAGAATTTATAGAAGCAATTGAGCTGATTTCATCAGCTTTCATTTGAACCGAGCCTGGAAATTTCAATCTGTGCAAACTTCCAGTCTATTATGGTGATTAAAGTACAGAAAAAGAGAATAAAGTACATTAGATAGTGCTTTAATAAGAATTATGATGTATGCATGGGACTCATGGTGTCCTCAAAGCTCAGAAATTATTAGAATATGAAATAAAATAAGGTGAAATATTTTAAGACAGAAACTTTCAGTAATAGAAACTCTTATAATAGTAGAATCAGGTTTTACCTGTCTGTTAAAAAAATTAATGAAGCATTAAGGTCAAGCCTCTTAAGAAGAAATTTGCTTATTTTAAGATAGGTAAATATTACATCTGAACAAAATTAACCACAACCAATATAATTTACTATCACTACAGTTAACTATAACCAGTATAATTAAAACTTTTTTATAGTCAGACAATATAAAAACACTTTAAAAATACATTAAAAACAATTTAATTATCATTTGTAGACATTTTGGACCAAAAACTGGTCCTTCCTCAGTACAAAAAAGTATTATAGTCATGAAAGATGAAATTTAAACAATTTACAAAAGTAATCATGTTAGAAGTATTCTGAAATGAAGTTAAAGTTACAGCTTAACTGTCTACTCATACAGTTACTCATAGAAGAGTGCACAACTTTAACTTCATTTCAGAATGTTTCTGACATGTTTGCTTTTCTGAGTTGTTTAAATTTCATCCTTCATGACTAGAACTTTTTTTTTTTTTTTGCAACAGAAACCAGTTTTTGGTCTGAAACGTCTACAAATTGTAATTTAATTGTTTTTAATCCAATTTAAAGTATTTTTATACTGTCTGACTATAAAAATAGTTTTAATTATAAAAGACTTGCTTAGTTAAAAGGCTTATTTCAAAATAGATTTTAATTTAAAAAACAAGATAAAATAGGAACACAGTTCACCTATACATTATCAAAGGTAAGGGGTGCCCAAAACTGACAGTTTAGATAGGCAAAGACAAGCTAGAATTTACATGTTTACAGTTTGTTACAATTGTTAGTTTACACAGGTTTCGATTTGATACTCTAGCAGCAAGTTTTAATCTGTTGAGCTTTGACAGTTAAATTTTGTTCATTTTCTGATGTGTCAGACTATTAGATCTGCCATATTTCCCTATTCAAAATCTAATATATCCAAACTGAGATAAAGATACAAAAAAGCAGCTGACTTTATAATTTTACATGCTATTTTCTTTATTTCAATGTTAATGCATAATTGTAATTTTTTTTTTTTTTTTTTTCAAAGTCAAATATATTTTGAATCAAAAAATGTATTCAAAATATGTTTCCTTATTTAAAATACTTTTATTTCACTTGGAAAAAAAAAAAAAAAAAAAAAAAAAGAAGAAGAAGACTGACAGGACTGTTAATGTAAATGACACCAAAACAAATATAAACAAATTTATGAAATTACTTTGCAAATCTTTTATTTCAGAAAAAACTAAATATAGACTTACACTTTACATGAATAACAGCTGCTCAAGGAACAACAGAAAAAACAAATAAGATATAATTATTTGAACTGAATATACTTCATTTGTGTAATTAATTTTAAAATAATAGATCACACAAGTTCAAATCATATATAAAGTAACTGAGAAGTTTTTAAAAGTAAAGTAATATTTTATCGTTACAGATCTAATACAAATTATAAATGTAAAAAAAAAAGCTTGCATTAATAATAATAAAATAAAAAAAAACCTTGTGATGATAATCATAAATTATATTTATCACCTAACATGGAAAAAATAATGTAAAAATATATGTAATATGTATATATATGAAATGGAATGAATTGCAATATGTACTTTTTATTTAAAATATTATTTTCTTACTGTGTAGTTCACTATATACATATTATACATATACAAAAGCAACATAAATCAACAACTACTGACAAAATTCTAGTACAACTGACACAAAGTAACTAAGCATAAAGCATTTTTTAAGTTTCTAATCACGATCTTCTATTTTTTTTTTAATTAAAAAAAAATTAAAAAGTCGGCTATTAAACAACATTAACAAAAAATATTTTCAATCAAAGTTTAGAAGTTAAGAATTTTTATGTAGGGAAAATTAATGCTTTCCTTTAACTCATATAATGGAGATGAAAATGCAGATTTAGAGAAAAACAGAAGCAAAAATTTTGCTTAATGCATTGTTAATGATTCAATCAATTAACTACCAGTCAATGGAAGTTTGTCCTTATCCATTTAGATAGATAGTAATTGAAATCACTTTACATAAATTTAATTCAAATACTTTGACAATGGTTATAAAGGAACTTATTTACCAAAACAGAGATAAAAAAAATTTAACACAAGTATTCTATCAAAGGCCCATGCTATGCTTATACAATTACAATACAATAAAGCAAAATATTGCATTATGAGGTAAAGTTATCGATTGGAGAATCTTCTCCCAATGCTCTGCTTGTGTATATGCTCACATTGTAATGACACTGATGGCTGTTTTTCAAAGTTTAAAATTTACTAACAGGAAATGAAACAGATGGATATCTTTCTTCAGAAAATGCCTATGAAACATTCAGGTATATTAAACGTGCAAGATTACATGAATCAAACATATTACATTTTAACTGGATGAGAAATCATGTTTCATTTAACAAAGATTTCCGCTAATATACTGAATTCTGGAATGAATTAGCCAATGTATCACATTCTTCTATGCTAAACTTTTCAGATCTTAATCTTATTGTAAATATAAAATCACTTTTGATATACACAAAGAATGTTAATGTCACAATACATCAAGCAAAAGCTTTTGATGAATAATCTGCAATTTGGGAGAATAAAAATGTCAAATTTCAAAAATTCATTTAATTTTGTTTCATACACTTACTTATGTAAGAAAATGAACTGATTATTTGAGTTATCCCAAAAAAATGTGATTCAACAGTGTGTGTATTAGAAACAAACATTTTTGAATCAAAATTACATGATGCCTTTATATCAAAAAATATTTTTTTTTAAACATGGAATGTGTTACATGCTCATTTCAGATGATTATTCTGTAACTCAATACACAAATATAATTATAAAAGATAAAATAAAATTAATAAGTACCTTTCTATTTACAAAGGTAGGTTCTAACTTGTAAATTATTGATTTTAATATATGCTTTACAAATTGGTCATTTAAACATTTTGATAAGTTGTTTTGAGTATTTCTATATTAACCAGGTATTAGTGATTAGCATTTTTTTTTTTTTTTTATCTCATCAATCTTATAGCATTAAGCCAATATTTTAAAATTGCAATTATAGATATAACTCTTTGTAACTGAATAAATGAAATTAAAATATTCTGACAAAAAATAATTTAGATTAGTTATAAAAAGTTCAATAATTTCTATGATATACAAGAAACTTAGCTTAAAACAGCTAAATAATAATCTTGATAAGAAATGTAAACACAAACATATCAATATAAATAACTAAATTTCACGTAATCAGGTTTATTAATTACTAGGCTTAGTCAATAAGCAAATGTTTAAATAAGAGATAACATAAGCTAGAAACATTTTATTTCAAATGTATTCATAACATTTCATTTCAAATGAATTCATAACATTTTATTTCATTGTATCTAATTTTCCATATACATATATTTAAGATAAAAAAAAACCCTTTAAATATCATTTAGTATTTTTTTAAATGGATCATTCAAGTTGCAATTCACATGATGCCAGATGAAACAAGATTTGTAGAGTTATTACTGGTACCCAACGAACATATAAGTAATGAATTTAGTTCTATGGTCAGATAACTAAGGGAAAAAAAAAAAAAAGTGTAAAGTTTAGCAAATCTCCTGTGTACAAAACACTCAGATCTCCACAATCGCTGTTCACATATCACAAAAATATCACTTATCCATTTACTTAAAATCTCTCTTTCTACAAAATCTTTTTTCTGTTACATCTGAATAGTGGCCACCAACAGGTACACAATAAAGTAACTGTATTTCAGAACTTGCCATTATTCAGAGGTTCCATATTTTAAAAGCTCAAAATTACTTGCATAAAAATCAAAATAACTGACTAAAGTTATTTTATTTTTATAGTAAAAAAAAAAAAAAAAAAAAAATTCATACTATCATTAAACACGTCACAGTTGTTTTTTAAAAACATGTTTCTTTCTCGAAATGCATATCATTTCCACAAGACTTTTGCACAGTTCGTTATCATTTTGAATGAATGCAAAAAAATTTAAATTTCCAGTTTTTTTGTAATTTCTGAGGCATTTCCTACATCATTAGTCCAGAAATTAGGAGATTTTTCTCTTTATAGTTTGAAAGCCATTCCAAAAGCAACCTATCAATCTCATCATATCCAGTTCTCCAATGCTCAGTTTAAGATTCCAAATTTGCACCTTGAAATGTCTTTTTTAAATAACAGTAATTTTTTCCAGAATGTCATCTATTTGTATTCTTTTGCCCCAATTGTGCACTTCAGCTAATTTTCGTGCTCTTATACCTTTTTTGTTATCCTGAATAACTTTCAACTTATCACTTAAAGTTAAAATTTTTCACTTTGAACTCATTCTTTTAGTGAAAAACACACACCACACATACATAAGAAAAATCACTGCAAGGTTGAGAAAGAGTACAAATGACTACTGCTTGCAAACACTTAATGCCTTTGCAACAAGAGCACTATGCTTAATTTTTAACGAATTATCATTGGTTTTTTAAAACATAAAATTTTTTTGTACTTTAATCTAGCAAATACTCTAATTAAATAAGGTAAACTATAAGGCTAATTAAATAAAATCACAAAAAATAAAAATAAAATAACTGATGAGAATAGTGAAGTAGTCTGAGCACCTTAAGTGGCAATATACAGGTCGCTCACCCTTAAGGGATTAAATTTCACTGCTCCCACACTCTTTTTGTCACATCAATTTATGAACGGGGTTTGGTTAAGCAACAGCTAGAAATTAGTACAGAATTTGTAAGGATGTCAAATAAGAAAATTCACCTCCACATTCTTCATAATCTCAGTCGTAGTTAAAACTTAACATTGAAATAAATAAATAAGAAATGCTGTACAATGGCCATTGTTTGGAGGTTCAGTGTAATGTTATTTCTATGGAAGAAATTCATTAACACTAAAACCAGCCCAATATTTGGATTACCGCTGTTCAGAGTGACCATTGTAGGAGGTTTCACTGTTTATATATACATATATATATATATATATGTATTTAATTTTAAGATTATTTCATGATGTTAGACACAAATATACTTTCACTTTACTTGGAAAGCATAATTTTTCAAAATTAATCCAGTGTAAATCATTTTTTTTAACCTACTCTTGGATAGGCAGTTTTAAAATATAAAGAAGAATTAACTAGTAGCAGAAATTATGCAGCATGGCAGTGGATGCTGCAGATTACTTTAGAGCTTGCAGATTAATGTAAATTAAATGCAAAATATTTATGATTAATGCAAAATAATTATGTGCTTTACAAGCATGCTATCTTGAATGCTGAGTTAACTTGAGTTTTGTTATTAAAACTAGTTAGAAATTGGATTACATTTTCAATTTTGAATCATGCAAAACATCTAAAATGTACTTGTTTTATCAGTTTCTATAGCTGACAGTTCAATTTATATCAATAATTGTTTGAAAAACAATCATAAAAAATTAGAAATGTATATTTGAAATGGGATAGTGCAGCATGGCAGACAGTTAAAAAAATGACTTTATATTTCAGAATCAATCAATTGCTAACATTATTTTTATTTAATAATAATTTTTCTTTAACTTTATCAAACTGCTATGATTAGTCAAAAGTCAGTTAGGACATTGTTAAGGATAAATTTCCACTTGCTGTTGATTGATTCAGCAAATACTGCTACTGGGAGAATTACTAACTAACAACATAAAATACAAAAAAAGAAAATACTAAGGTGTCAAACGCGAATGCCTGAACAGCAAGATGAAATTTATAAATTAGATATTTAAAATTCAGCACATTGCTTTACATTCTAATACTTAAACAACTTTTATAATAAACAGCAATGACTAAGGTTAGACAATTATTTTCTTTATTATTTTCAGACATAAAACATGGAAAATGCTTAGTGGTTAAATCAAAATTTGGATATTCCTTGAAATTTTTAGAAGAGTTTGTATTTATGAAACATAAATTTGCTACACAAAATTATAATAAATTATAATAATATATAATTAAATAAATAACTAATAATTTAAAAAGTATGTAATAATATTAAAAGAAGATAGCTTTCATTAAAAAAAGATATAGGCACCTGACTTTACATCATTTCTAAAAAATTTGAGCTTTGAGCTCAATTTTCCAAAATTAAATAAAATAAAGATTGATTAAGGTATGTAAATTCTTTTAACCACACTATTTAGAGAAAACTAATATACTGTACAATAATTCATATATTGTTTTACAATTAATGGTATTATATATTTATATATATAATAATAATAATTTATAGGGACATCTCTTTGTCACGTTTATCACCACAAGTAAAAATAATAAATAAGTGCTTTTAGAGTAAATAGTATATATATCATTTTCATTAAAGGGTGAATGTAATTTTTAAAAATACTTAAACTAGTAAAATTTAAGTATTACAAATGTTATTTAATTATGAATATTGCTACAAGTTTTGATTCAATTATTGCACAAGCTGCTTTACAACAAGAAACAAAAATATATAAAATATATAAAATTTTTTACAAGATGACAATCAACAAGCAAGCCAAATATCAATAGCCATCTTAAATGATAATATAATGATTAATGCATGTACTGAATGAGGTGGATGAAAAACAAAAGCCACAAAAGATTTTTATGTGTCTGCACACATATATACAAACAAGCATTATCCTTGTAGAAATACTGAACAATAACAAATAGACAAATAGGAAACTTTGTTTAAATAAATCTCCACATAATTTATAGCACAATATTCAATACACAAGTGTGGTAACAGAAACAATGAGCTAAAAGAAAAACAACACAAAAAATTGCACATTTTATTTTCATTTCTAAATTTTTTTTCTTTTTTATATGCGTTATAATCATTTAGAACTTTCTCTCATCAATGGAGAAACAAATGAGTAAATTTTATTTAACTAGAGTTAATATTTTCATCTTCTTTCGTCATCATTAGTATTTTTTCAATATAAAAATAAAAGAGTGTTTCTATTTGTAAACAGAAGTTTTTATCATCTGCAAAAGTTTGAGAGCATTTATTCCAAAATCATAATAACTGACAGTTCAGCTTAAAATGAAAAATCATACATTCTGTACTCAGTAAAATAAATTTTTAATTAATTATAATCTATCTTATTAATAAAGTCTAATCAAATTGCATATAAAAATAAAAAATAGTTAACTTTCTTTTTTGTTACACCTATCCTTTAATAATAATAAAACACTTTAAATAATTATAGCCAATTATGAGAAATACTTTCTCATACACTAATGGAAGCAATCATGCTGTTATTACATTTATGGATATACAGCTCAAAGCATAAAAATAACAAACCATCAAGCACATCGAATTACCTTAATCCCTTATCTTGGTGCAATAATGCTCATAAAAATGCAAAGACAAAAATATGTTTACTAAGTATAGGTATTAAAGTTTAGTTCCAGAGTCATATTCAGGAATACAACAGATAATTTTATCATTTTTAGAGTAGAAAATAAAAATGGTTGTTGAGAAAACAAATCATTTCTTTGAGCAAATGCATTTTTATGAGCATGCTTTTATGTAATTATTATAAAAAAGAAATCATTCATAAAAAAACACAGAATTTTTTTAAGAATACAAATCTAACCCACATAAGAACTATTTGGAAATGGGATAGGTCTTCCTTTGGATGAATTTGATTTTTCTAATGTAATTTTTTTACTTACAGATTATAATTTAGAATGAATATTTACTTCATTCAACATAAAGCTAATTGCCAATTTAATGAAAACATAGTTAGTGATGTTAACAATTAACTGTTAACAGTTATAATGTTAACAATTAAATTTCTCAAAACAAGATTTAAGAAAAAAGTTATCTATACAATAGCTCAAAGAAAAAAAGAAAGCCCCCCCCCCCCCTCCAATTCTTTCTAAAAATTACAGAATAATAACACTAAAATAATTTATGTTTTTCCTGTTAATGTAAATTCTGCTTATGTTATGTAATCTTATATATATGAGGACCCCAGAAGCCAATGGGTATAAGTGGCAAAATTGAAGAAAATAAACTAAGTGCACAGATGACAAGGAAATATGCTTCTTTCTTCTCAGGTAATGAAATATAAATAATATATATATAACTTTATAATTATGTGCTGAGTTTTAGAGATCAACCACTTATGCCGAATATGTAACTGATATTGTACTCCCCTTTTTTTTCTCATTTATTGAAATAAGAGTTCAAAGACCACAATAAAACAAGCGACAGTTTCCTATTTTAGTTCAATCAAGTACTATTGATGTTCAAATTTAACATCAATTATCTTTAAACTCAATTTACTCCAAATTGGATTTTTGTCACTGTTTTCATTTAAATCTTTAAAAAAAGAAGACGACAAATTGTTGAATTTAGAACAATATGCAATAGTTGACAATTAAATGTTGTGTATAATAGAATTCAAAACCAGAAAAGAAAGTAGAACTTGAAATTGAAGACATTATTATTAAAAGTAATATTTTCAAAAATCATAAAATAACTTTGTCAACTATTCCAAATTTAAGCATTTATTAAGGAAATATTGGAATAATGATATGAACTATGAGATTTCATGACAACATTAAATTTATATCATTATGTTTCACCATCTAATATCAATGGTAAAAGTAGATCACATTTTCAAAGCTTTTATTTCTGCCTTCCTCACATTTTTATTTTTCTGTTTAAATGAGAAATGTTACATTTACATAGTTCAGAAATCTTCTTTCCAATGAGTTTACAAAAATTAACTTAAGTTTTCTTATATTTTCATAAAATGTAAGTTTCCTCTCTTCTATTGAATTTTTTTAAACACTTGATCGCTTTTGTGAGTCACTTTACATATATCACCCTTGCTTCTTAATCATTAATTGCAGACAAGATAAAAAAATTCAAACAAATTAAACATTAACATAAATATTTTGTGAATATTTCTAGAAATAATGTTAAGAAACATACTTTTCATTAAACACTTTTTTCCAATACAAACTACTTAACAGTTAAACATCCCCCCCCCCCCCCCTTAAGGGAAAAAAATCTTTGTAGAAGTTTGATAATTTTATGTTGCATTCAACTGCTTTAAAATTCTGAGGTTGTTCTTTATGATGATAAAGAACAATCCAAGCGATTTAAGGGAATGGTGACAAAATTACTTGAAGTACTAAAAAAGAGGTTATGAGAGCAATCATTTTTCAGCTCCTTTCACCAGGTGGAGCAAAATGTGCATGCAACCATGGTTTTCTACATTTATTGTATATAAGATGATCCAAAAATCCCAACAGAAATAACAATCTGGTAATTTGAAAAGTATAGAAATTTGCACAATATACTTTTTATATAAAAACACAGAAATACATAGAAATTTTGATATCAAAATAAATTATGAGTGAACAACTGCCTTTATCATTGACAATTAACACTGTAGTGGTTCCAAAAATACTGCTTGTCTTTATAAAGGAATTTGTTACTGCAACAATCTTTGTAATTCTAGTATTTTACATTACTATAATAGAGAATAAAATAGAGAATTCTGATAGTACAATGCGAAAATTTACTTTTTAAAATAAAATGAAAGGAAATTTTGAGAAAAGGTATATCTGGTTAACATGTAAGACACCTCAATAAGTCACCCCTCAATAGTTTTTTTACACTTAGTATAGTTTTTTAATTGCCCACCAACTAAACAAAAAAGTATTTTTGATACTTTTTTATTAGCCATATTCCAGCAGATTAGTTATGAAATATATCAAAATTTAAAACAAACTTTTGATTTTGATTATTTCAATATTTAAGTAGGTCAATTAAAAACAGGTCTGTTAAACTAATGTTTTATTTATCTATTTGTGAAGTTTTGATTTCATTTGGCAGCTTAGTTCAGGAATGTTAAATAGAAAGAAACAAATGTGGAATTATTTAGTTTTCTTAGTTGCAAATGGATTAATCTTGTGCAATTGGGATATATGTTTATTTTTGAAAGAAATTAAAGAAACAACAACAAAATAAATAAATAAAATAGGCTTGAAAATTATTTTTAAAGAGTACAAACAAATAGTAAATTGGGATGCAGTTTTCAAAGAAATTGAATTACATTCTTCCATCCGTTATTTAATGGTATAAAAGTTTAACTTGTTCAATGTTTCAAAGTTAAAAATAATTTCAGTAAAAAAATTGTTTGCACAGGTCATTTCGAGTGTCAATATCATTCCAGTATTACTCATGAACATGTTTTTGCTATGTAATATAAATTATTTTTTTTTTTATTTTTTTGTCATAATAAGGATAAAAAATCTAGACTTTAAGTAAAGATTTTGAAATTTATATATTTTTTATTTTTGATCAAGTGAAAGGTGTAGCAAATCCCCTTCAATTATCAAGTCACAGGAATTATAGCAGAAATCTTTTCCAAAGCTCTGCAAAATATCTTGTCACATCTAATAGCTATTCTCACTAATATCATTGGTTAAGCTGAACATTTGTAATCCAAGATGATTATACCACTGTATAAAGTATGAACAAATTAAAATGCCATTTATTGGAAACAAATGTAATTATTCAGACAGTGAAAACTTTGTCACACATCCAAATGAAAATCATACTGTGCTACAGTCTTTAATACATTTCAAATTATTGATTGACTTTTGGATCTCTTGTTAGTTTTAAGAGATTTTACTGCTTTTTGATTTACTAACTACTACATTTTTTTTTTTTTTTTTTTTTTTTACTTGTTTTAACTACAGATATTCATTTTGAAGTTGATTTGCTGTCTTTCCAGTAACTGCAATAGATGCAGATTTCCAAAATTATTGGTGGGACTCAAACTAACAGAACACTTTCATACACAGTCAGTGGTGGCTCATGTCCTATTTCATGCATGGATCACCAACATGATAAGTGTATCAGTACAGTAGACGTCAATTAATTAGTCATATACTATACTATATTGGACCATAACACAAGTAGTACTCTGAACTCAAAAAGAAAAAGTAGAAATCAGTTACTTCAGAAAACTATATGCTATATAAATTCAAAAATTAAATTAAAAATGTTTAATCTTATTATTACTATTATTTTAAAAGAATTAGATTGATCACGAAAACAACACGAATATTTTCATTTATATCGAAAATAAAATTTCAGATAATTTGTAAAGAAAAATGTCCAGTTGACATCAATAAAAATTGCCAATCATTTTGATGATTCTTTAAAATTGATATTTTACGAAATGTAGTCTTTTGCTACATATGGTTAAGCAGTTTTCCCTTAAACAATACCCTATTCAAGCTATTGATAACATTGTTTTTGCCAATAAATACGAGGAAAAGACTAACATGCACAGTTGTGTAAAATACCATGAAATTGTATGTGCAAGATAGAAGCTCTGGCTCTGGAGACTTCAATGCCATGACAGGAGCAAGAGGTCAGTTGTCATTAAGGATTATTTATAATTTCCAGAACATAACATTCTGGTACGGAGCAGGCCATGGAAAGGTACAAGAGAAAGAGAGGGAGAGATTATTTTTTATCCTTAGTCCAGCTCCATGGTCTGCAGTCTAAACTGTTTTATCTAGCTAATATTTGAATGAAAATTTATATTTAACTTTAGCAAATTTAATATGGAAGTATAGGTGAGAAAATGTGCAAAGTATCTCATACAAAGATCTGTTTTTTTACACAGACATATGTTTTTAGCACTTTTCAACAAAGTTAAAAAGTGCTAATGCATTCGATTTATCTGTTCGTCTATCTATGCTCTAACTCCCGTAAATATACTTGGATTTTCATGCAATTGATAAAGCTTTTTTAGGCTCACCAAAGCATTTTTGGTATTGAATATGAAGTATGTTTGATTAATGGTCCATTTACATGGACAATAAAAAAAATTACAATATGGTATACGAAGAAAAATCGTTTGGAGAGTATTTTAATGACATTATTGAATTTCACTACAATCACATTAAAACAGAGCATTCATAGCATTTTTTAATTTACAGGGACATACAAAAGAACTTGGTTATGCATAATAATTGCTGGAGAGTATGTTTTAACATTCAGTATGCTATTTAAAATTTAATTAGTTTTTTGTATATTACTCTTTATATATAAACTCTATACTTCATATACAGGGCTGCAAAAAAGTATTTGCATATCATTCTTTTTATTAGAGAAAATTGCTGAAGGGGAATTTTCAACTGGAATACATGTATATCTTAAATGAACTACATTTTGGAATGCATATTATTAATATATACAAATCTCTATATCATATACAGGGCTGCTAAAAAATTCAAATAATTTTCCAATTGTAGATAAGAACAGCTGAAATTTGGTTTTGAAATGTATTACACATTTCCATATGGTGAAATGAGACGTAATAATTTTTTAAATGGTGCAGTTTGCATTTTTGCCGATCCCCCCGAAGCTAGCGTAGGGGAAAAAATACAGGTTTCTGATTGGTTAAATTTAAAGAATATTTTGCTTTGGTTCATTGGAGTTTACGTTTATTTAATCATCAATTTCTGTTTGAAAACCTTTTGAAAGATTGATTTTTCTTCCGATTTTACATATTTATTAATAGATAAAGAAATATTTTTGGAATTTATAATTAAAGAAATTAATCACGTTTCTCAACTGTTCTGTATTACCTTTAAAAAAAAAAAAAATGCCATTTCATATTATTTTAACATGATATGCACATATATGCTCCTAATACTTACATCCACATCCAGAACAATTTATTTACAAACAATAATTAAATTTTCTTTTTACGGTATAAATTACGCGATATTTACAAACTCAATTATTCTATATTACTTTAAAATTTGCCTTATCTTTATATTTTAACAAGATATACCAACATACGCTCCTAATACGTGTACATTCGCATTCAGAATGATTTGTTTGCAAACAATTGCTCTTTAAATTATTCAACCAATCAGAAGCCCTTATTTTCTTTCCTATGCTAGCCACGGTGGGATCGGCAATAATGCACGCAGTTTTGTTACATTATTCTGTATGTGTTGGAAAGTGTTTCATAATCTGTGCTTGATGCATAATTTTTTCTTTTTCGTTATATCTTTTTTATTTAAAATATGTATTCAAAATGCTTATCAAAAGCAATATTTAATCAACTTAATTACACTTACTGATTTGAATAAACTATAAAATTTAAAATAAATGTAGTCATTAGAATATTTTTTATGGTAATAAACTGTTATTCCATTATTTAAGTTAGGAAAGAATTATAAATGCTAAAAATGTATTAAGATAATAGATAATATTCTTATAAGTTAAGAAAACGAGTACAAAACTTGCTTGGGATCTAAACTCTAAGGGTTTATAATACATTAGGTTGACTGCCTGATTAGGAGATATGCAGTCCCCAAGACCCATGGCCAAGAAAACATAGTTGGAACTGTAGCTCAAGATGCCTAGGGATTGATGTGCCAAAGAGCATGATAAATTCTTGAAAGTTATTCTGCTCTGTTATTAACTGACAAATACACTGCATTTTAATTCAGATAAGAATGCAAAATAAATAATTTGGATCTTTAATCTTTTAAATGTAAATTATGCATAGCTTAAAATAATGGTATAGCTTGGCAAAGAAATAAATTTATTAAGAGACTAGACAGTAGCAAAATAAATCATATGCTTAAAATTGTGTACTGATAAAAACTTGCTGAATTACTATTAATGGTTAACAGTTTTCATTAAAGGGCAAAACTGAAAATTTTCATTAGTTGTAGTGTCAACAGTTTTGTAAGTGGTTACTTTTATATTTAAAACTGCTACATAATAAATTTTTGTAAAAATTTCTGTTAGTGTTACTCAAAAATTAAATATGCAATCAGCAAAATGGAATACAAATAAAAATTATTCTCTCCTCACAAGAAAGGTGACTGCTGGCAGATAATCTTTTAATAGCCGTTTTTTTTTTTTTTTTTTTTTTTTTGTGGTTATGTGACTGATGGTAATTTTTTTCTTTTAGATTTTGTGATAGCACAATTTAAAGTGGATTATTTAAAAGAAGTTCAACCTACAAATTTTACAGGAATAATTCAGAGCTTGATAAATTAAGATAGTGAATGTGAAATAGCGAGATCTAAATTTTCATGAAAATGAGAGGTATTTGGAATCAAGTGAATCACTAAACAAGAAATACTGAACACTAAAAATGAATTAATCACACAAAACTGATAAATATAAAAGGTACAATAATTTTAGGTTGCTAAATAAGATATCTGACACATAACATAGCAATTAATGTAGTAAAACAAATTAATATAAGCAAATTCACTACACATACAAAATAAAAACAGTCATTGAAAAAAAAATTCAGATAATCAAATAAGATAATTATTGTCACTGTAGATATATTTTATTTAATAAATTACAAAACATAGCATTTAAAAAACACTTTACAATTTTAAATGTTACATAAACCATTTAAAACAAGTTACTTGTTTCGAACATCATGCAATTCTAATATTTATAACTTTTGCAATTTATTTAAATTTTCCAATATGAAAAGAAATTACAGTGCTCAAGCAGCACAATAAAAACCTACACTAAATACTTTTTTGAAAATGCTAGTGTATAAAAGAATAATATAAATGAAAATAAAACAAAATCTTTAAATCAGATCACTGATAACTACTAAAACTGTCACAGCTAATAAATAATAATAATAATAATAAATTAATAACGATTTTAACAATAACTTTTATAAAAACTACAAATAAAGAAACTTTGAAAAGCTCATTTATTGCTGCAAATAAGTGTCTAAAAATGAATTCAGATTTAGTTTTGAGATATATAGTTTTCAGCATAGTTATAGCATATAGCTAACATTACAAATAATAATGATAAAAAATAAATGAAGGGAGCAATATATACTACATATTTGCTTTGCAAGTGATGCAACTATGAATAGGAATTTTAGAAATAAATGGTCAAACTCATTTATAACGACAATGAAGGGACTACAGCATTTGCCTATTATAATGGAACTTTTGTACTAACAAGTTTGGAGCCTAGTATAATGAAAATGACAACATATGTAAATTTAAAGTTAAATAAAAATTAAAAGTTACTGAATGATTATTCTCACAGAGAAATTTCATGTTTTAAAATTAGCTGGGTGAAAATCCATTGCTAATTATATCTTAATGTTTATTTGCAGAACGATGTATTTTTAAATTGACAGAATAACAACAAAAAATAACAGAAGAAATATCAATTTCCATTCATACATTACTTTAAACAAGCATAAAAAAGTTATTTTTTTTTTTATTTTTCAACAGTCAATTTAATCTTTCATACTTTTCTTCTAATAAAATTTCATTAACCAGGGTTGCCACTCTAATCTTGAAAAAAAATTCCCTGTACTGCAACGCATTTATTCCGTGTTGAGTGCGAAAAAATATATGCGTGTATGAAGGCTAATTAGAAATGTTATAATTTGCCATTACTAAATTCCCTGTCTTTTCCAGATTTTTTTGGATTTTTTATAAAATTCCCTAGATTTTCCCTGTTTTGTGAGGAGATTTAAAATTCCCTGTGTTTTCCAGGTTCTCCAGGTGGCGTGGCAACCCTGTTAACCGAGAAAAAAAAAAAAAAAAAAAAAAAAAAAAAAAAAAAAAAAAAAAGCATTTTTTTGTTTAAAAACAGTTGTACAGTTTATTTTTAAATCTAAAGTTTATTAATATGTACTGCTATCTTAGGGGACATGTAACTGTTGTTTTAAAATCGTTTGTGCTCCATTTACTATCTTCAACTTTAAAAGATTTTTAACACACATAAATTGATACATTATACTAAATAAAGGGAGAAAATTAGGAAATTTTTTCTTATTATTTCAATTTCCCTTATAAGAAAATATAGAGTACTATAGAAAGAACAGTAGAGTTTTCTGCAGCATATTATTTTAATATTATACACATTTTCCTTATTTTTACTCGTTAAGTATGGGCTTTTGTTAAAAATGAGTTTGATCATGTAACTGAATAATATCAAAAATAACTCAATATATTTATCGATTTGTATAGAAAGCCCATTTGAGTATTAAATGCAGAGCCAATTTAGACTAGAACAGTACTTCTATCTAGATAATAGTTGTGTTGTGGTCCTTATAAAATTAAAGATATTTGATACCAGTTATATAATATCAATGTCCGAATAATTGTATTTATATATATATATATTTCTTTTTTACAAGAAAAAACATATCAGTTTCCAAGTTAAGTTATTTTAATATAACAATATCACATTACAATAAAAACGATACATACTATATCAACATAATAAAGGTGAAAATATGAAGTAAACAGAAAACATGAGAGAAAAAGTATAGCTAAAAAAATGTGTGTCCTACACACATTTGTTATGTATTCAATTTATTAATTTAAAACATAAACAAAATAAAAAGCAATAATAATTTTTAGAATATTAGTTATGTATAGAGTTATGTACATAAGCTACTTTTATAACTACATGCTAAAGAACAAGTTGTTCCCAAATCTGGAAAATATATATATATTAGAATATTTGAAAGCTCTCCACTATGATGTTCTTATAGTTTCAGAGTGTTAGCTAGAAAGGGGGAAAAAAAAGAAAAAAAAGATTAATAAATTTTAAGGAAACATAATATTGTTTTCTAAATATTAAGAGTCTAAAAATAAAGTCATTAAAAAGAATAAATTGATTTTAATAATTTTCTGTGGTTTTAAAAAGCTTTTACTTAACCTGACTTAATAGGATTCAGTGTTAAATTAAAAAAAATAAAATAAAAATTCACTTAAAGATATATTTTGAGTTATTCACTGTTTAACTCAGTAAAAACAAAAATTCAAAAGTTCCATAAATAACATTTTGAAATGATACTCGTATTTTTAAGCATAAAATTTTCTTTAAGAAGCTACTTTATTCACATGAAAATTTTTGCTTGCTAATGTTAATCGCACGATAATTTTTTTTTTAATATCTTGTTTGCATTTCAATATTTTAAAATAATTTCTTTTGCACAAGATAGCTGAATTCAATCTCTAACAAGACAATTTTATACCTTTCTGATATTGTGAAAAAAATTTATAGTAGGATATTTTCATTTTCAAAACCAGTTTTAATTAAGAAAAATAAAATATGTTTGAAATGCAAAACAAAACAACTCTAAAAATCACATTAAAATTAGTGTATGAATATGAATAAATTCACAATTAAAAAACATAAAAATTTTGTATAAAAAATATAAGAATATAAAAATCTAAGAGATTGAAATCTTTTGTGGATATCAAAAAACTATTGCAAAGCAAGAAAACACTAAAAACACAAAAATCAAAAATAGCAGTGGGAATTCTGAATTAATTTATTATACAGGGAAAAGGATTGAATCCTTTTACTAATGTGGACAAATTGCAGTGAAATGCAAAAAGCTAATAATAAAAAAAATTGCAAAATACAAAATTTATAATATTAATTTAATAGATTAAGACAGGATTCCCATTACAAATTTCAAAAAATCTTAATAAAATAGGGAAGAAAAAAAACCCTGTAAAAATCACATTAAAAAATTTAGTACCACTTGGTTATCCCATCGACCAAATTACTGTCACCAAATTTTAAGATTAGATGCCAATAATGGTTGATCCCAAATATCACATTTACTTGACATTAAATGTGATACACATGTTTGTTACATCATCAGGTGATTTTTAATTTGACTTTTTATTTGTTTTTTTATTAATGTTCTACTAAAATATTTTTTTTCCCATTACTTAATAAAAATGTGTCAATTTGTATAATTTGGTTAATAATTTAAAATTAATTCTTAAAACTAATGTGTAAAAATAAATACAAAATGGGAAGAAACACTGAACATTTGCGCAAGAAATAAAAATACATAAAAAGATTTAAAACAACAACAACAAAAAACTGGCAAATTGCTTAACTTTAGCCATATATCTCTTCCAGAGAAAAATGTTTGATTTCAACACTGATGTATGCTTTAGTGACAAATATTCCAATAGAAAATGTTATGAAAGTGCCCTTTTACACAATAAAAGTGCCCTTTTCAATAAATCTATTCTGCCCTTTATTAAAGAAATGTGAACAGGAACACTAACTAATGGCATCTAATAATAATTATATTTTAATTATTATAAAATTAAAATAATAAAGATATCAATTATAAACAATAAGCTAATATCAAGGGTCTTTGTAGGGTTTATTTTGTGAAAATTAACATTTTGTAATAAAAGATGAAATTCAGCTACTTTCGTTAACAATTGGCATTTTTTCATTCATTTCAGACGAAATCAGCAATATTTTAGCAAAAATTTATTGCGATCTTTTGCCAAAATCGGCGGTTTTTCCATGATCTTTTGACGAAATCGGCGTTTTCCCATTTTTTTTTTAAAAGTCAAATCGGCTTTTTTTTCGACGATTTTTAGACAAAATTTGCTGTTTTACGCGATTTTTTCTCGAAAACAGCGTTTTATTCCCGCGATCTTTTGACGAAATCGGCGTTTTTTCCATGATCTTTTGATGAAATCGGCGTATTTTTTCAAATATTCTTTTGACAAAATATTTTTAAGCGATCTTTTAATGAAATCGGCGTTATATCCGCAATCTTTAGACGAAATCGGCGTTTTCCCGCCGTCTTCAGAAGAAGTCAGCGTTTTATTTGCGATATTTGGTGAAATTGCCGTTTTTTCTGCGATCTGCACAGGAAATTCGCGTTTTTCATCGATCTTTTGACAAAGTTCGTTTACAAAAACATTGACGAAATCGTCGTTTTTCCACGACATATTGACGAAATGTATGCTATTTCGATCCTATCACGAAATTTGCATTTCTAAGCAATTGTTTTTTCTGCGCGCAAAACCGTATAAGTTGGCAACTATGCGGAACTGATAATCCAATTTTAAATTTTTGGAAATTTCGGACGAGAATCACCCCTGATTTTCCATTAGATAATAGTGATGAACAAAAAAAAAAGCCTGTGACTTGGCATGTCTGATGGAAATAAAATATTTTTAATTAATTAATGCATTTATTTTTCTTAATGACACATGAATGATGTTGTATGTAACGGTTTGTAGAGTATAAAATAAATTAAAATAATTTTTATTATGAAATATTAAACACAAAAGCCCAATATATATAATAATAATAAAGGAAATAAAAAGTTAGTTAATCTTTTGTAATTTGATCCTGAAACATAGATTTGTATCAAATATGAGCAATATTCCTAACATCATGATTTTAAATTAAATGTGGATACTATTAAAAAATTATCACAAAAAATACTTTATGGCTCCAAATCATGTTTGTTACTTTGTCGATTGGAAGTGGGCATGATGACGAATGAATACCCATTAGATTTAGAAGTCTCCAAACATGCCTATTCTAGGATGATTTTAGTAATTTAATACTATTGAGTATATTAGATAAAAATTCAAAAGTAACAATGTTAAAAGCACAAATAAAGCTAAATTTTAAGCATACTGATTTTGGTAGCATATAATTTACTGTCTGTACAATATGTACTTACTGTTACTGGACAGTAAGCCATATTCTGCCGAAACCAGTATACTTAAAATTTAAATTTATTGATGTTGTTAATGCTGTTATTTTTACATTTTTAGATTGTTGCACCAAGCCCCATCTTAGTTATTATTTATAAATTTAGATTAGACCTTATTGAAGAATGGGAATCAAGATTATTTTTTGGAAAGAAATATTATAAAAACATTAGATTTTTAAATTAGATACCTTGGTTTACATTTCAGAAAGTTCCTTATCCACTAAATAAAAATGCTTGCGGTTGGCATGCAAGTAAATAGCACTCTAGTGATATTAGGATAATGTAAAATGCTTGTCCAAACTGTTGCTTATCCTTATAAATTGAAGTGTAAGAATCCAAGATATGCTACAATCATTAACATAATATAAAAGCATTAATTTTTAAATTAGATACCTTTGTTTACATTTCAGAAAGTTCCTTATCCACTAGATACAAATGCTTGTGTTTGGCAGGCAAGTAAATAGCAATCTATGGAAATTAGGATAATGTAAAATGCTTGTCCAAACTGTCGCTTATCCTTATAAACTGAAGTGTAAGAATCTAAGATATGCTATTACCATTAACATAATCAATGGAAATTACAAATGCAAATTAAATTACACTATGGGGGGAAGGGGGTTCAGGAGGGCAGAGCCCCCCTGAAATAATCTGCTTTTATTATCTAAAAATTACCAGAATAAATTAGCTCATGAGAATTTCAGAATATCACTACAAAACAACATGTTTAATTTAACTCTTCTAATGTCTGAAACCTTCAAAAATATTTTTTACTTTCACAAGAGTTTATGAAATTAAAAACTTAATATTGTGTTTTTATAGAAAAATTAATATTATGCAAAATGTACTAAAAATAATGAGCTGCTGAGCTGACATTGAGGCTCCTGATCTGCAAATTTACTAGTTAAAAAGAATTTTGTAAAGGGTTTTTTTTCTTTCTTTAAGAATTTTTAAATTCTTAAATCTTAAAATTTTCTTGCATTGATCCCTGTATATATATTAATGAATATATAAAGAGAAATAATATTTATTAGGTTTCCAACACTTGTTTAAAAATTTTCTAACTTGAGGAAGGTTAAGTTTAAACCATAGCTACAGACATTTTTTTTTTCTTTTTAATATATAAACATTTTTAATTGCAATCTGATATCCTTTTAACAGTATAAGGTTGATTTATTAATCAACATATCCATGATATTAAATTAATTTAGGAATGCAAAGAGCTTTTGTTATTAAAAAAACAACAAAAACAACAAAAGAAAATGTATCAAAGAAAGATGTTGCACATTATTAAATAAAGATTCAGCCATAACAAATCAACAATAAAAACACTAACTAGGTAATAACATGGAAATGTCTGTCATAAAGGTTTTGTTGTAGATTTTTATTTAATGGAAAACCTGAATAATGAGAATTTTGACAATTACCATGTTTCACAGTTGAACCCTTTATATAATTAACAGATTTACCTTTTTAATGGCGATAATGATTTAGCATCTTCCCTCTCTTTTTCTGCTTCAGTAGCAGCTGTAGGACTTACAGTAGGTAACCTTTCTGCAGCTGCAGCTCTAGATGCAAGAAAACGGTCGAACTCTTCTAAAATTACATGAAAAAGAAAACAGATGACTACTAGGAGTAACTGTTGAAATTAGCATAATAAAAGTTATTGACAGCATAATTCATCAACTATACAAAACAGTACTATTCATTTAACTAATTTTAAACTGAAAACTGCAAATATAAACTTTGATTAGTATGTCATTTTCCATAATTAGTAACTGGTATAATTTCCTGATCTTGAAAATTTCAATATTTTATTAAAGAAAGTTACAATAAAAGAAAAAGCTAATTTTATAGGAAAAGGTGGATAAAATATTTGGTAATAAGTAAAGTTGTACACATATAATTATAAATTATGATCAATTAATGTTTTTTCAATGTTGAACATTCACAATAGTTACAGTAGTAGAACTAAAATATTGTACTCCTTAATATTCTGCAATACATAAAACGGGTGAATTCAGAACACATTTATATTGCACAAGTCTATTAAAAATCTTGGGACTGCTGCATGAAAGGCATAAAAGGCAAAACCCCCTAGTAAATTAGAAAATTTGCATATGTGGGTGATTCTAGTGTTACGCGTGACATTTAAAAAGTTTTTTTTTTCTTTCTCCTAAAATGAGACAAATTTGAAAATGATGTAATTTAGACCGTTTTTTACTTTTTTTTTTATTTACAGGACACAGAGAATAATTTTTGCAGTGACATCTTTAGTCTAGAGCAATAATAACTTAAAAAAAAAAAAAAAAAAAAAAAATAGTAAAGTTTTGTTACATGTGTCATTTTTCAGAGTCACTTATATAAATGGATAAAAAAAAAAAAATATTTCATTCATTAAAAAAAAAAAAAAAGCAACAAAAACTTTAGTATGTTTTTTTTTTTTAATTTATTACTCTGGATTAAAGTAGCCACTGAAAAAATGTTTCTCTATGTGTCCTGTAATATTAATCATAATAAAATAAAACACTATCTAAATTAAATCACTTTCAAATTTGTCTCATTTTGCAAAAAACACTCCCTAAATATCACACACATAACAATGGAATTGCCCATGTCAGTAAATTTAAATATTACTACCTGTACGAGATTCAGATGGTGCACCACCTTGTTCAGGCTGTAAAGAAAAAAATTTATTGAAAATTTGTGATTAAAAAATACCTTATGTATAAACTCATTAATTTTCATTAAGTATATGAAAATGCAAATAGTTTAAAATCAAATTTAAGAAATTAATATTAAATATACAGAAATCAATATAAACATTTATAACAATTTCTAAATAATCGATACTAATAAAGGAACAAATCGCTCAGCATGTGTGTGTGTGCTTGTGATGGCTATCGAAAACTACGGCAAGTATGAGGCTCAAATTTTTTATGAATATAGTCCAAAGTCTCACTTGATGTATCTGAAGCTCAGAATTTAAAATTTTTGATTAGTTTGGGAGAGATAAATTTACAAGACACAACTCACTCTGATCAAAAAGTCAATTATTTGATGCTCGGGAAATTAAGAAGCTTGCACATGCGCACAAACGCATTAATACACCGAAGTGAAGGGAAGAAAGATTTTTGACTGCATCTCTCCTTTTTTTATTGTTTTGTTTTAACCTATTTGAACAAACTGTTCAGTACAGTTAAAATTGAAAGACATAATGCGAAAGATCAGACTTTCACATTTCAAATGGTGCAATTTTTTTTTTTTTTAATGTTGCAGTTAAACTTTTGAAAAAAAAAATTTCAAAGGTCATTTTTCTCCTCCATTTTTCTCAACACCCCTATTCCCAGCAGCAGAATTTTTTTCTGCAGTCTGGAACACAAGTAAAAACTTAAAAAACAGTCTGCAGACAAATCCCTCGCATTACATTATATGCACTCAAACCTCCAAAGTATTTGTGATAGACATAAAAGGTAAGTATACTTTTAAAAAGAAGTTGCCTTTGTACTCAGAATTTTATAATACCTCATGCATAGTCCGAAAGAGAGGGGGGGTTCCCCTTTGACAAAATTAGCGAGTTTTCCACAATCTTTTCAAGAAATGTCCTTTTTTGCGATCTTTAGACAAATTTTGCCGTTTTTTCGCGATCTTTTGATAAAATGTTCCGATTGTTCGTGATCATTTTACGAAAACTGTCATTTTTTCGCAATCATTTGCATAAATTTGCCATTTTTTCACGATCTTTTGAAGAAATTTACTGCTTTTTGTGATTTTTTTGACGAAAACTCGTTTTTTTTCGTATCTTTTGAAGAAATTTGCCTTTTTTGCAATTTTTTGAAGAAATCTGCCATTTTTTTCGTGATCTTTTGAAGAAATTTGCATTTTTTTATGATCTTTGATAGAAGTTCACGTGTCTTTCGTAACCCACGACGAAATTTACTTCTTTTCGAAGACTGTTGAAATTCGAGATTCATTTTATGTCCGGATTTTTGGATTTAGGACCGAATTTTTAAAAATTTTTCTCAATTTTTAACAGTTGAAAAATAGTCTGCAGACCTTTCCAAGAGTCTGCGACGTGCGTTGCAGCATAGCGCTGATTCTGCTCTCGGGCCCCTATTCAACACAAATTTAAAGATACTGACAAACCAAAAATATTCTTATAAAGCTGAAACCTTCTTCAAAATGATGATGCAATTAGTTTTTTAAAATATGAATTTTAACCTGTGCAATTTTACCACTAAATGCAGGTCAATTTATGGCTTATGGACAGGAATTTTTTTTATACGTTAGAAGTAAGTAAACGTCCGTATTTTAATACACACTTTTTAGAAAACCTCAATAGACCAGATTGACATCACGTACAAAAATTTCAAAACATTTGGAGGAGTAGAAACATTTTTTTCAAAATAAAATGTATGAAAACTTTGACAAAACTTAGAAATCGAGGGATATCACTGCGTTTTTTTCTGATTTCAACTGAACGTTTACCTTTTTAAATATGCATATTTTTTAATAAAATTTGAAAAAAGGCTTGGTTTTAGTTATATTTGTGATCCATTAAAATTTCAGACAATTCGGACAATAATAATCATTTATTTTGCTATGCAAATGAAACTGATGCCATAAAAAGAAAATGAAGAAACCATTAATATTTCATTGTGGAATCTTAATTAAGGAACTCTGGTAAAGATATTTGCAGCCTAGTTCTCTAACACTTCAGTTTTCTAAACGAAAAATATCTGGTTCAAAACTAAAATGTGATTTATATATATATATATATATACAATTTTAAGGATTTTTATTTTTTTTAAAAAAATTGGTTGCCTGTAAAGTCGGTATACGGGCGAAAGTTTTACGTGACAACGACTTTGAGTTGTAAAATAATTTTAATGTGAATATTCATTCGTATAGTAGGAAGAAGGATGAAATAATAGTAACAATTTAAAACATTTATTTATACAAAGAATTATATTTAAAACATTAATTTATACAAAGAATCTCGCACTGAATTTCATATTAACAAAATTTTATTTTTACCTTTACACATACATACGTATTTATATACAAATATACATACAATAACTTGCAATACACTGTGTTTGTTAAACACATTTTACTTCATGTTTATTGATGTCAAATGTTGAATTTTGTAAACAGCATATTAAAGAATTTTTCAATGAGCAGAATATAACTAAAGTAAAATGGCTTTCACTAATCACATATCATTAGTTTTCCATAATATACCACCGAATTACGAAATAAACTACACTTATTTTCTTTGTACTTTATACTAATAACTAATACATAACGTATTTCGTCTTAGTTTGATACTATCTAAAATTCCTATTAAGCACCGCCCCTTCCTTGCAGCGAATTCACATTCGCGTTCAGAAAATGGTCCCACAAGTGACCGGAAAAAGTTAAGAGAAAAGTGAGCGCGTATCGTGAGCGGAGCGTAACGTAACGTAACGCAGTTTCTTGAAGTGTCTCCCGGCAAACCAATTTACAAGACGTTGTCACGTCAATATTAAAACAACTGAATTATTAGAGAAAAATTGCACATAAATGAATAGAATAGTAATAATAATAATAATAAAAACATTTTTCATAGTCCGATCAATTTAAAATTTGTTTTTTCAATTTAAAGGTTTTTTTTATTATTATTTGTGTCTCTCGCTATACCCCCCCCCCCTCCCCCCCCCCCCCCCGAAAAAAAAAAAATCTGTCTGAAGATATCAAATGATATTAGCTTGGCCATACAAAGAGTCTGCTATGGAGCAATAATACCAGTGCAGGATTTCCATCAGAAGTAAATACAATAAAACCAACTTAGTAGGAAACACAAACTAGTTATAAAAATGTTTTTTATGCAGGATCTTTAAATTGCACAAAGCTTAATTGCATTTTTTGAGGAAGGGGGGTTGGGCAGTGAAACTTCTTTTTTCCTTCAGTTAATAGTATGATTCTGTTATAAACAGGCTTTACTTTTTACAAAATAAATTTGCTGTATAGTGCCTTTTATAAAATCTACATAGTAGTATTTGATTGTAATTTTATTATTTCTTTTCCAGTATTACAGTTTGTGATAGATTTGTAATTACTTTTTCATCTAAAGAAGATAAATAAAAATTTAAAACATTGAAAACATAATTAAAGTACAATTGAATTCATTAATTAATTTTAAATAAAAGATTTTAAAGTGTGAAACAAAAATTCAAAACCTTAACCTGGGACTGCGCGCAACTTTCCAAATGAACAAGAGTCAGGTTTGGTAACTTGCACAATCTCTGCTTACCTCCCCCTCCATCTCTGTACAGAATTACAATACAAATTTTGGGTTCAATTAAGAATATTATTACGAATCCAAGGCAACACAGAAGTCTATTTTTTTTATTTTATAGGTGAAAAGATAAAAATTTAAATAATCATAGTAAATTAGCAAATAAAAATTCAACAATATCTTGCAACAGCTCATAAGATCAAATGACACAGAAAGCCTTTTTATGGATTAGAAAAACATTTTTTAAATGATTTTTTCCTATCTTTATCTTATTATTATTGCTTTTTGAGGGGGAAAAAATCAAAATAGAATAGGTACACAAAAAAATACATAAAACAAATAACTGAAGTTATAAAAAAAACTAAAATTAAAAACATTATCTTAGTAATTTATAGTGTCTTAATCAATTCAATTTATAATTGTTAAAATAAACAAAAATAAATTTTTATTGCTCAGCTATTCAATCTGTCACACAGATAGATTAAATAGCTATGCTTACAGGTTTTTATTTTTTCAGCATACCAACTTTTTTCTTCTTGGTTTTCGACATGATGCTTTTAATCTTTATTTCAGACTATGCAGAGAGTATTTTGAAAATTTATTACAGGCATGACAATGGTTATTTCACTGAAAACAAGAAAATATCCATTTCTATTTCTGAAATTCAGAAAAAAAAGAGGGGGGGGGGTATCTTTTTTTGCTATTTAATAATTCAAGGATGTTATTTTACATAACACATGCAGGGAAGACCGAGTTACACCCAGTTAAAATTAGATTTATGTTATACTTAATATAAAAATAAATTCTCACCATATTATTGCTACAAAGTTTGAGTAGCATTATTCATTTATTAGCTAAGTGATACTAAAGTTTCATAAAATTTGGCACCTTTTTTTTTTTTTTTTTTTTTTTTTGGCACCAAGCATTCATTGAAACAGTATTCATAAATAATTTTCAAAAATGTTGGAAAATATTAAAAATATTACAATTTTAAAAGACATTTTTGAAAAACTTTGTTTAGTGTATGTGGATTGCTGAAAACTCCAAATTTGAAAGTGTATTTTATACATATATATATATATATAGGGTAACATCCCCAGTAATTGGCACATTAAGGATTTTTTTTTAAACTTACTTCTGTTTTCATTACCAAGAAATAAAATATTTACTTGCAAATATTTTTAAATCAAACAGTGCATATCTGTCCATCTATTTTGCTCACTAAAAACAAAAATATTTGAAAAGGCATTTTTATAAAAATATATTTATAAAAAGTTGCTATAATCACCAGTAATTGGCACCTAGACACAATTAAAGTAACCCTTTTCAACTAAACAAAACTGTTGTCAAATAAAATTAAAAATATATCATAAATTAGATAGTAATAAATTGAAAAGCATGCCTTTCTTAAGCCAGAGAAGAAGAATTTGCATCAAAAATGGCTAATTTGATACAAGCCATAATTGCTTCTCTTTCTTAGGCACTTTTGTAATCTATTAACATAAAACAAAGTTATAATCTTTAAAGTAAATGAGCATATAACTGGCATATGGCCTTGCATTTTTAAAAGACTGGGTATAAATCTTATTTTAGGACATTTTTGTAGAATGTGCAAATCACTGGAGCCTGCCAATTACTGGGGATGTTACCCTATATATATATATATATATATACTTTTTTTTTTCTTTTAATAAATGCTACAATATTTACCTTATCTTCAAGCCACCTAGCAATTTCATGAAAATCTTGTTCCCTCTGAAACTAAAAAAGTATTACAATGAGATAAATAGGGAAAGTGACACTTCAATGATGCAAACATAATAGAACTGTAAAACATAAAAATATTAAGTTAAAATGAATAATCATTCATAAATATATTACATGCAGGTATCCTAAAAAAGGTAGTAATAGGCTGTTTTATTATTATATATATATATCTTTGTTGAATGTGCCCAGTTAAACTAATGGCATTGAAATCATATGCTATTCATACTAATTATATATTATATGCTTATTTCAAAGAACAATGCCCCTTGAAAAATAAACTAAGATAGGGAAGGGAGGAAATTAGCTTTTCATTATACTTAACCAATGAACCTTATATCTAATCAAGTAAGGACCTTATCAGGATAAACGGGTATACAAATCTGAAGCAAATTGGATAATTTTGCATGAAAAATCCATTTATCTAAATTATGAGGGAGAGGATTAGCCCCTATTCTCCTTTTATACTTAACCAATGAACCACCCAAACTATTCAGAGAAATGTCTTATCAAAATGAACCTATATACAAAATTGAAGCAAATTGGATACTTTTATCAACAGTTATTTCATTATGTATGTGCATATGAACATACATACAGAACCTGCAGGGAACATTAGCTCTTAGGTTTTGATAGCTTATGAACTAAAAAAGTTAGGAAATAAAAAGATATTAATAAATATCTGTTATCTTTGAAATTGAATGAGTTGTGCTTAATTAAAAATTAATCATTGTAAATAGCGATTATATTTCAAATTAGAAATTTTAATTGTGTGATGTAAAAAACTGCAAATTTTTTTTTTTTTTTTTTAAATGTTTCATTTTTTTTCCTCATATAATTATTACTTGGTTATGAATTGAATTATCAGAATAATAAGAATATCACAATTCACAATCAGAAGCATTTTTGATACTGTATAAGAAATCTGGAATTTTAAAAAATCCAGCTTAGACAATCCAAATGATGCTGGATTTTTGAAGCTATACTGTACTCAGAATTGAAATTTAAATCATTGCCCCTCAAAATACTATAAAATATAAATAAAATACATTTCATATCAAAATATGAAACTAGGTGTATGCAATAATTAATAATTCTTAATACAGAGACAGAAGAAATTTTAAATACAATACAAAATGTTTAAAAAATATATTTAAAAGTGCACTAAGAATTACCTCTGGAAGCTGATCATCAGAAACTTCAGATGCTCCTCTGAAAGAGACTTTCAAATTAATAAAATTTTTCATAAACAGTAACTTTTTTAAATTGATATATCATATATATCTATTAGAAAAGATACATAAAGAAATGCAGATTTTTAAAGATATTCCGTCAGAGCTAGAATACACAGTTAAAGCAGTACACACACCAAAGAAATCACTTTTGCTTTGCAGCATAGTTTTTTACATTAAGTATTCAATAAAGTGTAGGATCTGTTATCCAGAATACTTGGGATCTGAGATATCCTGGATAAAGGGTTTTTTCCATAATTCAGAGCCCTTTATTATAAGTATTAAGAATTGTATAAAATAACGGTTTGGAAATTATAAAATATGAATAATATATGTGAATACATTATTACAAATTTGATAATTTAATAATCTATTTTAACAAACATTTTAAATTACCATCGAAAAAAGTTAATGTATAAAACTGAATTTTAAGACTTAGGAGCAGAATTCTTGGATTTAGATTTTTTGGAATTTTTTGTTAAAGATTGACTGCTTATAAGATATCTATTGCACTAATTGCTTCTGTATTCTGTATACTGATACGATTTGATGTTTATGGAAGTAGTTTGTTATATTCCGAAAACCAATGGTACAGATAAAAAATATCAATAGCTCCTGTGATTTTTTTTTTTTTTAGCGTCCATTTTATTATACTGGTCATCATCAACACTTCGTTAGACATATTTGCCATTATGTCATAACAGGGTTGACACCAAAACTTGCCTGACGAGCAGCACAGTGTCCCTGACTGGAAGGGGGGGGGGGGTCGAACTCATAATATATAATAGAGATATCCATAGAGCCACGATAGATGACTACTTTTATATTCTGTTTGCACCACTATTTTTATAAAATACTTTTTGTAGTATATTTCTCTTGCAAATGTTGTCAAAGTGTTTATAAAGGATTTTTGTTTAAAAAAACTGATACAAATTAGAATTAAAAAATAGTTGCATGTGGCAGTCTTGCAAATACTAAATATTAATATTCCTTTAAACAAATAAAAATATTCATGGATCTGAAAAATTTAGGCGAAAACTTTGTGTATTTTTTTAGGGAAAGCTGAACGTTATGCAACAAGATTCGCAGAGGAATACCTCCATATCTGTAGCTATGAACCTTAGAAGAAGATTTTGAATCTTTTGATTAGTTAATTTAGTTTTTTATGGGCTTTTAGAATTTTTTTCATGTTATGAATTAATTTGACATTTTAAACCAATTAAATCCCAAGAAAAGTTGGGGAGGAGCACTGTTTTCCTATACCTGCGCTTCTGAGGTAGTCAAAATGAATGCAGTTTTAATCTTTATCCAACTATAGTAAATTTTATCATCTTTAAAATACAGCTTTTGCATGAATTTTCAATGAAATTTTTAGAATTTTTTTGCAGCTCCTGGAGATATTTTGAATTTGATGAAAGGAATTGTAATTTTTTGTCATTTGCAAAATAATTAAGTTGAAATGATAGGTGCAAGGCGTCTATCCAAGCCAAAACTGAATACTTTTTTGAATCATAGGAATAACCAAATGGAATGGAATATATAACGAATATAATTATCAAACAGAATAGAGTAGTTATACATTGTTGACCAAATAAATGCTGAGTAACAAATTTATAAAGGTATTAATATACATTTAATGTGAATTATTAAGAACATAAATATTAGGTTAATTTGCAATAAGATTTAACTCCCCCCCCCCCCAAAAAAAAAAAAAAAAAAAACAAGCAGATTTGCCTCATTTTTAAAATTAATGGTTCCTTAAAAGCTATTACATACAGATATAAAATTTTTAGTGATGACACATTTTATTATATTAATGTTTACAAAATATTATTATTACACAAAAAACTGAAAAATTGTAATTAGACATTATCCAATTTTGACATTACTCCATAAAATTCCATTTGTATTCTTCTGAGCAAAAATACAAATAAAGCCACAAATTCTTTAAAAGTTTTGAGATCATGTTATTTTTAAAACCCAATAATAACAACAATAACACCAAACATATAACAAAAATCTGAAGAGAACTTACACTTTTTAAAGATTCATTTTAGTTTATGCTTTTTAATGTTCACATTTATGAAATGAAATATATCTTTCATACCTGGACATTGGCTTTTCTAGTGTTCTAGATTGAGCAAGAATAGCAAATTCATCAACGGCATTATCTTCAACTACTTCAGTTTTGTCTTTCAAACCTTTTTAATAAAAAGTAAAAGAAGAAAAAAAGTTTGAAATAACAGTTATTTTCTTACCCTAAGATAAGTTTTTAAAATTATATACCAAGCATATGTACATACTTAAACCTTGCAGCTGTTTTTCAAAAGATGCTGTATTATCATCTAAATCTATGAGTGGTTTACTTTCAGCAACATTCTGGAATAATATAATAATGAGTGAAAATATTGATATAAACAAAGGATAATGATAATTAAAATAAAAATTAACTTAAATGAAAGATGTCCCCTAACATATGTAAATACAATTAAATATTTTCTTACCTGCTGTGGAACATTAGATTTTTCAACAGCAGCTCTTTTTTTCTCAAATCTCTCATAACGTAGAAATAAATTGTTTAGCTCATCATTAACTAATAACAAATCCTCTGAAATGTAAAAAGTAATATAAAAAAGATAAAATAAACTAGTTTGTGTTAAAAAAGAAAAGGTTATCTAAATTAATAGGACAAGCAATCTTTTTTCTATTAGTTAAGTGTTTTTTATTTTTTATTTGAATATTTTGAGAATATAGATGGAAAATATTTATCAGTATAGCACAAGAATTAAAAAGAAAATAAATTATTTGCATAAGCATTGTCCACATATTTGTAATAACTATATTTTTCTTTAAAAAAGTAAGACAAACAACTATAGTGCAAATATACAAATAGCTCCTAAATTCTAAATTTGACTTGTCTCTTTATCAAATTTTTTCATAGCTGAATTTGAAATAAATCGCTAAAAATATTTAAAACCCTCCAAAACAAAATTAACCTTTGATTAATTAAGTAATCGAATAAGAATTTAAAATGATCACCAATATATAATAGAATAATCTCAAAAGAAATAACTATTGTAACCATGACCAAAGAAATTAATATCAAACATATAAATTAGAATTAAACACTCACATTAGCATTAGCATATTTTGCAGATTTAAAAACCATACTGTTTCAAAAAAGTTTTTTGTTCAAAACTGTTTTTTGATATGCAGAGTTAAGGATATAATTTGGATTTTCTTTTACTAGGAATGTCTCTAGTTTTAAAAGTCAATTTTCACATCCATTTACTACTATTATTATTATTGTGAAATATTTTCATCTGGATGCTACTCTTATCATAAAAAGAAACATATTATGAGAGATTTTAATTAAAAGTAATTCATGAAGCAGAAAAACACAATGAGACAACTAAAAAATATTTTTTTTAAAACTATATAGCAAGATTTACTTAGCCCAGAAAATTATCTTAAGGCTCCTGCCCTTGCTTGAGAAAACGCTCATGAGCTAATGCTATTCCTATGGGGAAGCATTTTTCTAATAACTCTTTCGCATTTTGATATTTTTAAGTAATTTTTTTTTTTTTTTTTGCATTGGATAGTTGAGGTGCATATCGACATTGCTCCTTTTTTACTTTTTCGATTTTGGTAGTAAATATTTTTATAAAGTTAGTTTCACTTTCAAAACTGGTTTCGAAAATAAAACTAACTTTTTAAAAAATATCTACAACCAAAATTGAAAAGGTAAAAAAGAAACGATGTAGGCATGCACCTCAACTAACCAATGCAAAAAAAAAAAAAAAAAAAAAAAAAAAAAAAACAACAACAACAAAAAAAAAAACTTTAAAATGTCAAAATACAAAAGAGTTATTAGAAAAATGCTTCCCCATAGGAATAGCATTAGCTCGTGAGTGTTTCCTTGGCCAGGGACAGGGGCCTTAAGACTGAAAACTTGATTACCTTCTCAAATAAATAAATAAATAATAAATAAAATAAAAATAGCCCACAAAATTTAATTTAAATTAATGCAACATATTTCAATAATATATAAATTTTAACAATGAACTCAAAGAACAATAAAAGCATAGTATGACTTTATGATTTTAGGTTAAACGCATTGCCAGTCAATCATTATATCTGGCATACTGTTGGACACAGTGTGTTTGCAGGACATACATTGTATTCCTAATGTAAATGATAAATATATATTATTTATTCTTTGTTATAAGTGTAAGCTTTGTCTGTAAGCCAAATGCCAGGAAAGTATTTTTAAGTATGTGTTTTTGAACAATTGTCTATAGTTATTTTTAATTTTTTTATTGTGAACTATTTGTGAATTAAATACTGTCTTCACTCAACTTGTACCTGTTAGATAAATAGCGGTAAGATAGCAGTAATATCTCACACACAAAAATGTTTTTTTAAGATTGACCAGAAAAATAATTCTTATTTAAATACTTTGTGAAAATATTTAAAAATAAATATTTTAAAACAATAAGAAATTTCAACAATAAAACATCTGTTTTGAACACTCTTGACTAGCAGACATCTCTATTTAGTGAACATTTTTTTAAATCCCCAGTTCATGTATTATTCCTATATTTTTACATTTGAATACCTTATAGATTACTTGCTCCCCTAGTGTCTGTTATTCAGAAATCTTAATATACAGTCGGCTTTCGTTAATTTAAACTCATCGGGACCACAAGAAATGTTTGAATTATCCAAAGTTCAAATTATGTAAAAAATGAAAAGAAAACTTGCTTAATATGGTACTATTACAAAGGAAATAATGTTATCGTGTTTTTTAAATTTATTTCATCTTTATCATTAGAATATGACTTAATATTAAATCAGAATGTATAAATACATAAACTAATTAAAACATTAGGATCAAGCAAAATGGAATAAAATTTAAAGCGTCACTGATGGACAGATGGAGCACTTAGAAAGTGGATATCAAATGCATTGGATTATATGTATATTCGTTCGGAACAATTTTCACAAAAATGAAAGGAAGAAAGTTATTCAAATGATCTGAAATCCATGAGAAAAAAAATAAAAATAAAAAATCGGAATCCTCGTTAGTTTGAATCAAACAGTCAAGAGAAAATGAGTTCAAATTAATGAAAATTTTCAACGTTATTCTGGCATTGAAAATTTCGGGACTTCATGTTTAGTTCAAATTAAGCGAAGATTCGAGTTATCCAATTTTGAATTAACGAGAGTTGACTGTATATATTTTACAAGAAAACATTTTATCTCAATGAATGAAATAAAGCTACTTTGCAAAAAATTTTATTGAGGAAAAAAAAAAAAAAAAACACTTATTTTTGTTAGATGTGATTAACACTTGTTTTTGCAATGAAACAGTAATAAGAATTATTTAAATTATCAATAAATATATACATGCTCTCCTTAATTAAATTTTTCACTTTTATGTATTTTTATTTGTTGTTGTTACTTAAATTTTTGTTGGTTTGCTTGCTTAATAAATTTTCAGTTGCATGGGTAAAAGATGTCAGAAGCAGCAAACAATATTTAACATTATTTTAACTAATTCTTATCAATATTTTATTACAGAAGAAAATGAAATAAACACATAAAAACAAAAGCTTTTTAATGTATTTGTTTACTGACAGTAAAATTATCTTGATATAACTGTTTTGATTAACTCTGAGATAAAACTTTTATGAGTCAGTCTGCAAAACAAAAAATAATTAGCAAAATAAATATGAATACACACCAGTTATTTTTTCATTTCCAACTTTGTCAAGTAATTCTACTATTCTACCTTGCATACTTTGACATGTTTTGCATAAATCCTGAAAAAGAAACAACTATTATGTGATACTTTGAAATTGAATAGTCTTTTAACTAGTTAAAAAGGTATTTTATTTTTATAAAATGTATAATGTATTCTACATAATTAAAATTACTGCTTAAGATTGCCCACTACACAAAAATAAACAAATAAAAATAAACACAAAATTATAAACATGGATATAAAATATGATATAATTTAAATCACTGGTGAAAGTTTACATCACACTTATATTTTTTAAATTTAAAATTATACAGTTTAAAATATGAAATACATTGAGATAAATTACCAAATTTTACTAACTTATTATTTCATGTTAAAATAAAAGTTGTAATACTCTGGTTTTATTTCTTAATATTAAAAACTGAATTCAGTGAATTTGTATTTTATAAGCATGAGTTAAACGCAGCATAAAAACATCTGCATTACAAAATCAAGCAAGAAATAAAGAATAAAGTTAACTATTTTTATTTCTAAAAAAGATAAAATAAATTATTCATTGTTAAAAAAATTAATAAACTTTTGGAGAAAAAAAAAAATGTGCAAATAAATTATAAATCCTATAAAATTTAGAACTCTTACCATTTATCAAATCAACAATGTAAAATTTATCATACATCTGAATTTTCACGGGCAAAATAACATGTTCACTAGATACTGTTGTACGATAAATGAGCACATGAAAAGAAGTCCCGGACAACTGAACTTTTAGGGAAAGACAATCATATAAAATGCTGCACCAGTGCCACCTTTTGGACAATATACACCAAAAACTAATTAGCACCAATTTATATCAAGATTTAACAGAATCTCAAATTTTATTCAATTCCCTACATTAGTTTTTGAGGTAGAATTATGGCAGAAAGTCTGAAAAATGCAGCATAGCAACACCACCAATTAGATGAGAAATACCAAAACCTAATAAAAAATAACTTAAGTCAACTTGTAGCTAAACTTAAAATGCTAAATCTGCACGTTAGCTCTTGAGACATAGCTGTTCTGAAAATTGGGAAGAATGTAGCATAGTAACACCATCTGTTGGGTGATATATACCAAAAACTAAACAACGCCAGTTTATATCAAGGTCTCATTGAAACTAAATTTTTGCAAAATTCTGTGCATTAGTTCTTAAGATAGAGCATTAATAAAGATTTTCTCACATACAGACAGACTCATGGACAGGGTGGCAGATAAACATTTTCTAAAACTGTAGCAGATGGCTACAATAGGTTGATTCTTACTTTTTTGTAATGGAAACACGTAAAATCTATCAATTTTGGATGTTTGTTATTTTTTGATGCAACTGTCTTTGTAAAATTTTGTAATAAAATTTTTGACACATGCAGACAGACTCATAGAGAGGGTGGCAGATAAATGTTTTCTAAACATTATTAAATCATGTTCGGGGTCTTTTAAAACGTATAAATCTATCAAAAACAGGGAGTCAAAAATTTTCACAAATCTAATATTTATTTTTCTAAAGATAAAAAAAGTAAAAATTATATATACACATACATAAACATCTGAATGGAGCATGGCTTAGGTCTGAGGAACATGACTGAAAAATATACAGAAAGTTTTCAAAACTGCTTTCCTTCAGATGGTTGTAATAAGTTGATTCTTACTTTTTTGTAATGGAAGATACCTAAAATCTATCAATTTTGGATGTTTGTTATTTTTTTATGTAACTGTCTCTGTGGTAATTAACTTCTTACTTGAAATTTTTAACCTTTTTTTTTATATTATTTTCAAATAACAGCATACAAATTTTTCTTGTTTATAAAATGTAAAAAATTATTATAGTCATTTTTGCATTAAGGCCCCTGTCCTCGTTCGAGGAAACGCTCGCGAGCTATTGCTATTTCTATGGGGAAGCATTTTTCTAATAACTCTTTCGCATTTTGACATTTTTGAATATTTTTTTTTTTTGCATTGGATAGCTGAAGTGCATGCCGACAGCGCACCTTTTTTACTTTTTCGATTTTGGTTGCAGATATATATTTTTTAAAGTACTTTCAGTTTCAAAACCGGTTTTGAAAATGAAACTAACTTTGTAAAAAATATCTGTAACCAAAATCGAAAAAGTAAAAAAGGTGCGCTGTCGGCATGCACTTCAGCTATCCAATGCAAAAAAAATTATTCAAAAATGTCAAAATGCGAAAGAGTTAAATGCTTCCCCATAGGAATAGCATTAGCTTGCAAGCGTTTCCTCGAGTGAGGACAGGGCCTTAACTGATTTGTATCATCCCTGAAAGGACAAACTGGTTGATTGTGCTAATGACGCCCAACTATCTGGACGAGGGATATAGGCCTAAGGGAAAGTGCCCTCCGTGGGGGGTCTTTCTAAGGGAGCTTAACCTGTATTTAAACAAGGAAATCCAAGATTCGAAGAAAACAACACAAAATTCTGAACAATTACGCTTATGGGTGCAATTGGGTTTGAACCCAGCACCTCCCATCTACAAGTTTTGAGGGCAGAACCTTTCAGTCACTGATGGGACAAAAGAACAAGCTGATTATGCTATCAAGAAGTTATGCCACCTCTAAATTTCTCTACAACTATATTTTATGAAACATTTAATTATTTTAAATTACCTGTAAAAGTTCAAGATCACTTTGGTGCTCTTTACCAGGAGTCAGTTCAGTTAGCATTTCACCAAAGACTCTCATATTTCCTTGAACAATTTCAAGTTCTTTTTTCAGTTTTTCCATTTGTTGCGGATGTATACTCACATTACCGGTGCTTTCCTAAGAATAAATGATAAAAAAAAAACTTAATAATTTAAGAATATTAAAATGTATTACCATATCCATATTATTTAAACTTAAAAATGTTAATTCTAATAATTGTATTTGATTTTCAGTCTTGCCTTGAGAAAAGTTTTTTAACTCAAAGATCTTTTTCATAAAATTTTTTTAGCATCTATTCATATTAGGTACTGCCAGCTTTAATGTCGCAATATTTTTGAAATTATTAGTCTGTTCTAACATATGGTGAACATTTCTAAAGTGGCACATAAGAAAATTTCTCTGGGATGTGAACATTTTGAATAAAATAATCATTTCGTAGATAAAATTCAATTTTCATTTTGTTCAAATGCCACTCGGAAAATAATTAAAAGGAAAAAACTATGCATAAAGTAATATTTATAACATTTTTCACAACATTTATGCATGAATTTTGTAAAGTACATTGCTTATAATAAATATACTAAATATAAAATAAATCAATAATGAATAAAATGTATAACTATTTTTTAATTATCTTAAAAAAAGAGAAACAAAATCAAAAAACTTTTTTTTGTAAACGTTTAACACTTAGGCCTTTTGAAATACAATCTATCAAACAGTTTGAAATATGCGGTTAATTCATTGTGCATAAAAACTTATACAAGTAAATAAAAATGATTTTTCTTAAGCTCAAAGTATTTTATGTTAATTAAGGTAGCCCAGCAACAGATGCATTGAGCTCAGTGAAAAATTTTATATTGCATCACTTTAAATCAATTTAGGTAACCCAGTAATAAATTCAACGATTATTCCACGAGCGAACAGCAAAAATTTGCAAGTGTTTTTCTCACAATCACTTGACATAAATTGCAGTTCTATTTTGTGACAATTTGAGGAAAATCATTTTTTTTATTTCTTGATTGTTTGGTGAAAATCGCTGTTGTATTTCACAATAATTTGATGAAAATCAATTTTATATTTTGTGATCATTTCGCGAAAATAAATGTTGTATTTCATGATCGTTTGATGAAACTATGTTTTATTTTGCTATCTGTTGTATTTCTTGATCATTTAATGAAAATTGCTGCTGTATTAAATTACATGATTGTTTGACAAAAATTACTGTTGTATTTCATAATCATTTCACGAAAATTAATGTTGGATTTTGTGATCATTTGATGAAAATTGATGATGGATTTCATGATCATTTGACAAAAATCGAAGTTGGATTTCGTGATCTTTTGATGAAACTTGATATTTTATTTTGAAAATTTTTGGTAGAAATCCGTTGTATTTAGAGAATTTTTGATGAAAATCGCTACTGTATTTCAAGACTGTTTAACCAAAATCACTGTAGTATTTCACGATAATTTAACGACTATCATTTTATTTAGAGATTGTTTGATAAAATTAGTTTTATTTTGCCACTGCTTCACAAAAAGTGCAGATTCATTAAAAAAACAAAATAATAATTGAAATTTTCTATTTAGCAAAAAAGTGGCATCCCTGAAGCAAACAGTTTTATAATTGAAAAATCTGATACAGTTTCTATAATAAAATAACAAAATATGAAACAGGTATGAACCCTTTGGTGTGAAAAATAATTACTACAACTACTTTTTTGGTGAAAATAAAACTAGAAAAAGGAGGAAAAAAGACAGAGATGGAAAATAGAAAATCTATTGTTAATGGGAAATTGAAAAACAAGCTGAAAAAAACAGGCAAACAGGGGAAAAAAATGAAAGGTGAACCTATAGAAAATACAGTAGACTCCCTCAAATCTGCAAACCAGGAATCCGCAACTCTCTAAAATCCGCACATATTTTATGGATGTAAACAATGAAACTTTCAGTTCAGATATAGGGACAAAATCTTATTTTTTTGGTTTTGTATCAATTCCATATATTTTTTAATTTGTAATATTCTTGATAATATTCTATTCATGTTTTTCTTTTCTTTTTTTTTTTTTTTTTTTTTTTTTTCATGAAGGAAGAATAAATTTTTTTGAAAAAAATTCAAAATATTGCTGATATCATTGGTAATCACAACCTTCTTACCAAGTATACTTATGCATTAATCAAGACTTTTTGGTTATTAAGCCTGGCTAAATCTGAAAAGAAAAAAAAAAAAAAAAATACTTATTTTATGATCCTGATGTGAATGAGTAATGTACCTTTATGAGGCAAGTTTCATGGAATAATTTAGGAAAAATACATTTAATCTTTATAATAAACATTTAATCATACACTATTGATTATTAACTTGACCTTTGCTATTAGTACTTTAATCATTTTAAAAATTATCTAAATTTTTATTATTTTAGTTTAGTACTTATTTTAATACTTTATTATATTGTAAGCATTCATTATATTTTCGATTGCAATATTAATTGCACTCAAATTACTGTTTGAAAAAAAATGTAAACAAAGTAATGACCAGAAATCTGCAAAATTCTAAAATCTGCACAATCTCTGGTCCCAAGCTGTGGGATTTCAGGGAGTCTACTCTATGTATGCTTGCAACTGAAAGATAAATTCTTTGCGAACAACGAAATAAAGCAAGAGTAAAATTGAGGGAAAAGGAAGGAAATAAAATACTCTAAAATTGGAACAATCTCCTAAAAGCTCCTATAGCAACAGTTCCCAACCTTTATTGATACATGACCCACCTTTACGTGAAAAGAAATTTCGCAATCCATGGGGTGATACAAGTGTGTATATCAGTATGGAAATTGTTGAATGATCGCTATAAGCTATTAGCCATACTACTATATGAAAAAGGCAATTTTTCTTACAAAGGCATCAACAAAAATAAGAATGGGTACACAAACACGTGTGTAAATATAATAATAGTTAAAACAACACACAAACAACAAAGATAATTAAAAATTTGTTTAATTATTATCAAAACATAATTTAATAATAAGTGAGATTTCTGGCACTAGTGTACTCACTGATCAAGACATCTATATCTGGGTTAAAACTGTTTTTAATTTTAAGTCACTTGCTACACACAGTTTGTTTTTGCTCTTGTTTTTCAAGTATAACAAAGTAGAAAAATTCTGTTCACACAAGTGCACTATCACAAAAGGTGACTGGTCTCTTGTAATTTTAGACATTTTGTTAAATATCTAGAAAAATACATGAGGAATTATCCTGAAACTCAATATGTGTAAACAGAATAGTACAGGTCATACATTTCCACAAAGATTTTTCTCAAAACCCTACAGCGGACAGTCAACAAATTGAAAAAAAAACGAATATATTTCGGATAATTCCATCAAAACTACAGTTCAAACTAAAGTATTTGAACTTTGCAGAACCCTTAATATAAAAAAAAAAAGTATTTTTCAAAAAGCATGACAAACAATAATTTATCATAACCCCAACAATCAGAATGAAAAAAGAATAAAAATTGTATGAAAAATGAATAGGTTTATTAAAAAATGTTTCACTGCACATGTGTGAATGCAATCAAAATATAATATGCAATATCATGTTAGCTAAATGTATAGAACAACTTTTGTGGATGTCTCAAAAACTTAGCTTGAAAATTCTGAAGCTTATCATCGAAGGAATAAGCTCAAAATCCATTGTTCCCAAGATGAAGCAAAAAGATGAGGGGCTGTATCTATATACCCATTGATTAGAATCAATATAACACACACAATATTGCATGTACTACTATACTAGGATACAGCCCCTCATCTTTTTGCTTCCTTTCGCGAACAATGGATTTTGAACTGATTCTATTGACAATCATTCTCAGAATATTCTAGCTATGTTTTTAAGAAGTTCACAAAAATTGCTCAATACATTTAGCTGAGACATTATATTTTGATTGCACTCACACATACATCATTAAACTTTATTTAGTAAACCTGCTCATTTTTCATACATTTTTTATCATTATTTAATTCTAATTACAGGGTATTGTGTAAAATATTGTTTGTCATATTTTCTGAAAAGAGCAATTTTTTTATATTAAGAACTCTGTAAATTATAAGCAAAAGAAATTTTGGGATGCATAAATTTGGTACTGTTTTTATGAAAGCCATAAAAATGAACACAGTTTATTAAAATAAGCCACTTAATCACGATCTATAGTTTGAATGCTTTTGTTACATCAGTTTTGATAGAGTTATCCTAAAAATATTCATTCTATTTTAATTTGTTGACGATCCTTTATGGGGTTTTGAGAAAAAATTTCACTGAAATATATGACCTGTATACTCCTACTTACACACCAGGAGTTTCAGGATAATTCATCATGTAATTCTCTAGACTTTTAACAAAATGTCTTTAGTCATAAATGACCAGTCATCTTTGGCCATATCGTATAGCACAAAATTACCACTCGCCAATTGTCGAGTAACACTTAAAATGTGGCAATTAACTTTATTGTCTTCACTCGCAAAACTTAATGGACACCACTCACCAAATACGATAGTTGAAAAATGTGTCAATGACAGAGAGGAAAGGGGCAAAATTCACTTGGAATTTATGCCTTTCAAATTGCCGATTCTCCCGAACATAAGAAAAGAAAGTAGCAGGGTCAGCTTTTCTAAATTTTTCAAACATTAAAAAAAAAAAAAAAAAAAAAAAATTGGTCATTGAAAATTTGGACATAAAAATATTGCTGATTTGTTTATGATCACTGAAAAAAAATTTTTTGTCAATTATTCATCGAAAAAAAAAGCTAATTTTGTCAAAGAATCCTACATATTTTTTCCAAAGATTGCAAAAAACACACAAATTTCCTGAAAAAATTGCAAAAAACACGCAAATTTCAACAACTAATCACAGAAAAATAACAAAATTCTTCATAAAATTGTGGAAGAAACATAAATTTTGCCAAAAGATTGCTAAAAAGCATAAATTTCATATAAAATCGCAGAAAAAAAAAATACAAATTTCACCAGAAATCCAAATTTTGTCAAAAAATGGTACAAAAAAAGAAAACAAAACCCTCACATTTCGTCAAATGATTGCAAAAAGAGCCACAAATTTAGTAAAAGGTTACAAAAAACACAAATTTTGCTGAAAGATTACGTGAATAAATCACAAATTATGTCATTGGATCACAAAAAAATGCAAAATACGTCAAAGTATAAAAAAATATCTGTAAATTTAGTCAAAAGATCATGAAAAAACACAAATTTTTGTCAAAGATTGCAAAAAAAAACAGCTAATTTTGTCAAAAAATTGCAGAAAACTTTCTAATTTCTAAAAAAATAATTGCAATAAAATCACTAATTTTGTCAAAAAATCCTGAAATAATGACAAATTTTGCCAAAAATTCTTAATAAAAATGCAAAAATAGGCAAACAATTGTGATAAAACCTCAAATTTTGTTACAAAGTTGCAAAAAGTCATGATAAAACCTTAAAAACATTACATTTCGTCAAATAATCTGGATAAAATCTTAAATTTCATCAAAAAATCACAAAAACACCTTAAATTTCGTCAAATAATCGCTATTAGACTGCAAATTTCATTAAAAAATCGCAAAACATGCCACAAATTTAGTAAAAAAATCATTAAAAAAATTATTTAAGACTCTTGATTTTGAATTGAATAAATATACAGTCGGCTATATTTAATTCAAAATCGGATAAATCAAATCTTCGCTTAATTCAAACAAACAAAGTTTTGAAATTTCAGTGGAAGAATAATCTTAAAAAATTTTATTTATTCAAAGTTATTTTCTTCAAACTAATGATAATTCTGATTTTTCATTTTTCCTTACTTTCTCACGGACTTCAGATCCTTGAACAAATTTTCTTTCTTTCGTTTTTGTCAGAATTGTTCTGAACTAGAATACATATAATTCCATACATTGATATCCCACTTAATTAATGTCGTGTCTGTCCATCTATGACACCTCCACTCCTTCTTTCACATTGTGCTTGTTCCTAATCCCTTAATTAGTTTATTATTTGTATCTTTTAATTTAATATAAAGTCATATTTTATCGATAACAGCTGAAATATATTTAAAAAATACTATTCCTTTTAATAGTATCCCATTAAACATGTTTTCCTCACATACTTTCCATAATTCAAACCCTGGATAATTTGAACATTTTTTGAGGTCCCAACAACTTTGAACTAATTAGGGCCTACTGTATTTTGAAATCGAAATATTTATTAAATTTTAGAAATTGATTTTTTCATGCTTTGAAAACAGTTGCTATATTTTAAAAAAATGCTTTTTATGAATGTTCCATTTTGTTTATATTTTTAAAATGATGAATAATTAAACATTTTAAAGGATATTTCTATAAATCGATATTAATTTTGATTTAATAATGGAATAAATATTTTATATTGATTTTCAAAGTAATTTAAATTTTAATATCAAATAAGAGAAATGTATGAGACATTGTTAAATCATCGCACATAGTTCTTGAAAAGATAGGACTGGATACAAACAACAATTGGTAGAATAGAGTTAAAAACCACCAATGTCATTGCACAACATTTATCTATCAAAATTATACTACAAACTGCAAATCTGAACATTTCATAAATATCTATCATAAAATCATTACACAAATTTGTTTGATTAGGATTATATATATATATATAAGACAGATACACTAATGTGCAAAATTTAAGGACGAGTCCCAAAATGCCAATTTTCAATGGATTTTCAAGCAATAATTTTCACGCGAATATTCAAAAGGAAGTAATATAATTCAAATAATTAGTAACCCTGCATAACAGCTAGTTCATATCTTATATATTAAAGCAATAGCCTTTTTTATTCAGCACACTCAAACAGCTCTCTGTGCATTCGTGCTTGCGCAGATCCGGCAACAGAACCAATGAGAGAAGAGATAGTTACTGTCTCTAAATGTTAGCGTGGTATGCCCGCGTTCGTTGTTTGTATTGTAGCAGAGCCAATGGATCTACTGTGTGCTGAGTGACATATGTTTAAAATGTGCAATTAAATATATGTATGGATTTTTTTATCGCAACGTAATTAGTATATTTTTAACATAGGATCAGAGTAATCTATTACACCTTAAATTAGTCTTTTCAACAATATAACCTGGTAAGTGAGACCTTTTTTTTTTGAATGGCAATGTAACATCGGGTCGATCGAGTTTATTTATTTTGATTTTGCCCGTTTTTATTAAAGGATATAATTTAACCGTTTTTTCTATTGCATAACACTTCTTATTTTGTTTTCAATCTTTTTTTTTTTTTTTTTTTTTTTTTATTAAGTAATTCCTTATTGTGATCTTCATTTCTGTCATATGAAAAATGCATTTCTATTTTGCCATGGGTACACTGAAGTAAAGTATCCCCCTTACGATGTTCGCGAAAACTTTTCTCTGATAGTATTTTTTCGATCGATGCTTAATTTTATATTTCATAATATTATTTATTTTGATTTTGCCCGTTTTTATTGAAGGACATAATTTAACCGTTTTTTCTATTGCGTAACACTTCTTATTTTGTTTTCAATCTTTTTCTTTTTTCTAAAGTAATTCCTTATTGTGATCTTCATTTCTGTCATATGAAAATTTCATTTCTATTTTGCCTATAGCATTTACATTTGTTGCATTATCATTTTGAAAATTGATAAAAAATAACAAAAGACAAAACATTGCAAATTCTAAATTCGTATTACTCAACTAAATAAATGTAGGTCTTGCAAAAAAATAAACAAAATAATAAGAGATCAAAATAGATGTCTTATAAATAACTTACTTTTTTAAATCTGCAGCTACAAAATATATATATATATATTTTTAATTTCGACATGCAAAAAACATTCTGAAATGTCTCAATCAATCACAAGATTTTTGTGGGGACTTCTACTAATTGATAATTTTTGTGGGGTTTTTACATAACTGAATGACTTTTTTTCCATGATTGATTAATGAATTTTATAATTTTTACCCCACATGACCAACTGTCGAACTGATTGACAAATTTTCTATTTTTCATGTGATGGATCGAGAAATTTAGTGATTTTTTTTTTCTTCTGATGAACAAAGAAATGTTGCATCTTTTCTCCCTGCAATTAATGGAAGTTGTGCCGTTTTATTGAATTTATCCATCTTTCGTGATTTTTTTTGAGAAAATGTCTTTTTTGTTATCTTTTTGAGAAATTTGTCTTTTTTTGCTATTTTTTGCGAAATTAACATTTTTTTGCGATTACCTAGACAAAATTTCTGTGCTTTTGAGATCTTTGGACGAAATTTGTGTCTTTTATGATACCTGGACAGTTTCGAAGAAGTTTATCGTTTTTCTCGAGTTCTTTCGATGAAATTGTCGTTTTGTCATGATCTTTCGATGTAATTTCCCGTTTTATTGAAGATCTTTTTGCAAAATTTGTTGTTTTTTTCTGCAAAATTACCTTTTTTGTGATTATTTGATGAAATTTGCTTTTTTTCAATCCTTTGACAAAATTTGCTGTTTACTCACAATCATTTGTCAAAATTTGTTGTTTTCTCACAATATTTTGAATTTTTTTTTTCACAATATGTTTAATTTGCCATTTTTTAGAGATTTTTTTTTTTTTTGTCAAAATTTGCTTTTTTTTCCGAAATTTTTTTAAACGTTTTGGCAAAATTTTGATTTTTTGCAATATTTTCACGAAATTTGTTTTATTTGAGATACCTGGACAATTTTCTTTTCTGCAGTTTTTTGACAAATTTTTTAGAGATCTTTTGAAGAAATTTGTTGTTTTTTGCAATCTGTTGACGAAATTTGCTGTTTTTTTCACATCTATTTACAAAATTTCCAGGTGTTCTTTTTTTTTTGGGGGGGGGGGGGGTATTTTGACGAAAATTGTTATTTTTTGTGATTATTTGCCAAAATTCATGTTTTTTTTAAATATTTGGATAAAATTATTTGTTTTCTCAGGGATTTTCGGTGAAATTCGTCATTTTCTCACGATCTTTCGATGTAATTTGCTGTTTTATCGAAATTATTATTTTTTTTTTTTTGTGAAATTTTTCATTTTTTTGTTATTTTTAGAAATTTGTCTTTTTTTTCACCTTTTTTGTGATCTTTTAATGAAATGTACCTCTTTTTTTCATCTTTTGACAAAATGTGTTGTTTTCTCACAATCTGTTCACCAATATTTGCATTTTTTGAATTACCTAGACAAATTTAAAGTATTTTCACGATCCTTTGACGAAATTCACGTCTTTTATTATACCAGGAAATAATTATTTGTTTTCTCAGGGATTTTCGGAGAAATTTGTCGTTTTTTCTTGCCATCTTTCAATGTAATTTGCCGTTTTATCAAATTATTCCTTTTTTCGTGATTTTTTTTGTGAAATTTGTTGGGTTTTTTTTTTTGTTATTTTCAGAAATTTGTCATTTTTTTTCACTTTTTTTTTTTTTTTTTTTTTTTTTTTTTTTGCAAAGTTTACCTTTTTTGTGATCTTTTGATGAAATGTGCCCCTTTTTTTCATCTTTTGATAAAATATGTTGTTTTCTCACAATCTGTTTGCCAATATTTGCATTTTTTGAAGTACCTAGACAAATTTAAAGTATTTTCACGATCTTTTGATGAAATTCACGTCTTTTATGATACCAGGAAATAATTATTTGTTTTCTCAGGGATTTTCGGTGAAATTTGTCATATTTTCTTGCCATCTTTCGATGTAATTTGCCGTTTTATCGAATTTATCCTTTTTTTTGGAAATTTGTTGTTTTTTTTTCTTTTTTCTTTTTTTTTTTTTCAGAAATTTGTCAACATTATGTAAATGCTATAGGCAAAATAGAAATGAATTTTTCATATGACAGAAATGAAGATCACAATAAGAAATTACTAAAAAGATTGAAAACAAAATAAGAAGTGTTATGCAATAGAAAAAACAGTTAAATTATGTCCGTCAAAAACAAGGGCAAAATCAAAATAAACTCGATCGACCCGATGTTACATTGCCTATCAATAAAAAAGTTAGTTCTCACTTACCAGGTTATTTGTTGAAAAGACTAATTTACTCTGAACCTATGTTAAAAATATACTTATTACATTGCGATAAAAAATTCTATACATATATTTAATTGCTTACAGAATGAGGGAATAAACATATGTCACTCAGCACACAGTTCAATATCGTAAGATTACCCAGAAAAAACATTCTGAAATGTCTCGATCAATCACAAGATTTTTGTGGGCTTTTTTACATAACTAAATGACTTTTTATCCATGATTCATTAATGAATTTTATAATTTTTACCCCACATGACCAACTGTCGATTTTTGTATTTTTCTTCAACTAATTGACAAATTTTCTATTTTTCATGTGATGGATCGAGAAATTTTGTGATTTTTTTTTTTTTTTTTTTTTTCTGATGAACAAAGAAATGTTGCATCTTTTCCCCCTGCAATTAATGAAAGTTGTTTTTTGAAATTTGTTGTTTTTTTCTCACACTCTTTTGATGTAATTTGCCGTTTTATTGAATTTATCCTTTTTTTATGATTTTTTTGAGAAATTGTCATTTTTTGTTATCTTTTTGAGAAATTTGTTGTTTTTTTTTATTTTATTTTATTTTATTTTTTTTTGTTTGCTATTTTTTGCGAAATTTATCTTTTTTTGCGGTTACCTAGACAAAATGTATGTGCTTTTGAGATCTTTGGACGAAATTCGTGTCTTTTATGATACCTGGACAGTTTCGGAGAAGTTTATCATTTTTCTCGAGTTCTTTCGATGAAACTGTCATTTTGTCACGATCTTTCGATGTAATTTGGCGTTTTATTGAAGATCTTTTTGCAAAATTTTTCGGGTTTTTTGCGAAATTTACTTTTTTGTGATTATTTGATGAAATTTGCTTTTTTTCAATCCTTTGACGAAATTTGTTGTTTACTCACAATCATTTGTCAAAATTTTTTGTTTTCTTACAATATTTTGAATTTTTTTTTTCACAATATGTTTACAAATTTGCCATTTTTTAGGGATTTTTTTTTGTCAAATTTGGCTTTATTTTTCGAAATTTCTTCATGAAAATTGCCAATTTTTTTAGACATTTTGGCAAAATTTTGATTTTTTTGCAATACTTTCACGAAATTTGTTTTATTTGGGATACCTAGACAATTTTTTTTTTTTTTTTGCATTTTTTTTGACAAATTTTTTAGAGATCTTTTCATAAAATTTGTTGTTTTTTTGCAATCTGTTGACGAAATTTGCTGTTTTTTTTTCACATCCATTTACAAAATTTCCGTGTGATTTTTTTTTTTTTTTGGGGGGGGGGGGGGTTATTTTGACGAAAATAGCTATTTTTGTGATTATTTGCCAAAATTTGCATTTTTTATGGTACCTAGACAAATTTTTGTACATAGCAAATGATTTCTAGCATTTTTTTAAAAAAACTTTAACAGTAGAAAAATAATCTTCAAACATTTTCAAGAGTTTGTGACGTGTGTCGCAGCGTTGCATCGATTCTGCGCCTGGGACCATGTCATGTTGGTGTTACGTTGGTAAATGGAAAAGCATATTGAAATTTTTAAGAAATATTAATTTTTTTATAGTGGCAAAATACTTTTTTTTTCTTTGGTTCTTTCATATTGTTGCCTTCAAGTTTTAATGGGTTTCACCTAGCCAGAATAAATATCATTACTTTTTTTAATATGTGAAATCGACATATATTTTTGATTTATGAAAATGTAATAGAAAAGTTAGTTGAAAATGCAAATGTTTATTTGTTGAATGGGGTGGGGAATGTAAAAACAAATTAACCACTGAGAGGATCATTGTTAAAGTTGTTGCTAAATGGCAAACTATAAATAAAGTCTTATTTTGCTGTGAAGTAAGTGAAGTATGTATATTTTGTATGAAATAAGAAATGACGGTAATTTATGATTTATTCATGTCATGTACAATTAATTGATGTTGTATTTGTAAATGGAAAATTATCAAATGAGAGAGATTCTAATTCTATAGCAGCATGTTTGAATGTAACTCTGCCGATTGCGGGTCATTTGCCTGGATGTAAAATGCAGGTTTTTCTTTTATTTATTGAAATTTTTGCTGAAGATTAGTCGTTAAAAAATCCTTTAATAGATGGGAAATACCTTTTATTTCTGTTGTGCCGTCAAATTTTGACGGGTTCCATCTAGTAACATCTTATTCAGGTTACACATGGTCACAAGAGTCACAGTCACTACGGCTAAACAAAAAATAGGAAAATCCATATGCCTCTTTTATGAGTCTCAAATGACTACTATATGTGACTCCACAAACAGGTCTATGTGACTTTTGCTTTGTGGCAAGTCACCAGATGATTTTGGAATGTCGTTTCATTGAGACTCTCATGAGACTTCTCATGTGGAGACTCAATTTCAAAATTATTGTGAATGCTGCATAATGATAAACCACCAAATAATGTCACATCAAAGTCACATGGTGACTTTCTGTCACAAGACTTTGTCAAATGGTGACAGAGGCCCTACTGTGAAGTAACCACTGTGAAATTTGGTGAAAAGTCACCATGGGACTTTAATGTTACATTATTTGGTAATTTATCATAATGCAACGTTAACAATGGCTTTGAAATTGAGTCTCCAGGTGAGAGGTCACACGAGAGTCTCAATGAAATGACATTGTAAAGTCACCTGGTGACTCGCCACAAAGCAGCAGTCACAATGACCTGTCAGTGGAGTCCCATATAGTAGTCATTTGAGACTAATAAAAGAGATGTATGGAATTTCCTATTTTTTGTTTCACCATAGTGACTGTGATTCTTGTGACCATGTGTGATTTGAATGAGATGTTAAATAGATTAGCTGTTAGGCAGGGATATTAAGTATTCAAATTTTATTACTTCCTTTTGAATATTTGTGTGAAAATTGTTTGAAAATTCCTTGAAAATTGGCATTTTGGGACTCGTCCTTAAATTTTGCACAACAGTATATATATTTATCAGCTTTATTGCAAGTGATGTTGCTCTTCAAGGATATAAATAGGACATTGAAAGAGTTTGTAATTGGACTGGAATGAATTAGAAATAAGAAATCACAGAAAAAATAAATGAAAACTGGTCCAAACATGAAATCAAGTGTTAATAGAGCAATGCATAAAATTTATTTTATTTATTTTTAGAAATAAATCAGACAAAGATTTAAAAAGTAGGGTCATTCCAAGTCAAATCAACCAAAAAAATTCAATATTCAACATGACCATTTCCGATTTCAATGAAACTGCGAGGGATCATTTTCTATGATGATGTAAATTAGAGCATATTTTTATTTTTTGTTTATCGCTTTAAATTTTTATACAATTAATTATTTAAATTCTGAAAAATCATCATTTTTTGACTTGCATAAATATTTTCAATTTTGAATTTCTCAAGTTCTGTCAAACGTAGAAAATTTTATGACCGCTCATTTCAAAGAGGAGTTTATAAGGTTTAATTTGATATGCAAGTTGACTATGTATAATTAAAATTAATAAAATTAAAAAAAAAATTAAATTTAAAATATTTTTAGATAGTCATTTTTAAAAATTTTGAAAAAAATTGTATGTTTGTTGTAATATTATAAGCTTTAAATTCTGAAATTTTTAGAGTGGGATCTCAATGGGATCAGGAGTTATGAAATAAAAGCTGAAAATTACCATACAAATCATAAATAAACAACAAATAAGACAGAATTAAATTGCTATTTTCATGGTAATTTTTGCTTTTATTTAATAACTCCTGATCCCATTGAGATCCCACTCTAAAAATTTCAGAATTTAAAGCTTATAATATTACAACAAATATACAATTTATTCAAAAATTTTAAAAATAACTATCTAAAAAATTTTCAAATTTTAAATTTTAAAAAATTTTAAATTTTATTTATTTTAACTATACATAGTCGACTTTCATATCAAATTAAACCTTATAAACTCCTCTTTGAAATGAGTGGTCATAAAATTTTCTATGTTTGATAGAACTTGAGAAATTCAAAAATGAAAATATTTATGCAAGTCAAAAAATGATGATTTTTCAAAATTTAAATAATTAATTGTAAAAAAATTTAAAGTGATAAACAAAAAATAAAAATATGCTCTAATTTATATCATCATAGAGAATGATCCCTAGCAGTTTCATTGAAATCGTAAAGGGTCAGGTTGAGTCACTGGTTGATTTGGCATGGAATGACCCAGTAACACAACTCTAATAACATGATTTTAAAAATATTAATAAAAGAGAATCATAAACTACTTCCTAAAATGTAATTAAAACAAATTTAAATACTTTTTTAATGTGCAAAAAAGACTTTTTTCCCTCTTTTTTTTTTTTTTTTTCCCTGCATCTGGCATTACAGTACAACAATACTATCAATAGGAGTACAAGACTAGCAATGTTAAAAAGCACCAAATATTGAGTATAAAAAGCTGACCGGTTTTGGTAGCATTTAGCATACTAGAGAGGTAGAAATCTGCTAGTGGAGCAGATTTCTACCTCTGCTAGCACTGAAGATGGTATGCTTAATGCTACCGAAACTGGTCTGCTTTTTATACTCAATATTTGGTGCTTTTTAACGTTGCTAGTCTTGTACTCCATTGTATTGCACCAAGCTCTATCTCAATACTAATTAATACTATCAATACATCTTAAGATAAGAAAGTTGTAATGGGATTCTTTATTTTTGACTCTGCATTTGGTTTGAATTAAATCATAACCCATTTAAATATTAAAAACAATTGACCTTCAAGTCTGATTTTTTTTTTTTTTTTTTTTGGGTCCAAATATTTTGTTGAGTATCATGAGTATCATACACAATAATGCAATTTCATAACTATAACAAAATAAATTACATATGATTGATATATTTTTTAATGTCATTCTATATGTCATGGTGAATCTATATGTTACATGATTTTTACAAATGTATGCATATCTGATTTTTAAAAGTTTATTTTATTTTTTGGATCTTTTTAAAATCTAGTTTAAACCTTTATCTACCAAAAGTACTTATAAGTACCATTAAAATAATTTATTATAAAATTATTTTACGTCAGTTAGTTGTAATACTGTTTAGAATGCATTACAGATATATTACTTTATCTTGTTCCAAAAGCATTATTGGTTTCACAAAACAAAAATATTTTTAAAAGGGAGATTTATTTTGCCTTTGCATCTTTTCAGCTTTCTTGGCACTGAGGAAGAGGGATGGGGATTTTTTAATGTGGAAATATTTTATTTATATTGTAAGAATATCATATTTGTACATTTTATAATTCTACAAAATATCAAGAATATAATTAAAAATAAAAGATTTGAGTGGGGGTTTTAAAAATTGCACAAAATCCCTGTAAATTCCAAGTTAATTAATCCTACAATCCTTCAAATATTTATTAAATGATTATGCAAATATCTTAAATTAGTTTAAACAATTTGCATAAAATGCTTTAGAATGTAAAATTTTCATGAATTCATAATGTGGTAGATAAAAAGATAAAAAAAAAAAAAAAAAAAAAAAAAAAAAAAAAAAGCTGATAGTACTAGAAATAGACTAGATTAAAATAGAGGGATCTGAGCTGAATGTCTACATGGGCAAACCCTGCTAATAGATGAATATTTACATATGTAATACATATAATTACCTGTGGTACTGGTTCTGCAGGTGGAGGATGTACAGGAGGCTGAATAGGTACAGTCTGACAAAAAGAAAAAATAAATAAATAAAAAAAACAGCAGTAGTATTCCATTTTTAGACATTAAAACATGGACCAATCAGAAAATGAATAAAATAAGTTATGGAATTCAAACAATGAAAAGAGTCAGATATACTTCAGATTTCCCAATTCTCTACCAAGGACAACTACTATTTTCCAAATAATTAAAAAAAAAAGTAATAAAATAAAAATAAATAAAAATTGCAATATACAATATATTGTAATACATTGTAATATAAAAATATTTATATTTTCAAAGACTAAAATTTTAGACCTATAAATAAATTCTATATTTTAAAAATAATAATAATAAATATCATTTTTATGGTGATCAAAACGTGGTTTAACATGATAACAGAGTTCTATATTACGTACGCCATGGATTAAAAAATTAACATTCCTGGACCAATCATATATACATTTTAAATGAAATTTTAGTTTTACAATTTTCGGTACTGCAAAATTTTAAACTTATAAACATCACACATATTCAATTTTTACACCATTGTAAGAAAAAAATGTACTTTGAAATGCAATTAGTTTGAAAGATCTATCTCAATTTGTTTTTAAGTTATTAATTTTTTGTATTTTTTTTTATTTTTTTAAATTTATTTATTTATTTTTATTTATTTATTTATTTATTTATTTATTTTTTTTTTTTGTCATCGTGGCAAAAGTATTTCGTTTCTGGACGTTAAACATAACAAATCAGAAAATGAATAAAATAAAAAACAGAAGTATTCCATTTTTAGACATTAAACATGGGGACAATCAGAAACAAATAAAATAAGTTGTGGAATTCAACCAATAAAAAGAGTCAGATATACTTCAGATTTCCCAATTCTCTACCGAGGGCAACATCTGTTTTCCAAATAGTTAAAATATATATATATACACCTTTTGCTCATTTAAGAAAAAAAAAATTCTGCAATCAAATATGTGATGCAACATTATTCTGCAAATATTTAGAGTAAGAGCTTAAATAGCCAGCCACAATGACGTAAAATACTTTATAAATAGTTTAATTTTTTGTTTAAAATTAAATATTATATACAATATGGCCATTAATGACTGGACACTTTCAATTTTAGACATTTTGTCGAATATTTAAAAATACACTTGCCAAATTTTTCTGAAACTTCATGATTATAAAGATTATTATTTGACCTCATATTTGTCAATGTCCATTTGCTAAGGAGGACAATTATTTGGCCAACAAAAAAAAAAAAAAAAAAAAAAAAAATCAAACAAAAAAAATTATATTTGGTCCTGTACACTAAAATCCATGAAAAGATCTATCGCTGTAGAAAATAAATATGAATACGGTTCAATATGTACACTGATTTTTGTAAGAATAGCACATTTATTCAGGGAAATATAGCATCTTTTTAAAACTTACATCATGCAGAGTTTTCAACCAAATTTAATGCCACTTTCAGAAAAATTGGCAAAATGTAATAGAAACAATATAGTGCCATTGGAATACAAATGTATGAATCTTTTTATAAAATATGAGTAGTTGTATCAAATAATTTTTATCTGTTCATGTGCAAATGATAACAACAATCCTTTTACATAATTCAAGTCAACTCTATGGAGTAATTCATAAAAAATATCCAGTCAAATATTGTATAAATTCAGGCAGATATCGGCGATAAGAGTGAGCTGAATTTTAGTTCTCTCTAAAAATAGCAAAATAAAGGAATTTTCCACAAATTATCGATTTTAATTAATTGTTTTTCATTTTTATTGATATTATAGTTCATCTTAGATAATTACCAGAACAAACTTAATCTATGATAAAAAGAAGTATAAAAATCCAAGCATGTGTTCAAATTTTCTTATTGATATTTATTATATACTGACTTTTTCCTAAAATTTAGTTAATAAAAAGAGACAATTTGTGGAAAATCCCTTATCATTCCGCTGCTTTTAGAGTGCAATTAAAGTTCACTCTATTGACGATATCTCTCTGAATTTTCACGATATTTGACTGATTTTTTTTTATATGTTGCTCCATAGACTATTAAATTATGCTAAAAGATCATTGTTACCATGTATACATGTACAGATAAAAATTAATTCAAATAACTACTCATATTTCATAAAATATTTACATTCCAATTGCATTATGTTATTTCTTCAACATTTTGCCAATTTTACGAAACGGACATTACATTTTGTTAAAAACCTTGCATGATATAAGCTCAAGAATTACATGCAAAAATTTTTTTGAACTTTTCAAAAAAATTGCTATTTTTCTATAAATATGCGTTATTTTTACAAAAATCAGTGGACATGTTGTACAATATCCACATATTTGTATTCTGCAGCAATAGATCATTTCATGTTGTTTAATGTATAAGGTGATCCCAAATACCATTATTTTTCTTTGATATTTTGATGGACATTGATAAATATGAAATCAAACATAATCTTTATTATCTTGAAGTTCCGGAAGAATCCGGCAAAGATATTTTTAAATATTCAACAAAATGTCTAAAATGCAAAGTGTGTGGTCATTAATAGCCATATTGTATTTACCCTATGTGGAGCTGCCTTTCATAAGTTATCAGCTATCAGAAAATAATTATAGGATTTTTTTTTTTTTTTTTTTTTTTTTTTTTTTTTTTGTATAAGTGGCCGACTATTAAACTACTGAATATTAATGACAGCAAATTTTTTGTATAAAAAATATTATTTAACTAGTGCAGATTCCTATCCTAAGACAGTGGGCAAAAAATGTGTTTTCCGCTTAAAACATTAAAAAATTCATAAGAGTAATTGACAGTATGGAAGTGTTTAGAAGAGCAAACTTTGGCAAGCTTATGTTCTAATAAACACACCTATTAGCATTAACAATACTTCTGAGTACACCAGGCTTTTTGGCTAATATACCATAACAAAATTAAGATTTCTTAATAAAACAAAGTTAACAAATATGCAATAAAATTGTGTAATTAAAACAGTCTGCTGCAACTATTGAAATAGTACTAATAATTAATGCTATTTTCTTTTAACACTTTGAAATTGGATATTTTTCAATTACTCCCCCCCCCCCTCCCTCCCTGCAGTGATCCCTTTGTTGGCAAATATTTGGTTCTGCTGTGAAGTTTCGGATGCACACAGATGGCATATCTGTCTCGGTGGGAGCATCAATATCAATGACAGTTTTTAGAGGAAAAAACCTGGTTTGGCACGCTATCCTCCCATTATCGCCTGATGATAAGAAACATGATATCTGTTTTAGGAAAAGGCTACCATTTCTGCCCTGTACCCAGTTATATTAGAAGTATATGGAATACCTTCCCCCGAAAAAGATTGGTTATTGAATGAAGGGGAAGCAATGTTAAAATGTTCTTCACATCTACTGGCATTTTTCTTCTGTTTATCCATGGCTGACATCATTTATGTGGAGACTTTTAATTTTTATAGCTGTATGATTTAATTCGTTTTGAATGAATCACAAAAGTGAATGATTTGCTATCAAAGCCCAGACAACTACAATCGTCCTTTAGATGTCCTACAAGGATCCTAAAGATCCTTTAATTGTCATATCCTATAAATCTATCCTGTGAACAGCCAGATAACACTAACGAACAAGCTGTCTGCTTCTTTTGTCTCCAAAGTGACCCACGGATGTCCCAAAAGTGACGTTTCATTCCTTGACTCTTTTCCTTGTACTCAAGGGAGCAACCTACCAACCTTGTCACCAGTCACAAGAAATTTTATTTTGATTCAGCACATCACATGGCTGATGGTTTGTGCTAAATTTAAATAAGAGAATGAATGTGGATATAAGGTAAGAGTTTCTTTCTTTTTCATTTGTTTTGTAATGTATTTCTTTATTATCAGTCTGCCTATGTATTTATAGTACTATGAAAAATCATATTAAAGAGAAATTACAAAATATTATGCATAGTCATCCCTTCAGTAGTGAACTGCATATCATGTTACTGCCTACAGGATGATTTTAGCTATCCATAGGACACCAGCATATTCTAAATCTGACATTATTTGGATGCTTTAAATTATTATTAGGACCATCCCGATGGTATAATGAAAGTGTCCTGTAACCGTCCAAGGTGTTATGAAATAATATAATAATGAATAAATATTCATAGGACATTGACCGGTGTGACATTTCGAAATCCTTGGAATATCCTGTAATTGTCTAAGGGATCATTTCATTGGTCTGCAGGATATCAGCTTGTCCTAAATATGACATCTTTTGGATGGTTTTTGGATGTGTTTGTGTTGTTTGGGTTACACTTTATGCTTATGTTTGTTTTCAACTTGATTTCTGAAATAATTTTTGTGCAAATCATTGAAATTTTTAATCTTTTAAAGAAAATTACACTGAACAGAAGGGATTTCAAATAGAAAATATTTGTATTTATACAGATAAGTTTTCTCATACACACTTAAAATCAAAATTAAGCCTAATGTGGCTTCATTTTATCGAAGACTGGTAAGAGTGATGGATTTGCCTCAGATTTCTAACACACTATTTTATTATATAGAGATAATTTTAGTACTTACCAGCAGAAATATAATCACTGATATTAGTTAGCTTTAAATATATATATATATTTAAGCCTATTTGCCGCTGAAAATTATTACATTACAGCAACTATTAAAATTTATAAATTTAATTTTGTTACAAATAATTAAGAAGCAATAAACCTACAAAACAAGTTCAAACTTCTGGTAAATTTTATGTAAATATGAAATACTACATTTTAAATATTAGTCATCATACAGACTTGAGAAGAAAAAAATTGAAGGAATCTAGAAAAATTATAAGAAATACTAGAATTTTAAAGAATTTGCCATATTTTTTAATATATGCCATGCTTTGATGTTAAAATGTATACTCATTCTAATTTTTTAATATCTGATTTAGAAAGGAAAACAGATTTTATTCAATCAAAATCTAATAATTTGTCCTAAAATTGAACAATACTTGCAATATACTGCTTAATGGTTTCATAAATTTGAATGCAAAATCGCCAGCAAACTTTTTATGAAATGACCATTGATGACATACACAGAGGTAGGTCAAATCTGAAATAAATACTTATACAGGGTGTCCGAAAAGTCTGGAAACGGCCGAATAACTTGAGAAATACATATGAGATTGAAAAACGTAAATATACGTGTTAAATATTTTTAAATAAGCTACTCTGTGATACCAAATTTGACCTTCGAAACCGACCCCCTGGGGGTCAGAGGGGGTCCGACTTTGAAATCTTAAATTATAACCCTCATTTTTTATTGCAGATTCGGATTCTACGGACAAAAATACGTAACTTTTGTATTTGATGTTTATTTCAAATCTTCGTTTATCACGGTGTAATCGAGCATATTAAATCGATACATATTCCCACTTTTCCAACGGGATTTTCCCTAATCGAAACTGATTGGGCAGAATTTTTGATGTCAAATTCCTCGTCTTTTGTAGGAATAGCGTTTCCTGAAAATCACCCGTGACGATTATTTCAATAGTGCTACACTGTTAAAAATTTGACCCATTTGCTGCAGCGTCACTCCACAGCTATTATAGAATATCTCTTTTGTGACCAATGAGAATGCTCCAAAGTAATCGTTTTCTATAAAAGCGGTGGAGTGACGATGCAGCAAAAGGGTCAATTTTTTTACAGTGTACTTTACTGTGTTATTGAACATTCTCATTGGTCATGAAAGAGATATTCTATAAAAGCTGTGGAGTGACGCTACAGCAAATGGATCAAATTTTTAACTGTGTAGCACTACCGAAATAATCGGCATGGGTGATTTTCAGGAAACGCTATTATTGCAAAAGACGAGGAATTTGATGTCATAAATTCTCCCCAATTAGTTTCGATTAGGGAAAATCCCATTGGAAAAGCCGAAATATGTATCGATTTAATATGCTCAATTACACCGTGATAAACGATGATTCGAAATAAACATCAAATACAAAAGTTACGTATTTTTGTCCGTAGAATCGGAATCTGCAATAAAAAATGGGGGTTATAATTTAAGATTTCAAAGTTGGACCCCCTCTGACCCCCAGGGGGTCGGTTACGAAGGTCAAATTTGGTATCACTGAGTAGCTTATTTAAAAATATTTAACACGTATATTTACGTTTTTCAATCTCATATGTATTTTTCGAGTTATTCGACCGTTTCCAGACTTTTCGGACACCCTGTATAACTCCAGCACAAGAACTTAGATTTTAAAACTAAATTTCAAAGGAGGAAAAAAACCACATGGTCATAGAGAAAAAACAATACTTTATTTTAGAATGGCAGCAATCACTTTACTTTTGTAAACATGAGAAGAGTTTTATTTTACTCTCTTTAGAGGTTAATCTTTTCAATGGTTTACAAGCTTTAGGAAAGATAATTTATACTAATAATATTAATTCATTGCGTAAGATATGTTTTCATTTTCTACACTTGTGTGTTTCAATTAAATCATTGAACAATGTGAAATTTTATTTCATGATAATCTAAGGAGTTTTTAAGGAATGTTTTGCTTATTTAAGGAGTTCTAAGTACTTCTTGGAAACTTTTACATTCTTAAAGAGTTTCTATGTAGTCTAAGACAGCTCACATGCTGAGACGATAGGAGGAAAATGATGTGCAACATAAGAGAAAAAATAGATTGAAACAAAGAAGAAATTTGTCTGTTTTTTCTCAAAATTGAACATGTTCAACATGCCATCTCAGTGTGTGGCCTGCCTTCGTAATTTGAACTAACTCTGCACTAGTTTCAAGATTAAGCTTTATTTTATATACATATATAAAAAAAGAAAAAAATTACCCTTGATGGAGTGTGAATAGGTGCCATTGTCTCAGCATCAGAAGATGGAAATTCAATACCTTTTTGTTTTAAATCCATGTATATCTGAACAACTCCTTGCATTTCTGGATTTGTTCTAAAAGCTTCTGCCCAACTCTAACATATGTATGTAAGAAATAAAATAAAAATTAATTTAATCAAACTTTGAAAGGATCGTTTTTTAGCATAATATTATGTAAGAAAAAAGGCATTGTTAAAAAATTTAAAAATATTTAGATCAAAATCATACATATAGTTAACTTATTTATAATTTAGCTTTAATGATAGTCCAGTTTTGATGAACAAGCAGATAGAAAATGATTGATAAATATAAAAATGCATTTTAATTAATATCTGAAGTAATTATAAAAAAGTGATGAATCTAAGTTTCAGATGCATTGCATCAGACTTGACAAGTTCTGAAAGGCAAAAATCAGGAGATTTCGTTTCAGAACTCAAGAAAAATTATGTTGAAAACTTATTCATTTTAAAACGTAAACATATTTAGTGCAAGTTTAATTTTATGCAGGGTTGGTTATTACTGAAGATTAAAAATAAGTATATCTCGCTTATTCAAATAAGGAAAATAAGTATTCCTTACAAGTAGAATCAATTTCAGCTTATATTTAGGATGTTTTAACATACTTTTAAACTGATTATATATTACAGGAAAGTGGGATATTTGTTACATATAAACATTTATGAAATATTTTAAATAAGTCCTAATTGAGACAAATTGTTAATAATCCAAAACATGTACATAGTTAACAATGAAAAAAATCTTAATATTTATCATTTATAATGAGTCAATATAATTTATCACTTGAAATATTATATCAATTATACTAAAAAACAACTGTTTTGGAGTTTTCATTGCTGAAGCACAGTTGATTTGATTGTAGAATAGTAGAATATTTAAAAATTTGTGAAAAATCAGGAGAAATAAGTCAAAAATCAGGAGTAAGGAAAAAACATGAGAAAATCTGGACTTTCCTGCCGAAATCAGGAGATTTGGCAAGTATGTTATTTTCATCTATACAGTATCAAATTAGTAGTAAACCTTTGGTATTTGTGAGTAAAGATGGAAATTTGTAATCAATTTTTTACTTTCTAGAATTATAAAAATTGTGTACATGGGTCTGTTTCTGATGACAATATACAGTGAAACTCGTTTAAGATACGCCCGCTTAAAATACGATCCCGCTTAATATACGAATTATCTTCGGTCCCTTGAAAACTGCCTATTAAACCCATGTAAAATTACCCGCTTAATAGACGTACGCATAAGATACGATCCCGCTTAATATACGAAGAAAATTGGTCCCTTGATGTCAAAAAACCCGCTTAATATACGAAATGGTGCTTATGAAAACCGTTTATCACGTGTCTTTAGGATAGAATATGTAAAATCTTAATTATTTTTCATAAGATACTTTCTTTTTACCTTTTTTCTCTCTAAAATATGTTCTTTTCCACAGCTTTTGTACTTTGAATTCTAATTTGCTCCTTTCTCAACAAAATACAAAAATAACAACCGCTTTTATTTCTTTAACCTTTACACTTGGGCAGTGGATGGATCTGAAATTCCATAGGTTTCTCCCTTTCCTGATTGGATGAGAAAATTATTGGTGAAATCCGTCTATATTTTTCTTTCTTTCTTTCTTTCTTTCTCTTTTTTTTGTATTGTTTATCTAGCTGCTTTTTATTATTATGTTATTTTTTTACTATAAATCGTCTTCAGAAGTGCCTTTTTTTATGAATTTCTTTTGTCACATGCTTGTTTGCGGCACTTTATAAAACGAACAGAATAAAAGAAGTATCAAGAAGAATACAAAGATTGGCACTTATTTGTCAAAATTAACGATCAGATTGTGACAAGTGAAGTTTATTCTATTGCAGATATAATCACAGACGTCAAAAGTTCCGATAAACCTAGGTCTTCAGAATCAGTAGAATATGACGCGGAAGAAGAAACAGATGTACCCAATGGCGCAGCCAGAATTTGGTTCAAGACGGGGTTTTGAATTTGCCAGTTATTTGAATCATCGGTTAATAGAATCAGCATATTTACTGCATCAAATGCATCTTTAATTAATGCATCTTTTCCGCAGTTACATTGGTCATGTTTCATTTAAACAGCATTTACAATGTTAGAGTTAGAAAATATAAAAGCCATGAAACGGCAATAATGAACCTACGTGTGAACCACTAAAATCGGTATTTCAGGTGTTTTCCACCACTTGACATTACGACATCGAATTTGGCATTAATTAATATAAACTTATGGAAAATTTTGCTAAAATATCTTTGTTATCGTTATAGTTCTTTAAAAATATCTAGGTATGAATTAAACAGGAAATCATCATTCTTTTATCATAAGGCATCTCAAAAAAGTGACTTAGTTCAAATACTCAATTTTAACTTTAACTAATGCATGTAATATGCACTTTCACAGTTTTAAGTAGAATTTTTTCCATTTAATCTACACTGCTCAAAACAATTAAAGGATATTGCGGTTTTAGGTGGATTTTGTATATGGGAAAATTTTTAGCTGATTGATACATGGTCGACAGACATAGTAGGTTATATGAGAATAAATTACACATGTTTGGCAGAAAAAAATGCATTTTATTGCGCATTTGTGTACAAGAGGAAAAAAACACAATTTGTGCATATGAGAAAAAAAAAAGAATAAGAAAAGGTGTTTTCTTCAAAGAAAATCATTTTCAGTAGGGGGTATGGTTTCCACGGGCGGCCAGCAATGTTGAACACCTTTGAGGCTATTAATGACGAATTGGGGTATTCTGCCCCACTCTTCCAGAAGAGCTCTTTCCAGTTCTTGGAGAGTTTGTGGGGGTTGTTGGCGGCCAGAAATTCGTCTTCCTAGAGCGTCCCAAACGTGCTCGATTGGATTCATGTCTGGAGAACACGCTGGCCATTCCATTCGAACGATTCCTTCCTCGAAAAGGAAATCCTCCACCAGGTTGCACGACGTGGCCTGCAGTTATCGTCCATTAAAATGAAGTTATCTCTGATTGCTGCAGCGTAAGGGACTACAATAGGTCTGAGGATCTCATCCCTATATTGGCGAGCAGTCAGAGCTCCATCTCGAATGGTGTAGAGGTCAGTGCGCCCGTCAATGGAGATGCCACCATACACCAACACTCCTCCACCGCCAAATCTGACACTTTCGTGCACAAACGCAGGATTATTCCTACTGCCATGATCCCTCCAGATGAAAAAACGCCTATTATCCGGATGCACAGAAAAACGGGACTCGTCAGAAAACAGAATATTGCTCCATTCATTTCTCCTCCAGTTGATATGCTCGGTTGCTCACTCCCTGCGGTCGCGACGATGCCTTGATGTTAATCTAACACATACCATCGGTCGGCGAGCATACAGACCTACAGCATGGAGCCGGTTTCGGACAGTCTGAGTTGAAATCGTGGTGCCTGTAGCCGAGCGAAGGTGTTGTTGGAGAAGAGTAGCGTTCATGTTTCGGTGACTCCGAGCTGTTAACGCTAAATACCGATCTTCATTGGGCGTTGTTGCCCGTCTACGGCCTTGCCCTGGTCTTCGGCCTGCACATCCACTCTCCAAAAAACGGTTCCAGATCCTGGAAATGACACTTTGTGGCACTCCAATGGCTTGCGCTACTTCGGCTTGAGTTTGGGCCCCCTTCTAACCTACCAACAATTCGCCAAGCTTCTGAATCTGTCAAATGACTTCGCTGAGACATCGTACTCATCGAAACAAAGCAATCACTGAATGCCGATCATCCTTGTCTTCATTCTCTTTTATCTAGTTGAAAGTCAAATTTCATTCGCTGCCGCTGAAGCGACGTTTTTGACGTCGAACTCAAAATTTGCATACTCCACAGTTTGAAAACCAGAAAAATTGCATTTGGGATTCTCTTCTTCTATTTTCGGCAAAAAAAAATTCGTTTATATCTTTATTTTATATAAAACTTCAAATATCCTTTAATTGTTTTGAGCAGTGTAATTCAACAAAGCGGCAGATTCAGAAATACACAAAAAGGTTAGGTATTAAATTTCGTTTTGATTCATATAAACAGCAATTATAGCAATCTTTTTTAGCTCTGGGAGAGGTTTTAACCCCAAAACCTCCCCCTTGACTGCGCCACTTGATGTACCAACCATACCATCATTCTCAAATGTAATGAGCTCGTTCAGCTTATTTCGACTGCATGCCTCTTCGATGGATGCTGCTCCCTCCGTTGAAAATTTTTCTACTACAGCAACAATTCAGAAAACGTCCTAATAAAATCTCGCCCCACGTTGCACCAATTCAAGATAAGCAACTTTTTCTCAAGAAATTAAAACTACATCATGATTTTTATAATGTATCGAATAATTATTGTCCTTTGCATACATTTAGTTTGTCTTTCAAAAAATTATTATGAAAATTTATTATTCTTTCCCTTTAACTATGTAATGTATTTTAGTTACTGTTTTCGAAAAATTAACAAACTTTTCATTTTATTGTCTTTTTTTTTTTAAATTTGACAGGGAATACTGTATAAAGGCATCTTAATTTTTTTACTGTACAAACAGATATTCAATAAAATTCTAGAGAAAAATAAAATTATTCTTTTCAATCAATATTTTAAATTTAAATTTTCTAGAATATCTAAAAATTGTTAGAAATGGGTAAAATAAGAGTTATGAATGGCGAAAATACGTTAACAACAATGTACACTGCCTTTAATATGCATTATTATTCAAGAATCTATAAAATCCGGATAAGATACGATCCCGCTTAAGATACGAAATGCTCTTGGTCCCTTGATTCGTATCTTAAACGAGTTTCACTGTAATATTTTTATATTTTTAGAACATAACAAAAAAAAATTAATTTTAAGGCATTTGTCTATTACCAGTTTCAACATACGAATATACAAATATTCTGTAAGATTTCAACTGATGCAAATCACAACAACAATGGAATTCATTATGACCAAACCACATTTGCTAAATTTTGTCAACTGGCTGTGAAATTGCAACAATAAAATATTTTCAATATAAAAGTAGAAAATATAAATAAAAATAAATAGGCAATGTATATATATATATATATATATATATATATATATATATATATATTTAAATCAATTAATAGTTTAATATTAATTAAATTATATGTCAGGAAGCAGAATTTTCTGTGTTAATCTGTAAAAAATCAGAATTGATCTGTGATTCAAGCCTACAATTAAAAGAAGTAACAATAACACACACACACAAAGAAAAAAAATGCATTTACAAAGAAAATATAAAAAGATACAACTCATCTAAAGACCTGAAGTAAATTTCAGTAATTTTTTTTAAAGCTGTTAACTTAATCTGCAGGATATGAAATAAACTACCTTGACAACTGCCATGCTGCACTATTTATGCAAGTGGGTTATACAGTCAGAAATTCTGAACAGAAGGTTATAATATTGCCTTTTGCAATTGTTTATTTAATTTACTTTGTGTGTATAAAGATGGAATTTTGTAATTTATTTTTCCCTCACTTTCCGATCCTGATATTTTAGAATTTACTTTTATCAATTATCAATTTATTAATTAAATTATGATTACATATTAAGAAAACAATTTAAAAATCCTGAATCAGAAAATTAACACGAAGTTTTTATTGTTTCCTTCTGTTAAATCTAAAAAAGAAATTGAGCAAAAATCATAATTATTGTAATAAATATATTAGTCTGTACTTTCTAAAAAGCATAAATCAAAGCTGTCAATTTTCTACAATTGATGGCTAAAGTTAAATTAACTAAAATTCTAAACTTTTTTTTAAACATTCATTTCAGCCATGAAATTAGGTATGATTTTAAAGATAAACAGTGAATAATAAAGTATGTATAAAAGAAGTTTTTAAATAACCATTTATATTTTTATATTTACTAATGTACAATAAAAAAAAAAAAAAAAAAAAAAAAAAGTTGAATTTAACAAAAAAAAAAAAAAAAAAAAAATATATATATATATATATATTTAATTAAAATAAAAATAATTACAGCAATTCTCCATAATTCGCACAATTATTCAAAAACGCTAGTTGACTTGATTATATTTACCTGGATTAAACTAAGTACTTTTTCTTGTACAGCAGTTGGTGGATCATTTTTAGGACCAATGAGCTTTACAAGATCTTGTATAAAATCTTTCTGAGTTACATGGACTTGAAAACGTTTTCCACAATTTTTCACACAGGTTTCCAAGACCTATAAATAATAAAAAAGGGGAGAAATGATTATCTGTGCACTAATGCAAATATTGATAAAGTATGAATATTTAGTACTTACAGTTAATGTATACATGACAACTGTATAATTCTTTCCTGCATTCTGCTGCAATCTTTTACGGATAGCTCTTACAGCATCTTTAGGGCTGTGGAAGTAATTAAAATGACATTAGATGAAAAAAGGCAATTTCATCAATCACTACCATAAAATCCCGTTTATCCGCCCTTCCAGATCAAACGCCCCCTCCCCACTTTATAAAAAATTTGAAAATTTCAAAAAATCCTGAGAAAGACCCCCCTCCCCCCCCAAAAAAAAAAAAAAAATCGCTGAAAAAAAAACAGAAATTTTATCAAAAAATTATGAAAAACAAAAGAAATTGTATCTAATGATCGCTGAAAAATGCTAATTTTGCCAAAGAATCATGAAAAATAACTGCAAATTTCTTGAAAGAATCATGAATTTTGCCAAAGTATTGCCAAAAAACTCACATTTGGACAAAAGATTGCAGTAAAAATGCGAATTATATCCCCCCCCCCGTAAATTCTGTTGGAAATATGCAGAAAAAAGGAGAAATTTGTAAAAAAAGCACGAATTCTATTAAAAAATCTCAAAAAAAAAAAAAAAGAAAAAAACCCACACATTTGATCAAAGAATCATGAAAAAAAATGCTCATCCCCATAAAAAAAATGCAAATTTTTTCAAGTATCGCGAAAAAACTCTGCAACTTCGTCAAATATCACGATAAAACCCTGCAAATTTCATCAAATATCGCGATAAAATCCTACAAATATCGAAAAAAAAATCCTGCAGATATCTCGCAAAAAAATGCAAATTTTGTGAAACGATTGCAGAAAAATCCTGTTTAAGCACCACCCTCTAATTATTTAAATCTTTTTTGTCACGTTTGGGGGGCGGATTAATGGTATTTTACAGTAGTGTAATTTTGATGATCAAAACAAAAATTAATATAAAAAATATAGTTTAGAAAATACTTAAGTACATAAAATAAGGTTAATTTATATATATATACGTATATATATATATACATATATATATATAATTGACATGAATAATATTTACATGCATCCAACACATTCAAATCCAGTTTCAGAATATTTTAGATTTTGGACTGCTTTAATAAACTTATTATAGATTTTCCTTATGACATTTTGCAGTCCAGGAGGAAAAGGAGAGAATGTTATTTATCTGAAAGTATAATATAACTTAAGATATTTTTTTATCTTCAACTCGTTTCACATTAGAAAGGCTCAGAAGCAAAACATAGCAACTGACTGCTTATTTTATTTTATTTTAATGTAAATCTGTTTGACTGCATCTTGACAGCCTTTTAAAAGGAAGGTGTAACAATTTTTTTTTTTTTTTTTTTTTTTTTTTTTTGTCTTATATCCATAATGTATGTTTTTATGTTTCAACTAACAAAACCCGCAGCTTAGCATAAATTGTTGAATAATGCCAAATGGTATTTGTAAGCCTATTTTCATTAGAAAAAATTACCCTGTTAGAAATAATAAAAAACTACTAATTAAGATATAGTTCGACTAAATTTCATTATTACACTACATTAGGCAAAAATAAGACTTAAATTAATGAGGAGAGCTCTCCAAATAAACAATAAAGAAATGTTTAGAATTTATTTTGAAGCTTTTACATTTACGGTTATTTCTGTTTTCATTTACAGTTTTGGATTTTTTAGAAATTGTTCTTAGCATGCATTTACATCTTAAAAGTAACCATCATGCCACATTCAAAGATTCTAGTCTAATGGTGTAACCTCTCAGGTGGTAGTGACAAAAACGTAAAATATAGTTTATGTAGTAACAGGAAGTGTTTCTATGAATTTTCCAACATAAATTTTGAAATATGTTTGGTATTTCTTGAGATGCCACAGAAATTTAGAAAGTTAAATTTAGAAAGTTTTTAATAAGTTTGCTGCATATTTTATGCCTTTAAATTTTAAATGCAATAGACTCGTCTCAAATCTCACACAGCTTGGGACCAGAGGTGAATGAATAATATTGCGCTAGAATTTTATGGATTTCTGGTTACTGCTTTTACATCAGGGATGAGATTGACCAAAAAGCAAAAAAGCTGAAAACTGCACGAACGACGTTTGAGCAATGACAGGAATTTCAATTGCAACAAATACAATTGCTATTAATAAATATAAATTACATACAATTTAGCTTTACATAAATAAAAAAGGAATTATTAACATGAAATAGGCAGAAAGTATTTGATTACAATAATGAAAATTTATTTTACTTAATATCAGGGGTGATTGTGACTCAGAATGAAAAATCCTGAAAATTAAGTGATACAAAGTAGAAAACCCTGAAAATTATCAAATGCAAAATATACTAATTTCAAAGGTCCCATTCAATCAAAAAAATTTGGGGAAGGAAGAAAAAAAAAAGTGACAACAAAATTAGTTTAAAGCAGTAAAAAAGTTTTTGAAAAATTCCAACCCAGCAATAACACTTTTTTTTTTCTCAATCTTTTGATGGAATTTGCGGCTTTTCTGCGATCCTTTGACGAAATCGGTTGTTTTTTTCATGATCTTTTTACGAAATTGGCTGTTTTTTCGTAATTATTTGACGAAAGTTACTGTTTTTACACGATTTTTTGTAATGAAATTTGAAGTTTTTTCATGAAATTTGCCATTTTTCTGCGCTTTTATGACGAAACATGCAGTTTATTCGCGTTTATTTGATGAAATTGGTCATTTCATCGCGATTTTTTGACAAAAAAGATAGCTTTTTCATAATTTTTTTGACGAAATAGATCGATTTTTTGACAAAATTGATTTTTTTTTTCGTGATTTTTTAAAACAAAATTGATCGTTTTTTCGCGATTTTTTTAGACAAAATTGATCGATTTTTCGCGATATTTTTGTACGAAATTGATCATTTTTCCGAGGTTTTTGTGACAAAATTGATCGTCTTCTGCAATTTTTTTTACAAATGTGATCATTTTTCAATGAAATTCATCGTTTTTCACAATTTTTTGAGGAAATTAAAAACTTTTTATTATGAAATTTGCGTTTTTACCCCGCGATTCTATAAAGAAATTAGTTTTTTGCACGACTCTTTAATTAAATTCGTGGGATTTTTTTTTGCATGACCTATTAACAAATTTACGTTTTTCCATGACTCTTTGACGATATTTCCGTTTTAGCCGTGATCTTGTGTCAAAATATCCGTTTTCCGCCGATTTTTGGACAAAAATCACATTTAACATTTAAAGAATTTTTTTTCCACAAGCCTTTGTAAAATTTCAGCTTTTTTTTTTTTTTTTTTCATAATCGTTCGACGAAATTGTCGATTTCTTTCCGCGACCATGTGTCGAAATTCGTGATATTTTAAAATTCGAATTTTCCACTAAATGTAATAATCTCAAACTCGGAAAAATCTATCGAAAAATCAGGAAATCCGAGGTATACACGGAACACAATCGCCCATGTTTAAGTCTTCTGTTTTAAGGCAATGCCGTTATGTTTTTCAATGAGCATTCGGCGATCACGATGAAATAAGATAACCATTGCATGCGATAAAGACCTCTCGTATTTGAAGTGTTGAAATAGAGGCATATTTTGATGTGGGTTAAAATTATTTTACAATTCTTTTTTTATTTAAACGAATAAAAAATGGAAGTCTGCACGAAATAAATTCTTAAAAACTCAAAAAGTAAAAATTTAAAAAAAAAAAAAAAAAAAAAAAAATTGGTAAAAAAGCGAAAATTTCAAAAAAATCAGAAAATCCAAAAAAAGCAGAAATTAAAAAAGGACAAAAAAGCTGAAAACCGCGGATCCGCGGAAGAATCTCATCACTGCAAAACATTTGGCGAAATTTGCCGTTTTATCGCGTTTTTTGGACGAAAATTGTCGTTTTATCGCGATTTTTGACAAAATCTGCCGTTTTATCGGTATTTTGTGACGAAATTAACCATCTTTTCGCGAATCTTTTGACGTTTTTTGGCGATCTTTTAAGGAAATTTGCCGTTTTTTTCACGATTTTTTTATGAAATTACACGTCCTGTATTTTTTTGGTAAATCAGAAAATTTGAAAATAACAAAAAAGCTGAAAACTGCGGATCCGCAGAAGAATCTCATCCCTGTTACATTTTAAAACTGTAATTTGAGTGTAATAATGCAATAAAAATTATGATAAATGTTTGCAATGTATATAATATTAAAACAATTAAGTAATGAACTAAAATGATAAAAAGTAAAATAATTTTTTAAATGATTAAATCATTAAAAAGTAAGCTTAATAAAGATGAGATACATTCTCCTTAAATAACTCAGTGAAACTTTTCTCATAAATGTACCTTATTAATTAATATCAAAATCACAAAGTAAGGAAATTTTATTTTAGGTTTAGTCAAGCTTGATAACAAAAAAACTTCATTAATACATAAATATATTTTTTAAAAAGATTATGATTATTTGTGGTATCAGTAATATCGTGGTTTATTCCAGAAATAAATTTATGCTTCCTTCATGAAAAACCCCATATTCAGTCATATTTTATGTACACATTAAAATAGATACAAAATGATATAAAGTTGAAAAAGTCTGTAATTTTTTTGCTATATCTGAACTGAAAGTTTCATTGTTTAAATCTGTGGTGATATGTAGATTTTAGGCCTTTGTGGATTTTAGGGAGTCTACTATATTTTAGAAAATATTCTTAGTGAGAATTTACATTTTTTAAGAATGCATAGTGTGAAAATTTAAGTTTCTATTTTTAACAATTCAATAGATATAGTAATTTAGAATATTTTTAGAATGTTCTTCACTTATTTCAACTTTTAAAATTTTGATTTTTTATCAAATGTTCTTAGAGAGCATTTACATCATATAAGTAGTCATGTAAAATTTCAAGTTTCTATCGTAAGTACAATAAAAAAAGAAAAAATAAATCAAAATTAGAAAATTTTTTGCCTATTTAACCTTTTGAAATTTGGAATTTTTTAGAAACAGTTCTCAGCAGTTACATCTTATGAGTAACAACCATGCTAAATTTCAAGTTTCTAGTCCTTTCAATATCACAAAAATTGCAATTTTAAAAAGTTTTTCATTCGTACTCCCCCCCCCCCCCTCCTTATTTTGTGGCAGTAAAGATAAAAAATATAGCCTATGTTGGAGCAGAGACTGGCATCAATTTGCCACCATTACTTTTAAAATCGGTCTAGTATTTCCCGAGATTCCATAGAAGTTGTAATTTAGAGAGTTTTTAAAAGCTTTTGACTCATCTTATTTTTTTAATTTTTAGGAATTGGCTTTAGTATTTATTTATACCTTATGGTAAGTATACCATGTGAAATTTCAAGTTTCTATGGTTAAAAATTACATTCAAATCACAATTTGGAATATTTTTAAAATGCTTTTTGTGCATTATCACATTTTTTAAATTTCAAAATTTTTTCAACTGTTTTTAGAAAGCAATTACAGTAAAACCTCTGAATAGCAGCCACCACTGGCCCTGGGAGCATGGTAAAATGACCATACTTTGGAGGTTGTCGTTATTCAGAGGTTCAGAATTTTAAAATGTCAAAATTATACTACATTAAAATCAATATAACTGATCAAAATTATTTTATTTTACAGTTAAAAAATACATTCTATTATTTTATACTAAAAAAATCATTTATTCACAGTTTAAGTATATATATTCATATTTTTAAATGGATAATCATTTTCACAAACTTGAAATGATGAATTGGTTGTTATTTTGAATAAACACAAAATTTTTAATTTCACTATTTCTCAGCATTTTTGTTTTCCTTAAACATTAATCCAGAAATTGAAAGATTTTTTCCCCTCAAAAGTTCGAATAACATTGCTAAAGAAACTTATCAATTTCATCATAAGCAGTTCTTTGACGTTTAGTTTTAAATTCCAAATTTACATTTTGAAACGTCTTTTATAAATAAAAGTTTTTTTTTTTTTTCAGGACGTCATCTATTTGGGTTTTTCTGCAATTGTACAATTCAGTTTATTTTTATGCAATCGAACCTTTTTTGCTATTCTGTATAACTTTTAACTTATCACTTAAAGTTAAAAATTTTATACATTGAACCCATTCTTCTAGTGAAAAACATTTTTTAACATAGACAAGAAATATCATTACATGATTTACAAAGAATACACACAATTACACCCACCTCCCTCTCGCTACACCTACTCTTATGAGTAGGTGGTAATTGCAATTTTAGAGTAATTGCTTTCTAAAAACAGTCAAAAAAGTTTTTAGCCCTTACAATATCACAAAATTCACAATTTAGATCGTTTTTTGTTCCAACAATCCTCTGGAGGTAGTGGCACTGACATAAAATGTAGCTCATATTGACAGTGACTGTCACCATAATTTGCAATCATTTTTTTTTTTCAAATCAACTAGATATTTTTCGATATCTCATAGAAATTATAATTCTGGACATTTTTTGCTTGTTTCATACTTTTAAATTTGTTATTTTTTCAAAATTATTTTTAGAGAGCATATATCATGAATTTCTACCCCACCATACTTCAAGTTTCTATTTTTAACAATTGCCTAGAAATCATCAGAAATCAATTAGAAGAGTTTTAGAATGTTTGTTGTGCATTTGAACACCCTTAAATTTGTTATTTTTTCAAAATTATTTTTAGAAAGCATATATCATGAATTTCTACCCCACCATACTTCAAGTTTCTATTTTTAACAATTGCCTAGAAATCATTAGAAATCAATTGAAGAGTTTTAGAATGTTTGTTGTGTATTTGAACCCCCTTAAAAGAAAAAAAAAAATCAACTGTTCTTATAGCTAATTTACATTTTATAAGTAACTATCATATTGAATTTCAAGTTTCCAAATCTTTCAATTAAAAAAAAAAAAAGTTTTTTGCTTATACAACTCTCAAGTGGTAGAGACAGTAATAAAAAATATAACCTATGTTGGAGCAATTTGAAACCAGTTTCATATTTCCTAAGATTGCACAGAAATTATAATTTAGAACAGTTTTAGAAACACTTTTTGCACATTTCTACTCCAGATTTTAAAAAAAACTGTCCTTAGAGAGCATTTATGTTTTATACGTAACAACCATATGAAATTTCAAGTTTTCAAGCCCTTTAGTAGCATAAAAATAGCATTTTTAAAACACATCTTGCATCTTCATCCCATTGGGGATAGTGGTATTGAAATAAAATATAGTAGAAGATAATTATCATCAGTATTTTGCTACCATTATTTTTTAAATCAGTTCAATAGTTCCAAAAATTGTGCCCTACAAATGACACACAAACTTTATTTCTTCATATTAATATAGATCTATAAAATTATAATTAGTAATTATTGGAAAGTATCTTAAAATTACAAAGTAATTTTATTAGTTGACAATACAAATATTACAGTAGCTTTTCTTGCATTTGTAATATTGTAAGTTACAGCAATTACATACATCTAGAAATGGAAATGCTCAAGGAATAATAATAAAAAAAAAACACCCCCCCCCCTTTGCAAAGGGGTTATTTTCCATTTTTTCAATATTGTAAAAATTGAAATTTCATTTGTAAAACATTATGTATTCAAATTTTTAATATAGCTATATTCTGATTTTTTTTCTTCATATACGAGGTAGATCCACAAAGTAAGTTCTGTTTCTATTTCTATCCACAGCAGTGCCATGATCGCAGTTCTGAGCATGCGCGGCAATTACTCTGACTGAAGGAGAAGAAATGTATGCCATTTTCAGATTGCTGCTGCCGATGTATTATTTGTAGCGCTTTTTTAGAATGTTAGTCTTAATTGAAAATGCCACCGCTTGTGAAATCAGATCTGTGATTCATTTTCTCAATGAAAAGAAACTTAAACCAAGTGAAATTTATCGACAAATCTGTGTGGTTTATGGACAAAATGCTATGAGCGATTCAATGGTTAGAAGATAGGTCAGACAGTTTAATAAAGGACGTAATCAAGTGCACGATGAAGAGCAAAGTGGATGCCCATCTATGGTTACTGATGAACTGGTTCACGCAATTGAAGAGAAGGTTAAGCAAACCATAAGTTTACAATTAGTGCTCTTGCTAAGGAATTTCTGCAAATCTCATGATCACTAATTCATGAAATTGTTACTGAAGAACTGAAATTTCGAAAAATTTGCTCACATTGGGTACCCAAAATTCTTACTGAACAACACCACAAACAATAAGATGACGCTACAATGCAGACGGCGATGATTTTCTTTCTTGGCTAGTCACGGGAGATGAAACTTGGGTTTCTTATGACATCCCTGAGAGTAAACACCAATTAATGGAATGGAGACACACTTTGTCCCCAACGAAAGTTAAACCTAAGCAAATCCTGACACCTCTAAAAGTCATGTGCACCATTTTTTGGGGCAGAAAAGGCCTTTCGCTGATTGATTTCTTACCATGAGGCCAAACAATCAATGCACATGTTTACTGCAAGACCATTAAGAAATTTCACCACGTAATACAGAACAAGTGCCAAGGATTACTGTCAAAAGGTCTTTTTTTTACACGATAATGCACGATTTCACACTGCAAACGTCACAAAAAACTCTGACAGGAATTTCACTGGGACGGGTTTGATCATCCTCCATACAGCCCAGACCTCTCCTACCAACTTCCATCTCTTCTTACACCTCAAATCTTTCCTTGGTGGTTAATACTTCACTGATGATGACGAGCTGAAACAATATATAACCACATGATTGAAAACACAGGCGGCAACTTTCTATGAAGAAGGCATATAAAACCTTGTGGAATGCTACAACAAGTGCCTACAAAAATTTTGGAAACTATGTAGAAAAGTAGTTTCACAGTTGTAGATTTTTGTAGATTTTTTTTTTTTTTTTTTGTATAAGTACAAGTTTATTTATATAACTAAACGAAACTTACTTTGTGGATATACCTTGTATTTTATACATATTAAGGTATCTGACTACATTCAGAGACTTTTTTTAAATTGTCATTCTGACGTTGTTTTTGGTATTTTTTAGTATAATCTAACTCAGAATAAAGAAAATTATGAAATAATATACAATATCTATGCAACATTTTAAAATTTTAACCATTTTTTAATAAAAACTGCTACAGTTCTTAAAAAAAGAAAGAAAGAAAAAGAAATTAAAAGAAAAATGCATGTAACACAAATCTTTTTTAACCATATGCATATTAGACACTCTTGAGTGTAATGAACTAAAAACTGGTCAATATACAGAAATCTAAAAGAGATACAACTGATTACATACAATTACATAAAAAATTTCATTAAATTTACAAGTAAGTCTTCATAAAAATAGATATATATCAATAAATAAGTCAAAGCTAATTCTTTAATTCATTACACTCTAGACATTATATAGAAGCTACACAAAAAATTTTATGGTTTTAAAACAGTGCTCAAAATTAGCAGTTGTTGGTCGTCAAACGCAACTAAATAATTGCATTATTTGATGACTACAAAACCATTCTTGATCGTCAAATTTAATGCCTAGCTTTTTAAAAACATATTTGGTTCTAAAAATTAAAAACGCTCATCATTCTGAAAATTCAAACATAAAAAAATATCATAAATTTTGACATATGGTTGTGAAAAAGATTCACATTCATAGTAGGGGAGTATAACTTTTTTTGTTGTTGTTTAGTATGCATAAATAATAAAAATATGGTTATTATATTAAGAAAATGTAATTTATTTTTGAGAAACATTTGTGAGAAATCAACTCTTACGAAAAAAATAAATAAATAAATAAATATTCCATCAATTTAAAATTTTCAGAAACTTTACATCTCTACATAAATTTCATATGTATATGATAGTTAAAAATATGACAATTTATTACATCTAATTCATATATATATACAAATGTACAAAATATATAATGAACAGTCATATTTACTATTCTACATTAATAAAATTATTATAACTGAAATATAGTAAAATTTTTGGTACAAAATATGTTTATCTCATTTGTAAAAGAAATATGAAATTACAAACTAAGCATTGCTAAAATACCAAAATAACACATTGTTTATTTATTTATTTTTTCAAATAATATTATTACCCTTCATCAGTTTCATTGATGATATCACATATTTCCATATTAAGAGCCCAATTTTCTGAAGCCAGTGAACCATCTGTTGCTTGTTCTACAAAGAAAAATACATATTTTTAAATAACTAACGCATAAATCAAAGTTATGAAATTGGGCAATTCTTTGGTAACGGAATTACAGATAAGAAGAAATTTATAAGTTTTTTTTAGAATTAAGACTGTTTATTAATTTTTAAAGTTCTGATTTTTTGCAGGAATAATAACTACACAGATACAGAAAACAAAGTGTGTCTTTGAAAATGTTCTCAAATAATATAAGACTTTTTTAGAAATTTTTAAATGCTTGGTAACGGAATTACAGAAAAAAGACAAAAATAAAAGTGTTGTTTGGTCAAACTTAATTTCCTGTGAATCTAACCATGCTATCATTGTTTGTTTTATGTGGTTAAATTAACTACATATTATATTCTAAGAAACATTTGTTATTCAGAATATACTCATTAGTGAATATTTTTAATTACAGTTTAAATAGAAGTAACGGAATTACATCAGTGGTAACGGAATTACATCTTCTGAAAATCAAGCTTTTTAAATTCAAAATTTTATTTCTAGTACAAGATATAATGCAAATGTTGATATGATTTTACTTCACATTATACTTTTATACAAACTGATCATCTTTAAAGACTAAATGACCCCTACAATCCATTTGTGGTTCAGAAAGGGTCATCAAAACATCTTCCTGTTCAACATAATAGAAGTCATCTTGAGAAGGCCAGATAAAAGCCTCCCTATTTCGTTTTAAAAAATTTACATGTAAAAGAGAGAATTGTTTTTAAAGTATTTGCCCTATGTAATGGTGTGCAATTTCTATTTTCTTGCTTGAAGTAGCAGGTATATATTTTTATTTACCAAAACCCACTGTCCACAATAAACTGGCAGGTTAAGTTCATTCCTAGGCTTACAGAAAGGTCCGGGATTAAAATTGTGACATGAAGAAATACTTGAAAATGACATTTTTTTAGTTCCAGCACATATTCACTGATAACTTTAGCAAAATGTAAACTACGAGCATTAGGAATGGGCATAATGTCTCCAAATTTCATTAATTACTATACTCTTGCATATTACTTTCAATTTCTTTTGTTCCACAGTATAATACCTCAATATTTTCACATCTTGATTTAGCCACACGAAAAAAATCTGCAGCATTTTGTACTTGCTCTTCCCTGGGCAATACTGCTGCAGACACAATTCTTTTCACCACCTCATCAATCCCATCTACGGCACCCTTACCATGGCTTGTTGCAAAAAATTCCCAAGTGATATTTTTTTTCAGATGAGTGAGAGCACACAACAAATATTTTTGTTTAAATTGGCTAGATGCTCCATTAGAAAAAAATACTACCTCATCATATTGTTTATATTTATTTTCTAGTTCTTGAATTATTAATTTCAAAAATGTTATTACTGCATATTTATCATGTGACATATAATCAGATATAATAACCGTGGAATGTACATTTTCACCTTCCCAAGCACAAACAGTAAACAGAGTAATTTGGTTGTATGACCAATAAGATGATTGAATTTCATTTTGGTTCATTGTTGTATAATTCTCTGCAAAATCAATTTGGATTACTACTTTTGAACTATTCTGTTGGACATCTAATTTCTGAAATTGGAAACTGTTTCCTCTTTATGTACGTGTTATGCAGAAAATTTGGAATTTGTTCTTCTAATTCAGCAAAACACCTCTTTACAGTCCCATTTTCGACAATTTTAAGAACCGTGGTATTATCTGTTTTTCAATGATACCATTCTATTGCCAAATCTTTGACTTCCTCAAAATCATCACTAGCTTTAATAGAAGAAAGTTGAAGGGAGTTGTTGCATTCAGAGAACATACATCTTTCATCATCCTGATTACAAGTAAGAACAGAACAAAATTCCCTGAAAGATATTGGGATTTGTGGTAAAACTTTTTCTAAAGCATAGTACATTTTCATGGTACTTGCATAAGCAAGTAGTGTGGAGAACATCTTGTTGTAGCAAAACTTGCTTAGGGCATAGAGTTGCAAATTTTGAAAAGCTTATTTTAACATCATTATTTTGCTGCAAAATACTATGTGCTTCTTCTAATGTTGTAAGCATTAACTACTAAAGTTTAGTTATTTCTTTTATTTCACAAAAACTGTACACAACTAAACCTAATGTTTACATTAGAATAATCACAGTGCAGCTACTTTTTTTTCCCTTTTAGATAAACAGAGATGAAATTTAATGAAATTGAATTATTATTTTAAATTAAAAATACTTAAATATGACAAAATATTATGTTCATCCGTTTAAATACGCTTTCCACACTACCTAGATTTTAATGACATTATTAAAAAAAGACAATGTAATTCCGTTACTCATTATGTAATTCCGTTACTCATTATGTAATTCCGTTACCAGTAATTATGCCACTAATTAAAAAACATATTGCAAATTTTTTTGTATTAATTTATTCTTTCAGAGACTCATTAAGAAAAAACAGAATATTTGATTCTTAGTAATGTTATTCTTAAAATAAATAAAACTTTAACATCATTGTAGTAACGGAATTACATCCTATAGTTACTTCATTAAAATTTATTAATTAAAGTAATTAGAATCTCATGTATTTTTATTTTAACAATATTTTTTTCTTAAAATATTCTCTTTAGAAATGAGCAGACCAAAAACAAATAGAAATTTAACATGTTTTATGTAGTACTTGTGATCTTGCACATTTAGTATGGGAATTTATCCAAATTGTGTTATTCTGGATACGCGTGAAACTTCTCTTTCTGGATTTTTTTAAGATCATGAATTCAAAAAATTTACTAATCAATGAAAAGTGCATACTTTTTGCTACAAAATTCCAAGATTTCATAAAATTCTGAGTTACTTAAGTTTTTGCCACCTATGTCCTGTTTCTCAAAGAATTGCCCAATTGGAATAGATTTTTATATGTAACTTTTAAGCAAGTTACTTCAAAAATTTTTGATATATTTTAAAAGAAAGTAGAGATTTATTTAGACAATAAAAAGTAAAAATATTAGAAAATAAAATACTTAAACTTGACAATATTTTTTAGAAATTTTTTCTTGAATTATAATTTGTCTGCTTCAAGTTTATGGTTATTTTAAATAAGTATTTCCTGAATGGGAAGAAAGCACATCTGCTAATAAGGGAATAGGGAATGAGACTTCCTATTTTTAGCTGTGAGTGTTTAGTTGATTCTCTTGATAAAATTAACATGACTAATACTTTTTTGATTAACAAGAGATTGAATTGTCAATGGCTGAAATAAGTTGTCTTTAAAATCATATAAATATGTTTCTTTCCAAAGTATGAGTAAAAATCTTAAGTATCATTTTGAGAGCAATTAATTGCTGAAACATTAGCGAGGCTTTAATGTGGAAACAAAATTTTTTTTTAATTTTGTCAGTTGCCACAAAAAAAAAAAAAAAAAAAAAAAAAAAAAAAAATTGATTAGCTTGATATTTTGTAGGTAAGTTGGTGAGTATACGGATTCAGCTGTATAGCTTTTGGTAAAATTTGGTTCATTTATTTTTGAAGTATAGAACATTTCTTTTTATGTTATAATGCTTTTTTATGAAAATTTACATGATTTTAAACTTTTCAATTTGTTGAAAAAAAAATGGCATATTGGATTAATAGATTTAAATGGTGTTTGTTGCATTATGAAAGCTAAAATTCCCCCAATAGGAGCCTTAAATTATTCTGACTAATTTGAAATTTTGTTAATTTGTCATATTTTTTAAAAAAATAGGTGTATATGAATAGTATTATAAAGAATTTTATACATCTCTTTGAATAATGTAAAACACTTTTACCACTTTAATCATTTGACATTATGCATATTTCATTTTTTCCCTTTTTCTTCTATCAATCCCTGAACAATTATATTTCATAGCCTATAAAAAATCATTGTAAGTAATTCTGATTATAAACGATTAAGCAAAAAGTCTAGCTGCGAGAAATAAAAGTTTAGTTGATCTTTTAAAATCTGAACTGCAATGTAGGTTTGCATCACGATGTTAGTAACATTACATTTTAAGTTAAGTGGATACCATTAAACTGCTATCACAAAAGATAATTTAGAGCTCCAAATCAAGTCTGCTATTTAGTCAATTGGCAATGGACATGATGATGAATAATTACTTAATAGGTTCAAAAGTCTCCAAATATACCTAGTTTTGGGGGATTTTAGTATGATATTGTTATTGAGTAGAATGGGATGTATTTAGATAAAAATCTTAGATTTAAATATTACAGGAATGGAAACTATTTTTCGGAAACAAAAATATTAGAATGCTAAATTAAATGATTCAGCTTACACTTCCATAAGTTAATTATCAATAAGATGCAGGATATAACAAGATGCAGGATTTTGTGGTTGGCACGTAAGTAAATACTGCTATTTCGATAACAAAATGCTTGTCCAAACTGTTGCTTCTTCTTATCAATCACAATGAAAGAAAAAATCTAATATAAAATGCTTGTCCAAACTGCTGTTTATCTTAATAAAATTACAGCGAAAACCAAAATCTATGATAGATTAAAATCATTTGCACAAAAAAATTATGAATGTAAATTAAATTACTCTATTGCTTATTTTATTGTCGCCTTTTTTTTTCAAAAAACCTGCCAGTTTCAGAAAAAAAGTGTGAAATGCAGGGTTCTTAAATGTCATACTTTGAAAAATATCTGATATTTTGATATATATCAGATATTTTCATTATATATCTGATATTTTCGAAATAATCAATTTACTGATGATAATAAATATTTTCAAGTACACTGGTGTCCGAAAGTTAAGCATAATTGGTAATTAAGTAATTATTTTTAAGTAATGAAAGAAATATAAATCGAAATGAGGTGAAACTCCAGGTGTGTAAACTAAATAGTACGCGTCATATATTTTCATGAAGAGTTTTCCCCGAAATCAAACAGGGGACCGTCAACAAATTGAAAAAGAATGAAGATCTTTTGGATAACCCTGTCAAAACTAATATAGCAAAAGTGTTCAAACTGCACATTATGATTAATTGGCTTATTGTAATGTACTGTGTTTATTTTTATAAGGATAGCATGTACACTCGCAGAGAAATTAAGGTTTTTATAAAAACAGTCCTAAATTTTTCCAAGTTTTTTGCTTATAATTTGCAGAGTTCTTATTATAAAATAATGTTCTTTTCTGAAAATATGACAAACATCATTGTACACAATACCCTGTCACCAGAATTTAAAAATAATAAAAATTGTATGAAAAATGAGTATGTTTAGTAAATAATTTTTCATTGTGCATGCGTCAACGATATCAAAATGTCATTTGCATATTGTGTTAGCTAAATGTATAGAGCAACTTCTGTAAAAGTTTCAAAAACATAGCTTGAAAATTCTGAAAATGGTCGCCTATAGAATCAACTCAAAATCCATTATTCCTAAAGGAAGCAAAAAAATCAGGGGTTTTACCTAAATATAGTTGTATGTGCAATATTGTGTAGGCACTAAACAATGGAATCTGGATACAGCCCCTCATCTTTTTGCTTCATTTAGGGAATAAAGGATTTTGATCTCATTCTATCAACGATAATTTTCAGAATTTTTAAGCTATGTTTTTGAGACTTTCACAAAAGTTGCTCTATACATTTAACTAACATAATATGCAAATGAAATTTTAATAGCGTTCACGCATGCGCAGTAAAAAATTATTTAGTAAACCTGCTCATTTGTCATACAATTTTTATTATTTTTTAATTCTGATGACAGGGTATTGTGTACAATGATGTTTGTCATTTTTTCAAAAAATAACATTATTTTATATTAAGAACTCTGCAAATTATAAGCAAAAAACTTAGGACTGTTTTTATAAAAACCTTAATTTCTCTCCAAGTATACATGCTATCCTTGTAAAAATTAACACAGTACATTACAATAAGCTAATTAATCATGATGTGCAGTTTGAACGCTTTTGCTACATTAGTTTTGACAGGGTTATCCAAAAGATCTTCGTTCTTTTTCAATTTGTTGACGGTCCCCTGTTCGATTTCGGGGAAAACTCTTCGCGAAAATATGTGACGCGTACTATTTTGTTTACACACCTGGAGTTTCAGCACATTCTGATTCATATTTCTTTCATTACTTAAAAATAATTACTTAATTACCAATTATGCTTAACTTTTGGACACCAGTGTATAATATAAATTAGAAGCTAAAACGTATTGCACTTAACATAAAAACTTACTCATAATCTAAAAATGCATTTCTTTTCTCATATATTTTTTTTTTAACAAGAACAGAATTAAAGATAAACTAATTGAAAATAGATGCATTTTGTCTTATACACTTATATAAATAATAGGATTTATAGTACACAGAGCTGTAGTTGGAAAAAAATATTTGTGGGAACTCAACTTTTCATAGATTTTGATGGGGACTTTTGCTAACCCAAAAGCCAATTTGAACTATTTAACCAAAAGCAGACTTAAAAAAAAATTAACAGTTATAATTATTATATTGAAGTTTTTATAGTAATGTAATTTGCTTTCATTTGATAAGAATCGAGCAACTGACGTCAGTTCAGAACTTCTGCCTCCTAAATAACTAGGCTTCAGTGCTGACAAAAAAAAAAAAAAAAAAAAAAAAAAAAAAGCGGCTGCCTTAGGCAGACTTTTTTTTCAGCTTTTGCACAATCCCTTCAGTTTTGGTACCAATAACTTTCAAGTTTTTTCACTTTATTTTTCTCAGATTAATTAAGTTTAAGAAATCTTTATAAAATACTGGGGTCAAAACCTAGAGAACTGTGGACACTTAAAAAAAATCGCAGTCTTCGGCAGCCGCTGTTTTTGTGTTTAATATTCAAGGGGGGGGGGGGGCAGCACAACAGCTTTAAAGCATCTTATTGGTCGAAATATCTCCTTTCTTGAAAAATGGAAACAAATCTTAGAACTAGCAAAAAATAATGTTTTGCTTCAAGAAAAAATAGGATTGTGCTTGTATGCAATTTTTTTTTTTTTTTCAGTAACAAACCAAATATTCCTGGGAACAGTGCTCCCATGTGTTCCTGCCCAATTATAGCACTGGTAGTACATTACACTCCCTCAAATCCCCAACTCTCTAAAATCCTCACATAATTTACAGATGTAAACAATGAAACATTCATTTCAGATCTAGAAACAAAACTTTGTTAAAATTACTGAATTCATGTTTCTTTCATGAAGGAGGAATAAATTTATTTCTGAAAAAATTCAAGCTATTGTTGATATCACTGGTATTCACAATCTATTTACCAAATACATTTATGTATTAATCAAGCTTTTTTGGTTAGTCTGGCTAAACCAAAATTTTAATCCTTATTTTATGATTTTGATGTGAATAAGTAATGTACTTTTATGTGACAACTGTCAGTGAATAATTTGATAAAAATACATTTCATTTTTATAATAAATATTTAATTATACATTATTGATTATTAATTTGACCTTGATTAATATTTTAATCATTTAAAAAAATATCTAAATTTTTATTATTTTAGTTTAGGGGAAAGTGTTGTACCTTGGGACTTGGGACATTGACAATTTTCAAATAACTATTGGCAACAATGAACTTTTGTTTATGTCTAATAGTGACCTATAACCAACTGATCTCATTATAATAATGGACAACATCAGAAGTTTCAGAGCACCACTTAATTAGTATTATTCTGAAATGATATTTGATTCACAGCAATTTAAAAGGTGTTAACACTTGCTTGATACAAACAACATAATCTCATAGCATTAACTTTTCGATGGCAAAAGATAATTTCAATCTGAATGAGCAAGAGTTTAATTTCTTTTTTGTGCAAATTTACCGAAATGTATTGATATAAATTAGGGATGCACATCCTATGGCCCGCGGGCCAAAAGTGGCTCGCGATGGGTTAACATGTGGCCCGCGAACATCGTCAATTTACAACTAGAAAATAATGCAATTTTGTGTGAAAGTCGCATAAAAAATCACAAATTTCGTCAATTTACCGCGGGAAAAATATAAAATTTCGTCAATCACTTAAGAATCGCAAATTTCTTTGATTGGGTACTGAAAAATCGTGAATTTCATTGATCAAGTGTGGAAAAATCGCACATTTTGTTCATCAGGTGTAAAAAAATCACGAATTTTGCCCATGAGGGTCAGAAAAAATAACAAATTTAGCCGATCGGACACAGAAAGTCGCAAGTTTTTGTCGATCAGACATGTAAAAAATCGCGAATTTTGTCGATCGGAGCAAAATTTCGTACATTTTGTTGATCGGGCAAGAAAAAAATGTCAGATTTGTTGATGATGCACGAAAAAATATCAATTTAAACTCATTGGCTGCAGAAAAATTGAATGTTTTCTCGGTTTATCGCGTGAAAGAAAACGCGAATATCCTAGATTAAGCAAGAAAAATTCGCGAATTTTGTCGATCAAGGACGAAAAAAAATCGCAAAGTTTGTTGATAACACACCAGAAAATCGCAAATTTCGCGATAATGCACGGAAAAATTGAAAATTTAGTTAATCAGCTGTGAAACAATCGTGAGTTTTGTAAGTTTATCGCGAAAGTGAAATTTCATCGGTCAGACACGGAAAAATCTTGAGTTTTATTGACCGGGTTCCAAAAAGTTGCGAATTCTGTTTGTCGGACACAAGAATAACGTGAATTTTGTGGATATAAGGCGTAAAAATCGTGAATTTCGTAGTTCGGCTTCCTAAAGATCGATTATTCTGTCGATCAGCTCCGTAAAGATCGATAATTTCGTCGATCGGCTTCGTAAAAATCGATAATTTCGTCGGTCAGCTGCAGAAAAATATCGAATTTTATCGATGATCTGAAGAAAAATAGCGAATTTTGCTGACCAGCTTTGTAAAAATCTGAAAATTTGGTCGATCGGCTTAGTAAAAATCGTGAATTTCGTCGATCGGATTCTCAAAAATCGATAATTTTGTCGATAAACCGCAGAAAAATCGCAAATTTGTTTTGATCATGCGAAGAAAAATCGTGAATCTCGCCGACTAGTTTTATAAAAATCGCAAATTTCGACGATCGATTTCGTAAAAATCGCGTTTATTTCTTCGATCAACTTAGTAAAAACAGCGAATTTCATCGATCGGCTTCAGAAAAATCGATAATTTCATCGAGCAGTTGCAGAAAAATTGCGAAGAAAAATCGCGAATTTCGCCGATCAGCTTTGTGAAAATCGAAAATTTCAGCGATTGGCTTCGTGAAAATTGCGAATTTCGATTATAGGCTTCTTAAAAATCACGAATTTCGTCGATCGGCTTTGTAAAAATCGCAAATTTGTGAATTTTGTCGATCGGTTTCATAAAAATCGCAAATTTTTTCGATCGGTTTCGTAAGGATCACAAATTTTGTTGATCAGGCACAGAAAGATTGTATTTTCTCGATCAGTTTCGTAAAAATTGTGAATTTTGTCGATCACTTTCGTAAAACCCCCAAATTTGGTTGATCAGGCTCGGAAAGCTGCAAATTTTGTTGACTGGGCATTGAAAAATCTGGAATTTCAGTGATGAGACACGGAAAAATCTTGTTGATCGGCTCCTTCCCTCTCCTTCATTGATAATCAGGGTTCGTAAATATCATGATATTTTCGAAAATATCCGGTATTTTGATATATATCTGATATTTTCGATATATATCCGATATTTTCAAAATTTTCAGCTTATTGAATACAAATATTTTTTGATTTAATATAAATTAAAATTTTAATCATATTACAGTTAACATGAAAACATAAACCAATATTCTAAATCTTTTTTTTTTCCTTTGTAAATTTGATGATTAAATAAATGAAGACAAACAATTTTTTGTGATGTTCAACAAATTACCTTTTCACTCATCAAAACACAAAATACAGAATTCAGTTTCAAGTTTTAAAAAAATTTATTTTTAAAGAACAAGTTTCAAGATACAAAATAATAATAATAATAATAATAAATAATAAATAAATTATTTTTTTCTATTGAAGAATTTAAACATGAATGTAAGCTTATCAGCTTTTTCATTCCCTAACCTATTCCGGAGTTTAGACTGAACTAAACCGAAACTGGAAAAGATTCTTTCTAATCCAGCTGTTGAAGGAGAAGCTGTAAACAACTGATTAGTTAAGTTGGACATTTTTTCTTTTATGGGCTGCTCCAATTTAATATTGTCCCACCAAATTATTGGTTCAACCTTTATATATTCAGTTTCAAACATAAAACTTGGAAAAGGAGATTTCTTTGCTAAAAATGTCATTGCCAGGGGCAAAAGTTCTTTGTCTACTGAACGCAAGAAATTAAAAGCACTATGCTTTTGATCTTCAGTTAATTTTTTCCCACAGTATCTGTGGTCCAACATATTAGCAGCTAAATGTGCTGGTGACAATGCCATTTCTTCTCTTGCTAATAATTTTTTCTTGATATCCTTTCCAGATGTTTCCAATTGTTCCTTTAATTTGCACCAAATTTCTACACATTGTGCAATCTTAGTGTCATCTTTTTGCATTTCATCTAATGCATCTGCAATAGGTGTTAAAATATTTATGTAATCTGTGCAATTAACCATTAAGTTGACATCATTCACTAAATTGAAAATTTCTTTATCAATTTCAAGTTTGTGATCCTGACAGACTTGCACCAGTTTTCCTCTGTTATCTAAAAAAGACTTCAGTGTATCGAACATTGTGTTCCACCTTACAGCTTGAGGTATTACTAGCAGTTTTCCACCATTTTTCTTATACCAAGCAGTTGGCAAATGAGTATATTTAAAATATTTAATTATCTTGATGACATTTTTACTTATATTTGGAAATTCTATGTCTTTGGCAAGAAGATTTAATATGTGAGCAGAACAACCATAGTAAATAATATCAAAATCTTCAGACTTAGCAAGCTCTTCTCTCATTTTTTTAACATTTCCAGTATTATCTGTAACAAAACTGCGAACATCTACAGCAAATTTTTCTTTACAATCCAAGATAGATTGTTTTGCCACATCACATAAATATTCTGCAGTATGTGAATGCTCTGATGAATCTATAGTCGAAGTTAGGAAAGTATCACCAGATGTTGTGATCACTGAGGTGCAAATAAGTGACTCGTTGTGGATATTACTCCAGCCATCAAGACTCATAGTTACAGTTTCTCCAGAGAGAATTTCCTTTGATTCTTCAACTACTTTTTTGTGTAAATCATCCAAAAGTTCCCCTGCTAATCTTCTTTCCGAAGGAGGCGTATAGCCAGGTCGAAGCAAACTACAAAGTTTTATAAATTCAGGATGAATAACATGATTAAATGGTGTATTTGTAGCAAAAAAGTAACGCGCAATTTGTTCATCAATAGCTTGAGCATATACTGTTGAAGTGCAAACCACATCAGAATCTTTAGACAATGAAACTGTTGTTGTTTTGTATCTTGTTGCTGCAGAAGCTTTTTTCTGTTTCTTGCATGGTTGTTCTGATAAGATACAATTGTCTAAATCAACACTTCTTTTAGGATCATCATCATCTGTAATAAGAAAAAAAAATGCATCAGAATGAACTGTGGAATGAAATATTTAATATTTAAGAAATATAAAATTCAGGACTGCCAATAATTTCTAATCTATAATTTCAAAGTAGCATATGTAAGTGTAATTACTAAAAACATATGAAAACATCTAAACAAATTAATAAATCTCTTGTTAATATTAAAACTTTTTAACGCAGCAAAGTCTTTTTAAAAATAGAATAAATATTAAAATTTTACTAAGCACAAAAAGAAATTTTACAAATAAAAATATATTTAGTTATTTTAATATTATCTTGTTTATGAAAAAGCATTTGAAGTTTAAAATTGAATTGAAGAATTGTGTGCATTTTTTATTCAACATTATCACATTACAAGATAAAAGTTTGGTCAAAATATCAATTAGATATACAGTAGACTCCCTTAAATCCACACTCCTAAAATCCGCAACTCTCTAAAATCCGCACATATTTTACGGATGTAAACAATGAAACATTCAATTCAGATGTAGGTGCAAAATTTGACTTTTTTAGATTTTTATCAATTCTATATATTTTTTAATTTGTAATTTTTTTTAAGGTTATTGAATTCATGTTTTTTCATAAAGAAAGAATAATTTATTTCTGAAAAAATAAATATATTGCTGATATCATTTCTAATCACAATATTACCAAATATATTTATGTATTAATCAAGCTTTTTTAGTTGTTAAGTCTGGCTAAACCTGAAATAAAACTTCATTATTTTATGATCTTGATGTAAATTAGTAATGTACATTTATGAGGCAAGTTTTTATTGAATAATTTAGGAAAAACACGTTTCATCTTTATAATGAATATTTAATTGTACATTACTCCTCATTAATTTGACCTTTGCTTTTAGTACTTTTATCATTTCAAAAACTATCTAAATTTTTATTATTTTAGTTTATTACTTATTTTAGTATTTTAGCATATAGTAAGCATTCATTATACTTTTGATTTCATTATTAATTACATTCAAATTACTTTTTAAACTAGTTGGATGTGCCAATCCCAAAACTTTCTTTTATCTCATACGTACATTTTAATATTAAAAAAAATAATTACTCATTTTAATGCTTTAATAATTTTAATTCAATACCATACCAACTTTGATTTTCATCTTAAATTTCTGCTTCAATCAATTAATCGGAGTAAAAACGAATTTACGTCTGCACGAGCCGATGGACAATAGAATGATAGGCAGATTTTTTTTTTCAAATTCAGGGAGGACCTACTTGCCTTACCAAGAAATAATTATATACAAAAAATTTACTTCAGTTCTAGAACTAACTTCACACACTTTTATGTGGTGCAATATTGAAAATGGCATAAAATTCGCTATTGCAGCGCCTCCTTCCGGCAGATTTTTTTCAGATTCAGGGCGATCCAACTAGCCCTAAACATACACTTACACAAAAAATTTCGTTCAATTCGATGCATAACTTCATGTACTTTTGGTCGGTACAATATTGAAAATGGCACAAAAAACGCGATTGTAGCGCCCCCTTCCGACAGATTTTTTTCAAACTCAGGGAGGACCAACTAGCCATAGTCATACACTTACACAAAAAAGTTGGTTAAAATCGGTGCATAACTTCATATACTTTTGATCGGTACAATATTGAAAATGGCATAAAATTCGCGATTGCAGCGCCTCCTTATTTCCGGATTATTTTCAAATTCAGGGGAGACCAACTAGCCATAGTCATACACATAAAATCTCGTTCAATTCGATGCATAACTTCATATACTTTTGCTCGGTACAATATTGAAAATGGCACAAAAATCGTGATTGCAGCGCCCCCTTCCGGCGAAATATTTCAAAAGTGAAGGAGGACCTGCTTGCCACAGCCAAAAACATTTACAAAAAATTTGGTTCAATTCTATCCATAACTTCATACACTTTTTGATGGTAGAATGGCGACACACACACACACACACACACACACACACACACACACGCACGCACGCACGCACGCACACGGACAGACAGACAGACATTTTGTAAAAACATGTTTTTTGGAATCTCTGACCCCTAAAACATGTAAATCAGTCGAAAAAAATTTCGATTCCAATACTTTCTTCTATTGAAGATAGAAGAAAGTAAAAATGTAAACAAAGCAATGACCAGAAATCCGCAAAATTCTAAAATCCGCAAAACCTCTGGTCCCAAGCTGTGCGGATTTGAGGGAGTCTACTGTATATATTTTTTTAATATTTCATGATACTAAACCATTTTAAGTCATAATAAAACTTAATAGAAATCTTATGTATTTAAAAAAAAAAAAAGTCTTAACTTTTAGAGCATTTAAATTGTGATATAAGAATTCAAAAATATAATCTAAAATTGGTAATGAGAGTAATGTGTAATAAAATCTTATCCGTATTTTTAATGTAGAGATGTAAAGTTAACTCTAAAATGTGTAACTGTTGGCAGCCTTAAAGATTGAATAACCATATTTTAAAGAAAATATTAAAATATAAAACAGAAAAATGTGTAATTACCTGTATTATCAATCTGAGCAGAAGAACACAATTCATAATGCTTCTCCATCCTTTTTGGAATTCCTTGCATTTCTTTATCACACATCTTACATATGGCCCATTTGCCACTATTTCCTTCTTTAATTTTACATGTGAAATGATTCCATATAGGATCTTTTATTCTTGGCATAGTGATTGCAATAAAAACTTTAATAAAATTTTTAAGCTTTATATCATTTAAATATAATATCAACAAGAACAAAATAATGACAGCACAGCAAAGACTTGCAACATATGTAAAATTTTGTTCTTAAAACATGTCTATTCTATGCCTACACATTACACTGCCTGATTGACTATTGAGCAATTCAGATTAGCCAATCATCACCCCTTTTTCCAATTCTAGCAGGTGCAATCTAAAAATAGTTTTTGGAGGTGGGGGATATTTTGTAAGCATGTTTTTAATATTTTAGTTATTTACAGATGGGTTAATTTTTAATAACAATTGAAGAGCTCATTTAGACTTTTGTTGACTAAAAATATTTTGAAAATAAAAATTAAATATATGAAAATATCAAGAATCATGATATTTTGAAAATAAATATCAAATATGAAAATATCGAAAATATCAAAAAGCTTGATATTTTGAAAATAAATATCGGATATATATCATGATATATATCATGATATATATCCATTGATATATATCACCGAACCCTGTTGATAATGTTCACATTTTTCTTGGCACTAGCCACTTATCTTTGTTTTTTACACTTTTAATAAAACAAATTTACTGTCTTGAATAAAGTCAAGGAATACTATTACATCTTAAGAATAATCCTTGCTATATCTGTTATATATAGAAATGTAAAAACAGCTGATATATCCCTGCCAACAGAATTGGATGTTTCACTGGTTAAGCAAACCTAAGGGGTATTTCCTCCACTTCCCTCTGAAAACATATTTTTTATCCGATTATAGGCCACATATCACCTTCAAAATGGAATTCTCCATGTCATTAATGTGGCCCTCGACCATCCAGACTTATTTGAAAGTGGCCCTTTTCATGAAAAGGTTGTGCACCCCTAATATAAATGCATATTTATGCAATAAATTGTGCATATTTTTTCATACCTCTGGCTGTTTCTTTCAAACATTCACACAAATTGGAGTACATCAATGTCAAACATTTTTGAGTATACAGGCAATGATTTATCTTATCTGTGCCAATTAAATGTTGTTTCAGGTTAATTAAGTGCTGCTCTAAAACTTTCTAATTGGAAATTTTGCTCTATCTCTTTCCGTTATTGATTTGCAAAGATTATCTTCTAAATTTTGACACTAAGGGTGCTTTAAAATAGCAAATAAAGCCTTTGTGCACAAATGTTTAAAGATAGAAAACCAACGAATATAAATGCACAAATAAAGTATGAGAAGGTAGCAAATAGCTATTTCGAATCTACTAACGAGATTCTTCATCAGTGCAAAACTCAGCGAGCTAAAAGTAGCAAAACTGAGCAAAGAGACAGACAGACGCAGGCTTATATACCCGCTATGGGAACAATCCCGCCTAAAGAAAAGCAACCAATGAGAAGAAAGCAGCCAAAACCAACTGAGTGGACAAGTAGCGACATCTATCGGAGAACAAGCAAAACAAAAACTAAAAAGCGAGTGAAAAAAAAATATATTAAATTAAAGATTTCCAAATACTTGGAAAATAAGGAGTACTAGATAAGTCATTGACTAAGGAGTGAGAATTTTTTATGATGTGGTAAGCTTCCCAAAACTCAAGATCAAGAATAGAAGGACATTTATGGATGATGGTGGCTGAAGAAAAGTTAAACTTATGTTGAGAAGACCAACAATGTTGAGCAATAGAGGAACGTTTAAGCTCCTGATTTTTGACATACCTTTTATGTTCCATTAAACGAAATCTGAGAGCACGTTTAGTCTGACCAATATAAGAAAGACCACATTGGCAAGAAATTTGGTAAATACCCCAGTTATCTAAGTGATCAATGGGGTGCTTAAGATTTGAAAAAGCAATTTTATTAACAGAAGAAAAAATAACATTGAAATCGAACCTTTTTAAAATTTTAGCAATTTGCTGACTGATTTTGGGGAAAAAAGGCAAAACAACCAAAGCATTGGAATTCGAATTAAAGTTCTTACTTTCAGATTGTGTGGATTTTTTTTTTCACTCGCTTTTTAGTTTTTGTTTTGCTTGTTCTCCGATAGATGTCGCTACTTGTCCACTCAGTTGGTTTTGGCTGCTTTCTTCTCATTGGTTGCTTTTCTTTAGGCGGGATTGTTCCCATAGCGGGTATATAATCCTGCGTGTCTCTCTCTTTTTTCAGTTTTGCTACTTTTAGCTCGCTGAGTTTTGCACTGATGAAGAATCTCGTTAGTAGATTCGAAATAGCTATATGCTACCTTCTCATACTTTATTTGTGCATTTATATTCGTTGGTTTTCTATCTTTAAACTAAGGGTGCTGCTGTCATTTGCCTTAGTTTGGGCATAGTCATTTTACTATACCGTCACCTCACTTGCATTGCTCTCTCCATTCGTAAATATTTTCAGGTTAAACTGACTTTCCTATGCCTCCTGTATTATAGAACTCTGTAGTCTTTGATTTCTAAACAGTCTAAAAAATTTATTCTTTTTTTTGGAGGGGGATGGAAGAATTCAACAATTATACTCAATCACAATTTCACAAAAAAATGCTAAATATCGTTAAAAAATAATGAAAAATGGCTAATTTCATCAAAAAATCATGAAAAATGGCTAATTTCGTCAAAAAATTGCGTAAAACATGGTTATCTTTCGTCAAAAATATTGAAAAAACTGAGTATTTTGTCAAAATATCGCAAAAAAAAAAAAAAAAGATTTTGTCAAAAGATTGCGAAAAAATGAGAGATTTCATCAATAAGTAATGAAAAAACAATAAATTTTGTTCAAAAAAATCACGAAAAAACGTTAAGTTTCATCGAAAGACTGCAAAAAAAGATGGATATCATGAAATAATTGCAAAAAACGACAGATTTTGACAAAAAATCATGAAAAAAGTCTGATTTTGTCAAAAAATTGAAAAAAATGGCAAATTTCTTTTTTAAAAAAACATGAAAAAACAGCTAATTTCGTCAAAAAATCACGTATAAAATGGAATCTTTTGTCAAAAAATCTTGAAAAAACAGAATCTTTTGTCAAAAGATCGCAAAAAATTGAGAGATTTTATCAATTGAGTCATGAAAAAACAATAAATTTCTTTTGAAAAAAAACACAAAAAAAACGGTAAGTTTCATCAAAAGATCGCCAAAAAATGATAGATTTCATCAAAAAATCACAAAAAACAGTGGATTTCAACAAGATCTTAAAAAACGATAGATTTCATCGAAATATCGCGGGAAAACGACAGATTTTGACAAAAGATCGCAAAAAAGGGGAGATTTCATCAAAAAAATGGTAAATTTTGTTAAAATATCGCGAAAAAGTTGCACATTTCGTCAAAAAATCATGAAAAAATGAAATTTCAATAAAGGGGTGCAAAAAAATTTAAAAATAAGTTGTATTTTTTTCTGCTACAAAATTCTTGTTTTTTCCGCTACAAAATTGTTTTTCTCTCTTTTTCTCCAAAAACTGATTTTTCTGTCCCAAAATTGTTTTTCTGCAGTTCCAAAAGCAGATTTTTCTGCACCAAAATTTGTTTTTTGACCACAAATTAGCACTGCAAATTTTAACAAAATTTTAGATACACATCCAGTGTATTTATAAAAATTATCATTCAAAGTTTTCTATTTCTTTTTCATAATATTTACTTGGTATTTCAAGGTATCACTGCTATAAAACTATAACATATATACTTTATGATAAAGAAATGGTGACTTAAAATTTTCAATGCAGCCTTTTTGTATAAATTTTAGGATTTTGATATTTTAAGTGATTTTTGTCCCCTTTTTTTGAAAAAACTTTTAGCACATTTGAACATTTTATTATAATCTATTTTATTTTAACGTTTTATTACGTTTTAACAAGTAAACAAATGTTTTGAGAATTTAAAGGAGCAATATAGCATTTAGTGTTCAAGGAATTGGAATTGTTTTCTTCATTTTATCACTATTTCACAATTTGACAATATAAATGATTTTTTCTTTAATATCATTGTATTTATTTCTTCTGAAGATTTGAATACTTAGGCAAGGTAAGAAACAATACATTGTTTTCTACAGATGTAGACTATATTTTAATTTAATTTTAAATAGATTTAGCCTTAACTTCAAACTTAAAGAAACACTTTATGTATTCATTATTAATCCAATTCTTCAAAAAATATTAATTTTAGCATTTACTCATTCAGGTTATATTATAATTGGAATATAGTTGTCTTTTTATAACATTAGTCAGTAAGAACTGTATTTATAATGTACATAAAAAAATTATAACCCCCCCCCCCCTTACCATAACTTTCTGCTACTGGGGTTCAATAGTTATTTCAGCCTATGCTTTTTAATTCATATCATCAAAATAATAACACAATTTTATTATACATTAAAATTAATTTGCTGAAAATTTTTGAACTAATATTTATGTGTGCGAAAAGTTTTTGGTTTTATATAAGTCTGAGTAGGAGTGTGATAAATAAATGATCTGAAAATAATAAAAACTGTCAAAAACCATATTAAGAAAAATTCTTTGCAGAGATTCATGGCAGTTTTCTACTATGGACAGTAGGGATGCACCGAATAGTGATTTTGGCCGAATACCGAATGCCAAATATTCGGCTGACAGGTGAAACGAATACCGAATATTCGGCTAGCCGAATAGTAATTGTTGGGCCGAATACAGAATATTCGGCAAGCCAAATAGTTAACTATTCGGCCGAATACCGAATATTCGGCTTTCCAAATTATTTTTATATTTTAAAATTTAAAGGTATTAAAATGTTACTTTTTAAAACAGTTTCACATAATAGTTAATAAAAGAAACTTACATTTTGATAAACAAGAGCTTTTTATAAGAACATTTAGTATTGAAAAAAATCTGTCTTGAGTTATTTAAGAAGCGCAATTATGAAACTTTAATTAATAAAATTTTCTACAAACCAAAACAAACATTTTAAAATCAAATAATGAAAAAATGGCCGAAGAAAAATTTTACAGTCTAATTGTCCTTTTTAAATAACTCGAGGCAAATTTTTTTCAATATAAAGTACATATACTTTCAACTTAATTTTGAATAAAGGCATGTTTGGCTCATAGTTCTTTTCTTATGAATGGTGGTATCTTCCACCCTTCCCATCATATCATATTTTACAGAAATCAAAGCATGTGAGTTGAAAATATGTAATCTTATTTATTGTTAAGGTAATAAACGAACATACAAGTTTTGAGCTAGAGTGAGATGAAATACAATGTACTTATGACTCAATAAGTTGATTATGATTATGGTTTCATGAACAAAAATTGTCTGCCTTGATAGCTATTAATAATCTCAAAAGTTGTTTTTTTCTTTTAAAGGACTTTTATTTGGGGGAAAGCAAGAAACAGATTATTTACTAAACAAAATTTAGAAACTTGTATCTGCACATCATTTATTCCTAAGGAGAATCCTAATAAATCACCATTTTAATCCTTCTCATGTTTAATTTTCTTAAGTTATACTTTACAAACAGCAAATAAATAATGTAAAAACATTCTGTTTTATTTAAAAATGATTTTGTTTCTAACTGTTTTAAATATAAATTAAAAAATTGACAGTTAAAAGTAGAAATAGTGAAAAGTTTTTTAAAGTTTTTAAGTATTGAATTCGGCCGAATACTTTGATATTCGGCAGGCCGAATGGTTTCATATTCGGCCTAACCGAATATTCTGTAACATGGCCAAATACCGAATAGATACCAAATATTCGGTGCATCCCTAATGGACAGGTTAGGTTGTATTGGTTTTATGTCATATATTATGGGACGAAGTCTTCTGCAATTTTAGTTTATATTCATAGTGTGCATGATGTATGTGGGATACGGAAAATCAGGGTTAAATATATATATTGGGAATATAGACGTGTCTTTTAAAGGTATCTAACACCTTGCAGTGCCCATCATACATATCATGCGAATCTCTTCAGTGATGCCGCTGGACTTGAAAAATCCTGGGTCCCGGGGACCCAGGACTTCAAAAATTCTGGGTTCCTTTTTTACAAAAGCGGGTCCCCACTAATAATAGGTCAATTTTTAGGCGCAAAAATTGAACTTGTTCATTTCCAAAAGAAAAATTAAATGCAATAATTATTTAAACATTTTAATAACAATTTTAATTTTTCTTAAGAAAGGTGTTATAGTAAAAATAAAATACATTGACATGTTTCAGAACCGTCAAATAAGTTCCATAGTCATAATATATATAAAACAAAATTTTAAAATATTTCTCGGACAATACAAATAAAATTTTTGTATTGTCCGAGAAATATTTTTAAATTTTGTTTTATTTATATTATGACTATGGAACTTATTTGACGGTTCCGAAACATGTCAATGTATTTTATTTTTACTATAACACCTTTCTTAAGAAAAATTAAAATTGTTATTAAAATGTTTATATAAAAGGTGAATATTTTAAAATCTAATGATTTAAAAAATCAATTGGATTTAATTAACTTTTTAGCAATAATTATTGTTTTAATAATAATGTATAAATAATTAAAGCCAATATTAATTGTTTTAAAAAACTATTTGGAGAAATTTGTTTTACTTTTTTTTAAAAATAAATGTGCAAGATACAAATTGAATTATAAAATAATGCCAATTTGATTGTAGAAGATAACAAGCATCACTACTGTTTGCATTTCTTTTAAAAAGGAGCAAAACTGATTTATTGAAAAAGACATTCTTTCTGAAAAAAGAATACTTTTGTTGTGTAAATGGGTACTTTTTCTTTAATGAATGGATGTTTTCAGAAGTTACATTCACTCAGAAAGATTTGGAACAATCAAAAACAGATTGTGAAGCAGGAAAACCTGTTTTTGAAGCAGCAGAAAAAAAAAAAAAAAAAAAAATGGAATTAGGAAAGTTAGCTTTTGGAACAGAAAAATTCTATCCTGGCATTAACTTTTTTTTGCCATTTTGACGGAAATTGTGTTTTAAAGCGATCTTTTGACGAAATTTGTCTTTTTTTTCCGCAATTTTTTTTTTTTTTTTTTTTTTTTTTTTACAAAATTTGCCTTTTTTTGCGATTTTTTTACGAAATTTGCCATTTTTTCGTGATTTTTTGGCGAAAGTTACCGTTTCATCGCGATTTTTTGATAAAAATTGCCGTTTTTAAGATTTTTTGTTGAAAATTGCCGTTTTTTGCGATTTCTTGAGGAAATCTGCCGTTTTTTTCGGAATTTTATAACAAAAGAAGCCATTTTTCGCAAATCTTATGATGAAATTTGCCAGAAATTATTCGTTATTTCGCGATCTTTTGACGAAATGTACCGATTTTTGGACAAAATTTGTCGTTTTTTCACGCTATTTTGAGGAAATCAGCCTTTTTTCACGAATTTTTTGACAGAAATTATTCGTTATTTCGCGATTTTTAACAAAATTTGCCTTTCTTTGTGATTTTTTGACGAAATGTGCCAGTTTTTTTTTTGCGATTTTTTGAAGAAAGTTACCGTTTTATCACAAGTTTTTGATAAAAATTGCCATTTTCCGCGAATCGTGTTTGACAAATTTTACCGTTTTATCGCGATTTTTGGACGAAATTTGTCATTTTTTCGCAATTATTTGAGAAAAATCTGCCTTTTTTCGGGATTTTGTAACAAATTTAGCCATTTTTTTTGACAGAATTAGCCGAAAATTATTCGTTATTTTGCGATTTTTTTAACAAAATTTGCCTTTTTTGCTATCTTTTGACGGAAATTACGCGTCCTGCAGGACGCATAAGCTCCATTTTTTTGCATCTCGTCGACGATTTTTTTCATATTTTACGCGCTATAGCGCGTCCGAGGCATCTCTGCTCTTTAAGATTGTAGGAGTGATATGCATTTTTGTTTTTTAGGGTGTAATTGTCAGTTTTGGTGATTTCTTTTCAGTTGGGAAGAGAAAGATAGTTGTTATTGCTTTTGTGCGTTTTGTTTTTTTTTAGATTATTTTGAACATGTCGGGGATTTTGTATATTTACACCATAGCTGAAGTTGCTGTCAGTTGTTTCTACTTCTTGTTATTGGTTTTTGTATCTGACATTTTGTTTGGATAAAAAATAAAAGTACTACTTGGTTATCCCATCAACCAAAAAATCATCACCAAACTATAAAATTAAATGCCAATAACGGATGATCATGAATGCCACATTCAATTACATTAAATACGATACACTTGTTTAAAATGTCATTAAGTGATTTTCATTTTGACTTTTCATCTGTATTTTTATTAATTATACAACTAATTATTTTATTTTATTTTTTTTAATCAAAATTATGCCAATATGTATAATTTGGCAAAATTGGTCGACGGGCTAACCAAGTAGTAACAAAATAACATATTTTGGGTTGTTTGTGGAAAATGTAAAAATTAACATTAAATGTAACTTTTCTGTTAAAAAATATTTTTTTTTCACCAAAATATTAAATTTTGCGAGAATAAATAAATAAATTGCCAAATGCAGGCAAGTATGGAATTTTAGTTTCTGCTCTGGCAACTTTTGAATTGTTATGTAATTTGTTAAATTTCTGAAAAAGTAACCGCGGTAAATTAAGACGGGTGGAAATTCGATCCAAAAGTTACTCAAATTAATTATTAAAGTTTAATCAGCTGACATGCTATCAGATTTTGGAATATTTCTTTATTATGCAACTTATATGATAAGAAATTCTAATTTTTTAAGCACATTGATGCGAGAAAACACCAAGATATTCATAACAAGAAAAACTAAAATGCAATTTATATCAATCTATAATTAAGATAATCTGTCATTCATGTTCGTTGATATAATATTAACTTAATATAGGCAATATTACAAATTTTAAGATTTAGGATTTTTAACTAACCAATTCTCTGACCAACAACAGTATTAAAAGGATTTCCACCAACACCCAACTGGGAAAGAAATCCAGCCATAGGGAGATTGCCAGCCATAGACTATGTTGAAATTTTCTAATTTTATAGACAAATATATTACACAGATGTTTAAATAAATTTCTTGAGCTTCATAAGACAAGATATACTTGAGAAAAATAGTAGTCACTCGCAATTACTCAATAAACAGGTAAATTATGACTAACGATCATAAAATTTTCACACTGTTTACTGTCAAATCAAGGAAGAAACCTGTGATGCAAATCATTATTGCCATCTCAAATCTGTAAAATACAACGGATTCAACTAGCCACAGAAGAAGCAACTAGCTTCACAAGTATTTTTTCTGAACATGTTTGAAAACATACAACTCAACTTTTAAAATTCTTGAATGAATCCGATTTTTACGTACTTCAACTTTTCTGCATCAAGTTTCGCCAATGTTTATATTCTGCTCAAAGTCAAATACGATGCTGATATTCAATTTTTTCTAGTATTTGATTAATTTTTTAAAATGCATAATAAGTTTTATTGTGTGTATTACACTATACCCTTTATTGTAAGATACAACCGCTAATTGTGCATTCTGCTATTTATAGATATGCGGTGTGATCATCCTTTATTTGAATTAAAGTTTTTTTTGCTTTGTTATTTTAATTAGTTTTTTAGTGTCACCTACAATTGGGCACATGCAGGTAATTTTTAAGAAGATAATCTGTTAATGAACGAAAATAAAATACGTTAAGCATCTCAATTTTATTTACAAAAAACATGTTGTCGTACTTAAAATGTTCTCTTTACAAAAGAAAAATAAAAAATAAAAAAAAAGGATTAGATTTTATTTTAAAATGATTTCTTATTCGTGTAAATGCCTAAGCAATAAAATTTGCATAAATCAAAATCTAAACTCCATTTATTATTTTTTCTTACATATATTTTTTAAACACTTTTAAAGTGTATAAAAATTTAATTATAATGCTTTTATAGATAAGAAAAAATCAGAGTATGTTTATATAATTTTATCATATATGTAGCGATATTTTTATCATATTAATTTTACTTTTTTCGAAATGTGAAAACACATTAAAAGTGACAGAATTTTGCTCAGTGATGCAATAAATACATATATTACTGTAAAAACACTTATTTTCGTAATCGCAAAAATTTAAGCCTCGCGATTTTTTTTTTCTTTGCCTCGAAAAACAATAAAAAAATCAGAAATTTTTCACTTATCCAAAATTTAATAATTATAACTACTTAAATAAAAAAATAAGTACACAAAAATTTCTTGAACGTTTACAACTATTTCTTAAATACTGTAAAAACTATTTCAAGAATAAAAATAATAATACAACTAATAGAATGTAGCTCATTCACACAATATTTATACAAGTTTCTTTGAAGCCATTCAAAATTATCTCATGTTTAGCTTCAGCACCATTAAATGTTCACTCATGCCAATAAACATGAATAGGTTTTAGACATGACTGAATATTTGCAATCAATTAACTACTGCCGACTAATGGAAAAGTGTCTTTAAATTAATGGTACTACTTGGTTATCCTGTCGACAGGGTTGGGTTTCTTCCGGAAGAAACCTATTTCTTCCAGGACAGTGGAAGAAACTAGAAAAAACCGGAAGAAATGGAAAAAACTGGAAGAAACCACCAGAAACCAAAACAAATGCTCAAAGTTAAAGTATATTAACTAACTATGTAAAAGAATTAAAGTATAATTACATGAAATCTAAATTGGAAATTTTAATTATTATTAGAAATATTATTTTTGCAAAGATAAGTTATTTTTTTTTAATAACAAACTTCAGGTTCAGCAGACATTTTCAGTTGGTGGACTTTTACTACTGTAAAGGTTGGGACTTTTTATTATGGAATGAGGTTTTTTATTAATTGCACCATTTATAAAAAAAAGAAAAAACCACAAATTGTTTATTTTTCATATAAAAATATATTATTTTCATATAAATGTGCATTATTTTAAACTGTGCAACACTAAATAAATAAATTTGTAATTTTTTATATTTTTCATCTAGCATGGATATTTCAATGCTGATTTTAAAAGATCAGTGTTCTAAAAACATCTATGGATATGTCAAAATGCTTTTTAAACTATACTGAAGTGTAGGACTTGGAAAAAAAAATCTTCATTTTTTGCTTTCATCCAATTTAAGTTGAGAAATTGATTGCAGCATCCTGCTGTTAAAGAACTTTTTTGCTATACTATGTTGCATTATACTAAGAGAATTAAAGATTTTAATGACTTTTTTTAATACTGAGGATAGATCGAAACAGGTTTTTAAAGCCAAAACCGAATTTAGGTGAGCTTCCTACTTCTTGGCTGAAAATGATAAAAAAAAATTCTAAGTAATAGATTGTATGTTTTAAAGTAATTAATACATACATAAAAATACATAATTGAAATTAGTTATATGTATAGTATTTATTAATTATGTAAAACTGTTAATAATCCAAAAACTTTATTTTCATATACAGTAATACATAATTAATTCCTCCGTGACACAGAAAGATTTTCTAATTATACGAATTTCATTTAATTAAAAAATATTTTAGTTTTAGGTATTTTTTCTTCTATAATGATTTTTGTAAATGATCATTTGTTATTCTAGAACTTTCTCAAATATTTGAAATCTAATGCAGTTTAAACTAAAAATTTTCTATGAGATGATTGATAAATCCTGACTGATAATTATAAACAATGAAGTTCATTGCAATACATTCATTTGAGCTGATATAGTTCAAATCAATAACTAAAATGGAAAATTTCCGAAGGAAGAAACAAAATTTTTGAAATACTAAGTGTTTCGATCTAGCCGAATTTTTGTCCATTTTTGGCAAGACTCAAATTTTGGGCCAAAAACAAAACCATATTTTTGATTGATCTCTATTTAATATAGTACAGTAGACTCCCTCAAATCTGCAAACCAGAAATCTGCAACTCTCTAAAATCCACACATATTTTATGGATGTAAACAATGAAACTTTCAGTTCGGATATTGTGACAAAATTTGATTTTTTTAGTTTTGTATCAATTCTGTATATTTTTTAATTTGTAATTTTCTTAATAATACTCTATTCATGTTTTTTTTATGAAGGAAAAATGAAATTTTTTTGGAAAAAAATTCAAGATATGGCTGATTTTACTGGTAATCAGAATCTTCTCACCAAATATATTTATGCATTAATCAAGATATTCTGGTTATTATTAAGCCAGACTAAATTTGAAAAAAAAAATCCTTATTTTATGATTTTGATGTGAATTAATAATGTACTTTTATAAGGCAAGTTTTGTTGAATTATTTTGAAAAAATACAGTTAATCTTTATAGTAAATATTTAATCATACACTATTGATTATTGACTTGACTTTTGATATTAGTACTTTAATCATTTTAAAAATTATCTAAATTTTTATTATTTTAGTTTATTACTTATTTTAATATTTTATTATATTGTAAGCATTCATTATAGTTCTGATTGCACTATTAATTGCACTCCAATTACTGTTTTAAAAATGTAAACAAAGCAATGACCAGAAAACCGCAAAATTCTAAAATCCGCACAACCTCTGGTCCCAAGCTGTGCGGATTTGAGGGAGTCTACTGTAATTATTATATTCTATTTTCATTAATAAAATTGATGTAAATTAAAAGCTTTTATTTAAAAGGGTTTCATTCTACCATTAGTAAAGAATCTCTACTATTTACTACTAGTTTCAGAAATTTAAATAATAAAAGAATACGTTGGTTAAATTGAAATGGATAACATTTAACTGATTTTGTGTATTTTGGATAAAATTTCTTTTCATTTAGAAAATGGTTGAAAATATCTAGATAAGTGTTGTGTGATCTTGGCTAAAAAACTGATGCAATTATTAATTTAGCATATATGCTTAGTTAAATTTGTTTTGGTCCAGTGAAATTAATTTATATTAGATTATAGGGAAAATATATTTATTATATCTTGCAAAATTGAATAATGTGGTAAATTCTTAAAGAAAAACAGTTTCTTCCACTTGGAAGAAACCTATTTCTTCCGGCCGGTTTTTTCCATGGTTTTTTCCGCGGTTTTTTCCACTGCTGAAGAAACTTGCCAACCCTGCCTGTCGACCAAAAATTTATCCCCAAACAATAGGATTAAATGCCATATTGTGAGTGTCACATTCAATGACATTAAATATGATACACGTTTTTAAAACATCATTAAGTGATTTTTATTTGTATTTTTATTCTACTAATTATTTATTTTTTTGTTATTTAAAAAACAAATGTCAATGCGTATAATTTGGCGATTTGTATAATTTGGCAAAATTGATCGATGGGATAACCAAATAGTACCAAATTAATTTATAATTAAAATCTAAGATTATAAAAATGTTTATCCAAAATGTTTTCACCAGATATATAACAAACATAATATTAATTTTAACATATCAAGAGGTCAGTCTCAAATAAAATTTCATCTTTACACTCAAACTAGTCTGATGTGGCAAACCCGAAACTTTCTTCTATCTCTTATACATTAATAATTCCAGATAAATGAAACATCGCTGCATCATCAGTTAGGTAATTTACACCAAAATCTAACATGCAACAACATATTTCTAGGTCTAACTGAATCTGAAATTTGATGAAAATCCGTGTATTGGTATTTAAAGTAGAATTATTGCAGAAATATTAAAAAAAAAAAAACTGGATAGAAGCGCTGTTGATGTTGGGTGCTCTACTCTAATTTACATCAAGGACTAACTGAATTTGAAGTTTGATGAAGATCCGCGCATTAGTTCCTGAGACAGAGCGATAATGATAATCATAAATAATGCCAGATAGCAACACCACCTGTTGAGCAATTTATTCCAAAATTTAAAGAATGCTCATTGATATTAGGGATTAATTTAATCTGAAGTTTGGTGAAATTTCGTGCATTAGATCCTGAGATAGAGCTATTGCGATAATCATGCAGAATGAAGCATAGCAGGCCACCTGTTAGCAGATTTACCTCAAAAACTACAGAATACTAATTTATATCACAGACTAACTAAATCTGAAGCTTTATGAAAATTCATGCATTAGTTCCTGAGATAGAACTATTGCAATAATCATAAAAAATACTGCAAAGCAGCACCACCTGTTGTGCAATTTGCACGAAAATGTAATCATAACCATATTACATCAAGAACTAATGGAATCTGAAGTTTTATGGGCATCCATCCATTAGTTCTTGAGCTATAGTTATTGTGGAAATCATGAAAAAGGCAGCATAGTAATGTCGCCTGGTAGGCGATATACACCAAAACCTAATCAGATCCAGTTTATATCAAGGTCTAACTGAAATTGTGAAATTCTGTGTATTAGTTCTTCAGATAGAGTGCCCACAAAATTTATAATGCATACAAACAGACAGATTGACTGACTCACAGACAGAAAACATGTTTATAGAAATCTCTGACCCCTAAAACGTACAGATCCATCCAAAACCAGAAATCAAAAGTTTTCACAAATCCAATACTTTTTTGTAACGATAGAAGAAAGTAAAAAACAGATTGATTTGATTGTAAGAGAAATTATGTAAGATTTTTAAATATTTTAAAAGGTTTTTTAAGTATTCATTTTAGATGCATATTTTTATATTTGACAGACTTCATATGGTACTACTCCATATGTAGTATATGGTACTACTCCCATCAACCGATTTCACCAAATTATACCAATTGCCAAACTAATAGCCAAATTATACCTATTGACGTAATTTTTATTTTAAATAAAAAACAAAACAATTAGTAGAATATTAAATAAAAATAGAAAGTCGAAATAAAAATCACTTAATGACATTTTAAACAAGTGTATCATATATAATGTCATTAAATTGACATTCACGATCATCCATTATTGGCATTTAATCTTATAATTTGGCGATAGTATTTTGGTCGACGGGATAACAGAGTAGTACCCTTCATATTTAACCAAAATATTTAATAGAGGGGCCAAATACTTATACCAAACATTTGGCACATGCCTAATATATTAATGTTATTTATTTTTTTTTTTTTTGCTTTGCTGTCATATTTGTTCTTCATGTGTATAGCTATGAACTATTTTAAAACTATTAATGTAATTTAATGCTTCTTTAACTATCAAACTTAATTATTCATTAAATTCTATATTTTCTTTCTGACATTTTATCTGATTTTTTTTTTTTTTTTTTTTTCTTTTACAGAATTTTTACCATTGCAGTGCCAATCATTTAATAAAGTTGTTATAACACTGGTTTAAATAGTTGATTTTGAAGTGATAGACTATCATGGTTTCACCGCATAAAGAAGATGATGAATTACCTGACAAAAATGTTGCAAGAGATTTTTATGCAAAATATGAACCTAAAGAAGTATTAGGAAGGTAATTTAATTAGTTTCCAATTTCCATTATTATTTATGGATGATTCTACAGTACTTGTCTTTCTAGCTTAAAAATTATTTCTGTAACAATAAGCAAATATTATATATTATTTTGTAGCTTTAAATTTATTTAATGAAAAAACCATTTGTTTTTACATACAAACAGAAGTAAATTGTATTTAAAAGCAGTAATGATATAAATCGATAAATAAAATACTTAACTATACTAACTAATAAAGGAAAGATATTTGTCTGTGTGCACATGTATGTGATGACAGAAAATTTGGATGTTGAAAGCATGAAAATTTGGATGGCAATAGACCTCATCCTAATATAGCTGTGGCCGGGGCCGTAGCTAAGGAGGTGCTATGAACCAGGGTTGGGTTTTTGACGTCAAAAACTGGTTTTTGACATGACAGTGGTAAAAACTGTGTTTTTACTGGTTTATTCCGTCAAAAACCTATCATTTCCAATTTTCCTTCGATTTGTAGTGTAAGTGCAGTGTACAATACATTTAAAGATTGATTTTTCCTTGTTGTTCTTGTTAACATTATTATACAGAATTACATTTGTTAAATTTATTTAAAAGAAGAGCATTTTCTAAATAAAAAAAAAAAAACTAAAAATACAAAAAATAAAAGGAAAAAACAACATCAATTTGTCATATCTCCATTAATATAGATTCTGTTAACTGCAGTGGACATTTATATTAAATGATATTAAAATGTTATTGTAATTTTTAAAAACCATTCAATATACATTTTTAATAAAAAATATTAAAATAATTTTAGAGGTGAAAAAATGCTGTTATATGGCATATATAAATATATATATATTGTTTATAATTCATATCTTATGCATTTCATATATGCAATTGAATGGTGATTTTTATTTTCACTTCGACAAGCAGAATCTTAAAAATTTTAAATTAATAAAATTTTCATAAAAATCTGTAAGACTCGATTTTAATTGAAAGCTGTTAGACTTAATTTAGAACGTAACAAAACAATATTTTACAAAATTTAGGATATAATAACTTATACATTTATATTATAGTTTTTATGTGTCAACTTTAGTAGTGCAAATATACATTAATCTTATAGACCATTCCAGCTCCTATATGTTTAGATATAAATTTTTACCTGAATAGCCGTGAAAATTTTTAAAATCAAAATTTAATAAAGCTGCCATCAAGTCAAATTACTTATGTACTGTTTACATTTTATTTAAATAAAATGTAAAGTGAATTGAAAGAAATAACACATTGCATATTTTATTACATACATATAAGATTACTTACAACTTTATTTTTAATGCAGTTAACTTTTTAATTAATCTTTCTTTATGGGTCTACATTTTAGTTAAAAAAAAATAGTAGTAAAATTTAATATTTTATTTACATATTTATTTGAAGGAAATAATATCAAGACTAAGAAATAACACTATAACAAATTATTTTAAAAATATATACTAATAAATAGAGTTTTCACATGGTTTAAAGTTTAATATTGATTTGCAAATTTTAATCTCTACAAGATTTAAATTTAAAGAACGTGTCTATTTCTTCCTCCCAAAAGATGTATTAAAATAAATATTTATATCAATATTTATATTTATATAAATATTTATATTAAGTTTTGCTAGGAATAAAAACAATTGATGAACAAATTGGATTAAACATTTCAAGAAAACTTACTTCTAAAGAAATTTTTGAGAAAGCTATATTTTGTTTCAAATATTGTAATATGAAATTATACACACTGTCAAAATTACATACATTTTAAAATCTAATACATATGGGTTATAAAATTTCTTCAAAAAATCTAAATTTTTTTACTCGCTTAAAATTATTGTAGATATCTAACAGAAATATATATACATAGTATTCTAATGCAATTATTTATGGTCTTTCTTCGTTGAATAAATATACTTTAAAGTCTTTTTGATATCGAATATTTTATGTAAAACGACTTTAATACTTAAAATAGAATGAAAAAATAATAGTTATTGTAATGTGAAAACAAACTACTAAAAAATAGGTTTTCGACATTTTTGACACAGAGGTTTTTGACATGACGGTAAAAATCATGGTAAAATCCGGTAAAAACCGTCATGCGTCAAAAACTTGCCAACCCTGCTATGAACGGCTCTGCCCCCCCCCCCCCCTAAAATATTCTGAGCCTGCCCCTTGGAGAAGATTCCAAGGTCACTAAATGAATTTCTATTCTGAAAATTCTGTTCAAAAACCTAATTTAGTTTTCAGACCCTTTCACAATTTTGCAGAATTACTAAATTGCATCTAAAATAAGTATTTCAACACTCTCTCACAAAATAACAACTAATTTCTGACAAAATTCGCAAAAAAAAAAAAAAGACAAATTTTGTCCAAAAGTTGTGATAAAACGAAACATTTTGTGAAGCAATTTGCAAAAAAAACGGAAAATTTTATCAAAAGTTCTTGAAAAATGGCAACTTTCATCAAAAAATCTCGATTAAAAGATTTGCAAAAGAAACGGCAAATTTCGTCCAAAAATCGCAATAAAATGGAAAATTCTGTCCAATAATTTGCAAAAATAATGTGAAAAAACGTAAAATTCGTCAAATATCCCAAAAAACAGAAGATTTCGTCAAAAAAATCGAAAAAAAAAAAAATGCAAATTTTGAAACAGGGGCACAAAAAAAGTTAAAGCCAGAAGTAAGTTTTTCTGTTCAAAAAACTAATTTTCCTGCTTTAAAATTGAGTTTTTATTGCTCCAAAAGCGGAATTTCCCAAATTCACAATCATTTTCGTGCAAAGAGAAAATTGCACCCGGGACATAATTAGAATTTGAAGAGATTTTTTTTTTAATTAGAATCTCCCCCCACATGGTCCTGTTCACAATCTGTTTTTGACTGTCCAAATCATTCTAAATGTGATTCCTGAAAGCATCCATTCATTAAACAAAAGGAACAACAAAAAAAAATTCTTTAAAAAAAGATGTCTTTTTCAATAAATCAATCTTGCTTTTTTTTTAAAGAAATGCAAAGAAGATTCCACTCCCGTTACGAACTATGTGCTTTTCTTTTTCGCAACCCTTCTTTTTAAAAATTTGTGTTTTTTCTTGTTTAAACATGACAAAATTGGGAGTTTTTCAGAGATCTTTTGAAGAAATTTGTCATCTTTCAACAAAATTAAATGTTTTTTAGCAATCTTTTCTCGAAATTTGTCATTTTTTTGCAATTTTTTAGCAAAATCTGCCGTTTTTTTTTTTTGTGATCTTTTAACAAAACCTGCTGTTTTTTGCAATCATTTAACAGAATCTGCTGTTTTTTGCGATCTTTTAACAAAATCGGCCTTTTTTTGCAATCTGTTAACAAAATTAACCTTTTTCTTCTTTTTCTCAATTTTTTGGCGAATTTTTTTTCTTGATTCTTTGACGAAATTTCTTTATTTCCACAATTTTTTGAATTGCTAGATTCTAGATTTAACTCTATAAAAGTGCCCTTTTCAGAACAGTAGCGCCCTGCCCCTTTTTAAACCTGGGGGAAACTCTGTAAATATTATTAGTATTTAATATAGTGTTACAAAATTATGGAAAATATTAATATATATAACTTTATGGTATTGTACTAACTAATGAAACTACTAATTTGCAGTTTTTATAATTTCTGTAATTACTAACTAATAATTAAATTTTATTAATTAAAGTGTGAAAACATAGATTATGTTAGCAATTAAAGGTTTAATTGTTTTAGAAACCTAAAACACTGGATATCTATTCGATATTTCAACACTGGAAAAAAAATTTAAAAATCCAATTTCTTTTTACTTTAATAATAGGCTGTATTTTTTTTTTTTTTTTTTTTTTTTTTTTTTTTTTTAAGTAGTTACCATTTCTAGTCCTGTTGATTTCTTGCAAAAATCTTTCTTTTTCTCTTGTATCTTTTTTTGCTTATTTATTTTCATAGTGTAAAATCAAAATTTCTTTTATTCAGAGGTGTTAGTAGTACAGTACGCCGTTGTGTGGAAAAGGACACTGGTAAAGAATATGCTGCTAAAATTATTGACATAAGTGCTGATATTGATGACTCTACAGGAAGTCTGAGAGAGGCTACTCTAAGAGAAATAGCCATTTTGAAATTGGTTGCTGGTCATCCTTATATCAGTAAGATGTTCTATTATTGAATAATTATTAAATATAAACAATTTTATAATGTTTTAATTATTATGAAAATAATACTGTTTACCTCTAGTCTATTTAATATCTTTAGAATATACAGAAATTAGTTGCAGTGATATTATATGATGTATCAATATGAGGTAACTTTGACTCTTCCTGGTTCATGATCTCCAACTTTCAGAAACTTTTTTAACACCACTATACAGTGTGTCCACTCTCAACGGTGGCTAATGGCTAATTTCTAAACTGTTAGTCAAAGACATATAATTCCAGTTGCAAAAATGCTTTTAAAAGGGTAAAGAATTGTTTTTAAAGCGTTTTAGATTTAAAAAAAAATTTTTTGTAAAAAATTATGAAAATTTACTTTTTATACGGTCCCCCGGTCCTATAAGTGATATTTAGTAAAAATTTTCCATCACTCTAACAAGCAATACAAAAAAGGTCCCATTCATCTAACATTAAAATTGACCGAATTATGAAACTTTAAATTTCATGATTTAAACCATTTTTCTGTAACTGAAAACAGATGAATTGGACTGAAGCTTTAAGGAAACATACACTGAGTACTTAAAATATTATAAAGGGCGTCCATTTCCAATGCTGTCCAATGGCTAATTCCTAAGCTATTTGTCACAGACATATATTTCCAGTTACAAAAATGTTTTAAATGAGATAAAGAAATATTTTAAAATCGATTTAACTGAAAGTGCTGCCCCTGTATAAGTTTTGTGGTAGTGTTAATTTTAATTAACTTCTAGGCGGGTTAAAATAATTGAAGACTTGAGTTTAAAAATTCTCTTAATCGAAAAAATTAAATTTTGGGAAATCACAAAAAACCTTCAAACCATTAGTTTTTATTATAAATTTGGAGATTGTAGTGTTACATTAGTGCAGATTGGTATATACTGATTAGAAAACAAGAGCGATAAGGCAAATTTAGAAATTTGCATATCCTCAATTGTATTTTTATGTACATTTTGCTTTGTAAAAAAAAAAAAAAAAAAAAAAAAAAAACTGTTTCTTTTCATGATCTTATTTTTTAAAAATGCGTTATTTTAGTAAGTTTTTTTTTTTTTTTTTTTTTTTTTTTAGTAACTTTTGTATGTATGTTTTCCTAATTCAAAACTTTTATTAAAATTTTAACTCGGTTCCAAATATCCAATCAAGATTCAATTCACATACTATCCAATGACAATGTAATATTAATATGATTTTAGGTGCGTACTTAGGGATTACAATCCCAAGACTAATTTCCAATCCTGGGATTTTGGGATTGTTTAGATTCAATCCTGTGATCTCAGGATTACGAAAATTAGAATTTCTCTATCACCACTTTTCACAATAGCTAAATTTCACAATATTGTAAATAATAATAATAATAATTATAATTAAAGCAAAAATACAGCCTAACCTATGAAAATATACCGAGTTCAAAATTTATTACTTTAATAATAAAAAACTATTGGATAAATTACAATAATTAGAAATTAAAACAAATATGCTGTTGATGTTTGACAATGTAAAAAAAAAAAAAAAAGAAGAAGAAGAAATGTCTATGTTTTATCTTCCAAATAATTTCTTTCATTTGATGTTAAAAAAGTCTTTGAATAGGTAAATATTTAGAATGTGAAAAGATAATTAATATTACTAATTAAATTTTGAATTATTCTCATAACCAAATAACGAAAGATTACAAATTTAGGATATCGAAAACAAAAGATTTTCCCCTACATAATGCTTTTTTTTTTCCTTGAAATAAAAATACTTAATACATACAAACATATAACAATAAAAAATTAAATAGATGTATTATTTAAATTTTTAATTATTGATAGTTGTTAAAGTTTGAAGACATTGCATAGCATAAAAAATTATTACATACCCAGATAAAAAAAAGATTAGTGTGAATAAATAGCTCAGTGTTTCTTAACTAATTGGTTTTCCTTTGTAAATATGATCTAAGAAATATCAAAGCATCTAAAGTATCATCTCCAATTTGACTTCTAATTTTGTTTGCAATAAATCCTGCTGCTGAAAATGCTCATTTTGCTTCTACACTCTTGGGAGGAATTGTCAGCAAATATTGATAAGCTAAGTCTAAATGATGACTGCATACTCCTTCATTTTCAAAAAAGAGACATCTCATTCTAACTTGTATTGATAAATCCTTTGTTTTTGTGTTTCAGGTTTGACAGTTCGCATGCTTTTTTCTATTTTTTCTTGTAATTTTTCCTTATATGTTCGGTTATTCATTTGCTGTTTCGCAGTGGGTTCAATATATGTTATTTCTGTATCTTCAGAATTGCCACTGTCAACATTGTTTAGCCTTCCAATTACTGCTTTCACTTGCTTCTTAATAACAGTTTTGTTAGGAATAGAAAAAACATACTGCTAGTTTCTGCACTCAATAGATCTCGTTTAGGATTATGCAAATAATTTAAAATATTCGATAATAACCCAAAAATATCTAGAATGTCAAAGTAAAATCCTAAGATAATGTTAATAAATTAAATTAATAATAAATAATTCAAGTGATTGTAATTTGTTCTGTGTTTCTTACAGTTGAACTTCATGATGTGTTTGAATCATCTACATTCATTTTTCTTGTTTTTGAGCTGTGAGTTGTTTTCTATATACTATTTAGTTACATATAGTTTTGGATTTAGTTTGTTAAATCTGAGTTACTTATTTATTTTTATTTTTTTACAGATGCAAAAATGGTGAATTATTCGATTATCTGACTAATGTTGTTGCCTTATCAGAAAAGAAAACAAAGTAAAAATATTTACTTGTTTTATCAATTTTCTATTTTATATTGAGAAATTTGACTATGGATTTAATGTTGTAAATTATTGCTAATTGAATCTCAAATCTAAATTATCTACTTTTTGATACCCTCCTGAATTCATTTTTAATTTCTAAATTCATGGAATCATAGGTGTTCTCTAGAGAAATTAGGAAGTCAAATAGTGGTTTCTATTTTTTAATAAAGACAAAGTATTTTTCAAAAGATGTGAGTGTTTAAACAAAATTTCCAGATGTGACTTCTTGATAAATGTCAACATGAGACAACAATCCTTTTTTTTTCAGATCACAAACTCAAATTAATTGATTATGTTTATTCTGTAAATTCAAATTAATCTCAAAATAAGAAATTAAGAATTACATGTCGATAATAAATTCTAATTAATGTCAAATTTAGAAATGGTTATTGGTGTTGTAATCTCAATACAACTATATGAATAAAGATCCTCAGCCAATTAAAGCTCCATCCCATATTTGACTATTTTGCCTCTTTTAGGGAAAGATAAAGACTTTTGGCACATTTTGAGATGTTCAGTATGTCCTGAAAAGATGTAGTACTTCAATAATATTACTCTCTGGCAGGGTTGTTTGGTTTAAACCAAGTGGTTTTTAAAAAAAAAACCATGCTGGTTTTTTTTACCTGGTTTTTTTATTCTTTTACCCAGATGTTTTATTTTACACATTTTTGAAAAATGTAAAATCCAAATTATGAAGAAGCTACAAGCAAAGCTGTAGAAAAATGATGAATTAATAAGTTTCTAAAAGGACAAAAAATTTTAATCAACTCAACTTTTCTTGAAAGCTGTAAATCTATATGGCAGAATAACTAATTTTTCTAAAATTAGCTGGTTAGAAAAAACTAATCAGTTTTCTTTCTTTCTTTTTCTTTTTTAAGGCCTATTTGTATATATATATATATATATATAGCCAGAAGGACAGACTCGAGTTAAAAATGCACTTTTACTATTTAAATTGCTTGATTAGTTAAGATTTACCAAGGATTTCATCATTTTAGAAATTCTTTTTGTTATGTATGCTATTGAATAATTGGCAATGAGCTTTTTATTTGCTCCGTGATTAGTGATTTTAACAAGTCTTTGTTTTTCTTGTATTCTTACATTGGGATTGGTTTTTTTGCATTATAATTTTATTCTTTCACCAGCTAGGTTGGCACAGTTCAAACCAATTGGTTTTTTAGAACAAATCTAATATAATATTTTCTCATTTTTGTAATTTAAGTGTTTCAAATTATTGAATGAAAGTAATTTCTATTTTTAAGTCTTATCTCAATAGTCACCATAAGACATAGTGAGTCTAGTCAAGGTCATGTTAGTATACATGTAGAATCAGGACCGTAGCTAAGGGGGCGCTATGGGCGGCTCAGCCCCCCCCCCTAAAATATTTTGAGCCCCCCCCCCCTCCCTGGAAAAGTTCCAAGGTCACTAAATGTTTCGAAAATTCAAATGAAATTCTGTTCAAAAATCTAATTTAGTTTTGAGACCCTTTTACAGTTTTGCAGAGTTACTAAATTGTATCTACTAAAATACGTGTTTCAACACTCCCTCATCCTCTTGGTACATATGAAGCTAACAGGATGTTTCATTTTGCACCAGTTATACATTCAAAATTTTCATCATCATTTACTTTTCTTAGCATAAAATGAAGTTATTACAACAGTTTAATGAGAAACATAGTACCTGCAATGTGAATATGCACTAATTTATCTTTCTGCATTAGAGAAAGAACAAAAAAATTTGAGCCCCCCCTATCGTACACTTCTAGCTGCGGCCCTGTGTAGAATGCATATTTCATGCACTGATGAACATATCTGAAACCCTACAGAAAACACTTAAATCATGTAAATTTAGCAAAAATAAAATAGATAAAAAATATGTAATATTTAGATTTAAAAAATATTTTCCTTTGAGAAACGCAGATGTACAGATAATGACATAAATGATCTTTAAAATTTCAGTCAAGCTCTAAAAGAAATTTTTCTTGATTGGAGGGATTATTTTTTAAGAATAAAAAAAACTCAAGATATGAAGTCGAATAAGCAGACATTGAAAAATTAGGCACTAGTAAAGCACCTGTTTACATTTAACTAAAATATGCAAAAGATATATTTAAATCTTCTATTGCATAACCAAACCCATTACTTAGATCAGTTAAGAAAATTGGCAGAAAGGGGGGAGGGGGGGGGGGCAAGACAAGGTTTGCTTGAGACGTAATAGAAAAAAAGTCTCATAAAAATGCCTAAAAAAAATGCAATTTTTAGTTTAGATGTTTAAAAATACTAAGTGTTATAATAAAGCATGCAGTCCGATGGCTGTTTAAATTCTTTGGTAGATGACAGCATTTATAAAGCTACTGTATATTTTAACATATATGTTTTTCAATAGTCTAAAAAACTGTTAAATAGATATTTTTGTTTATTTAACATTCATCTATTTTTTTTTTTTTTTTTTTTTTTTTTTTTTAACTGGTAGTTTTAGAAAACACAATGCTTGAAGTGTGTAAAGACTCTACTGCTAAATTCAAATCCTTCCAAAAATTCTTTATAAAAAGCTTTATTTTTCAATAGAAGATAATTAATTCATGCAGTCTTCTAACAAAAAAATCAGACATCACATATAACAAGTATTTCAAATTAATTATTTTGAATAACCAGTTGAAAATAATATATATGAAGTTTTATATATGAAGTTTTATATATGAATCTATATCATATATTTATTTATAGTGCTAGTAATCAAAAGATTGTTCATTAAGATTTTCAAGGTATCAATGTTTCATTATGTAGCACATTTTATTTATGAAATATAAGACACAGCTTTTTCTAAAAATGTTTAGATTTTAAAGAATTTCAATTTTCTACATAATTGATTGTATATTAAATAATTATATTGATTAGAATTACTTTTAAATCAAATTATTACTTATATATTCAAAAATATTTATTTTTGTTCTTAAATATGCATGTATATGTAACAGAAAAACATATTTAAAAAAACCCGGTTTAAACCAAAAAAACCTGGTTTATACCAAAAAAAACCATGTTTTTTTTTTTTTTTTTTTTTTTTTTTTTTTTTTAAACCTGGTTTTTTACCAACCCTGCTCTCTGGTCTTTTGATCAAGATCCCATTCTCTGGATGTATTACTGAGCTGAAAATAAAAGAAATTCAGTAAATAAACAAGGCCCCAAATCAATCACTTTTATCAACCAAGATTTTTGGATATTTCATTAAGTCAGTATGTTACAAATAAGCAATATTTGACTAAGCAACCCATGAAGCTGACAGCATATTTAACATATCAGGGCCCCTGACTGAATTGGAAAATAAAATATTTCAATAAATCAATGAGGTATCAGATTAATTACTTTTACTAAACAAATTGTCTGGTTTCTTCACTTAGCCCATATGTTACAAATAACTTGATATTTCATGAAGTAAATTGTGAAGCTTTCATTATGTTTTACACACACACATATGTGTACATTTATGTATCTTGTTTTTATCGTGCTATATCACTCATATTTATGAATCAATATGGATGTGACTGAGCCTGTGTTTCGGACTTACAATGTCTTGACTAAATTTGTTGGCCAGTTTTCTCCACTGTCTTGTTTCAAAATGGTAACCACTTAAAAATTTCTAATTTTTATTAGAAAAAATCAGAAAAAAAAATCGTTAAATAGTTGTTTTGTTGCAAAAATTTCAATTTTTTTTTTTTTTTTTTTTTTTTTTTTTTTTTTTTTTATGCAGAATGCTCAAGATATAGCAATTTGAAATTCTAGGATGACTGACAATTTGAAATAAAACAACATATTTAAAAATACCTTCTTATTTGTACCATTAGAAAAAGTAACTTCCATATTCTTTTCTTTAAGAATTCAGCTAACTTTAGTAGAAAATCTAAAAGCTAATATGCATAGAACATTATTACAGAAAGTTCCCAGCTTGCATCAAGTATTTATTTTGAATGAGAATGTTAAAAAATGACTTGGCAGTAACAAAATTGGCTTCATTAATAGCGATCTGTTTTTGTTGCCAAATTCAGGAATATTTCATGAAGTATGGCGGGAATTTGAAGGAGGTAAGATTATATAGTTTTGAGTGCATGATAGTTGGAACATTGAAAACATTTAAAAAAAAAAAAAAAAATGCAAGAAGTTGCTTTCAATAAAACTCATAATTTAAAATCTTTTATGGAGGAATCATTTACTTTTAATCTTTTTCAAAATGTCTGAATTTGAAAGTGCTGTATTTCAGCCATTTTTTCAGATAGAAGTGAAATAAAAAAAATGTTCTAGAATACTTGTATCAAGGCAATCACAAGAGACAGTCAACTCCCCTTTTCTCTTGTTAATATTAAACTTATGTGAGTAGAATGTTTTCATATACAATAAACTCTGTATAATGCGAATTGATTGGGATTGAGAAAATTTTCTGTAATAGACAATATTCTGCCTTAGACAAATTTTACTTCATATTTATGGATTTGCAGGGACTTGAAAATCTTTCCAAGTTAGACAGATTTGCATCTTACATATAGTCCACCTTACAAAGAGTTAAATGTATTTAAAAGATTTCCTGACTATTATACCTCTTAATGTTAATTTTTCCAAAAATGCTACCATCATTTTTATGACAAATTATCTTCCTAGACATCAATCTCATTCTAAGATGATATAATCTGGGTCAGGGATTATGAATGGAATGGAATTTACCTAGATTCTAAATTGAGCTGGTGTAGGGAGATTTGTATTCCAAATTACTAAATCAAGAGATACTTTAAGACCTTTATTGTCTTTTCCTTGCTGTCTGTTAATTTTCAATAGGTTGCTTCTGTATAAGCTCATCATGTGAATAATGACTCATGTGTCACTTGTTTGAGATTGCATTTGTGCAATTCAGATTCAAAACTTTCAAGTTTCACAAATTTCAATTTTACATAATATTGTTAAAATAACCATCTTAGACAAGAATGATGGCATTCATTAAAATCTTAATATTAAGCCTATTTGTCAAAATAAATGAATAAAAAGTATTGAAAAATTTCACAGAGATTGAATTAATATATCTTGCAATCTGTTGCATTTTGCTAAATCTTGCGTAAAAAATTCTTATATAGAAAGAAAAAGACCACTTGTCATCTTGTATAGTTTTTTTAGGCCTTGCCTTCCAAAATGAAGTGGAGATAAATACCTTTGCAATACAATCTCGAGACTCTAATGTCTGAATTATATTTGTTATATTTTCAATCTTCTCCTTTTATTTTTTATGACATTATTTTATCATATGTTATGTAATTTCTATACTTTGTTTTTTGTATATATATTTAAAGGGACCTTTAAATGGATGCTACAATTTTGAAAATTATTTTTTTCTTGTGAATGTGATCCTGTATAAATATTGACAGCATTAAAAAAAAGTCTGTCTTTTTTTTTTTTTTTTTTTTTTTTTTTTTGGTCTAGGTTTTACCTTTTGTAATAATTGGCCAATTGTCATGAAACTTAACTATGGTTTTAAAATACACATCTACCTGATATTTTTTAAATAGTCATCTTATTTCCTCCCCCCTCCCCTTTTAAAGATGTGCCAAAAGTTTTAACATGTGATTGTCTATTACTTGTGAAATATGAGTGAAACTTGCAACAATGTACTTTAAAGTGAATGTAAGTAACAATAAAGGTTATTTTGAAAAACTTTCATTTTTCTTAAAGCATTCTTACTAAAATATAGCAATCGGCATGTAATAGTTAAATGTAAAAAAGCTGCTGGAAACATAAGCATCCAGCAATCTTCCGTGATTTATAGATACATATATATAAATGGTATATTATACATATTGTATCCTTTGATGTTTTTGTATAGTGGTTGTAAATACTAGTGTATGTTTAACGCTATTCATGTTAGGAGCAAGGCAGACCCCTATCTCAGATGGTATCTAGAAGGCACCAGTTGGGCTCTCGCGTAACAATCGCTTGACATTTACGTCAAGAATGGTTTATTGGTAGATTTACAAGCCAATTAAGCGAGACCCCACACGTTTCTCTAGTTGAGGCTACCGGTCATTTTTCCGGCTGGGAGTGCGTTGCAGACAAGAGGGGCCAGCCCCCCACGCTCGAAGAAGGAGCCAACGAATCTTTTTTCAGGAACAGGCCGGGCGAGAGACTGAATGGTCATTTTTTTCGGGCAGATTGATTAGCCACGCCCGCCATAAAAAAAAGAAAAAAAGAATATAGACTTTTTTTTTTTTTCTCTTCAAAAAAGTGGAGATGAAAAGTTTGCTCCGAGAGGCGAAGATGTGTTAGAAGAAAAACGTTATTAATTCCAAGGAAGACCTACCAACATCGCCGATGATTCGAATGGGAAGTCCGCCACTGATGATGTGTGATAGCCTGTGATCCGAAAATGATGTCCGCCAGTAATGATGTGTGATAGCCTGTGATCCGAAAATGATGTCCGCCAGTAATGATGTGTGATAGCCTGTGATCCGAAAATGATGTCCGCCAGTAATGATGTGTGATAGCCTATGATCCGAAAATGATGTCCGCCACTGATGATGTGTGATAGCCTGTGATCCGAAAATGATGTCCGCCAGTAATGATGTGTGATAGCCGAGGATCCGAATGTGATGTCCGCCAGTATTGATGTGTGACCGCCTGTGAGGTTTTCGAATGCGAGCCTTAAATGAGTGCTGGGCACAAAATAATATGAAGGTACGGTTTTCTTATAATTTATATTGTTTCCCAAAATGTGTAGGGCAAAATGCCAAGTAGGGGGTTCTGCACGCTCCAATTGGTATTCAATCATAGTATTAAAAACAATAATTACACAAGTAGAATTAATAGTGTTTTATTTTGTTTTTTTTTGGTGTTATCTATATTGAAAATAATGTGTCTTATGACGCACCAACAATTTGTAAGATAATTGTAAATAAATTTATATGTTAGTTGTTAAAAAATTGTTAGTATCTTTTCGACCATGAGTCTTATTTTATTTAATTCTATTATGATCTAATTTAGAGTTATGTTTTATTTACGATCCATAAGTTAATTCCGTCTTCAAAAATATTCACAACGCAATTTGGTAATGAAGTCAGTTGCCTCACTCATATCGAAGGGATTAACCAGGATTGAAACGAACGATCACTGTTATTTTTGTATTAGATATAAAAAAATTGCATGAGTTTACACTATGAATACTTTGAATTAAAATGATTAGGAGTGACTAACATAATTCATTCTAGGATTTGGGTTATGCTAACATGTCGAAATAAAGATTTCCGTTACAGGAGCTCAGTTCTGTCCCGCATAGGCCCCTAGAAACCTATCTGGTACCGTGACCTTTTCGGATCAGTTCCGGAGGTTAATAATATTGTTTTTGGTATAAAAAGTTAATAGTAATTCATAGTGTTAGTTTTACTCAAAATTCTACGCGCTATTCATGGTTTTTAATGTTAAATTAAATTTTAAAAGTAAAACTTGGTGCCAATGGAGTGTGCTACAACGTTTCTGACTCATTCGTCCAAAATGGCTATTTTTTGATGTGTTATACTAAAAATAAATATATATGTTTAAGTATGATTATACTGATGATATTGTGTTTTAAATTGGAAACAATCAATCTTATAATTGTGTGTGGAAAGGTTTTAAGAGTAATATTATGAAATAAGATTTCAAATTATATGACATATTTGAAAAATTTGAAAGAATTTTAAAATAGATTTTGCATCACATTGAATTTATTTATGGTATTTTATTGTAATGATTATATTTTGGGGGTACATGGCATTTTCTATGTTATTGAACAAAAAAAGAAGTATTTTATGTGAATTTATAAGACCAATTTTATGCCGCAAAAGAAAACAGCGGGAGTAGTATTACAAATGAAATAAAATAATAATAATAAGAGGAAGAAAGGGCACTTTAGAAAAGTAATAATTTGGTACTGATTTTCTATGTGTACTTTATACATTTATTTTGAATTTGATTGTATTTTGGTATTGAGGGACAGTGTATATATATATATATTTATATATTTTCTTGTGTGTGTGATAGTAAATTTTATTCAGGAGTTAAGTTGTATTGCAAAGTTATTTGTGTAAAAATATATAATATAAGGGTAATGAATGTCAATTAGGACAATATATGCCGAGGAGAAGAGGAAGGAAAAGTTTACAAAATCAATCTAAGCCAGGGGTAGTAACAAGAAATAAATCAAAATTGAAATCTAAAACGTTAGAGATTAAAATGGACGACCCGTTAAAACCGAATTTGTCGCAAATGTTATCATTGATTGTTCCCTTTGACGTAAAAAAGATTAGCAATGTGTTATTTTATTTGAAAGAATTCGATGAATTATTGGATCGGGTCCACGTAGAAGAGGATTTTAAATTACAGATATTAAAAGCTAAATTTGTGGGTACGGCACGTGAGAAATTAGTATCTGAACAGACGCTAAATGAGGAAAAGAATTATACAGAGTTTAAAAGAAAAATCGTGGAATTGTTTCAGAAAAAAGATTCTTTTATCGAAGCACAGATAAATTTTAACTCAATTAAGCAACTCCCAAATCAAAACATGAAAGATTTTATAGAAGTTTTTAACAAGGCCGCATCAATGTATTTAGGTGCTTCTGGCCAGGCAACGGAGGTGGGAGCTAATAAACTATTCGATTTAATAAAAGCCAATAAATTTTTGGAGGCGATATCGCCAAATATTGCGTTGGAATTGCGAAAATTAGACATTAAAGATTTTGGGAAATTGTGCGAAAAAGCTCAGACGATCGAAGCCGCGTATAAATCGACAGTTTTAGATCAGATTAACGCAGTAACAGCCAATACAAGCAAAGAAAATGAGGATTTTTGTACGAATTTATTACAATTAAATAAAGAGCAGGCTACGGCTATAGCAGAATTAACTGCTCAGGTCAACGAGTTGAAATTAAAAACGAAAACCCAAGTTAGGGAAGATAATTTGAAAGAAAAACGATGTGAAATCTGTAATACGAATCGGCATGACATTTCCGAATGTTGGTACAATTTGAAAAATTCAAATACTAAATTTCGGAACCAGGGACAGAGAAATTTTGCAAATAAGAGTTTTGGTGCGAATAATTACAGGACGATGGAAGGCTATGGATTTGCAGCGCCAGTATCACAAAATTATTTTCCCAGTGCACAAATGTATAGTGATTTTAATTATGACAGATTTCACAGGGATAGAAATTATCAGGATTATAATAGATTTGAAAATTTTTATGAAAATTTCAATCATAGTTCTCCATGGAATAGGGATTCTTCGGATAGAAGCTATAATAACAGAGATGACAGATCAGGGGTTGCACGCTACGATGCATATTATGGAAATCGTAAACAATCGGATGAACATAGGAGAGGGCGAAATGACTATTCTAAGGATGAACCGCAGCATGACAGAAATAGAAATTCAATTCAGGAAAAAGAAAATAAGAGAGATGTTTCGGACAGACACAAAGGGAAAAGAAAGTCGAATTCGGGAAACTTTTAAGGGAATCTGCAGTTGTAAATAATAGTCATAAGAAAGACCCCGGTAGATTCCCGATAAGGGGGAATAAGTTCGTGATTGCTAGTGTGAATTCAGCGGAAAAGGATAAACTTCCCATCATTGCATTACAGATTTGTGGGTTAAAAGTTGACACGTTGCTGGATAGCGGGGCCGCAGTTTCGCTTTTATCACCGGAGGTTTTAGAGGCGCTCAAACAAACGGATGCAAAAATTAAATACTTGGCGAATAGGGTATCAATCCACACATTCGATAACTCAGTCATACCTTTTCGGCAATGTATAAAAATTACATTTAAAATTAACAATGAGTTTGTGACAGGAACATTTTATGTTACATCTCATAATTTTCAAGGGGACTATAAAATGTTGCTAGGTTTTGATTTCTTGAAAAAAAATAGAATGATTTTAAATTTTGATAAGAAAACACTAAAATTAAAAAATACGGAAATTGCCCTGGAACCGCAGGTTATGAATAAGGAAATAGTTAGTGTAAATAGTGTAAATAAAAGGGGGTCGGAAATGAAAAATATCACCAAGGCAGTGCGCACAAATAAAATTAAATGTCATTTTAAAGGAAATGAAATATTTGCGTGTATAGAGAAAGAAACACATTTACACCCAGGACAAACGAAATTAATATCGTTGAGATGTCCTGAGGCAGTCCAGCCTAATCAGCTGATTTTAATTGAACCAATAGAGGAATTTAAAAATTTAATTACGGAATGTTCAATTCATGAGGTACCAGTCACTAATAAAATTAATTTAATTGTAACAAACAATACAGAAGATAAGATAATAATTAGAACGGATACTAGGATCGCACTTATCAGTTCGGATTTTGTTAGTAAGAATAATTTAAAGCCTAATGAGATTGAAGATGGAGAAATCTATCAAATTAATAACCTGGATTTGCAAGAAGTTAGGACTTTGAGAGAAGCGGAGCTTGATAGATCGGATTTTAATTTAGATCATTTAACAGGAGATTTTAAGCAAATGATAGAAGACTTATTGATGAGTCATGCACATGCTTTTTCGAAGTCTTACAAATCTTTGGGACAATCTTCATTGGTAGTGCCCAAAATACAATTAAACCACAATTTTTCCATTCAGCATAAACCATATAAGACGCCCCAGGCAGTTAAGCAGTATGCGCAGGAGGAACTACGAAAACTGTTAGAAGCGAAAATAATCGAAAAATCAGATTCAGATTATGCATTTCCGGTATTATTTGTAAAAAAAAAAGGTACGGAAAAAAACTTGGTTCGCTATAGAATGGCGGTGGATTACAGGAGGTTAAACGAGATTTTAGAGGGGTTTCCATATCCGGTACCGGACGTAAAAGATGTTTTACAGGCAATTAGTGGAAAAAAATTTTATACAACATTAGATTTGCATTCGGCTTTTTTCCAAATTATGTTACGCCCGGAGGATCGTCACAAATTAGCATTTGTGACGGAGTGTGGGAAGTACGCCCCGTGCCGCCTAAATTTTGGGCTTAAATTAAGTAGTACAAAATTCGCTGAACTTATGGATAGAGTCCTGGGACACTTTCCTAAGGACAAAGTAGGATATTTTATAGATGATGTGGTTTTGGCCGAAGACAGCCCGGAGGGAATGGCACAGTTGTTAAAAGAAGTTTTGGAAACTCTAATTGATCACAATTTAACAGTTGAACCCTCTAAGGTGCAAATATGTAAACCGGAAATTGAATTTTTGGGTTTCAAAGTTAATAAAAACGGATATGCCCCATCAGAAAAAAACGTGGGGAAGGTACAACGATTAACTAGACCTAAAAATAAAAAGGGGGTCAAGTCACTTTTAGGTTTGGCAAATTATTTCAGAACTCTTATTCAAAATTATGCCGATATTGTCAATCCTCTAGTCGAATTGACTAAACAAAATGTAAAATTTAAATGGACTGAGGAGACGGAACAAGCATTTTTAAATATACAAGAGGCAATCGTGAGCAACCCTACCCTTAAACCGCCAAAATTTGATAGGGAGTTCTTTTTAATAACTGATGGTTCAAAGAAAGCAATATCAGGTGTCCTTGCGCAGGAAGATAATGGATACTTAGTCCCTATTGAATTTTACGGTAGAAAACTTAAGCAGTCAGAAACGGCTTACCCAAGCATGAAGTTCGAATTATTGGCTATTCATGACGCAGTTATGCATTTTAAACACATGCTGTTAGGGCGGAAATTTACTATTTTAACGGATAACAAAGCTCTCGCATATCCGCTGAAAATTGAAATGCAGTCGGATATAGTGGCTAGATGGATTTTAAATCTCAGCGACTATGACTACAATATCGAGTACATCGAAGGGAAAATTAATCCTTCTGATTTTTTGTCTAGAAACTTAGTAAATAATATTACTAGTAGCAACGAGTTACAGAATAACTTATTCAAAGTAAATCTTAACTTGAGTGAAGAGAACATTAGAGCCAAGCAATATGAGGATGAAAAATTAATCACAATTATAAAAAAGGTTGAGTCAAAGAAAAACAACAGAATAACAAAAAAGTATAATTTAAACGAGAATAAAACGCTGGTATTAAAACAAAACGGGAAATATCCAGAATTAATAATCGTACCGGACGAGCTTAAGTTTACGGTTATGGCAGAGGCACATGGACCCCATTTTGGTTTTAAAAAAACATACGAAACTGTCAAAACTCGTTTATTCTGGTACGGAATGTACCAAGATATAAAAAATTATTGCACGAATTGCGTAAGATGTAATTGCAGTAAGCAGCACCAGACGATTAAAGTACCACTTGAAAAAATGGAAAGAAATTTACAAATCGGAGCAAGTCTACAAATGGATATAATAGGTAAATTACCCATGACCCTCAGGAAAAATTGCTTCATTCTGACTATCATAGACGCAGGCTCTAGATTTTTAGAAGCAGTCCCTTTACGAAATGTGGAGTCCCAAACTATCTTGAACGTTTTAAATAGGTACTTCGGAGCCTACGGCTTGTGTTCCGAAATAGTTACAGACAACGCACAATATTTTCGCAGTGCGCTTTTTAAAGAATATTTGAAGACACTAAATATAGATCTACACCCGACAAGCGTCTACAAACCTTGTGGGAATGGTCTGGCTGAAATCATTAATAAATCGATTAAGGCATCCTTGGTGGCAATGTCCAATTCCACTCTTGAGTGGGACACCAGACTCGAATATTTTAAACTTAATTATAATACCACGATCCATCGAGCACTAGGTTATTCTCCTTCAAAATTATTCTTTGGTAGAGAAATTAAAAATCAATTTACGGTATTAAGTGCTCCGGATTTAACGTGCACTCAAGCGTTCGTTAAAAATAGGATAGAACATATGAGGGCAGTTCACCGGCAAGCCATAGCTAACCAACAAAAAATTATGGCGGAATATATCAAAGAAAATGATCTTCAGGAAGTTAAAAAGTTAGACGTGGGTCAAGAAGTGTACGCAAAAGTAATTGGCAAGCCTAGGGCTTTACACCCTCGTTTTGAAGGGCCTTTTGTGGTAGTAAAATTGTTCGACACAATAATTATGTGCTCCGTCTGAAAGACAAAATAAATGGGCCAACAATACGTCGACACATACAATTTCTTTTTGCACCCAAGGCTACGACGAGGAATGCCAGAAAAACTAAGGGCGAGTTAAATGAATCAGACTCGGAACAGAATATTGAGGATTAGGTAAGGGCACTCTTACTTAGATATATAGGTTACGGAGGATTAGCTTGTACAAGACTGTCACAAAGACTTAATTAAAAAAAAAAAAAAAAAAAAAAGGCTCCTTTCAGAGCCATACATGGAAAAAAAATAAAATAAAATAAATAAGTATTACGGTTGATAGGCAAATTTATATAAGATAAGGTGGATGAACGCATTTCCTCTTAAGATTAATTATTGAGTGAATGTAAAGATAGCTTAGATAGTCAGATTCATTGAACATTTTGAAATAAAATTATAACAATAATATTAATAATTACTTCTTTCAAAAGTAGTTTTGTTTGGGCGACACAGGGAGATAATACCTCTTTATATTTAGAGACGAAAAGGGAACTTAGTTTAAAAAAAAAAAAAAAAAAAAAAAAAAAAAGGCCCTTTTTAGAGCTATACAAAAAAAAAAAAAAAAACTTTTGCATAACTTTATCTTTGGCGGGGCAACCAACATTGGGGGTTTTGGGACTTTGCATGTAATAAATTCTTTTGCGGGCAGAAGATTTTGATTTACTTGGCCAAGGCATGCAGGGTCGTGAACTATCATTGTTTTTATTTGCTCCGAGAAGGATAGATTTCGAAATTGGGTAAAAGGGTTTGGAAGTAAATACATTAATAATAGCGATAAAAAAAAAAAAAAAACGGATATATAATAAAAGGGGTATAATAATAAGGATTATATAAGTAATAAGGAGACATAAGGTAGCATTGGTAGGATAAAATAAATAAATAAATCAATAAATGTGGTAGCTTTTTGTTTTTCCCTCCCTGTTTCAGTTTCAAATTAGTTTAAAAAAAAAATAATAATAATAATAAAAAATAAATAAAATAAAATAAAATAAATAAATAAATAAATAAATAAAAAAATTTCTTTATATCAGCACATAACAAAATGCTTATAAGGCTTACACAATGGATTACTTGGAGAGTTTGACTACTAACAAAATTTTATTGAAGTATATGGTTTCCGCGGTCATCAGAATGACATAAAATTTTAGAAATTGGGACCTTTTTTTTGAGTGGACAGGTTATATTATATGTAAAAATGTTATATAAAGAAAAAGGGTAAAATTAGTCTTGTAAGGTTAATTTTTCAATATGTATAAGGAATGAAACAGAAACAACAGCACTTACTATAAGTTTTGGAATAGTGCTAAGGATGAAAATCATCCTGCACAACAAAACTGTAAATATAAATAATTGTGTGTATTGATTTTATATTGAGATAATGTGAACGGTATAAAATGTGTATCATATATAAAAAAAATTATAGTGTAGCATATAAATATGGTGATGCATTGGTTTGTACGTTATGATAACAGCCATACTTGTAAATGGAAAAATGAGTCAGAAATGTGTTCTTAAACTATTTCAGTAACTAGTTTTGGACATAATAACAGCTTTTAAATAAATAAATAAATAAAATACATATATATATATATATGTATATATATTCTCATTGCTTTATTATTTCGGAAACTCGCGATTTTAGGCAAAATTATGGGAACAATATAAGTATGGATGCATAACACAGAAGAAGAATCCTCACACATCAACAACCTCCCAGCAGGGGAGATAAACCAGGAGCGATACAATCAGAGACTGTGAATCATTGTGTACGTAACCTGAACTTTCTTTACAAACATGGACAAAAAAAAAAAAAAAAAAAAAAAAAAAAAAATCTAGGCATTCTACGATGATCATTCTAGATTGTGATGTACAGAAGTAGACAACTGGTGGTGTTGCAAGTGTTCAATCACAAACAGACTTTGAAACAGTGATTGATCTTTCAGGATCGCCGAACACTTATAAAAAAAAAAAAAAAAAAAAAAAAAAGTACTCTTTTGTCTGTTTATTTCTTTTTTTTTTCATTTAGTTGGGGGGGGAGATGCTGGAAACATAAGCATCCAGCAATCTTCCGTGATTTATAGATACATATATATAAATGGTATATTATACATATTGTATCCTTTGATGTTTTTGTATAGTGGTTGTAAATACTAGTGTATGTTTAACGCTATTCATGTCAGGAGCAAGGCAGACCCCTATCTCAGATGGTATCTAGAAGGCACCAGCTGGGCTCTCGCGTAACAATCGCTTGACATTTACGTCAAGAATGGTTTATTGGTAGATTTACAAGCCAATTAAGCGAGACCCCACACGTTTCTCTAGTTGAGGCTACCGGTCATTTTTCCGGCTGGGAGTGCGTTGCAGACAAGAGGGGCCAGCCCCCCACGCTCGAAGAAGGAGCCAACGAATCTTTTTTCAGGAACAGGCCGGGCGAGAGACTGAATGGTCATTTTTTTCGGGCAGATTGATTAGCCACGCCCGCCATAAAAAAAAGAAAAAAAGAATATAGACTTTTTTTTTTTCTCTTCAAAAAAGTGGAGATGAAAAGTTCGCTCCGAGAGGCGAAGATGTGTTAGAAGAAAAACGTTATTAATTCCAAGGAAGACCTACCAACATCGCCGATGATTCGAATGGGAAGTCCGCCACTGATGATGTGTGATAGCCTGTGATCCGAAAATGATGTCCGCCAGTAATGATGTGTGATAGCCTGTGATCCGAAAATGATGTCCGCCAGTAATGATGTGTGATAGCCTGTGATCCGAAAATGATGTCCGCCAGTAATGATGTGTGATAGCCTATGATCCGAAAATGATGTCCGCCACTGATGATGTGTGATAGCCTGTGATCCGAAAATGATGTCCGCCAGTAATGATGTGTGATAGCCGAGGATCCGAATGTGATGTCCGCCAGTATTGATGTGTGACCGCCTGTGAGGTTTTCGAATGCGAGCCTTAAATGAGTGCTGGGCACAAAATAATATGAAGGTACGGTTTTCTTATAATTTATATTGTTTCCCAAAATGTGTAGGGCAAAATGCCAAGTAGGGGGTTCTGCACGCTCCAATTGGTATTCAATCATAGTATTAAAAACAATAATTACACAAGTAGAATTAATAGTGTTTTATTTTGTTTTTTTTTGTGTTATCTATATTGAAAATAATGTGTCTTATGACGCACCAACAATTTGTAAGATAATTGTAAATAAATTTATATGTTAGTTGTTAAAAAATTGTTAGTATCTTTTCGACCATGAGTCTTATTTTATTTAATTCTATTATGATCTAATTTAGAGTTATGTTTTATTTACGATCCATAAGTTAATTCCGTCTTCAAAAATATTCACAACGCAATTTGGTAATGAAGTCAGTTGCCTCACTCATATCGAAGGGATTAACCAGGATTGAAACGAACGATCACTGTTATTTTTGTATTAGATATAAAAAAATTGCATGAGTTTACACTATGAATACTTTGAATTAAAATGATTAGGAGTGACTAACATAATTCATTCTAGGATTTGGGTTATGCTAACATGTCGAAATAAAGATTTCCGTTACAGGAGCTCAGTTCTGTCCAGCAAAAGCAATGCCACATTTTACATTAATATTTTTGCACAACTTAAACAAGTCTTGAATTGTTAAACAGTCATTTGAAATCAGTTATCTTTATTAAATTATTTAGATTGCATATGTCTTTCAGGTGTAAACTTTGTTTAAAAAATTATTTGTTATATTTTTATGCAATTCCCGAATTGCTACAGTATGTTTTGTGTGATTCTTTGGATGGCTTCATATATGCTTTGTTAAGTTTTCCAAAATCAGTTGGCAGCAGTTGAACAAACACATAATCTTTGATGAGCCTCACAAAAAAAGTCATGCTGAGAAAAATTGGGATGAGTTATTGCATTGCCTCAATAACGTTCCTGTTTCTGGAAGGGCTCACATAGATTACTTACAACTGTGTTAAATTTAAACTTTAATATGTTATTTTTCATTTTGGATGAATAACAAGTTTGTATTTTTTCTTTTAATAGCCTTCTAAAGTTGGGATATTTGTTTATAATTTTAACAACATATTCAAATTTTATGGTGATTGACCTTTTTCCATGAAATTGAGCATGGAAAAATTATTGTTAAACAGAGATGCAAACATTCCATTATTTTTACTTTATTAACACACATAACATAACAACATATGCACATAAAATATGTATGTTTTATTGAATTTTGTATTTGCCTATTTTTAGATTGTTAAGGAATTTCTTTCTTTCTTGTTAGAACTGTAATGAAGCAATTGTTTGAAGCTGTTGAATTCATCCACTCACAAAGTGTTGTACATAGAGATCTAAAGGTAATAGATATTTGAAGTGGAATTTGTGTATGTTAAATTGAACTTTAATGGGCTATAACATAGTGAAATATTTAGTATGAATATTATTCTAATTAATGCAAAGAGTTAACAATAATTATAATTTTTTATATGTATATTTACATTCTTATATAAGGTTGGATAGGACTGATATAATGAATGCCTAATGATATATCCGAATTAATTAGTATACAATACTACTTAAAAAAATATATGTATATATAATGTTTTGCTTGACTTCAGTAATCAACAAATTATTACTATTAAAGTAGGGTTTAATCTAGGGCTAGTCAAAAAACTAATTGAAAGTTTTTTTTGTCCCAAAAAATATTTAATGGATTAGCCAAATAGCAACATTCAAACAAATATGCTACATCATTCCCATTTTATTGTTCCACATTTTGCAAACATGCTGCTCATCCATCGTAAAGGGGGGAAAAAAAAAAAAAAAAAAAAACATACTTTGTCCCCAACTTGCTTCAAAATTTGTCCCACTCTCTTTGAGCGAGTCTCTCTAAACTTTGTCAGGCTCTGTCTTTGCTAGATGAAGACACTCACGAGCGAATGCTAAACTAATGGATAGGTTATTTGCTAATATCACATTTGTATTTTGACATTTTAAATAATGTTTTTTTGCATTTGAAAGCTGAGATCCATCTCTACATTGCATTTTTTTTTATTATTTATTTTACTTTTTCGATTTTAGTTGTAGCTATTTTTAAAAGTTACTTTCACTTTCAAAACCAGTTCTGAAAATGAAAGTGTCATTATTAAAAGATATCTGCAAAATACTTAGCATTAGCTTGCCAATGTCTTCACCTGATAGGGACAAGAGTCTTAAATGTCTCTTGAATACTAGGTCTGAGTGCTGACAAAAAAAATGGCGGCTGTTTTAGGCATATATATTTTTTATGAGTTTGTATGATTCTTTTATATTTAGATACCAGTATTTTTTTCAAGATTTTTCTTTGACATATTTAACATTAGAAAAAATAAAAAGAAGAAAACTATTAAATCTCATTAATATTGAAATTCAACAGACTATACCAATACTGAAAAAAAAAAATCCACCTATGACAGCTGCCATTTTTGTATCATTGCTCTTGCCTAGTATTCAGAATGCAGTGGTCCTTAAACAGCATGATGTTATTTGCATCTGACATTACTCCAGCATTTGGTATGGTGAAAAACAAATTCCTAACATAATAAATGAAAGTGATGTTATGTAATGGTATAGGGGAAATTAAGTTTATTTTATTTTGATTCCCACTTAGGACAAGAAACTGAAATAGTTTATGAATGGAAATTGTTCAAGTAGATTCTGGCTACAAGGTATTAAGAAATGAAACTTACTGATAGCATTCTTTTATTCCATAAAAAACAAGTAAGAAAAATCATGCGTTAAGCATAGATTATGAAGCACTTTCCAACACTTAATGATATATTTAACAAAACTTTGTTATTTAGGGAAATAATAGTGTATAGTCAAATATGTATTCCAGTACTTTTGAACAGCCCTGTATTTCATATGTCAGTTGATATAATGGGAAAATTTAGTTTAGCGAGAAAATACTCTGTAGCTTGAAATTTCTTTTTTCAGCAATTCATACTATTAGATGGAAACATACTTGAATACTTTTGTTCAGCCCTGTAGTTTACATTGTATCTTTATTACACGTCCACATTAGGCTAAAATTTATTGTAAACTAAAACACTTTTAAAACAACTGAAATCACCTTCTCATAAATTATCATTCATAGGCGTCCATGTACCGAATTCTTTGCGTGGCCCTGTATATCCTTTTATCTATATTCTGCGAACATTTCTCAGTAAATTGAATGAAGCTCAGCATAAAAATGCATAGCTTATTAAAGAACCACATTTAAATAATTTACGCTCATATTCAGTAACGTTGGTGAGCTCTTTTGGGTAGCCCTGTATATCAACTATAACATTTATATACACCATATAATGTGCATATATTTAGCAAAATGTAAACGCACATATCACAATTAAAATGCATTTCATCCCTCCATCAGCCATCATCGGACACATATATGGTACTTCAAAAAGAGTATACTATTTGAAATCTTTTGTATGGCCCTGTAAATGCTATGTACTTCATATTATACAAGACAGTAGCTATAATTTATATTAAGCTTCAGTGACATATATCAATTTATTATACATGAAACAGCTTAATATATTTAAAATATGTCACCCAGAATTCCCCCTTTTACCATTATCTAATGAAATTCTTTTGTGTTTCCCTGTAAATGAATAATAGCTACATTTTCACCTTATATTTTATAGAATGCATATTTTAATATGCTTGACAGGGTATAATATCTTTAAAATTTCTTTGAAACGATTTTTCCCCATAGGCCGTAATGTAATCTGAAACTTTTGATTCGCCCTGTAGATAATCTAATCATGGTAGAAACTTCATTTTCAATAGGGTTCGTGCTAGGGTAAATGTCAATAACGTCCTAAAATTTCATGGCAATCCGAGTATATTAACGATTTTTCCCCATAGGCCGTAATGTAATGGGAAACATTTGATTCACCCTGTAGATAAACTGATCATGGTAGAGATTTCATTTTCGATAGGACTTGTGCTAGGGTAAATGTCAATAACGTCCTAAAATTTCATGGCAATCCGAGTATATTAACGATTTTTCCCCATGGGCCGTAATGTAATGGAAAACTTTTGATTCGCCCTGTAGATAAACTAATCATGGTAGAAACTTCATTTTCGATAGGACTTGTGCTAGGGTAAACATCAATAACGTCCTAAAATTTCATGGCAATCCGAGTATATTAACGATTTTTCCCCATTGGCTGTAATGTAATGGGCAACTTTTGATTCTCTCTGTAGATAAACTAATCATGGTAGATACTTCATTTTCAATTGGGTCCGTGCTAGGATAAACCTCAATAATGTATAAAAATTTCATAGCAATCCGAGTATATTTATGGGAATTAGAGCACGGACAGACGGCCAGACAAACCGTATGCATAAGCACTTTTCAACTTTGTTGGAAAGTGCTAAAAAGGCATCACTGATGTGCTTGCCAATATGACTTTTGTGTATAAATTTGTAGCAATACTTTTGTTGTCTACAACAGATTATGAAAAGAGATTTTGTCTCATTAATATAACAAATCTGACTCGAGAAATAGACTGACAATCAAGAATTTAAATAACTTAATGATGATTAATTTGGAAAGGACAGTTTGAAAAAATCTTTCATTTTTTCTAAAATCCTTTTTTGTATAAATCTTAAAGGGTCAATCTTACAAAGTATCTATTGTTTGTGTATAATATAGCATGATTAAAAATAATACTCAATTATATAGAAATTTTGTATAAATGAAACATTTTTCTTTTTCTTGGCTAAAGTTATTCTTATTTGGCTCAGTGATGCCGCTGGACTTGAAAAATCCTGGGTCCCGGGGACCCAGGACTTCTAAAATTCTGGGTCCCTTTTTCAAAACAGCGGGTCCCCACTAATAAGTCATATTTTTAGACACAAAAATTGAACTTTTTCATTTGCAAAAGAAAAGTTAAATGCAATAATTATTGTTTTAATTAATGTATAAATAATTAAAACCAATATTATTTTTTTTAAACTGTTAAGAGATATTTACTTTACTTTTTTTTAAAAATAAATGCGCAAGATACAAATTATAAAATAATGCTTATTTGAGTTTAGAAGATAACAAGTATCACTATTGTTCACATTTCTTTTAAAAAGGGGTAAAACTGATTTATTGAAAAAGACATTTTTTCTAAAAAAAGAATACTTTTCAAAATAATCAGAACAATCAAAAACAGATTGTGAAGCAGGAAAATCTGTTTTTGGAGCTGCAAAAAAAAAAAAAAAAAAAAAAAAAAACTTTGGAAGCAGGGAAGTTAGTTTTTGGAAAATAAAAATTCTATTCTGTCATTAACTTTTTTTCATACCCCTTTGACGAAAATTGCATTTTAAAGCTAATTTTTTTCACGAAAATTGCATTTTAAAGCTATTTTTTTCAAGAAATTTGCCGTTTTTTTTCGCGATCTTTTGACGAAAATTGCCGTTTTTTTTCGCGATATTTTGACGAGATTTGCTGTTTTTTCGCGATCTTTTAACGAAATGAGCCGGTTTTTCACGATCTTTTGACGAAATGTGCTATTTTATCACGATTTTTTGATGTAAATTGCTGTTTTCGCGAATTTTGACAAAATTTGTCGTTTTATCACGATTTTTGGATGAAATTTGTCGTTTTTTCGCGATTTTTTTGAGGAAATCTGCTTTTTGTTCGAGATTTTGTAATAAAATTAGTAACTTTTTGCGAATCTTTTGACGAAATTTGCCGAAAATTATTCGTTATTTCGCGATTTTTTAACGAAATTTGTCTTTTTTGCGATTTTTTTTTATGAAAGTTCCGTTTTTTCGCGATCTTTTGACGAAATGTGTCGATTTTTTGCGATCTTTAGACGAAATTTGCCATTTTATCACGATTTTTGGACGAAGTATGTCGTTTTTTCGCGATTTTTTGAGAAAATCTGCCTTTTCCCTGGATTTTGTAACAAAATTAGTCATTTTTTTTCGCAAAATTTTTGACGAAATTTGCCGGAAATTATTCGTTTTCTCGCGATTTTTTAATGAAATTTGCCTTTTTTGCGAATTTTTGACGAAAATTACACGTCCTGCAGGACGCGTAAGCTCCATTTTTGTGCGTCCCGTTGCCGATTTTTTGCGTATTTTACGCGCTATAGCGCGTCCGCGGCATCCCTGTTTGGCTAAAAGTTTTTGGCTACACTTAGCCAAAAAAGTTACAACTCTCTTTTTCCTAGATTAAGCCCTATGTAAAGGTAATGATTCCGTGATCATTTTAGCTAACAAAATATCTAAATTATGAAAGATTTTCTTATAAAAAATTCTTTGTGAAAATAAAACAATGAGAAAATGATTGACTTTTGCAAAAAGGCAAAACCAAAAGTCTGATTGAATGCACCAAGAATGTGAACTTGAATCAGAGTTAAGGCAAGCCATAACAAAAAAGTTGGTAAATGTTTACTATGTGACAATTTTTCTGCCTTGGAAAAGCATGTTTTTCCAGGATATTTACCACAATTTAACGGCAGAAAAAAAAGTTATTCCTGTTATCTGTTAAAATGTGCTATTTATTAATTTTAAATTTTTCACGTAATAAATTAAAATACTTTTTAACTATTTCTCAAATTAAAAGGGTTTTACAATTATTTTAATATTATGTTAAAGTAATGTATAAATTTAAATAGTTTAATATTATAATTCCTTTCTTAAAGGGTTAATATATCAGGTAATTTTCTTAGTTTGATAAAATAAAAAAAAATTATATTAAAAAAAACTGATCCTGATAGTTGAAATTTGACTTTCCCAACACAGGCACTATAATTAGCAATAGCTAATTCTATAATATAATAATAATATAATACAATCAGCCTATGCTGGTCAATGTATTATTAATTTATAAGTATTTTCCCTTCATGCATAGGAGTGAAGCTTATTTTTATTTATTTTATCTTAAATATTGTTATCAAGATAAATTTTTATTAGATATTTATTATATTACAGCCTGAAAATATATTACTTGATGACAATTTCAATGTGAAATTAACAGACTTTGGCTTTGCTCAAGTAATTTCTCCTGATGAAAGGCTATTTGGTAAGCACACTAATTTAATATATCTTAGTTTTTAAATATAATTTTAGCATGCATTATTATTTAAATTTTAAATCCGAGTTTTGATTGTTTTACTTTTAAAGTCACTTTCAGTATGATACTACTTTTAATAAATGTCAAATTTTTCCGTACCGAGTTCTAGAATTTTTATGATGTATAATGATGCTTTCATTAATTTATTTTTTTAAATAGAATTCATTCTTTTGATATTATAAAATTATTTTTATCCTTTATATTTTGATGGAAAATAAAAACATACAATAGTATACATTCTCTTCCTAAATCAATGCATAACAAGGCATTATTTTCACACATATACTATGTTTATAAAAGAAAAAATTAAATGTAGATGATAGTAAGAATACAATTAGTAGCTTAGTCAGAAGTAATAGATGCTAAGCATGCACAATCTTGCCATATTTGAGCAAGTCTGAAAATTAACAACAAAATATGAGTTTTGACTTATGTTTGGTTGATTATTTTGCAGCCGATCTTCTCAGATGCATTGTTAATGCCATTAAAATTTATTCAATGAATTATTTTTAAGTAACAATAATATACAGGGAAAACATATAAAAAAGCAAGCTGGATCAAAAATATGAAATGGACTCATAAAAATGATTCTAGTGATGGCCATTTCTGTTACATATTTATGACTTTAAGGTGTTGGAGGAAATTGAAATATTTTTTAATTAGCTACCATATTTTGTTTATGTGGCCTGTGACAACAATACAAAGTAAAAAAGGCTGTAGCATACAAGATATCATTAATAAGGCTTTTGAAAACATAAATTTGTTTTAATATTAATTTGTAGTAACAAAGCAAAATGAGTTTTAATTTTGGCCTGGCTTTTAAAAATAGAGCTTGACTAGAACAAATGTTTTTTTTATATATGTTTAATATTTAAATGTTTGTGTTTCTTATATAGTGTACTCTTGATATCACAAAAATTTTAATATGTCAAAAAATTATTTTTACTATTTATATTTAATATATTTATAGTAAATTTATTGTCTTATCTTGAAGAGTTTTCACTGAATACCTTGTTATGTCGAATATTTTTTGAAGTAAAAAATGAATTTTTCTGGAAAAATTGTCATTTATTTGTGTCAAAGAAAACTGATGCATGTTTCCAGGAATCTCTCTCTATCTTCATTATCTTCCTGAGGAGTCAGGCACCATTTTGATACATTCACCTGATCACTTGACACATCAAACAAAGGAGAAAACAGATCATTCCTTGTCCTATAATAGTTTAAGCAGTGCAACATTTGTAATGCCCTTTGTGGAATCAATGTGTTAGAAGAAAAGGCCAAACAGTTTGCAGAAAAACTGGAGCACAATCACAACGATTTCAAATGCAATAATGGATGGCTTGAGAACTTTAAAGAAGCCACAATATTGATGTTCGAAAATTGTGCTGTGAGAACCCATCAATGAACTTTGTTTTGAATGGATTAAGAATCTTCTTGAACTTTTGAAAGATAATTTTTACATGTCTGATGATGACAAAGAAGTGGATGCTCCAGAACCATCACCTAGCGTTACTGCGGCCCAGGCTGTAGATATTGCTCATGTACTATGAAGCTTGTTGTATTATTTCGAAAATGATGACTTTGCTGCTATTTTTTTAACAGAAAAATTCGTTGACAAACAATTTCAAAAGAGAAGTCACCAGGCGTTAAATACTAGACTTTTTAAAAGAAATTCTTGCAATTTAAGTTTATGTATTTAATAATTTTTTTTTAATTTAATCTAAATATTTTCTACTGTTTTAAAAATTAAAATCGCCATACTGTATTTAAATTTATTGTTAACAATCATTTCATATTTATACTTATTCTCATCTATTATGACTCTAGTTTTATAATATTACTTTTTATTGCATGTTTTTATATGAATTTTTATGTTTTTGGGTATGACCTTGTTATCTCAAAAACTTGCTATCTCAAAATTTCTTTAGCATAGTCTCCTCTTTTTTTTTTTTTTTTTTTTTTTTTTTTTTTTTTTTTTAATTTTTGTAATGCCTTAAATCTTAGAAAAAAATGTATGCTGTATATTTGTGTTCTTTCTTTTTTTTTTTTTTTTTTAAGTTTCTATTAAAATGGAAGTGTGTGTTTATGAAAATTAATAACATTTTTCATTTTATTCATCACAGTTTATTGATAAATAAGAAAATATCTCAGTCACTGATTAAAATCTAACTACAAAGTTTTAATATTTCAGAATTGTGTGGAACACCAGGTTATTTGGCACCCGAGTTATTACGTTCTTCAATGTATGAAAATGCAGAAGGCTATGGAAAAGAAATTGATATGTAAGCTTTAATTGTTTTTTTTATCATGTGCTTTTTTGTGACTATTAATTTTATATTTTATAGTAGTAAATATATTTGTTTTGATTATAACAATTTATGAAAGCCCACACTGCAGACTCTTAATTTTTAATGCAAATCATGAAACATTTTATGAAAGTTGTTTCATTGAACAATACCCAACTGAAATAATACAATTGGATTTTTCTCTGTAGAGCTATCATTTGCACAAAAGCCCAACAAGAATTCTTTTAATGCTATTATCTCAATTTTTGGATCTTGCCAGCTATTGCCAACTATGACTCAAAATGACTATAATAATTCTAAATAGAAAAAAATCAACAGGATACTGACCAAAGTTTAACCAAGAAATAGATAGACAGTATTGATTTTTTGTTTAAGTCAAAATGGCTCAACATTGGCATTCTAGCATTAATGAAAATAATTTGTATGTACAAAAATTTTTCATTGATTTGTCAATTTTAAAATTAAATTGCGAAGAAAAAAAGCTCTGTGGCACAAAACTTAATACAGATGTTCACAGTAGTTCAGTCAAGTAAGTTTCAAAGACTTAGCGCTTCGATAAAATGCTATGCCATTTGGTTTGAAAATTAAACTAAACATTAGGATTACTGCTTGTTCTTTGGTTGATTATTTTGTTGGATATTATTTTGTATTGTTTGCATGGCAACTGTTAGGATGCGTAGGTATTTTTAGGCATTGTTTTTGTTTACAAAAATTTCAATCCTTATTTTTAAGAAAAAATTATTCAACAAATAGCTATTTCAAAAACATAATCTTTAATTGCAATAATTCCATTAATAAATCCATTAAAACTAATATTTATCAATGTAGACATCATAGTCTTCCAATATCACTAAATAGAATATAGCAATCTACCAAAAAAAAAATATTTTTTCTAAATTATTTTAATATTAATTATATACTCTTGAAATTTTATTAATCGGCCTTTATTTTAAATATAAATTATTTTAACATAATCGTTCAGCATTTTTTACAATTACTTTGCGAGTTATGAAAATTTTAAATAAATGACTGTTTCAGCATTTTTAAATAATGCCGGCCCAGTTTTTCAATATAACATATCGCCATCTTTTTTTTTAAATGTTTCTTCCTCAGCGTGACGTGAATCATCATGGAGAGAGTATATTCTAGAACATTCTGTATCTTTCCATCGTACAAATTTCGCGTCATAAACGGAAATCGCTGTTTAGTATGTGTCACGCTCAGCTAAGATTGTTCTAGAAGCCTCGAGACCCTCAGAGAATGCAATATTGGCGGGAGTAACAAGACTCTCTGATTGGCTGTCAGCGTGCATCATCAGTGAAAGCCGATTTTTCGCAGGAGTCCGTGAGACAAATTCACCATAGCACTCGGGGAAATAGCATGTACATTGCGCTACGGGCCGGCGAGTGGGTTTTTTGACGTCGGATCGCAATGAAGGCATCTCCTTTTTCCGCCGCATAAAAATTTCAAATTTTTGTCTATCTACTTGACACATCAAAGATCTGTTGTGATCACAGCTAGAGGTCAAAATTAAGAAAATTTGCAGGTGGCCAGTGGCCACTGGGCTTGGAATTCTGAGTGGCCACTCGCGCGTTTTTTTAATATTGCAAAACTCGTATAAATATACAACTTAAATAAACATACGCAGCTTACTTGATGGCATCCAATGTAATATTTACAAATAAACAAATAATAAACACGTTAATTCTTAAACTAAACATGAATTGTAGAAACTTAAATTTAAAAAATAAATAAAATAAAATTGAGCTAGAACTATCAGGATTGCAAAATAGACCAGAATTTATGAGATTTTAATTTGAAATGACATAAGGTAAAATTACAAAATCCAGACATCTTATTGGAAAATCGATTACAGTTGGAAAATGTAGGTAAACTAATCATTAAAATATGGTCTTCTGCTTCTAATACTGTCATTCCACCACAGTTCAATCACTGAATCTGGATTGAATTCCTCCAATGACACTTTTGCATTTTTTATTATTAATCTGTTTTCAATTGTTTCTTTTTTCATTGAGGTTGATCTGTCATTTATAATGTTTTTAACATTACTCCAAATTCTTTCGACTGCTGCATTACTCGAAGATATTGTCAGTAGTCCTTGGATAAGATCTTTCAAAATTTTAAAACTGCTGAATTTGTCAGTATTTAGTTTTTCATATAAATTTGTCAAGGAAATTGATGGCTTAAAATTTTCAAACATTAATGGCTTCAAAGTTTTCCACTCTGACAAAGCTCTTTCAAAAGGTAAACTAAATGCATCACAAACCTTTAGTAGTTCGTCTTCACCAAAACCCTTCCACTTGGTTTTTATTCCTAAAAAACGTTGTAATTTTGCAAGGCTGACAGCCGTCATCGTCATCGGCTTTCTGCTTTCTTCTGGCCATATTACACAGGATCTAAATCTTAATATGTTTAATTTTTTTTTATATAAACACACAAAAAAAATACCGCTCGCCACATCTGATTTTTGATCTTAGGATAAGAGCTCACACTTAGCACGTGGAAACTTTGCAAGAACGAATGACAAGTGCTGCAGGTGTCCGTCCACTTCAAACGGCGATAGTACAATAATCCTCCTTTTGTTATTTTTCAGATTGTCACTTCTGTTTTCTGTTGGAGAGTCACATGGTAGACGCGTAGACACTCCCCCTCTCCGTCGAGACCATAAGTCTATGCTTCCCCCTCTCCCATGCTGAAATCGACTTATGACCGGTGAAAAGGGGGAAAATGAGAATTTTTGTTTGCTTCTGTTTTCATTTCCTCTTGGCTCTTGAACATCGGAGTACGTTTATTTGTAAAAATAGATAAAATAATAAAAGAAAGAAAGTGGCGACCAATATATAATTTTGCAGTCTTCACTTTCAAATGTTCAGTCGCCACGTGGCGAGTGGAGTCCATTAATTTTGACCTTTAATCACGGCTGTTCTTGTGATATTGTAGCTATCTCCAGCCCCAATTTTTTGGGTTAAGATTTTATAGGCAGCTTAATTCTAAAAATTCTACAGGAATATAGATGACGCCAGCATTGCTTTTAGTGTGACTGATTCAACATCTGCTCGGGCGACTCAACAACCTCACCTGCTTCGACGGTACATCATCTTTTCTTGCGAGATGGCGGTACTGCTGTTATTGTGTTCGATTCATCGCCTGCTCGAGCCATTCAACAACGTTGGCAGCCTCACTGGTACATTACCTGTTAACCGCAGTTTATCCCTAGAAATCATGATAACGAGACATTACCTGTTAACCGCAGTTTATCCCTAGAAATCATGATAACGAGACATTACCATAGAATTTACATTAATATTAGAATTTACATTTAAGAACATTCAAAAACACAGGACTAACACATCATAATTCAGTATATTATTCTACCATCTCATCCCAATCAATGCATTTGTCTACTTGCAATGTCCCATCTTATACAATGTCCATTATCAATATTTATGATTAGAAACTGTGGCCACAGCTTTCAAATTTTGATGTGTTTCTACAAATAAAAGAAGTGTATTTCATGATATACTCGTCTTCATTTTTTTCAACCAACTCTGTGTGAGTCCATTCTTTTTCAGCCGGATTAGATTATTTCAGAAAAGTTTAAAGTATTAATAACCTCTATTAAATTTCATAGTAACTGAATTGAAATTTTAAAACGTAATGTTTAACTCTATAAATCGTGGTCTGGCTCTGGGGAATTTGCTTTTCTGCAATGTCGTTTTTGAGCTAACTTAATTTTTATATAAGTTTTTGCTGCTTTAGTATTGCTATGATCACTATTCCCCAGACATAGCTTAGCAGCAATTAACAAATGCTGTTAACTGCCTTGCCTCAAGATGACTGTTGCTACGTTATGGAAAGATGGCCTTGGTCATGCACTTGTCAAAGGTCTTTATACAATTTTTTAACACTCATTTGGAATGGTAGCAGCAAGATCACTAAAGATGTCACCAGGTTGATATACAGTACTACTTTGTGCTTTAAAAATAGTCATAATCTAATACACATATCATTTTTACAGAAATCGATTAGAAGTTTTAATAAAAATAATCTATTACACATCAAACATCAGTGATAATGGAAACAATGTGACTTTCACTTAATTTAAAGTGGATAACACTTAAGTAGTGTCCCAAAAATATTCTAACTGGTGTGCAATAATTAAGTAAAAAATAGGCTGTGAAAATCATAGGTTAAGAAATTATACTCAAAGCTGTTTTTATTTATATAAATTTTTTTCTAAAAAATTATGTATAATTTTAAGACAAAAAAAAAAAAAAAAAAAAAAAAAAAAAAAAAGTTAAAATTTTGTTGTTTTGAATAGCATAATTTTGATACAGAAAAATATGTTAAGATAAAATCTAACCCCCCTCCCTCCCCCCCCCCAAAAAATCTTTTTTCCCTGCATGAGTTTCTTCACATGGAAATTACATTTATGTGATTTTTTATTTCTTTTCTTTGCTGGAATCACGACAGTTTTGCATTTAAGGCTGGATTCTGTTATATACAAGTTCCTTTATGACTGGATTTACTGTATAAATTATTATTATATATTTTTTTCCCTTTAATATTTATCCAAAGTAACATAATTTGTATTTTCTTTCTCATTTTTAAGTGTATTTTTTAATTTTTTTTTTATTATAGATTATTTTGAAAACATAATTATTTAATAACACAATTCTGTGCTATTTTCTAGATGGGCTTGTGGTGTCATAATGTATACTTTGTAAGTAATTTATTAATACTTGCTCATTTTGTTTTTATTTATTTCTATTTTTTTAATCATTACTTTTTTATATCTTTATAAAGTACAATATCACACACAATTTCAGACTTTATCAAATTAAACAAAAAATGTATTTCCTTTACAACTCTAAATTATTATTTAATTTACAGCTTTCAACTAAAGTTTATTTGAAAGCTGTAAATTAAACCAATTTTTAAAAATAGTTTTTAGTCATGTAGATTTTTAATCTTTCTTTTGCTACCCTTTGATTTTTTTCTTATTTCTGTGTTTTATATCTTTTTGACTCAGTATTAAATGTTTTTATAATGGAAAATAAATTAATCAAGAAATATATATATATATATATATATATATTTGTGTGTGTGTGTGTGTGTGTTTAAATTTGAAACATTTCAGTAAATTTTAACACCCCACTTCTCTTACAATTTGGAATTTATTGTTTTTGCTTGATTTTTCTATAAATGTGTTACATAATACTAGTGATTTGATTTCCAAAAAGTTATTTTGTTTTTGACAAAATAAATGAAAAATGTACTTAAAAAAAATACAGTGAAAATGACTATTTACTTAACATTTTTATTTGGGTTCATACAATCCTTGAAGGCTTTTAATTTTCTTTAAAAAACATTTTTATACAAAAATTCTTTGATTTATTCTTCTGTTATTCCTTAAAGAAAGCTTCTCCTTCTTTGTGTCTAAGTTTTTGTTTTATAATGTTTTGCATTTCTTTCATCTTTCAAGTGTGTATTAAATGATTTCCCTCCAGTGGTTTGTGATATTTTATTTCGTTATAATATTTTTTTATTTGTTGAATATAATGTTGTAGTAAAATTTTAAACTGGTTTTTCTCGAAATCATGTTTTCCAAACTGTACAAAAAAGAGAGTGAGAGAGAGAAAGAAATAACTTTTTTAATGCCAACCATTTTATCTAAAATCAATTTTTAAAACTAAATTTTGACATAAGCTCAAGAGAATTAAAATGCCTTTTCGTAATTTGGTCTTTTTATGTTTATGATAAAAATGATAACCCAATTAGAAATGTATGGCATGAAATTACAGGTATTTTCTGTTACAAAAAACATATATATATATATATATAATTTTTTTTTTTTTTTTTTTTTTTTTTTACACATAGAAATTAAAATATGTATGTGAAATGTCTATAAATATAATGCAAACAATCCAAAAAGGATTTTTTTTCTTTTTCTTTTTGGGAGGAAAAAAAAAAAAAAAACCTAAACATTTACATGAAGTATAGCCAAAACAAGTAGAACCTTACTTTAATCAGGAGTAAAGAACCTCATTTTGGAAGATTTCAGCTTTTTTTTTTTTTTTTTTTTTTTTCCAATTTTTTTTTCTATATTTTCTTTTTTTTTCTGAAATTCTGGTTTTCTTCTTCTTTTGATTACTTCCACTGTACACACCTTTAAAAAAAAGTTGTTCTATTTGTTATTTTATTGAATATTAAATAATCAGTCATCTAAATTCCCTCCCACACCTGAAATTAATATTTACCCTTAACTTTTTCCCAATTTCCAAGTATACAAAACTTACAAGAGCACCACCAAACATGATACTTACAGATTTTGATGATTTCAAAGTATGTTGTAGGGGTAATACTACTAATTATTCTAGTGAAAGGGTTTCTTCAAATCGGCCTTGGTTTTTGAGAAATTGGGGGTTAAAGTTCAGCATATATTTCAAATACTTATTTGTACAAACGCCAAATGTGAATCTGTGGCTCAGTGCCAGCGTGCGGGGCTGCGAATCGAGACCCTCCTCGGTTTTAATGTTCTCTTTTTACTTATATTTATACTATTTACACGTTACAAATTTTAAGTATTTTTACTACTAGAGAAATTGCTACAGCGTTTGATATTTTCTTGATAAATTAAATTTACATTTTTCAATTTTTCATGAAAATTTATTTTTTTCTGCAATTTTTAAACTAATATTTCTATTGACAAAACTGCAAAACTAATTTATGCCTAGGACTTTTTTTTCTTAATTATTATCTACTTTTTTTTTTTTTTTTTTTTTTTTACTTTAAGAACAATTCTGAAATAATGATTTTTCTTTTTTCCTATCACTTTTTTATTTTATTTTATAGCATTTTAATTGAAAATTATCTTTTTTTGTAAAAAAATACAAAATAATTTTCAGGTGAATTTTTTTAAACATTTTCAGGGTCAGATAATTTAAGTAATGCACATGTTTGAAAGAGTAATAAAATATTAATGCAGTAATGCTAAAATATAAGTTGTTATCATTTATCCAAATTTTCAATTTTCCAATTTTCTGTAAATAGATTTATCTCCCAAGTTCAACCTCAACAAAATTTATCATTTGCACACATAAGAATTCTTATGTGTGTAATAAAAAATAGTTTTAAATGTAATCTGTCATTTAAATGACAGATTACATTCAAAACTATTTTTTATTAGAAATCAAACCACTGTTTCCGTGATTCAACAGGAATGCAAAAATCGTCTGTTATAATGAGATAAAATTTACAATACATATAAAAATACTATTTTTTTTATCGTCTGCTTTCCTTTCCTCCGTAGTATCAGAATAAATGAAGATTTCTTTTTATTGATCAAATATTTTCACTTATACAAAAAATGATTGAGCTTTTTTTTTTTTTTAATGTATTTTTAAACATATTTATCACAAATTAAGCACTTAAGGAATATAAATTATGTAAGTTTTAAAAAATGAGATCTCAGACATAAATTAAATCGGATTTGTGTTTAGATTAAAAATTTTTGGTAAAAAATACTGATTTTCTCAAAAATTTCATAAACATAAACTTTAGTTTTTAAGGGGACAGTTTACCACCACTAAACTGATTAAAAAAAATCAATTTTTGTTTTTAAACATTAAATGCAAGCCTGTTTAATTGCGAATATTTTAATATGTCATTTTTACCCATACAACAATTATATTTTGAGATATTGTAAATTTTGTTAATACACCCGGCACAATTCCTTACATTAATGATAACTTTAAACTTCTTTTCCCTCTGTGTTTATATTTTCTTCGCTTTCATGTTTTAAAAATGATAAAGCTTTTTTTTCTATTTGATACAGAGATTTAAAATGTTTTGTACAATTTGTTTTTTTATATGAGTTGAATATGTGCATGAAATTAGTCTTAACGTTATTATTGTTATTAATAAATATATATGAAGAGTGTTAGATTTCACTACTTTACATTACTTATATCAAATAATTATATATATTAATGTAGTATTACATTATCTAAAAATCCATGCACAGTATTGTGTAATACACATATGAAGAAAAAACAAAAAATGATTTATTAATTTAAAAATATTATTATTTAAAGTAGTGGAGATTTTAAAATATTCAAATTTTCTTTTACCTTGAAACTGGTAGACGGTATGTGTTGGGTTCGAACCCAATCGCGACCATCGGCCTAATCATTCAGAGTTTTCCATGATTTTCTTCGAACCTTACGTAAATATGGGTTAGGTTCCCTTAGAAAGACCCCCATGGAGAGCATCCCACCCATTAGGGCCTATATCCCAAGCGTAGATAATTGGCCGGCATAAACAAAACCAATCAAATTTTCTTATACTTTTTCAAAATTTTAATTAAATACTCATTTTTATTTATTTATTTGTTGCAAAATGCACTCTTATTTGAAGTACCCTGAAGTTCAGTCAATTCACCATTTGAACCATATTTTTTTCAATAATAATAATTTAAAAAAAAATGAAAAAGTAAACTGTCCTCTTCAGAATATATCAAAAGGTTCAAAGCTGTAGAATTCCCAATTCTGCTTAAAATTTTTAACGTGTAAAAAATATAAATATAAGTAAAAAGAGAAATTTAAACCGAGGAGGGACTCGATCCCATAGCCTTTCAATTCGCAACGCCGCGCGCTGGCACTGAGCGACGGATTCACATTCGGCATTTGTACAAATAGGTATTTGAAATATACGCTGAACTTTAACCCCCAATTTCTTAAAAACCAAGGCCCATTGGAAGAAACCCTTTCACCAGAATAATTAGTGGTATTACCCCTACAAAATACTTTGAAATCATCAAAATCTGTGAGGACCATGTTTGGTGGTGCCCTTGTTAGTCTGAAAAGTTTTATCTCTTAAATAAATAAAAAAAAAGATCATTTCTAATTGTCAATCTTTACTAGTGTTAATAAATAATCAATCATTTAATATAATCCACTGTTCCTTCCCCCGTAGAAAAAAGAATATTTTTATTTGGCACTTTTTGGAAAATTATGTAATTTTGTACTTTTTTCTAGACTTGTTGGTTTCCCACCGTTTTGGCATCGAAAGCAGATGATAATGTTAAGAAATATTATGGATGGCAAGTACGAATTTTGTAGTCCAGAATGGGATGACATTACCGAGCATCCAAAGGATTTGGTATGCACACACATATGTATATATACATAATTCAAATTTTACATTTTTCATGGATGTCATAAAAGTTCATACTTGCATGTCTCCTGCAAATCTGAGTTTGGTAGGAAATTCTTTCTTTTTGCTTGTTTTTCCATACTTCTGTTTTTTTTTTTTTTTTTTTTTTTTTTTTTTGTATGTTTCTCTTACCTTTTTTGATATTTTTAGGTATTTTTTTATTTTATCATCAAATATACTGTTACGTTGTAAATAAAAATTGCAAAACAAAATTTACCTTTCTTCGCTGTGATTGATCATGCGATGCAATTTTTCAGTTTTTCTTAAATAATTTAAAATCTGCAACTGTGTTGTATCTTCTGTTTAATATAAATTATATTTTTGTATTGCTAGCTTGAGTCATTAAAATTTCCTCTAACCTCATTTATGTGCATTATCATGCAACATCAACTTAAAAGTTTAAAAGATAAAAATGTTAGTATCTGGTATGTTTGAAAAGTAACATAATATATATACAGTAGAGTCCCTCAAATCCGCAAACCAGAAATCTGCAACTCTCTAAAATCCACACTTATTTTATGGATGTAAACAATGAAAATTTCAGTTTTGATATTGGGACAAAATTTGATTTTTTTAGTTTTGTATCAATTCCATATGTTTTTTAATTTGTAATTTTCTTAATAATAGTCTAGTTTTTTCCATGAAGGAAAAATAAATTTTTTTGGAAAAAATTCAAGATATTGCTGATATTACTGGTAATCACAATCTTCTTACCAAATATATTTATGCATTAATGAAGATTTTTTGGTTATTAAGCCTGGCTAAACTTGAAAAAAAAAAAAAAATCCTTATTTTATGATTTTGATGTGAATTAGTAATGTACTTTTATGTGGCAGGTTTTGTTAAATAATTTTGGAAAAATACATTTAATCTTTATAATTAATATCTAATCAGACACTATTGATTATTACCTTGACCTTTGCTATTAATATTTTAATCATTTAAGAAATTATCTAATTTTTTATTATTTTAGTTTATTACTTATTTTAGTATTTAATTATATTGTAAGCATTCATTATAGTTCTAATTGCACTATTAATTGCACTCAAATTACTGTTTAAAAAATGTTAACAAAGCAATGACCAGAAATCTGCAAAATTCTAAAATCCGCAAAACCTCTGGTCCCAAGCTGTGCGGATTTGAGGGAGTCTACTGTATATATATATAGAACCATTAGATAATACTACAAATCAACATCAATTACTGGAAAAACTTGTTAATGCCAAATTATATCAAACAGAGGAGTTGTCAAAATTTGGAATAAAATTGGAAATGTGATATTTAGCTCGTTCTCAAGGGCAATGCTAAATAACCGCATTAATTGAGATTAATTTCTGAATGGAAATCAGGATAGACCTAAAAATGATTTCCATATTGCCCGATTAATCGCAAATGAGAACTCAATTCAAAGAAAAATATTAGATAAATATATATATACTAGTATATAACCCCGTCAAAAATGACGGAATTTTCACTTGCATTTCATTTTCATAATACTTCATACAAACAAACAGAATGAAGATTTTATTATTGAAGAGTTTGTATTGTAGAAAAGCACATTTTTAAGATAGCAATAAATTTCTACAAATACAAATAATAAAACCTTTTTTTTTAATTATTATTTGATTATTATGCCGATCACTTAAATATTTAAAATTTTTTCTCCAATAAAAAAAGGGGGGCTAAGGGGGGGGATTCGCCCCCCATGACATAGTGTAAATTATTTTCTTTATATTTATAAAAATGCGATTTTTCAGGAGTTTTGAAAGTGATCGCTGTATTTGAAAACGGGTTTCTCATGTAGTTTCAGTTTGCCGATCGTTTTCGGAAACGGCTTTTTGGCGCAAAAAATCGCTAAGTTTATGGTGCACATCTATAAGTCATCTGTTCCATATCATGCACTAAATATATTAATTACATCAAAGCAGATAAAATATTTCATAATACTTCATACAAACAAACAGAATGAAGATTTTATTATTGAAGAGTTTGTATTGTAGAAAAGCACATTTTAAAGATAGCAATAAATTTCTAGAAATACAAATAATAAAAACTTATTATTATTTTTTTTTATTTGATTTTTAGTTTTTGAACAAATTTTAATCTCAAAATCAAGAGCATTATTTATTACAACAATAATAATAATTTGCAAAATAAAACGTTATTATTAGCAAAATAATTCGTTTTGGAATATGGCGATCACTTAAATATTTTATATTTTTTTCTCCTGAAAAAAAAATAAATAAAAATAAAAAAACGGGGTCTTTAGGGGGCTGCGTGACATAGTGTAAATTATTCATTTTTTATATTTACAAAAATGCAATTTTTCAGTAGTTTTGAAAGTAATTGAATTGTATTTGTAAACGGGTTTCCCATGCAGTTTCAATTTGCCGATTGTTTTCGAAAACGGCTTTTTGGCGCGAAAAAAATCGCTAAGTTTATGGTGCACATCTATAAGTCATCTATTCCATATCATGCACTAAATATATTAATTACATCAAAGCAGATAAAATTTTGATTTAAGAGGATGTGGAAAGTATAATTTTCAATTATACTAATGCAACTATGATAATATGCGATATATCCATTACAACTTGAAGGGGGGGGGGGGGAAGCTTATTTTATTTATAAAAGAGAAAACAAAATTTAAAAAAATAAGCGTCTTATGCTAGCATCTTGAAAAAATTAATAAAACTAAATTTTAAAAGTCCGCAATAGCTATGTAGGACAACGGTTTAAAAACAGGTTTGCGAGTCCTTTGTTAGTTCATAGATTGCAGCACTAAAGTTTTGTGAGATCAGCGTAAAAAGGCGCTTTGAGCCGATATATACAATCATACTTTTAAATGACTAAAAACTTATCAGTTCACACTTCTGCTGCTATCTTTATGTATTATAATTGGGTTTTTTATGAAAATATGCTGGACAAACATTATTTCAAATGTAAGAAATTTTAAAACAATCATTTTAGCATTTGTTTTCAGCTAAGCCTAATGTGGCTTCTAGCTGCAATCGATATCCAATTTGGAGTGGCTTATGCCAGAACCGTTCCTACAGTCTCTGAAGACGCTTTTTATTATAAGTAGATATTCAGTAAAATTTTTGCAAGATTTTAAGAAACCCTTTAAAATTTTGTACTAATTTTAAGTAAATAAATTTATGTAATTTAAGTAAATAAATATATTAAGTAAATATATATATATATATATGGTGCTGAATGGTGCTCATGGTGCTGAAAATCACCATGGTTAAAATCATTATATTTCTGCTTTAAATTAAGCTGACCTATCTGTTCAACTGGCAATTACAGGCCTATAACAGCTGTACTCAGTATATTTTTCCCTTCCAAAAAAAAAAATGATACTTTGCTTTACTCTGCTTGCATGTTTATTTAAGAACATTTTATGTTTCAAAAATCTGAAAAAAAAGTTTTATTCTACATTCATTTTATAATTTTCAAACTCACAGCAGGTTCTGTTTATGTCCATCTCTAGGTTTTATCATTTCAAAACCCCTGAGTTTACATACTATGTCTTTAACAAACTGAAAATGAGGGTTCATTGATTTAATAACCATTAGATTTGTATCAGTGGAGTCATTAAAGCACTATATTAATTTTGTTTGAGAAAACATGTTCATACTCATATTTAATATTTTTAATTATGCTAGAAAAACATGTAAAATATAATGAAATCTTTTTTTTTTTTTCAATGAATTTTCAAAAAGATTTAAGGATTTGTCTTGTAAAAAAAGTGCATTTTTAAAAATTGAATTCCATATCTTTATTTTATTAATTTATCAATAAATCATTTGAAGAGATTCACTTGTAATGTGAAATCTTCAATATGTTCTACATAAGAAGTTCTATTCTGTAATTAGCATAAAGCTAAAATAATATTTTGTGATTGTGACCAGGGCTCTCGCTGCTGTTTGCCGTATAAGAAATGTCAATAATGCCTTTCAGTATGTGTTAATGAGCTCAATAAGCTACAGTACAATATTGATTGAAATATGAACAATAAAAAACTGAACAATAAAAGTTTTTAGGTAAAAAGTTTTTTTGAATGTGACATACATTTTGTTATTGTATTTACTCGTTTATGATGCACACATTAAAAGAAAAAAAAAATGGGTAAAAAACCTAAGGGTGCATTATTACTGAATAATTTTAAACTGCAGAATATAATCACACGATATACATGCAAACTAAGAAATGTATTGAAAGAAAAAATTAAAACTGGAAAAATGTTACTTAATAGAAACATTGATGAATCTTTTTTACATTCCTTGCACTTTTCTATACAACAATGCTTTCAACATCCGCATTTTTCTGTCAGAGCACAAACCTAGAATTCAGAGAGCGATATCCTCTGACATCGATTCTCTACCCAGTGTTAAAAAATAGACTTTTGCCTTCTTTCCTAGCCTGGTTTAATATTTGTTTAGACTTTATTTTCTAAAGTTCTTTTGGTCATTTATTTACTTTCAAGCCAAATTTATGGTGCAGTTTATATATGAGATTAAAAAAAATTTGCCATTTTGCCTTTTAAAGTAGGTATGCGTGCTATACAGTATTTTGATTTTGATTTTATCAGAATTCATTAAATGTAATCCTGAGTTACCTTTGTCTGAGAAATTTTATTTCATGGTATGTTAATCGCTAATGATTTAAATTAAATTTCCCATTTTTTTTTTTTTTTTTTTTTTTTTTTTTAATTGCCCAAGATATTTAGAATGTATTTATTTTTGGTTGTGTCCGTTTTGCATAATTCAATTTAGATGAATAACAGATGTATAAGCTGTTATAAAATATTAGTTTTTTTTTTTTTAGAACATATTGGGGAAAAAAATGCATTAAATGTAAAAGACTTTTCAGAGTTTTATGATGAATCTGTTTTGCTTACAATTTTTTTTTATTTGGCTACTGTTTTATATTTTTGATTAACCAAATTGCTAATGCTGGCTAAAAATTCGCGAGGATCCCGATAATGACTTTTTTTAATAGTGTGACTACACCTTTATTTCAACTAAAGGTTACTTCATCTCCAGTTGTGAAAAATTACCTTGTTAACTAATTTTTCTTAAATGTTGGAACTTCAGTTACTCCAGCAATACTCCTTTAAATTCATTTATATCAAGGAATAAGTTTCTAGGTTCATTTATATTTGTAAGTACAATCCTTACATAAATAGGGAAAAAAACCAGCTGAATTATTAAAGTGTTTGTGTCTGTAACTGGGTAATGGCTTTCATTTTTACTACAAAATGACTTGCAGTATTAATGCACATTTATTTTAGGGTAAAATATAACTCATATTGATTCTCAGCTTTTGCACATCAATTTCTATTTCAAAGTTATGGAACATTTCATTTTTTAAAAAATATATATTGATCAGGGTTGCTACGCCACCTGGAGAACCTGGAAAACCGGGAAAACACCGGGAATTTTAAATCTCCCCCCAAAACAGGGATAATCCAGGGATTTTTTTAAAAAATCCTAAAAAATCTGGAAAACGCAGGGAATTTGGTAATGGCAAATTATAACATTTCTAATTAGCCTTCATACACGCATATATTTTTTCGCACTCAACATGGAATAAACGCGTTGCAGTACAGGGAAAATACAGGGAATTTTTTTTCAAGATTAGAGTGGCAACCCTGTTGATAGTTATTTCGAAATACATTGATAGCTATTATTTCTTTTCCAGAAACTTTAGTGGGGGGGAAAAATCATTTTATATATTTTTTTCCAGCATGTGAAAGTAAGCAATCAAAGTTGCATGAGTGTTTTTAGAACTATCTAATATTTCATTTTGTTGGTCGAATTTTCTGATTCTCTCTACCCCCCCCCCCCCAAAAAAAAAAGAATAATTCTGTCATTTGAAATCTATATGTCTAAAATTAAAATGCTCCTTTTTGATATAATTTTACTAATTTGAACACAAGATTAAACTAAGCAGTGCTATTTAGTTTTTGTTTGACTATAAATATTAGTTGATATGTTTAAACATTGAATAATATCATTGTGTTATTATTAATTTTCTAAAATTAAATATTTCATTTTATTTTCTAATCAATTTTAGATTCGAAAGTTGTTAGTTATAGATCCAAACAAGAGAATAACTGCTACTCAAGCCTTAAATCATGACTTTTTCAAAATAGTTGTAAGTATATCCCTTTTAAGACTTAATTGTGCTACATTTATTATTTTCATAAAAGTAATTATTAAAAAAAAAAATATGCCTTCTTTTTTTTAGACTACAAAAGGAAGAGTATTTAATGCACGAAGAACATTTCAAGTAAGTTTAATTCATATATATATTTCTAAATCTCATATTAAATTGCAGTGTTGTAGAAATGTTTTTGGTCCAGATTTTTTTTTATTTTTTTTTATTATTATTATTTCAGGGTTTTGTACCAACAAAATTCTAAAATTACAATTTTGTAATTTAATGTTTATTTTTAGTGACTTTTGAAAAATGTACCCCCCCCCCCTACCCCCTCTTCCTGCTTTTTTTTAGTCTTGACAGAGAGAGAAAAAGGAAAAAAAAAAGTTTTTTTTCATTTTACCAATTATTGTAGCAAATTTTACTTTTAATTTTCTTCAGGGGATGCAATTGAAATTTTTTGATTTAGTTTTCAATGTAACTGCATGCCACATAGTGCATGGTTCATCATAAGTAAATATGTAACTGGAGAAATGTTGAGAAATTCTGACGCCGCCCTTGACTGCCAAATATGATTGACATTAATATACCTGTAAGTGATTAGATATATTTAAATATTACTCCTGGGGAAAATAAATAAATAAAATACATTATCAACAAAGCATTGAAAAATATTTTAAGCTAAAAAAAATTTCACATTAATTAATAATCTGGTTCATTTTGTCATGTAATTTAATAAATCATTGTACTATATGCACTTGATAAGCACTAAATGAATTTTGGAACAGCTTTTTTCCTTTTAAAGAAAGAATATGTTCTTTTCTTTTCATGTGATCCAATAACTTTTCTTAAATGCTATTAAATAAATAATAATAAATTGAAAATTTAAGTTAGAATATTTCAGTTTAAAATTTAATGTATGTGTTAGTCTGAAGTGCATTAATATTTTGTGTGTTTCTTACTTATGTTAAATTTTATTATTGTGATATACTATTGGCAGACTTGGGCAAAAATACATTGGTTTTAGTACTTTAAACACAAAATACCTCTCAGTTTAAGAAAATTCCAAGTACAGAAACATATATTTTCAAAATATGCAAAAAATATATATTTTGAAACAACAATAACAAAAAAAAAAAAAAAAAAAAAAAAATTAATAATAATAATAATAATAATATATTGTGCATTAAATTGCAATAATAAAATGCAAAATTCATTTTCAAAACTGATTAAAGTTTTTTAAATTATAAATTTACAAAGTACAGAAGCAAACCTGTACAAATAAAGTATTTTAAAAAAGAAGAAGAAAAAGAAAGAAAGAAAACCACAGTGCAAAACTATCTGACATACAGCAGAATCGCTGTTTTATATTCAGAATTGTTCAGTATTTTTTTTTTTCTTTTTAATCTTGAGAATTTATAATGTTCTCAGAAAGAAAAGTATTTTGCTTAGAGCATTTAAAAGATGACCCATGTTAAACTTAAAGGAGTTTTATTTCACTGTAATAAGTTCAGCAATTTAAGTCACTCTTCACAAGATTTGTGAAGATAAAAATGCAGATTGTACAACACTTTACTTTAACAATGAGATAAGCTGGAAAACAAGAACAAAAACTTTTTTTTGTCATAGAATACCAAGATGTATAGTTTCATTGCATTTGTAGAATTATGTTAAAAACAAATTTCTGACAGAAGATTCACCTCTTTAATGAGTTAAAATATGTAAAATGAATAATTATTGTTAAGGCTTTATTTCACTTCCACCATGTCAATAGAATTCACTTTTTTAATATTAAGAGATATAATTTACAGAGTAAGTTTGTGTATGTGGGGAGGGGGGGGGGATTGTGATTTTACAGATGCTTTGCTGGAGCGTGGTCAGTAAAATGTTGGAAATCACTGTCTTAAAGACACAGACAATTTGGACATACATAATGACAGGAACGCCATACTCTATGTACCATCGGCTTATAAAGCCTAGATAACAAATTTTAATGATACTAGCTGACCCGCCTGGAATTGCCCAGGCAGAAACTGTGCCAGTACTGTCATTGGGAAATATAACACTGGAGTGGACTTAAAAAAAAATAAGACTGAATAATATTTATATGGCACAGATGTCATACACACCACATTGGCATGATTTTTTTCAAATACCAATTTGGCGAAAATCTTGAAAAAGTTTAAGAAATTTAAATTTTAACCCATTATGGGTCCATAAAGTTATACAGAATGATGGGGGGGGGGATTATGCTAGATTTGTAATGTATGAAGCATAAGCTTTCAATAGACATATTATATCAAAAAATTAGAAACAGCTCCCCCTGCTTCCCCAAAAACAGCCCTATGGGAAAAAACCAGAAAATTGAAATAGCAAAAAGAATCTCAAGGAAAAGTTAGCTATGCTAGAATTTTTCTCCCAGCTGTAGCTCCCATATAAGTAAAGTTATAGACCTTTTAAAGATTGAAATGAAGTGAAGAAATGAGTAACCATCAAGGGGGGGGGGATCCACAGCCCCAGGGATGCCATGTAGCTTAAACTTTTAAGCAAAAAATGATAAAAAATTAAGAGCAAAATTTTAAGGTATATGTTGGTGTGTATGTATGTGTGTGTGAGGTGTACAACTCCTCCCCCCCCCCCCTTCCTGAAAGAAGCCCTCAAAGACAGAACTTTAAAACAATGTGCCTAGATTTCAATAACTTCACAAAAAACTGTAAACTTGTATTTTTAATGTGATATGACCCCAGCAGATCTGTATATGATGTACAATGCTTCATAGCAAACTGGATTTACCTCCTCTGCTTAAATCCTGCCAAAGACTTTTACAATAACCAATGAGATGTGTTTTGTTTGGGCATTGTCATTAAATAATAACAAATAATCAAGATTTCTGTGCCACATACGTTAGCATAATATATGTATAGATATTTGTGTAATGCAATGCCAGTAGCTAAAAAATGCAATAAGTGTCAAATTGTTAAAAGCAGACTATTTTAGTTAGAATTAATCATATTAGTACTATTGGATCCGCGACTAGTTTAAATTGAGGGAATCTTTCAATATGCCTCCTGTGTCTTTAAAGCTTATTAAAAACCTTTTTTGAAAAACGTGACATAGACAAACATGACAGTGCAACTTTTTGACCTCCTTTTAAAGTGCACTTAACACAATGCAAAGTTTAAACTTTGAACAATGGGGGGTTTTTAGCTACACTGTAAAAAAAAAAAAGATTATTACTACATTGAATTTAGTTTTATAAAATACCAAATGAAGTATAATTATGCACTGCTTTTATCGTCAGTACCAAATTAAGTTCATTATGAACATATTAAAATAAATTTATAAAAGAGAGTTATACAGAATAGTAATATTTAGGCTTCACATCTCCTTAATTTTTATGATGTATCGGTGATTCTATACAAAATGAGCAAATTAGCTGTGGCTTACATGTCATAGAATTTAATTAAATTCAGTATGTAAATAGACCATATTTATTTATTAGTAAATGCAAAATAATAGATTTCAGGATTGTTTATTTAAGTATCAGAATTTAAATGTTGATGTAAAAGTGAAGTTTTGTCTATATTCTTGAAATTTTAATTTTGATTGTTAGTTCAAAGATTATTGATTATTAGTTAGATTAAAATATTTTAATTTGAATTCAAAGTATTTTGCATAGCTCTATTTAAATATAAACTAAATCAGTCTATCAAATTTTATCAAAATTGATTACCATGGGCCCACGGCTTTTTCTTTTTAAAGTTTTGCTTATTTTGTATGAAATGATGCATACCCATTTATACTTTTTTAGTATATACAGCTATACCCAACCCTACACTTTGTAGTTTTTTACAAAGTCTTATTATTTTTAGCAATGATTTTTTTTCAACAATATAGTTAATAATACAAATATTTAATGTACAGAACCCTCTGAGGACAAGTAATACTCACACTTGACCATTTTTGTTGTTTTTATAATCTAGTTTTGATAAGGTTTATTTCATTTAAATTATTATGCATTGAAATAATTACTGTAAATATAAATTAAGCCACATATTTTTCACTTTGAATATTTTTTAAAGATACATTTATTTAGATGGAATATTATTTTGCAGTTTGGAATTCTGTGTGTTAGAGCTGTTATTAGACTGAAAAGATTAAAATATACCCCAGAACCTTTATCAATTGAAATTGCTCAAACTGATCCTTATAGACTGAAAACTCTCAGAAAAGTAAGAAAATCCATCTTTCCATAACATTCATATGATTTTACTAATATTTGTATAAATTATTTATTTATTTATTTTAATAATTATAAGTATTAAAATATAAGTGTAGTAAAGTATGTTTAATACGAAATGACTGAAAAAATTTCATGTTAAAAGATTCATAAAAAAAAAGAACAAAACTCACCAATATTTTCGACTCTGTCAAATTTTTTCTTTTCCTGTTAAATTGCTATTAGGTTGTATCCTTTAGGATAAAAAACAAGTAAAAGTACTGTTTTTTGGAGGAAAAAGCAGATTAAAAAAAAAAAGAAAAGAAAAAGAGTATTTTTTTTAGCTTCATATTATTTACAAATTGTTCAAGATCATCCATTGTTTTATTCATCTCTTCATTTGAATATGCATCAAAATAACTGTGTGGATTTTTAATGATTTTTGGCATTTCTGAAATAGAGGGACAAGAACTGCATTATTGATTCCATTGTCAGATTCGTCATCGGAATTCACATAGGTGGAATCATTTGGATTATGAAAGATGTCCAAAATCTCATTGTCAGAATTGATGCTGTAGTAGATACATTATCATCAACTGCAACATATTCATTTAATCAAATTGTAGGAAAATCTATTAATGTTGAGACTTTCAGAAATATGTCATTAAATTTTAGGAAAAAAGTGGCCATGAAGGAAGGGGAGCTGATTCCTGGAAGATAAACATTTCTACAAATAATTTCATAAATGACTTGCCGAAAGTGATTTTTTATTTTTATGTTAACTGATTTTTATTTCATGTTAAAAGAAAAAAAAAAGTATGAAATTGCATGGTATACTGTCAGGACCACTATATCATTTCATTTTACCTGATTTTTCATGTTAAGCCTTTTCGTGTTAAATGTATTTCACTGTATTTTAAGTATTTGCATTTTTTTATTGTTAATTATCAGGAACTATCACAGCTTACCATTTATTAGTGTGTGATTAGAAGTTAGAACAAATAAGTGTTACGACAAAATACAAATCATGAACAAAGTATAAAAAGGTCAGATTGAATTACATTCTTCTTTCCCTTGTTTTTTTCTTCTACTGCACTATCTTCATTTTCTATGTAAATAATTTTAATGTGTTATGTGATATATGCATATATCTACTGCGTTCTATTACATTGATTTTCTTAATAAAATTGTTTAATATTTACCAAAATTACCTATCAATTTTTACCCAAAATTTGCTTTTGTTTTGTTACTTATAAATCATCATCAACAAAAACACAATTCCTATTCTTTATTTTGTTTATTTCTTTTTTAATTGCATAGTTTATAGATATAATTGTTATGAAAATTGTATATTTCTCCCCTTTTTCACATAATTTTTACTGTAGTAGAAGAAGGTATTGTATTTGTGATTTTTTTTACTTCTGGTTTTCAACAGATTTACATGTTTTAGAGGTTAAAGGTTCTCAAAAACTTGGTTTTAGAAAATGTCTCTTTTCTATGTGTGTATATTAGCTCTTTGTATCACTGAAAAGTATATGAAGTTATGCATAGAATTGAACCAAATTTTATATTAAAGGTTATTTTGCTTGTCTCTGGGATGTCCACTTAAACTTGGAGATATTCTGTTAGGAGAGCAATAATATGATTTTTATGTTATTTTCAATATTCACCAAAAAGTGAATGGAATTATGCATAAAATTGAACAAATTTCATATTCATGTTTAATAATAATATCATATAAATGGCTTTCCTATTTCTTACTTTTAAGAATTCAGCTAATTTTACTGAAACACACAAAGTTAAGGAGCATGAAACTTGATTATAGAAAATCTTTAGTTTGATGAATACTGAATTTCATTGGGAATTTCGAAAAATTATCTTGCTATTGCTGAATTGACATCATTTATTACAAAGTACTTTTATCACTAAATTTGGAGAAAGTTGTACCCTGTCAGACATGACTATATAGCTTTAAGCATATAAGAGTAGGAACTGTGATTACATCAACTAAAGTAAATTTGCGATAAACCTGATTATGAAAGTAAGCCACTCTAGAATTTTAAACTGCTATATCTAAGCACTTTTTTAAAATAGAGACAAAACAAAAAAATTTTCCTGAATTATTATATAAAACATACTCTTAATACTTAAGGGTTTTAAACTTTGTGGATTTCTAATATGTTTTTTTATTTTAAATACTTAAATGGCTGCTATTTTGAAACAAATGGGAGGATAAAGCTAACCAATGAACTCAGTCAAGATCTTGATAAAATCTCATATGTGTAATCACATCTATAAATCTAAGTGTATCTATCCCATGAGAAAAAAAAAAAAAAAAAAAAAAAAAAAATAAGAGGTACATAAATTCTTTTTATCCCCCCCCCCTTATATGCTTCAAACTTTTCTTCAATAAATATTAATATCAATAATCAAAAGAAACAACTTGCTTGCTTTTCAAACACATTATTTTTTGTACCCCCCCCCCCCCCCAAAAAAAAAAAAATGGAAACATGTGCAAGTAATCAATGTAAGTTTTTTTCACATTTCTTTTATACATTTCTTTCTTTTCTTCTATTATATATGTGAAATACAAATGGCAATTTCATACTAGTTACTTGTAACTCAAGTTTTGCTGAATGAATTTTTATGGGATTTGCACTGTTATTTAAATAATTTTTCAAGAAAGGCTTTAGTATGTAACATATTGTTTTACATTTCTTAGTTATAGAATTATGAGTGAAATTTTATAATGAGGTGAACTTGATTATGAAAGATTAGCCTTTTTTTTATATAAAAGTTATACTGGACAGATTTTGTTAATACTTATGTCCGTATTGCTTTTAGTAATACTGTGTCAAGGTTCATTAGGATGTTACATTTTCCTAAAGGTGTGATTTGATTACCTCCTGAGTTGGATTGTTGTAAAAGATATGTATGGCGAATTTCAAGAAGATTGGATTATATTTAGGGGTTGCACACTTTGATCATTTTTATCACAACTAGTGAAATTTCTAATATTGGAGTGTTTTATACTAATGGGCTTCTGGTGTATTTCTTTTGTCTTTTGTAGTAATTGAACTTTAAAATGGGAACCAAAAGAGGAATTTTATTGTTAAAAAAGATGCTAGGGGTAAGTTTTTTGGAACTTGGCACCTTTCAAAGGAACAAGTACTTGTAGTTTTTACTTACCATTACAAGGAAACAAAAGAAACAAATTTGGATACCAATAAATCTACCAGTATTTAACTACAGAAAGTGTAAAGAAAAGCAGCAGGATGGCACTGAGGAGATGTCTTCCCCTTTCCCCGAGTAATGAAATGTACTCTTCGAAAGATTTGAGTTTTCTGTTTTCAATGGTCAAAAAGTGCAATTCCACCCCAGAACTCTATAAAGTCTATGGGCTTCACTTGATAAGAGGTCGCATACAACAATGCTGGATGAAGAAAATGTCATATAAGGCTTTCTAGAAGAACAATGCATGAAAATAGTTGAATACCTTCAAAATGTCCTAAATGATGGAAATTATACAAGAAAAGACTACAAAGATTACAATTCTCTTTCCTTTACCTGTGAGGTTAAAGTCTGAAAAAGACTTTAATTTCAGGATCCCAGGGGCTCTGCATCAAGCAAGGTGGATAGTAAATACAATATATTCACTTACAAATTGTCCTCTTCACCAAATGGTTGAACATTCCTCGACGAGAATTGAAAGGAATGAAATGGGTTGCACATATTGTCTGCCTCATGTATGTTCACTTTTGGCACAGGCAATTATAAGTCCAAATGCTCCGGAGAATGATTTGGATATACTAGGGCTTCTGAGCACTTAACCAGATGCAGACATCAAAAACAGTTCTCTCACAATTGCTAAGAAACTTTTGGTTTCCATCAGAAAAAAAAAAGTATAATTGGCTTTTTTGGACGAATGTATCATGTTTATGAATGTATTGTTGTTCGTATTAATAAGAAAAATATGGCTAAAAATTTAGAAACAAAACATTCAAAGAAAAATGAATTGAAATGATTAGATGGTAAAAACCTTGTTTTTGTAGGAAATGACCTGAGCCATTTCATTACTTATAAAACAAAGATATTATTTGAATTTTTTGGGATCTATGACCTGACAGAATACATCAATGGTATTCTAAGACACCATGTAAATGTTCCTAAAGTGGTCAATGATACTGCAGAAAAAGGAATTGCTTAGATGAAAAAAATTTAATGAATCAGTCTGGAAATAACAAAAAAAAAAAAAGAACAATTCTTGTTGAGGCTGTCTGTAGAGCATCACAAAAAAATTGTTACCAAATGAACAAATGAAAGGATTGCATCATTCAAAGTTGATTATTAAATGAAAACCTGTGATTTTCTTTTCATATTACCTATGAAACTTAGTATCAAGTTTTCGTATTATTTTAAGTTTGTGTTTTGAAGTTTTTCCAATAAAAGTAATCAACATTGAAATAGAGTATTTCTTGCCTATTTTTAGAAAAGTGACGAATGTGTGTAACCTCTAAATATTATCCAATCTTCTTGAAATTTGACATATCTTTTATGTCACTGAGCCTTGGGTCATAAGCAAAGTCTGCACAAATTTTATATTTTATTTTTTGCCTTACAAAATGAAACACCCTAAAGTCCATATTGCAAAATCTGTCAAGTAAATGTCCATATTGTCTTTTTTAAAACACAAGCTCAAATTCACCAATATGTTTCATTTGATTAACAGTTCATTTAGAGAAATCAATTTGTTAGCAGCTGAAGCTTGTTAGTAAATAATAAATATGTGATGTTATTTTAACTATTTTAAGAAAAATTGTTAAAAATACTCCTATTTTAATTGTCTCTTTATTATACCCTAGGTAATAGATGGCTGTGCTTTTAGAGTTTATTGCCATTGGGTTAAGAAAGGTGAAATGCAAAACCGAGCAGCTTTGTTTGAAAATCGACCTCGCACAGAAATGAAGAATCTGTATACAGAAGCATTAAAATTGGTTGCTGCATCTTAAGCCTTTTTTTTATTATTTAGAGTTCCTTTATATTAATTTTTGTCCTCCTCATGTATAGATTTCATCTCTGTCTCTTGTTATTGTTTAGAGCTAAGTTTTATTTAGGTATGTTTGTATTGTTTTTTAGTAAATTCTCTACATATATTTATTGCACACTTTTTAAGCTGAAAAAATTGTACTTTTAGATAAGCAATACTTGCTCACAAAGCATGCAACTTATTAGACTTGTTGCTATGAAATCTATGCAAGCAATACTATGTGCACTGTATATAAAATATTAGTCATTTCTATTGTAAATAATTATTAAATAAATTTCATTGAATAAATTATGATTTTGTTGTAAATTTATTTTCATTAGATATTTATTTCTCATTCTGTTAACATGTGTACATAGCATTATATGTATAGAGAAAAATTTATAAAAAACATTTTATTTTAATTTAATTCAAATGTATGTTTGTTAAATGGATCATATGTTTAATTTCAAAATTTAAATATGAAGCTATTTGTTTAAATTTTATTTTAGAGAAATAAATGTAGTTAATTTCAAAATTTCCAATTTATTTTAACATTTTGTTCTTGTTAAATTAATTTTAAAACAAATAGCTATATTTTGGGAAATTTTTGTGTAAAATGATTTATACATTTCAAATGAAAAATACTTTAATGAATGTGTTATTCAATATTTTTCTATTAATAATTGCATGTAATTATGAGAATTTGTTCTGTATTTGTTTAAATAAATAAAAGTTAAATGCGTAAATTGCAATTGAGGTAATTGTTAAAAGTTTAGTTTGACTTAATAGCATTGAAAATCATGAATTTTTTTTACAAATTCAAAAAATTTGTTTTATTTATTTATTTATTTTGATAAAATTAAAACAAAAATTTATTTTGCTTTATTTGGCTAATTTTGATTGATTATGTTATACATTTTAAAATATTTGATATAATTACTAACTTCATATGTTGAAAGTTCATTTCCAGTGTTTTCATACATTTTAATTTTCAGTGCTTAAAAAAAAACTTACAGTTTTTGAAGGTACAATATCTATGTTGCATTAAAACCCCTGAGGGATGAGTATCTTTTACAGAATTTTAATCTTTTATCACCTGTTTTTTAAAGCAAGAGTTTTTGTCCAGTTTAATTTCAAAATACTCAGATTAAATAAGCCAAAATTTACATTAAAAATTTACTGGTGAAAATAATCAAGGATTCTGAGTACCTTATGCGACATGTATGATCGTTGCTTGTCCCCAAGGGGTTTAAAAAGTTATTTATATTTTATTGATTTTGTTAGATCTGTTATATTTAATTAATTATATTACATCGTTTAAAGGAATTTTTGTATGACAATATTAAATTTTGTGCTCCACTTTAATATCATTTTTTAATTAATTATTATGATTTTGTGAAGTGTAGGTCTAGTTTTGTCGATTTGTTTTCTGTTATTTTTTTTTAGATCATCTTTTAAAAATTCTTGAAATTTGATCTCTTAAAAAGACGAACAATAATGTTGTCTTCAAATTTATTTATTTTATCAATTCAAGCAATATACTATGGTATGAATGTTCGTCAAATTTGATATCTAATGTGAACCTTTTCAAATTTGTAAAGAACAGTAGAAACTCTGTTATTTATATTATGTTTAATTTGCTAGAAAAGCTTCAGCTTGTAATAAATAGTCAATACTAGTCTAAATCATGCTAGTCTGAAGTCAAAGAGAAACAAAAATATATTTTCATCTGTATATTATTACTTTGAAAGAGGAAGTAGGGGAGTGGTAGTAAAAATTTTTAACTTTTCCTTTATCCTTTTCTTATTCTATTTATATTGGAATCTCTGCTAACTTAAATTTTGCTCATTCAAACAGGTAAAGTTCCCAAATAGTTGATATTAGAAGTGTGCTACTGTGTTTGTACACAAAATAGACAGATTGAAAATAATGTTTTATACTGATGCAGCCTAATTTAATAGCATTGAATTTTTGCTCATCCTGGAGTATCTTTTTAAAAACAAGATGTATTAATTAGTGATGAAAGGGTGCACACAGACATTTTAGAAGTTGAAAAGTTTCCAAGGAGTACTTAAGTAAGCAAAATGTTGTTTAAAAGCTATTTAAATTCGTTGCAAGACAAAATTTAGCATATTCAATGATTTAATTGAAAAGTCAAAAATGGAGACTTGTATCTTATAAAATGAACTTTTAAAATTATCTTTCTTCAGTATGAATGTCATAAAAGGGATTCATCTTTAATGAAAGTGGAATAAAATGTTTATCTTGCTTACATTTTCAAGTGCTTACTACTATTCAGAAAATAGTAATAATAATATTAATATATATATATATATATATATATATATATATATATATGTATGTATATATATATGAAAGCATTTAAGCTACTTCATTTATTTATTTTTTTATGTATGTTGCGTAGATTTTTTCCCCTTCAAAACTCAATGAAAAGTTGAAACTTGACTGGCCTCTATCCATATGGTCATTTGTCACTGCATAAAATAGACGACTGACATTTTTGTATTTACATTTTTGGAACTTATAAGCAATATCTTGTGAATATTTTGCAACTTTAACCCTAACTATTTGATTTTAATAGAATAAAATCTGTTTAATTTTTCTTCTCTGTATCTTTGAATGAGGTATTAAAATATAGGGTGAGCAAATTACACAAGGGTGTGGCATACAAAAAAAGAAAAGAAAAATCGATAAATTCCTTAAAAATTTTTAATTCTGTAAAAATTTTTTAGACTCCTTGGATTTTTTTCTTCTTAAGTCTGTATTGAAGTAAAGTATTCTATAAATGAATAATCAGTATTAATGCCACAATTTTTTTTAAGTAGTATATTGTTGGTATTAAAAATGTTTGTGTCTCATGCTAAAAAGTAAATGCTCAGCTAGTAGTAGAATTAAAATGATGATAAACTAAACAGCAATGTATAAAATAAAAAGTGGATTGCATAAACATCAGAAACTGAGTTTTTTTTTAAGCATAAAGTGTGAAAAAAAGAAGCCACTTTTTTGCTTGGATATGTAGGGGGGAAGAAAAGATAGATTGTGAAGGAGGTTATGGAAATAAATCTGAATGCTGAAATAAATCCAAACTGACAGATAGGAAAAAAATAAAATATGTGACAAAATTTAAGATGAAGGTGGGGACAAGAAAAAGCCAACAATTATGGCAGTCGTATACTGACATATAGCTGTAAAGTTTATCATTGTTATTGCTCTAAGTTTTAATCAATTGTTTAGAATTGAAAGGGAATTGAAGCTGTTGTAAATATTCCATTGCAAAAATTTTATATTAAATGTAGCAAGTCTTTGATAAGTCTGTGATAAAATTACTTATAAATGTGAATAGTTCTTGTAATTTAATGAGAGAGTTGTGAAAATTTGATTAAGAAGTTTACCTCATTTAAGAATTTTATTTAGGAAATTACATCTTTTATTGTTTTTTTTTAATAATTATTAACTTTTTTATACATTTAAAAATATTATTTATATTATTAATGAAATTCAACCACTATATATAATTAAAAGCTTTCCATACATAATTAATTAAATGAAAAAAAAAATTATCAGTTTATATGACATAATTTATTTTTAAATTTTGCTTTAAATCCAGAGTTTGCAATTATTAATAGAGTTTTCTAACTTTTCTGTTCTTTATTTTTATTATTTAATTTTAAATAATTTGAGCTATTTATTATTATTGTTTTTCTTCTCTCCTTAGCTTTTTTATGTCCAATATTGGATTCTTGTTTCTGTTAATTTGAGGCATGTATTTTTCATTTTTCTTATAAATATTTAACATGACTTTTATTTTTTTTTATTTTTTTTTTTTTCAGCAATTTGATTATTTTCTAAACATTTTTTTTATAATATTAGTATTTCCTCTTAAATGTCTGTTCTGAGTTTGTGCCAAAAACCATTGATTATAAATCTTATGTAGTTTCAAAGATATTTTAGAACCAACTTAGATTTTTATCTGCCATGTTTTTAATTCAGGAGGTAAATGTGGAGTCTTAAAACACTTGCATCAAAGTAATCTTGTATTTTGAAGTGTTAAGATTAACATAATATTTGTATTAATGAAAATTATGCAAAGAATCATTCAATATTATGGCTCATTATTAAGTTACCATACTATTTTAAATGTTATCTAAACATGTACTGTTAGATTTACTGTACTTCTAACAAAAATAAAAGCAATTCTTTCAAGTTTAATATGCTAAATTTAAACATTATCATGAACATTTTAAAATCTAATTTCAGCGCACAATAATTTAGCACAAAAATAGTTAAGAATTTTTTTTTTTTTTAATTTATTTTACTATATGAAATTAATTTATACTTACTCAAAAAGACACAATTTTAAAATTGGAAAATAAATAAACTATAGGTTTAGTTTTATTATTTTTTATCTATATTTTTATTTTTGCAATTGCTGTTTCAAATGTTTGTTGAATCTTTTTTTTTAGGGTATAAATTTAGATTGATTCATTCAGTATTGTTGATTTTCATTGGTCTTATAATGCATAACATTGTTTTAATGTTGCATATTTCCTATATTGTTAAACTGAAAAATTAAACAATAATTACAAATATTTTATTAATGTTCAAGAATCGAATGATCAAAAAGATATGTACACACAACTTTATTAAAATAAAAATTATCTTCATTTTAAAGTTTTATGTTTAATATTATGTGTGCATAATTTAACATGATCCCTTTTTCTTTCTTTCTTTTTCTTTATTTTAGTGACTATTTTGCACAATGCTTGTTATGAGTAAAGAAAGATGACTGCATTTTTTGAACCGAAAAAACTTATGTGATAAAAAATAAAAAAAATAAACCTCTATAGTTATAAAAGTTTATTATTTTTATTTATTTATTTATTTATTTATTTTTGTAATTTAATTTGCTATGAATAGATTAAAAATCAGTCTGAAGATAAAAATAAAATTATTAGATAGATTAAATTTATTATAAGCTGTGATAAAACATGAAATATCTTTTTAAATATCTTACAGAATCTAATTATTGATATTATTTGTTTATTTTGGAATTATTCAATATACCAATATTAATTTGGCTTTAACCAATCTTGAATAAAGACATATTTGGATATTGTACTATGTCTTCAAATAATGCACCGAATTTGGCATACTTTATACAGGAATAGAAATGTAATGACCGTTCACTTCTTGCATTATATATGCCTTTAATAATGACTGTGATGAAGTATATATATTTATGTAATTTGTGAGCTTGATATTCTGTACATATTTTTAGGGTTCATGAATGTTTGAAAGGCTTCATATAGTTCTCCTGTCCTCTATGCATGTTAATAAAAATTTTCAAAAAATGTGCTCATGTATGTCTTTTAAGAAAACAAGCAAGAGTAGATTCTTTTTTTTCTATACTTTGTATTCACATTATATCATACCTTGTTATATTTCTCTTTTTTTTCCCATGAAAAATAGATTTTACATAGACATTTTTAATAACTTTTTGTATATAATCAAAGTTGATAAATTTTTTCCTTCAACCTAATTTAAGGCTACTAATTACTCATCTTCTGAATTCCCTTCATTAGCATAAGTCTGTGGGCATTTGATGCTTTTGTATATATAAAACATCATCTTGGAAAATTAATATTTTTAACTCCTTTTTCCTATGTAATTTTTTTAAAGGATGTCCCCCCCCCCTTTTTTTTTTTTTTTACAAAATGCTTAGCATGCAAATTGTTCAACAATTTGTTTAACATTAAAAAATTGAATAAAATAAACTAAAGTAGACTTGAATACATTTAAAAAATTAAAATTTATATACAAAAAATAAAAATACTAAAAAACATTTAAAAATACAAAAAGTAAATGTTTCACCAAGCTACTCGCAAGGCATTGTTTTGCACCACAATCTCCACATTGAATGACATAGACAACACCAGGAGTAGCCACCAGGAAAACCTGGAAAAGTCAGGGTAATTTACCATTCCTGAAGAAAAGTCAGGGGAAATTTAAAAACTAAGAGTTGTAAATTTTTAAACTTCCATCGGGAAATTTGATTTCCCTGGCATTAGCATTTCAAAACCTTATCTTTGTAAAAATAATTTTTTTCTAATTTTCTTGTACGTTTAAAATTTTTACAACTCTTAATTTTTAAATTTATCCGACTTTTCCTCGGGAATTGTAGATTTCTCTGACTGATCCAGGTTTTCCTGATGGCTACTACCCAGTGTTGTCTATAACCTGTGTAACCTTGTCTACATGTCATTACCTGTGGAGATTTTGAAAGTCTATACATTGGAATAACAGGCAGATCTTTTGAAATTTGCCTGAAGGAACATACTGCTGTTCTAAATAGTGGTAATTTAAATTCTAAAATTTCCAGCATTGTCTTCAAACAAAACACATCCTGCTGTTTGTGAACGCTAGTATTTTAAAATTGATTGTAACAGTTATCATGATAGATTACTCTTCTAAGGTTAGTTTGCATGTTTATGATCGCCGACTCTGAATGATGCTCATTCTATCCCTAGTGAGTGTTATCTATTTCTAAAAAAAAAAAAAAAAACTAACTGTAATTGTTTTTGATTTGTTTCACTGTTTGTTCTGTAATGGATATTTATTTGTACTGATGATGCCTTTACTAGTAGCTTGGCGAAATATTTACTTTTTGTACTTTTAAATGTTTTTTAGTATTTTTATTTTTTGTATATGAATTTTAATTTTTTTTAATGTATTCAAATCTGTCTTAGTTTATTTTATGTAATATTTTAATGGCTTTTTAAATTCAGACCTTAAATGCATGTGTATTGCAAATTTGTTTAACAATTTAGTAGTTGTTATTTTAGAATCAGTTGTGAAAGATCCATTCATAAATTCACAAGCTTTAGAGTTTTTGTATGTAAAATCACAAAATCTTAATGCCTGGTATATATATAGAAACTGGAAAAATTGGGGAAATTTGTTGCTTATCTGGAATAGAATCTTTGGATTTGAATATTTCAAGTGCAGATGTGTCAAGTTTTGGGTTGATTTTTTTTTTTGGAGGGGGGGGGGGGGGGTTTGCTGACTTTAAACAGAAATTTTAAGTTCTGATTGGGTACAAGCCAACTTGTGTAGGACTCTGCTTTTTGGTCTTCATTATAAAATTTAAAACACATAAAATTTTTATTTTACACATTATTTAAATAATATTCTTTTTAGAAAGCTTTTTGAATGCAAATTTGATCTTATGAATTGGAATGAAAATGCACACAAAATTTTATAACCTCCCCTTTTTTGAAAGATGAAGAAATGATTTAAAGCAATACTCAGTCCTACTTATGCTATTGTAATGGTTATATATGCACTTTAGTTTAAAAACTTATTCCTTTCAAAACACAATGTTTACTTTTTATATTCACATTTTGATTACAGTAGAAATTTGTCTGTTATCAAACGAATGCTTCATCAATTTTTGTAATAAATTAAAGCATTTTTGAACATAAAAGGTTAATCTGTGTAACTGTTTTCATATGAGTTATATTTTACAACATCCTAGGATTAATATTGAGACATCATACAGTTACATGACGGCATGCTCAGCCTGATGCAAAGAAACACTTCTGGGTTTAAAAGAGCCATGTCAAACATTGTGCATAGTAGTCATAAATCTGAAAGAGACTTTATAACACAAACTGTTTAGTTCTTTAAAACATTTTTATGTGGAAAGAAGACTGTCAGTTATTTAAAATTCTACGGTCTTATTTATATAATTTTCATCATTCATCAAAGGAAAACTATTTCTTTTTATTTAAATCTTGTTGTGCAAAACTAACTTTTATTATTTTTAGAGTAATATTTATTTACTTAAAAAAAAAGTAATGCATCTGTATTTACTGTACAAAAGTCTGTATAATAACCAAGCAAGTTTGAAATACAAGTCATGAGAATAGTTCTTGATTTGATTTTTTGTCAAGAAAAGTAGGGAAAGTTGGGGCACATTAGGGCATCTCAGTTTTCAGGCTTTATTTTGCAGTTAAAAATTAGTACACATAAGTGCCAATATATGATATTACAATCTATTCTCTCATGTGTTTTGGAATCGTTGGTGATTGCTGGCAACAAATAATACCATTATTTTTGTTTTGAATGAGGTTGAGTAACATTAATTTGTGTTTTGAAGAATAAATTTTTCATTAAAGAAATGAAATAATACAAGTGGGAGCATATTGTGATGAAAAAACATGGATTTGTTGTTATTTTAATGGTAAAAAATAGACTTTAATGCTAACTTTAACAATGTAGATGATTTTATTATTTAATATGTGAGATGGGGCAGGTTTTGACTCTCAGCTGTGATGCCCCTTGGGACATTTCAAAAATGTTGAAAAGACCAAATGTAGCTTACAGAAGGAAAAGAAAAAGTACACAACAAATTAGGATTTTCATCAAATAGGGAGGATGAGGCAGTTGTTCCAGTAAAATTGGTGAAAATTATCTCTGGAAGAAAACGAATATAAATGTTTTGTGTAATAGCAGTAGTGATGATTTTAACTGTTTAATGTGAAGCTGATTTTCCTGCAGATTGCAAATTTGCTCAAGATAGGTCCAGAAATTTACAGGCGAACCTACTGTGGGTTAGTGTGCATTGGTAAAGTTTGCAGGAAAACAAATAATTGTTGAATTTGTAGGGCATGTTGAAAATATTGAGAACAGCAGCAAGTATGAGTTATCCATTTTGAGAAGACAAGATCAAGAGTTGACAAACAATTAAAAAAACTGATAAGCATGTTAGCTTATTTGTGTATTAAACAGATATCCTTTTAAAACTTGGCACTCTAAAAACAAAATAGGTCAAACATGTGTTTTGTTAGAATTTGAAAACATCATTTTTTTTGCATCAAATACAAGATATGTTAATGAAAACTTGTGTTACAATTCAAATTATTAAAGTGTTTCAATGCTTAAATCATTTCCTATTCAACAATAGCTTTATATATAAATAAAGCTTTGTTCATCAATTAAATATAAAAAATTTTATGTATTTTTGATTCAAACTAGTGTTCCAACGTTTTTTTTTTTTTTTTTTTTTTTTTTTTTCCCTCTTTTTCTATGTGAGATATTAGATTATTATGAGATTTATTTGATGCAGAAATGTTTAAACTTTATATCTAATTGATTCTAAAATGAGAATAAATGTTAGTAAAATTTAGAAAAATTATTTACAAAAAAAAATCCCAAAGTGCCCCACTTTTCCTCATAAGATGTTATCTGCATCTATTATCTCTATCTTTACTAATTTTTTTAAAGTTTAGAAATGAAATTCTTTATATTATAGTTTTACAGTTATATAAAATAAGCAATGTCTCTATTTAAAAAAAAAAAAAAAAAAAAAAAAAAAAAAAAATGAAAAACTGTTTATGTAAATTTTTCAATGATGAATTTGTTTTGATATCCTGGATGTCCCATAAATCTTTAAATATTTCAAGAATTAAGAAATATAAGCGGAATTAACTGAGTCCAGTTTGGGTGAAATTCATTTTAACTTTTTTTCTTGAATTCTTTTAACTTGAATTCTTTTCGTACAAGAAAAATTTAGTTGGAATATTTGTCATTAGAGAATGCTGCATTAATTAAAATAGGATATTTCTGTATTAAACAATGTTTATTTGCATCCTTCATGTATATTTTTTTAAGTGATTTTACAATATCAAATGCTAAATGAGTTAGCTATGACAGAGAATTTAATTTTGTAAATGAATAAGTTTACTAGAGAATTGTCTGATTTTACTATGTCAGATCATTCTGTTTGCAAAATTTTTACTAATATTTTCTTAATTTTACTTAAAATCTTCGTCAAAACATATTTCTCACTAACCCAAAATAATTACATTGATTTCTTTCATTTTTATGAACTTTTGAAGTATGCAAATTTATGGAAGGTACAGGTTTGTATGAATACTTACTTTTGAACACCACCGTTTCCAAAAAGCAAATTTTACTTTATTTAATTGCAGGATTCTTCATTAATAAAGTGAAGTTTACTTTTTCCAGAACTCTAGTGGTATTAAAAAAAAAGCACCTGTATAAATCTTGGCTGGTAGTTTATTTGTGTATTTTGACATTTCATTTTTCGATCTCCACTTAAAAAAATGATCATTGAATATACACAATCAAATACATTTTTATTATAATTGTTTTTACAAACTCATGCTTTTCCACAAAACATATACTATAAGCTGACATATTTTCAATTTACAGTAAAATCTGTTAAGAGACAATCCCAAAGGGAGCAAAGAAAAAAAATCTATTAAGGAACAAAGTTAGCAAGTTACCTTTTAGGTAAAATTAACTCAAATTTTCTGTTATGCTTAAACTTTTAAATGAGAAGAATTTTATATTTTTATGCATGCACACATATATATATTTAAGTTCATTGCATAGAAATAATTTACAAAATTTATCATGAATTTTCATGGCAGAGGAGGACTAATAATAAGCAAGATGTAAGCTGGGATTGTTCGGTAGCTTCATCATTCCGGACCCACCTTTCCCGCTTTTCAGTGTCTTTAATTTGTGTAACTTTGCTTTTAAATAAACCGCCATTGGAGCAGTCAAATTTCTACCACAACCCCTACCTACGTCCGAAATAGTCTGACTCTCTAGAGGAATGGGAAGAAAGAAAGAAAAAAAAAATTACAAAAATTGTTACCGGACACATTTAACCCTCTGTATCCCAAGCTACCCGAGATTTTTTGAGATTTGTATATTTTATATTTGTATTAATTTGTGTAAATTTGTATATTTTAATTCCCACCAGAAAATTAAAACAGCAATATTTGCTCTTAATTAATAACTGAGAATTCCGTATTTAAATAAAATTAAATTAGCCAATGAAATTTCTGGTGTATAGTCAGATTATCTGAACTACATAATTTCTAGAATGTATTCTATTATGGGAATTAAAGGGTTAAAAGCAAAACTATACAAATTAAAGACACTGAAAAATAGGAAGGGTTGGTCCAGGGCAATGAAGCTACTGACCAAGCACAGCTACATCTTGCTTATTATGCTTTTACCTTGTCTATGCCTAATGTTTGTATACCAAATTAACAAACATATGATAAACAAGATTATGTTAAAAAAATAAATAAAATAAGAAACAGGAAATTAATTTTCAATTACAAGTGCTACATTTATTATTACATTTAATTGACAGAGTTAAAATATCTGTTTGTTATTAGAAAGTTGCCATCATTTCAGTTTTTTAAGAAGGAAAACAACTTTTAAAATTCATCTACAGTTCATTCAGTTTCATTAAAAGTATAGAAATGTTCGAAATGCCCTCAAATGATTTCAGAATTTTCTCATGGTAATGCTTCCTCCCTCTATCCTTTTTTTGAAGGAATTAGAAGTTTCTGTGTAGAAGAGAAACATACACAGCCAACAAAAGAGTTATGCAATATTTCTATTTCTCTTGGCTATAACATGATCAAGATAGGCTGATCTGGGAGGAATACCATGACCATGGCTTGTCTCATACGTTGAATACGATATATTTTGTTATGTCGTTGAGGTTTCTAAGTTCCTCCTAAATAGAAGAATTTGCAGGATTGTATTATTAGAGAGGTTTTATTTCTTTGTTTTCAACTAATGTCATTTTTAGGAAATCTTTCATGTTTACAATACATATTTTCCATATTTTTTACAAAGACACATCTTTACAATACTCACTTTTCACATTTTTACAAACATCACAAGTTATTCTAATATACATTTTCATAAACATATTAAGCAAAATTTAACATCACTGAAAGACATTTTTTGGCACATAATTGTCTCATAATAATCTACATCAATCATACATAAAGTTGTTTAAACAACACTAACTCTAATTTTTCAACTTATTCAGAAAAACTACGTTGCAAATGTATAATAGAGACAACAGTTATTTAATAAATGATAAGAACATCTATAAAATTACATTAAACGATAAAAATTCTTAAAACCTGAGCATAAAATGGTTATTCACATGTAACACTGCCAGTTTATGGAGGAAACATACCAATACAATATGGATTTTCTATATAATATTTATACAAAATTCTAAAATCGATATTTTAAAAAACAATTCCCAAAGTTCTGCCAAATGATAATTGATGGCATTTATTATTGTTGACTGTTTCAACTTCCTTTTTCTAAAATATCTGCTTTAAAAGGAATTCATGTTCAGTTAGTTAATTATCTTCTTTTATCCAAATGCAAATATGGGCTGTCATAGTTTAAAAGCTCATCTTAGAACTGCGAAATCTGCAATAATTCAGATGCAAACTAAGTGCATTCTGAAATATGAATTTGAAATGAACAAGTATGCTAAACTATGTAACTCTTTTAAAAAAATTTATATACAAAATTAGTTTTTTTTTTTTTAAATTTGTAGACCATGGTGTAGGTATGGTAATACACCATATCATAATGATTCAAAATTTCTTTCTTCATAAGAGAGGTTCAATAACAATTTAATCTGGGATTTGATGAATAGTTCAGTTCATACCTTTTTAATTAATTATCACACTATTATAGAAATTTCGCAACCTTTTTTTCTCATTTTATTGGACATGACTGAAGAATATGAAATATTTATATTTAAATAATTATATGTATACATTCAATGTTATACACCACACATACATACCACAGTTTTTTAAAGCAATATCTGAAAATACATTTTAACCATTTGTAACATCTTCAGATTGATACATGGCTTGACAGAAATATATCAGAGGAAATATATGTATTACATATATATGTGTATGATAGAACACAGGGCTGAAGTGAAAACTTCAATGACGATTGTAATTGATTCGAAGTAATATATAACATATGAAGCATGCTAATTCTCTTTCTTGTTTCAATTCATCCTAAAGCTGGCAATTTTGGTCTATTTTTTAAATTTCAATCTGTCGAAGGCAATATTCAAATATTTATACATGCATATGTATATATAGACTATGTATAGTAGTACACACACTCATAACATTAAATTATGTAGGAAAACATATTAATCAAGCTGAATCAAATATTCTTAACAAGTATAGCAGATACGCTACTGTTTGTGAAATTCAGAGAACATGTACCACAACTGAAAATAGCTTTTAATTGAAAAGTGAATTCAAAAAGAAATATTTTATGAAAAGAAAATGTAGAAAAGTAAATACTGTAATTAAATTTCATTGCTAAATTCATTATCTTATTTGAAATAATGATCGATGCCTATATAACTCCAGCAATGTCCATCCTGACTACAATATACAAAAAACTTATAAAGCTATTTTCCTAAAATAAAAAACATCAAAGAGCAGATTTAGAAGGGTTTAGACATGTGATAAAATATCAATGACCGTGACAGCTTTGGCCTGATTCACTGCTGTCAGAGAGGGTGGGAGGGACGACCAATGTCTTTATACATCACAACAATCCCTAATTCAAGTATGGAAGCTTATATCATATAAGATTTGCAAAATAACGTTGACCTGTAATTATTCAGATCACAAATCATATTTCAAAATTCGAGCTACATTATTATCTCCGTCTTTCAAAGATCTGTGTTTGTGGTAGTGGTTTAGCTAGAATGTATGACATCTAGGACAGATGTAAGTGGTGTCACCCCTACTTAGAAATCTTGTAACCGTAACACATATACACATTTTATTTCTATTCTACATCAAAAGGCAATAACTATCCAAATAAAGTAATCCTAAATCATATCCATTTGTCGAACAATTCTTTTCGCGTTCTTCCGTTTTCTAAATTCCTGTGATAAACTTTTCTGATCACACGTGGCTCATATGTTGCAGCTGATTTTCCCTGATGGTTGAATGTTACAGTGATTGTGAGCATGAAGTTTACTAGTTTATAATCTAAAATATATGCTTTCCTGGGCACACAATCGCAGACTAATATAGATTATATTGTCTGTGAGTGCAATCTGTTTTGGGAAAAAGTGCAAAAGAATTCAACACAACAGTAGCACAGGAAATGACTATATCATTTCTTATTTAGATTTTATTCTGTCATATAAGAAAACCGCAAGGGCGAACTCTGCACTCATCACGTAGTCTGCATAAGTCAATGTGTGTGTTAAAATAAATTCTTCCTTAAGCTTGTTTTTGCTATCCACTCATTGGATAAGTAGCGTTTTATTCACTGATGCATACCTAATTTACACGTCCTATTCTGTGTAAAATTTAGATTCTCCAAGTAAAGAAAATTAACGCTTTTCCATAATGCACTAGATATTTCATTTTACATCAGATATTTTGTCCAAAATATTATAAGATTATGTATATATTTTTTGTAAATAAAGAAAGGTTATCGTCCCAGAGTGAGATACTCTGGCCAGAACTCTAAGGCTCAACACAGACTAGTATTTTGCTGAAGTTAACTGAATTCGTGGAACTCCCTTCTTTTCTCCCCATCTGCGGTTTACTGACAATAGGAAACGGGGGAGATACAATGGCCCCGGAGATAACTATCTTAAACCCTACTGAAGGGAAAGATTCCTGTCCTACACTTCGATTGAAGTTGAACTTCAAAAGTCATTAATATAAAACGCGCCGAATGCGGACATAAAACGCGCCGCCTGTTAACCGCAAAAAGTCTTTTCGTGTGTTTGGATTTTAACACCTTAGCTACATCACTGGTTTGTGATAAGTTACATTCTGGTTGATTGATCCATTGTTGAGATATAGTGTTAGTTTCATTATGAGATTGAAGTAGATACATAGCTAGCTTTATTCATCTTCGACTCGTCAGGCTTCAATTATTATTGCGAGTATATTATTAAAATGATTTAATCAGAATTTTAATTCGCATAAATGGCACAAAAATTTTAATCTGGTAATATGAACACAGCTAATTTTGCACCAAAACTACGTACAAAATCCGCCACTTTGACATGAATAAATAATTCTAATCAAAATTATATTTGAATAGAAATATCATCAGACTAATCAATTATCAGCTGTTTAAAACGTTTATAGCAACTTATTTTTGTCGCCAATTTTTTTTAACCCTGGCTACAATTTGGCACTTTCTATTCAGGAAAAAAAAGTGTGCTGTGCACTATAGAAGTTTTCACTTCATAAAGGATTCACTAAACACCAGTTATATTTATGGTTTCAACATAAATATTGCTTATAAGTATAAAATAAAATTATGAATTGTTAATAGCTAATATTTAATTATTTTACTAATAATGATGTTTTTTATGTTCTTGTCTTTTAGTTATGTGTTATATAGCAATAACATTATGTACCTAGGCGCAATGAAAAAAAAAAAAAAAAAAAAACTTGACTTTATTAAAGGTTTTAAATTTTATTGATAAATTTTCATTGTTTAGTTTTGCTTTTTAACACGATCGTTGAATTAAGTCATTAGAGGAACTGCTGAGTTCAAATTCAAGTGAATCGCTGTGTGTTTTTTACAGTGGTAGACACAATTTAGTAATCAAGCGATTTTTTTTTTTTCGAAATACTTCAAGTATTTGTTATATTTTTAAAGATTGTCATCTGTCCAAGAGCTGAGAACACATTTTGAATTTAAACAAAATCTCTAGCATCTCGAATTAACCTCAAGCGGAGTATTTTATATGGAGTGATGATAAAATATTTCTACGATTTCTAAATTAAATTCAAATTTACCAAAAGGAAATAATCAGGGGATTCTGATCTACGTCGCATATACGATGCGCTCGTTGCGAGTGGGTTAAATTATTACAGTAAAACCTCTAAATAACGGACACCTTGGGGGCACAGAAATTGTCCGCTATTCAGAGGTGTCCGTTATTGGGAAAACCTCAGAGATTCAAAAATCGCTATGAAATGCTTAATGTTTTATTAATTATCTTTTATATGTCCTAAAACCTCTATTATATAATTAATCAGAAATTAAAATTATTTTTAAGCAATAAAATTGTGCTCACCTTTATCCACTGTTCTCGTATTATATTCTCGTGAAAAAAAATCTGTTACAAAAGTTTACTTTTGCTTGCGATTACATGTAATTTATTTTTCTATGTGACGTTATTGGACGTTGTAGAGTTGTAGGCGGAAAGGAAGGATTGTACTTTTTGACCTTTAAAAGCATCAAACCTCAAAATATTCTTGGATGACATTTCAATGCTCTGGGAGATATTCCTCCCTGGTAGTCCCCTGAATTTAGTACTGGACGTATGGGGGGGGGGGGTCTCCTACTCTTTTTCTGCATTTATCTGTGATAACAAAATTTGTGACACATTTTTCTGATAAATTCACAGGCTTTTTGATTATTTTTTCCTTTTTTTTTTCTATTTAAAAAATATCTTTACATCCTTTATCGCCGGATAAAGTGTCTGCTATTCGGAATGTCCGTTATTCAGAGGTTAAACATACAAAAATTTAGCTTTTGGGAGTGGGGATTTGAAAACTGTCCGTTAAATAGAGGTGTCCGCTATTCGGGAGTGTCCGTTATGGAGGTTTTACTGTATTACCAATGATTGTGCTTGTTTTCAGATATAAAAAAATTCTCACATTGTTTTTTCTTTATATATATATGTATATATATATATATATAATTTTTAAGTCTAAGATGATGTATTTTATGTTCTCCCTGCCTCATGAACCTAAATATATGATTCTACGTAAAATATTAGTTTTATCAAAATATGTTCTTTGAATCGAGCAATTTTTATCTGCGGACCACTGAATTCAAACATTTGTCTACTGCCTCTCGTCAACGCGCATGAAATACATCAAGGGTATAAAAAAGTAATTATTATTCGCATGTTTTTCTAATTTGTCTAAGTTCATATTGTAAGTCTATAGAATTACTTTTAATACCTGAAAAATGGGTCTCACTTGCGAAAATGACCTCTTATATTCTATATACCATATCGTTTATTTAGTGTTCTAATAGATGAATGTTCTAAAATTGATGTGAGATTATGCAGAAAATAAAATTTTCAATTTTTGATTGTAAGCTCAATCTTATCATTTGTTTATCTCTTACACCATGATTAGGAATTTATCCTATTTTTTCATTTGATAAACTTGATATTCATTATACTTTACAAAATTTTTATTTTATTTTGAGAAAATTATCGGAGTTTTTAAAATGCATTTACACTATGGTCTAACTTATGTAAGGTACACATTATTTTGGTACCTATTTATTTATTTATTTATTTTTTTTTTAAAGTGAAATTGAGCATAATATTGTTAGTTACAAAGTGCTATTTCTTAAAAGTGTGAAGAGGAATGCCATTGGGCTGGTGCGGATCTATTATTTAGGTTTTATCAGGAATTTTTAATCATAATTAAAAGTTCATTACCTCTAAATGACAAAAATTAAATACGCAACCACTAAATGGAGGTCTTCTTAGTTGGTTTGGAAAGATTTTCGATTAATGCGTATTAAATAATGCAAATTCGACGTTCCTTTGCCAAAATTAGACCAGGGTCTCCGTAGCCTACTGCGTACGCTGCCAAAGTTAGTGGAATACCCAACATTAGTTTCTTTTGGAAATATGTTCTTTAAAAATATAAAATCGTTCAACACTAAGTAATTTTAAAGTTAATATCACGATCATAGACTATTCCGAGCGAGTCAGTTAGCCATTTTTAAAGTTCTAGTTTATCAAGAAATAAATAAAAATCGGTTACAAAAGTCCATCATTACATTATGAGTCAAATAAAGCTTAAAAAAAAGTATAATAGCTGTAAATTTTCAAGAAATTCTTAGCTATTTAAACCGATAATCCGTTTCACTCATAAAATCGTATTAATTGCATACGGTCTGTTTTATATAAATATGAGTTTAATTTTTGAAGATAGAATGTTTTTCGTTCCTAAAATTCATGTTTTATGTAAAACGCATTATTATTTTTTAATTTCTGAAATTCAATTATAAATATTCACTTTAAGTTCTTAAAGCTCTCCATATTTATGTATTATATCTTCCTTGATCTTAGAGATCCTTTTCTTTCTTGGAGATCTTTAAATACAAACTTTGGTTACTTAAATATGCACTTTCAATTGTTAAACCCGAATAAAAAAAATGCAATAATTGCAATTCTAGTCATCGGAGAAGAAAAAAACATAGTTTTTGATAGCTAAATGTGTAATCTTTCAACTCTTTATTCACGAAATTATTTATCAATAAATTGCTGCATCTCAATAATTATCTTCTTTATATATTTATAATACAGTAGAACCCCGCAAATCCGGACCCCGATCCGGATCTCCGGATAATCCGGATCGATTTGGTTATTTTTTTTCCAAGCTTGAGAAACATTTTTGCTGATTTCTATAACGCTAACTTGTTTCATCGTCATATTTTGAATTAAAAAAAACTTTTTCTGAAATCTTTTCGACTTTTTTCTTATAACGTAAACATTTTTCTGTCTGTAAATATTCAATAAGTTTAATATAAAAGTGATTTTGTGTAAGTATGCTTAATTTTATTTCATTTTTTCCTAAGTCTCCGGATAATCCGAATTTTCGATAATCCGGATTGGGTCTGTTCCCAATTAATCCGAATTATCGGGGTTTTACTGTATATCTTCTTTATTTATCTTCTTTTACAATATATCTGAAGATAACTATAATTTTTTATAAAAAATAATAATGTGAAATTTACATATGATTTTTCATTAAAATGGATTTAAATAAATTGGCAGTTAAAACTTTTGTAAGTTAAAAATGTTTCATATAACATTAAATAAATAAATAAATAAATAAATAAAGATAAAGTATACTTATGTAAATGATTATGAAATTACCACTTTTTGAAAATATTTAGCTTCGACTCTTTCTCCACACTTTCTAGATTCGATTAAGCAAAATATTTTTGTAGAAAGAAAAATAAACTTTTATTACGAGTAATAGACAGAGTAAATGAATTTTCTGTTGAATTTTCTTCAGTGGTACTTAAAAGTACCGACATTGTGCAAGATAGTAAAAGATTAAATAAAACAATAGAAATTCCTAACATTTAATTGGAGTTGGCTGTTTAAACAGAAAAAAATCTCATGTATGTTGAAATGTTTAGATAAGGTAGACAACACTGCAAATGCACTTTTGGAAACTCTTTTGTAAATAAAGAATTGACATTAAAGCTGTTCTCAGTTTTTAATTTTCCCCACTCAAAAGTGCAAATTCTTATTTACACATTCATGAAATCATTTTTGCACGTAAGTGCATGAAATTTTCAGAATTTTCATTTGTTGTCTTTTAAGTACTCAGGAATCGAACTACTTGTTTCATCTCCCATAAATGAAATAGATTTGGAATAACCAGTTATGCCTGTTCATGATATCAATGGATTACCCCATCCTAAAATCCAAAATTTGTTTTCAAACGCATTCTTTAAGGATCCACATCAGTCAGATTGAAAATTCCCCCTCTTTAAGACTAAATCTAATGGTCTTGAATACATCCATAGATATTTTTCAAATTTATCTTCGGAAAATTATTTTTTTTTCCTTCTGTTTTCTGCATGCTCTTCTTGGGAAAAAAAATCTCTTTTTTATTGGACAATAATAATAATAATAATAATTTAAAAATACAATGTTAGTTTTATTTAAAGTGTTAAAATCTTACTTACAAGTCGCCTGCTTCATTTAGATTTTAACACTTAAATTTCAAAATTAAATATTTTAGAAGCATTTTGTCAAATAATAAAGAAAGAAATATTCTCCAGGAAAAGCATACAGAAAACAGAAGGTAAAAAATTTTAATTTTCCCAGGAGAAATTTGAAAAATACGGATTCATTCCAAGCCAAATAGGTTTAGCATTTGAAAGGGGAATTTGCGTCCTGACTGGACAAGCCTTTACAACATTTATGAAAAATAATCTGAACTAAATTAAAATTAAACCAAACTATCTTTAATCTAAACTAAAGGCAAATGATTTTTCAATATTAGGAATATTAAAATAGTAAACACTATTCAATTTATTAGTTTTTGAACAAGTACAGATGCAAATTATATTTATTTACGACCAAAAATGACTTCATTAATGTGTCAGAAAATTGCCAGTTTGGATTTGAGAACAGCCTTAACAATATTTCATGCTGGATGCTTCGTCAGGATTTTCAGTAAAAGAGCTCTCTAGTTCTGGTACAGGGCGTTGCCAAACCATGTCGAAAACTAAAATGTAGTCTTTTATGCTGTCCGGAACTGGCAGTTTGAAGACCAGATTTTGTAAATTTCCAGTCTTTTGTAGACTCTTTCTTACGCTGCATCGACTCAAATGCTTTAGTGTTCGAGGCTTGTATTTCTGAGCGCTGTCTGCAAATAAAAGCAAGAAATCGTGGCAGATTTGATTGATGGCGTCATCATTGAAAGGATCATCGAAAATTGAGCGTAGTAGACTTTCGACTTCATGAACAGAGACTACAGGGTCACGAATAATCTCAAAGAAATTGTTGAGATAATCCACATAATCTTTGCAAAGCGCCACGAGTGAATGTCGATAATAAACTAGGGCTTCCAGTTTCAGAAGAATCAAGTATAATCGTCTGATACCACGCTTGTTTCTTTTATATTTCCCTCGTTCTATGACGTTTCTGGCATGAAAAGAAGCTCGCTGTCCATCACGTTTGAAATCGTTAAAAATGAGCCCTTCAAATGGCATGTTGATTCTGAAAAGAAAGAAAGAAATTGAGATGTGAATAAGAAATGTAATCAAATTCAGCGACAAACTGCGAAAATATAAACAAATAAACAAGCTTTTTTTCTGAGTTAAAGAAAATGTTCCATAAAAAATTATTCGCAGACATGAACATTTGTTCTTGCAAACTAATGATTTAAGTACGCAAGAAATATTAAATGAAATTATAAATAAAGTAAAAACATTTATTTTAATATTATAAAGCCTTTACGTGTATTTTTTGTTTATAAAATGTAAAATTTTTAATCAAATTTAACGCCATTTTTAGAAAACTAGACTAAGTGCATGAGAAACATTACACAACTTACTATACTATCATCAAGATTGCAAAACTACTTGAGGTTTATTCTAACAAAGCGAAAATTGTCCAGGCCAGGATATTATCTTGATTATCAAGTGTTACACAATTAATATTGAATATTTAACTAGCTATGGTCATTTGTATGAAATAAGTTTTAGTTGCGCGCGTGTGAATCATAGAGCATCCCCCCCATCCCGGGTCTGGGGCATATTTTAAAATAATTTTTATTCATTGAGTTAAATCTTTGAATTTTTTACAATTTGTAAACAAAATCAAATAATAAAACTTCTCTCATATATATATATATATATATATATATATATATATATATATGAGCTCATATATAGCTCATATATATAGCTCATATATGAGCTCATATATAGCTCATATATATATATATATATATATATATATATATGTTTCAGTTTATTAAAAAAGTGGAGTATTTTTTTAAAATCATTATAACTCAAAATATTATTTGTAGAATATAGTATTTTTTATGTTTAAATAAACATAAATATATAAGCTTTAATTTTGATTCAGCATTTTTAAAAATATTAATTTAAATAAAAATAAAAGTTATTTACTGTAAAAATTTCTAAAAAAATATCATGCAACTTTAAAAAAAATCACATTTTTAAAAGTAAACATATATATATATTTAATTTGCTAAATCAAAATTAAAGCAAAATATTTGAAAAAGATATGTTCCAAATTTGAACCATTTATCTTTAACGGTTCTTGACTTATAGCAATATGAAATGACATATATGAAAAGGTGAAAAAATCCATCATGAAGACAAATGCATTTTTTACTGAAAGTTGTTTCCATAACAACCATTGCTTAAAAGGTAGATTTTGAAAACAGACCAAAATGAAAAAAAAAAAAAAAAAAGTTCTTGTTTGAATTAAATAGAAACATGATTTAAATGTCATTTCAATCAAAATAAACGAGACAAAATCTATATTATAAAGGCCAAACGTATCTGTGCGTAACGCATACGTCATTTTGCGAATGGCAACACTTTCCCATGCAATTCGGTTTTGCAATTTTTCGTACTGCAATTTTTATATATCTGAACACTGCACATTCACAATTTTTGCATCGCCGTATGTAGAAAAAAATTTACTTTTAAATACAATTTGTTTGAAAGCTGTATTTCAATTTATTTTTGAGATATTAATTTTTTTTATAGTTTTTGTGCGAATTTTGTCATTTTGGCAACAAAAATGCGTCGCTTTCTTTAAAATTTAAAAAAAAAAAAAAAAAAAAAAAAATGAAATTGGAATTTCGTATGTAAATTTTGAGCAAGGCCTTGATTTTGAGAAGTTGAAAATGATGACGGGTTCAGATTTCACGTGAAATTTTATGATAGTGTCAATTTGATTTTTTTTTTTTTTTTTCATTTTTACCAAGCATAAGAGTTTCAACAGATAATTTCATCATAATAACTTATCTTTATGATTTTTACTTATTACTTATGCGATTAAAGTTCAAATTTAATAATTTGGACTACTGACTTTTATAGAAATGGTATTTTGTTAATTTAAGCTTAAAATAATATTTCTTTTAGAGTTAAAATGATCAATATAAGATGCATTTTTTACTGTAGCTAATTTTGTACGTTGTTATAAATGAATGAAACAGTTCCCTTTAAGACATTTTTTTTCGTCGAAGTTCGACGGGTTCCACCTCGTAATAATAATAATAATAATAATAATAATAAAACAATAAAATAATAATAGTTTAAGCATTTTTTTTTTATTTTAAGTTTTTTCTGTCCCTAACTCCTTAAAAGCGGTTTAATTGGAATAAAATTACTAAAGTTAGTTTGCTTAAGTGCCGTGATTCTGCCGCGGGATCTCTGAAAGAAATTTGAAGGGAAAGTTATCCTAATTATCATTATTATAGAAAGAAAATCATAAAATTTTGACCAATTTTACTGCTATTTATAAGCAAGACTAAATTATCGGTTGTCGCCATCAGTAGCTCAGTGGATAGAGCACTGGTCTTGTAAACCAGGGGTCGTGAGTTCGATCCTCACTGGTGGCTTGCGTCTTTTATTTTTCTGTCAAGTGGATTACAAAATGAACATCTTATATGCTTTTAGATACTTTTCATTAGAGATCGACCGAAAATTCGTTTTCGGAGAAAATGCGGCTGGACAGAATGTGTAAGTATTCCAAAAATTTTATTTCTTTGTTCGGAAAGATTAATATATTTATCGATTTGATGAAACTATTTATTGCTACGAATTTCGTTGTTTATAATTATCAGTCATAACAGACTCAGGGCAGGAATGCAAATGGCGCACTCACAAGCGGAGCTAAAGGAGCTGAAGCTCCATCCAGGCTAGACTAGATATATATATTTTTAAAACTATGAAGGATTATTATTATTTTTAATAGGTCCTTATAAAAATCGGAATTTATGAAAACATATTAATTTTGCCACCCCTTTTTTCCTCTTTTATAAATGTTATTATGAAATTCGAAATATTAGCATGTTTAAAATTTACTTAATTAAAAATTTAAGACCACGTGAAACTTCTTGCTCTTTTTAACTTTCATAATATTTTGATAATTTAATAATAGGATTTTAAATCGTTTGATTGCAAACACTCTTAAAACTATCCAAATACAAAAACACACAAACACACACACACACACAAATCGTAAAAACTAAAATATTTTTAGTAAGGTGTTTATTTCATTATTTAACGTTTTAAAATCATTCAGATTTCCAAAACTTTTCAGAATTTCCTCTGGTTTCTCTGGCTGATTACGACTTTGCTCAAGGTAGCAGAAAAAAATGCAAGTCAGGATCTGATCCAAGACGTACCATCAAATCAAATGAAAGAAAAACGGAGCTCGGCGGCAAGCCGGCCCAGATCTAGGCACACATACGTTTTTGAAATATTCAAACCCTCATCAAACAGGACCCGATTTATAACAAAAGCGGTGAACTTGGTCTTGCTTCACCGATGGGGCTTCCCAAATTAAACAAATGAATTAAAAAAAAAAAAAAATTAAAATTGCAGATACCACAATTATGTTCTCAAATACCAAAATATATTTTGACTAACTTTGCAATCATATCGTTGTAATCTAATATTCAATCCCTCCCCACCAAAAATATAGCAACTATTTTGTTGCGAGGTGGCTCCACACAACCTTAATCGGGATCTGACTTTTAATTGCTGCGCAGTGATGCAAATCAGATTGCAACCATTGCACGTACACTATATGGCCAAAAATAGCCGACCACTTGCTTATATATATATATATATATATATATTGCATGTATTACTATATTTGGATACAATTTCTCATCTTTTTGTTTCCTTTTGGGGTGAATGGATTTTGAGTTTTTTCTATCGACGATAATTTTTAGAATTTTCAAGGCATGTTTTTGAAACTTTCACAAAAGTTGCTCTATACATTTAACTAACACATTATGCAAATTATATTTTGATTACTTTCACGCATGCGCAGTTCAAAATTATTTAACAAACCTACTCATTATTCATACAATTATTGTTATTTTTTTATTCTGATTACTGGGTATTGTGTCAAATGTTGTTTGCCGTAATTTCTGAAAAAAAAATTATGTTAAGAACTTTGCAAATTATACACTGTTAAAAATTTGAAACTTTTGCTGCATCGTCACTCCACCGCTTTTATAGAATATCTCTATTTTGACCAATGAGAATCCTCCACAATACAATCAAGTAATCGCTTTCTATAACAGCGGTGGAGTGATAATGCAGCAAAAGTTTCAACTTTTTAACAGTGTAAGCAAAAAAACTTGGCAAAATTTGGGACTGTCTTTATTAAAATCTTAATTTCTCTACGAGTATACATGCTATCCTCATAAAAATGAACACAGTTTATTGCAATAAACTATTTAATCATAATCTACATTTTAAACGCTTTTATTACATTAATTTCGACAGAGTTATCTAAAAGATATTTGTTCTTTTTCAATTTGTTGACGTTTGGGTATGGCAAGCAGATCTTCCCTGAATTTGAGAAAAACCTGTCTATCGTTCTATTGTCTATCGGCTTGTGCAGAGACGGGATTTCGCGTCCGGCTATTTATAAACAGCTGATGACAACGGAATTAGAGAAAACTATTGATTGCAATAAATATCATAAACCACATTAACTTTTCTACTCCGATTAATTGACTGAAGCAGAAATTTAAGATGAAAATCAAAGTTGGTATAGTATTGAATTACTAATATTAGAGTATTAACATACGTAACTAATTTTTGAAATATCAAAATTTACGTGTGAAATAGATGAAAATTTTGCGTGTGAAATAGAAGAAAATTTTGTGATGGGCATTTCCAACTAGTTTTTCTCTTTTTTTAGAGTTCGCGTTAATTTTTGGATTTACATTTACAGGGGCATAAAAAAGAATTCCATTGCATAATAGTAAAAGGGAGAAATGTGTGCGGCATATTTTAATTATATTAAACTGTTTCACATATAATAATATTGATATATATAGTTGAGGCTTAATATAAATTATATGATACAGTCGTATATAATATGAAGTACATCACAGCATTTACAGGGACACACAAAAAATTTCAAATAGTAAATTCTTTCCGAAGTACTGTACATGTATTCGATGATGGCTGATGGTGAATGAAAGGCATTTTAATTATGATATGCACGATTAAGTTTCACTAAATCTATGCACATTATATGATGTGTATGAATGATATAGTTGATATACAGGGCTACCCAAAACAGGTCGCAAACGTTACTGAATATGAGCTTAAATTATTTGAAGGTGGTTTTTAGATAAGTTATGTATTTCATTTATGCTGAACTGCATTCAATTTACTAAGAAATGTAATATATAAATAAAGTAAAGATAAAAGAATATAAGATACAGGACCAAAACTAGGTCTTTTTTTTTTCACCCGAGGCAAACTAGCGTAGAAGAATCTAAGAGGGGATTCTCCCGCCCCTCCTACGCAAAGTATATTTTCAAATATCATTTTACTAATTTTCTAATAGCCGACTTATTTCAAAATTTAAAATATGTAATACTGAACTACGTAATCTGCTTTGTCAAATATTGATTCATTAAAATCTTAAGAGACTGAATCGATAAATATTCCGTATTATACAGGATATTTATGCCATCATCCTTAGATTCTTCTACGCTTTGGCATATCCCAGACTGGACGAATTTAACAATGACGTGCTAAACATACACATGAGAAAAATTGAAAAACAAATCTACACTTGGTGCCCTTTCATTCTAGCGACTGGGACATATGCCATCTCTATATCCCCCTCCTTATCCTTAGTTTCGGCTCTGATAAGACACGATAAATAAAAAAGTATCAGTAACTGTTCTAAACTGTGTTATTAGATGGACAGAAAAACTCTCGATAAAACACAATTAAAATAATAATACTTTGTATAATTCATCATATTGATATAAAAACATATAAGATACGTTTCGAGCTGGAAATCAGCAGCTTAAGGAGGTAATTTTTGAAAACGTAACACCCGGTACCAGACATCATGTTACCTTATACTGAAAATCAAATTTAAAAAATATATAATTAAATATTAAGTTATCATATTATACTTCACCAGAGTAGGACATTTATGTATTATAAGATGAATGCAATCTGATGTTTTTCACCTGCATTGCAGGAAATTTTTTTTTGGAGAAAAAATAAATCTAATGTTATTCTGCATTTAGAAAAGTTTTATTGCATTAGTTTTATTATTTTTTTTATATAATACGTAAGATGTTTGCAACTGTAGTAAAATGTTACTGTTTCCTCAATAAAAATACATGTTTCTATTTATAAATGAAAACATTTCATTCTTTGAAAATCTGGTCAGTATTTTCGTGACGTGTGGAATGTGTCTTTAAAAATGTCGTCTTTTTTTATGCAATTATAGAATAATTGTTGAAGATTTATGTTTTATCCACTCAAATACCATCTTTCTTTTGAAAACGATGCCATTTCAACATATTGACTGTTAGAACCCTTGAAAAACCTTTAAAGAACTTTAAGTTCAAATTTATATGTGTTTTATCTACAACCTGAATGGGAAAATTATATTAATAAAGATATTACCCATTGTTACATTAATAAAGGTACCCATTGTTCCATTCTCTCTCTCTCTCTCTCTCTCACTTTCTTTTGGTCATACCCTTGGGCTGTCATTTAAATTCATTCTTAAAAAATGCATTACAAAAAAAAAAAAAAAAAAAAAAAAGTATTTAAGAAATTCATTTAAATTTGGAAATAATGAGAGAATCTTTATGAATAATTGACGTTCATTTAAGTCTGCAATTCTTCATATTCTCAACGAAGTGTACGTAAAATATTCATATGCATTAATTAATCCCTTGGGGACGAGCGTCACTTATACGTGCCTCTTAAGGGCTCAGAATACTTGATAATTCTCACCAGTTACTTTTTATTGTAAAGTTTGTCTTATTTAATTAGCTCATTATGCTGATTAAATTAGGCAAAAATTTCTGTTCAGAAAAACTGAAAAAAAATCTGTTTTGATAAAAGATTAAAAATTTTATAAGAGATGCTCTTCACGGAGAGGTTAAATATTTTTAATATATAAAATAGTAAAGTCTTACTCACATGAATCGTATGAGTAGTTTCTCTGCCATCCTGTCTAAGTTTTTCTGCCGGCGAATGCAATATATACCGCAGCTCATGGCTCCGATGATGGACTTGTAATCGCCAGACATGAAAGCTGCTTTACATTTGGAATTGAAGGAAGGAGATGTGTAAATGGTCAGTCCATACTTTTTCTCCAGTTCGAGTATGTATCGCGAACAGGGAAATATGAGATGAGCTACTTCTTTGTGAATATCTTTTACATTCATTTCACCTGCCGCAGATTGTTCGCGATATTCAGGTGAAACTTTTGACCCCACCGAAGATGTATTAGCATCTTTTCTATGATGGAGACAGTAGTCAAACATATTTGTTATCGTCTGCGTATTTTGACGTTGAGTTTCATTGAGTTTTTCAAACAGGAAACAACACACGCAGCCAAAATATTCTATCAGGTCAAACGTAGACAAGTTTTTCTTGCTGAAAAAGAAAGAGCTGAAGCCGTTTCCAACCAGAGTGATTGTTTTGTTTTACACAGTACTATAAAGAATTGAATATATATATATATATATATTTTTCAAATGGTAACTATAGGAATGATTACTGCTTCCAAGTATCCCATAAACATTTCAATTGACTGATAAGTTATTTCTAATGAAATTTAAAATTAATAATAATAAACTAACCTGTTGTTAGTTTATCAGAATTAGGCCTCAGAATTAGTTAAATCAAAATCTGTACAACTGACAGTTATTGAAAATATATATAGAATAGAAGATGCAAATTATAAATCAAAATGAATTATTCTATATCGTTTGATGAATCGTACAATCAGAAACTGCTGTGACAGTTGTTTATCGCGATTAAATGTATATTTTTCTTTTATTTTTCTAAACTTTACTTTATTATTTGGCCAGTGCTAACACATAACTTGTACGTCAGTTCATATAAAGCGCTTAAGTAACAGGCTTAGGTGAATATTCCTCTCTCCTCCAAAATATTACTATACCCGAATCAAAAAAAAATTTCTTCTCCAGATTAAGAACGAAATAAAATACGATTTCACTCGAATAGGTTAAAATCACAAGACTGATTTCGTTCCTACTGATGAAATCAATGGATTAACTGAATATTAAGCTGCTGTCTTAAATCAGTAAATTATCTCCGCCAATAAAACAATCTCCCAACTGAGACTATAAATAAACATACCTAGGATGCTTTTCCTTCCAGGATGCTTTGCAGTACACTGCGCAACTTTACAGCGCAGCTCTTCAGCTCCCGATTTCTCCGAAATTCCGATTTCAATAAAAATACTTTTCACCCCGGTCTTTAAGCTTTTGAAAATACTTTTTTGACTCCCTTTCATTAATATATTTTGTAATTTGAAATAATTACTTTTACTTTGATTATTTTTCCCTTACGATTTCCTTTTTTTAAAATAGTTAAAATAAATTTAAGCGATTTTAAAAATTATTAGTTCATCATTAAAATCCAGTTCCCTGAAATGTTACGTAACTTTTCCCAGGGTTTCCAGGGAGCAGGACGGTACAGTAGCTATGGTTGTTAAAGAAAATTTCTAAAAATACGTGAATTTAGGCAAGTGGGAGTGTCGGACACATGTTTTTGTTAAAATTTTCAGGTCTGTTACCAGGGGAGTGTATGAGTGAAGTGGCGCATATTTTGTTTTTCCCGGCGCAAGTCTGTAGGGGATCAGGTACAAATTACGTTTGGGAGCAACATTTCTTAAGCTGTGAGACAGAATCTTGAATAAAGTTGACAGGAACATCTCAGGTGATAATATTCGGATTAAGGCATCCCCATATTGAGACCTACACTTGGATGGAGTAGTGCCTTAAGTGGAGAACTTTTTGGAAAATCTGGACTGTATTCACGTAGTAATTAAAAAAAACCCTTCCAAATATGTAAAAATACAAGCTGATTTGATTTTTTTCGAGATTAAATTAGAGAACTGTCTGATAGATTGAAACAACTTCATATTGAATATCTTGAAGAATAAGTATGTATTGAATATTTATATATTTTTAAATATATATTTTTTATTTCTACAAATTTCTAAATGCGTTTATTGAAATTTTGAATATCAAAGACAACAAAAAAATTTGTTTTATTTTATACTATTTAAATTCAATTTTATGAGACACAGAGAAATATTACGTTAATTGACTAGTTATAAAAAATAATTCAAACAGCTTCATTTTCATTATCTATTAACAAATTCATTAATTTTTATTACATGATAAACCTATGCATATTGTATTTTATGATTTATTTGTACTATATTTACATACTATATTTATTATTCTTATTACACATACATGTTGTTCTTTATTAAATAATAGATACCATGAACTTTGGCCTATTTATACATATGCCATATAAAGAAAAAAGTCATATAGATAATGCCATATAAATATCCTAAGGTATCCATCTAATAGGAAAAAGATGTTAGGGTAGTTTAAAAATTAATACAAATCTATTATTGGAGAAGTAATTTAAATATACAATCAACTAGTATTATAATGTGCAGTATATGTATAAAAAACAAGTCGGAAATTGCACGTAAAATGTAGCAAATGAGGTGCGTTTGTACTGTAAGGTAATTTTTTTTTTTAAATATTCTGATCTTGAAGTAAAGTATAAAGTAATTTGGATACAGAATAGCATCGGAAATCTTTTGTGTGTAACTGGAAATACTATCTGATCTCTATTATACAGAAAGTAACTTGTAGTAAACTTCAGCAACTTTTAAAATGTGAAATATTTTAATATAATTAAAAGGCGCTCCAAACAATGTTTCTCTTTATATCATTATGCAATGAAATAATTTTGTTTGGCAATGTAAATTCATAACAAATATTCTTTGTACAACAGATTGTACAGAACGTATATTTTAGTATATATTTCATAAATTCATATCAATTTTATTATGTTTGAAAGAGTGTAACATCATTAAAATGCAGTTAAAACTTTTTTTTTTCCATTAGCCGTAATGTAACGGAATACTTTTGATTCCCTCTGTAATTGAACTATACATCCAATTTTCATAAAATTTGACAAGACTCGACAAAATTATGCAGTAGTTTCATATTTTAAATTTCAAACGATTTGGTTGGGTTGTTTTTGCATTGTTCAGACGGACGGACAGACAGACTCTCGACGACTGTAGATGCTACGTATTCACATAATTACGAACGCGCCTAAAAAGACAGAAAAAGCAATTTTTAACCTCTTCGCTTGCTGGGTCCACATATGTGTGAACCTTTTTTTTTTTTCTTAAAAACTAAACTGTTTAATATTTTTACATTTTATTTCATTTTTTTATTATCCGAAATTTTTTTACTTTAAAAGAAAACTAATAAATGATAACATCTAAGTTGATTTCCTCATAACATAAAAGTTGTTTTCATCTGAATTTAAAAATGCATTCAAGACAGTGTGGCTAAGAAATTGAGAAAATTTCATCTTAATTTTATTTAAATTTTTAAAATGAAATATTTTAAGAATTTGTATATCATCCACTTGTTTAACCCTTTATCTACCGAATTATGAATTAATGAAAATTTTACATTCTAAAGCATTTTACGTAAATTGTTTAAACTAAATTAAAAGATTTAAATAATCATTTAATAAATTTTTGAAGGATTAATTAAATTTGAATTTACAGGGATCTTCTCAAATCTTTTATTTTAAATTGTTTTCTTAGTATTTTGTAGAATTATAAAATGCATAAATATGATGGTTTTGCAAGATAAATATTGAAATATTTCTGAATGAAAAATCCGCCTCCCTCTCCCTCAGTGCCAAGAAAGCTGAAAAGATACAAAGGCAAAATAAATCATCCTTTCAAAATATTTTTGTTTTGTCTAACCAAAATGCTTTTGGAACAAATAAAGTAATGTATGTGTAACTCATTCTAAACAGTGTTATAACTAATCGACGTATTAAAAGAAGTTTATAATAAGTAATTTTAATGATACCTATAAGTACCGTTGGTAGATAAAGGATTAAAGACCTTAAATTTACAATTGTATGAATTTAGGTTTTTGATAATTAAATCGACGTTTTAAGGAGATTCGTTATTTTAAATTCCTATTTGTGAACCTAAATTGCCAATTTCCCGAAGTATCAATTTCCAAAAAGATTTTTATTTATGTAATTTTCTCCATTCTCTAATACTAATTTACTATGTATATAATTATATACTATTTAATTATTTTTAAAAAATTGAACATTTTCGTTTTAATTTACGGCCAAAAATAGGAAAATCAGCGAAATTAGGTTTCAATTTCGGCCGGTTATTAATTAAAAGTATATGCATTAGAAAATTAAAAATGATTAGCTTTTTTTTTCTAATAAAGTTACGTGGAATCATATGAGTATAATTAATTAAAATAAATTGTTATTATAGTAAATTATTATCTAAAATAAAACTGAAACAAGTATTCTAATTCAAGAAAATACTCCAAGAGCTCTAGCATATTTTGAACCTAAATTATACATCCAAGCAAAATTTCCATTTTGAAAATAATGTTAAAAGACTCTTACTTAGTTTTTCGGAAAAAGAAAATTCATGCAGAATTAAAATATTTTGATTAAAACAGTATAAAGGAGTTTTGTTTTAGAATGTAGATATAATCAAGCATTTGTGAAAAATTATGAGAAAATGTGAAATACAACTTGCTCGCAATAAGAAAAGAAAAAAAAGAGAAAAAAAAGAAAAAGAAAAAAATAACTTTTTTTTTTTTTTTTTTTTTTTTTTTTTTTTTTTTTTTTTTTTTAACAGTGTACATACAAAATTTTAGCCATAAGCAACATCGTTTAAGAAATCTTTTCACGAATTTTTTTTTATTTTTCTCTGCGAAATTCTGCTGTATATTTATTTTGCTCCAAAAATATTGCTCTATGATACTCAATTTTCTATAGAAGTTTTAGAAAATTTAGCATTAATAGGACTACTTAATCGATTGCTAAAATTGATATGTAGCACAGTTACAATTTGTTATTAGAACTTTATTATTACATGGTCTTTTATCAAGTATTAGGATTTTGAAAGTTAATTTTCATTTGTACGGATTTTAGATTTTATTATGATGTTTTGGTACAGGATTCTTCGGAAAATGTACAAGCGATGTATCAACTATAACGTAAATTATGAAAATCTTTTCACCAAGCATTGTTTTATATTTCCTATCTATTAAAAAAATGATTGTACTCAGATTTATAACTTTAATCTCCGATTTAAAAAATGTTCTAAAGTAATCTTTTCTATCTATGTTGTTCATTATCATATTAAAATTGAACTTAAAATAGTTTTTAACAACCCAAGTTTGCCTAAGTCCGAAATATAGTAAAATTGCGAAATTTTAAATGTTTGTTTATCTTTTAAATGAATCTTTAGGTAAATCTAATTTGCTTTGTTTAAATATGTAATGAGATTATTATGTTTTTTGAATCACGAATATTTTTTATAGAATAATATACTCAAAGCATGAAAGCCCTTAAGGCAGTTTTTTGGCCCAGACAAATCTAATGTCTATGATACAAGTAGGACCGTTGAAATGTAATAATTAAGATGCATATGTTAAAAACAAATAAACTTGCACAATGGTACACATAAATAAGAACTTTTATATGAACGATGTAGAAGTAAAATTAATGATAAAGCATAATATCGACGTTTCGAATGCTTCTGCAATCGTCTTCAAGATAAATATGATGTTGAAATGCTTAAAAGTCTAAAGACGAAAGCTTCTTGTCGAGATTTGATTAATTATATAAATGAAAAACTGCAATGAGTAAATACATTCATATTATGGATCAAGACTTCAAAGAAGTTTCCGTGTCTAGACTTTTAAACATTTCAACATAATATTTATTCTGAAGACGATTGCAGAAGCAGTTCGATACGTCGGTATTGTGCTTTATCATTAATTTTATTTCTACATAGTTCATATAAAAGTTCCTACTTATTGTGGAGAAAGTTTCCGTGCTTTTTACATATATATCTTATTTATTAATTCATCTTATTGTCTTTAACCTGCATATGCGGAAGAAATAAGAAAAAAAAAAAAATTCAAAATCATTAAAATTATAATTCTAAAGTGTGATACCAAGAGTATAGTAAAATAACATTTATACGTATTTATTTATAACCATCTAAATGTTCAAATTGAAAAGTCAAAACAACTTAAACTCTATCTTTATAAAACATTGTTTTTTTTTTTTTCCATCGCTTTATGACTAGTTGTAGGTGGTAACACAGATAAGTTAAAATATCCGTAATCAGTATTATGAGATTTTTACTGTATCATAAAACGAAGCTAAATGTGAATAATACCCTCTTTACTTTATATTATGGTAAATGAATTACATCTTAAGTTATAAGCGATTGTTGACTCCGGATGGTATTTTTTTTATTCCTTTGTTGTGTTATCGAGTAGAAAAATTCAATTCAAAACATCGACTTTGACAGCATTTTCTGAAAAGCATTCAGTTTTTACCGAAAGAGGGGAAAAGTTCTAACATATAATTTCTTATTAATAATGCTTGTCAATTTTATACGCTTACAAAAAAAAAAAAAAAAAAAAAAAAAAAGCGTCTTAAATTAGTCAGTTTTGATTTGAAAGCAGCATTAAGCAGGTTCATTTGATGATAACATGTGGAAGAACTGATTTATTTTGAAAGAAATATATTAAACAGAAATAATTTCTCTGAGTTAGTAAGTAATTTTTCGCAAAATGGCATTTTTATCAAATGGCATTTGGTTATATAGTCAGGGTATCCTTATTCTCTTTCTGATCAGCAACTAATTCCTACACTTTTAGTTTTAGACCTATAGAAAATGTGAAGATACTAAAATTATTTTAGGAAACCAGGATTTCTAGAACTTTTTATGTAATAATAACAACAAAATTTCACTTAACACTAAAACAGCCGGGTATTTTGCCAAAGTTTTATAAAAAGTGTTTTGCACCAGAATTTTAATTTTAAACTATTTAATTTATTTAATTAGTCTATTTTTGCGCTGCATGCATTTAAACTATCTTATGAAGAAAATTCTGGTTCGAATCGACTAATATCGTTCTGGCAGGGGTCATTTTGACCCCTAATGGCGGTTCTAGTATTAATAGATACACATTTGTACTCAAAATTTATAAAAATCTGTATGGTTATTACTAAGAATTTTTTATGAAAATGGGATGCTCTTTATGTAAATACAACCCCGGTTACAGATAAAATTTTAGAAATATTACTTAGTGATGGGCGATTTCGATTTTTAAAATCGATTTAATCGATACTAAGGCCAACTCGATTTAATCGATACTTTAAAATTTTTAATCGATTTCTCTGAAGGTAATATAATTTTCATTTTCCTTCAAAAGTCGAAGATAAAATAGACGGATGTGCCAATTCCAAAATTTCAGTGTATTAGTTTCTAAGAAACCTCAGAACCCCCCCCCCCCCTGCAAAATAGCGTTTTTTGTTGAGTGATGTACACCAAAAATTGATCAGGATCAATTTTTATTAAGTACCAGCTGAATCTGAATTTTGATGAAAATCCATGAAAGCGCGAGATACAGCTATTGCGAAATCATAAAAAATGCAGCATATCAGCGCCACCTGTTGGGCAATTTACACCAAGAACTAAATAACACTAATCTATGTCAGAGATTTACTGAATCTGAATTTTGATGAAAACTCGTTCTTGAGATAGCGCTATTGCGTTAATCATGAATAATGCAGTGCAGCAGCGCCATCTCTTAAACGATTTCCACCAAAATGTAATTAGCATAAAATAATATCAAGGACTAATTGAATCTAAATTTTTATAAAAGTCCGTGCATTAGTTCTTGAGATAAAGCTAAAATGGAAACAGGGGCGTGCGAAAAGAGAACTGCGCCCGGTTCAAAGTTCCAATTTAGCCCCCCCCCTATTAACTTTTTCTTGTGATAGGCTAGAAATGATGTTAGTAGTAAAAATTTGGCGCCCCCTAAATTTCCGTGCTCGGAACGACCGCTTCCTTTCGCCTCCCCCCCCCTTTCATATGGCGCTGAGTGGAAATTGTGAAAAATTCAGCATAGCACCGCCATCTGAGAAGCTATATACATCAAAATGCAAAAAACATCAATTCATGTCAAGGACTAACTGGATCTAAAATGTGATGAAAATCCGTTTATTCGTTATTCAGATATAGCTGTTGCGCAAATCGCAAAAAATGCAGCATAGCAGCGCCACCTGTTAGGCTATATGCACCAAAAATTAATTAGATTCAGTTTATATCAAAGTCAAACTAAATCTAAAGTTTTGTGGAATTCCGTGCATTTGTTCTTGAGATAGAACGGTCAGAATTTTTTGTCGTATAAAGACTCACAGAGTGACAGACACACCCACAGACAAATATTTCTTAAAAACCATGAAATCGTGTTAAAGACCTTCTAAAATATATAAATCCATCAAAAGCGGAAAATCAAAATTTTTCACGAATCTAATACTCTCTTCTTGTAAAGTTACAAAAGAAAGTAAAAATGTAAAATCGATTCTGCCCGTAAGATCGATCTTTAGATTCGATTTCGATCTTTAGATTCGATTTCGATCTTTAGATTCAATGTCGATCTTTAGATTCGATTTCGATCTTTAGATTCGATTTCGATCTTTAGATTCGATGTCGATCTTTAGATTCGATGTCGATCTTTAGATTCGATTTCGATCTTTAGATTCGATTTCGATTTTTTTTTCTTTTTTTCTAGGCTAAATTAGTGTTGAATGCAGGTATTTTTCTGCGACTCCGGAAGAAGGCATCATGTTTTACAGCTCTGTAAGAGAGGGGGAATCGCAATTTATGCATTAAAAAGCATAAAATCTCATAACTTCTGGGGGGGGGGGGGTAATCCCCTGCGGGCCACCTCATTAATTCGACACTAGGTTAAATCGTTATATTTTTGTTTAGAAGTCCAGTTATTTGAAGTACAGTAAAACCTCCGTAACGGACACTCCCGAATAGCGGACACCTCTATTTAACGGACAGTTTTCCGATCCCCACTCCCAAAAGCTAAATTTTTGTATCTTTAACCTCTGAATAACGGACATTTCGAATAGCGGACACTATTTTCGGTATAAAGATAATAAAGGCGATAAAGAATGAAAAATATTTTTTTAACGAGGGAAAAAAAAGTAAAAATGCTTCTAAATTTATCAGGGCAATGTGTCACAAATGTTGTGATCACAAATAAATGTAGATCGGGGTCTAGGGAAAATCACTCCTCAACGTTCAGTGTTGAATTCAGGGGAGTGCCCGGGTGGGACATTTTCCAGAGCATTGAAATGTCCCCCCGGAAGGTTTAGAGATTTTGTGCTTTTAATGTTCAAAAAGTGCAAACCCTCTTTCCCGCCCGAATCTCTATAATGTCTAATAATGTCACACTGTAAAACAAATTACATGTAATCGCAAGCAAAAGAAAACTTTTGCAACAGATTTTTTTCATAAGAATATAATAAACAGTGGATGAAGGTGTGCACAATTTTATTTCAGTTCCATTTTTATATTGTTAAAAAAATAATTCTAATTTTTGATTAATCATATAATAGAAGTTATAGGACATATAAAAGTCAATTCATGACACATTAAACATTTCTTAGTGATTTTTGTATCTTTGTGTTTTTCCCAATAGCGGACAATTTCTGCGTTCCCGAAGTGTCCGTTATTTAGAGGTTTTACTGTATTAGTTTATTATGTTTTATTTTTCACGCTCGTCTCTTCTAATCCCCCCTTCCACGTGAGTTTTAACTTACAGGGCGGTTCGAAATATGCCTACAGTTTAAAAAATGTCCAATTCTCGGTCTATTTTATTTTAGATCCACATTTTAAATCCTTGACAAAAGATAAATAAAGGGTCGCCCTTCCGCCCGTTTGGGGTTTATCTGCGCCCCACCGGGAGGCATATTTTTTTGTTTCTTCAAAAGAAACAAAGAAAATTTTGAGGGGGGGGGGCTTGCACCCTCCCCCAATATACACCTTAAAATTTCGCTCATTTAATTTTCTACCATTTTTAACTTAAACGTTTAAACTACTGGCACCCCCAGAGCTGTGGACCCTCCCCCCCCCTGTCGATCACTCACCTAATTTTGCTTATTTCTTCACTTCATTTCAATCTTTAAAAGGCTATAACTTTGCTTCTATAGGAATTATAGTGATGAGAAAAATTCTAGTATAGCTAACCATTTCTCGCCGTTTTTTTGCTTTTCCAGTTTCCCGGTTTTCCCTATAGGACCTTTTTTGTGGGGAGGGGCAGAGGGGGTTTTTCTTCATACAATATACCTATTGAAAGCTTATGCTTCATACATTACAAATCTAGCAAAAGAAATTTTCTCCCATCATTTCAGGTCACGTTACGAACCCATAATATGTTAAAATTTTAATTTTTCAAACTTCTTCAAAAAAAAAAAAAATAAATAAATAAATAAAAAAAAAAAAAAAAAAAAATGATACATATTAGCGAAACTGGGGTTCGAACCCGCAATCGTTTGATTGCACACGTAATCCCTAAGCTTATTGGCCACCGAGTACTCAGCAGCGCTATTATTTCTTTAGATTGTCATCTTTAAATTCATAATATCTTTTGAATGGAATGTCCGATTTGAATAATTCAAAAAGTAATCTACAGATATTGTAACAGGCATTAATACAAAATGTTTTATTTGGATAAGGATTAAGGTATCGATAGTATGGTCTAATTTTGGTTGATGTATTTATCGCGTTTTAAAATGTAAGAAAGTAGTTATAGTGAGTTAACTACAACAATTGGACATATGGTATCGCGCGGTTTTTTTTAATAGACATTAATATGTTCTTTAATATTATAGAACCTTTTTTTATTCATTTAAAAGTATTTCCTGGCGATTCAAAATTATATATCTTAACGATTAAAAAATACGCACGTAATTGTTCAAGGTTTCACTTCTATCGGCACTCTCAGAGTGCCACTATTTTTTTTTTTTTTTCATGTTCGTCCGTCCTACCCCCCCCCCCCCCCTTCCTCATCAATCTTAACTTACAGGTTCGTTAAAATTATGACTGCGATTTTTAAAAAGTCTAATCCTCGTTCTATTTTGTTATAAATCCATATTTTGAAACCTCAACAACAGATACATTTGGGCCGGGGTCGCCCTTCTGTCCGTTTGGGATTCACCTTGCCCCCCTGGGTGGGGGGGTATATTTTTTGTTTCTTCCACACCATCTCATGTAACATATCGTTATAAAGCCTCATTTTTTTTCTGTTACTATCTCTCTCTCCCCCTAGTTACATGCTCTTGGCACTTTTTATAGTTTCAATGAGTGCATGTTCCCCGCGGGCCACCCCATGAATTCAACACTAAGTTAAACACTATATTTTTGTTTAGAAGCTCAGTTATTTTGGGTATTAGTTATGTTTTTTTTTTCAAGTTCGTCCGTTCTAATCCCTCGCCCCCCCCCCCCTTCCTCGCCAATCTTTACTAAATGGGCCGTTCAAAGTATGCATGCAATTTTTAAAATGTCCAATTCTCGTTCTATTTTATTATACATCCTCATTTTGAAACTTCGACAAAAGATACATTTGGGCTATGGTCGCCTTTCCGTCAAGAGTGGGGGTTACCTGTCCCCTTGAGAATGGGGCATATTTTATGTTCTTCCAAACTATCTCGTGTAACATTTGGTTGGCATTAGAAAAAAAAAAAAAATTTTGTCTATACTCCTTGTTCCCCATCCTAAAAAACACACGATACCATCCTAGTAGTTACACGCTCTTGGCACTCTTCATACTCGGTTTAATGCCAAGTTACTCAGTGTTGTTATTAGTTGAGTTATGTCTCTCAAATTTGTCAAAATTTTTGTATAAGTGAAAACCATAAGTGACAATCATTTTAAAATTTAAAATTCTTAATATCCGACTCTAAAATCTGCAATAGCTTAATTTTACTCCTCCCTAAATGGGGATGGGGGGCGGGAGGCGGTAATCACGGTACTGCTGATTGTCTAAGTTTTGGAATTAGTAATTTGAATCTTCTCTGTGTGAACCTAAATATCGAAATATCGATTCTAGTATCGATTCTTGAACAGAGAAATCGATTCTTACTATGATCGATGTTGTTTTATACGATATCGATTTTAATCGATTCTCAAAATTTCCAGAATCGCCCATCACTATTAATTTTAATGGATTCTTTTGTAAAAAGCTACTGATTTCTGTAGCTTTACGAAACTAATTTTATAGATTTATATCTTTATATATATATTTATTTATTTTCGTACAGTATACAGATAGAATTATAGCAAGCGTACACCATTTCCGTTACTGTAAGTTTATAGAAGGACATTTTTTTTACAGCGTAGTTACAATTGCAAAATGTTTCAAATGCCATTCTTCATTATATAAAAATTTGTTTAAGTGAAAATAGTTATCACGGACCATATCAATAGTTAGTTCGTACGGTTTTTCGGTCCTATTAATTATATTTAGGAAAATACTTTCTCCATACTGTACAAGTTTCATCTGTACAGTGTACATAAAAAGATCTAAATCTACAAAACTAGTTTTTGTAAAGCTACAGAAACCTGTAGCTTTACAAAAAAAAAAAAAAAAAAAAAAAAAAAAAAAAAAAATCTACTAAAATTACAGTAATTTTAATAACATTTTATCTGTAACCCGAATCGTAGTCACATGAAAAGTTCTGAGCATCCCAGTATCTTAAAAAATTCTTATTAATCTAACAGAGTTATAGATTTACAGTCAAACTGCATTTGTTACATGAATTTTTGTTGTTGCTGTTACATTAAAAGTTCCAGGAATCCCAGTTCCCTTGAAAAGTTTTAGTAACTTTACAGATTATTTTTTTTTCAGTGTATGATAAAAATTTTGACACTTTTAACTGAAGGAATTTTCAGAGCCTTCTGACACTAAAATATTAAAACATGTTTTTATTTCCGAAAAACGAAAAGATTTTGCAAGATAGATTCGTGTAAAATTTATCTCAGAGCACTTATTAACACTGACAATAGGCAATCAAAAATATTTTTTAAAAAATCTCAATAAATGATGTATGTAATATGTATTTAAAATCCCCTAACATAAATTAATAATACTGTAAAACAATTTAATTATGAAAACCACCGAAATTAAATGCGATAAGACACTCATGAAAAAAGACATTCACCTAAAAGTTTAAAACACATATAAAGTAGCAGAAATATTTTGGAAACACCTGATAAACTTTTAAAATTCAGAAAAATTATAAATATATTTGATGCCATTGCTTTTAGGAATCCTTAAATGAAAAATATTTATTTGAGGTTATCGCAGGCATTGTTAATTTATTGTCAAACCAGAACCGTCTCCAAAGTTTATTTTTTGAGAGACACGGGGTGGTGAAAAGAACGGGAACTACAACAATTTTACAGATTTTAAGTTACGATGATTTTATTTTAAATGAAGATACATAAAAAAATTCATTAACACTTTTGAATGTATATTTAATGACGTTACATAATTATAATTTTATATAAATATGCTACGTGGGTGAAAATTGGGTCTGAGAATAAGTAAATGCTTTTTTTGTATATTTTTACAGCGCAACAATCCTGCTTTAAGACAAATAAAACCTCAAGTACGAGTAGCTAATCCATTATCTATCGTTTCAATTTTTTTCAGCTTCTTAATCTGAAGATTAAAAACAATCTATTCTTCTTCCCCCCCCCCCCCTCAAAAAATATTTTTGTTTACCCAATATAAAAATCTAAAATATAATAGATTTTACTTTATATATGAAATGAGAGGCTTATTTCTCTCTATATAAAATCCATTATAAATTTTACTTGGGAATGATACTGACCTGGGAACAAAAACTGATTAAATTTTTTTTTCAAGTATAAATGAATCTATATACTAATTTCATAAATCCTTATATCTTTAAAATAAACATACATCAAATAAACAAATGAAATACGTAAAAAAATTAAAATAAAAAAAAACTGTTTAAAACTGCAGTGAACCTAAATTTTATATAATAATAAATTGATGTAATAAACTACAATATATATTTATATATATAAAGCGATTCTAAAAGAAAATTCAACATTTAAAATTGAAAGGAGTCACTTTTATAGTGTAATAAATTCTTAGTTTGTTCAGCATCCATTATTTTCTCTTTAATCAAAAGCTCTTTAGCCTGTACAACCACTTCTTCAACAGTAAGAATATCAACGCGGGAAAACAATATCAAATATTTCATAGCACTAGTCTAACCCGGTAGTTTTCAGTTCGACCACGCGACGCAAGAGGTAGAAAAATCTCAAGCAAGTTCTGTTAAGGTTTTACAAATCAGCCAAAATATAATTTCTTATTAAAACCTTTTTCTGGTTTTTCAGATCGATATTCCTAATTATGAGAATACCGAATTGGAAAATCATTTAAAAATTAAAATTCATTCACATTATCTTGGAGAAATAAAGGAAATCTTAATTGAAAAATTGCTTGATTTTTTAAAGATTATTTTAGTAATAAATCTACAAAAAATCGTTAAAATGGCCTTTTTCACCTTTTCAAAACATTTAATTAAAAATTTTATTTAAAATTGAGACATGATTCAATGCTGTTACAATTTGGTAGAACATTATTGTAAATGATTTATGAACTCATTTAACTTTTATGTTACCAATTAGAGTGCTGGCCTGTGCATTAAAAAGTAGATTGCAAAAAATATAAAAAGTAAGCATATAAGCATTATGTATAGTTATTAGTGCTAAATTAATGCTAAAAGTATTAGTACTAAATTATTAGTTATTAGTACTAAAAGTATTAGTATTATTATTACTATTAGCACTATTATTAGTAGTATTAGTACTATTTAATAATTATTATGTTTAAAGTAAGTTGATTTTCCAGTAGAATATAAAATATAGATATAAACATAAATTTTATGATTAAACTATTATTATTTTTTTAATTTATAAATTTTTACTTGTATATGTGCTTAAATTAATTAAGCTTAATTGTTTTTAATGTAGTCATTTATGTGATTAAGTTTAAATAATGTTACAAAATTTCTTACTATTTTGCCATTTATTTAAACCGCTGGCCATTATATTTCCTTTTTGAACGCGAAGTGGTCTGTGTACACATTTGAGAACATTATATGAACCATAAATAATTTTCTTTCTCTCTATTTAGATCATTTATATCTCTAAGAATTAGAATACGAAATATGTAATAAATGAATATATTTCAGTTTGTAAAAGATTTACGCATCATTCTATATAACGCAATTTACAAAATGAGAATTTAATTGCAGTTTTCTTTTTCATTATTTGAATACTTTTAATAAAAGTATTTGTAGGAATCATCAAAATGTACATCTTTCGATAAAATAAATGCATAAAATATATAATATGAACTTTAAAACGTTGACTATTTCTCTTAAAAAAGTCTAAAATAAGGAAAGAGATGTTACAAGTTTAAAATATACATTTTATTTAAAACTTCATAGCACTTTCAACCTTTTTCAAAATCTTCATCAGAGAATATTTTTATAATTCTAAGAAGTTTTAAATAAAATGCATATTTTCATTACTTTAGTGGCCTTTTAAGTAAAGCAGTGAACTTTTTAAAGTTCATGTTAAATATTTTGTGTTTGCAAAATATTGCGCAAAGTGAAGAATTGTGTTTTGCTGTATGATATATATATATATTTTTTATTATACTGTATTCCTCCGCATTAGACGGCATGCCGGAAAACATGAGGTTTCACTACTGGTGGACGAGCGGCTGATTTATTTTTGTTTTTCTAACAATATTTTTCATTCTAATGAAAAAAAAAAAAAAAAAACACCAATACTTATTTTTCCCTCTGTCTCTCTCTCTATATATATACATTTATGTTTGAGTGAATGGAGAACAGAATTTTACAATAGTTGATAAACATCGATCTGCTTCATATAAAATTTTAATGAATAATTTTATCTTCGTATCAAATGATAGCTCTCTGGGTAAAGGAAGCTAGATGAAAAAATTTCCAAATAATAATTAAAGACTCTTTTATACAGCGAGGCTTAGCTACGAAAAGAAAACTTTTAACACAATCGTTTGAAAAAACTTATTCAAAAGAATGTTAATCCTGATTCTTATGCCAAAGAGAAGACAGTCTAAAAGAAGAGTCTAATTGACAAAGAAAATGAATATAGTAATATTTAATGATAAAATGAAAAGCAAATTTTGTATTTCTAATTCTTTTTTATTAAATCAAAACTTGAATTTTAGTTGAACTTCAATTTTTAAATTATTATATAAAATTATTTTTTGACATAAGGTAAGCCTTTATTTCTATCTTTATATATTTAGATAATTATTCTAGTGTTCTTTTTTTACATATAATAGTAATATTTCTGTCCATGTCATAATTTATGAGATAATCTATTTCGATATTGTAAATATCGGATAGATGCATGCAAGAGAGCTTTGTGTGAAATGGTATGAGATATATGAAACACATTTTTACTATCTTGAATAAGTAAAAAAGTTGCAAATTGTACGTGAAGCGCAGCAAATGAGGTGCGTTCGTTCGATAACGAAGTTTTAAAAATATCACTCTCATATATCAATCTCATAAAATTGTAAATAGTTAATTACAATTAAAATGCGCACCAAACAATGTTCTATCTATACCATTATGTAATGGAATACTTTTGTGTGGCCTTGTAAATCGATAACAATTGTTCTTTGCACCACAGATTATGCAAAATGTACATTATAACATACTTTATAGATCCATATCAATTTTAATGAGCTCGAATGAGTGTAACACGATTAAAATGCATTTGAAACATTTTCCCCCCATTGACCGTAATGTAACGGAATACTTTTGATTGTCTCTGTAATTGAACTATGCAACCGATTTTGATAAAATTTGAAATAAATCGACAAAATTATGCAATAATTACGTATTTAAAATTTCAAATGATTAAAATGCATTTGACCCCCCCCCCCCCCAATTGACCGTAATGTAATGAAATACTTTTTATTGCTCCTGTAATTGATCTATGCATCCGATTTTCATAAAATTAGAAATGACTGGACAAAATTATGTCATAATTATATATTTTAAATTTCAAACGATTCAGTTGAGTAGTTTTTGCGTTGTTATTTGCGGACGGATGGACGGACAGATGGACAGACGGACAAACGGACGGACAGACAGACGGACGCACGTATTGAACGACAACTATAGGTGCCACGTATTTACATAATTATGAACGCACCTAAAACGATAAAATAAAGAATTATAAATATGGGGACAAAGTCTAAAATGTGCTCGCCTTCTCCACAACACCATACACTTCTTCTGAATATAGCTGATAAACCTCATTCTTTTCTGTTTTCGAAGATCATCAATTTTTCCGGCATGCTGGAAAAGATCGCAGACCAATACTCAAAATTTTAGTCTCCCTCGAAGTTTGCGACATGTCGAATAATGCAGTGGAACACTGTATTAAAAAGGAAGGCTTTTTAATTTGGAAGAAAAGGATTATGACAGAAGATGCATTAATACTGTTTGAACTTGTGAAACAATAAAAATCTTATTGAAATTTTATTGAAAATTTTAGATTTTTTGCACATAAATTTGGAAGAATATATCCACTCATCTATACTTGAAAACTTCTCTGGTATAGACGAGAAGACATTTTAAGTGGTTATGCAAGTTTAAATACAATAAAACCTCCATAACAAATACTTCCAAATAATAGATATCTTTATTTGAGCATTTTTCAAACCATAACACATACATTATTTTTACGTTTTTATCTCTGAATAAGCGCTTAATTTCGAGACTCCAAGGAGTATTTTATTTAGAGGTTTTACTGTATTGCTGACAAGTTGACAAAAAAAAAAAAAAAAAAAAAAAAAACAATAAGTGGAAGATAATTGAAATGAACAAACAAAACAAAATGTGTAATGTTTGTTTTATGTCAATACTGAATTTATAAAATTACCAAGAAAAAAAACAGTTAAAGTTATATTTTTAAAAATTAAGCTTTTATACAATGAAGAATATGAAAAAAGAATATTGATCTCGTCCTGGATTTTTGGAAAAAAAAAATTCAAGAATATGTTTATCCAATTTAATCTTGTACATGAAATATTTTACCTAATATTAACAGTCATCTTTCATTAAAATTTAGCATATAAAAAAGATAAAAAAAAAATATTTAAAAAATTATTTTAAGATTCGGGTAACAAAACAGGATTGATTAAAGACATAATTTCATGCTGGTATTATGCAGTTATGTTATCCAGTAAATGATTTTGAAAATTTTATGAATAGTATGCCTTTTAGATGTTCATTAGTAAATATAAATAAAAAGGTTTTCCAATAAAATATTAATGTATAACACTATATGGCAAAAGGTGGCTGGTCACTTGCATTTTTTGAGATTTGTAAAATATCTAGAAAAATACAAGAAGAATTATCCCGAAACTCTAGATGTGTAAACAGATTGAAAATTATGGTGATAAAATATTTAAAGAATAAGAATTAAAATTTAATCTACTGTCTTTACTTTAGTTTGATCTAGTGGTTGTGATTGTATCTGAGGTTCTGTTTGTTTTTTGGGTTGCTCATGAAACATTTAAAAATTTTCGGGTGAAAAATAGGGTCTTAATTTAGAAACCTGCACAATAACTAAATTTTGTCCTGTCTCATAATTAAATTTGTCTATTTCATAAGTTACATCAGAAAGTTTTTTTATAATTTTGTTTGGTCCAGAGAAAGTAGGTTCTAATTTTCGAGTGTTAGGGTATTTAAATTCTTCATCAATTACAGAGTCTTGTATCTTTAATGGGGATTCGAGAAAATTTCGATCATAGAGTCTTTTACTTTTAAGGTGAAATTCACGAGTACGCGCTTTCGCAATTTTGAGGGCTTTGTCTACTGGATATGTTTACATTTTGATTGCCTCACACAGAATTATTATCCACCCTTTTAAAAAATCTTAATCAAAATTATCATGAAAATTATAACTATATTTAGCTGTTAACTTTAACCAAAAATTTTATCTAATAAAAATAGAAATTGTAAATATCATAGTTATACCTTAAATTGGGATCAACTTTTTAATTCTATTATTTTATAAATCATAAACAGATTCAAAAATTTTAATTATAGGTAATTTCATACTTAAAATCACAAAATGTACTGAAAAAATTAATTATATTTATCAGTCAAAACTCTAGCAGCAGCTTTCTTTGTACAGTTCCATCTTTTTTACTGAATTTAAATAAATTATAAGAATCTGGGAACTAAAGCTCACTACCACCAGAAATTCTAACAAATAAAAGAAAAAATAGAAATGTTAACTTAGTTTTCTAGCTCAAATGTCTAGTGGTAGGAACATTATCATGAAAATACTGCATTCTCAGAATAGTTCTTGATAACTAACAAATATCAATAAATTAGAAAATGTGCTTTTTAAAAATAAACTTGAGCTTCTAAGTTCTTTTATACTTCATTATTATTACAAACTTACCTTTAATCGTGCATAAAAATACTAATGGTCATATATTTCTGCAAAGATTTTTTCGCGAGATCAAATAGGAGACCATGAACAAACAGAAAAAAAAAAGGAATATTTTTTGGATAACCCTGACAAAATTAATGTAGAAATAGCGTTCTAACTTTATATTATGATTAAGCGGCTTATTATAATACATTGTGTTAATTTTTTATAAGGATAGCATGTATACTCGCACAGAACATACGATTTTCACAAAAATAATCTCAAATTTTAACAAGTGTTTTACTTATAATTTGCAGAGAGTTCTTAATATAAAAAGATGCTCCTCTCAGAAAATATGGCAAACAACACTGTACACAATATTCTGTATTCAGAATTAAAAATTAACAAAAATTGTATTAAAAAAAGCAGATTTACTGAATAATGTTTCACTACGCATGCGCGAATGCAATCAAAATATAATGTGCATGCATAAACATAGCTTGAAAATTCTGAAAATTATCGTCGGTATAATAAACTCAAAATACGTTATTCCCTAAATGTAGCTAAAAGATGAGGGACTATCTATATCCATATATCTATTGATTAGAATCAATATAGCAGACATAATATTGCACGTACATATCGCACGTATATTTGAACACAACCTCTCATCTTTTTGCTTCCTTTTGGGAACAACGAATTTTGAGCTTATTCTATCAATGGTATTTTTCAAAATTTTCAAGCCTTTGTTTCTGAGACTTTCACAAAAGTTGCTCTATACATTTAGCTAACGCATTATGTATATTATATTTTGATTGCATTCGCGCATGCACAGTGAAACATTACTTAATAAACCTACTCATTTTTCATACAATTTTTATTATTTTTTAATTTTGATTACAATGTATTCTGTATCCTGTGGAATAGATATAAAATTTAAAAAATCAAATTTTGTCCCGATATCTGAACTGAATGTTTCATTGTTTACATTCGTACATTATGTGCGGATTTTAGAAAATTGTGAATTTCAGGATCTCAGATTTGAGAGAGTCCACTGTATAGTACCGAACGATTGGAAATAAAGTCTATTTTAAAATGATATATATATATATATATATATATATATATATATTCGGGGGGGGGGCATCTACAAATTAAAACAAACCGAAATTTCACTTTTTTCAATGGCAATACCTAGTTTTAACAAGATGTTTAAAATTTTCAGTTCAAATTACCCTTAGACACCAAATTTCAAGTCAATTGAATGATAAGTTTTTGAATTATAAACATTTAAAATTTAGTGCTTCTAATGCTAAATTACACTCTCATATTTTTATTAATATCTCCTGAAATTATACTCCTAATGTGATAATTTTTTTATGTAGCAAAAATACTAAAATACCCAAACATAAATACGTTGATTTTGCAACTTATATAATTTTATGATATGGATTATAAAATTAATATTCGAAACAATTTTGAATTGCAGCTTACAATTTTTTATATATTTTAGTAATTTAAAACACAATTTAAAAGCTGTAATAGATAAATTTGAAAGGCAGTAACTCATATTCTATTTTAGATACAGACAAAATATAAACAGATTTCGGTAGATAAAAGATTCAATTTTAATGTTATTGCAAAAATGAAAAATCAAATTTTTATAGAAAATTACGTTTTAAAGGTGTTTAGATACTTTAATTGGTTATTTATTTATTATGGTATTTATTTCCATAAAGCAGTATAATATTAAATACTGCTTTATGGAAATTTCAATTTTTTTCCCAAGTAGTTTTTAATTATGCTTAAAAAACGGCAAAATGATGGTTTAAGGGACTGTCTACGATAGAAGTGACTAGATATTTTGAAGCATATTTATTATACTATTCTGTAATCTAGCAGTCTTTCAAACGATTGTTTGAGTGGCGCCAAAGATGCCTTCATCAAGAAGGATACTCTCTTGGTCTACAATAAAGTATCGAACTTCAATTTAGTTACAGCCCCTAAAATACGGGCGTTTTAAAATAATTTTTTTCTTCTGAAATTTATCCTACGAATTGCATGAAAATTTCTTTTTAGGCTAATTGAAGGATGTAAAATTCATTTATGCTGTCAGAATTGAGTACTGCTATTGAAAAAAAAAAAAAAAAAAAAAAAAAAAAAAAAAAAAAAAAAAAAACTAAGGATTTGTTTATGCATGTAGATGCTACATACGTAAATTTTATATACATTATTTAAAAGTAGGCTTTATTTCCAATCATTTTGTACCAGTAACTTTCTTCTACGATATATTTTTTTTCATAGTTAGTAGGGGGTGTTTGCCCTTTTTTTTCCACGATTGTATATTTGTGGAATAATAATAAAAGACTCGATGAAGGAAAATTATTTTATCAAGAAATTGTTCAATTTCCCTGACAAAATTCGAATATATATATATATTTATTTAAATTTAAGTAAATTTTAAAGTATATCATCTCGAACAATTTTGAACATTTTTAACTAATTTTTTTAAAACTATTCATAGAAATATGCTGTATAATTTTAAGTACCGGATTTATCCTAAGTTAATTAGTTTGGGAGAAAAAGAAATGTGCAAACACTTGTAAAATTACAGTAAAAAGTGAATTTATTTTACACTTTGATGTAAAAATAAAGCTTTTTATTTTATTGTAAATCTATTATTTAGTTTTATCATATACACAATAAGAAACAACCCTTAAAAAATCGAGTCAATATATGTAAAATTTTGTCACTTTGAACATGCCTATTTGTCGAAAAAAATTGAGAAAAATCACTTTTAAAAAAGTAGATTGTGGCATTTAAAGGGACAGCGATGCAATAAAATCGCTTTAAACTGCATTTATGATATTCCGATATTTATAAAACTTCATGAGAATGTACAAGGGATAGTAAAGTATAATTCAAGCAAAAATTAAAAAAATCGATATTTTAGTCATTTTTCGCCGAATTAAGTGTACGGAGCCCCCTTAAGATATAAAGTGTTATTACATACTTTCCACGAATACCATAGATCATGAAAGTTTCATTCTTTTTTATTTCCGGATTTAGGAATTTCCCTTCTGAGTTACATTTTTTTTTACCTGATTCCGATTTTTTTCCCGATTTTTTAAATATCAGAAATATGTATGTTTTTATTATTTTCATGTCCTTATTTTATCAAAGTAAAACATTGTTTAAATAACAATACAATTTTTTTTAAATTCTGAGTTACATATTGTTTTGGCCTGTTTTTATGTTTTTATGATTTTTCTATGTTTGTTTTATCTAAGTAAAATCTTGCGTTAACTAGCAATATGAATTTCTTTTCTTGTTGGCGTTTTTCATCGTCAGTGCAACGCGAATGCTTACAACATGACATAATGTGTTTAAAACTCAACGTAACTGTTTGTATTTTATTCCTTGAATTTCTGATAGAAAAACATCACAAAACAATAATTTATTGAAGAGAATAACATTTTTAACTAGATGTATAATACTTAAAAAATTAATTTAATAAAATATTTAATTAAATTAAAAATTAAGTGAAAAATATGTTTTATATTAAATAATATTGGTATAAGGGATCGTTAAATATTGTAAGGGTGTGCAATTATTTGTGATTTTGTAGAGAAACCTATGTATACACACTGAAAAAAATGAAGTTCTGAAAAATGAGTTAATCGATGTACTCATATCAAACTGATTACGTTTAGTTATAAAAAGGGTCTAAGCTTTCTCAATTTTGGAACATCACATTTTATCAAATCCAAATAAAACGATAATCTTGTACTCAGTAATGGTTTATTTCATCATGGTGGCATAAATGATGTTTATTAATGTAAATATTACATTATGCACAATATTTCAAAATAATTTAAAAACCCTTGCAAACATTGCTATTTTGATAAAAATACACGATTTTAGTATTTTGGTAAAAATTTTGCTATTTTTCATAATAAATAACCAATTAAAGTATCTAAACACCTTTAAAACGTAATTTTCTATAAAAATTTGATTTTTCATTTTTGCAATAACATTAAAATTGAATCTTTTATCTACCGAAATCTGTTTATATTTTGTCTGTATCTAAAATAGAATATGAGTTACTGCCTTTCAAATTTATCTATTACAGCTTTTAAATTGTGTTTTAAATTACTTAAATGTTTTAAAGTTATATTTAGCTTTTTCTCAAAATGAAGTTTTTCAGATTTTTCCTATACGCAAAACATCTTAAAACAAAAAAATATGCATGAAATGCCACGAAATTTTCTGTACTTCTTTCACAAATGTCTTTTGAGGAAATAAGAATCTCATGATAATATATTAAATAGTTTTATATTTACATTGGTATCAATGACAAATTTGAGACAAAATTTGTGAATTTTTCATCCCATTAGTACTTTAACTGCCATTTCATATGAGATAGAGATGAGATTATAATGTGTGTAGTCTAAGTCCAGAGAAAGTTTTCTGTTTATTATACATACAATTTCAAAATGTCAATACATTTTGTTATTTTTGAGCTATCATGTTTTGCGGAAATGTTAATTTTCGACATAATTTTGACTGTGTTTCGCTTTAAAAAATTATTTCTGGGTAATTGTTAAAATTTTTATATATTTTTTCAAAGTTTTAAATCAAACGTCATTATAAAAAATAAATAACGAGAAAATTTTAAAAATTTCAAAAAATCCGTTCCAACGATGTGCGGATAAACTTAAACCGTTTCTTGTTAATAATTTTGAGTAGAAAATAAATGTCAGTATATTTTTACTTTAAATTCTAGGGATGCGGTACATAACAATTTATATTTCAACACAACCGTGGAATAAAAAATGAGTGCATTCTATCTCAATTTTGAGTAAATTTAAAATGGAGCTATTTTGAGTTTGCGACATATTTAAAATTAAGTATTTTTTACTCAAATTTGAGAACCCATTTTTTTTCAGTGAATATTTTTATTGAGTAAAATGTTCATGATTGATGTATTTTTCTAAATATCCCCTCTTTCATCCATAAGTGATTAAAAAGTCAATTTTAAGTAGGAAATTTCAAAATGAAGACGGCCCCTTTCAAATGCTCGCATATGATAAACACGGTGAATCCTCCCCTCTCGGCCATGCGCAGTTTCAAGGAATAAACAAACAGGATCCATATTTCAACACGTCGACTCCTCAGGTAGCAAATATTTCAGCATATTTATAATATTTAAAACACCAGTTGCTGTTTTTATTTTTATGTATAATAGCTAGTTAATGCGTAATTTGTATTTATTAGATTTTGTGGCTAAAGGTATTTTAATTTTATTCATATTTTTATTAAGCAACAGGTTTTTTCAAATACATATCTACATTAGTGGTACTCAATACGTGGCTCGTGGGCCACTCAGCTCCCGCTTTCTTTTAAACAGAAAGTTTTGTCTTATTTAATCATAGAAATTTTCTCATGAAAAAGTCAAATAACAATTCAAAAACAGTGGTGTAAGGTTATTTTTTTTTCTTTAAAAGTAGGGATCACCACTGATGTAAGCTGATAGGAATAAAAAAAAACAATTTCTAAATGTTTCTGCTTTCTAATTGTTATTTAAAAAAAGAAAAATCAAAAATCATAGTAAAGTAGAATATTTTCTTGAAGCTTAATGAAACGATATGTGTTAATTTTGTAATTTTATTCATGTTTAAAAGACAAATCATAAAAATATTGTTTTAAATTTCTATTAATTTAATTCTAAAATTTTAATATTTTAAATCTAAATTTTAAATTTTTTTAATTGATTTTTAAGATTGAATATGATCAATAAAATCGGAATATTGTAATTCTGTATGTGTAGATATTTAATTGTAACTAGACAAATTTTCGAAGCATAATGAAACGAAATGTGTTATTATTGTAATTTTATTCATGCTTATATGTTTAAAATACAAATATTTTCCTTAAAGTTATTGTTTTAAATTACTTTATTTTTAATAATTTAACTCTAGAATTTTAATAAATTTTAATAAAATTTAAACATTTTAATTTAATTTTAAATTAAGCTTTTTCTATTGATTTTTTAAGATTGAACAATAAAACCTGAATATCGCAATTATTTATACATTTTTAATTTTAACTAGAACAAATGCTAGAAACATAATGAAGTGAAATGCGTTATTATTGTAATTTAATTCATGTTTATATGTTTAAAAAACAAAGATTTAACTTTAAAAATATCCTTTTAAATTTCTTAATTTTTAATGATTTAATTCTAGAATTTTAATAAAATTTTAATATTTTAATTTAATTCTAAATTTTAATTTTTTGTTGATTTTTTAAGATTGCACAGTGAAATCTGAATATTTTAATTCTGTGCCTGTTTTTAATTGTAGTTAGAACAAATGAAAACTGCATTTTTTAATAATTTTTTTATAAAAATTTTATTAAACTAATTGAAACCGTAGAATGAACTTACTTATTCTTGTTTCATAGTTTTTTTTTTTTTTTTTTTTTCTTTTTTAAACAAAATTGAATAAATAAGAATCGTTAGAAAAGAGATGTAGACAGCTGTAGTATGTGGTAGAGATGTAGATATTGTCGTGTAGATGTAGATGTAAATGTTATTATTTTAAGTATTTATTTATATTTGAAAAACTTGGATTTATTCAAATTTTTACTTAATTCCTGATAGGCTTCTAGAAATTATATAGTTGTGTGTTTCCAATGATAATGTGAAAAATATCCTTGTTTTCAAAACTTAATTATTGATTAATACATTTATTAAAATTTTGATAATAGAAGAAACAGAAAATAAAAATAAAAATCCTAGGTAGTTGAAAAACTTTTAAAATGCATTTTAAGGATTGATTTATTTAAAAAAAAACTATTACCACGTAACTCAAAAGTAAATATTTGTTTGTTGCAGTGAAGTATAGCTGTATTGCTTGAAAATGATGATTTACTCCTATCATATATTTAAAAAAAATCAGCGAAAATTTTAAATAAATAAATAAAAATAATAATAACATTGCTTTTGATATGGGAATGCAACATTTTATAAATAACACGAATTTGCCTTTGTAAAACAATTCATGTATTAGATTAAACAGCTGATCCCATCATAATCTGTATTATTATTACTTTTTTTCAAAATCTGTTTCATAAATACCAATTAGTATTAAAGATTTTATATGATGATGAAAATATTCTAAATTATTGTTTCAAGAGTCTATGGAAATTAAGTTAGGTTTCCGACTTTAAATAAAGAACTTTAATTAAAATTTGAATTTTAAAAGAGTATTTTTTATTTTAAATAAGGGGTTTATTTTCATTTATTTATTTTTATCCTTTCACATGTACATTTGGATCAAAATTATCTGAAAAGTTCGCACAACATTGATAACCAAATCTCTTAAATGAAGATGGAATGTAATATTATTATTCATTAATAGTTATAGTAAAACATATATTAATATAAAACTTACTAGCAAATAAAATCCACTAAGCAATTTCAATAATTGGCATAAACATTTTAACCCTTTATTTACCGAATTATGAATTAATGAAAATTTTACATTCTTCACACTATTTATTTTTAATTTATAAACTTACATTAAAATTTACTTAATTTACATTATTTTTTACATTAAAATTTACATTATTTTGCATTTTACGTAAATTGTTTAAACTAAATTAAAAGATTTTTATAATCATTTCATAAATTTTTGAAGGATTTTAGAAGGATTAATTAAATATGAATTTACAGAGATTTTGTGCAATATTTATAACTCCACTCAAATCTTTTATTTTAAATTGTTTTCTTAGTACTTTGTGGAATTATATAATGTACAAATATGATTTTCTTACAATATAAATATAGAAATATTTCCGAATTGAAAAAATCCCCATCCCCATCCCTCAGCGCCAAGAAAGCTGAAAAGATACAAAGGCAAAAGAAGCCATCCTTTTAAAAATATTTTTGTTTTGTATAACCAATAATGCTTTTGGAATAAAATATAGTAATGTATATGTAACTCATTCTAAGCAGTATTACTAATTGATGTATTAAAAGAATTTTATAACAAGTAATTTTAATGGTACTTATAAGTACCGTCGGTAGATAAAGGGTTAATACGTGAAAAATACGAAATAAAGTTGAAATTAAAAGGCAGGAATCAGAAAAGGAACAAAATATAACATGTGTCCAAACATGTAATGAAGGAAAATGAAGATGACAAACTGAGCAAAACGTAACTATTTCAAAGATGCGATATATAACTATTTCAAAGACTGAATATTTGCTATAAGTGCTAAATATAAATTTTAAAAAGGGGAAAAAAAGTATTTTTACTTATTCGCATTTCTTCATACAAAGGCAGTATTCTCAAGAAAATAAAATGATAAAAATATTTTTGCAAAAAATTTTAAATTGAAAAATTAGCAAAGAAAAATAACACGAATGCAAACATAAAGAAATTAATAGCAATATTAAAAACAGAAATTTCTGAACGTGAATTATTTTGTATTTTTATTTCGTTATTCTGTATAGCATCTCTTTCCAATTTTCAGCAATCTCCATGGATACTGAATCATTGTATATATTCCCACTGCGTAAGAAAATCTCAATTCGTTCTCAGATAATGCCATAATGGATGGCAACAAAGATCGTGATGGATAAATTAATCAAATATTTTTAAAACCAATTTGTAAAGGTTCTCTGTTATATAGTCTTACTGTAATTTTCTTGTTAACTATTCGGAAAAAATAGTTGTTGTTCTCGATAGAGAATTGGGAAATCTAAAGTATATCTGAATATTTTTATTGGTTGAATTCCGCAACTTATTTTATTTTATTCGTTTCCTGATTGGTCCAAGTTTAATGTCCAAAAATGGAATACTTCTGTTTTTTATTTTATTCGTTTTCTGATTGGTCAAAGTTTAAAGTCCAAAAACTGAATACTTCTGTTTTTTATTTTATTCATTTTCTGATTGGTCAAAGTTTAATGTCCAAAAACTGAATACTTCTGTTGCCACAATGACAAAAAGAGTAATAAAAACTTTAAAAAAAATAATTTTAAAACAAATTTCTTTAAAAAGTGCATTTTTTCTCTACGCAACGATTTTAAAATTTAAAATGTGCAATGTTAAGAAGTTGAAAATTTTGCAGATCCAAAAATTGTAAATCTGGAATTTCATTTAAAATTTGTTTGCGTTGGGTTCAGGAATATTAATGTTTAATCCATGGCGTACGTAATATGAGGCGTTCAAAAATCAGTCTGATTAACTCCATCCAATAAAAATGCACATTTTAAACAGTTAAAGTTGTCTATCTTTAGTCTACTGTTTTTTTTCTTTTTTCTTTTTTTTTTTTTATCATATGTCTAGGGATATTAATGTTTAATGCACGGCGAACGAAATATATGACTCGTTATAATCATCCTAAAAATGATGTTTATTATTATTATTAATTTAAATATAGAATTTATTTATCAGTCTTTAAAATTTGAGTCTATGAAAATATAATTTTCCAAATAGTCGTTGCAATTTGTTAAATTACAATTTTTTTTTTCATTTAGTGTATTTGATGTCTGTTATATGTTTTTTTTATCCTAGTTTTCAGCTTTATGTTTCTCATTCCCATATAAAATTGCGCTGTTCCATCTTCTTCGAAGAAAGATATTTCACATATTAATGATAATTGATTTGGTTATATTTTGTCTATTTTCTTACATACTATTTTTTATTTTTATTTTTTATTTATTTATATTTTTGTAACAATGGAAATATTGTATTTATTGAATTTATACAACAAACAATTTATACTTGAAACAAAATTGATTATTAAATTAATTGAAAACAGAAAAAGCTTCCTTTATATCTCATCACAAAACAATCTATAGGATTCAACATCAAATAATAAGAAGTTTAATGTTTTATACAAAGAAAAAAGTTAAATAAAAAATAGTTTTGTTTGATTGAAAAATTTGAACTTAAATCAGGGCTTAATTTGCGCCGGAGCCCACCGAAGCTCAGCTCCGGTACTTTTCTGAATTTACTAAATATTTAAATAATGGTCGGAATTCACCGGAGCTCATAAATAATGGGTTCTGGAACCCAATGCAATAGCGATTCTAAAAATAAATAAATAAAAAATATTAAAAAAACGATGTCTAAATTACCCCCCCCCCCCCTCTTTCCCAGTTTCGCCACTCTTACTTAACAGTTATATACAGGGTCAACAATCCCTGGCGCTATATGTTTTTGGCCGTCCCAGCGCCCTGGTGACTAAGAAATTGCTCTTTGCAACTAACTCTTTCAGTTAGCACTTATTAATTTAATTTTTCCCTTTAACCAAAATTATTCCATGCACAAAAAAAGAAAAATAAATAAAAAATAAAATAAATAAATAAATAAATGTACAGGTTTCAGAAAAATGAACATTAACAAAAGTAAACTCCGTTCAAACTTAAAACTGGATAATATGAACAGTAGGATGGTCCTTAAAAGTTGGTAAAAAAAAAAAAAAAAAAAAAAAAAAAAAAAAAAAAAAAAAAAAATCCCGATTTTACCGGGGCACTCTGCCATTTTGTGTTACTCATTAAAAAGAATTACAGCAATTTTTTCAACTTTTTTAGCATGATTTTAGGGGTCGCTACCACTATTTAAAGATTATACGTATTCAAAAATATTGAAGGAAAATACATAATTATTCTTAATAACAAGTAAACATATTTTTATTAAATATTTCACTAAATTCTACATCAATTATGGTTTTATATACATTTAAAGAAGAAGAAAAAAGCTATCATTAATATAAAATTCTTACATTTGGGTCAATCCATTTTAAGTGGTCCAGAAAATATTTTTTTGGTCGCTCGACCATTTTTAAAAAATCTGAAATTTTTTGTACAACAACCCTAACATGACGGAAGTTCAAAATGACCGTTCTTTTAATTTTACTATTTTTTGTTTGTGCATGGCGGCCATCTTTGTTTCATCGTGTGCAGCGATTTTCTCAGATACTAGGATACACAAAATTGTAAATATCTCGTCTTCTATTTTTTTAATTGAAATGGGGTTTGCAGCATTTTGTTCAGAATAAAATAGGCTAAATATACAGTGATAGAATAATTTTGAAAAATAAATTTTTACAGGTGAAATTTTAGCACAAAATGTACGATTTTTTCCAAAATCTATCCGTTTGCAAGAGGAAAATTTTCATGCAAGAGCAACTGTCAACCTTACACATTTTTTTCTACAAATAGGTCAAAAGCACGTGTACTCATACACCAAGTCCCAGATCTGGGAGTTAATTTCTCTTTGCGAAAAAAATTCCGAAATTCCTCAAAAATTTCAAAAATCGCACTTTTTAGGCTTTGATATCTCTGGTGGGGCACGAGATAAAAATCTGAAATTTCGGCCTGTGATAGTATTGTGTAGTAGCGTTATGTACAAAAAATTTCAAGAAGGAGATTTGAATACAAGCTGAGATATGACATGTAAAATATGTGAAAACAATACTGTCAAACTATTGTAAACCTACTATGTAATTGTTCAACAAGACTGTCAATCTTGCACAATTTTTTCTACAAATAGGTCAGAAGTGTGTGTACTCATACACCAAGTCCCATATCTGGGAAATAATTTCTCTTTCCGAAAAAAATTCCGAAATTCGTCGAAAATTTCAAAAATCGCACTGTTTAGGCTTTGATATCTCTGGTGGAGCACGAGATAAAAATCTGAAATTCTGGCCTTTGATAGTATTATGTAGTAGTGTTATGTACAAAAAATTTCAAGAAGGAGATTTGACTACAAGCTGAGATACGGTGATTAAAGAAATGTTAAGAAATGCTATTACGAGTACATTAGGAGGAATGAGATTAGTCTCTTTTATTACAATATTTACCCAGAAAATATCGTTTGTTGAAAACAGCTAAACAATAAGCATTTAATTTACAAAATACTATATATGCTAAACAAAGAGCTTAACAATATTTACGAGAGATGTTATGAGTTCGACCAGTTACTGTTGTCAGTCCATCAGGCTGTTCTTTCTAAAAATTTTATTTGAAGCCCCACAAGTCTTGTCATCCCTTGTTAACTTGAATGAAATTCTCTAGGTTTAATAATTGAAGCCATGTCAACTCGATCAGTTGCAATTCATTGTCTGTAATTTACTTTTCCTGAAATGTGTTCCGAGTAAAATTGTTGCAATAGCATTTCTAGTAGATTTGTTCATCTGGACAAATAGTGTATTGCCTTAGCATACATTCTAAATTGTTTAAATCACACAGAAGCATTTGAAAAAGATATTTGTAACTAATATTTAACTTTGTACCATAAATAATTAATTAAAAATTTTGGAGGTATGAACAATTACATAGTATGTTACAATAGTTTGGCAGTATTGTTTTCATATATTGTCCATGTCATATCTCAGCTTGTAGTCAAATCTCCTTCTTAAAATTTTTTGTAAATAACACTACTACACAATACTATCGAAGGCCAGAGTTTCAGATTTTTATCTCGTTCTCCACCAGAGATATCAAAACCTAAAAAGTGCGATTTTTGAAATTTTCGACCAATTTCGGAATTTTTTTTCGCAAAGAGAAATCATTTCCCAGATCTGGGACTTGGTGTATGAGTACACGCACTTTTGACCTATTTGTAGAAAAGATTGTGCAAGGTTGACAGTCTTGTTGAACAATTACATAGTAGGTTTACAATAGTTTGGTAGTATTGTTTTCACATATTGTCCATGTCATATCTCAGCTTGTAGTCAAATCTCCTTCTTGAAATTTTTTGTACATAACGCTACTACGCGATACTATCATAGGCCAAAATTTCAGATTTTTATCTCGTGCCCCACCAGAGATATCAAAGCCTAAAAAGTGCGATTTTTGAAATTTTTGACGAATTTCGGAATTTTTTTCGCAAAGAGAAATTAACTCCCAGTTCTGGGACTTGGTGTATGAGTACACACTCTTTTGACTTATTTGTAGAAAAAATTGTGTAAGGTTGACAGTTTCCCTTGCATGAAAATTTTCCTCTTGTAAACGGATAAATTTTGGGAAAAATAGTAAATTTTGTGCTAAAATTTCACCTGTAAAAATTTTTTTTTTCAAAACTTTTTTTACACTGTATATTTAGCCTATTTTATTCTGAACAAAATGCTGCAAACCCCATTTCAATTGAGAAAATAGAATACGAGATATTTACAATTTTGTGTATCCTAGTATCTGAGAAAATCGCTGCACACGATGAAACAAAGATGGCCGCCATGCACAAACAAAAAATAGTAGAATTAAAATAACGGTCATTTTGAACTTCCATCATGTCAGGGCTGTTGTAGAAAAAATTTCAGATTTTTTAAAAATGGTCGAGCGACCAGTGCTGGACCACTTGAAATGGATTGACCCATTTACCTTTTTTAAGACATCAATGTATATATTTGAGAGTCTGGATATTTGCTTTGAAACTGCTTGACTAACAACAAAAAGTAATGTTTTTGTTCTTCATCTTTTGTATGAAGTTTATTGTATTCCTCAATAAGTGCTATCCCACGTTCGGCTACATCATTAATAACTTTGACTGAAGCTTTACAAGTTTTGTAAGATACATTTTTATTCCAATTTGTCACATTTGTTTACAAAAAGTCTGAAGATAATTCTATAATTTTAAAAAACCTCAGAGTGTTATTTTTTACAAAATCATGCAAGTTCTTTTTGAAGATGTCATCATGATCAATCCGTCACAATTCAATGGTTTCTCATTTTTCACATTTTTCAAAGCAAGCACCCTTTTTTTTTTAATTTTAAATGAGGCATTGTCATCGAAAAATGCAAAAGCAACTAGTTCTTCTGACAAGTACCACAAATATCTTAGGAATTTCTTCATATCACACAAATAAATATCTTTATTTACATTTTAGAACTCTTTCAAGTTTTTAAGGAGCAATAAATCATTTCTAAGCGAAGAACAAGCAGATGGTGCTTGATACCAACTGAGAATGTAGATTTTTACCACAAACAAGCAAAGTTGACGAACTCCATATTCGTCGTGCTTAGAGAGTTTGAACTGATCTTTAAATAAATAAATTTTGAGCGAGTATATGGCCTTTGCCATCCATCGTGCTCCATGCAAGCCACCAAGGGCTCTAAAGATAACACCTCTTTCGGGTACTCCTGCTAGGAAAATGATGGCAAAGTCTAACAGTTCTTTATAATTGTCCCTTGGTTGAAAATAATGAAGTTGATTATGTGCAAACTCTATGATTTCTGATGTATTTTCTATTTTTTTTCATTGATAAATTATCAGTCACGGAATTATGTCATGATTAATAGAGTTCCACGAAATTTTAAATCGTTTAAAAATCGTATGTCTGGTCCATTTAGAACTCCGAGTGACTTAACAACAATTGCCTTCAGCATAATCTCTAGCATGTGATGACGGCAAGTCACCCAAAGCATTTCTTTCGTCATTTTCTGTTCCAAAAGAACACAACCTTCTCTTGATAACTCAGAATTTACATAGGTTTTATCAAAGCACATAGATTTTACTTGCTCTGTAATTCCCCATGACTTTAATGTTTTGTTAACAGCAAAAGATATTGCTTCACCTGTTCCTGACTGAAGTTTTGGAACTGCAAGTAATTGGTCAATATTTTTAATAGAAATAATAATTGCTAATCTATCAACAGTTTCAGATCCTGAAATGTCTTCTAAAATTTTGCCATCCCAGTGAACAGTCAACGGAACGCTTGCCAAAATCTCTCTCTCTCTTTTTTTTTTTTTTTTTTTTTTTTTATTATTATTATTTAAATTTTTGGCTTTGTTTGTTTGGCTTTTGATTCTAAGGCGCCAAATAGAGGATCTGTTAACATTATAATTGGCAGGATAATAACCCACATGTTTTAGTGTCATAGTCAAAACAATAGCTGCCTTTCTATCACTTAACTTTGCTGCATCAAGGCTTGCAGCTACGCTATTGTTCAAAATTACCTCTTTTTTTAGCAGGTGGATCACTATGAGAGCATGAAGCTACTTTCCTGATTGGAACAAGTTTCATTATCACCTGATCTTACTTTTTCTTCTGATGAAGGAATTGATGCTTGTTCAAAAAGCAATGATTTGTTTACTTCTTCACAGTTTTTATTTGTTCAAAACGTTCTTTTTTCTTGATTGATTCCGTTGCTTTTTTTTAATAAAACATTTATTATCCTCTTCGATTTTTATCATATTAAGGGCATTCGCGTGTGCAATATAAAAAAGATCATCCAAAGCCATCTTCCAATCCTCTTCTTTTTTTCTCGAACCTTCTGAGATTTTTGATTTGTTTTCTTTGTTCTTTTTAAGGTTTTGCCATTCTTTAAATATTCTTTCAATTTTATCAACTACATGTTTTTTTTTTCAATATAGTAGGAATGTTAGCTTTTCCCCAAACTATACGGACGTCACTTGCAGCACAGTACACTAACTACTAATACACAACGAAAGCACCACTTTGGCGAAAAAACAAATGTTGCACATATAAAAGTCAAAATTTTTAATAATAAATATTTATTTAGTGCTTATGAAACATATTTTATTACATAATCATTTATTTAAATTAAAGCTGAATTATTATTCTTTTTTTATTTTTATTGGTTTTTAAATTGGTTTAAGCACTATTTTATGTTAAATTAGCTGACCTGCCGGCATTGCTCTGGCCCATTAAAAAAACGCACAAAAACTCAAAAATATTTAAAAATCGCTGAAAATTTTAAAAACTCAGCATGAATTTTGGAAAAAAATTGAAGCATTCTACAATCTATACAGCCTAATGTCATACTATGACTCAATATCGCGATGACTTTGGATATGTATTAATAACTTAAAAATTAGACTAAAAGGATAAAAATTTTCTAATTTTTCAAATACTCAAACCTCGGTAGCGACCCTTAAAATTTGTTTCAAAATTCTGAAATTTTTCTTAGAGGTCTTTTTTTATACATAGAACAAAATAAGGGGGTGCCCCATACAAATTTTAAAAGTTCATTTTTAAGGACCACCCTAATGAATAGTTTATTGTTTATAAATTTTGGATTATCTTTAAAAGATTTCAATCCTGAAAAATCAATTAGCAAATGGTAGTTCAAATCAAAATCTCAAAATATTGTAAATTTATGAATATTTGAATCGAAATTGGGTAGTAAACAATTCACATTAAACAAAGCAAACTGAATGATTTTACAATGTCAATTCTTTTATTTATTTGTTATTATTTTTTAACTATCTTTAAAGTTTTGGAACAAAATAGTCCCTGCTGGGTGTTTGTTTGATTTATTCACAGGTTCGAATATTGAAACCTCTTGCAATAGGATCATCTAATGAATTGATACTGCAGATTCGATGAACAATTTTTTTTTAACGTTATGCACTATTAAGAAAGGGGGGCTACTTCGGATCAAACCAGGCCTGGCATAAAGTAGTTCCGAAAATTAGTTTTCATGTTAGCTTTATGAAAACATAAATATTTCTGTCAAAATAAAAAGTTAAAAGAAACACTATGATCATACATGGATTGTAAGTTACTATAGGCGGGCCACAACTTCCGGCAACTTTTTCATCGTTCCACTAATATTTTCATCATTAAAAAATATTATATATGATTTTTTTCACCGTTGAAATTGGGTTTTAAATAATTCCTTAAACAATGAAGAAAACTGTATGGTTTTGCAGTGGCATTTTTTTTTAAAACTATCTTTAAAATTTTGGAACAAAGTAGCTCGCGCTGGGGTTTTGGTCTAATTTTGACACTTACCTTATTTGTAGAAGAATAAACAATTTTTTTTTGTAATGGACCAACCACGGACTGCCGCGGTTGACGATATTGTAAATCTTTTGCTTCTTATTACTGGTAAGTGGTTTGCTATGTTATTGTGGAAAAAGAAAAAGTGAAATATGTTGATTAATTTCGTTACAGAAGGTTTAGCATAAACGCAATTCTTGTCTAAAAATCGGCTAAGTATTGCCTAAGTTTGAAAAACTAACTAAAATTCCTTTAAAATTTATATGAATTCATAGATTTTTTCCTGTTTTAACGAAAGATACAAGTGTTTGATAAAAATTTCATATTTTGCCCTTTTTTAAGCTCTGGAAATGAGTTCAATTATCCATACTGTGAAAGAGAATTCAAGAAACAAGTGAAATGAAAATCAAACGCACCGAGTAGCAACGCAACTTTTATGAAATTTGAGAATTTTTACAGCATGCTTAAAGACAGCAGTTTGTAAATTTTACAGCAACTGTGATGCACCTGGGATGCCAGCACTTTTTGTTGTAAAATGCGTTTTTTTTTTTTTTTTTTTTTTTTTTAACTACATTTACTTTTGTCCTTATTTTTAGAATAATTAAATTTTTGTTTCTAGTGTATTTCTCTTCTTTGGATATCATTTGACTTGATAAAGAACAATGAATGCGTGCTAAAAGTGTTATTTCTGCTTTACAGCAATGGCCAACATGGAATTCAAGAACGTGACGGTGAGCCTCCCTTCCTATCGTGCCATGAATAGCGTGTGGGATAAACTGTGCTGGAAGGTTCGAGATGCATTTCATCCACATAACAGATGGCACGATGCCGGATCTTGTACGTATGAAGAGAGCTTCGCGATAGAAGTCGTACGGATCTACGAAGAAGAGAAGAGATGTGTAATCACTTTCCATCCTTTCACAATCTATGTCCAGCTGAATGCCTTTTTGTAAGAATAATCTTTTCTTTCTAATATAAATTTCTTTTTTGCAAGTAAAATCTTTCTCTTCCATATAAAGTCTTTTCCATAAGTATAAGGAGGGTATCAAAAAGTTTCCATTTGAAGGCTGTGATATCCAGATTTGGTATGCCAGTCATGCAAAATCGCCTTCAGCATTTACCGCTCATGTCTCTGCAGGCAAAGATACTCGTGAGCAAATGCTAATCTTATGAGAAAATTATTTTCTAATATCTCGTTTGAATTTCGACATTTTTAAATATGCTTTTTTTTAATTATTATTGGATAGCTGAGATCCATCTCTACATTGCTCTTTTTTTATTTTTTCGATTTTAGTAGCACATATTTTTTTTTTTTTAAGTTACTTTCCCTTTCAAAAGTATTCGGAAAATGTCTCATGGCATGGTAAAGCATGAGACATTTTACATCTGTTAACAAAGGAATTAAAATCATACATGTAATAGCGCAGAAAGATCAATGACAATAAAATTCTGGATTTTCGAACATTTAAAAAGTGCTAAGTGAAAATTATATAAATAATATCAACTTTCTTAAATCTTTAATTTACCAAATTACGACAGTCATATAGCTAATATTGTAAATACAAAACACCATTTTAAATTACTCAGGAGTATTTTATCAACATATTTAATCTAAAATCAAGTACTTTTTTTTCTTTTTTTGCATCTGAAATGCTCAGCATCTGAGTTAAAAGCAAACTAATTGGGTTGAAATTGTTAAAAATCAGAGGTCGAGCTCATTCATTTATACTTGATAGGCTGCTCTAAAATTAAAAATGGAAAAAATAGGGGGTAGATTATCTTGTTTGGCCTGTTCCAAAAGTACTTAATTGAGGGAGGGTTCATATTATTTCTAGTAAATTATACCAAATCCTAAGAATGGTGTATGACAATGTATCATCACAAGTAGTACAATATAGAATTTCTATTGATTCCAAAATTAATAACTTTTGATAATTTAATAACTTATTTACGATCTTAGCTTTTTAAAATACAATCAAAATGCTTGTGAGGGAGTGACCTTTGTAATAAAGGCACTCTAGCATTTTTGAGATCGTGACGTCAATGATTTAACATGTGTAAGCGTGAAAGCGACATCTATCCTCTCTTTTACTTTAACTTTCTAGAGCGTGTGTGTCTCTTTCGGATTCTACAGTTATGTCGCGGTTAGAAGTAATATGTAAATTTGTAGTATCTCAGTTTGCAGCATATAAAAGCTTGGAGTTTGATTGTGTGTAGACTGTGTCGAACGGCATTCGCCAGCTAGTAGTGAATCTAGAGAAAGCGATATCAAATATTAGCGAGCCTCCAGTGAGTTGACAAGGAGTTTTGGAATTCGACTCGAGAAGTTGGCCGGTGGTAAGAAGTTAATAGTAATTACGTTGACTATTTCAAAATTAATACAGAACATATGTACAGCCACGGGCTGTCTAATACCGTTTTATCTAGCAGCTTAGCTGAAGTTTAGAGGAGAAGTAATCTGAAGTGCCCCGATTGAGTTAGTGCCGGAGCTGTGAGTATGAGTTTAACCTTTTAGTATTGTTATCAGTTGTTAAAATTACAGAACTGCTCCACGTCCTTTGAGCCCTAATCGTTTTAAATAAACTGTTTTTATCTTATGTTCTGAGTTATGTCGGCATTCAACACCCAGTGCGAGCACCCAACCGTTACATGCTTTGTTTTTGATAAAGCCTAGAAATTGCCGTTAAATTTCGGTTTAGTTTAATATCTACAACATGTTCTGCTAAACACGCTTTGAATTTTCGTGACATATACCGACATAATCCATGTTCTTCTTATTATCTATTACTAAAGTCGGGATTAAATATACGCGTATGATGTATGGAAGACCATAAGGATTAGCTTTAGATGTATGTATGTTAATAAAACCCTTTTCAGTAATTTAAAATGGTATTTTGTTTTTGAGAAATTAGTTACATGTCTTGTTTAAAATGTATTTAAAAAATTTAAAAAAGTTTTTGATGTTGTAATAAATTGCCCACATCTTCACAATTCAATTATGTAAAATTTCAGAATTAAAACAGGAATTTTATCTTTAAAATCACACACTTATTTACAAAGAGGAAAATAATGGCACAAAAGTGATCGGACGCTTGTGAGATTTATACTCTACATGGCCAAAGGTGACCGGTCACTGGCAATTTTAGACATTTTGTTAAATATCTAGAAAAATACACGAGGAAGGTTGTAAACAAAGCAGCATGGATTATATTAAACGGGCTTATTGTAATAAACTGTGTTCATTTTTATGCGGATAGCATGCATATTCGTAGAAAAATTAAGGTTTTATAAAAACAGTCCCAAATTTTTCCAAGTTTTTTGCTTATAATTTGCAGAGTTCTTAATGTAAAGTAATGTTTTTTTTTCTGAAAACATGACAAACAATATTGTACACAATACACTGTAATCAAAATTAAAAAATAATAAAAATTGTATGAAAAATGAGCATTACTAAATAATTTAACATTTACTAAATAATTTTCCTTTGCGCATGCGTAAACGCTATCAAAATTTCATTTGCATATTGTGTTAGGTAAATGTATTGAGCAACTATATACAATGTTATACAACGTTACTAAGAAGGGACTCATGGACGAAAGATACCCCGATAAGGGTAGGAAACCCAAAAACTCATCAAGCTCAAGTTATAGCAATTGAAACTTTTGTTTGAAAGAAACGATCAAGTATTAATCCAATTGCTCGGCTGCGAAATTCATTTTTTCTCCCGATTACCTACACAAGACAATCATCAAGTAGCTTAACATAAAATGTTACAACAAAAAGATCTTACGAAAACGAACAGGAAAGCAAATGGTATCAGCGAAAACGAAGTGTGATTGGTTGTTCAAAAATTTCTCTCGTCGAGGAATCATCTTGGATGACGCATCCTGTTTCAAGCTCACTTACTCCACATTTAACGATAAATGGTAGCTACTACACATTTGGCTAACGACACAGACTATCATTAAATTCGATACTAAAGCAAAATTCGAAGATAAGATCCTCGATTGATAGCGATGGGTCCGAAAGTCTCTGTCATTTGTTCATCCGAAAGTCTGTGTTCACTTTCAAGGGGCTACAGCATTTGAACAAGTGTATTTGAAGTCGTCTCATCCCCTACATCCGTAGAAATTATAACGGTGGAAGTGGTGATTACGTCTAATCAGACTTCAATAGCAAAATCACTAGCAAATTAAAATGCAAATTCTTTTTCAGCCCCTTCTGCCAGCAAAACAACTCTTTCTTAAAGATGCCCGTAAATCCGGCATACGTTGTCAAAATTTGACCAATTCAATAGTTCTAGCGTATCTTATGTCCAAAATGTATGGCAAGAGTTGCAAAGCAGATAACATCCAGAAATTGATCAATCGAATCAAGTATCAAATCAAGTTTGTCTCAAAATTATAGACTTAAATTTTTTACAGCGTATAGCAAATACCACTAATAGTAAAATCGGTAATGTCCGACAAAAAGATTAAGTTGAAAACTTATAACAATTTTAGAGAGTAATGCGGCTATAGAAGTTATCTTACAGTGTCCATTTGTGTTCTTTGTTTCTTTTTACTTTCTTTTGTCTTAACAAGAAAAATGTATTGGATTCGTGAAAATTTTCGAAATCTGGTTTTCAATTGATTTACACGTTTTAGGGGTCAAAGAATCCTAAAAACATGAACCCGAAAATGCCTGTCTGTCAATCTGTCTGTCTGTGTCAAAATTTTTGAGGGCACTCTATCTCAAGAACTAACGCACGGAATTCCACAAAATTTTAGATTCTGTTAGACCTTGATATAAACTAGATCTGATTAGTTTTTGGTGTTCACTAGCAAATCACTAGCAAATTAATGCAAATTCTTTTTCAGCCCCTTCTACCAGCAAAACAACTCTTTTTTAAAGATGCCCGTAAATCCGGCATACGTTGTCAAAATTTGACCAATTCAATAGTTCTAGCGTATCTTATGTCCAAAGTGTATGGCAAGAGTTGCAAAGCAGATAACATCCAGAAATTGATCAATCGAATCAAGTATCAAATCAAGTTTGTCTCAAAATTATAGACTTAAATTTTGTACAGCGTGTAGCAAATACCACTAATAGTAAAATCGGTAATGTCCGACAAAAAGATTAAGTTGAAAACTTATAACAATTTTAGAGAGTAATGCGGCTATAGAAGTTATCTTACAGTGTCCATTTGTGTTCTTTGTTTCTTTTTACTTTCTTCTGTCTTAACAAGAAAAATGTATTGGATTCGTGAAAATTTTCGAAATCTGGTTTTCAAGGGGATTACACGTGATTTACACGTTTTAGGGGTCAAAGAATCCTAAAAACATGAACCCGAAAATGCCTGTCTGTCAATCTGTCTGTCTGTGTCAAAATTTTTGAGGGCACTCTATCTCAAGAACTAACGCACAGAATTCCACAAAATTTTAGATTCTGTTAGACCTTGATATAAACTACATCTGATTAGTTTTTGGTGTTTATTGTTCAAAGGTAGCGCTGCTCTGCTGCATTATTCACAATTTTCACAATAACTATATACTTCAAGAACTAGTGGATGGATTTTTATAAAACTTTAGATATAATTAGTACTTGACATATGATGACTCTGATTACATTTCGGTGCAAATCGCTCAACAGGTGCCGCTGCCACGGTACATTATTTGCGATTTTCGCGATAGCTCTATCTCAAGATCTAATGCACGAAATTTTCTAAAAATTCAGATTCAGTTAGTCCCTGATATATTTTAGTTTTTGTTGTAAATCACCCTACAGATAGCGCTAGTACGATGCATTTTCACTATTTTGCAATAAATGTACCTCAAGAACTAATGCATAGATTTTCATCAAACTTCAGATTTAGTTATTGCCTGATAAAAAATTGATCCTGATTAGTTTTGGTGTACATCACCCAATATGTGGCGCTGCTATGCAGTTTTTTTTTTTTAGATTTTGGAATAGCTCTGTCTCAAAAAACTAATGCACGGATTTTTATCAAACTTCAGATTCAGTCATAAGTTGACATAAGTTGTTGCTGATTAGATTTTCGTTTGAACCACCTAACCGGTGGCGCTCCTATGCTGCATTTTTCAGGAAGTATTAACATACATAAGATAAAAAAAAGTTTTTGGATTGTCACATTTGACTAGCTTTTATTGTTTTCCAGACAAAAAAAATTTTTCTAGGAAATAGTCCTTAGGACACGCATATCTGCAGCCATTCAAAGAATCACACCGGGTATTTTGAAAAAAAGTATGAGAGACGTTATCGTACCGTCGCGATATCCCTCATAGCATGCATGGCCACAGTCACTTTGGTCACATCACATCTGTGACCAAAATGCCACCACTCAGTGACGTCACATTGTGACTGAGATGTGACTTTCTTTAAAATCTTTAGAAAATTACAAATATTCTTTAAAACATGTTATTTACTTTTAAAAACATGTTTCTGGCAATTTAAATATTGTCGCTTTCGTCACAGTTTCATCACAATGTTGATGTCAAGGTAGTCACAAATGGCACATTTTTCACAAATTTGTCCCACTGTGACTTCACAAAGTGGTCACAATGTGACGTCACAAACGAGCTCTAAAACGACCATAACGACTTCACATTTTAGTCACTGTGACTTCACATCGACGTCACGTGACGTCACATCGACAATCGATGATCACAAAGTCACAATGTGACGTCACGGCGACGTCGTTGTGAAGTCACATTGTGACTTTGTGACCATCGATTGTCGATGTGACGTCACGTGACGTCGATGTGAAGTCGCAGTGACTAAAATGTGAAGTCGTTATGGCCGTTTTAGAGCTCTTTTGTGACGTTTCACAAAGTGGTCACAATGTGACAAATTTGTGAAAAATGTGTCATTTGTGACAAATTTGACATTAATATTGTGACGAAACTGTGACAAAAGCAACGATATTTAAATTGCCAGAAACATGTTTTTTTAAAGTAAATAACATGTTTTGAAGACTTTTTTATAATTTTCTAAAGATTTTTAAAAAAGTCACATCTCAGTCACAATGTGACGTCACTGAGTGGTGGCATTTTGGTCACAGCTGTGATGTGACCAAAGTGACTCACAGTGACGTCACTGTGACGTCACCGTGACCATGCATGCTATGAGGGACGGGATTGTTCGTGTTTCTGGAGGAGTTAAACTGAACACTTATAACTGTGTTGAATTTAAACTTTCAACTGTTATTTTTCATTTTCGGCGAACAAGTGCTTTTTTTGTTCTTCAAGTTTATACTTTTTTAAAATTTCTTTTACTAGCCCTGTAAAGTTGGGATATTTATTTATGCATGCTCTGTATATTCCAAATTCCCTATTCCAACTGAAATAATTTCAATAAAATAAGTAAACAATAGTCCAAATTTTGCTACTTACTTTTAATACTAAATAATATAATGCATTTTTTTTAATTCATGACTGATGGTTTTGTTATACAAGCCACACGAGTAACTGATGACTTATGTCACATTATTTTCAATTCTTTTCGTACAATTAGTAATTTAAAAAAATAATGTCGAAAATTTACATAACATATACAGATGATGGTGTCAGTGATTTTTTTACAGACGCTTAAATAATTTTAAATTGTTTTTATACATTTTTTCAATATTTGATAATTCTTGATTTTTGAAGTATCCGATTACTTTGAAAGCTTCTTTATAATGGTAGTCAATACCTACCAAAACTTAAATTATTTAAATGACATAAGAAGATTAAAATGAGAAACCTTGGTAGGCCAAGCTACATTACGAATAAATTATATATTACTAGTGTAAATGCCGTCCTAAGATGGTGGATTTTAATTTAAAATTTTAAAAATGAATTTAGAAAATGGCACAGATGTTTTAGACGCAACTGTTCTGACGCGATGTTTTAGTGCGCCATTATGGATAGAAATCCTTTAGTATATTTTGCGCAAAAAGGACTTGAAATGGCCAACAGAGGCGTTGATAGCAGTCTTCGGTTCAGGAAATATCGTCTATTTAATGTCCCTTTAACTAATGCTAAAGTGTCATTGAACTAATTCTTTATTGTAAATGCGACTGAAAGCATTAGACATTCAAATTAGGAGATTTTTTTATTTGTCATATAATTCGGAGCAAAATGTCACACAAATTCTGAAATTGTGCACACACACACACAATCATTCTAAACAAGTTAAAAATATGTATATAATGCAATGTACTTGCATGAGATTTTCCTGGTGGTAAAAGTGACATCTTTCCTCCAACAAATGCGTAATCGAGCTCTTGAATCACCAAATGTTTAAATGCTATGATATGTGATCGTACAGATGATTTCGCGCCGGAATCTATTTACTGCATTTTATTATATTTAGATTATATTGTTATATTGTACTGTTCTCTATTTTCAGGGAAACTGAACCGATGAAGCAACACCTGCTCCAAATAGGGAGAAAGAAAGAAGACTTGAAGAACTACATAGTAAAAGTCATTTTACATGATTTCTTTTTGTCTATAGATAATCCGCCCCAGAAAGCATGGAAAAGACAGCCATTAAAACCTTGGGGAACTAACGTCAAGAAGTACAAGGAAAACAAGATCAGAAGAATAGATCTTATAGTGATGACTCTCATTGTATTAAAGAAGAAGAATAAGGGGCAAGACTATTTGAAGTATGCAGTTTTGCAGAACTTTTTCTTCGAGACTGTGACTGAACCTCATGTTGCTGTGGAAGAGCTAAGAAGATTCTTGCATTCGATTTGCAAAGAATCGGAGTATTGCACAGTCGCTGAATATTACTGTGGTCTTTTCAAGAAAGTGTTTCCGCATTACCCTGAACAACTGCGTCCGAGATCACTGAAACATTTGTGCCGCTGCTTATTCAGGAAATATTTGTCAAGCTATGGTAAGAAAAAGCAAGAAGTATGGTCTCTGGATATTCCCGAAACCTTAAAGTCATACCTTCTCCTTGACGAAGAATACCACGAACTATGCATATCTATAGAAGAATCTTGCTTTTGGGTTAAATATGAGTAATTATATGTATAACTTATTTTGTTAAATTTTAAAAGTTCAAACCATAGGCGTAACTAGGAAGAGGGCATATAGCCTTTATAACGCCGGGAAAAAAATTAAATTTTTTATAATTCGAAAATAAACGCGTGAGCACTTTGCTAAATCTACTGAGTCTACCTAACTCTTTTGTTCACTGTTGGTACTTTTGCCACTAAAGGAAATATAACGTAAAATTTATTTAATCCATCTATTAATAAAAGTACACTTTGCTTTTCATAAAATACTTTGCTCGATCACATTTAAAAAGCACAGCGAAACAGCCGAAGCTAAATAATTTTATAAAGTGGTAGTATTTTTTCCAATCATTTACAAAGATTACTCTTATTAAAAATCTGTTATATATATCTATATTTCATTTCTATGAAGTAGCTTTCATAAATGTTTATCATAAATATCTTCTTTCTTTATAAATTACTCATAAATTCTTTTGAAAGATCAAAAAAGGATTTATGTAGCTTGAATATTTTTTATTTTACTCTAAAGATTTTAGAACGCTCGTTGTGGCTTTACTTGCTGTACTTATTATCAATCAGTTTAAATATTTTTTCATTTTATTATGAATATTTCTAGAATTTTTTATAATTAGTATCTTGTACAAGCAGTGGCGCAGCCAGAATTCGGCTCTGGGGGGGGGGGGGGATAGAGTTGCTTCAGGGGGGATTCTGGTTGAAATTTTTTTTTCGGAAATCGGCGGGGGGGGGGGTTCCGCGAGTTACCCCCCCGCGAAGGGGGTTTATCCGCGATCTTCAGACGAAATGGGCGTTTTCCTGCGACCTTCAGACGAAATCAGCGATTTATTTGCGATATTTTACCAAAATCGGCGGTTTTTCCGCGATCTTTCGACGAAATCGGCGTTTTTCCGCGATTTTTTGACGAATGCGGCATTTTTCCGTGACCTCTAAACGAAATCAGCAATTTATCTGCGATATTTTAGCAAAATCGGTGATTTCTTGCGATCTTTTGTCGAAATCGGCGGTTTTTCCGCGATCTTTTTATGAAATCGACGTTTTATCGACGATCTTTAGACAAATTTTGCAATTTTACGCGATCTTTTCTTGAAAACGGCGCTTTATCCTCGCGGTTTTTCGACAAAATCGGCGTTTTTTCCGTGATCTTTTGATGAAAGCGGCCTTTTCTTTCAATTATCTTTTGACAAAATATTTTAAAGCAATCTTTTATCGAAAACGGCGTTTTTTTCCGCTTTTTTAACGAAATCGGCATTATATCAGAAATCTTTAGACGCAATCGACGTTTTCCCGCGGTCTTCAGAGAAATCAGCGTTTTATCTGCGATATATGGTGAAATTGCCGTTTTCTCCGCGATCCGCACAGGAAATTCGCGTTTTTCGGCGATCTTTTGACAAAGTTCGTTGACAAAAACATTGACGAAATTGCCTTTTTTTCACGAAACATTGACGAAATGTGTGCTTTTTCGGCGATCCTTTCAAGAAATTTTTATTTCTCCGCGATTGTTTTATCCGCGCTCAAAACCGTACCAGTTGGCAACTATGCGGAACTGATAACCCAATTTCAAATTTTCGGAAGAGATTGCCTTAAATTTTCGGACGAGAATCACCCCTGAGTTGCTTATAGATAAACAAAATCGCCATCTTTTTTTTTCTTTTTTTTTAAATAAATAAATTAGTTGACGAGTTATAAGCTATTTTGATCGCATGGCAGCCATTTTTTCTCCTTTTTGTTGCTACTATGTCGTAAATTCGTTTCAAATCATCCACTATGAGAATCGTCTTCTGAAAGATCTTATCAAAGAATGAAGAACATTTCTCAGTTACATAGCTTTTTAATCATGATATCTACTTGCCTGAATCTAGGAAAAAGTGTTATCGGAAAAAAGTGACAAACTACAAACGCGGAAAAAAATGACACGGAAGAAAGTTACCAGAAAAAAGGGACAAGATAAACATGTTACTGGGGAAAAAGTGACAAGGAATTGATTTTTGGGATAAATTTTTGATTTTGGAGATTTATTGGCAAAGTATGAAAGGGGGGGGGGGGTTCGGGGGTCGGCTCTTAATTTAAGTGAACGTTTTTTTCATGCTGAATTAACTGTTTTGGTTCAATTTTTGGATATACGTTCATATTGAAAAGACGCTTGCCTGATTAGTTTTGGGAACGGACGATTACCTCCCCTCCGCCCTAAATAAGATGAATGGTTTTTAAGCAGAATTATCCAACGTGTGTCAAATTTTGGATATAGGTTCTTTCTGTTAAGGCTTATATATAGTATTGTGGTGTCGCGCCCTGAGTTTCTCTTTAATAAGTAAGTTTATTTGTTAAGTTCATCAATATAACACTTTTAATTCCTCAAGTTCTTTATTAGAACCATACATCAATTATTAAAAAAATAAATAAAACGACATTACAACTACATAGGAGCCACACTCAAATATTACATTTCGCTTAGCACGTCTCACCCATCTTACATCAATCTATTTTCTTGTACATTACCAGCACATGTCTCTCTTCCAACTAACTTCCTTCCCTCTCGGTGCTCAATAATCCCAGTGTCCCCCTGAGCTCATTGCCACTAGACCAATGCAATTATTTTCTAGGTATGTCCCTTGAGGTCAATAGCACCTATTCTTCTCAGCTTTTGAATAAAGATATTTTCATCCATTCATACCTTTTCACAAGAAGACTTCGCTATCTATCTTCTGCCACGATTAATGTTGTCAGTTAGTCGTCAGAGTATATAATGTCTGAAGAATTTTGGGAGTTTAATGGTTAAGTATAGAGGGTGCATGGGGGGATAACCTCTCTTAAATTAAATAAATGGCTTTTTACGCAGAATTATCCGATTTGCTTCAAATTTTGAATGTAGGCTCATTAAGATAAGGGGTATCCTTGATTAGTTATGGGGTACTTTTGCTAATAAAAAGGGGGCCGCGATTATTCCCCTCTTAAATTAGATAAATTGTTTTTTATGCACAATTATCGGATGTATTTCAAATTTTTGGCTATAGTTTCTTTCTCATAAAGTGAATCCCTGAATAGTTTTAAGGGTTTGTTTATATATCTTCAATAATTGTTTGAATTTAAAATTGTGAATTATGTTTCTGCATAGCATTTTTCATTATTCTATAAACATCGTAACAAAGAAAAAAATATCCTGTTTTTCTTAAAATCGTTTTTTTATTTAAATCCGTTTATTTTTTTAAGCGTTCAAACCTGAAGATCTATCAAGAACAACAGGTTTTTAAACAATTAACTTTCTAATTACTAAAAGAAGCTAGTAATAAAAAACTATTTTTATTACTACAAATTAATGAATTCACTAGTTCATTCGTTCGTGACATACAACATAGTTTGTACATTAAAATTTTCTAACATATATTTTTAAAATGTTTTATATTATATTTTGTGATGTGTAATATGGGACATTAATTAGTAAAAATCCAGTTTTAAATGATAAATATTTGGCGTAAATGACAATTACGACAAATAATTTAGTATATTACTTTTTTCACAAATAAAAAAAGTAAATAAATAAACCAGTTTTAAGTGCAAAATGAATGGAAATTAATCATTAACAGAAAAAAGGTAAAATGTGTTATAATGTTTACAGACATAATAGTTTTCAATCATTAAATTAAAAAATAAAGAAAATTATTTTTATTTGTTATTTGCGTTCAGTTGCATTCAACTCGTTTTTTTTTATGTTACTTGAGTATTTTTGCGGCAAACATTTCCGGGAAATCCCCTGATCGACAAATTTCCTAAGAGATTAGCCGACAGCGATATCTACCGGACATCCCCCTCCATCGAATGGGGAAAGCAAGCTTCTTTAACCGAAAAGGTTTCCTGAATGGACTGCTGCATCCCTCCCTATTTTAACTATATTCATTAGCTTATACGCCTTACCATAATGAAACTATATTTAAAATTTGAAGCAAATCGGATAATTCTGCGTAAAAAGCCATTTATGTAATTTAAGTGGGGTTATCCCCAGTTCCCCCCTCTATACTTAGCCATTAAGCCCTTAAAATTATTTAGGGATCCACTTTATGAGAAAAAAGCTACATCAAAAATTTGAAATACATCGGATAATTATGCATAAACAATTTATCTAATTTAAGGGGGGGGGATAATCGTCCTTTTCCCTATTTATACTTAGCAGAAGAACCTCATAACTAATCCGGGATACACCTTATCATAAAGAACCTGCATCCAAAATTTGAATAGTAATTCTTTAAATCGGATAATTCTGCATAAAAAGCTATTTATTTAATTTAAAGGGGGGGAGGGTTATCCTCTGTTTTTGCCTTTATACTTAGCCATTAAGCCGTTAAAACTATTCACGGATTCACCTTTTCAGATAGAACGTATATTTAAAATTTGAAATACATCAGATAATTCTGCATAAAAACCGATTTATCTACTTTGAGGGAGAAATTATTGCTTGTCCCCCCCCCCTTTATAATAAGGAAAAGAACTCCGTAACTAATCAGAGATAAGTTTTATCATAATGAACCTATGTCCAAAATTCGAAGCAAATCGGATAATTCAGCGTAAAAAGCCATTTATTTAATTTAAGAGGGATTATCCCCACCCCCCTCCCCTTTATACTTAGTCATTAAACTCTTACAACTATTCAGGGATTCACCTTATCAGAAAGAATCTATATCTTAAATTTGAAATACATCGGATAATTTTGATCCGATCTTAAAAATCAATCTATCTAATTTGTGGGGGGGGGGGGGGAGTAATTGACCATCCTCCCTTTATAGTAAGCAAAAGAACTCTATAACTAATCAGAGATACGTCTTATCATAATGATCTTATGTCCGAAATTTCAACCGAATCGGATAAATCTGCGTAAAAAACTATTAATTTAATTTGAGAAGTTATGGATGGGGGGGGAGGGTTATCATATGTCCAAAAACTGAACCAAAACAGTTAAATCAGCACGAAAATCCCATTTACTTAAATTAAGAACCTCCCCCTGATACCCCCTAAATACTTAACCAATGAATCCTCAAAATCAATAATGAATTCCCAAAACCAATTCCTTGTCCCTTTTTTTTTCGGTAACTTCTTTTCCGCCTTTGTAGTTTATGCCACTTTTTTTTCCGATAGCTGTTTTTCCGGTAACTTTTTTTCCGTTTACCCACTTGCCTATTTCGGGCGTTTTTTAAATAAGAATTAATATTAATTAAAAAATATTGTCTGAAAATAGTCCCTTTAAAATAGTAGTAAGTAGAAAGTGGTTAGAAATTTGGCACCCCCTAAATCTCTGCACCGGGCGCGACCGCCCTCTCCCTCCCCCCCTTTCGCACGGCGCTGTTAATATCTTTCCAGAGACATAAATATAAACGAATTATATACTTTCCAAACATACCTGGATTTTAAGAATGCTTGAAGGAATTCGAAAGATTTTAAAAAATGATCTCTTATATCCATCTTTTTCATAATTTTTTCTCTGAATAGGATTTAATATCCATAGCGAAACGCACAATAAAGGAAACCTTAGCATTACAGCAACTAACAACAGAATGTTTGTGAAATTAAGCCTATGCTTCAAAGCATGCGTTTTTGTGTTTTTCCTGGAATTGGAGTGTCTAGTCCCATTTCCAAAAAAGGGCAAGAAACAGATGTAACTAATTAAGACCCCCCAATGGTGCAGTATTGAAAAACCCGAGACAGCATTGGCAGTGACAGGAAATGACCATTCCTTTTAGCCTTCGGCTGATTACCAATAGAGTATAAATGAATGTCGGCCTTTTCCGAAATGAGTGACCAGTTTTCGATACTGATACCGTTACCATGTACTTTCCCCATTTTTAAAAGAAAATACATTACTGCCACTTAAACGAGTCAAATTTTTAAATAAAATTTGATTCAATAAAGCGGCAGATTTCGAGAACAAAACAAATAAAATTCTAACTTTAGTTTTGTTTTTTATGATTCGGTTCATAAAAATGGAAATTTCTGTATTTTTGTCATGGCTCTGGGGGGGGGGGGGGGTTAACCCCCAAACCCCCCCCCCCTCGCAGCGCCACTGTGTACAAGTATTGTGGGATGCTGGATTTTAGGATTTGTTTTATTTTCCCCCCTTCTCTAAATGATTCTGTTCGGGGAGAGGAAGAATATCTGCTTAATCAGAAAAAAAAAAAAAAAAAAAGACAGCTTTAATAATAATTTGTACTACTCATAATTTGAAAAAGTTGAACCAACTAAGATGTAATCTATGGAGTTTACAAATTAAAGGCTATGAATTATACTAAAATGAACTAAAAATCTAACATTTAAAGCATCGCTGATATTATCTTCTCAATATTTAAAGCAAGGAACATTTCTGGAACAGAACTAACATGACTTTATGTTAATTTTTTTTTTTTTAAATATATTGTAAATATAATAAAAATTCTTATTTTAAAAAATGATTACTGCTGTTCCTATAAGATAGACAAATTGTAAAATCAATGCATTACTTATATTTTTCTTCAATGATTAAATTATAACAAGTTAGAAAAATGAAAATTCAACATTTTCGAAAATTTTTATAGTTTCCCCACTAAAAATAATTTTAAGATTATCTTAAGAAATATCCACTTTCTTCAGATATGTTACAGAAATCTGAAGAAATTTTGCAGATTTAGCATTATCTTAAAAATACTTGCAGATTTTTTTTTAAAATATTTTCTTAGAAATTTTTGCAGAATGGACCTATTGCCAACAGATTTTCGGGGCAATTGTCTGCCGATTTTCTACCGATTATTTTTTAGTGGGTTCTACTTTGATCAGAAATGGCTTCTACTATAACAATTTTTTATAATAATGCTGTGCTGTATCGTCACCTTATCTACCCTAAGGGTTTCTATGCCCTCTTCTCATAAAACAATAGTTACTCCCATGATTCAAACTTTTACTCAATAACTCTTGCTAAAACGGTATTCCTACAATAACGTAGTGTGATTCGAATATATATATAGTCAAATTTCAAAGAGTAATAAAGTTGCTCATAGCAGCAATATTTATCAGAGAAGTTTCTTCAGAAATATAACATTTAGACAAAAAGGAAAAAAAGCTGCAGTTTAGATTAATTTAACTCTTTACTGCACGATTTTTTCTATTTTTAAGAAAAGAAAAAATATTGAAAACTTATATATTGGTCTAATATCAGGGAAAATAATAATTAAAAAAAATTAAAGTTCGAAATTTCTAGCGAAATTTTGATATTTTATGGTGTGTGAAATGTGTGCACAATTAGGGTTTTTAAGTATTGTATTGCTATATTTTCTAGTAAATTATTTTAAAATAATTAATTTTATTTGCTTATGGTAATATTTTTAAGTATTCAGTAAAAGTAATGAAAGTAAATATTACCTTGATCGAAATGTAGCTCGATCGAAATTCCCTTTGTTTCTGAAGAATGAATTCTTATTTTTTGTCTAGTGCAGTCATCTGACATCAGTGGCGTAGCTAAGGGGGGGCAAGGGGGGCGTCCGCCCCGGGCGCCGAGGCCTAGGGGCGCCAAATCGAGAGAAAGTGTTATATATCTATATTAGGGTGGGGGCGCAAAATTTCTTGCTGGCCCCGGGCGCCAAAAAACATAGCTACGCCACTGTCTGACATGGACAAAACAAGTGTTATTCCATTCTTTGTATTGTTCCTGATCAGGGACAGAGATCATATTGACCAAATTCATGCAACAAAATGAAAATTATAATTTTTTTAGTGTGTGCCAGATACGGCACGTGGTGCAGTAATGTGTTAAGTTTATAAGAAACTTCTGCGATCTTCCTGTTCGTTGGAATTTATTAAAAACTCTTAATATGAGTTTCCTTACTACTTTCGAAACTTAAGCTAAATATTTTCAAAAGAAAGTTTCTAGAGAAATAAGTTCAACAAAGCAATACAAATTCTTTAGTTATACATTACATACATCATCTTTCTTATGATACCCCTTAAAAATGGTTTTACAGGATTCAATCCACAGATTATTATTTTAAGTAGGAATACTTTTTTAGCAACTGGCATATCATAGTAGAAAGTCTATTATAAGATAAAAATATGGTGCAAAATATTTTAATTGTCAAAGTCGTAAAAGGTTTTAACTCGTAACCCTGTTTCTATTTATGTATTGAATGATATGTATTCTCAATACTAAAGATATACTATATATTGTATCATTTAATACTATATCAAAAATATACTATAAGAATTTAAAGCCTCGCGAAATTATTTTTTATTCTTATATCAGATCTAAAACAGAAAAAGAAAAAAGAAATTTCAAAGGAATTAAAAGTAATACAACATCAAATATTTGAAAGGAGTCATAATGCATCCAATAAACATACTTATTTTATTTAGTGTCGTCACAGCCTGTTTTTTACTTGCTTTATATCCCACTAGAAATGATACTGTTAATATAAGGTTATACTTTACTGCTATATATACAGTTATCTATGAGTATGACGAAATGTTGAACTATAACAGACTGATTTCTACACTCATGTATAACAGACGTATGCTCATAAAAAACATCTGAATGTAAGTCACATAACTCCGTTCTAAAAATATGAAAATAAAGCTGTTTGCACCCAAGATAATTACAGAATCCCTATATTTCTCTTACTTTTTACTGGCTTGAAAAAATGTTTATATGCATATCTGTATTTTAAAAAAAATTAATTTCGTAATATGAACCCCCAATTTTTTTTCCGCCATTCAATCTTTACCATTGATCTAAATTTTCAATAATTTGTCTAAATTTTTTAAAAACTCATATTTGGGTGTTGACATCAGGTCTAATCATCGTCAATGTACAAGGACTAGATAGTCGCAAGGAAATTTACAAAAACCAGAGAATTAAAACCTGAAAATTCACAAAGAGAGTGCAACGGTGCCGGTAGAAGTCGAACTTGCAGGTTACGTAATCTCTGAAACGATTAGGTTATTAGGTACCATAGATGGTACTATAATCACCCAGCATGGTGGAACCGAAAAACTATTTAAATATGAACTAAAAAGTGCCTGTTACTTATGCCTAAATAGAGAAATGTACATTAAAAGTTGAATAAAAATCCGGCTATAAAGATATATATATATATAAGAAATAAATAAAATAAAGATATAACCATTAATTTTCTACCGAACGTAATGTTGTTTATTTCGAAATCTGTAAATCAACTGTGGTTATTAGCAATAATCATATCCATATCCAATATTAATTCGAGAGTGCAACTAGGAAATTTCTTTCATCGGCACTTCTTTACACCATTGGGTGTTTAAATAATGTCTACGCAGTTTAAATGTGTATAACATAATTTTCAAATAACAATTTTTATTATCATGAGTCAAAATTGATGAAAATTTATATTTTCCCTTCTTTACATACTAAAATTTGTAATAAAATTACAGAATTATCTTTCAAATATTAAATATAAGGTTCATTTTAAATATCCTAAGATTTAAACAAAGAAAAATAATCAATCTCACCATCATTGTTTTGATTTATGACTCATGTGCAAGTAATTAGTATAATACAGCTACAATAGAGCTGTATAACAATTCGTAGTAAAGCACCAGGTACTTTTAATAGTATTATAGACACGTTTAATAATAATGAAATACGATCTTATGTATTCGATGCTTTTGACGCATAAATTTCAATATTGCAATCTTGATGAGACCAGAAAACACGCCGAAATTTTTAAAAAAAAGAAAATTGATTGCTTTCAGTAACGAAATACATATCATACTCATAAATAATATATCGAAATCACGAAAGAGTCAAAGCATTTTATATATGTATATATTACTGTGAGTTCTCATATTAGGATTGCACTACGATATACTTAGCTTAACTGGTTTTTTGAAAATATAATATGATATGACTTCAGTTTTACACATTCCAGTCATAGATGTTGCATTTATTAGATATTGCACACAAAGATACCGCCAACAAAGAATCCTTATTAGACGGATTGAGGTAATAAATATGAATAAAGAGTAACGTAAAGATGTGCAATAAAACCAGTTTTAAGAATTCAAAATTAACATTCATGGGACATGAATTCAGTTAAACATTTAAATATCACTAAAAAAAATAATAAGAAGAATTTAAAATTTTTTTATCGCCAATTCACAGCCAGGTTTTCTACATAATAATAATAGTAATAATAATAATAATTATTATATCAAACCAGGGCTTCTCGCCATGTAACACTGCCTTGGATACTATATTTGTTGCTTGATATATGTTATCTTTATCTTTCAAACTATAAAGCTATGATTCTCATTGCACAAAATTTTGAGTAAAAGTCAGTAAAACCAGAAGGTGCTGCTAATTCTCGACGTCAGAGTCTCTATGACTCACATTTTTCTATGATTTTTTTTTTCTTTCTCGGATTTTGTTATGATTTTTTTAGTACTCTAGATATTGGAGAAATTTGAAGGTTTGAAAGTTGAAGGTCCAATATGAGCGAGCACAACTTATCTATGACATTATTTAATTAATGGCGTGGTAACATCGTTTCAGAAATATGCTCAATGGACGAATATTGGACGGTTGATATTGGCCGATCCTGAACATGATTTTGTTCAAAGATCAGTAAATAAATATGTTATGTAAAAAGCATACAGAAATGTTTGCACATTTCCAGTAAAAATAAATGGTTTACAGTGTCGTGACATGTGGATCTGTATTAGAATAGTTAAATGTTTCTTGTATATTTGGCGTTCATTCAGCTTCCGTCATGTATCTTGTTTGTCGCTTCAACATAGTAGAAATGTTTTCAAATTTAAGCTGTCTTATTATCTTTATTTAAATTTTCATTTTATTATAAAAATAAAATCTTCATTTTATAAGTTTTATTTTTATATAAAAAAAGCGTTAAGTCTTGTCTTGTAATGTGTAAGATGTGTAAGAGTAACATAATTGAAAAGTAATATGTGTTGTCACTTGTCAGCAGTGTTCTCGCTGTCGCTCGTCATTGCGCCAAATTGCGACTAAATTCTTCATTTGGCGAGTAAACAAGCGATTAGATTCGCCAAATTGCTAGTTCTGAGTTTCTCATTTTTCTTTCTTTTCTTTGTCGTTTTTTGGGTTTGTGTGTGTGTGTTGCTTATCATGTTCAATTGCACCATACTGCCAGAATGGAAACTATTTAAAAGTTTCTTAAGCTCTCGTTGCAGGACAATGAATTTAGCAGATACCATCGACTTCATCTATAAACACGACTTCATCGACTTCATCATGCAACAACTTGGTTTTTCAGATTCATTATGTGTATTATGATAAAATTTTGAATTAACTTAGGAAATTTTATTTCATAACATATTAATGAGTTAAATCTGTTTTAGAGTTTTTTTCTTGATTAAGTAAGATATTTAGAATATACATATTTATAATATATTTGAAACGGATAGTTGGATTTAGATTAATAACAATCGTTGTCGCAGTTACAAAAACTTATTTTAGAACATATTGAAAAAAAAATGGCATACATTAAAGGATTAAAGATATTTTTTTCGTGATACACGGTGAATCTATTTGGCTAACACTTTTTTAATTTGGCGAATGTTTTTTATTTTTAATTAGCCAAATTATTAACGTTGGTCAAATGTCAGCGAGAATACTGCTTGTCAGTCTGATTTACCATCATCGTATTACATGTGCACATGTTTCTCTTTAGATATTATTAATGGACTTAATTTTATGTATTAAGCTTTATATCAACTCTTATTTCTGAACGACACATTTATATTTTTAAGAGACAATAAATTATGGAGTTAAAAAAAATAAAACTTAAAAATTATTTTTAAAGTTATGAAAGTTTTAAATAACACTCCATTATACAATTTGATAATTCTAACAAGGGAACCACTTTTGGTGTTGCTCGCATCTAGAATGGTGCATTTTTGTAGCCCTATACATAAAAATTTGAAAACCAATAAAAATTCTCTGTTGAAATAATAATATATCTATTTTTGTACACTTTAAATTTTCCATTATTGGATTTTTATTTGTTTATTTCACGCCAAAAGTGAGTTAAGTCGCCAAATATGGTGCCACACTTTCGCTTGCTTTATTTTAGAGCTACGACATTCGGCTAGAATTGCCGGAAAACTCTATTTTTGAAAATACATATCCATTTTTCCTCCACTAAAGATATGAATGTAATGTCGTATTTTTTTAAATCAAAGTCGTAAGTTTTTGAAAGAATTTTAAAACTTTTATCAGTATTTTATAATTTTTAGTAACTAATTGATATTTTAAATGTTTTTCTTAAAAAAAAAAAAAAAAAAAGGGGGGGGGGGCTACGTTAATAAATGTAGTAACAAGTGGCCTCGGAGATAATATTTTCAGAAAGTTATGCCACTGCAAAATCAAAAAGTATTACTTTAATTGAAATTTTTTTATGATTCTCAAACTTTCTAAAATGCTTTAAAATGCACCAAGTCTCAATGTTAGGTGCGTGTAACGCCATAAGTGGTTCCCTTGTAAGTGCATTTTGATTGGTTGAGAGGATTTTGAACAAAAACTAGCTTAATGAACCTTTCACTATTACTGAAATAGTATTTGTTTACTCATCTAACTCACTATATGAACTCATCCAAGCATGTATATTCAAATTATGTATTGTAGATTGTAGAAAAGCTTCACATCTAAGTGATCGTCCCTCTGAATATATCATTACTATCGTATCTAAATTTACTCAAATTTGAATATGAAAAATGTCATTCCAAGTGTGAAAAACTAAATATAAAAAGTAAAGAGTTACTGCTCAAACTGACAGAAAAAATTACTTGAAGTATCATACATTTTTTGACACACAAAATATTTTTATATGTAGAATTACCATTTAGACTTGAGATATAACTATTTATGGATGGTGGAAAAAAAACAATAATAATAATAATTCACTTAAATGCAAATTAAGATTTAAAAAATACTTATGTTCAGCTATTGAAGAATACGTGGAACATTGTTTAAAAAGCAACATTAGCATAGATTATCATCAATTAAAAATTCCATTAATAATTTAGATTTATTACAATGTTGCAAAATTGCGAGCAGGACTAAAATAAAAATTCAAGTTTAAGACTGTCTGATTATATATTTGTAGCGAATTAACTATAACCTAAACTGTTCATTCATAAACTTTCAACTCCATGTTGAACATAAGCTCTAATAACTGCAATTTTAACTGTTACTTTATTTTATTATGATACACACAACTCAACTCAATGTGTAATGAGATTTCTTTTTGACCTGTAACCGTAACTGAATTTGCAGTCTCATTTTTTGTGGTTTTTGCCGCTAACTCGTGTTGCTGGCTCACTTGTCGTACGATGTGAAACTAATTTATTTGCTTTGTCAATAATAATATATTTTTTTAGCAAAGTTATAACTTTTCTGTTTCCACTTGATCCTTTGCAATGCATTTTCATATGAGATGACAGCATAATTCTTCAAATATGGTTGGCTAGAGATTTTATTCATATTTTTAATTTAAGTTTTATATTTATTTTATATTAATTTTGAAAGAAAAGAACATTTTCATAATTAAATTATTTCATTGATGTATATTGCATTAAAAATTTAGGGGACTCGGAACCAATATATATATATATTACAAATTAAAAAGAAAAATTTTCGCCAAAATTAACCTTTATACTATATTAATTTCCTTATAACAATATTCCGTACTTAGTTCAACTTATTAAATTAAAATCTTGTTTCTAGATCTAATCTATTAATCTTTATGGAAACGATATAAATTCTTGATTCGCCTTTAAAAACATTTATTCCAATACGCGTAAATTTAAAAGATGGCTCTAAATTAAAAATATTCTTAATTAAACTTTATTTCTTAATATTCTAGATAAAACTATTTTTTTCTACGTTTTTATCAAACCTTTGTAAGAAAGTCTTATTAAATTTATTTCAAAACCATACCTTTCAAAAATATCATTATTTTTATTTATCTATTTATTTTTTCCCCTACTTCAACATTTGATATTGTGCATATCAATAAATTCATTTCTTTTCTTTTTCTCTTAAAATTAATCGTCTGCAGAAATATCGTTTGTTGGATATTTGAAATTTTGAGTCGATTATAAATTAGTTAAATAATATTTAAAATAAAATAAAATTATCGTCTGTGGAAAAAAAATCTCGACTCTGGGCATGAGTTATGTTTACATAGAAAAATGATGGTTCGAGAGTAGAGAATTTTCTAGAACTTTCTTTTTAGATTTAAGAACGGAAGCCTGGAGGTGAGAAGGAAGATTCTTGGTTTTTCCTTCGATGAGTACGGCTTGCTGAAATAAAGATGGAATATTCTTTTTGATGTTTCGGTTAAAGATGGTTTGCAAAGGGAGCCTTTCCCTCTCTCATGCCTACAGTTTAATAAATTAACTTGCAGCAGCCAGTGAGTAATTTATTGGATCTTCTACATTTATTACTTATTTTTTTTTTCTCGCTTGCCATGACTTCTGTGCTGTGAAAGGGGAAACCGGCGATGATGTTTCTGGCTCCTAACTTTAAAATGTCACAGTCTTTTATTTAGTCGACAGGATTTATTATGTGACAGGAGCGAAGAATGGTACTCTATATGACATTTTCGGATTGCAAACTGAATCTGTGGAATGAATGGAGTGAAAAAAATCGTGTGTTCCAGTTAAAGAACTTCATATCTATGCTTGGAAAGATGCTAATCTGAAAGAATTGCCATTATCTATTGATTCCTCGAGTGACTATAATAGAGGAGATTTTAATGTTAAATAGCTTTCTGTTCCAGTGGTTTGAAAGATTTCTTAGAAATATTTCGTGAATTCCTGAGGCCTGATATTCCACTTTTTGCTGCTTATGTGTAACTGATGACTCAAGATAATCATAGTCATAATGACAAATTTTTAAAATTAATGATTTCAAAGTGGTGAGTATGCGAAAGGTATTTGATGGGGAATTTAATGAAGAATGGATTTTATTGAAGATTTTTCGTGAACTGTAAGTTATTTTATTAAATGTTTTCATTATTATTTCTATTCTTTTTATGATTGATGAAAAGTATTTATTATGTATTTATTTATTTATTTATAATTTTATTGATGAGAGTAATTTGAAGTTAATTTATTAATTTACTAATTTATTTATTTATTTATTATTGTATGTTATGGGTCTGATATAGGATTTAAAAAAAATTATGTAATTGATAGAAATTATTAACTTTGAAATTTATTGCGAATGATTTTACGATCAGGATTTAATAAAGAAAATAGAAATCCTTCATTTATTCTAATGAGTAAGAAAAAAAAAATATGGATGATCCTAAATTAGTACACTTTGACCCGAGTTCAGGAATGAACATTTTATCTTGGTTGACGTATTTTGACACAACATGTGAAAAGGAGCAGAAAAATCTAGAATGGAAATTTAATTTTATTGCGCAATATTTGAAAGGGGAAGCGTAAAAATTTTATATCAATGACTGTTTAAATTGTACGGATTATGAACAAATTAAGAAAATTTTGATAAAAAGATTCATTGAATTAGACATCCCGAGTTTTCCTGATTTTTCAAATCTGAAATTAGATAATTTAGACAATTTAGAAACTTATTTTCGTAAAAAAGTGGAAATTGGTAGGAAATTACATCTTAGTGAAAGTATACTATTACAAGGTTTAACTGATGGTTTAAAACCAGAATTTAAAAACAGTATTATTATAAATACTCCTAGTAGTACCACCGAATGGTACCGGGTTGTCAAACAATTCGTGGAAGTTTCCACCCCACTAGTTTCAAATCAAGTAATAAATCCACATCGGCTAGACAAAATTTTCAACCTTTTCAACCAACTAGGCCCTGGATTCAGCCAGTTAGGCTCAATAATATACCTAGGAATTGGATTCCACAAAGGCAATCTCAGTTTCAAAATAATTATATTCAGAATTCATATCCTTCAAGACCTTGTAGGATATGCACAAATAGGGGTGTGAGTAATGCTTTTCATTGGGAAAAAGAATGTATTTTTAGGAATAAGTCGCCATCCTCTGATACTCTTCCAAATAGCTCACAAAATAATTCTCATAATATTGGACAATTAATTGTGTATGGATATACAAATAATTATAGTTTACCATGTGTTATAAATAGTGGCTCAACTATTGCAATATTGCCACTTAAATTTGTTAAAAAACTTAATGCTAAAATTGAGACTATAACCTCAGTTACCATTGGTCAGGCAAAAGGATTTTTACATATAAATAAAAATGTAGTGTTTTTCTAAAAGTGGGTAAAATTAAAAAATATGTTAACTTTTTAGTATGCAATACAAATTTGGATTATGGTATTTTGGGGTTAAAAGAATGTTCTAAATTTAAATTAACCATAGAATGTAAAGATTGTATTATAAGGCAGGGAAAAAAATTATAAATAACAGTATATCCATACATAATGAGAGATCACTTCATTTCAATACAGTAAATATGAACCAAGTACAACAAAACAAGGATCAATCTAATGAGTATGCAACATCAGTATATGAAAAAAAATATGAAATTAAATATTGGTAGTAATGTAGTAATAAATGATTATGATAATGAAAAACTGAATGCAAGCAATCATGATATAGAGTTGCAATCTACTTGTGGAAATATTATGAAGAATCAGGACTGTTTTGAATGTAATCACGAAATTAATGTACAACTTGATTATAGAAGTTTCATGACTCCTCAAAATTTTCGTGATAATTCTGATTCAGATTTAACTGGGGAAATAAATTTAATTCAAGATGAAAATTTAAGGGAATTAGTTCAAATTTATAGTGATATTTTTGCAAAGCATAAATATGATGTGGGTAAGATAAATATTGAACCACAACGCGTTATACTAAAATCTGAACTTCCTATATCTTTGAGGCCCTACCGAACATCTCCCCTAGCAGAAAAAGAAATAAAAAATCAAATTCAATCTTTGTTAGCAGCTGGATTTATAAAGGAAAGTAATAGCCCCTATTCTGCCCCTGTTACATTAGCTATGAAAAGAGAGGAAGGTAAAAAACTCGATTATGTATAGATTATAGAAAGTTAAACGCAATAATTAAAAACGATGCAGAACCCTTGCCCCGTATCGATGGAATTTTAGATAAATTGAGTAGTGCTCAGTATTTTTCCACTTTGGATTTAGCCTCTGGCTACTGGCACATACCAATACACCCATCCGATACAGAAAAATTAGCTTTTGCAACCAATTTTGGACTTTTTGAATGGCTGGTGCTCCCTTTTGGCATAAACTGGACCCCCCCATATTCAATAGAACCATTAGAAGGATTCTTAATAAATATAAAATCGACTTTGCGTGCCACTATTTCGATGATATTATAATTTTCTCTTCCTTTTTAGAAGAATATTTAAATCATTTAGCTCAAATTTTTGAAATCTGTAAACTAGAAAACATTAAACTTAAACTTTCTAAATGTAAATTAGGCCAAAATAAAATCAATTTCTTAGGCTATGAAATCACTAATGGAACTATAACTCCAGCAAATGTCAATATTGAAACCATTAGAAAATTAAAACCTCCTTCCAATGTTAAAGAGTTACAACGATTTCTAGGTTCCATTAATGCTTACCATAATGTTTACCATAAATAAATATGCTGAAATTAGATATCCCCTAAATAGATTATTTAAAAAAGACACAATATGGGAATGGAACTCAGAGTGCCAGGACTCTATCGAAAAATTAAAAAATTCTTTAATTACAAAACCCATCCTCAAAGTTTATGATCCTAAATTACCCTTATATATGTTTGTAGATACCTCTCAGATAGCAGTAGGTGCAGTTCTAAAACAACCTGATAAGGATAATTTCTTACATCCTATTGCTTATCATTCTAGAATTTTGAAGAGTTATGAACAAAAATATTTCATAATTGAATTAGAATGTTTAGCTATTATAGATACTCTTGACAAATTCTATCATTACTTTCATGGTGTCAAGTTTACAATTCATACGGACCACGCATCTCTAGTATGGTTAAAGAGTATTAAAAACTTAAGAGGTAGGCTTTTTAGATGGTCACTCAAACTTAGTATGTTTGTTTATGAGATAAAATATGAAAGGGGTTCAACAATTGTCGAAGCAGACATGTTGTCACGAAATCCTGTTTGTTATTTTAATCAACATATTAGTTTATTGCTAGATAGGAAAGAAATTATAGAGATGCAAGACAAAGACAATGTTTGCGACAAAAAATATAAAAAAGAGAATGGAATTATTATAGTTCAGAAAAAGGGATTTAAAAAAATTGTTGTACCAATGTCATTAAGAAAAAAATTACTTCATATTGCTCATGATAATTTTGGAATTCAAAAAATGCTAAATTTAATATCTCCAAATTATTATTGGCCTATAATGACAATAGACATTACACAATTCGTTAAACATTGCGACACCTGTCAGAAAAATAAAAAACCAAAACAGAAAAGATTCGGCTTATTACAAGCTGTGCCAGCCACAGATCAACCTTTTGAATGTCTTTCTATTGATACTGTTGGTGGATTTAACTATTACAACTCAACAAAAAAATTCTTACACATAATAATAGATCATGCAACTAGGTTTGGCTGGGCTTTTCTCTCCAAAAATGTTACCACTGAAATATACACTAACTGTTTAAAACTAATTTTCAATACCAAAGCACCTCACAAAATACTTAATGACAGGCATAAATCTTTCAGGTCTCCAAGATTTAAGAAATTCCTTAGAAATCATCATGTTCAACAGCGTTTTACATCCGCACATCATCCTCGGACCAATGAGAAGGTAGAGCGCGTTAATCAGACTATGGTTACCAGGCTTAAATGTAAAGTTAATTCCACTTTTTCTAAAATACCTTGGACTAGATTATTAAACCAAGTCATCGAAGAATACAACAATACGCCCCATTCTATAACCAAATTCCCACCTGCCTGTTTATTTTATAATCAATTTCCTTATGAATCTCCTTTAAAACAGAATTATTATCTACCAGTGGACAAAGCCCTCAAAATTGCGAAAGCGCGAACTCGTGAATTTCACCTTAAAAGTAAAAGACTCTATGATCGAAATTTTGTCGAATCCCCCTTAAAAGTACAATACTCTGTAATTTATGAAGAATTTAAATACCCTAACACTCGAAAATTAGAACCTACTTTCTCTGGACCATACAAAATTATAAATAAACTTTATGATGTAACTTATGAAATAGATAAATTTAATTATGAGACAGGACAGAATTCACTTATTGTGCATGTTTCTAAATTAAGGCCCTATTTTTCACCCGAAGATTTTAAATTTTTTCATGAGCAACCTAAAAAACAAACAAAACCTCAGATACAATCACAATCGCTAGATCAAACTAAAGTCAAGACAGTAGATTAAATTTTAATTCTTATTCTTTAAATATTTTATCACCATAATTTTTAACATTAGCAGGTATGTTCTTGGTGGCCAACAAGAATATTACTTGTTTTCGGGAGTTTTTGGGGTTAAATTGGGCTCCTTATGCAGGCATAAGGTGTACACTTTGATTGTAGAAACTTTCAAATTGATGTTGATAAATTAATTTTAAGTGTATTTAATTCTAACTATATTTACTCATTTATTTTACATTAGTATTATGCTATTTATTCAAGAGATATTTATGTGATAAAAGTTATAAAATTTTATGATTTTACTCAAACCTATAACTTAATATGTGATTTTCAGTGATTGTGAAAACTACAGATATTAAAAGTTTTTCCAAAAGTAAATTATCGTTATTTCCATTTCTCAATTAAGTATGACACCTTTCTTTCCTATTTGTTTTATTATTAAAGTTTATAAACCATGTGTAGATAAAACACTACTCTACATTTGGCATTTGAAAACTTATAACCAAATTTGACAATTTTGTAAAAGAGTATCAGAGAGAAATTATTGTATGGAAATACTGGTTGAGAGTCCATTTTCTAAATAGTTAGATTTGATTTAATTTGGATTTTGTAATTATTATTATTATTATTATTGTGTATACTTTCGGCCAGCAAATATACTTTCTGATGCTATTAGAAGATAAGAAAATTATTTAATTGCTTTGTAATTATTTTTATCCTCAACCAATATTTTCCCTATCAATAATGAACAAACTGTGATGTTTTCTTTTGATTATACTCTTGTTTTATTTTTATTATCATTATGATTTCTATAGGGAAGTATAGTATTAATTATACTCTTATTGAGATATATTAGGATATGGAGAATTATTAGTATTATTGCTATAAATTTTGAGTCTTGTTATACTAATTATTATTGTTGCTATTATTATTATTTAAATTTTTCTATATTATTTATTATTGATATTGAGAGTGATGCTATTTATTATTAAAAAATTGATACATTATTGAATAAAAAATTTGATATATTATTAAAAGATGTTGGATCCAACATAAAATTAAAACATAAGATTCAAACATAAGATTCCAACATAAGATTAAAACCAAAGATTAAAACTAGATTTACAAAAAATATACAATTTACTAGTGAACTATATTGAAGAATTGCATTTTTAAAACTATTAGAGACTTTTGATTTGAAGGACTGTAATGTAGTCAACTAAGTTTGAGAAGAACGTTTATTGCAGCCTTTAAAAACTTTATTTACTACAAGGAGTGTATCTAACAAATTTAATTTTTGAACTGAAATAACTACTGATTAAGTCATTGAAATTCTATAAACTCCCATGAAAGATATTTTTTATTGTTTTTATTATATTTTTAATATTTCTTGCTTATTAATATTTATAACTTATTTACTGTTATTGTATGTATTATCTCCTATGCATTTACAAATGGTAAGTGATATTGTAACATTATTGTATTTCTTTCAGGGAAATGCTCCTACCTAATTTTAATTCTATTTAATTTGCTCTTAACTATTTTTTTAATCGCTATTATTTTTTATATTGCGTTAATTTTCTTTATCTTCCATCTCTTAGCTTCCTGGGTTTGACCGTTTTATTCCAAAACTTAACTTTTCTAAATTATTAGATTTCTGTTGTCTGAACTTGTAGTTTTATTTAACTATCAATTTCATACAAAGTTTTGGGGAGGGGGGATAATATTACAAATTAAATTTTTTTTCTTCTTGTCATCACTACCAGTAATACCTAAAGTCATTAGTCGAATATTTGGGCGGAAGCAAGATGAATGCCAGTCATCGTGGAACTTCTATTTCCTTTATTTAATCCACTTTGAAATCATTAATTTTAGAAAGTTTGTCATTATGACCATGATTATCTTGAGTCATCAATTACACATAAACAGCAAAATGGTCGAATATCAGGCCTCGGGAATTCACGAGATATTTAGAAGATGGCTCTAAATTAAAAATATTCTTAATTAAACTTTATTTCTTAAAATTCCAAATAAAACTAATTTTTTCTGTGTTTTTATCAATCCTTTTTAAGAAAGTCTTATTAAATTTATTCTAAAACCATACCTTACAAAAAATATCATTATTTTTATTTATCTATTTATTTTTTTTTCCTACTTCAACATTTGATATTGCGCATATCAATAAATTCATTTCTTTTCTTTTTCTCTTAAAATTAATCGTCTGCAAAAATATCGTTTGCTGGATATTTGAAATTTTGAGTCGATTATAAATTAGTTAAATAATATATATAAAAAATATATATATATCGTCCGTGGAAAAAAAAAAATCTCGACTCTGGGCATGAGCTATGTTTACATGGAAAAATGATGGTTCGAGAGTAGAGAATTTTCTAGAACTTTCTTTTTAGATTTAAGAACGGAAGCCTGGAGGTGAGAAGGAAGATTCTTGGTTTTTCCTTCGATGAGTACGGCTTGCTGAAATAAAGATGGAATATTCTTTTTGATGTTTCAGTTAAAGATGGTTTGCAAAGGGAGCCTTTCCCTCTCTCATGCCTACAATTTAATAAATTAACTTGCAGCAGCCAATGAGTAATTTATTGGATCTTGTACATTTATTATTTATTTAATTTTTTTTTCTCGCTTGCCATGACTTCTGTGCTGTGAAAGGGGAAACCGGCGATGATGTTTCTGGCTCCTAACTTTAAAATGTCACTCACACATACACATATATATATTCTGTAACTTTAAATTGTATTATATTTTTAGGTTCATGTTCGAATAAAGCATAGTCATGGTAGATTATTAAAAGTGTTAAATTCTCAATATCGTAATAACTTCTTTTTTTTTTTTTAATATTTTTAGTAAATTAAAAGTTTTATTTTTTTTTCTTTTTTCTTTTTTATATTTGGAAAAGATTTTTTTGTCCCTTATTTAACCTACTTTTTTCTATAAATCTAAACATCGGTTTTTTTAGAAAAAAAATAATTAGTGAATGCATATATTGAAAAAAAAACATAAGAAAATTGCATGTTTTTAATTTACTATTTTTTTAAGTTACAAACAAAACGAAAATTCCTTACCTACTATCCCATACAGGACCTAAAGATACTTTTAAAAAAATTCAGAGAATTTGCTTAATTATTTTAGAAGCTTTAGAATTTCCATTAAAATGAAAACCTAAAAAAAAAATGCGAACTGGGAAAATGAGTTCAAGTATTTCAATTACAGGGACGTTGAACGAGAAAGCTTCGAGAAAATAAGTATATATCTTTTATTATTTATCGAATAGTTCCGAAATAGGGACAGAATGTTCTAAGAATAAATATTAAGGCACATTTTAAAATAAAAATTTCACATTTTTGTCATTTATTTTTAAATCAAAATAACAAGTGCTGAAAGTACTGAGTCCCCTGAATGAAAGAATTCTGGATTTTAAAATTTGTCTATATATATATATCATCTAAAATGTTTTGTTCAAATTTTCTATGATATAGGCATATATATATGAGGACATGAGTTTTAACATTCGTCTTATCCGAAAAACCAAATTTGGGGAAATTGCGAAAAAACAATGACTACGTCCATTGGTGTGACTGTAAAACAAGATTTTACAATGCCAGAAAAACTCAATGTAGCTGTTTTTTCAGATTGTAGTGTTTTATTGATACACATTGGCTGGAAGAAAAAACTGGATTTTTAAAATTTTGAATAAGGCGAGGTTTGAAACTCACATCATTATATATATATAACAAACACAAATGATCATTTACAATTGTGAATATGCAAATTAAAAATGAAGTTTTATTCATTATAAAAAATATCTAAATTGTATTATACTATCAAGTTTGACATGGAGTTGAAAATACGGTAAAACACTATACATAAAGACAAAAAAAAAATATTTTAATTATTTGATTTTGTTATGTATGCTGTATTACTTGTAATTCATAAACATTTTCAAGAAATGTCATTTATATTTTTACATATTTATTCTTTTCATATGACATAAAAGAGAAACCTTCTTTGTTAACCACCTTTGTAAGCTAAATGCATAATGATTTATTTTATAAACTGTGGTCAACAGTATATGAAATGAAAATTGTTATTAGACTCACTATGTTATCACCCCCTAAAAAAATCTAACAAAAACAACTACAAAAAAGGGGACTTTTTTCCCCATAACAACTGCAGGTTTGGTATTTTTATATCAAAAGATGGTGAAGTATTTTACACAAATGTTAATTTGTTTAAAGTAAAAAAATCTTTGTCACATTGAATGCTAAGATTGTCACTGAGTAAATGCATTGAATAATAAATTGCAAATGAAATTTGCATTGGCACTTATTTTAAAAAAAGTGTTTTTTTAAGTGCATGTTAATACGAGTAGTTTTCTAGAAATATAGATAACGAGAGAAAATTAAAAAGCTCAAATAGTCAAATTTCAACATGCGTTTATTTCAAATCTCTGTAAAAAAAAATCTTCTTTCAGTATAAAATGGAGGGGAAAAAAGAGAGAGAAACAGCAACTTTGATGTACGTGTCCAAAATCCTACGTCATTATGACTGCTTTTATGAAGTCTTGAAATAATTAGATAGATAATTAATAATTAGTAATAATTAGTTAATAACTTGAAATAATTAGTTAGATTTTGAATATTTGTGATTCTATTTAGATTGGTTTAAATACATCGTAGATTTTTTGTGTGAAATTGTGATCATTTTTTTGAAAAACGAATTAAGGAGAAGTATTAAGATAATACTTTCAAAACCTTCCAATTATTCTTTTATCATACATCAAATGAATGCTTCAAAGCAGAGTTCATGCTGCCGCTCGTCTTTGTGCCAAATCTCAACAAAATGATTTATTTGGTGAGTAGATGAACAATGAGACTCGCCAAATTGAAAGTGCTCACTTTTTTCTCTTTTTTATGTGTGTAGTTACAGTTGAGATTCTTATCCACATTACTGTACGATGATGTCGCTTTTCATCTTCAGTCGTTCCGTGCCATTTACATTATTCTTTATAGAGATACCGACCCAACACCAATTCAGTTTAGCAATAGTCAAAGACACAAAAAGGATTAGACGATAACTATTTCACTGTTGCCGGTTTATAACAATTTATGCGCCAGTAAAATCACAAACACAATTATTCGCATCAATCGCAAAATTATTAGTTGTATGCAAAGTACATTGGCCAATCGTCAGTATTTTTTTAATTGGATTTAGCCGAAATATCATAATTTACCGCTAAAAGAATTTTTGAAACACTTACATATTTAGAAGACATTTAGAAAGTACTTATTTTTAATAGTTTCTATAGCGTATAGTAGAATTTCTATTTTCCAAGAAATGGCAAAAATTATGTTATTTTAGAAAACATTGAAAAAAAACGGATACAATAAGAGGTTAAAAGAAGATTTTCAGTGTTTCACGCCACATCTATTTTGCTAAAAAAATTTTCATTAGGCTGCTGCTTTTTATTTCTTATTTTCGAAATCACTAATGTGTTGGTCAAAAGCCAGAGATAACCCTGATTCTAAGTATATGGCACAAAAGCAGATCTGGCGATAGGGAAATAACGATCTCAGACAACAATTTTAGATAACAATCTCAATCTATAACCATCTCAGACTTATTTATAACTAGTTTAATAAACATTTTTCATTTATAAAATATAAATTTTGATTTTTGAGATAAGTATATTTGAAAATTTACAGTGATTTTACATTCTATAATAAGACATTCAATTGTGATATTTGGTTTCGATACATTATCCATATTGTTTTATGCAGAGTAGTTTTTTTTCCGTTACAGTTATTAACTAGTACAGACAACTTGACTTACCTTTGACTTTTCAGCATTCATAGTCATTTTTTTTCAATTGTATATGATTTTAAATATTATTTCCACTTGAGTTAATGTTAATATAGTCATATGGTGAAAACTGTAAATGATTTTAAAATTTGTAATATTTTCTTGTTTCTATTGCCATTTTCAGTCTCCTATTATTAGTGTAATTGACTTTTATTACTTTGCTTTATTTTAACAATTTTTCTGGCGCCAGGGCGCTCTTTCAGCATTTTATTTTATTATTAGATATTATATTTTTGTAGTATTTTCCCTGTCTATGTCTTTGCACGTCGCAGAGGGTACTTTTCTGTCAGCGGTTCTTGCCTATGCTATTTTTGATTGGTTCCCTGGCAGAGTCGGAGTGATCCTGATCCTGATCCTAGTGATGGGGAGAAGGGAGCGAAGGATATTGACAAAATAATATATGCATAGAATATAACCGAGAATACGATTACTGTCAATTAAATAAATTATTTTACAAGGTAAAATAAATAAAAAAAAAGGCCTGGCGTAAAATATTAATGAAAAGAAACCTATTTTAATTAATAAAAGGGATTAAATAAACTGAGTGGTTTGCAGATGTTTTAAGACATTTACTATTACTACTGCTTCTGATGAAAACTTCAATATTTTCAACGCTCAATTAAAAAAAAATCAATTAATTTAGATAAATTCAATTTCAATTAATTTTGTAAATGCTAAGTAAAGCATTGGATCATCCTAGGTGGTTAACATAGACGGTTTCTCAACCTATCAGAGTTTATTCAATGAGCTTCAAAAAATGTAGTTAATGTTTTTATGTAAAAAACTATTTGTATTGTGAAATATTTGTATTGTATTTTAAATAAAACGTATATAAATAAGAAAAAAAAACAGTTTTAAACTTTTTTTTTTTTTTTTTTTGCTTCTCTCTCTCTCTTTTTTTAATGACATCTGATTATTGATGATTAAACAATAGGGTTGGCCGAGAAAAACTTTTTTTCGATTTTCTGTGATGCATAGTGCGCAAAAGTTGTCACTAGTGTCACTCAACGCAAATACACAAAAAAAAATGCGATTTTTTTGGAGAATTCCTTACTCTGCTGCAAATGGCTTGAAGTTTTGCTCAAATGCTGACTATTGAACATTTTCAGCAAAAATGTTAAAAATATTAAATAGAATTTATTTTAGCTGAATTTACTTGAGATGTCATGTTTAGAGAACGGAATGTTTAAATAAATTCTGATTATGTAACTATTTAATAGTTACGTATATTTTGAATTAGGCAATTTTTATAACTTTTTTCGCGTATAAGTGAGCAAAAATTGTAAGTAATGTTTGGTAAGTTCGTCAATTTTTCTCCTCTGTCTTTATTACGTTCTTCGCTCTTCAATCTGTTTTTTGATGCGCTTAGAGTCACATATTTGGATGATGGGCCACAGCATGTCTTAATAGCAATTCTGGAAGAAGAGGAAAATGTAGAACAGAAACCAATAAAAACGCAGTCTTCATGATGATACAGAAGGAAATATAAAATGGTAGAAACTGCGAGATGGAATTTTAATTATTTTTTCTGCTCTAAAGTATAGATATTTTCAAAAGATTCAAATAGTGGGAACTTTGAAGCAGGCAGTTTGTCTGAATCAGAATTTGAACAAGGGACTCCAAAAGCCGACACTCTAAAACGCATATCTTATTCTCATACAGCATTTGCCTCATTTAGAACTGGTATATCAGATAGGGCTACTTCCAAGCGAACTTGTTTGTCCGTTAAACGGCTGAAATCGCTATGCTTGTTAGCCACAGTTATTTTCAAAAAGCTTGCTTCGCTTTATTGAATTGATGAGATATCTTCAATAAAATGAATCACGTTTTTCCGCTCTAAAATACTGGTAGCCAAAAATCGTAATAAGTAACAGACAAACAAGTTCGTATGGAAATAGCTATAGGGTAATTGCGTTAAGAGCTTCATACGTACTTCAAGATGCAGGAATTCTAACAGCATAGAAGTAGAATATCGTCATCGATAAAGACAAGGTTAGGTGGCTGAAGAATAAATTTTCAAAGAAGATAGACATGAGAAGAGATATCAAGGAGCATGAAAAATTACAACCATATTATTTTATGGTAGAAAAGAAAAAAAGATCTTCATAGAAAGAAAGCTACAAGCGATGCTGTCAGAGATAGACGTCACATATCACTAATGGCATGCAAAAATGTACCTGTTGCTTTCTATGAACCTATTCCTGTTTCACGGACATCAGAAATGTAAATGGCTGACGATTTGAGAACTCTATTAATCTAGCTTTTATTGGTTGGGTAAAAGTATTAAGTTAAGAGGTTCTGCCATCTAGTTTATTCAGTTGATGTCGGGGTCGGAGTGGAAGTTTGTATAAAGAATAAATATCAAATGTTGCAGTTATCTTCTTAATTTTTCCCAAAACAGGCTTTGGCTTAGAAAATAATATAATGATTTTGGTATTTTTCCGTAGGGACCAAAAGGAAGTGTTTAATGAACCAAATATTCCAAACTACATTCAGACAACATGGTGATATTTATTTCATCGCAGTTTCTCCGATATCCTATTTCCCCCCTGACGGCTTGCGTTTTCGTTGATTTCTGCTTCACATTCCCCTGATATTCCAGAATTGCTGTCAAAACATGTTTGTAGTCCATCATCCAAATATGTGACACTAAATGCATAAAAAAAACAGAAGGAAGAGCGAGGAACATTATAAAGACAAAAGAGAGAAACTGATGAACGAATCAAACAATACTTACAATTTTGGATCTCTTATATGCGAAAATTCAATAAAAATCGCCTATTCAAAATGTATATAACTTATTAAATAATACATAGTAAGAGTTTATTTAAACATTTCGTACACTGAACATGACATTTCAAGTAAATTAAGCTGAAATAAATTTAATTTTAAATTTTTCTAAAAATGTTCAAAAGTCAACATTTGAGCAAAACTGCAAGACATTTACGGCAGGGTAAGTAATTGTACAAAAAAAAATCTCAAATATTTTGTGTGAACTGAGTGGCAACTTTTCTTTGCGACCCATCATGGAAAAAAAAGTTTCTTCAGGCCCACCGTATTAAACAAGGTTTAGGCCAGGCCTGGTTAGATATATTTCCCCTCCTTGCGGGCCGAAATTATTGTAATTGTTTCGGATTCAGTTTGGATTTGATACTTATTGCCGGGGTTTAATACTCTCTTTTTTGAAAAAGAATGCCCAAAATAACTTACATATGTTACAGGCCAAACCCGATTTTAGGCCAAACTAGATTGGCCTAGGCCAAACCGGTCTATCTTAACGCCCATCGGATAAACTAGATTTTCCTAGGCCAAACCGGTCTATCCTAATGCCCATCGGATAAACTAGTTTTTCCTAGGCCAAACTAGTCTATCCTAAGGCCCATAGGACAAACTAGTCTATCCTAAGGCCCATAGGACAAACTAGTTTTTCCTAGGTCAAACTAGTTTGGCCTAACTCTTATAGGATAAATTAGTATAGCCTGCTGTTTATTGGTCTGAACTAGTTTATCCTAGGTCGATCTAGTTTATCCTAGGCAAATTCAATTTGGCGTGATTTTATTGAATTCAATGACCGCCTCAGCGCCAACATTCTAGTTTGTCCTAGGCTGATCTAGTTTATCCTAGGCCAATGTAATTTTACGTGTTTTTAGCTCACAAGCGTCAAAACCTGAGAAATAATGATCTCGCAGGTTCTGTATGTACGCATGTATGTACGTGCGTATGTACGTAACGCGGTAATTCTTGATAGAAATAATGTAATTTGATGTATTATTATCTCATCAGGCTACCAAAGCCTGAGAATTAATGTGCCCGTGGGTTCTGTATCTAATGTATGTACATACCGGGTGTCCAGTAAATAACTGACCCATTTTGAACTTAAATAACAAATAAACGGTTTGAGATAATAATGCGCGGTTTGCGGTATTGTTATTAGAAAATCAATAAATTTTTAAACATGTACTTTGTTAATATAGTTCAAATTTCGGGAAAAAATATCGCGCTGGCAGTAACAGGCTGTTTGAATACAGACATGACTCTAATTTTCATAAATATGAGATTTTCGGCTGAATCCGAATCTATATGTTGTCGAATCTGAATCTATATGTTGAATCGACTCTCGAATCAGCTTCAGAAATAGGGTACGTTGGTTGGAAAGTGATTTAAAATAATATTTGTGATTGAACCATCTGTATTATATGTAATTTGACCTCCTTAGTCTTGAGACTGAGATATTATTTTAAATATTATTATATTACATTAACAAAGTGCATATTTTAAAATTTATTTATATTCTAATAACAATACAGCAAGCCGCGCATTTTTATCTCAAACAGTTTTTTTGTTATTTACATTCAAAATGGGTCAGTCATTTATTGGACACCCGGTAAATACGTAACGCAATAATTCTTGATAGAAATACCCGATTTGCATCAAACTTTCATTATAGGTTTATTCTTATGAGGAGCTTTTCTGATTAATTTTCGGAGGTCATTGGCGAAGAATAAAGGGGGGGGGGGAGATTGGGAGGCTGATTCGTCCCTTCCCTTAATTCAAATAAAGGGATTTCCATGCATTATTAGCATATTTTATAAAAAAAAATTTTAGATATAGGAGCATTCTGATGAGGCGCCTCCATGATTAGTTGTGGGTGTTCATTGTTTAAGTATAAAGGGAGGGGGGGGGGAATAAAGGTAACGCCCCATAAGTTATGTAAAAGCTTTTTTCACGCAGAATTTGCTGATATGCTTAAATTTTTGAAATAGATTCATTCTGGTAAGGTGCTTCCTTAATTAGTTTTGGGTGTTAATTGGTTAAGAACAAATGGAAGAAAGGGAGGTTCGCGCCTAATTTTGCCAAATGGATTTTTCATGCAGAATTAACCGATTCGCTGCAAATCTTTGATTTGTTCAATCTGATGAAGCGCTTCACTGGTTAATTTTTGTGGTTCTTTGATTAAGTATAAAGGGGAAGCGTACATTTTATTTCTTTCCTTAAATTAGATAAATTAGTTATAATACAGAATTGTCCAATTTGCTTAACATTTTGGACATGAATTCATTTTGATCAAATGCTTCTTTAATTATTTTTTTTGTGTAAGTATGATGGGGTAGTGGACGATTTATCGCCCTCCTTAGATTAGATAAATGGGTTTTTAAGCAGATTTATCCGATTTACCGATTAAATTTTGAACATAGTTTTTTTTTCTATAAGGCGAATCCCTGAATAGTTTTGAGGGTTTAATGTTTAAGTATAAAAAAAGGAATGAAGGATTTACCCTTCTTAAATCAGATGAATGGTTTTTTGAGCAGAATTATCTGATTTGCTTCAAATTTTGGATAATTGTTTAATTTTACAAAGAGTATCTGTGATTAGTTTTGGGGTTCAATGGTTAAGTATAACTGGGGGAAATGGGAAAAAGTAATCCCCCTCACTTGTTTTTTCGAGGGTGTTATTCTTTAAAAATATAAGTCTGTAATACGCAATTAGTGTAAACAGCCTGTGAATACAAAGCCATCAGTTTAACAGGGCAATATTATTTTTAACATTAATCCCAACTGCTGCTCCATTCCTAACCTTATGCAAAGTGATTTTGCTATGCCCCCTGTATAATCTATTTTATTCAAAGGGTAGTAGAATACTGTTAGAGGTTTGCACGGGCTGGAATTTCGAAGCCCGGTATAAAAATTAAAAGTTCAGCCCGAGTACAAAAATCTGTGAAAAGAGACTTAGTCTGGCTCGATCTGGCCCCACTCAATTTCTGCAAAACATTCAGATTTTAAATCATATACATTTAAGATTCCTTTAAAAAAATGCTGCATGCATATTTATTGGTTAAATTTAAAATGTATTTTTAAATTACAATGTGTTCGTAGAATGGAAAATGCACAATGCATTATTGATTATTTAGATTCTTAGTCCTTCAATATTCAAATAGGGATTCATTAAATAGTTAATGTAGTTTAGAACAAAAGACAAAAGGAAGAGTTATAAACATCATAACTTTTGAATATGTTTAGTAAAAAGTAGATTTGTGAATATATTTCTCTGTCATTCCTTAAGGCTTTTCTCAAATCAAAAAGAGGTACATCCTAACACATTTGTGAATTAATTCCTTTTCGGAAATGCATAAGATTAACAAGCATTCTCACTCAGAAAATATGTAATCGAATGGCGCTAACCATTTTTCATAAAAGCAATGATTCTTTGAGAAAATACTATTAAAGCTACGTTTTGAGCCGAATTTCCAGTTACTACTTCACGGAAAAGAAAAACTTGACGCCGTGACAAGAATAGCTTATATGTCGACAGGTAATTAATTTCTCAAAAATGAAAAACGCTGTTCGATTGCAAATTATGTTCAGCTGCGATGTGGCTCGAATAATAATAATAATAATAATAATAATAATAATAATAATAATAATAATAATAATAATAGTGATAATAATAATAATAGTAATAATAAAAGCAAGTCTGATTTCAGAACAGCCTAAGTCTAAAGGAAAAAAAAAATAGCAAACACCATATCCAATACATCATGTCTCTACTGTGGACAAGTTAAATTTCTGTGTTGATGTTGCAAGCAACGACTTTTGACAGACATTTATGCTTATTCTAGTGAAATATTTTTTACCTGCACAACCCGATTTTGAGCCAAATTAGATTAGCCCAGACCAAACTATTTTATCCCAACGCCAATTGGATAAACTAGTTTTCCTACGCCAAACTTATTTATCTAAATGCCCATAACATAAACTAGTTTTTCCTAGGTAAGATGGTAATCCTTCATTTTTTTCTTTCATACTTAACCATTAAACCGCCAAAACTATTTAGGGAATCGCTTTATCAGAAAGAACCTACATCCAAAATTTGACGCAAATCCGTAAATTCTGCTTCAAAACCATTTATTTAAATTAGTGGGGGGGGGGGGTTACTTACATTGCCCTTTGTTTCATACTTAAACAATAAACATCTACAACTAATCACTTAGGCATTTTGTCAGAATGATCCTATATCTAAAATTTTAAATGAAAACTGATATTTCTGCATGAAAAATCCACTTCTCTCAATTAACGCTGGGGGATTAGCCTTCCGTTCGTCCCGTCTTATTTTTATCCAATGAATTCTCAAAACTAATCGGAAAGGTACCTTATCAGAATGAAACTACATCCAAAATTTGAAACAAATCGGATATTTCTATCAAGAGTTATCGCGTTACGTACATACGTACGTACATACATACAAACATGCGTACATACATGCGTACATACATAAATACAGAATAACCTGCGAGCCCATTATTTCTCAGGATTTGACGCCTGTGAGCTAAAAACACGTAAAATTACATTGGCCTAGGATAAACTAGATCAGCCTAGGACAAACTAGAATGTTGGCGCTGATGCGGTCATTGCATTCAATAAAATCACGCCAAATTGAATTGGCCTAGGATAGTGATGCACAACTTTTTTGCCAGAAAATCGTTTGCCACCAGAATATTTGAAAAGTGACGTTTGTTTTCTTTCATAGCAAAGTTTCTGTCATTATTATAAGGAAAGTTAATCTGCATAAAATTACTGGTATCAGTTTGGCCCGCGGGCCACAGGTTGTGCACCCCTAGCCTAGGATAAACTAGATCGACCTAGGATAAACTAGTTCAGACCAATAAACAGCAGGCTAAACTAGTTTATCCTATAAGAGTTAGGCCAAACTCGTTTAGCCTGGGAAAAACTAGTTTGTCCTATGGGCCTTAGGATAGACTAGTTTGGCCTAGGAAAAACTAGTTTATCCGATGGGCGTTAGGATAGACCGGTTTGGCCTAGGAAAAACTAGTTCGTCCGATGGGCGTTAGGATAGACCGGTTTGGCCTAGGCCAATCTAGTTTGGCCTAAAATTGGGTTTGGCCTGTAACATATACTTTTTTTACATTTGAAATAATATAAATGAGTACATATGAGTCACTCTCACAGCAAAAAATACTTTACTGTTCAAAAAGGAACAATTTTAGAAAATGTAGCTTATTTCCTAATGTTTTCATTCATACATTCAAAGCTATTCAGTGCGTTTTTGACAAAGTTATTTATATGCATCTTTTAATGAATATACGTCGAAAGTTCTCTTTATTCTCCGTGGACGTATATAAATCTAAAACACAACGTTTAAACAATTTACATTTTTTAAAAACATTTTTTTAAAATAAATAACAAGTTTTCAGTTAAAATCTAGCTTAATATTTTTAAAAAATGGTTTATTTTTACCAAGGAATTAACTTAAAAACTTTGTCGCTAGTCAAAATAACCTTCTTCCATGAATACTGAAAATAAACTTAAAAGAAAGTACTAAAGATGACAGTGCATGCCAAATCATTAGTAGGCAGTTTGGGATAAAGAAAGATTTTGTCTGTTATCTAAAGATCGATTGAAAATACGGTTTCGTTTTCGGCCCAAAATTTGAGTTTCATCGAATATTCGTTTTCGGCGGAAATGCTGCTGAAATTCGGCCTGACCGAAACTATCAATATTTCTAAAATCTCGTTCTTAGTATGGAAAATTTCAACATTGTTGATTGATTAGAGCTGTATTGAGCTGTAAGACTATTTAGTGATACGAATTTCGTTGTTTATAAATATCAGTCATGACTGGCTTAAGATGTGAATGCAAATTATAAAGCAAGTATAACTAAACTTTTCACGTGCTAGTTAAAAGCTGCACATAATTAATTAATAATTATGCATAGTTAATAAATACGTATAATTAATATATGTATGTACATATTAATTACTTAAATGCATACAATATAATTACTTAATTCTTTTTTTTTTTTTTTTTTTTTTTTTTTTTTTTTTTTTTTTACATTTTTGTTTTTGGCCTAAAATAGGAAGATCGCCGAATTTCAGATTCGATTTCGACCTTAAAAACTTGCTTCGTTCGGTCCTTAGTTTTTTTTATAACTTTTGCTTCTGTTGTAAAATTATTCAATCTTTCTTAATTTATTAGTTTCATTTGGAGTTTGGCAAATTCTAAGAGTATATTCGTGGTCAACTTAAATAAAGAAAGGAAAAGTTCATTTATAATTTGTAATGCTTTAGTCAGCTTTAACATTTCATGTAATAAAAATAAATGCATCATTTTAAAAACTTGAAAACTTAAATAATTCAAAATTAATTTCTGTACCTGAGATCCAAATATCGTTAAGTCGTATTTCACTTATTATTTTCTTCTATTTTACAAGAAGAAAATATTGTATTCGTGAAAGTTTTCGAAATCCGGTTTTCGACGGATTTGCACACTTTAGAGGCCAGAGAATCTGAAAAACATGTTTTTACAAAATGTCTGTCTGTGAGTGTGTGAGTCTAGCCTGTCTGTATGTGACAAAAAGTTTGTGGGTGCTCTGTCTCAAGAACTAATGCACATAATTTGACAAAATTTTAGATTCTCTTAGACCTTGATATAAAATAGAATTTATTAGTTTTTGGTGTATGTCGCTTAACAGGTGAAGCTGCTATGCTGCATTATTTACAATTTCCACAATAGCCATACCTCAACAACTAGTTCATGTATTATCATAAAACTTTAGATTTAGTTAATACTTGATATAACATGGTGCTGAGTGCGATTTGGTACAAATCGCTCAACAGGTGGTGCTGCTATAGTGCAATATTCGTGATTATCGCAATAGCTCTATATCAAGAACTAATGTAAGACATTTTCTAAAACTTCAGATTTTGTTAGTCTCTGATATAAATTAATGTTGTTTAGTTTTTGGTGCAAATTGATGGCGCTGCTATTCTGCCTTTTTCACGACTTCGCAATGAATGTTTCTCAAGAACTAATGCATAGATTTTCATCAAACATCAGATTCAGTTAGTATCTGATAAAAAATTGATCCTAGTTAGTTTTTGGTGTACATCACCCAACATATGGCGCTTTTACGCAGATTTTTTAAAAAGATTTTGCAATAGGTCTATCTCAAAAACTAATTCATGGATTTTGATCAAACTTCAGGTTCAGTAATAAGTTGACACAAGTTGTTGCTGATTAGATTTTGGTTTAAACCACTTAACTGGTGGCGCTGCTATGCTGCATTTTTAAGGAAGTATAAAAATGCATAAGATAGAAGAAAGTTTTGGCATTGCCACATCTGACTAGTTTTTCAGGAGAAGTAAAAGAAGAAATACCTTACAAAACAACGCTATTTTTACAAATTGATATATTTATAATACAAGTATAGCGATAGTTTGGCTCAAAGAAGAACGGCTTCTTTAGCATAAAAAATTCCTGCAGATTTTGTCTACAAGTAGAGGTAGATTTCAAAAATAAATATTTATTAATTAACCCCATTTGTATCTTTTTGATCCAAAAAGAACTTGACCAACATTTTCTTGATCCTTGGTTTTATATATCAGTTTGGAAGAGATTTGTGGAATTACGGAAGTTATCATGTCCATAAAAAGTTATATAAGTTTTGAAGTGTTGTAGTTTTGGGTCCTATGTGTCATGATTGGCGTAGATCTCCACATTATTTTTAGAAATTCCATCAGAGGGAAGAATGTAACAGGTAGCATTTCTTACGAAATCTACCTAAAAGCAATTAACATAAAATTTATCACTTTTGAACTTACGATAGTTTGATTCTCGGGAGGAGATTTTTGTTTTCTCCGAGTATTTGGTATATTCATTTTTATATTATTATTATCTAGTTTATCGCTCTTTTATTAAACATTATGTGCGCTTTTTGGTTAAATAAGCGTCGGATTTTTAGGTTTATTTCAAATAGCATTTTAAAATAAAGTGGGTATTAACCATCCCATAAGATAGTATATATGCGTGGTAACAACACCAGTAATTTCAAATATCTATTTCGAATCCAAGTTGATATAAGATATCCCCTGCTGGATTCTGCTGTCGACAACAATACCAGGAATTTCAATTATCAATTTCGAGTTCACGTAGATCAACCCATCCCCTGCAGAATTCTGCTATAGATAATACCAAAAATTTCAAATAGCATTTTCGAGTTCAGATCGGTATAATCCATCCCCTGTAGGACTTTAGTGTAGATAACAATATGAAGAATTTCAAATAGCACTTTTGAATTCAGGTTGGTATAAACCATCTCAGGAAAATTCTAGTGCTGCTAACAATATTAGGAATTCCAAATAGTATTTTCGAGTTCCAGTAGATCTAACTCATACCCTGCAGAACTTTTACCTCAAATAGCGTTTTTGAGTTCAGAATCTAACCCATCCCATGTAGGACTTTGGTGTAGATAACAGCACTCGTAATTTCAAATATCGATTTCGAGTTTAGGTCGATAAAAATCATTCCGTGAAAAGACACTGATGTAGATAACAAATGAGAAATTTCCAATAACACTTTTGAGTTCAGGTTGATATAATCCATCCCTTGAAAACCCTGTGTTGCTAACAATATCAGGAATTTCAAACAGCATTTTCGAGTTCAGGTAGATCTAACCCACCCACTGCAGAACTCTGCTGTAAATAATAATACCAAGAATTTCAAATATTTTCGAGTTCAGATCGGTGTAACCCATCCCCTGTAGGACTCTGATAACAAATCCAGGAATTTCAAATAGCATTTTCGGGTTCAGGTCGGTATAACTCTTTCCGTACAGAACTCTGATGTAGATAACAATATGAGAAATTTCAAACAGCATTTTAGAGTTCAGGTTGGTATAACCCATCCCGGGAGAACTCTGGTGTTGCTAACAATACCAGGAATTTCAAATAGCATTTTCGAGTTCTATGGGTACAACCCATCCCCTATAGGATTCTGCTGTAGATAATAATACTAAGAATTTCAAATAGCATTTTCGATTTCAGATAGGTATAACCCCTTCCCTGCGGGACTCTGGTGTAGATAAAAATATGAGAAATTTTAAATAGCACTTTTGAGTTTTGGTTGGTATAACGCATTCTGTACCGGACTGGTGTAGATAAAAATACGAAGAATTTCAAATAGCATTTTTGAGCTCCGGTCAATATAGCCCATACCGTCCAAGATCCTTCTTGTATTATTATCTGGTATAGATAATAATACCAGGATTATATCAGAAATATGAAGGTAAGATAAAATCCGTTGAAATCGGTTTTACTTTTTGTAAATGAAATTAAAATAAAATTAATATATTTAGACGTGAATGATCTGGATTTACAATTTAGAATGAAGTAAATTTAAAAACACAAACACACATTAATCTTTTAATATTGAAAATGGCCAAAAATTCAAAATTTTCTCTTCTTGTTTAAAATTAAATGATGCTCTACCTCTACTTTATATCAAATCATAGCAATTTGGAAACGAGACATTTTTCCAAAATATATGCAGGTCGTGTTTTAGCAATAAGCCATACAATACATGTTTTATTAATATAAATATTTTTTTCAAATAAGATATTTATATTTTAAATATAGAAATTTATAAAAAGTTATAAATAGTCATACATATAATTTTACAATGAAAACTTACAATTATAATAAAGCCTAAAGATGGAATAATATTTTGTTTGTTTATTTGTTTGATTCGGGCCGATTTTTGTTCGTAATAGGTAAATGTTCTCATAGATGCATTATGCCTTCTTATCGAAACCATCAATTTTTACATTTAAAACAGTATTTTTTTTAACACTTATTCCTTTATGACAGGTTTTATCTTATTTTATATGAGATAAGGAAAGTTTAATAAAAATTTCAATATGTTTGAGAAAACAAAAAGGAAGTAAAAGATTTAGTTCATTATTCAAAAAAATTCCTGTCGGCTTGGCCTATAGGCGGAGGTAGATTTCGAAGAGTGCTCATTTCAACAACAAAAAATAAATTTGATTACAGATAAACCCAGTTTAACAACTTTATTTGTCCTCTTTTGAAAAATTTTTAATATCATTTTTCTATAAGGACTGGTTTTATCAGAATCATCTTAAGCTAAATTCGGCTCAAATGCCCATTTTGACAACATATTTTGAAATAATTCTGACTTTATTTAAAAAAAAATCGACTAATACGGCACATTATATAGTTCCTAAATAATAAAAGACTGTCAATTGAATGCGTTTGAGAGCAAAATTGAATTCAAAAATGAGTTATAAAATAACTAATTTTGAATACAACCTCAATTCTTAATCATGATAGCTTCGGAAAATTTTGCGCGAAGTGCCCACTTTAACAGCATTTTTAAAAATATATTCAGCTTTTATATATATATATATATATATATATATATATATATATATATATATATATATATATATATATATATATATATATAAACTGAACAATGCGGGACATTATACAGCTCCTATATAAGAGAACCTGTCAAATAGATGCGTTTGAGAGCAAAACTGAATTTAAAAATGAGTCAGAAAAAACGCAATTTGTTATTTCAATGCTTCCTCAAATTTTCAATCACAACTTCCCGAAATTCTGTTCAAAATACCCTTTTTGGAAGCCTTTTTTGAAATATATTCTGTCTTTATCAAAAAATTGACCAATGCGCATATTATACAGTTCCTAAATATGAGGACTTGTAAACTGGATGCGTTTGAGAGTAAAAATGGATTTAAAAATGAGTCAGGAAAACGCAATTTGTTATTTGAATACTTCCTCAAATTTCCTATCACTGTCACTTCGGGAAATTCTGTTCAAAATACCCTTTTTGGCAGCCTTTTTTGAATCTGTCTTTATCAAAAATCTGGCCAATGTTTCACATTATATAGTTCCTAAATAAGAGGATCTGCCATTTGGATGCGTTTAAAATAAAAGATGAATTTAAAAAACGATTCAGAATGTAAGCAGTTAGGATTAGAAGTTTTTTCTCCAACTCCAATTTTTGTTTAATTTATTTTTGCTATACGAATTGATCCTAGGAAAAACTTGTCAATATAAAAGTTGTAGATATTATTGAGAAGATGTAAAATAAATTTAATTGGATTTGATAGTTTAAGAATTGACAAAATTATGGATTTTTTTCTTTTTCGAAACCCCTTTTTATTTTCGTTTTTATTTTTTTTTTACCGGTAAGAGTTAGTCCTATCAAAAACTTGCAAGTACAAAAGTTTTAGATAATTTTGAGAATATTTATAAAAAAATTAGATGGATTTGATATCTTGAAAATTGAAAAAGTTACGATTTTTTTTTCTCCCAAAAACCCTATTTTTTTCGCCCCTTGAGCCCATTTTTAATTGATCAAAAATCTGTCATGCATAAACTTTTGGCCCATTATTTAGAAGTAATATAAACTTTAAACTGATTCGATATCTATTTATATCTATTAATATATCTATTAATATAACTAGGACTATTTATATCTATTTATATGAGATAAGGAAAGTTTAATAAAAATTTCAATATGTTTGAGAAAACAAAAAGGAAGTAAAAGATTTAGTTCATTATTCAAAAAAATTCCTGTCGGCTTGGCCTATAGGCGGAGGTAGATTTCGAAGAGCGCTCATTTCAACAACAAAAAATAAATTTGATTACAGATAAACCCAGTTTAACAACTTTATTTGTCCTCTTTTGAAAAATTTTTAATATCATTTTTCTATAAGGACTGGTTTTATCAGAATCATCTTAAGCTAAATTCGGCTCAAATGCCCATTTTGACAACATATTTTGAAATAATTCTGACTTTATTTAAAAAAAATCGACTAATACGGCACATTATATAGTTCCTAAATAATAAAAGACTGTCAATTGAATGCGTTTGAGAGCAAAATTGAATTCAAAAATGAGTTATAAAATAACTAATTTTGAATACAACCTCAATTCTTAATCATGATAGCTTCGGAAAATTTTGCGCGAAGTGCCCACTTTAACAGCATTTTAAAAAATATATTCAGCTTTTATATATATATATATATATATATATATATATAAACTGAACAATGCGGGACATTATACAGCTCCTATATAAGAGAACCTGTCAAATAGATGCGTTTGAGAGCAAAACTGAATTTAAAAATGAGTCAGAAAAAACGCAATTTGTTATTTCAATGCTTCCTCAAATTTTCAATCACAACTTCCCGAAATTCTGTTCAAAATACCCTTTTTGGAAGCCTTTTTTGAAATATATTCTGTCTTTATCAAAAAATTGACCAATGCGTCATATTATACAGTTCCTAAATATGAGGACTTGTAAACTGGATGCGTTTGAGAGTAAAAATGGATTTAAAAATGAGTCAGGAAAACGCAATTTGTTATTTGAATACTTCCTCAAATTTCCTATCACTGTCACTTCGGGAAATTCTGTTCAAAATACCCTTTTTGGCAGCCTTTTTTGAATCTGTCTTTATCAAAAATCTGGCCAATGTTTCACATTATATAGTTCCTAAATAAGAGGATCTGCCATTTGGATGCGTTTAAAATAAAAGATGAATTTAAAAAACGATTCAGAATGTAAGCAGTTAGGATTAGAAGTTTTTTCTCCAACTCCAATTTTTGTTTAATTTATTTTTGCTATACGAATTGATCCTAGGAAAAACTTGTCAATATAAAAGTTGTAGATATTATTGAGAAGATGTAAAATAAATTTAATTGGATTTGATAGTTTAAGAATTGACAAAATTATGGATTTTTTTCTTTTTCGAAACCCCTTTTTATTTTCGTTTTTATTTTTTTTTTACCGGTAAGAGTTAGTCCTATCAAAAACTTGCAAGTACAAAAGTTTTAGATAATTTTGAGAATATTTATAAAAAAATTAGATGGATTTGATATCTTGAAAATTGAAAAAGTTACGATTTTTTTTTTCTCCCAAAAACCCTATTTTTTTCGCCCCTTGAGCCCATTTTTAATTGATCAAAAATCTGTCATGCATAAACTTTTGGCCCATTATTTAGAAGTAATATAAACTTTAAACTGATTCGATATCTATTTATATCTATTAATATATCTATTAATATAACTAGGACTATTTATATCTATTTATATGAGATAAGGAAAGTTTAATAAAAATTTCAATATGTTTGAGAAAACAAAAAGGAAGTAAAAGATTTAGTTCATTATTCAAAAAAATTCCTGTCGGCTTGGCCTATAGGCGGAGGTAGATTTCGAAGAGCGCTCATTTCAACAACAAAAAATAAATTTGATTACAGATAAACCCAGTTTAACAACTTTATTTGTCCTCTTTTGAAAAATTTTTAATATCATTTTTCTATAAGGACTGGTTTTATCAGAATCATCTTAAGCTAAATTCGGCTCAAATGCCCATTTTGACAACATATTTTGAAATAATTCTGACTTTATTTAAAAAAAATCGACTAATACGGCACATTATATAGTTCCTAAATAATAAAAGACTGTCAATTGAATGCGTTTGAGAGCAAAATTGAATTCAAAAATGAGTTATAAAATAACTAATTTTGAATACAACCTCAATTCTTAATCATGATAGCTTCGGAAAATTTTGCGCGAAGTGCCCACTTTAACAGCATTTTTAAAAATATATTCAGCTTTGATATATATATATATATATATATATATATATATATATATATATATATATATATATATAAACTGAACAATGCGGGACATTATACAGCTCCTATATAAGAGAACCTGTCAAATAGATGCGTTTGAGAGCAAAACTGAATTTAAAAATGAGTCAGAAAAAACGCAATTTGTTATTTCAATGCTTCCTCAAATTTTCAACCACAACTTCCCGAAATTCTGTTCAAAATACCCTTTTTGGAAGCCTTTTTTGAAATATATTCTGTCTTTATCAAAAAATTGACCAATGCGTCATATTATACAGTTCCTAAATATGAGGACTTCTAAACTGGATGCGTTTGAGAGTAAAAATGGATTTAAAAATGAGTCAGGAAAACGCAATTTGTTATTTGAATACTTCCTCAAATTTCCTATCACTGTCACTTCGGGAAATTCTGTTCAAAATACCCTTTTTGGCAGCCTTTTTTGAATCTGTCTTTATCAAAAATCTGGCCAATGTTTCACATTATATAGTTCCTAAATAAGCGGATCTGCCATTTGGATGCGTTTAAAATAAAAGATGAATTTAAAAAACGATTCAGAATGTAAGCAGTTAGGATTAGAAGTTTTTTCTCCAACTCCAATTTTTGTTTAATTTATTTTTGCTATACGAATTGATCCTAGGAAAAACTTGTCAATATAAAAGTTGTAGATATTATTGAGAAGATGTAAAATAAATTTAATTGGATTTGATAGTTTAAGAATTGACAAAATTATGGATTTTTTTCTTTTTCGAAACCCCTTTTTATTTTCGTTTTTATTTTTTTTTTTACCGGTAAGAGTTAGTCCTATCAAAAACTTGCAAGTACAAAAGTTTTAGATAATTTTGAGAATATTTATAAAAAAATTAGATGGATTTGATATCTTGAAAATTGACAAAGTTACGATTTTTTTTTCTCCCAAAAACCCTATTTTTTTCGCCCTTTGAGCCCATTTTTAATTGATCAAAAATCTGTCATGCATAAACTTTTGGCCCATTATTTAGAAGTAATATAAACTTTAAACTGATTCGATATCTATTTATATCTATTAATATATCTATTAATATAACTAGGACTATTTATATCTATTTATATGAGATAAGGAAAGTTTAATAAAAATTTCAATATGTTTGAGAAAACAAAAAGGAAGTAAAAGATTTAGTTCATTATTCAAAAAAATTCCTGTCGGCTTGGCCTATAGGCGGAGGTAGATTTTGAAGAGTGCTCATTTCAACAACAAAAAATAAATTTGATTACAGATAAACCCAGTTTAACAACTTTATTTGTCCTCTTTTGAAAAATTTTTAATATCATTTTTCTATAAGGACTGGTTTTATCAGAATCATCTTAAGCTAAATTCGGCTCAAATGCCCATTTTGACAACATATTTTGAAATAATTCTGACTTTATTTAAAAAAAAATCGACTAATACGGCACATTATATAGTTCCTAAATAATAAAAGACTGTCAATTGAATGCGTTTGAGAGCAAAATTGAATTCAAAAATGAGTTATAAAATAACTAATTTTGAATACAACCTCAATTCTTAATCATGATAGCTTCGGAAAATTTTGCGCGAAGTGCCCACTTTAACAGCATTTTAAAAAATATATTCAGCTTTTATATATATATATATATATATATATATATATATATATATATATATATAAACTGAACAATGCGGGACATTATACAGCTCCTATATAAGAGAACCTGTCAAATAGATGCGTTTGAGAGCAAAACTGAATTTAAAAATGAGTCAGAAAAAATGCAATTTGTTATTTCAATGCTTCCTCAAATTTTCAATCACAACTTCCCGAAATTCTGTTCAAAATACCCTTTTTGGAAGCCTTTTTTGAAATATATTCTGTCTTTATCAAAAAATTGACCAATGCGTCATATTATACAGTTCCTAAATATGAGGACTTGTAAACTGGATGCGTTTGAGAGTAAAAATGGATTTAAAAATGAGTCAGGAAAACGCAATTTGTTATTTGAATACTTCCTCAAATTTCCTATCACTGTCACTTCGGGAAATTCTGTTCAAAATACCCTTTTTGGCAGCCTTTTTTGAAATATATTCTGTCTTTATCAAAAATCTGGCCAATGTTTCACATTATATAGTTCCTAAATAAGAGGATCTGCCATTTGGATGCGTTTAAAATAAAAGATGAATTTAAAAAACGATTCAGAATGTAAGCAGTTAGGATTAGAAGTTTTTTCTCCAACTCCAATTTTTGTTTAATTTATTTTTGCTATACGAATTGATCCTAGGAAAAACTTGTCAATATAAAAGTTGTAGATATTATTGAGAAGATGTAAAATAAATTTAATTGGATTTGATAGTTTAAGAATTGACAAAATTATGGATTTTTTTCTTTTTCGAAACCCCTTTTTATTTTCGTTTTTATTTTTTTTTTACCGGTAAGAGTTAGTCCTATCAAAAACTTGCAAGTACAAAAGTTTTAGATAATTTTGAGAATATTTATAAAAAAATTAGATGGATTTGATATCTTGAAAATTGAAAAAGTTACGATTTTTTTTTCTCCCAAAAACCCTATTTTTTTCGCTCCTTGAGCCCATTTTTAATTGATCAAAAATCTGTCATGTATAAACTTTTGGCCCATTATTTAGAAGTAATATAAACTTTAAACTGATTCGATATCTATTTTCATTAAGAAGTTATGGACTTTTTTCTGTTTTCACAAAAACGCCCCCTATTTCGACCCCCTTGGTCCGATTTTGCCCATTAACGAACTTAGCCGAGATTTTATCCCCTTTGATTTTATGTACGAGTTTGGTGGAGATTGGTGAAGAATTATAGAAGTTATCGTGTCCCTAAAAAAGTGATATATATATATATATATAAACTGGTGCGAATGCAATAGGTAGTATTTCATACGAAATCTACCTAAAACCCAGATAATAGAGGATATCTGATTTTCAGCTTATTTATCAGTTCTGTTTATAGTTTTAAATAACTATGCAATAATCAAGAGCGATAGAAAACCTTGAACTGTTGAATTTCTAAATTATCAGTGTCAATATTTGAAGGGTCAAGTGGAAAAACGATGTTAATCCACATTTATGTGACTTGCGCTAACAACACCTACATGTTAGCAGAAGAGGCATATTGTCATTTCGCAACGATGAACCTATGCAAAATTAACGTTAAAGATAGTATGCAGATAATATTATTTTGAAAACGTTTTATTTAAGAGCCTTAGCAAAAAAGCGGAAACATCTTGTTTTAATTTTCGCATTCTGCATGTATGCTATCGTAGCTGAAACATTGACCTCTCTCTTTAACAGATGAACACTGTTAAAACTAATGATGACACATTGCACCTTTTAGGGGTGAAAGGCTTGTCTCACTGGTGACACCCCTAAAGAAGCCAGAATGACACCTTTAATTAGGGTGAACAAATGGCACCCTTAATTCAGAGTGTCCAATAATAAAAAATTAAAAAATATACAAACCGACTTTTGGCCGTCGAAGGATTCGAATTCACAACGTCTGATTACAAGCTCAGCGTTCTAACCGCTCGGCCATCGAGCTCACCTTCATTCACTCATAGCCATAGATTTTACTTGCCGTCACAGAAAACAGACAGACACACGTCACAGCGCATGGCATGGTTCCAGTCACCCGATGAGGTGCCACATTGCTGCCAATACGAAGTGTATGGCACCTTATTTAGCTCCAATCACCCAGTAAGAGACCTGTCGGCACTGCAACCTTATATCCGAGCCCCTATGGCATCCTATCCTAGGGTTCCAAATGCCCCGAATTCCAATGGACCCTAGGGCCTTTTCATCTCCGGGTCCCAAATGGCACCGGTTTGTCACCTTCACTTTTAACAGTGAAGATAGTTCTTCCGTACCACATGTGTAAAGGAAAAGGACGAAGAAGATCTAGTTTGTGACTATCATCGTTTTTTTTTTTCTCTGGACCTTTAATTATTGTAATTTATCAGCCATGCATCAATGTTTCAGCTACAATGGCATTTTTAGCTAAAATAATATCTGTAATGTGAACATTTACAAGATGTTTCCGCTTTTTTGCCAAAACATTTAATTAAACCATATTCAAAGATATATTATCTGTCCACTCTATTTTAAAAGAATTTTTGAAATTAAGATCTTACCTGAGTAGACATTATTCAGACATATTTTATAGCAAATATGATTAAATATAGCATTTAAAGACTAGGGAGGGGTGTTTAAATTTTTCGATGAATATGATATCATTGGTCAATATCTATCAAAGTTGTCTTTAAGGGGGTCCGGGACACATTTTTAAAATAATTTTTATTTATGAAGTCGAAATTTTGAAATCTTTTACTATGGTTAATCATATCATTTTTAAACGAAATCGCACGATAAAATTTCTCATTATTAAAAGAAATAAATAAATAAAATCTATTAAAAAGTAGGGGTAATTTAAACTCGTTATAATTTGAAATACCTGTAGAATTTCATTTTCTTGCATTTAAATAAACAGAAACAGAAATTTTATATCGACATTTTTAAAAATAATATTAATTTAAATAAAAGCTAAACTGTTTTAAGTTTAAAAAAATATCACTTATTTTTTTAAAAATCATATTTTTAAAAGTAAATATTTTTTTGAAGTTTTCTAAATCAAATTAAAGTAAAATATTTGAAAAAGACATATTTTAAATTTGAACTATTTATCTTTAACGGTTCTTGACTTACGACAATTTAAATAGGAAAAATGGTGAAAAAATCCATCATAAGAAAACCACATTTTTACACGAAATCGTTTCCACGACAACCATTGCTTGAAAGCAAGATTTTGAAAACAAACCTAAACAAAAAAAAATTACTATTTTCTATTCTAATTAAGGTAGGAACATGATTGAAACGTCATTTTAGGCAGCAAAAACTTTTATTAAAAAAAAAACTTTCTTAGAAAATTTGGAGATTTTTGTGTCTCGGATCTCCTTAAGGGGGCAGATCAAATCGCATTGAGCAGCCAGAAAATGACCGTATCTAAAGAAGTACGAAAATGTCTGTAGTTTCAACCAATGAATGAAACAAAACAATTTTTTTTCTTTGTTTTCACACATTCATATGGTTTGATAAAATATTCAAATTCAGATACGTTTAGTGATAATAGCTAATTAAATAATATAGACAAAAGTGGCTTTTGAGAAATACGAATTGAATACGAATGACGACATATTGAAATCTGCATTTTACGAGCACGGTTTTACAAATTCGACAGCAATATTTGGTATTTTGTTACTTATAATACTATATTTTTCACTGAGCCACCTAAATTGGAAAATATATTTAAATTATTTAGCATAATTAATGGCTTTTATAATCATAGTCACTAAATTTCTCCAAAAAATTAAACTTTTTTTCTCAATTCACAATTTTCTGTGACAAAAACCAGACTAAATTGAGGTTCAGCATAAACTAACACATGTAAACTAAAAATATGCATAATTTCAAGGTTCTATGTTAATTAGTTTTTAAATGAGAGTGCGCGCAATATATAAGGTGGTCTGGTGTAATAACGCCAGGCGGGGTAATAACGCCAAGTGCTAATATTATGCATAATTATGAAATAATCTGGTAAATGACACCCATGTGCTCTGCGCAGAAGGGTTTTGAGTCATATAAATCGCAAAAAAAGCTTCAAGTTAATTTGTTACATTTTTAGGTCTTATTGTTTTTACAAGCAACTAAAATTAACGCTTGATCTAAAATTTGCGAGATACGTTTTGTGATGTGAAGACTATTTTTTTTATCCGGAAATACTTTGTTAATTACATAAATTTGTAGTACATTTCATGGACTTTCAAAATGCTGTTGAAGATTTTGGATATCTTCTCGAGATAATTTGTAATTTAAAATGTAAAATGCGCAATAACTATAACGGCCAATCCTTGGCATTAATACCCCGGTTGATTCCCTACAGTGGCCGAGCTACATCCTAAATACTGATTCAAATAAACATAGTTAAAACTGTGCAATGTTTCTAATAATTCTATTTAAGAGGTCCTTTTTAAGCAAAAAGAAGCTCACGGTCTGATATTCTTTTGCCTCACCCCCCTCCCCCACACCACACCTTTTTTTTTTCTTACACTTTCACAAAAAATTGAACATTTTCAATAGCTTAGAATGCAATTTGTCAATTTCTAAGTTTGTAGAGTTTGTATTTTTAGAATTGGGCAATCTACATGCAATTATTCCATCTTATTTCATAGTTTTGTTTGCATGGCGTTATTACCCATATAGGTGGGTAATAACGCCAAGTAGCATTGGCAAAGAAATCACGCCATTACATTTTATGAATACATATCTGTTAAATTATTTTTTTTTATATAGATAGTCAATGAGTTGCTGTATCAAATCATATATTTGTTTGAAAAATACAATCTAAAACTGAGCCGTGAAAATTGGTAGAACCTTAACGTGGCGTTATTATCCCAGGGTACCTTATATAAAAAAACAGTTTTTAGAAAAATGGCTTCAAAGTCAACTTATAACATTACAGCCAATGCTATTATGCAAAACATTTTTAGCTGTAAGTCACTGTACATGTATAACGTTATCAACTTTTTGGTAATTTTGAACCCCCTCCCACTCTTCCGATATCATACGTTATCATATCTTGACCCCTCATACTAGTATTGATATCGTTATCAATGTCGATATTTTTTTATTAGAAATTATTTCTTTTGTTTGGAATAATATACAAAACTGGTTACATTTATTTTTTGCATACTTTATTGATTCAAATGAAGATATATCAATAAAATATCAATGTATGCTATTAAATAACACTATAAAGAAACAGTTACTACTTAAAAGTATTTTATAATATCTTTTTGTTACATAATGCATTCAACAGTAATGAAACCTTGTTGCACTTGCCCTGTACGGAATTAGGAGTGGAGAGATATAAATTCTTATCAACAAAATAAGCAGTGGACAATATACTTTTTCTTTTATTTATTAGTAAACACAAGCTTTAATAAAAATAGTTTCTTGAACAGTGATTATATATACATACACATATGACAGAAGAATAGGAATATCAAACGTTGAAGTATTCCAAATTTCCGAAATAGATGATTTTATTATAATTTAATGATTTTAATAATAACTTTGTATTTTCATAAAAATAGATAACCAACTAAAAATATATAACATACTATTTTGAATCAAAGGCCATGTTACAAATAACAAGAGAAAAATTTGGTTGTGTCAAAAATGATATCGCTATCAAAAGTCAAACTCCTACTCCCCCTAGAAATATCCTACGATATCACGAGCCAGACACCCCCGTCCTCCCTAAAATGATAACGTTATAATTGCGCAGTCCTTAACTTCTGTTCTAATTGGTATTTTTGCAAAATTCTTTTTGTATTTGATGTGTGACGTTTGAAGGTTCCATTTTGATTTTTTTTTTTTTTAAATAACATTTTTTTTTCTTTTTTAACCGTCAACGTGATCTGCCTCCTTAAAAGAATTAAGTGATCCAACCGAGACTTCCCGAGATACAAAATATAAATAAAAACCATTTTCTATATTTTTACGTATGTTTTAAATTGGTAGCACGAAAAAAGCATTTTTATTTGAAAAGTATGACTTTTAAATTCAAATAAAGTTTTGAAATCTATTAACAACGATTCTTTCGTATAAGTTAATAGCTGAAGAAATCGCCAAAGATTTTGTTACTTATATCAATCCTTTTTAGATGCGTTCGCAATTATGTAAATACGTATATAGCACCTATAGTCGACGTTCAGTCTGTCCGCATATAGCAGAGCGAAAATTACCCAATCGAATCGTTTATAATTTAAAATATATAACTGTTTCATAATTTTGTCGAGTCACTTAAAATTTTATGAAAATCGGATGTATAGCTAAATTGCAGGGACAACCAAAAATATTCCGTTAAATTACGGCCAATGAGAAAAATAGTTTCAAGTGCATTTTAGTGATGTTACATTCTTTCGAACATCATAAAATTGATGAATATGCTAAATCTTATATGTTGTATATGAAATCTAATATGATGTATTGGGTGAGTGCAAAAGTTCATGCGGAGTTTGAGAGTAAAGGTCACACAGTGAGTAGGCAAACGAAGTTCTTTATTCAATCAATGACATATGCTCCATCGTTTTCTATAATCTGTTTCCAATGTTCTGGCAGCACACGGATGGCCCGATCGTAAAATTTGCGCGGTTTAGATGCGAAGAACGAAGACACGGCGTTTGTTAAGGCATCCAAAGAGTCAAGTTTTTTCCCATTTAAATGATTTTGCAATGACCAGAACAAGTGATAATCAGCTGGTTCAATACCAGAAGAATACAGTGGATGAGTTAGGATATCCCATTTCAGACTGTTCAATTTGCGCAGAGTCTGTCTCGAAATGTGTGGTCTGGCGTCGTTATGATGAAAGACTACACCCTTGCGATATGACAAAATCGGACGTTTCTGTTTGATTTATTGATTCAAATTGATTAATTAGCGACAGTACTTGATTGAATCAATCGTTTGGCCAGCGGGGAGAAACTCAAAATAAATTATGCCCTTGCAATCCCACCAAACACAGAATATCACCTTCATCGGGTGAAAACTGGCATTTGCGATCGCGTCTTCATGCTCACATTGCTGAACATTGTTGTAAAGGACCCATTTCTCATCGTCCGTCACTAATCAATCCAAAAACGGCTCGTTTTTGAGCCGCCCGAGTAAAAAAAAAGGCAGCAGAAATTCGCTCGGTTTTGTTCTTCTCGGTCAGCAAACGGGGCACCCATATATCGAGCTTCAAATCGAATCTCATACTTTTTACACGCCAAAAAGCGGTTGATTGATGAACGTTAAGTGCTGTAGAAACTTCCTTGGTTGAAACTCGCAGAGTATTTTGAACTAAAGTACGCACAATATCGACATCAATGTGTGAAGATCTACCGGATTGTGGTTCGTCTTCAAGGTTAAACACTCTGCAGCGAAATTTCGCAAGACATTTTCTACAGTTCGTTTAGCTGGTGCTTGATGTTGATAAACCTCTTAATTGTTTTTTTAAAGCTTCTGCAACGTTTATTCCCTTCCGAAATTCGTAAAACATAACATGCCGCAAATGCATCTTATAGACACTCATCTTGATAGTAAATTTTCCCTAAACAGTTTGAATCTACACAAATTATTTTGTTTGAAATGAAAGCTGCACACGTCACCTTTCCAACGATCTATCTTATGTAGATGGCAGTATTAATGACAACACTTTGCGTCGCTTCTAACGACATCTATTGCACCTCCGCACGAACTTTTGCACTCACCCAATATATGCTAAAGCATACATTGTGTACAATCTGTCACGAAATATGAAATAAATCTCTCATGTACGTGTAAACACTAAAAAAAAAAAAAAAAAAAAAAAAAAAATTTGGTAATATGATTTGACTATTTTAGATGTGGAGTAATTTATAAATTTACAAATGTTTCGTTTTTATAAATTTACAAATGTTACAAAAATTCGATACTACATGAGTATCTTGGTGTTTTAAATAATTTGTCGAAATTGGTTCATCAGCAATTCATTAATAGAGCATTACTATGTATATTAAAAATATTTAAATATACGTTTAAATTTTTGTTTTGGAATTGCAATGCATTTTATAAATTTACAAATGTTTTATTTTCATGCATAATATTATGTATATCCATGATGGGTAAGTACTACGGTAGCCCTCTACGACTAGTTTAAAATAGCAGGACTTGTTTTCTGCGTCTAATAAAGATAGGATAGTTCTTTAGAAAGGCCTTGCACATTTATCAAATTTTTTATTATTTGCTGATCATACATAAAATGGGGTAAATCTTGCAATCGTTTTAAAAATCGATTTTTTTTTTTTTTTTTTTTTTTTTTTTTTTTTTTTTTTGACGGTTTTACACATTTTAGACATTGGAGATTCCGAAAAACGTATTTTTAGAAAAAAATAAAAATTGCCGTTCGTCTATGTGTGTGTGTCTGTAAATGCTTTATCTTAAGAATAAATCGAGATAGACACTTCAAATTTGGTGAGTACTTAGTATACAATAATGGAAAGAAGCCTATTTAATATCAGCATCCTCGATTATCCAGAACTAATTTTTTCGTACTCTCGAAATATTCGTTCTAATGAAAGATGCATAAAAATTTTCGATTTTTTTTTTTTTAAGTGAATGTTAAAGGCAATAATAATAGAAAAAATTGGCATAAATGAAGTCGATAGGATAATTAGTTGCCGCGATATTTGTAAACCAATTTTCCACACTCTTCGGTTTATCATGATCATGTATCACATTCAAATTTCAATTCAAAGATATATTTTTATTGGATATGAGACGCTTAATCTGACGCAGTAAGTTGTTAGTTAATATGATTATTATTTTTGGAGTTATAAGGATGTCCCGTCGACCAAAAAACTATCGCCCAACTATAAGATTAAATTCCAATAATAGCTTATTGTAAACGTCGTATTCACTTGACATTACACGTGTTTGTTATATCATCAAGCGATTTTTAATTCGAAATGGGTCGACGGGATAATCAAGTAGTATCCACATTTCCGTAATCGAGCATTACTACATATTAAAAGTATTTAAATATACGTTTAGATTTTATTTTTGAATTGCAATGCATTTTATAGAATGTTTGCACATATTTCGTTTTCATATATGTTATAGTATTCATATTCATGATCGGTAAGTATTTATTGTGACCCCCAACAACTAGTCTTAATTTGTAATAGTGTTTAAATATATTGAGAAGTAAAACTTAGAATAGTAATTTTTCTTCCCTTTATTTATGCATAAAAGCTTTTTTCTTTTCTTTTAATTTGATCCATTATCAGTTTTATTTGTAAGATGAAGGAAGTAATTTATTAGCTCTTCTAGATATTTGATCTTTTTAGGTAATTTTTCTCACTTTCTTCAGGAAAATAGATAAAAGCATGCGATGTGATTTAAGCCAATCAAACTTTGCCATTCCCAATTTATAATTGCGTAACCATCCTTGAAACTGGTCATTTTTATGTCCGTCTTTGTTTTTATACTTTGTAAAGAAACGCCCTTTATCTCTTCTCTCTCCCTAAAAAGGTATCAATTGTTTTCCCTAACCTTCAAAGCTATTTTTGTTGTCCACATTATATATATAGGTAGATGTTTTTTCTTCACTTAATTTTGGTTTGATGTGTGTTGGTAGCCCCAAATTCGTATTATTTTGCTTTTTCATGGCAAATAAAGAAGATGAAAAATGAAACCACGCACTTCATTTGTAGTTCCAAAATATTTGGGGCACGAAGATTCTGCTTTGGTTCTACAAATGCCATTTGTATTCAACTTAATTATTTATTTTTCCCCTCCATGTTCAATGTGTTGTAAGTTATTAAATTCAATGGTTCATATATTGTAATACAATTAATAGTTTTATACATACATATATATATAGTGTGTGTGTGTATATATATTATACGTATGTATTTGTAATTCAACCCTTGGCAACTGATTTAGATAGGAAACTTTTAATTTACATCTGATTTTAAAAACTTTTTTTTGTTTCACTTTTTCTTTTCTAACTTTCGATCTTATGATAGTGAATCATAGACGAAAGTGTTTTCTCTGAAATCAATCAAGGCTAACAGTTTATCTTAAATGTATATAAAAAATTTTAAATAATAATCTAAATTTTGTATGGGTAAGCAAGTGTTCTGTCAATCAATATATGAGAAATTTCTGATGCAAATGCGTTTGTTTAGTTAAAGAACTTTGGCCATTATTTCATAGCAGTTTGTAACTTAGTTCAGTGACTTAAACGAAATATAGAGATAAGACCTTGTGAATTAAAAATAATATCAGTTTTTTTTTAAAGCATATTTGTTTTTTTTTTAATTGAAGCATATAAATACTGAATTTATCTCTCCATAGCTCATAGAAAGAATATTTTCGAATCCTAAGTTTTCAAATCTTCGTTGGCGACTTTTTAGAAGTAATATCCCGGGAGAAAGAAAATGGCTGTAAAAATAATTATTTTCTTATTGCCGGTACTTGTTGTCATGCACATGATGCATGCACATTCATTGAGTTTGTTACACAAACTAGATACCGATGCTGAAAAAAATCACGTTGAAGAAGTTAGTGGAAAGCTATTTGGCAGTCTAAGGGGAAAGAATATCAGAAGTGAGAATTTGCCTCTGTCGTCTGTAGATACTCAAGGTAAATATGAAATTTTCATCATTGAAATATGTTGTATCTATTATAAAGCTTGCTTGATACATCCTTATTGTAGCTTGCAGCTTGCGAGCCATATTGTAATCCTTAATATAGCTTGCATTCCTTATTGTAGCTTTTTTTCCTTGTTGTAATCTTTAATGTAGCTTGCACCCCCTTCTTGCAGTTTGTCCTTGTTGTAGATTCTGCTTTTTGTCTTAGTCTTTATTTTAACTTGTGCTCTAATTCTGATTAGATAAAAAATATATATATACATAAAAGAAAAATTCCACAAATTGGTAAATAAATGCCAAAAACTACCTATTTTGGATTTTGAAAGTTATTAAAAATATATATATATATATATATATATATCCTTTTTTGTAATACACAAATATTCTTGTATTTTTAAATGTTTTTTAGTGTTTGATTTTTTGTATATAAATTTTATTTATTTTTAAAAATGCATTCAAGTCTGTCTTAACTTATATTGTTCAATCTTTTAATATATATCCCTTGCTTAGCAACTTATTTTTACTTATTAAGAAACTTGTGTAAATGCATGAAATTACAAATCATTACTGTTTAAATGATTAAGAGTTGAAAAGCGTTCTTTTTTTTTTTTGCTTGAATTGGACATATTTTGAATTATAATCGATTAACCACCGATAAAGACCCTTTCCGGATTGTAGAGTACTGCACTAGTCAGATTGTGCTAAAATTCGGACCAAAAAATTCCATTTGAAAGTCAATTCGCAAACCGACTTAAATCTAACAAGAAAAATTTCACCCTTAACCCGGCAAAATAATACTGATCGATCCGCAACCTTATTCGAACCAGAAGTACTTCCCGAACCCGAAACGAAAGTAAATTAATTCATATTTAAATACACTTATAAAAAAACAAGCTATAATTACATCTCTAATACTCATTTTATCGTTTATATTGAAAAATGAATGTATCTATATTCTTTAATATTCGAGTATAATAAGAACTATAAGTAGACACGTCGGGATCGTTGAATAAAATTTTGTATTGGGTCAAATTGTACTTATTTTTTTTTCGGGTAGGGGCAAATATTTTTTTTCTTGTTGTGTCGGATTCGTTCTGAAATGTCACATTCAGGTTTTTTAACCGACTCCAAGGAGGAGGTTATGATTTCGACCTGTATGTGTTTCTTGTTCACTCATAACGTCCCTAAATATGAACCGATTTTGATAATTCTTTTTTTGTTTGAAAGTATAAGATACCCATGTGGTCCCAATTTAATATTATTAAATTCTGACGATTAGAACGTTTTTGAAATTTAAAAAAATGCGGATTTGATAAAAAAAAAAATTTATGATTTATCGCAAATTATCTTTCATTGTTGCAACCGTTTTCAAATTATAAGCATATTAAAACCATGCATTCATATGCGTTAGCGCCAAGTTGTCACCAAGCTTGATTCTTTTTTTGAAGTCAGTTAGTATTTTTTTTTTTAAAGCATTTTTTATTATGTCAGATTGTAAGGATTTTCGGGAAAAATTTCAGCGGAAATTACCTTAAGATGAAAATAAATACATACTTGAATGTAAATGAGGATATATTAACTTAACTTCATGAGACTTAAAATGAATATAAGAAATGTGATATCATAGACTATTCTTGGGTCAATCCATTTCAAGTGGTCCAGCACTGGTCGCTCGACCATTTTTAAAAAATCTGAAATTTTTTCTACAACAGCCCTGACATGATGGAAGTTCAAAATGACCGTTATTTTAATTCTACTATTTTTTGTTTGTGCATGGCGGCCATCTTTGTTTCATCGTGTGCAGCGATTTTCTCAGATACTAGGATACACAAAATTGTAAATATCTCGTATTCTATTTTCCCAATTGAAATGGGGTTTGCAGCATTTTGTTCAGAATAAAATAGGCTAAATATACAGTGTAAAAAAAGTTTTGAAAAAAAAAATTTTACAGGTGAAATTTTAGCACAAAATTTACTATTTTTCCCAAAATTTATCCGTTTGCAAGAGGAAAATTTTCATGCAAGGGAAACTGTCAACCTTACACAATTTTTTCTACAAATAAGTCAAAAGAGTGTGTACTCATACACCAAGTCCCAGAACTGGGAGTTAATTTCTCTTTGCGAAAAAAATTCCGAAATTCGTCAAAAATTTCAAAAATCGCACTTTTTAGGCTTTGATATCTCTGGTGGGGCACGAGATAAAAATCTGAAATTTTGGCCTATGATAGTATCGCGTAGTAGCGTTATGTACAAAAAATTTCAAGAAGGAGATTTGACTACAAGCTGAGATATGACATGGACAATATGTGAAAACAATACTACCAAACTATTGTAAACCTACTATGTAATTGTTCAACAAGACTGTCAACCTTGCACAATCTTTTCTACAAATAGGTCAAAAGTGCGTGTACTCATACACCAAGTCCCAGATCTGGGAAATGATTTCTCTTTGCGAAAAAAAATTCCGAAATTGGTCGAAAATTTCAAAAATCGCACTTTTTAGGTTTTGATATCTCTGGTGGAGAACGAGATAAAAATCTGAAACTCTGGCCTTCGATAGTATTGTGTAATAGTGTTATTTACAAAAAATTTCAAGAAGGAGATTTGACTACAAGCTGAGATATGACATGGACAATATATGAAAACAATACTGCCAAACTATTGTAACATACTATGTAATTGTTCATACCTCCAAAATTTTTAATTAATTATTTATGGTACAAAGTTAAATATTAGTTACAAATATCTTTTTCAAATGCTTCTGTGTGATTTAAACAATTTAGAATGTATGCTAAGGCAATACACTATTTGTCCAGATGAACAAATCTACTAGAAATGCTATTGCAACAATTTTACTCGGAACACATTTCAGGAAAAGTAAATTACAGACAATGAATTGCAACTGATCGAGTTGACATGGCTTCAATTATTAAACCTAGAGAATTTCATTCAAGTTAACAAGGGATGACAAGACTTGTGGGGCTTCAAATAAAATTTTTAGAAAGAACAGCCTGATGGACTGACAACAGTAACTGGTCGAACTCATAACATCTCTCGTAAATATTGTTAAGCTCTTTGTTTAGCATATATAGTATTTTGTAAATTAAATGCTTATTGTTTAGCTGTTTTCAACAAACGATATTTTCTGGGTAAATATTGTAATAAAAGAGACTAATCTCATTCCTCCTAATGTACTCGTAATAGCATTTCTTAACATTTCTTTAATCACCGTATCTCAGCTTGTAGTCAAATCTCCTTCTTGAAATTTTTTGTACATAACGCTACTACACAATACTATCACAGGCCGAAATTTCAGATTTTTATCTCGTGCCCCACCAGAGATATCAAAGCCTAAAAAGTGCGATTTTTGAAATTTTTGAGGAATTTCGGAATTTTTTTCGCAAAGAGAAATTAACTCCCAGATCTGGGACTTGGTGTATGAGTACACGTGCTTTTGACCTATTTGTAGAAAAAAATGTGTAAGGTTGACAGTTGCTCTTGCATGAAAATTTTCCTCTTGCAAACGGATAGATTTTGGAAAAAATCGTACATTTTGTGCTAAAATTTCACCTGTAAAAATTTATTTTTCAAAATTATTCTATCACTGTATATTTAGCCTATTTTATTCTGAACAAAATGCTGCAAACCCCATTTCAATTAAAAAAATAGAAGACGAGATATTTACAATTTTGTGTATCCTAGTATCTGAGAAAATCGCTGCACACGATGAAACAAAGATGGCCGCCATGCACAAACAAAAAATAGTAAAATTAAAAGAACGGTCATTTTGAACTTCCGTCATGTTAGGGTTGTTGTACAAAAAATTTCAGATTTTTTAAAAATGGTCGAGCGACCAAAAAAAATATTTTCTGGACCACTTGAAATGGATTGACCCTCTTCCTTTGTGGGACTGTTAACATGTTGACTGTTATGACAGTCACTGGTGACTGACACTGATCATTCCACTTAGGCCGCGACAATCACTGGTGATTAAAAGTCTACAATATGATATAAAATTAAAAATGTTATGTTGATTTAAGTAATTACTGAAAAGTTATTTACAATTTACTTAACTTTTATTAATTACAGGATTATATTTTCTTAATAATTACTTTAAAAATGTAGTATTTTTTTAGTTTAATGTCATATTTTACTCTTGTCAGTATATGACTTACGCGACCTACATTATTAAAAATATATAAATTTTTTTGTATAGACACTCCATCACTTTTATAGAAAATGATTACTTAACGATATTATGGAGCCTTCTCATTGGTCAGATTAGAGATATTCTATAACAGCGGTGAAGTGACTATGAAAAAAATGTTGTAGATTTCTAACAGTGTAAGTGGAAAGATCAGTGGAAAGTGATCATGGAACTCATCGTGAAAGAACTTATTTTATTTCTGTCGGAATATAAAATAATAATAGTAACAATAATATCAACATGTTGTTTATGTTACACACAAGAATACATTTATCATAATTTGTGGAAATTTTTGTATACACACACATATATGTGTGAGTATATTTGAAGAAGTAAAAGCTCAAATAAACAGGGTATTCAAAAATTCTGCCGACAAATTAAGATGGGTGACAGAAAGCATCAATAGGATGAAAAATTGCCATAGAACAACGGATCGCAAACCACTCATTTAATAAAAAATTCAGGGTGTTCTACTCTATAAATGAAAATAAAAGGTAGGGCACAAAAAGGTAGTGTACAAGGGTAGGGCACAAAATGTGTAACGACAACAATATTAGCATCACTAGCGACAAGGGGGAAGAATGGCCAGTATTCTCCTGACTTCACAGTGAGAATCACGTGGTTAAAAATAGCGACTCATACCTGTCAGTAAAAAAGATTAAAACATCATATACAATTAAAATATAAGCATAAATTTTCTAACCACAAAGCTTTTCAATGGCGCGATTATGAACATTAAGACCAATCAGACGAATTTTTGTAGTCTCGAACCAAAAAGTGAACGAAAGGGGAACCATATGGTCCATCAACAAGTCGCCAAAATTTACCTATGTTAATAAAATGTGTTTATGCTTTATGTTTTAAATATCTGTTCTTTCCTAAAACGAAGCAGAGGTTGACATTGTATAGTGGGGTAAAAAATAATAGGAACGATGTAAAAACACAGAAATCAGTTCGTGTTTGTTATGCAAATGCTTAAATCTTTGTGTTAAAATTAAATATATATGATATTCCAATTGATATTAAAGTAATCGTTTTACAAAAATTATGTATATATTTAATTTTTTTAAATATTTATTTTGCTAAATTTACCCAGGAACAAAATGATAAGAACGCAGTCAATATTTCTAAATCTGGTGAACGTGATTGGCGGATATTTTCGCATATCATTTAAAAATGCATTTAAAAGAGATTAAGAGCATATTCGTTTAAGTCGCGAAACTTTTGATCACAAACTGAATCAAAATGATTTTTGACTTCGAAAGAGGGCAAATTCTAGTTTATAGCAAGATCAGAATGCAATATCAAAGAATTACTGGTGATATTAAACTTTCGAACACTGCAATTTTTAATTTCTTGCAGAGTACAACAATTTAAACAATCCAATTATACTACAAAATCTACAAGGAGGCCAAAAATCCTTTGGAAACGCTCCGAAAGTTTAATTATTTGCACGGCTCCAAGTAAAATAATGACAGCAAAGGAATTTGGAAGCCAGATAAAGACGCCAGGATCAGTATCGATCTTATAAAAAAAAAAAAAAAAAATGTTGGAAGTTTTGAAAAATGTAAAACAACGTCGATGTTCGCGCTTAGCATCTGGCAGTAAAAAAGCCCACATTCTGTTTGCAGAGAAACGCCTGAAGCAACAAAGGAATTGGTTTAAAATTATCTTCAATCTAAAAAGAAGTTTAATTTCAATATTCCAGATGATATTCTTCTGTATTTGCATTGGTTTCAAAATAAGAAAGACGTATTTTCCATGTGTGAATTTGGTGGAGAATCCCTAATGGTTTGAGCTTCTCTTTTCTTGGCAGATAAGATTATAATTGGTTATCTTATTGAATAAACAAAATAGATATACCTTTATTTGTATGTTAGAATGCCATTTGTTGAACCTGAGTGAAAAAAATGTCGACTTTAAGAAAATTTTCAACGATACAATGCCTAAATTCACTCGTAAAAAGACACAAAAAAGTGGTTTGAAGATAAATAAAACTCTCAAACTTGAATGACCAGCCATTGGTTCAAACCTAAATCCCATGAACAACGTTTGGAAAATGTAGGTCACAATATAAAATGAAAGAGGGTCAAATTGTGCAATATAACTCAAAACCATAAATAAAATCTAAAATTTAGAAAATATGATGTGTTTTGTCAACTCAACAAATTCAACACTATGTAAACTCTATGCCACAATCTTGCATTGAAATTATTAAACGCAAAAAAGCCCAATTGATAAGCAATATTTGTATAATTTAGAAAAATCTGTTCCGTTCTTATTATTTTGCTCCTGGTGCATATCGAGAAAAAAATGCATAATTGTATTATATTATATTTATAATAATTGTTTTAGAATGTTTTCTTTGTGTTTAATTTGAGTATTTAGTATGATACAATAAATTTATATGGTTTATATGAGGATTAATATAATTGTATTTTTTATTTAGGCAATTATATGATCATTCCTATCATTTTTCACCACGGTATATTTATGCTTTATTTATTTATCCGTTTTTTTCTATCGTACTTATATCGTTCATCTTTAATGTATAAAATGACAATTATAATAATAATATAAAAGAAAAACCCCCCAAAAAATTCTTTCAAGAACTTAAATATGAAAGTTTATAAGATTAAATTGTAAAAAATAAAATTCAGGTATTCTGTTAATTTGTTCACATCAAATAAAATTTTATAAAGTGTACTATCAGTATCTCTTTCTTAATTTTTAAATTTATATAATTTTAAAAAAATTGTGAAAAAGAATTTTCCACCATCTGCAATTTATTATTGTTTCTTATATAATAATATTATAAATATCATTGAACTAATTATACGTTATTTACATTAAAAGCAATATTTTTATTTTATCTGTAAGAAAGTGAAAAGGAGTAAATTTTAAAAAATTATTGTGACGATTGTTTAATACATTAAATTTCATGAAATAATTAAATATAGGCTACAAAAATTTTCCTATCAAATGGAACTATTTATCAAACTCTCTAATATTTGTAGCGTGCATTTTTATGTATATTTTCAAATTACACTGTTGCTTTATGTAGTTTTAAATACAATTATATTTATTTGATTTGTAGCATTCAAGACGAAATTTTTAGCCTTTTTTTTTCGTCTATATGTATATAAAAGCATAATATATGCCACAAAATATATTTCATAAGTATACGATGCAATTGTAAATTCAAGGAGAAAGTGCATATCCATATATATAACAATTAACAATGAAAAAATTCATTAAAATAGTACAGGCAAAAAAGGCAGCCTGTTCTTGATCGGAAGGAAGACAGACAAGTCTAACTCGACGGCCTCTTTATAAAAATGCTTAAATTTTTGCAGGTTTCTGAATACCTGTCAATCCCGCATTCAGAAATATTATCTTAAAAACATAATTGACAAATAAATAAAAAATAAACTATAAACAAAAATTAATAATGCAACATATATATATATATATATATATATATATATATATTATATATATATATAATATATATTATATATTATATATATATATATATATATATATATATATATATACAATCCCAATTTCATGAAAATATTTATTAAGCACCAGGTGCATAATGTATAAACATTATTAAAAACAGTGAACATTAAAATAACAATATTGAACAATATAAAAAGTCACCCGCAGAACCAAAAGCCATCACTCTTCAGCAGGCGGAATGGTTTTAACCTTCCCCCCCGCTATTAAAATAAAGCTTAATCAGCAGGTTTCGTGTAATCTGGCAAAATCTTGCATTAAATATGAAAATGACTTACTCAAAAGTCACTCAAAAATTATTTCACAAATCATTTAAAGATCAATTCAAATAAATAAGCTTTACTTATATGTTGAAAATTTTTGAATCGTAATAAACCATTTAAAGAATACACTTTTATATTTATGAAATCTTAATTGATTATAGTATAAAATGCAAGCAAATGCCACACCTCCGCCTGAACCCGCTTATTAGCACAAGAGATAAACTTACTACATAAGCACGGCCTTTTAATTTCAGCAGGTGACAAAAACTTTAACTCAAACGAAGACCAATCCACATTTCAATCAACACAGCCTTTTCTTTCCGGTCGTGTCTTCTTTCTGCACGTTATTTCATCCACAGTCATCCTTTCTACCTTGTAGACTTTAAGATAACCGCTTCATGTAACAATACTCCAGAAGGCAGCATTCCTCTCAGCTACGCCTCCAATCCAAAAAGTTGCCATTTATTGAAAAGTAACCTTACATAATATCTTAAAAATTCACTCGGATAATTATTTTTATAAAATAAATTACCCAAAAACTTATAAACCTGTTTATTTACATTGAAATCATTATTGCATATTTTTCTAAATCTAATAAACTGATTTATAACTGTATTAATAAAAACTTTTTATTCAGGTTGGAGTACCAATGGGGTAAATTTATAGTATAAAAATCAAAACTGTTTCTTTTATCATATAGATCGATATTGATACTATTGTCTGAAATATTAAAAGAAATATCAAGGAAATCTACTTTGTTATCAATATTGTTAGCTTTGTTTAATTTTAAGAAATCAGGATAAATTTTATTGTATTCATTAAAAAAATCAAAATTATAAATCAATATGTCGTCAATGTATCTATAAATATGTAAATGCTTATTATATTTAACTGTATAATTGTATTCATAATAAAATAAAAACAAGTTAGCAGCAGTGCTAGAATAGTTAGTTCCCATTCCGATTCCACATGATTGATTAAATATATTATTCCTGTAAACTACATAATTATTATAAAAACAAAAATGACATAAATTCAAGAAAAATTCCCGATTAATATTTAGCTCCTCATTGATACAAAAAGTGTCAAAAATATCTTTAAGAACATTGTATAATGAATCTATAGGTATGTTATTGAACAAATTCTCAAAATCAAAAACCTGCATGAAATGAGGAGTGAAGTGTTTTTTGTCCAAAACCTCATAACTATTATCGATTGACCAAAAATGGCTGGTGTTTTTAAATTTATATTTAAGAAAACCGTATATCCTTTTTAATAATTTTTGAAGAACTATGTTAAAATCTCTATTGATACTTTTGGTCGTGCTACAAATAAATCTGAATTTCTTTGGATTTTTATGAAATTTTGGAGTCATAAACAAAAAAGGTAATGTGTGATGACTAGACAGATTGAAATTATTAGAGTATAAAGTTTTACATTTCTTTTTAAAAGCAATAAATTTTTTATGAATGGGGTTTAAATTTTCATTAATTTTAGTGTAAAAACTATCATTTTGTAATTCATTAATTACTATATCAGTATAAAATTTTTTACATATAACAGCATAATGTTAAAACTTTAAACGTTAGCATAATGTTAAATGTTAAAACTGAGGTTTTTAAATTGAAGATTAAAACATTGAAGAAATTAAAATTTACATTGGATAAGTTTAAATTTATAAACTCACAATTTAGGGATCTAATTTTTGACTTAATAAATTTTAAGTTAATGAATAAGTTAAATAGTGACAAGGATAAACTATATTTTAAGATAAAATTTCAGCAAAAGTCGTTTGATAAATTGAATTTCAATAAAGTCTTTAATGATAATTATAATCTTTTTCCAATTAAGAATTGCTTTATTACTGTGGCTTTTAATTATAATAGACCGTTTAGTGGTAAAATATTTAATTATAGACAAATTGCTGAAAGTGAGGTGGATTCGGTTATAAATTGTTTTTGCAACAGTGGAGATTATGATGACTGGATAGATAATTTTCATAAGCATGTAATTACTGGTGATTTAAACATAATTCCTAATAGTAATATAAGATATTTAATGAACTTTGGAACCAAATTTAGATTGAATGAAAAAATTAGTATGAAAAAGGCTTTGGTAATTTTTAATGAGGATATTGATAATTTTATTAAACAACAAAGTTATAAGAATAGTTTACCTTTGGAAGCTTTTTTTGATTGGAAAGATAACATAGTTAAATATTTTAAATCAAGTTTATCTACATTTTTAAATAATGATAGATATGAATACCAAAAGCTTAATAAAAATGATTATAAAGATATTGAGGATTTGCAGAATAAATTTGTTTTTGTCACAGTGGATAAAGCTACGAACAATTATGCTGTTATATGTAAAAAATTTTATACTGATATAGTAATTAATGAATTACAAAATGATAGTTTTTACACTAAAATTAATGAAAATTTAAACCCCATTCATAAAAAATTTATTGCTTTTAAAAAGAAATGTAAAACTTTATACTCTTATAATTTCAATCTGTCTAGTCATCACACATTACCTTTTTTGTTTATGACTCCAAAATTTCATAAAAATCCAAAGAAATTCAGATTTATTTGTAGCACGACCAAAAGTATCAATAGAGATTTTAACATAGTTCTTCAAAAATTATTAAAAAGGATATACGGTTTTCTTAAATATAAATTTAAAAACACCAGCCATTTTTGGTCAATCGATAATAGTTATGAGGTTTTGGACAAAAAACACTTCACTCCTCATTTCATGCAGGTTTTTGATTTTGAGAATTTGTTCAATAACATACCTATAGATTCATTATACAATGTTCTTAAAGATATTTTTGACACTTTTTGTATCAATGAGGAGCTAAATATTAATCGGGAATTTTTCTTGAATTTATGTCATTTTTGTTTTTATAATAATTATGTAGTTTACAGGAATAATATATTTAATCAATCATGTGGAATCGGAATGGGAACTAACTATTCTAGCACTGCTGCTAACTTGTTTTTATTTTATTATGAATACAATTATACAGTTAAATATAATAAGCATTTACATATTTATAGATACATTGACGACATATTGATTTATAATTTTGATTTTTTAATGAATACAATAAAATTTATCCTGATTTCTTAAAATTAAACAAAGCTAACAATATTGATAACAAAGTAGATTTCCTTGATATTTCTTTTAATATTTCAGACAATAGTATCAATATCGATCTATATGATAAAAGAAACAGTTTTGATTTTTATACTATAAATTTACCCCATTGGTACTCCAACCTGAATAAAAAAGTTTTTATTAATACAGTTATAAATCAGTTTATTAGATTTAGAAAAATATGCAATAATGATTTCAATGTAAATAAACAGGTTTATAAGTTTTTGGGTAATTTATTTTATAAAAATAATTATCCGAGTGAATTTTTAAGATATTATGTAAAGTTACTTTTCAATAAATGGCAACTTTTTGGATTGGAGGCGTAGCTGAGAGGAATGCTGCCTTCTGGAGTATTGTTACATGAAGCGGTTATCTTAAAGTCTACAAGGTAGAAAGGATGACTGTGGATGAAATAACGTGCAGAAAGAAGACACGACCGGAAAGAAAAGGCTGTGTTGATTGAAATGTGGATTGGTCTTCGTTTGAGTTAAAGTTTTTGTCACCTGCTGAAATTAAAAGGCCGTGCTTATGTAGTAAGTTTATCTCTTGTGCTAATAAGCGGGTTCAGGCGGAGGTGTGGCATTTGCTTGCATTTTATACTATAATCAATTAAGATTTCATAAATATAAAAGTGTATTCTTTAAATGGTTTATTACGATTCAAAAATTTTCAACATATAAGTAAAGCTTATTTATTTGAATTGATCTTTAAATGATTTGTGAAATAATTTTTGAGTGACTTTTGAGTAAGTCATTTTCATATTTAATGCAAGATTTTGCCAGATTACACGAAACCTGCTGATTAAGCTTTATTTTAATAGCGGGGGGGAAGGTTAAAACCATTCCGCCTGCTGAAGAGTGATGGCTTTTGGTTCTGCGGGTGACTTTTTATATTGTTCAATATTGTTATTTTAATGTTCACTGTTTTTAATAATGTTTATACATTATGCACCTGGTGCTTAATAAATATTTTCATGAAATTGGGATTGTATATATGTTTGTTGCAATTGATGAGTGCTGCAATGGCGCCTACGGTTGCAATAATCTACATACTGTTAGCAAACATATATTTATGTATGACAATATAAGCTGCATGGGGCGCTTATGTCATATATATTTTTCATATTTTACATATTTTTATGGGTGCTTGGGTGCATATTGTTCTGTTAATTGTTTCTTTGCAAGTAAGCCTATGTGCTTAAAAAAATCTTAATAAATAAGTTACGATATATAAAATATAATGAAATGAAATACTACAGATGTAAAAATAAATTGTGTAAGACTTGTATAGTGGGCTGTGTCACCACTGGAGAGTTGCCTAAAAATTATACACCATTTTGCAAATTTAATAATGTCATTTATAGAATAATTTGCTTAGTATGCAAACAAAGTTATGTTGGGCAAACTGGTGATGAATTACATAGTCGTATTAATCAACATAGATCCAATACAGCTAAAAAACAAAATCCAACTTTTGAAATTCTACATTTTAGATTACACTCATTTGATAAAATCCAGATTGAAATACTGGACCATGTTGAAGATAAAGCTGACAGATTAGCTCGTGAGAATGATTTTATGATAAAATTTAAATCTATTTATCCCTATGGACTTAACACTATGTTAAATCATATTAATATCAAGAATATAGTCAATGTATATGATTTATGTATTAAATTTAATAATATGATTGTGATAAATAGAGGCAAAAGGGGTTCACATCGTTTTAGCTATATTTTTAACAATATTGTTCCTGATACTTGGTTAAAAGATTTAGAAGAAAATTTTGCATTGACTTACAGTATTAAAATGGTTAAAACTGAGGTTTTTAAATTGAAGATTAAAACATTGAAGAAATTAAAATTTACATTGGATAAGTTTAAATTTAAAAACTCACAATTTAGGGATCTAATTTTTGACTTAATAAATTTTAAGTTAATGAATAAGTTAAATAGTGACAAGGATAAACTATATTTTAAGATAAAATTTCAGCAAAAGTCGTTTGATAAATTGAATTTCAATAAAGTCTTTAATGATAATTATAATCTTTTTCCAATTAAGAATTGCTTTATTACTGTGGCTTTTAATTATAATAGACCGTTTAGTGGTAAAATATTTAATTATAGACAAATTGCTGAAAGTGAGGTGGATTCGGTTATAAATTGTTTTTGCAACAGTGGAGATTATGATGACTGGATAGATAATTTTCATAAGCATGTAATTACTGGTGATTTAAACATAATTCCTAATAGTAATATAAGATATTTAATGAACTTTGGAACCAAATTTAGATTGAATGAAAAAATTAGTATGAAAAAGGCTTTGGTAATTTTTAATGAGGATATTGATAATTTTATTAAACAACAAAGTTATAAGAATAGTTTACCTTTGGAAGCTTTTTTTGATTGGAAAGATAACATAGTTAAATATTTTAAATCAAGTTTATCTACATTTTTAAATAATGATAGATATGAATACCAAAAGCTTAATAAAAATGATTATAAAGATATTGAGGATTTGCAGAATAAATTTGTTTTTGTCACAGTGGATAAAGCTACGAACAATTATGCTGTTATATGTAAAAAATTTTATACTGATATAGTAATTAATGAATTACAAAATGATAGTTTTTACACTAAAATTAATGAAAATTTAAACCCCATTCATAAAAAATTTATTGCTTTTAAAAAGAAATGTAAAACTTTATACTCTTATAATTTCAATCTGTCTAGTCATCACACATTACCTTTTTTGTTTATGACTCCAAAATTTCATAAAAATCCAAAGAAATTCAGATTTATTTGTAGCACGACCAAAAGTATCAATAGAGATTTTAACATAGTTCATCAAAAATTATTAAAAAGGATATACGGTTTTCTTAAATATAAATTTAAAAACACCAGCCATTTTTGGTCAATCGATAATAGTTATGAGGTTTTGGACAAAAAACACTTCACTCCTCATTTCATGCAGGTTTTTGATTTTGAGAATTTGTTCAATAACATACCTATAGATTCATTATACAATGTTCTTAAAGATATTTTTGACACTTTTTGTATCAATGAGGAGCTAAATATTAATCGGGAATTTTTCTTGAATTTATGTCATTTTTGTTTTTATAATAATTATGTAGTTTACAGGAATAATATATTTAATCAATCATGTGGAATCGGAATGGGAACTAACTATTCTAGCACTGCTGCTAACTTGTTTTTATTTTATTATGAATACAATTATACAGTTAAATATAATAAGCATTTACATATTTATAGATACATTGACGACATATTGATTTATAATTTTGATTTTTTTTAATGAATAAAATAAAATTTATCCTGATTTCTTAAAATTAAACAAAGCTAACAATATTGATAACAAAGTAGATTTCCTTGATATTTCTTTTAATATTTCAGACAATAGTATCAATATCGATCTATATGATAAAAGAAACAGTTTTGATTTTTATACTATAAATTTACCCCATTGGTACTCCAACCTGAATAAAAAAGTTTTTATTAATACAGTTATAAATCAGTTTATTAGATTTAGAAAAATATGCAATAATGATTTCAATGTAAATAAACAGGTTTATAAGTTTTTGGGTAATTTATTTTATAAAAATAATTATCCGAGTGAATTTTTAAGATATTATGTAAAGTTACTTTTCAATAAATGGCAACTTTTTGGATTGGAGGCGTAGCTGAGAGGAATGCTGCCTTCTGGAGTATTGTTACATGAAGCGGTTATCTTAAAGTCTACAAGGTAGAAAGGATGACTGTGGATGAAATAACGTGCAGAAAGAAGACACGACCGGAAAGAAAAGGCTGTGTTGATTGAAATGTGGATTGGTCTTCGTTTGAGTTAAAGTTTTTGTCACCTGCTGAAATTAAAAGGCCGTGCTTATGTAGTAAGTTTATCTCTTGTGCTAATAAGCGGGTTCAGGCGGAGGTGTGGCATTTGCTTGCATTTTATACTATAATCAATTAAGATTTCATAAATATAAAAGTGTATTCTTTAAATGGTTTATTACGATTCAAAAATTTTCAACATATAAGTAAAGCTTATTTATTTGAATTGATCTTTAAATGATTTGTGAAATAATTTTTGAGTGACTTTTGAGTAAGTCATTTTCATATTTAATGCAAGATTTTGCCAGATTACACGAAACCTGCTGATTAAGCTTTATTTTAATAGCGGGGGGGAAGGTTAAAGCCATTCCGCCTGCTGAAGAGTGATGGCTTTTGGTTCTGCGGGTGACTTTTTATATTGTTCAATATTGTTATTTTAATGTTCACTGTTTTTAATAATGTTTATACATTATGCACCTGGTGCTTAATAAATATTTTCATGAAATTGGGATTGTATATATGTTTGTTGCAATTGATGAGTGCTGCAATGGCGCCTACGGTTGCAATAATCTACATACTGTTAGCAAACATATATATATATATATATATATATATATATAAATATTTAAACTCATAAAATCTAAAACTCAACATAGAATATCTTTAAAAAACTAAGATTAAAGTAAATTGAATGCAGACTTTGTCAGATATTCTCCCGGACCTGCAACAAAACAACAAAGATATGAACAGCAATACTTGTCAAAAATCCTTTGCCTACATAAAACTTCAAAACAACAGCAAACGCTTCTATCCAAGTTCTGTTGCATATCAAAAATCAATTCCATGTCTGTATGGCTTCATCAATTCAAAAACATGAATCTAAATTCGTTCTAAAAAAAACTTAAGACAATAGATTTCATACAGAATGTTCTGGAAGCATGTCGTCTTTAAAAAGGTTATAGTCCAAGAGCCAACCGCACAAAACCCTATGTCATCGAGCACAAGGAAAATCATTTATTTTATGGAAGAGTAGTAATAGAGGAACCTAATCATCCATGTCTGCCGGAAGTGAATTGGTGCATAAATCAAAAATTAATACCACTAGTGATTGACTCGTAGGTTTAGCATTGTGTTTTCCTGCACCCAGTTTTCCATGTTTTCATACTTTTGAGTGTACGGCAAATACAATGCTAAACCTACGAGTCAACCACTAGTGATATCAATTTTTGGTTTATGCACCAATTCACTTCCGGCAGACATGGATGATTAGGTTTCTCTATTACTACTCTTCCATAAAATAGAGGATTTTTTCTTGTGCTCGATGACATAGGGTTTTGTGCGGTCGGCTCTTGGACTATTATATCGATAATCCACAATGTTGCCATTTACTTTCCAAAAGAATTCTTAAATAGCATTTCAAAAAATCAATAGTATAATTATTATTATAAAAAAGATTTGCTATAAATTTAAAAACTTGTTTATAAAAATAACTGTCATTACTACAAATTTTATCAAAACGAATTAATTGATTAATCGTAATATTTATGTAATTACTTATGCAAACTTCAATACCAATGTGACATATTTATAGTAAAACAATTAAAACTATTTCTTTTATCATATAAATCTAAATTCAATTTATTTTCAAAAATGTTAAAAGAAATATCCAAAAAAATTACGTTATAATCATCACTGCTCGCCCTGTTCAATTTTAAACATTCCGGATAAATTTTCTCATAAAATCAAAACTGAAAATCAAAATATCATCAATATACCTAAAGATTTTTAAAGATCTGTTATAATTTATTGTATATTTATATTCAAAATAAAATATAAAATAAATTAGCTATTGTGCTAGAATAATTTGTCCCCATCCCTATTTCACAAATCTGATTATAAATAATTGAAATGTATATAAGTATTATAAAAGCAAAAGTGACATAAACTCAAAAACAAATTTCGATTAATTTTTAACACTTCATCTAAGTAAAACAAATCAAATATATTCATTAAAACATTATACAAAGTATAATATATAGGTACATTGGTAATAAGTTTTCAAAATCGAATGTCTGCACTTTCTGAGTAGTGAAAATGTAGAGATAACTTATAGACTATTAGCTCGTGTCACACATTTATACTTACTCTCGCGAAAGACATATTCATTGAAAGTAGCTAATATTTTATCGACTTCGTTTAAGCTTTGATTCGAGGCTGGTAGACCCGCTAATTTTTTTTTTTTATTTTATTGGCCCGTTCAATTCTTTTGCTGGCCCGGTCCCTTTGAAAATTTAAATTCTCTAGCCAGGTCCAGCCGGGTACAGACTTCGGCCAAAGTCGGCCTGTGCAGATTTCTAAAGTGTAGTTGGAACAGTATATAGTGCAATTTGAAAATAAATAAATTAAATATTTTGTGAAATATGAGGAGTTCTATGAAATATTTTTTATCTGCGCATGCACGAAAAACGACGATCTTTTTACATAATTTAATAAATCAATATTAATAATCAACTGTATATAATAGTACTGTAAATACAACTGTAAATAGTTTCTTTGCTCTAAATTATCCAAACTAAGTGAAACGCATGTAAATGGATAATCTGACGCAAAGAAACCATTTATATAAATATTGCTTACAATTTTGAATAACGTGACACAAATGATAAATCAGTTTATTGAGATAAATGCATTCCAATGCATAGTATAGATTCAATGAAGATTATATATTTAACAACGAAATGTAAATTTAAAACAGTTTTTTAGATGTGTAAATATATTTTACCAAATCAAAATGAAAAAAAAAAAACCTGAATTTTAAAACAAACTTTTTAAAGGCACATAAAGGCGTTACTTAAATTTTATATCATATCTTTTAAAACACATATTTTGAATTTATGGGAGATGTGTGTGAAAAAGCATAGGTGAATAAAGTTGTATATATCTTTTCATGTTGAAAATAACTTTTGCACATGCTGTTATAAATAGAAAAAAAAAATAAAATGATTAATGAAATAGTACAAAAATGCATTTTTCAATTAATAACATGGCGTCACTCAAAATTTGATATCATTATTTTTAAAATTCATATTAAAAATTCTTAGAGCCATAAAATAAACAGCTGCGTCAAAACTTTTAACCCATTAAGGGTTTTTGTATTGATACCATTACTTTTTTTAGGTTAGTGATCATTGGATTAGTAGAATATACATTTATGAGATTTAATGCAGAATTTAAGAAGATAAAATCGAAAAATTAATGTTTTCTTTACATTTTTTGAATAAGAAATATCTTGTATTTGTCAGATTTTAATCCCAAAACAGATGTAATTAAAAAAAAAAAGAAGAGGATGCTACTCTGAAGCAATTTCACCCTCCAAGCGTCTTGCAAATGGGTAAAATTGTAATGTTGTTTTCTTTGCATTTGGTTTTAAATGCAAATAAAATATGATTCTTTCAATATTACATAAAAAATCTTATTTAGGAATATAAATGTAATCCTTGAGAGTCTTAATCATTCTTCAATACTTTGAAAATTCATTGAATTTATAGAATTATAATATCTTAAACATTGCTTATATTGCAGTGAAACCTGGAGCTTAGTGTACGGAATATTACGGGACAAACGCTTAGAGGGTTCAACAAAAAATTTCCTTATTTATTAATCTAAATACAACTTTACTTTTAAGTCTATTTCATATCCTAAGTTACCAACTTTATGACACATTTTTAATTCATTTTATTCGAAAAAAATGTCAAGTATTTAATGCAGAAATTGCACAATCGAAAAATTTGTTCCATTATTTGGTAAAAGCTTTTTCAGAAAAAAAGATTTTCCAGAAAATGTTCTTAAAGTTAGCGTTTTGAACCACATTTCTAGTCGGCGAATGTAATAATGTAATAAATTTAATTTTTCTATGTTTCTTATTTTTGAAACTTATCCTTAAAATAAATATGAGTTAATCTTTTCTTTTTAAACAGACACATATATATATAAATTAAAAATTAAAAAAAAAATTACATCATATTCTGAAAATTTACATTGATATGGATACTGAAAGCAAAATTCGCAGTTTCTGATTCATAAGTATGAAACGAAAATGTTAACAAAGTAATTTCTTTAAAATTTGAAATTTATTTAAGATCTAAATGCATAAAAATTGATTATTTAGAGCTATAAATATTAGTTTGTTTCAATTTCTATTTTTTTAATTATGTATTTTAGTTCATTTTATATTTGCTTTAAAGATACAAAACAAAAAAAGGCTTTACTTCAGAAAACAAATATAACATTCTTTATATAACATAATTAGAAACATTTGTATCCTAAACATAAAATATAAATATAAAATACCAAAAACTTCTATGTTATTAAGCATAATTATTTTAATAGATATATCATTTGGCACGGATGGGACATGCCTCATCACTCCTGAGTCAGTGTCCTGTCCTTACCTTAGAGCAACATTAAAATAATTAATTTTTTTTCAACAATCATAGGATTTTTATATTTAACTTAACTGTTTATTTATAAAAGGCATATTGTTGAATTAACAAAATATTAAAAATAATTAAGTTAGCAACAAAAATTAGATTGAAAATTTACATTAAACATTCGAGTAATTCTTATTTTTAGGTATTGTAAAATGGCCTTTTTAAGTCTCAAACTAATAGTTGCAACTATAAAAAGACTTATAGCAACAAGTATAAGACAATGATTATTCCATGTGGTGGAAAAGTCATAAATTAAAAATAAAACTTATTTTAAGAATTATTCCAGATGTCTCATCCCTTAATACTCTTCCCTAGTCACAAATTAGCACCTCATTTCTAGATGGATCCCTATGGAAAGACGAAAAGTGAGAAAGTTGTTTTTAATTGGGGTGATGTGCAGAAGTAGAGATATCTTTTTACGGAATTCATTATTTTTGCATATTATTTTATAAGAACTTACTAAAATATTCTATTAAATTCAATTTTTAATGTCATATAATAATTGGAATCAAAAGGCTATATTTAAAAAAATAATTTTGTACTTTTCATTTATTTTTTATGTTTTTAAATCACAGCATAATGTTTTTGTGTTAATGTTTATACTTGAATTATTATTATTATAAAAAAATAATTTTGCATCATTTATGTTTTAAATCATTACAAAATATGATTCTAGCATAAATATTGGAACACATATATTTCTTTTCTCACACATATATTTCTTTGAACAGAAATTATGCATTAGATTATTTCGTTTGTTTAGGAATTGATAAAAAAACCAAAAACATAACATCTGCAACAAAGTTCCTCGCTCATCCAAATCTTCGGATTATATTGCTAGAAGGCTCGTTACTTCTGCACTCAGTTTTCGTTTTTAAATATTTTTAAAAATTAAAATGACCTTTTTAAACAGATTTTTTAAAAAATAAAATCTTTAAGGGCTCTCTCTCTCTCTTTTTTTTAAATTTATTTTTTGCAATTTAAAAAAGTGACTTATGAATAATTATTATCATTGTACAATGATTTTTTTAAATTTTAATCACTATTTTGTATTTTAATCACTAAAATGATTTTTTAAACTAAATTAAAATTTAAAAAATACAAACTTTGTATTTGTTCACTCAAATTATTCTTTGCAATTGAAAAAAATGTTTATTCAAATTGTAAATCATGTTTGTTATTAATGTGAATGCTCAACGATTATAAAAAATATTTTTAAATTACAATGCTTTTTTTTTTTATTAAAGGGATTTTTCCAATTTAATTTTTAAAACTAAAATCTCTTTATTCAAACATTTTTTTTCTACAATTTAAATGATAATAGAAAAATAAAATTTCTAACATTTCCAAATCTTCTGCCATTTTGCACTTACAATCTATCGACAACAACGTACGTACGATGCGTCAGAGGGATATTGGCAGTAAGATCGAAAATAAATTTCGCCTAGAAAAAATTCTGAAAACAAATCTCAATTCTGACAATGCATGATTCAACTTCAGCAAGGGAACCTACTAGGAATGAAATGCAACAACGAATGACTGCAATCAAAATTAAAAACTCCCTCTCACACAGAGCTTTAGTGCTGCCATCTATCGGCTTTAAGACCTACTAAGTATTTCCTTGTTTACTATCAATTCATTTGCCCCCCCCCCCCCCGCCAAAAAAAAAAAAAAAAAAAAAAATTCTATATGGAATTTCGACATAATATCTGTGGAAAAAAAGGGCTTAAACTACAATTTACAACTAAAGATTAGTTTCAACTTTTCAAATTCTTGAAAATTTACATTTTTTTTTCCTAGTACATTGAATCTTAATGACATCCAATTTAGAATAGAAATTATGAAGTTTTTGGATTACGTAATAAAAATTAAACTGTGCTACTGGACATAATCATATTTTTCCCCCAACAAAACCTAAAAACAGTGTCATTTATAATGTCGCATACTTTCGCATTCATATTTTGTATTTTTAAAATATTTTTGAACCATACATTATTGATAAATGTGGTCCCAAAATCGATGTTTGTCAGCTAAAATTTTGTATCTGAAGATATGTAAGTTTGAAGTTCTAATCTGAGTGCTGTCAAAATCCTGAAATTTATGCTTCGTTAGACGCATTCATAATAAAATATTTGATTTTGTAAAAGCAAATATTCATTTCATTTTATAATTTAAAATAAATGTCCATTTTAACAATAAAAAAATATCTTACTTAAATTTAATTTTAAAAGTGAATTATTGAAATTTATTTAAAGTGAATTTTTATTTCATTTAAATTAGTTGTAATTGTAATGTAATTTTATTTAACTTATTACAATTTTATTTTTTTTTTTTTTAATTTCATTTAATGGTCTCATTGACAATAAAAAATATAAAGGAATGGATAATAAAAGTCAACTTTATTTTATCAACTGACTTAAAAAAGCTAAAAAAAAAAAAAAAACGTAACCTCTCGATCGGGGCAGAACTCGCGATGTTCAGTTCTCAAACCCAGCGACATACCGATTGAGCAAACAAGTACGCAGTAACGCGGGGAAAAAGACAGGTAAAGAAAAAGGAAACACGCGTATGAATACAATGAATGGTTTATCGAGCATTTGCATTGAGATTCCCATAGAAATGCAGAAAATATAGTCCAATTTTTCAAGACCAATATGTAACAAAAAAGAGTTTTCCTAGAAACTAAGCAAGTCTTATTAACTCTATCTTAAAGAGATTCATATTATATATAAGTTTTAATAAAATCTCCCAGGCAGTTTTCTAGATCTTATTATCAGGAACAAACACTATCGATTTCGGCTTAAAAATGGGTATCGAGATCTTAAAAGATAAAGCACGTAGAAATGTAAAAAATTCAAAATAGAATTAGACGGTAGATATAAGACTCTTTTTAAAAAATCAGAACAACGTGAGCTATATTTGCTGAGTTATTAAAAGGAGGCTTTCCGCATTTTCTTTGATCTCAAACTAGCTGTATATATGTTCCGCCATTCGACAATTCTACGATACGATTTTAGGCTTAAGGCTGCGTCACAGGAATACTACCGTCTTTCCATGATGTATTATCATCATCATCATCTATATCTCTCTATATATATACATATAAATATATTATTGTTTTTATGTTTGTAATTTCAATTTTATTACACATAGATATTATTATAGATAGATTATTATAGATAGATATGTGTGTGTGTGTGTAAATACTTTGAGTAAGCAAGTGTTAAAATGACGTAGTACCTTATTTAAATGTTCCTGAAGTAATAAAAAAAAAAAAAAAACTATAATGTAGTCATTTGAATATCAAGAAATCCATTTAGGAAAAAAGATAATAATATAAAAATTGTTTGCTAGCAATGACACCACTTTCTAATTATGTTTTATTCTGAAGGGAAATTCTTGATCTTCTAAAATTAATTCTTATTATTATCATCCATAAAGTGAAATCTTTATTTTTAAGCAAATAATTATTAAGCCAAAATTAAAATTTCAGTAAATGCTAAATAATTTGGATGTATTTATTGCATTTTTCTGCGTATTGTCAGGGAAATCGTATATTTCTGTCACAGCAAAAGAAAACAAACATTCTGATTATAAGAGTTGAAATACTTTACTGTAATTAAGTCAAAATGACATATTTTTATGAAATACTAAAGTTTGCTTTGTTTTATTTATTTATTTTTTGACATACTAGATTATTAATTACGCTATTTAACTAAGTGTTCCAATATCTTAAATGCAATGAGAGCATTCTGGGTTTATATTACTACAATTACATAAAATACGATTTTTTAAAGATTTATGTTAAATAGAAAAGGAAATTAACAAATGTTTCTAAGAGTTAGGCCTTTCTCTTTTAAAAGAAAGCTTCAAGATTAGACATCAGGGCTGAAAACATCTAGAATTTGATGCCATTTTCAGGTTAGTCATATCAGATTTAGTTTTCATGAATGAAAGTTACCGTTTAAAAGTAATGAGGCAATCCATTTTGGAATATCCGTGGTTAAAAATAGCCCTATATTGCCTGATCACGGCGCAGAAAAAAAAAATCTAATTTTAAACGCAATTTTTTTTTTTTTTACATTTACTATATACTTTGGAATATCCCAAAAGAATTTTTGTTATTTTAGTATTAACAAGCTGTTAATCGGGATTTTTTTTAAAAAATTATTACTACTTATGGCAACCTTTATTAATTTGAGAATTTTGAATATTCGATTTAATTCGTTTGATTTTTTTTATGGGTTTTTAATTTCGTTTGCCGATTTTGTTATCATTGTACGGGGGAAAAATGTTGAATTGTTTCATTGTAAAAGCAATCGAAATCATTTTTTGAGATTGGGTTGCATGCATATTTATAAAATATTCATGCTTAAAAATTACTTTAAAACACATATAAAAGCAGTACAATGAGATACTTTTCAAACAAACATCATTAAAAGTACTTTTTGTTTTTTAATCGATGGTGGAAAAAAGCGATATTTCTCAATTTGTGTTTTTTCGACGAATTAGCATGTTCAAATTTAAAATGAAGTCTTTTTTATTTTATTTATTTTTTACATATAAACTTGTGAAATAAATTCAGTTCTTACTGAAATTTTTCACGTATTCGCACATTTTATTGATTTTCTCACAAGCTAATTAACTTACGATAAATCTGATACTTAAAATTATACAGCACAAACTCTATTAATGGTTTAAAAAATAAATTAGCTCAAAATGTTCAAAATTGTACAAGAAGATACATTTTAAAATTTATTTACATTAAAAAATAATTGAATTTTCTAATTTTGTGTGGGAAATCGAACAATTTCTTGATAGAATCATTTTTTTCATTGAGTCTTTTATTATCAAGGCTAAAAATTCACCTTAAAATGCTTAAATAATAATTTTAAAAAATTCAAAGGGTATCGAACCCTCTTAAACACAAATTATTTGCTTGAAACAAATTAAGGCTAATTTACATGTCTTATTATAATAACGAGATTAATTTTACAAATATTTTGATGCGGTTTGTGGCAAATTGTTCAGAAAAACATTAGTTGTCAAATGAATTAAAAAACAAAATAATAGATTTTTTGAAGATCTTAACCTTTTTTTATTTGAACAACTCCTATATGAAAAATCAGTACTTATATATAAAAATGCATCATTTTAATCATGTAAAAAATAATTAAAAAAATTCAGAACAGAAGAATAAATTTTTTTCTCTCGGAAAAATGGGTCTATTGCATACCTGCAACATCCTGCCAAATGCCCCCAAAACTAAAAGAAGCTAAAATATTAATTTACAGAAAAAAATGTTGAAACAATTATTAGTTTTGTTGTAGCAAAGTCCCACACCATATTTCTCACAAATAGTTTGAATAAAGCCTTTACAATCAGGGAATTTACAACGAATTCTTTTTCTGCACAATATGGCCAGTGTCCAATTCCGTATATGCGCACTTACTTTGGTGAACTATATTGAGTAGGCGTCTATGCTTTTTCTGTTAAATTCTTTTTTCTATAAGATCTTCCGTTTTTTTTCTTTTCTTTCTAGTTTTGGACTTGGTATTAATTTTACATAGGAGCAGTGGGATTCCAAATTTCACCTATAGTAATCAAATAATATAAAAACAGACTAATATTCCCTTTTTACAATAATTTTTTTCTTCTGAAAGAAATACAACTTAAAAAACCATTAGAAGAAATTTAATATCTTGCTCTTTCGGTATTAAAAAAAAATTCATCACACGGATTTTTTCAAAGAGATGACGCATTGTTGTAGATCAGCAACAAACCAAAGTTTACGTTTATTTTGTACATATTATAAATTTCTTAGCTTGAAAATTGTCTTTGAAAATTAGATAATTTAACCGTACCTTTGTAAACAATATACTTGTAGACATCTGCAGACTTTTATAACTTCACTATTTCAAAGCTTAATTCAACAAAAATCACTTGTTGGTAGTCAAGCGATAAATCAAACTTTGGTGCGGAAAAAAAAAGATGTTATCGCTATCTATTGCATATTTGCTGAAATGATCATATTAATAGCTGTGTAATAAAATAACAAAAATCAACAAAATTGTCTTTTGAAGTTTACTGTTGAAATAACTTTGATTTTTTGGGTATGTTGCAGATCTGAGAAGATGTGTCTCCTTTAATTAAAATGTTTTTCTCTTCTCTTTTGACAGATATCACCGCTGCAAACTTGCCGATTTTTAATTTTACAAGTTCTAATCGGAAGAGGAGAGGTATTTCACATAACAGCCAACTTTTCCTGAATCTAAACTCTGTCAAAGAAAATACCTGCAAAAGGCATGTTTTTGAAGTTAAATTTAGTGACCTTCAAATGGATTGGATTCTTTATCCGGCATCTGTAGATATTGGAATCTGTAAAGGCAGCTGCAAAACAAAAGATGCACCAGCAGTTTCTCAATTATGACGAAATAAGACGTCGAGCCTATATACTTAATCTGACATCTGAGCAAGAAGCAACATGTTGCCGCCCAACTGCCTTTCGACCACTGTCGATAATATATCGAGATGAAGATGGTCTTATATTTAGAAGCAATCTTAATGATTTTAGTGTTTCAGAGTGTGGATGTTTTTAAGAAAAAGAATCATTTGCATTATTAATGATCTACCAGCAATCAGATTTAATAAAATGTTCCTCAAAGGTATTTGCATCCTTCCTTTACTTCCTTTGCATCCTTCCTTTATTGTATTGTATAATTATAATAGATGTTTTCATTTTTCCTTTCTGAAATAAAATGAAATGAAAGCATATGTTAGTTACGTCATTTTTTACACTCTAAATAAGAAGGAGTGACTATTCACTCTATCGCAGATTCAAAATATGCCCATCCTCTTTAGAATGACCATTCACTCTGAGCAAAAGTGGAATTGTTGACTCTCCGAAAGAGTGAATACTCACTCTAAAAGGGATCAATATTCACTCTTGCTATAGGAGTGCGTTTTTTCATCCCTGATAGGAGTGAATAGTCACTCTTACGGAGGAGTGAATGTTCATTTTTTATGCAGTGAATTTTTTTATGTTGCTATTATGGACATTTTAAAAGAATCATATCTTTCAGAGCAAACATCGAAAATAAATGCAAGCGCGGTAAAGATTGAAAAAAAAAAAATACTTTATTGACAATATTTATTTAAATCATAGTTTGTAACTTTAATTGAACTTTTAAAGGAAAATCTCATTTAAAGTTACAAATGAATGAAATAAGATTATTGACAGTAATAAACTAAAATATTTTATTCCAATCTTTCCCTTTGTGTTTGGTTTCATTGACATTCTCATAAATATATAATGGTTTTAAAATGTCACAAGAGCAAGTTATTAAATAGTCTTACAATCTTAAACGGTCAATATTTCTTTTTCAGACAACCATTAATTTTTCTTTGTTATTTTAATGATTCCGTAATACACGTTATCTAGGTTTTTTTTTCCCCTTATGTATAATAAAAATTTTATTGCTGAAAAACAGATATTAATACAACCCATATTTTTAAAACGACATGATTAGTCATACTTAATTTCAATTTTTCATTCCCGTATATAGGGTAGAAGTGCCAGTAACGGACACATTTAATAGTCCAAGAGCCGACCGCACAAAACCCTAAGTCATCGAGCTCAAGAAATATTCCTTTATTTTATGGAAGAGTAGTGATAGGGGAATCTAATCATCCATGTCTGCCGGAAGCGAAGTGGTGCATAAGCCAAAAATTGATACCATTAATGGTTAACACGTAGACTTAGCATTATGTTTACCTGCACTCAATTCTTCATGTTTTTATACTTTTAATTGTACGGCAAACACAATGTTAAATGTACGAGTGAACCTCTAATGGTATCAATTATTGGCTCATGTACCCCTACGCTTCCGGCAGACATGGATGATTAGATTCCCCTATTACTACTCTTCCATGAAATAAAGGAATTTTTCTTGTGCTCGATGGCTTAGGGTTTTGTGCGGTCGGCTCTTGGACTATAAAGGTGTTCTCAGCTGCTCTGCTCAAAAGCGCAAAATGTTTTGACGCATTTACAAATTTATTTTTTAACTGTAACATATAAAATTAGAGGGCCTTACTAGCAAAGCGACTTGGAATCGAATTTAGTTTTCTATTTTATAATAATTAAATTACTTGTCGAGTTATAAGTGATTTCGATCACGTGATCACGCGCTTTTCTCCCTTTGTAAAACCGTTTTTTTTTCTTTCGGCGGGTAATACGATTCAAAAAGCCAACTTTATCGAATTGTTCTAAAAACTCTATTAGGTTTGAAAAAAAAAAAAAAAAAAAAAAACCCAGAAAAATGAGTGCAATTAGAAAGCTTCTAAACTACTGCAAGTTTCCCGCACTTCCGAGCAAAAATAAATTAAAACTTATGTCACAAAGTTTTCATTTTTGATTTAAAAACACCCTTAAGGAATTTCTTTTAAAATAATTTTTTATTAACAATTAACGCTATTATATTCCAGTTTTTTTTCAATAGATTTGTCAATCAACAATATTTAACTATTCTTATAACCTCATTTCTTAATATGAATACACCTTTAATTTTGAATGATAGAAATATATCAAAACACCCAAAAGCACAGTAATGGACACCCTGTTGCCCAATAATGGATACTTTCTATTCTAGTAATGAACATAATTGTTTTAATAATTTTAATAATGAATATAATTGTTTTAATAACTGTATTCAAAACCAGAACTTAAAGCATACTAATGGAACAAAATAGCTAATTATAAACAAATTTAACAGCACTAGTATATGCCCATTTGTAAAATATGAACTTTTTTCTCGATTGAAAAATTCGTATTATAAACCGGAAAATACGGTATTCTTTTAGTCCTGTAATCAATCTTTTACTTCATAATAGCTGCAATGTATTTTTACACTCATTTTTCAAGAGCGTATCGTGTAAAATTAGAATTACATGCGAAAAACGGGTAGCGTATCAAATTAATTCTGGCAAAAGTCTTTGTCAGTATATTACTAACGTCATTGCTGTTTTATTATACTGACATGCTGAATATCGTAAATTTCTTGTGGGATTGGATCTCTATGAATATTTAAAAATGTCCAATTTCATAAAATAAAACATATAAATTTTAAAATAAAGTTGATTTTTATTTAAAATTTAACGAATCTTGGGCTTTAATCAGTTAAAAAACTATGAGATATATGTTAAAATAAGAAAAGCATTACAATTCAGATTTAAAGTATTGAATTTTTTTTTAACTCTCATGTAATTATGATTTTAACATAAAAATATTTGACTAAACACCGGTGCCGTCGAAAAGTACAAGAGAGACATGGGCCTATCGGAACTTTATCTAAATTGTCACTGTTTTTTTTTTTTTTTTTTTTTTTTTTGAAAAAAAAAACTAAATTCTTGTAAGGTTATTTAAATAATTAAATATTACGATAAAAAAATAACAACTGAGGATAAATATCTTGTTGTTCATTATAATAATAATAATTAAAAAAAATCGCCTTATTCCAAAACATCTTTTGATAAATGAAAGCTAAAATTGTAGTACAAAATTCACCCTACGTTAAATAATTAAAATTCATATAAAAAACACAAATAGTTGTACTGAAATTACTTAATATGTAATTAGAAAAATAACAATAAAATGCAATTCCACCCTATTTTATAGAAAAATTCAAAAATAATTTCGAATCGGAAGATTATGAAAAATGAAGCACAGTTCCAGAGAAAAGATTAAAATTTTGTAAAGTTAAGCTACATCCCAAAGCTTTTTGAAAATATAAGGCATATATATATATTTTTTAAATGATGTAAAATTATTCGCAGCTCCTGCACCAAGTTAAAAGACTTCTTAAATATTAAAATTGATCCTTTCCAAGAGATCAACAGATCCGGAATATACATTATACCTTTCCAAAATGATAGTAGATATTTTCTTTGTGTAGATATAACGATGATAACACTTCGGGATAGATAGAACATAAGGCAGATCTCATGTTAAGTAGACCCTATATCGCGTTACCGAGGTTAGCTTAAACTCTATCAACCTATAAAAGTAGATTCAATAAATCGAAAATCCTCTTTCGTACAAATCATTACTAGAAATTATTATAAGGGAATCAATTGAAATAATTACTAATAAAGGTATAGTTTGCAATATCATACGATATCTATGGAGTATGGAGAAAGATATAAAAATAAATAGATAAAAACTCGTTTTGTTGGAAATTTGAATACCTATATCTGGCATCTCATCTGACGTAACAAAATAAAAATTAAATTACAATGATTTTTTCAAGATAATTCTGGGATAAGAGCAAATAGCAACAAGAGCATTTAAATTCCTACTGATGAAGGCCGTGTAATGGTTGGGGTATTTTAAGATATTTTGATGTATTTTAAATAAATTTATATTAAATTGCATCTTATTATTAATTTATTAATTATTAAATTATATTATTTGCATCTGAAAGTAATTTTACGCTTTTGTAGGAATTTTAATTACATTCTCTGATAAAAAATAATAATTAAAAAAAAATCTTCTATATTTTCAAGATTTGGATTTGGCAGCCCGATTTTATTTAGTTTCTTTGGTGTATTTTTATAATTTAATTATTTTTAAGGTAAAATTTCAGGTACAGCTGAAAACTCGATTTTTTTAAAAAAAATTTTACATTTTTTGCATCTTTGAAGAATATAGAATATGTGCCTGAATTGATTTTAAAATTATTCAAATTATTTATGAAGTTACGGACCTTTGAACTTAACCGTCCGTTTGCTGAAAAACATTTAGTTGGTCACGCGTTTTCTGAAAGCCTCTCATGTGTTGCGTTCAATCTGATCAACCGATTATCAATACATTGATCAGCGGTGAAAGATAATCGTTTTTCGGACGATATGAGAATTAAAAGTTAAAAATATATATATTAGATATTTTTCGAAGATTTTAAAGTAAAAAAAAAAAAAAAAAAAAGAGTAGGAAATTGCACGTCAAACGTAGCAAATGAGGTTGTAAAAATATTAAAATCCTGGTGTAATAATATAAAGTGCTTCGGATACAGTATAAGGTACCCTGGGGTAATAACGCCACGTTAAGGTTCTACCGATTTCCACGGCTTAGTTTTAGATTGTATTTTTCAAACAAATATAGGATTTGATACAGCAACTCATTGACTATCTATATAAAATAAAATAATTTAACAGATATGTATTCATAAAATGTAATGGCGATTTTTCTTGACCCATGCTATTTGGCGTTATTACCCACCTACATGGGTAATAACGCCATGCAAACAAAACTATGAAATAAGATGGAATAATTGCATGTAGATAGCCCAATTCTAAAAATACAAACTTTACAAACTTAGAAATTGACAAATTGCATTCTAAGCTACTGAAAATGTTCAATTTTTTGTGAAAGTGTAAGAAAAATAAAGGTGTGGTGTGGGAGGGGGGGGGGGATGAGGCAAAAGAATATCAGACCGTGAGCTTCTTTTTGCTTAAAAAGGACCGTTTAAATAGAAATATGAGAAACATTGCACAATTTTAACTGTTTTTATTTGAATAAGTATTTAGGATGTAGCTCGACCACCATAGGGAATCAACCGGGGTATTAATGTCAAGGATTGGCGTTATTACCCCGGTATAGTTATTGCGCAGTACATTTTAAATTACAAATTATCTCGAGAAGATATCCAAAATCTTCAACAACATTTTAGAAGTACATGAAATGCACTACAAATTTATGTAATTAACAAAATATTTCCGGATAAAAAGATAGTCTTCACATACACAAAACGTGTCTCGCAAATTTTAGATCAAGCGTTAATTTTAGTTGTTTGTAAAAACAATAAGACCTAAAAATGAAACAAATTAACTTGAGGCTGTTTTTTGCGATTTATATGACTCAAAATCCTTCTGCGCAGAGCACATGGGTGTCATTTACCTGATTATTTCATAATTATGCAAAATATAAGCACTTGGCGTTATTACCCCGCCTGGCGTTATTACCCCAGGGTACCTTAGTATCCGAAACCTTTTGTGTGTCTTTGTAAATACCGTCTGCTTTCTATTACACAGAAAATAAATTGCAGTAAACATATGCAACGTATAACAATTTCATAAAATGTGAAACAATTTAATATAATTTAAACGCGCCCCAAATAATGTCCCCCCTCTCTATACCATTATGTAAATGAATACTTTTGTATGATTCTGTAAATTAATAAAAAATATTATTTGCATCACAGATTGTACAGGATGTATATTTTTGCATATACTTCATAGATGCATATCAATTTTATTATGTTCGAAAAAGTATAACTCATTAAAATGCACTTGAAACTAGTTTTTTCCTATTAGCCCAAATGTAACGGAATAACTTTGATTGTCCCTGCCATTGAACTATACATCCGATTTTCATAAAATCTAAACTGACTCAACCAATGTATTTTTAATTTCAAATAATTTGGTTGGGTAGTTTTTGCGCAAACTACTGACGGACTTAACGACAACTATAGGTGCTCCGTATTTACATAATTACGAAAGACCTAAAACAGAAAAGAAAAGAAAAGGGGAGTGAAAGAAAGTAAAAAAGCAAATTTGTAGGCAAATTTTTAAAAAAGCATCACTTTTATTTTCTTTCGGTCAATTTTTGGTAGAATAAGGTGGTGTAACTTAGAGACACATTGATTGTGCAGCCATTTTGAGTGATAAATTTAAACTATTAGTGATAAATTTAAAATATTAGCTGCATGTATGTGTTACATGCATGTATGTGTACTCTTTTTATCCTTGCTCACAGTACAGGACCTGCGCAATTATAAAGCAAATGAGCGGTCTGCTCTGAGTCCCACGACCTTGGGATCTTGTTAATTGTAATAGAGACTGGCTTCGACAGTCTCTATTACAATTCGTGATGACATTTCCTCTACATGAAGTAGTAATAATTTTGCTCTAGATTTGTTTTTAAATGCTTCTTCGGGAATAAAAAAAGTGAGTATTAACTTTATTTCTTACAACAGTGGTTCCCGGCGTGGGGCATACGCCCCACAGGGAAATAATCCCAAATTTGTTACTCGCAAATTTACTAGGAGTTTCTTTTGTCTTTTTATTTTTTTCCTAGAAAATACTAATGCGTAAACTTTAAAAAATCAAAATCTTTCCGCTAAAAAGTTTTAAACAGAATCAAAATCAGAAAAATTATATGAATAATCTTTTAAATAATTTTGACAATAATTTTTTAGTATTAAAAATTTCTGTAATTTGTCTAGTTGCATTTACAATACTTTGCAGTACTTTTGATTATTTAGTATGTGAGCTTTCTATTTTTTGTATTGGCTTTTCTGTATACCACATGAAGTCTTTCACACATGTAGTTACTAAAAGTATATGGGCCATTTTCAAATTTCGCTTACATATGCTGTCCCAGAGTAAAATGAAGAAAATTGAAAGATAAATGAATATTTAAAGTTTGATTTGAGCTCTGCATTAGCTAAAGAAGATTATATTGATAATTTCTAACATAAAAAATTGAAAAAAAAAATCAATAAAAAATTTTGAGATATAAATCTTTAAAATTTTGATTCTAAGCAAAAATGCCTGTTCCATTCCAAGTTTTACTTTTTTTTAAAATTTGAACTAACTTTTTTAAATAAAAAGGTTTAATTATTTTAAATATGAACTGTTAGTGTTCTATATTAATGCAAAAATTTATTACTAAAGATATTTTCTGTAAGAAATTACCAGAAATCTTTTGTCCCTCACTTTTTTGTCAAATCCGTTACTTTGTGATTATTTTAGTCAAAATAGGTTTTCGAATGCTGCCTAAAGTTAGCAGCAAATATTCGGCGATATAGTTAAACTATACACGCAACTACTACTTGCCATTTTTTACTCTTCAATTGTGAATCAATGTAATAGGGGCAAGAATAAGCTTTTATCAAGGTTGGTATTTTTTTTTCACTGTCAAGTCTGTTACCGTAAATTTCAATATTAAAATAATGATTTTTGCACTTTTGTAGTTAAAAATTATTTACTAAATAGTTTCAGAAGGTATGTGTATTACTATCTAAGTTAGAAATTATACAGGCTACTTCATTTCTAATAGTTTTATATGAAATGTCAAGTCTGTTACTTGTCAAGTCCGTTACCGTGAATTGTAAGCTGCTAAGTAAGTTTACTAAATAGTTTTAGAAGGTATGTAAATTATTATCTAGGTTAGAAAATATACAAAATAGTTCACTTTAGTAGTTTTTCTTTTCGTTTCATTTGAAATGTCAAATCCGTTACTTGTCCAGTTTGTTACCATGAAATGTAAGCGAATGGTGAAAATGGCCCATACGTAAGATCTAGCTGTCTTGAACATTTTTAATCTAATAATGATGTGAAATATTTAAGTTATGCAAAGTAAGCTAACTATATAAATTCTGTAGGTAATTTTAAAGTTTATAAATCTTAAATTACATGGGTATTAAAAGTTAATGGGTAGATAATAAATAGATGTGGCTCTAATGCAGCATCCAACACAAATAAAGTTATATGATAACATATCCATTTAAAATTTAAAATCCATTAATACTGATAGACAATTAATGATATTGGGCAAAAGAAAATAGTGAAAATGTGTTGTGATATGGAAATAAGGGTCACTGATATAAATTATTGATAAAATTGATAAAATGATTTATAAAATTGATATAAATGAAAATCTTGTAGTATGTTTTCCGTAGAAAGAAAATTAGTGTTTAAAGTTTTCCAATGAATGCTTAATAATTTACAGCAAGAAAGAAAAAATCATGCGTCATGCATAGATTATGAAACACTTTCCAGCACATTCAGAATAATGTAACAAAAACTCACCTCCAAAAAAATTAAAATATTATGTCTCATTTCACCATATTGAAATGTATAACGCATTTCAAAACCGAACATCTACAATCAAAAAACTATCCGATTTTTTTTTTTTTTTTTTTTTTTTTTTTTTTTTTTTTTTTTTTTTTTAAGCAGCCCTGCATATGATATAGAGATTTGTATCCATTAACAACATGTATTCCGAGATTTAGCTCATTTAAGAGATACACATATTTTAACTGAAAATTCCCCATCACGATTTCCTCTAATAAGGAGAATGGTATGCGAATATTTTTGTGCATCTATGTATATTAGGTATAGAATTTATATATCAGGAATAATATGCAAAAAAATAATTAAGTTTAAAAGCGCTGAGTTTTCTAGAAGTACCCTCCAGAAATTATTACGCAAAGACAGTAGTACTGTAACCGATTTCTTTTTGTGCGCCCCTGTAAATTAATAAAAAAAAGCTTTGAATGCTCTGTTTTAACTTGATAGTAGTGAAATTCAGTCGTTTATATCAGTTTCAATGCATTTGAAAAAGCACAATGTCATTAAATTATTCTCCAAACGGTTTTTCCCCATATACCATAATGTAATCGAATGATTTTGAGTGTCTCTGTAAATGAACCGTTTATCGTACACACTTCCCATGCAATATCAAACAAGCTTTAGTGAACTTAAATAAGCTTTGTCGATTGCATGAAAATCTGAGTACATTTACAAGAATTAGAGCGTGGACAGACGGGCAGACAGACAGCCAAATCGAGTGCATAAGCGCCTTTCCACTTTGTTGGAAAGTGCTAAGAGAATTGTGAAATGCGTCAATGTTATCAATTTTAATGCTAAATATAAGTCTCACTTCGTGATATTTTGAAAAGAAATATCGTAGACAATATAACACTTTTCTTTAACAATGAAGTAAGTTTGAAAAATTCAGCAAAACTTTTTTGGCGCAAAGTCAAAGATTCATAGCTTGATTTCACTTATAGAATTATGTTAGAAACACAAACAGAAGATTCACATTTTTCGGAAAGTTCAAAAATGCAAAATTAACAGTTATTGTTAAGGCTTTATTATGCTTCTAACGTATAAATAGAGTTACTTTTTTAAATAAAAAAGAGGCGTAATTTGCAATATGAGGAAGGGCGGACATAGCGATTTTACAGATGATGTAGTGGGGCATGTAGTCAATAAAATATTGGGAATCACTATATTACAAGCAAGTCCTTATATAATTATCTGTGACTATATAAAACTGATGATCTTGAAAGTAATGTGAACGCAAAATATAAACATTTAAAATATTGTACAGGATAAAAGACTTTACAAAATTAAAAGATAATTTTGCCCATTAAATGTGAAAAAAGGGGTATTTTTAACCGACTTCAAAAAAGGAGAGGAGGTTATCAATTCAACGCGTATGTATTTTTTTAAAATATATGTTCACCGATTACTACGAAACTATGCAACCGATTTCTGTTGTTTTTGTTTTAAATGAAAGAAGATGCTCTCGAATTGGTACCACTTCCGTTTCATCGAAATTCATTCAATACTTTTTTAATAATTAGGAAAAAACTAATGAAATTAGTGATTTTTCGCTAATTGAAAGTGTTGAATAAGTTCGCCGAACAGAGTGCAGACAGAATGGCCGAGCGGTCTAAGGCCGTATTTAAGGTATTTAAGCTCTGGTTCTCGATATAGAGAGCATGGCTTCGAACCCCACTCCTGTCATAATTTACAATAATCTTTTCCGTATTATAATTTTTATTAGTAACCCGCTTCAGAAAAGGAAGAGAAGTTATCAATTCCACGCGTATGTATTTTTTTCTATGTATGTTCACCGATCACTCCGAAACTATCCACCCTATTAATTTTGTTTTTGTGTTAAATAAAAGAGGCTACTCTCGAATTGGTAACATTTCCATTTCATTGAAATTGGTTCAGTACATTTTTAGTAATTAGGCAAAAACTAATAAAATTGGTAATTTTTTTTGCAAATTAAAAGTAACATGGACTTTGAATAAGATCGCCGATTGGAGTGCCATCAGGATGACCGAGTGGTCTAAGGAGCCAGATTTAAGCCCTGGTTCTGGGAAGAGAGCATGCATTCGAATCCCGCTCCGGACAAAATTTACATCCATGTACAATTTACAATATTTTTTTCTGTATTATAATTTTTATTAACCGACTTCAAAAAATCGTTAATTTTTAGCTAAAAAGAGAAAAAAAAATTTTATACCAAAAATTGAACCGACTTCAAAAAATACTGCAAAGTGAAAAATAATTTTTGTACATAATAGTAATAAAAATTAAATTTAGAGCGTAGTATTTACCATGCGTATTATTATATTTACGTACATTAATTTGATTTTTTTGGAGTCGGTGCCAGCCATGCCAATTTCAAAATTAAAATCAATATCCAATGCAAATCGTAAAAGAATAAAGTTACATTTTTAATTAAATATTAAATCGTAAAAAACTTGTAAATACTTAGATGTGTGTCTATTGGAAAATTACATGTAACTTGGCTTGGCTGGTACCGACTCCAAAAAATCAAATTAATGTACATAAATATAATAATACGCATGGTAACTACTGCGCTCTAAATTTAATTTTTATTACTATTATGTACAAAAATTATTTTTCACTTTGCAGTAGTTTTTTGAAGTCGGTTCAATTTTTGGTATAAAAGTTTATTCATATATTTCATTATCTTTATCACACACAAGATTCAACTAAGTGATGAGGCCTACCCAAGGGCTAAAACTCTATTAGCCCCACCCAGCGATGCACATTAGACATCCCTCACCTTACAAACAGGCAAAGTTTATTGTAGAGATTTTATAAAGTTATTTTCTTCATAGGAGATGAGTTCATAGTCTGTGGAAGCTACAATGAAAAGTTTACATATTAATGATACTAGTGGAACATTTAGTCAATTGGGATCATTTTGAAATATATATTGATTATATTCAATTAGTCTAACATAATCTATAATTTTCTGGAGTAGGTTTGGCTTCTTCAAGACTAAAGATAACCATGATGATAATGATGTTAATCGTGCTTATCTAAGGTGAAAGTGTGAGGTTCATATACAGTTTAGGATATGACAGTAAGTTTCCTATATTGCCACAGGTAAAGTTTGGCGAGAAAATCTTATTAAACGGCCCGTGATTTGTCGCGAATATATAGATATCTCTGAGGCATAGTAAGAGCTTATTAAATACTTTTTGAAGGAAGCTCTGTGTATACTGCCCCGTTTCGGCATAATCCAATTCTTCTTGCCAGTATTGAAATAGAGATATATTTAGTTGTTTTTGAGCTATAAATCTGGATATGGAAAAAAACTAACGTCTACAGTCGGAGGTGTGGAGTCAAAAGCTGCCTCGTTAGCTAGTTTGTCAGCAATCTCGTTCTCAGTCAATCCATAGAGTGTTCACGAACACACTGAAAATAGAAAGTCTCGAAGAAATACTGCAGGGTTTGCATTATAGTTTGAACTAGATAATTAAAGGTTACATGCAATTTAAAAATAAATTTTATTAGACCAATATTTCTATATACGTTGGGTCCACTATCTGCTGTACCGTGGCTTCAAAGGTATGAAAACATGTAGGACTGTGAGCTACAAAACACAATGGTAAATCTACCAGTCAACCACTTAAAAATGATCTGTATGTATTTATTGCCTAGATATCACTTAGCAGATCAGTTGCATTTTAATATGACAATTGAATTCTGTATAATACTGGAATTTCAGTCGTCAACATGATGAACGTCAACATTTTCGAAAACTTTTAAGATCAACCCTTGAGCTTTCATGGCAGTTGATTTAAATATTAGACTTAAATTATATCTGATTTTGAAAACTGTTCTCTATTTACTTTTATTCTTGTGATCGTGAATTATAAATCAAAATATTTTCCTCTGAAATCAGTTGAGGTTAAAAGTTTATCTTAAACTTTTAAAACATACACGAAAAGTTATTTTATTTATTTATTTTTTTCTTTGAAAAATCAACGTTCTAATCATTTACATCTTCGAAATCTGTTATGTAAATGTCCTTTTTTGATGAAAGAACTTTGATCTTTTTTATTCAAAACAGGACGTAACCGGAAAATAAAGATAAGAATTTCCCAGTTATTTTATTGAAGTGTGCAAAAACTATTGCATTTCTTTTTTGTATAGCTTAAAGAGAGGTTAACTTCAAATTATGTTTTCATCAACTATGTTTTAGAAGTAAGATACTGCGGGAAATAATGGCTGGAAAAGCAACCCTACTCTTGTTGTCTATGTTTATTGGACTAATTATACATGCACATTCATTGAATTTGCACCCAAATCAGGGGAACGAGAATTCACCTTTGTCTACTTCGAATATACAAAGTAAGTACAGATTTTTAATATGAACTTTTATTTTGTTGACAGAAATTTATCGCCATATAGTAGAAATCTGATAAAATGAGTCCGGTTATATGACAGTATCATATCGCTCACGCACAAGAAAAGTGACACATCTCTACAAAATCAAATTTCACAGGAGAGGCAATAGAAGATTCGCATGTTTTTGTTGTAACATGAAGTTATAGTACTTAGCTCTGCATTACACCAGTTAGAATGTACATAAAAGCTTAAAATAATAAAGAATGAAGACCTAGGATGAAGTTTGGAGGGTTGGGTAATTTTATTTCCCCACACAATTTACCCTACTTATATGGTCATAAATGAACATATATCGTATATAATAAAGGGATATTCTGTGTAACTATACTTTAGAAACTGTTTGTGTAGCAAGACACACCTATGATAGACCTATTAGTGTAATAAAACGCAAAATGAATTTTTGCGAGATGTGTCACTTTTTTTTCGGATGAGCGATATCATATAAATCGAAATTTTCTATAAATGGCAATATTTTCTACTTATTTTACCCGTTTATAGAAAATACCACAAAACCTAAATAGTATGTGTAAGATTTTTATTTATTTATTTATTTGTTTTTATGCATTTTTATTTTATTTATTATTATTATTGTCAGCAAAATGACTAACCAAAGTGCAAATCGAAAGTGAATTAGATTTAATTTGACACGTAAAATTTTTCGTCTTTAAAATAAGTCTGCATAAATCGAATCAAAGGCAGTGCTAGAGGGATCCGGGTGGCATATGACTCCCGCCCGTTGGACATATCTGGTCCGCTCTTGCGTCAAAATTTAATTGTCAGCGCTGATCGGGAAAAGTATTGTGATTTAGATTTAGAGTTAGCTTTGCATCGGGCATTCTAATTCATTGGATCAACTTGATTCTCAGGGCCGTAACTACCGCCGGGGCAGCCGGCGCACTGCCCCGGGGTCCCCAAGCCTGAGGGGCCTCAAACTGATGGTTAAAAAAACTATTGATTTTAGTTTCTAGTCTAAGTTCCTATAAAACGCCCAGCACATACCTAAAAGTTAGTAATAAAAAAAAATCAAAGTGCTAGAATAGTTGTTTTTGCTTGTCTGTCAATAGATTCCTTACGCTTCGCATGCAAAAGGAGTTCTACAGCAGACAGCAAAATGTCGAGTCGAATGTGTCATGTCGCGCCAGCATGTTTGCTGATCCCACCGGAGCTAGTATAAGAAAGAAAATATAGACTTCTAATCGACTGAATAATATAAAAAGCATCTAAAAAATTCTAGAAAATCTTTCTTCTTATCTATACTAATAAGTTAACAAAACGCTCTGTTTGTGTATGTCTGCGTGTATGTGTGTGTGAGTGTGTGACTGCGATGGTTAGTAAAATCTACCGTACATAGAAGTCTGAAATTTTAGGTGAAGATAGTCCAAGATAGGTCTTAATGCACCTGAGGCTCAGACTTAGGCCCTGATGCACCTGAGGCTTAGACATATTTTAAGGGCCAGGGCCTGGGCCCCTTACAATTTTCATGCGCCAAATTGTTAATAGCTTGACTCCTTTTTATCTAATCTTTTCCGTTTTGAGGTACCTTTCTCATTTTAGATATTTTCGCCATTTTACTCTTCAGTTATGACCTTGGACTCTTGGGGCCCCTTTTAGTCTTTGTGATAGTAAATTGTTAATAAATTGCTTCCATTAATTTCGATCTTCATTTTTGGGATACCTATTCCATTTAGATATTTTCAAATTTTTACATTCCATATAAGACACTGGGGCCCCCTAGATAATCATAGGACCGACCCAGGGCCCTTTGATCTTTTTGTATGCTAAACATTTTTCACTCCCTAAATTTCTCACCTTCTTAGTGCAAATTTCTAAAGCTGAATCTTGGACTCTTATGTCAGGACCAACACCCTGATATTTTTATTCGGGCCCTGGGGCCCTTTTTTAACGCTTACCCAAACAATTGGTGCATTTTTAAAAAATATTATTCTTGCAAATAATTCATACTCTACCGTAAAATGGGGTGAATAGGAACAGCGGGGTGAATAGGAACAAAACTTCCCGCTCATACAAATAAATTTATTATAAATATATGTGATGATATTTTTAGTTGCCAATTTTTTTATAAGAACGTAATAACATTAAGAGTTGGGAAATTCAGTTTTGACATGTTTGCACAACTACTCGGGTATATAAAAAAACTTCAAGAGTACTCAAAAACCACATTTTTTCAACGTCTTCAAAACTTTGTATGTAACTACAGTATTTTTCGTATTCTAAACCTAAGAGAGGTGATTTTTAATTAATGATAGACCTGTAAACGATATTCTGTATTAAATTCTACTTATTTCTAAACTACATAATGAAAAAATGAAAAAATGGCTTGTAACATCAGAGGTTTAAGATTTACGGGGTGAATCGGAACACGTTTTCTCTCATGGTTTATTTATCTATACAATAATAGTTTCATGTAATATATGAAAACATATGTATGAATATGTATTGTAACAATATTTTGTTTGTTCTAATTACTTGAAGAGTTTAAAGGTGCGAAGAAATTACTTGGTTAAACAAAAACGTCAACGCCTAATCCAACAGACATGGAACACACAATAAAATAATTTAAAAATAGCAAATTATTTAGAAAAATGCACAGAATTATTCTTTGCCATCCACAACATTACACAAACTCTCAAAATGAAAAACCAATTAAAAAAGAGAGGGATGGAAACAATACTAAGGGCTGGGGAAGAGGACATATTAGTAGATCGTATTAATACATGCAGTGATTGGGGCTACTCAATAGATTCACTTACCCAATGACTATTAGTAAAGGATAACACAGAACATGGCTAAATTTCTATTAAATTGTACTTCTGCAATTCGAATATAATTTCTTAAAGTAAATTTTAATTTTTCTTGATTTAAAAGTTGTTTTCTAATTTTTAAAAAGGCATATCGTTACTTGTATATAAAATAAAGGCTTGTTTACACAGTAAATACGTGTTCCTACTCCTCCCTTATCATTATTACCTGTTTTTATTAACCCTATTAAAAGTTGAATCGGAATAAATAAAGATTATAGCATTTGTTCCGATTCACCCCTATCTGCGGGGTGAATCGGAACACCATTAAAAAATTAAATAATATATATACAAACAGTAAAAATGTTTCGTTTTTGCTTAAAAAATAAAGAACAAAACAAGACCGAAGTTTCTAGTAGAAAAATAAAAATAATAAAAAAATTGTTGTTGCATTTTTTTAACGTTAAAGTTGAAAAGTGTTCCGACCCCATTTTACGGTATGCTTAATTTTGACTAATTAAAGGTCTAAAGCGTTATCTACTAAAACATTCAGCTACCATTAATTTTGTTTGTCAATTGCTTTCTTGAGGCCTTTGATACAGCTTCTTTAAACATGAACCAAATTGCTTTCAATTTTATTTAACATAGTTATAGCGTCTTCCCATCATTTTAATAACTACAAAAAATATCTTTATACCCAACTACGTGCAAAATAAATTCCTGGCCCCTTGGGGCCCGTTGAAGTTTATGTAATAATAAATTGTTAATAAATTGTTTCCTTTTAATCTGATCTTCATTTATAGGATTCTTTATTCATTTAGATATTTTAATGTTTTGGCATTTCATATAAGACACTTTGGCCTCCTGTGGAATCATAAGGCTCAGTCTATGGCCCCTGAACATTTTGTGAGGCAAACATAGTTCACTCTTTAAATTTATCCCCTTCTCAGTGCAAAATTTTTAAATTTGAGTCTTGAACTCTTCTTTCAGGGACAAGATTCTCATATTTTCATCCATGTCTATAGGACCCTTTTTTTAAACATTTTCCGAATCAATTTGTGCATTTCGATAAAATATTATTAAAATGAATAATTCATACCCTATGATTAATTTTGACTGATTGTAGATCTAAAGAGCTAAGTACTAAGATATTTTAACATGTTTTCCTGTTAGGGGCCCCCTTTTTAACTGTCAGTTGTCCTTTTAGGGCCCTTATTACAAATCCCTTTGAAATGGTTCAATTAACTTCTTTTTTTAAACAACTTCTTAAATCCATCAGCTACTAAGAAACCGCCATAGTCTAGCTACCACCAATTTTGAATATTAATCGCGTTCTTGGGGCCGTTGGTGCAATTTCTTTAAAAATGATCCGGATTGCTTGCAATTTTCTTTCACATTGCTTTAGCGTCTTCCCATTACTTTAATAACTACAAAAAATATTTTATATCCAACTACATGCGAAATAAGTTCCTGGCCCCTTGAAGATTTTGTACCATAAATTGCTATTAAACTGCCCTCTCTTAATCCAATCTTCATTTTTGGAACTATTTTTTCACTTAGTTATTCCCATGTTTTTACATTCCATTTAAAAGCCTGAGACTCCCCATGGTCTCGGATCAGGCACCTTAAATTTTTTGTTCTCCGTGCATATTTCACCCACTTATTATCAAACCTTCTCAATGCATAAATTTAAAGTTGAATTTTGGACTCTTATTTCAGGACCTACACCCTGGTGTTTTTATTGAGGTCCAAAGGCCTTTTTTAAAGCATTTACACATTTTTTATGCATTTCTTTAAAATAATATTTAATGAATAATTCATATCCTATGCTTAATTTTGACTAATTGTATATCTAAAGTGTTAATTGTTTGCTTAAGGTTATCATAACGTGTCCCGGGCAATACCGCATGGGTCAAAATAGTCTATTAATAAATATATAAAATCGAAAAAAAAATTATCACAATCCATCTTTCAAAAGTTTTTTAAACAGAAACGCATGATTAAGTTACATATACTCAAAAATGAACCGAAATAAAATGCTTTTTAAAGTATTCAACCAATCAGAAATCCGTATTTTATTCCCTATGCTAACTTCAGTGGGATCGGCAAAAATGGCGTCGCCGCCAAGTTCCTGCCGAGTAAAGTTGTCCAATTCTACATTTTTTAGTCATTTTTGGGCTTATCATACTATGTACATTTAAACAACGGTGTGCAAGAAAAGAAACTATGCCCGGGGCGAAGTTTCAATTTGCCCTCCCTGCGGCCCCCCCCCGGAGGTTTTGCCCCGGGCCCCCAAGCTTATAGTTACGGCCCTGTTGATTTTCAAAAAATAGCCAGAATATTATTTCAAACTAGAGTATTGCATCTCATGTCGGGTCAAGTAGAAGGATTTTATCTACCTCTAATATTACAAAAGAAAGTCTAGACTTTCGTTTCAGCTGAAAAAATATACATTTAAAAATGAAATAGTCTCTTGGCACGTTTATTTTCATAGAACTGATATTAGATTGAATATGATTGGCAGCTTTTTTTTTATAATTTATTAAATTATAGATATTATTTTGTTTAAAGTTCTGTATAACTACCTAATGTAAAACAATATATATATGTGTATGTATATTAGGGTGGTCCTTAAAAGTTGGTAAAAAAAAAAATTTCACGATTTATACCGGGGCCCCTGCCATTTTGTTCTACTCATTAAAAAAGAATTACAGTAATTTTTTCTAATTTTTTAGCATGATTTTAGGGGTCGTTACCACTACCGTAAAATGGGGTGAATCGGAACACTTTTCAACTTTAATGTTAAAAAAATGCAACAACAATTTTTTTATTATTTTTATTTTTCTACTAGAAACTTCGGTCTTGTTTTGTTCTTTATTTTTTAAGCAAAAACGAAACATTTTTACTGTTTGTATATATATTATTTAATTTTTTAATGGTGTTCCGAGGGTTAATAAAAACAGGTAATAATGATAAGGGAGGAGTAGGAACACGTATTTACTGTGTAAACAAGCCTTTATTTTATATACAAGTAACGATATGCCTTTTTAAAAATTAGAAAACAACTTTTAAATCAAGAAAAATTAAAATTTACTTTAAGAAATTATATTCGAATTGCAGAAGTACAATTTAATAGAAATTTAGCCATGTTCTGTGTTATCCTTTACTAATAGTCATTGGGTAAGTGAATCTGTTGAGTAGCCCCAATCACTGCATGTATTAATACGATCTACTAATATGCCCTCTTCCCCAGCCCTTAGTATTGTTTCCATCCCTCTCTTTTTTAATTGGTTTTTCATTTTGAGAGTTTGTGTAATGTTGTGGATGGCAAAGAATAATTCTGTGCATTTTTCTAAATAATTTGCTATTTTTAAATTATTTTATTGTGTGTTCCATGTCTGTTGGATTAGGCGTTGACGTTTTTGTTTAACCAAGTAATTTCTTCGCACCTTTAAACTCTTCAAGTAATTAGAACAAACAAAATATTGTTACAATACATATTCATACATATGTTTTCATATATTACATGAAACTATTATTGTATAGATAAATAAACCATGAGAGAAAACGTGTTCCGATTCACCCCGTAAATCTTAAACCTCTGATGTTACAAGCCATTTTTTCATTTTTTCATTATGTAGTTTAGAAATAAGTAGAATTTAATACAGAATATCGTTTACAGGTCTATCATTAATTAAAAATCACCTCTCTTAGGTTTAGAATATGAAAAATACTGTAGTTACATACAAAGTTTTGAAGACGTTGAAAAAATGTGGTTTTTGAGTATACTCTTGAAGTTTTTTTATATACCCGAGTAGTTGTGCAAACATGTCAAAACTGAATTTCCCAACTCTTAATGTTATTACGTTCTTTTAAAAAAATTGGCAACTAAAAATATCATCACATATATTTATAATAAATTTATTTGTATGAGCGGGAAGTTTTGTTCCTATTCACCCCGCTGTTCCTATTCACCCCATTTTACGGTATCTGAAAATAAATCAATGTTCTGCAAAATCACCTTTTTTTTTTCAACGATTATTATTAATCGTGCACTCATTCATTCAGAAAGTCCAGTTAAAGTTTGTTTAGAAACGTTTTTAAACGCTTATTAGATAAATGATGTCAAATTGTCTATATTTTGCCTATTATGTGCCATACTTATGTACTTCTCTAGCTAAAATGTCCCACAGATTCTCTGTGGGATTTAAAACAGGGCTTTTTGGTGGCCAATCCAAAAATTGGTCAGAATTGGCTGCGAACCATATATAGTAGGTAAAGTTTCAGTTATCATCAATTGTTTCTGTAATGACTTTTAGTACAGGTAAAATACAATTTTTTAGAGACAACTGACGGTCATTGACCAAAAATTGGGCTTCAGTTTGGTCCTAGAAATGAAATTCTGATGAGTCCCCCCAAAAATAAATTTTTGCATCATATTTTTTGGAGGGAAATAGTATCCAGTATTTCCAAAAATTCAGAAGGTCAAATGGTGTATCATTTATTTTGTATTTTTATTTATTTATTTTTCATTCTTAATCAAGTGACATTATCAGCAAGTCAATAAGATCATTTGTTACAAAGTTACAGCAGATTATATCAATACAAAATCGGAAATTATATATTTGGTGCAGGTAAAATGGGTTTTTATAACAACAAGTAATGACCATTCATGAAAATTTATGAACTTCGTTTTGACACTAGAAATAAATAGGCCCCAAAATCGATGAGTCCTCCTCCCAAAAAATAAATTCTTTTAAGGTGCTTCGTAGTACGGGGAGGGAGCATTTTAAATGGGGAAAGGGGGCGGGTCAAATTTTTTTAAATAATCTATATATTTGGGTTTTGTTCCTTATGATTTTTGCTTTTGAAATTTTATCAGGGCAGACATTATTTCAGTTTAATAATAAACACATATTAAAAAAATTACATACATCATTGAAGTCATTGAAATTTCTAGTAGAAGTTTTGTGTATTATGTAATGCCCAATGATTGCATGCTACTGTAATGAAATATTTTGCATATTTCCGATTTAGATGATTTTTTTTATTAATTTGTTGTCTGTTTATTTTGGCTATTGACATCAATAAAAATTTAAAAATAATACAATCATTGTTTCCAGCGAGGTCATAAAAATGTATCACATTTTGAGGACTTTTTAATTTTTACAAAAATATTTCAAAACTTAGTAAAAATTTGTAATCTTGTAAATTTGTAATTATATACAAATCTCACAACAAATTTGTATTTTTAATGAAACCGAGATTTAAAATAATTAAGCTTACTTTGATAGAAAAGAAAAAAAAAATACATTTTCCCCTTTTTAAATAAATGTGCTGGTTATGTAATATGAATTGTCTGCATCTAGGCGATAACCGGACCATTACTTGCTTACCGGAAACCGACCCTTAACCCTTTATCTACCAACGGTACTTATAAGTACCATTAAAATTATTTATTATAAAATTCTTTTAATACGCCAATTAGTTGTAATACTGATTACAATGAGTTACAGATACATTACTTTATCCTGTTCCAAAAGCATTATTGGTTACACAAAACAAAAATATTTTTAAAAGGATGATTTCTTTTGCCTTTTATCTTTTCAGCTTTCTTGGGAGGGGGGGGGGGGTAAGGATTTTTCACTTCTAAAATATTTCTTTATTTATATTGTAAGAACACCATATTTGTACTTTTTATAATTCTATAAAATACTAAGAAAACAATTTAAAATAAAAGATTTGAGTGGGGTTATAAATATTGCACAAAATCCATGTAAATCCAAATTTAATTAATCCTTCTATATCCTTCAATCCTTCAAAAATCCTTCAAAAAATTTTTAAATGATTATGTAAATTAACTTTTAATTTAGTTTAAACAATTTACGTAAAATGCTTCAGAATGTAAAATTTTCATGAATTCATAATTCGGTAGATAAAGGGCTAATGATGGCCGGTAAAGAAAATTCAAAGTTTTCTCCCCGCCGCCCCGTGCCGTACCGTTATCTGTTCGGCAGTAGCAGCCATAATAAACGGCGCTACACTGGCAGGACAGCATTGTTTGTTTACAAACAGGGGCGTGCGAAAAGAAAACTGCGCCCGGGGCAAAGTTTCAATTTGACGCCTTTGGCGCCCCTCCTTCCCCGATTTGGCCCAAAACCTCCAAAAAAGACGTTGGTAGCATAAATTTGGCGCTCCCTAAATTTCAGCGCCCCCCCTTTCGCACGGCGCTGTTTACAAATGGCTTTAACTGTCTTTGGTCGCGACGAATACGCTATGCGGCCTAAAGTCTTGTGTTTTTTGGCAAGTGAACTGCAAGCTTTTTGTTTACTTGTTGACATAATCACTTTTTATTTCATCAGAATAATTATACAGTAGGTATATAATGGAAAATATTAAACTAAAGCCGTTTTCAGTATACAATAAAGTTATTATAACCAGGTTCATGTGAAACATAGTACCTACAACAGGAATATGTATCTATTTATTTTTCTGTATAATACTTTGATCATATATGTCTGTGTGCATGTGTCAACGCGAGAGAAAAAAATATATATGAGTATCACCTGAATTTTCTTGAGTCCCCTCTATTATTCCCTTCTACTTACTGTCCTGCTTGCTGTTACAGTCAAACCTCGTTAACTTGAACACACTTAACGTGAATTACTTTTAATATGAACTGTTTCCACAGTTCCCTGTAAAGATGAATTCAAAGATTTGATAATGATAACATGAACAAAATTTTGATTCCCCTTAAGGTTCATGTTAATGAGGTTCGACTGTTATTATACGATTCATACCTAATGAATATATAGCAAAACATACCTTAGTTAATCTGTTTAAAATAATTTTTTTTATTATTCTCTCCCTGCCTTAGTTAAAATGATATCCCCCCCTTTAGACCCCCCTTCTAAAACAAAGTAAAACAACTTTATTTTATGAAGACTCATCGAATATGCTCTTCTTGTTTATTTTATAAAACACAGTTTAATTTAGTCATCAGAAGGGTGATTTTCAGACGATGAATAATTTAGCTAACAGTATTTTATAATCTGTCGGAGAGGCCGACAACATTAAAGTCTGCTAGTGATTTTTGGCGTTTAAAATACAAGTATTTCCAGTTTCTGAAATCATACATTTTTTGCTTCATCCGATATTACGTCGACCCTAATGAACATAATACCATATCTGCAACCGTGTGTTCAATTTTAATTTTTAGCATGAATTTTCATAAATAATGTATATTTTAAGTCATTATATCAATATTTGTATAAGTCATTATATCAATAATTGCAACAGCAATAACTGTATAAATAATCAAAATAAAAATAAAAATTTGTTTTATTATTATTATGTGTAAAATTGAATAAATGGAAGAGAAATAAATTATATGAAAATATTGTATATATAGATAGATTGTATCATACAGTGGTGGTCAAAAGTGTCCTGTCTGTTAGTTTTTCTATTTGTTTACCAGAAAGTTTCAATGAAGATGAAGTGCAATTGCTCCAAAAGTTAGGAATAGGCAAATGATATCTGACCACATGATCATTCTGATTGGGTACTGAAGACACTGGATGCAAACGGGAGGAATTTTAAATTCGGTTGTGCAAAAGTTTCTGGCCATTCATCATTCTTTTGTTTTTGCTATCGATAAAGTGTTTTTCTGGTCGTGTTTGTTAATTAATCAATTATCGTCTAATTTTATGGTTTCGTTGTGTCATTGTATCCAAACTAATTGAAATGTATGCAACGACGCAAAGAAAATCATTTACGTAAATTTTACTTACAATTTTCAACAGCGTGACACAAAAGATAAAACCAATTTATTTAGTTTTTTTATTCAAAATTATAAGTAAAATTTATGTATATTATATGTATATGGTTCCTTTGCATCATAGTATCCAAACTCCAAACTAAGTGAAATGAATGCAAATGGAAAGTTTGATGCAAAGAAACCATTTACACAAATTTTATTTACAATTTTGAATAACGTGACACAAAAGATAAATTAATTTATTGAAATAAATGCATGATCAGTGTATAGTATAGATTTAATGAAAGTGATATATTTAACAGGAAAATGCGAAAATTAAAAGTAATGATTAGGTGTATAAATATAATCACCAAATCAAAAATAATTTAAATTGAATTTTAAAACAAACATTTTAAAGCCACATCAAAGTGCAACTTAAATTTTACATTATAGCTTTTAAAATTTATGTTTTGAATTTCTGAGAGATGTGGATAGAAAAGAATTAGCGAATAAAGTTTTATACATTCTTTTATCTTGAACATAACTTTCACACATGCAATTATCAATAGAAGAGAAACAAAATGTTGAAATAGATAATACAAACATATATTTTTTCCTTAATAGCATAGCGCCACTCAAAATTTGATGTCATTATTTTTTAAATCCATATTTAAAATTCTTAGAGCCATAAGATAAACTGTCGTATCAATTTAACACGTTAAGGATGATTGTACTGATTGTATAAGGTTTATTCATTGAAGTCTGTCAACGCAGAGCCATAACTAAGGGGATGCTATGGACAGCTCAGCACCCCCCTCCCCCTAAAATATTTTGAGCCTCCCCTGGAAAATGTTGCAAGGTCACTCAATGAATTTCTGTTCCAAAAATTCAAAGTAAATACTGTTCAAAAATGTAATTTAGTTTTGAGATCCTTTCACAGTTTTGCAAAATTACAAAATTGTATCTAAAATAAGTGTTTCAAAACGCGCTTATCCTATTTACACATATGAAACTAATGTGATGTTTAATTTTGAACTAGTTTTACACTTAAATTTTTCATCAGTATATTTCTTTTCTTACCATAAAATGAAGTTATTACAACAGTTTAATGAGAAACATAGTACATACAGTGTAAATATGCACTAATTTATCTTTCTGCGTCAGAGAGAGAGAGAAAATTATAAGCTCCCCCCCCCCCTACATTCTCTTGAGCCTTTCCTATTGTTCGCTTCTAGCTACAACCCTGCTGTCAATGGCTAAGCGGCTAAGCATGGAACAGCCCTCCAATCATGAGTCGAACCACTGTGGACCTTACTCGGATCAGATTCCACACTAGTATTTTGCAGTATATTTTTCTGGTAAGAAATTCTGAATAATTTGAAACACTTATCAGAGCGATCACTATCGCGTAGAAGCATGAGATTATTAACTCTTCAGGGTCAATCGACCTGTTAAGTTAAATGGCTTTTGATTGAGTATTATTTTTCTAATCATTATAACATTACAATCATAAAAGTGGAAAATGTTTGACTGAAATGAACGTCAAAACGGATGATTAGATGCCTTATCAATCTTTTCAGTATTCATCTTTTTGTTTTCACAGTGCAAAATTTTCGTTGCGTTCATAAGATTTGCATAGTGTAGATGTGCCAGTAATGGACACCATTCAGTGTTTTTTGGTTTTAAAAAAATCAATTAAAATTTAACTTTTATTATTTATTTTATAATTTCTCCTTGCATATTTCATAATCCTGTATCATTATTGACAATCTTAATCAAACAACCAAGAAGCAGAAAATAATGTTTCGGAATTTCACTGATTTTTTGTGAAAATCTTAATGAATAGGCTAGGAGCTGGCTTCATTTAATAGATTTATATATTCTTCATTTTCTTGCAAAATTTGCACCTTTTTTGTTTTGGTATCAATAGGAAGCTTTGAATTTTATATACTAATAGCTATTTACAAGGTTTTAAGAGGGGTGTTCACTATTGGGATGCTTAATTAATCATTTTCCGAAAATGGACACCCCATGTAGACATTGGTAAAAATGTAATTACTGTAATGTTTATTGTGCATAAAATATTTTGACTTAACTACACATATATCAAAATACAAATAATCAAATTTAGTTTTAAAATTGTATTTATCAAAATGTAAGAACAAAACTTTTATTAATAGCTACTTTTAAGTTATTTTATGCGATTAGTAAAATTTAAATTTCTTTTAGAATTTTTTATAAGTTCGTCTTGCATATTTTATAATCTGGCAATCAAACCAGTCAGAAAGCCGAAAATTTTATTTAAGGGCACGATCAAAGGGTTCTTAGTGGTTTTAGGACTTAATACCTACCCATTTAAATAAAAACCCTTAAGTTGCAGAAGTTGTTAAAAATCTATTTTCTGTCTTAAATATTTGTTAATTCCTCTCTAATCAAAGGGGAAAAATGCAATATTATAATATTAATTGCGAAACTACTAAATCTGCAAATCAGTGGCCTCAAACATCATTAGTTCAGTTTTATTTTGAAATTATTTTATTTAGAAAAATATCCAACTCGCAGTATATTTTTTCCATACGTGTAATACTAATTATTACAAGTAATATATCAAGTATTATCTTGAAGTTTCATTGTTAAAAATAATAATATGAAACTAGACGTTAATACTCCAAAACTTATTATTATTATTATTACCTTTTAAATCTCTCAACAGTTTCAATAAGTTGACAGCTGTAATTGCTTGATATTTTGTAAACTATTCATCTAAAATAATTAAAATATCGATCTTCTGACAGTTACAGTAACTTAAGCAAATAATGAATAATTATCACAAATATTTTCTTACCATAATTTCCGGCTTACCGTAACTTTCAAAGCGCGGTAAATATTTAATTTCAAATATTAAATAAAATTTCTGGGTGGAAACATGTCTGTTTGATTCACTGATTATAGACCGGGAATTACGATAATTACTGGTATTAGAAATGATAAATTTATTTGAAAATGACTATTTTGTCTCATTACTATGCTTTCATTAAATTCTGGTTTTTGAATACAGCCATAAAAACAATTATATTTATTATTTTTTATGGGGTGTCCATTACTGAGCTTTTGGGTGTTCTGATATATTTTGTTATTTAAAATTAAATTGTGACACATATTGTGAAACGAGATTATATAACAATGGTTAATTATTGTTCGTAGATTAATATAATATTGAAAAAAAAAAGGAATATAATAATTATAACTATTAATAAAAAAATATTTTTAAAAGAAATGCCTTAAGGGTGTCATTACTGGTACATCTACCCTATTTTATATGTTTGTAATACACATTATAAAAGTTTTAAAATTAAAATCTACTTTCAATCAAATGAAATAATGAAATATTCTATGATATTTCTGATATTATAGCATCTCAAAGAGGAAAAAAAGTGACAAACGGTTTGATATTGCAGTAATAATAAATATAGTAATGTTAATTTTTCTAAAAAATATACCAGATGGGAAATTTCAAGAGGAATTGTTGTTACCATATTTATTACAATCACTACTTTATCCTAATACAGCTCATATTCAAAATATTAGAATAATTACCTTTTTTTTAGAAATTGAAAATATCGTTTAATAATTTATTGTCTTTTAATGAAAATATGCAAACGATATTTTTATTAAGAACTTATTGATGATTAAACTTACTTGTTATCTTAAATTTAATATAATTTTTGAAAAGATTAATTGCAAAAAAAATTATTTTGAAAAGTCAAAATATTAGAATATTTATTCAAGTGGTTCAAAATATTAGAATATTTCACATTAATTCTCCTTTAATTATTACCAATTCTTAACTGGTGGCATCATTGATTAAATTCAGACTATTTTATTTAAAATCAGTATTCTTTTTTGCAGTTTGTTTCTTTTTCGTCTTAAAATGGGCCGTGTGAGTGATATTCCTGAATCTACTAAACTTCGTATGGTTGATTTGTATCGGCACGGTAAAAATCAATGTTTTATAGCGAATTATTTACATTGTTCGCAATCGAGCGTTAGTAAAATACTGACACAATATTCAAAAATTGGAATATTTCAAAATAATCGCCGAAATGGTGGCCGAAAACCAAAAACATCTGCTAGAGATGACAAGAAACTGAAGCGTATAGTTAAGAAAAACCGTTTTAAAAGTGTGCGATTCTTGCACCGAAAATGGAAAGAAGAAGGAGTTGAAGTTTCTACATCGACAACATTAAGACGTCTCCATAAATTTAAATTTGAATCTCGTGTACCGAAAACAAAACCTCTCATGACTGCAAGACAAAAGCGTATAAGATTGAATTGGTGTAAATCAAGACGTTTATGGAGCAATGAAGATTGGAAAAATATATTATTTAGTGATGAAAGTATGTTTTGTGTTTCATATGGTAATCAAGGTATTCGAGTTTGGAGAATGAAGCAAGAAGCATTTGATAAAGAATGCCTTAAACGTTCCGTAAAATTTGCTGCAAGTGTCATGGTTTGGGGTTGTATGAGTGCAGAAGGACCTGGAAAGTTATGCATCGTCTACGAAAAGGTTAACTCTCTGATATATCAAGAAATTTTAGAATATTACATGATTCCATCATCAGAAGATTTATTTGAAGATGATTTCATCTTTCAACAAGATTTAGCGTCCCCGCATACCTCGGTGTCAACTAAGAATTGGTTCCGCCAACGCAACATTAAGGTACTTCCTTGGCCACCAAATTCACCAGATCTTAATCCCATCGAAAACTTATGGTGTATAATGAAGAAAAAACTTCAAGAAAATCCTCCTTCAAGTAAAACTGAGTTAGTGGCACGTATAAAGTCTATTTGGGCTAATATTGATAGAAATGTTTGTAAACACCTTGTATATAGTATGCAAGATCGATTGTACGCTGTTATGAAAGCTAAAGGGGATGCTACAAAATATTAACTACCATTTACTTCATATTCATAAGGTAATATTGTTGCGTAAAATAAAATATTCTAATATTTTGAACCAATCTAAATTTTATTCTAATATTCTGGTGTGTTTAAGGAAGCTGTATACCTAATTTATTGTGCTGTATTTTATATTTTATAAATGTTAAAATCTTATCTAAACATTCCAGATTTAATTTATAAGAAATTTAATTGCATTTACTTAGTATAAAAAATAAATAAATGACAAATAATTTTTTCTTATTACTTTTTCTCAATTATTCTAATATTTTGAATATGAGCTGTACAGCAGACTTCCTCAAATACGCAACCCTAAAATGCGCAATTCTCTAAAATTAACTCATAATTTACGGATGTAAACATTGAAACATTCGGTTAAGATATAAGGACAAAATTTTACTTTTATAATTTTATATAAATTCCATATATATTTTAATTTGTAATTTTGGTTAATATTATTGAATTCGTGTTTTTTCACGAAGAAATAATTAAATTATTGCTGAAAAAATTCAAGATATTGCTGGTATAACTGGTAATTATAATCTTCTTATCAAATATATTTGTGTATTAATCAAGCTTTTTCGGTTTTTAAATCTGGCTAAACATGAAATAAAACTTCCTTTTTTTATGATTTTGATGTGAATTAGTAATGTACCATTATGCGGCAAGTTCCATTGAATAATTTGGGAAAAATACATTTAATCTTTATAAAGAATTTTTAATCATACATTATTGTTCATTAACTTGATCCTTTAATATTTTAATAATTTTAAAAATTATTTAAATTCTTATTAGGAGCTGTGCAAATATAACGTTATCATTTTAGGGGGGAGGGAGGTCTGGCACATGATATCGTAAGATATCTCTAGGGGGAGGGGGAGGTTGTCTTTTGATATCGATATCATTTTTGATCCAACCAAAATTTTCGCTTTTTATTTGCAACATGATCTTTGCTTCAAATTAATATGTTTTTTTTTCTTCTGTTATCTTTAATTATGAAAGTACAAAATTATTATCAATATCACTAAACTATTATAAAATTATTTAATTTTGAAATATGGAATACCCCAATGTTTGACATCCCTATTCTTCTGTCATTATGTATGCATATCTAATCACTGTTCGTGAAACTATATGTGAAGTATATTTGTATTGAAGCTTGTGTTTACTAATAAATAAAAGAAAAAGAATTTTTTCCACTTAATTTGTTGTTTAGAATTTCTACCCCCCCCCCCCCTCTTCTTCCGTGCAGGGCAAGTGCAATAAGACACTATTACTGTTGAATGCATTATGTAATCAGAAGCTGTTATAGAATACTTTTAAATAGTAATTATTTTCTTTAATTGTTATTTGATAGAAAGTGATATTTTATTGACTTCTTTTCATTTGAATCAATAAAGTATGGAAAAATAAATGTTACCATTTGTGTATATCACTCCAAACAAAAGATATAAATTGTAAAATATTCGACATTGATAACGTTATCACTACCGGGGGGGGGGGGGGGTTCGAGAGATGATAACGTATGATATCGAAAGGGGGAGAGGGGGTCCAAAATTCCCAAAAAGTTGATAACTTTATCTATGCACAGCCCCTTATTTTAGTTTATTACTTATTTTAATATTTCATTATATTGCAAGCACTCATCATAGTTTTGATTGTATTATCAATTACATTCAAATTACTGTTAAAAAATGTAAACAAAGCAATAATCAAAAATCCACAAAATTCTAAAATACGCACAGCCTCTGGTCTCAAGCTGTGTGGATTTAAGGGAGTCTATAGTATTAATATTTGTTTATAAATTCTGATATTAAATAAAGTGTAGTATATTTTTTAGGTATAGAGATTATAATAATCCAGTAATCCAATTACCCTGAAAACTAGTATCAACTATTTCAATTATATTGCACCAATATTTGCATGTATCACTAACAGTACTGCTGATTTAGAGGAATTTTGAGTTCAAACTATGTACCAAACTTTTGAAATAATAATTTTCCTTTTATTTAATCGGCAAAAATCTATCATACTAGAAAACAAAAAATATTGTCAGAAAATACGTTATTTTGAATACAAAAATACATATAATTTTCAATTCTGATCGCTACCGTTGATACTTAAATAGAAAGATCAATTTTGGCAATATATTGGATTTACATTTGAAATATTTGTAATGAAGCTTCAATATTGCAGAAATATGGCTGCGCATTGTAATTACCTACAAGAAAAAAAAAAAAAAAAAAAAAAAAGGTTAATGTAACAAAGAAACTTACATTAAGTTGGAAATATTAATATTGAAATTGCAAAATAGTTTTTGTCATTATTGCGCAACTATGTGAAAATCTAAACTTCCTAATTTTGGTGGTTCAAATATCGCCGACAATGACCAAAGACATAAACAATACACAATATTGGTGCAATAGGTTTTTTTTTTTTTCGAGGAATATATATATAAACAAAAAAGTTAATGTAACAACGAAACGCATATATATATATGTGTGTGTGTGTATACACTAGGGTGGTCCTTAAAAAGGAAATTTTAAAATTTGTATGGGGCACCCCTTTATTTTGTTCTATATATAAAAAGACCCGCATAAAAAATTCAGAATTTTAAAACAAATTTTAAGGGTAGCTACCAAGGTTTGAATATTTTAAAAATTAGGAAATTTGTTATCTTTTTAGTCAAATTTTTAAGTCCTTTTTAGTCTAATTTTTAATATCCATAGTCATTGCAAAATTGAGTCCTAATATGACATTAGGCTGCGTATAAACAGTGGAATTCTTAAATTTTTTTTCCAAAATTCGTGCTGAGTTTTTAAAATTTTCAGTGATTTTTAAATATATTCGAAATTTTGTGCATTTTTTAAATGGGCAGAGCAATGCTGATGGGTCAGCTGATTTAACATAAAATAGTGCTTAAATCAATTTAGAAATCAATAAAAATAAGAAAAGAATAATATTTCAGCTTTAATTTTAATATATGATTATGTAATAAAATATGTTTCATAAGTACTAAAACATTTATTATTAAAATTATTGACTTTTGTGTGCGCAACAATTTTTTTCGCCAAAGTGGTGCTTTTTTGTGTATTAGTAGTCCATAATCTTATACTCTTAGTGTAGCCCCTGTTTGCTACAGCAATTCGGCTAATGAGTAGACAAAACAGGAATGTTTTTGCATAATTCTATGCGAAATGTAGACAAAATTCTTTCGTATCGTTTCCCGCTTCTTTTTCAATGTGTTGCTAGCTAATGAATTGAGCAGATACAGTGTGTTACTGTGAAACTTGAACGATTTTTTATATGAACAAAAATGAAATTTTTTAAATGTTTGAATTAAATCCATTTAATCTTTTTTTTTTTTTTTTGCTCCTTAGTAAATCTAGTGTAAATAAGGGGATTTTCAATCTAAAAAAGAAGTAGACAAATCATTACTTTTTGAACAAGCAATCAATTCCATCAGACATATTTGAAGAAGAAGAAAGCTCAAGTGATAATGAAACTTTTTCCAACCAGGAAGAAGTTAGCTTCATGCTCTCACAGTGATCCACCTCCTACAAAAAGAGAGGAATGAACATTTTGGACAATAGCGTAGCTGCAAGTCTTGATGCAGCAAAGTTAAATGATAGGAAGGCAGCTATTGTTTTGACTACAACACTTGAGGAGCTTGTGTTCTTTTGGAACCGAAAATGAAGAAAGAAATGCTTTGGTTGGCTTGCCATCATCACATCCTGGAGATTATGCTGGAGGCAGTTGTTGTTAAGTTGGAGTTCCAAACGGACCAGACTTACTCTTATTTAAACGATTTAAAATTTCGCGGAACTCTATTGATCATGACATATTTCAGACTTCTGTAACTGATCATCGTATCAATGAAAAAACAACAAAAAATGCATCAGAAATCATAGAGTTTGCACAAAATCAACTTAATGATTGTCGACGAAAGGACGATTACAAAGAACTGTTAGAGCTTGCCATCACTTTCTTAGGAAGAGTACCCGAAAGAGATGTTCACTTTAGAGCCCCCGTTGGCTTGCATAAAGCACGATGGATGGCAAAGGCCATATACTCGCTCAAGATTTATTTATTTTCAGATCAGTTCAAACTCTCTAAGCACGAAGAATCTGGAATTCGTAAAGTTTGCTCGTTTGTGGTAAAAATCTACATTCACAGTTGGCATCAGGCACCATCTACTTGTTCTGCGTCTAGAAATGATTTATTGCTCCTTAAAAACTTGAAAGAGTACGAAAATGTAAATAAAGACATTTTTTGTGTGCTAAAGAAATTCCTAGGACATTTGTGGTACTTGTCAGAAGAACTAGTTGCTTTTGCATTTTTCGATGACAATGTTTCATTAATAAATAAATAAATAAATAAATAAATAAATAAATAAATAAAAATGGTGCGTGCCGTGAAAAAGGAGAAGCCATTGGAACGTGAATGGATTGATCTTGATGACATCCTCAAAAAGAACTTGCAAGGTTTTGTAATAAGTAACATTCGGAGGTTATTTAAAATTATAAAATTATGACAAATTGGAATCAAAATTAATCTTACAAACCTCGTAAGTTATTAATGATGTAGCCAACGTGGGGTAGCATTTTTTGAGGAATACAATAAATTTCATACAAAAAATGAAGACCAAAATAGTACTTATTGTTGTTAGTCAAACAGTTTCGAAGCAAATATCCAGACTCTAAAAAATCTACATTAATGTCTTAAAAAAAGTAAATGCAAGGATTTTATAATAATGATAGTTTTTTTTCTTTTTATTTAAATGTATATAACAATGTAGTTGCTGCAAAATTTACTTAAATATTTAATAAAAATATGTTTACTTGTTATTAAGAATAATTATGAATTTTCCTTCAATATTTTTAAATAAGTTTAAATTTTAAATACCTATATTTCAAAATGTTCTTATAATTTTTTTCATGTTTCACGTCATATATTTCTATTCATCCGTGTTTTATAAATTTCATTATAATTTAATTTCATATTAATAGGTCACTAATGTTTGCTAATTACGAGTAGTAAATAATGTTTGATTGTGTTTTCAGTTGATGACACGTATTACTCATTTTTCAACGCGTCCTTATAATTTTTTCTATAGCTGCATTTAACTAACAAAAATTATGTATATATATTATGAAAATCTTTAAGTATTTTGCATGGACTAATTTAAAGATGAACCATTAATTGGAACTAAAGCATATTTGCAGGTATGCTAAGTCTCATGCATTTTGTACACCACTATTATCTTAGAGAAAATGTTATTGGTTTAAATCGGCAGAATGTTCCAATTAAAAAAAGGACATTTTCTGTATTAAAATTAAAGTATCCAAAAACCCGGAGATTAATCAGCCTTCATACTAGTGAATTAATAGGGATTTTCATGTATAAAGGATAATGCTTAGTTTTAAAAAATGAAACTTTAAAAATTATGTAAATTTGATGTTTATATTTTTCTAAAATGCTAATATAAAAATATATTTAATGTAAGTTTAAGGGATATTATTATATAATTACAATAAATATCTATTTTAATATTAAAAAATAGCTTGTATAAATTTTAAAATTTAATTATTGAAATTTATTTAAAATTAAGTTTTGTTTCATTTAATTTAAGTTGTAGTTGTAGTTTTAATTTTGATTAACATAATTAAAATTTAAAAAATATTTAAAGTTTACTTAAGGATCTAATTGAAATTAAAAATTACAAAAAAAAAACTAATAATAAGGTACCCTGGGGTAATAAGGCCAGGCGGGGTAATAACGCCAATTGCTTATATTTTTGCATAATTATGAAATAATCAGGTAAATGACACCCATGTGCTCTGCGCAGAAGGTTTTGGAGTCATATAAATCGCAAAAAACAGCTTCAAGTTAATTCGTTTCATTTTTAGGTCTTATTGTTTTTACAAGCAACTAAAATTAACGCTTGATCTAAAATTTGCGAGATAAGGTTTTTGATCTGAAGACTATATTTTTTATCCAGAAATACTTTGTTTATTACATAAATTTGTAGTGTATTTCATGTACTTTCAAATTGTTGTAGAAGATTTTGGATATCTTCTCGAGATAAATTGTAGTTTAGGATTTACTGCGCAATAAGTATCCAGGGGTAATAACGCCAGGGATTGGCGTTATTACCCCGGTTGATTCCCAACAGTGGCCAAACTATATCCGAAGGGGGTTTATATACTAATATGGGACAGCATTATTATCGTTGTTGAAATGGTAAGATTAAGGGGGGGGGTGCCCAATACTTAAAATTAATCTCTCTATTTTATTTTTTATTATATTATTATTATTATTATTATTTTTTTTTTACTAATGTAAAAAATAATTTTTAACTCTTGTAAATAAAACTATATCAAAATGTTTTCGAGATTCAAATTCGAACATCTTCAAAATCAGGTTTCTATTAAATTTCCACTGGATTGTTCAATTGAGTTCGGAATTTCAACTGTCCGCTTTCTCAGCGTTCGGTTTTTCAAAACTTTATAAATTTAACATTTAACTGATGTGACAGAAATTGTAACGTATGAATGTAATGCGGTTTGTGAGACCACAAAATCGAAATATGATTAAAAGGCGGGAATAACTCATAGGATTGTGTTTTTGTACTAAACTTTTTATACAAGAGTATTATACTTAATATTCACCTATTTAGTCTCTGCTGATAGTACTAAAATTCCAAATGAATCAAAATTTCGGTAGTGTTTGCAGTTAAACTGAAAATTACAAGTTAAACTAAAAAATTAAAAGAAAAATAGTGGTCTACGAGACCGGTACCATTAGTTAAAGGTTAAAATGCGATCCATATGATTAAAAATCATAAAATACTGTTCCTGCGCTAAACTTTTTGTACAGAATTAATTCTAATTAAATTTAATCTATTCAAATATTTCTAATAATATTACGAGAACTCCAAACGAAAGAGAATTTCATTTGTAACTATAGTTAAACTGGAAAATACAAGTTAAACGCTATTTTTTGGGGGGGAGGGGGTACAGTGTTCAGTCAGATTGCTAACAGCAGTTAAAGGTTAATTTTGTTGCTAATATAGAGATAATGACATATAACCATATGAATTATGTATAAAATTGAATAAGAGATCTCTTTGGGATAATATTTTTTAATAAAAAATTTTATTCAATTTATTAAAAATTTATTAAAGCATGCTCTTTAAAACGTCGACAATTTAACTGTAGGTTTGGAGAATCCGCATTAGTGTGGAGTTGTGGGTTAAAAACTATTTACTAGATTACTATAATAGTATTAACCCTTAACTGCTGTGACAAAAATTGTCGCATAACTTACTGTGAGCGGCCTGTCAGACCGCTTAATCTAACGATGAATAAAATGTTAAATTAACTTTTAGAATATTATTTTTGTATTGAACCTTATATACAGGACTATTATAAATAAAATTTAGCTATTCAAAAGTCTCTAGAGATAGTAATAGGACTCCAAATGAAACAAAAATTCCCCGGTATCTATAGTTAAACTAAAAATTTCAAGTTAAACTCTGAAATTTGAAAAACTCAGCGGTATGTGAGACGCTAACAGCAGTTAAGGTTTAACAAAAATATTTATTACATATAACTCTAGTTATTATAAAACTTCCATGATTAAAATATTACATTATGAATGGTTAAAACCATGCAATGTTTCTTATAATCATATTTAAGCGGGACTTTTTAAGCAAAGAGAGACACAGAGTGTTATATTCTGTCGAAGCTCTCCCTCACTCATTTTTCTTTCACTTTCACAAAAAAATCAATATTTTCTATCGCATAGAATGCATACATTGGGAATATAAATACTGATTCAAATATTCCGTGCAATGTTTCTAATAATTCTATTTAAATGGTCATTTTTAAACAAAACGTAGCTTAGAATCTGATATTCTTTTGCCTTCTCCTCCCGCCACCCCCACAGCTTTCTTTTTCTTTCAGAGTCACAAAAAAATGTACATTTTCAATAGCTTAGATTGCAATTTGTCAATTTCTAGAGCTGTAGAGTTTGTATTTTTAGAATTGGGCAATCTACATGCCATTATTCCATCTTATTTTATAGTTTTGTTTGCATGGCGTTATTACCCATATAGGTGGGTATTAACGCCAAATAGCATTGGTCAAGAAAAAACGCCATTAAATTTTATGAATACATATCTGTTAAATTATTTTATTTTATATAGATAGTCAATGAGTTGCTGTATCAGATCCTATATTTGTTTGAAAAATACAATCTAAAACTAAGCCGTGAAAATTGGTAAAACCTTAACGTGGCGTTATTACCCCAGGGTACCTTAATAAAACATATTATTATAATTAAAATATCACGTAAATCATTTCTGCAATTGTACGTTTTGTTTTCGTTCTTTTATTAAAATGTGGGTGTCCCAAGGTTTTGAAATGTCTGTTACGTAACCTCTGTTACCACGTATAATTTACTTCTATTCATGTTAAAACAGTGTACCATACAACACAAATGATGTTTATAAGTAAGAAATAAGGAGCAATAATTATTTTGAAAAATATTTGTTATGACTATATCAGATATTACGGACAAATTTGTGTTCTTCTTAAAAGGGTGTTTATTCTCTTTGTAACTTCTGTTACCAATTATTCATCACCTTTATGATGTGATTTCAGAATGATTATAAGTAAAATCAATTCAAAATTCTAACCACTTTCAATCTTTCAAATAAATAGACTAATAGTTAAACCAAATAAAATGTGTTATCAGCATATTATTTTTCTTTTCTTTCTGAATGTAATCTCCGTTACCAAATACAAATGTTGAGCTTCAAAATTAACAATAAATCTATTTAATTAAGAAGACTTTTGGTGTAGTAAAACCTCAAATATCATTCTTAAACTAGCAGGATAACAAAATCACTAAATTAAGTTCATTTTCGTAACTTTAATTAGGTTCTGGTAATAGAGGTTACCTTGTGTAATCTCTGTTACTAAATAACACGGATTACAGATGTTTATGTTACTTAACCACTCCCACTTTCAGATTTTGAGCTAAAAATTTAAGTTTCAGTCTAAGCTTACGAAAACATTTAATGAGATGCAAAAAATACCGGCAAAAAATAGTTGTTCGTTACTCCAAAGTCTAAAGCGCTCTCTATCGACACTTTTTGAAATTTATCTTTATAATTTGATTTCAAAAAAATTCCGACATAAAGAATAATTTTAGTGAAAACCGCAAATCAACCGACTGATTTTTCCGTTTTTTATGTTTATTTGAAATTTTGGTCCCTAAACTTTAATGGCGGCTATCTCCTTTGGAAAACGTTTGGGACCCTTGGTCTCCTATTTAATATTGTTTGTCTTGATGTGTACTATCACCCTCTTTTATTGTAAAAAAATTTTGGAATCACCCTGTATATATAAATGGAGTATGCAGGTTTGTCATGCCTTGCGTAACCTGCGAAGATACATTAAAAAAAAAAAAAAAAAAAAAAAAAAAAAATATTTTGATGCCTGTTACTCTCCCCACCTTCCGAGGAGCAGGGAGTTTATTTTGTATTGTTTTTTGATGTTGTTCTTTTCTAATTCATTGTTATTGCACCCATTTTTTCATCTTTTTCATCACTATCATATTTTCATATAAAAATATATGGACTTTGTGCAAAATAGGGCTGCTTTGCGCCAGTTGCATGAAGATGTTTTAACTTTTACACTCACACAAGGTATATATTTTTGAGTTCTTTTATTTCTGCTTTTGGATATTGAGATTTCACTGCTTATTTAACAATTGATCTTAATATGATTTCTATACATTTATCCATTTTTTTTGTAAACCATCGTCGGGAGTTCAGTCGCCCTTTTCTGTCTAGCCTTTATGTTGCTAATGGCGTGGAGTGCTTCCTCAACTGTATTTGATATATATGTATATATATATTTGTTCCGGGAGGGGAACTGTTGTTGTCGCAACTGAGAACAAAATTGGCAGATGCGTATTTGAGCCCTGGTTTATGATGTGCTCGAAAATCGAGATCGAATGTAATCAGCGCTAAATTTTATAATCAAATAAATTTCGCTTCGTAGTAAGTGGTTCCGTAGAATAGTCAGCAGCATTGGAGATTAGAGATTTTTCTACATGAGTTCGAATCCCACTCGCACTTATTTTTCGGAACGAAAATTTTTTCCCCTTTAAAAAATAGTAGATTATGCATTGAAATAACTAAAAATAATTTTAAATAACAACAAAAAATATCTGGTTATAGACATAAATATATGTTTTTTCATTACATATTTCAATTTGCATAATTTTGTAGTTAAAAAAAGCATTTATATGCAACAAAGCGTATGTTAAAAAAATATATATATATATATATATATATAAAAAATTAATTATTATACGTGTTTTTTTCAATTCTGGTTCGAAAATGATTGATGAAAATTTTAATTCCAAAAAATAAATCCGATTGACATTACATCAATCTTTCGCTCTGTTTCGGTTTTCGAGCAGACGACGAACCAAAGTGCGCATGCGCCAATATTGTGTCTCTCAGCTGCTGCAATGATCGCCTCCCGTTCCGGTACGTCTCATCTAGCTCAGAAATCTTCTCAGATGGATCGCCTAGAATACCGTTGGAACTTCGTGGCAATTACTTTGTAGACGATGCGATTCATGCATGTGATTCACTTTTTACGTATTCAGTGGTGGATTGTTCTTCATCAAGATATTTGGGTCATTTAAATTTTGCACGCATATTTCATGTTCCGAAATTGAAGAATTTTTTACTTGAAACGTAATTATTATTTTTACTCACTGTCATTATCAGTTTTCATATGTCTTATTTTCTCATAAAAAATACATTAGGTATGTTTGAAACTTTATTTACTAAGCAAAGACATTTAAAAATTCATTACCGATATTTGAGCTGTTTCTAGATGAAGTTTCCTTAAAAGGTATGGTTTATTTAACACTAAAATATGTATTTTTTTTTTTTTCGTGGGCAAGTATTTTTTATATAAGGTACCCTGGGGTAATAACGCCAGGCGGGGTAATAACGCCAAGTGCTTATATTTTGCATAATTATGAAATAATCAGGTAAATGACACCCATGTGCTCTGCGCAGAAGGATTTTGAGTCATATAAATCGCAAAAAACAGCTTCTAGTTAATTTGTTTCATTTTTAGGTCTTATTGTTTTTACAAGCAACTAAAATTAACGCTTGATCTAAAATTTGCGAGATAAGGTTTTTGATCTGAAGACTATATTTTTTATCCAGAAATACTTTGTTTATTACATAAATTTGTAGTGTATTTCATGTACTTTCAAATTGTTGTAGAAGATTTTGGATATCTTCTCGAGATAATTTGTAGTTTAGGATTTACTGCGCAATAAGTATCCCGGGGTAATAACGCCAGGATAATAACGCCTTGTACAGAATTAATTCTAATTAAATTTAATCTATTCAAATATTTCTAACAATATTACGAGAACTACAAACGACAGAGAATTTCAGTTGTAACTATAGTTAAACTGGAAAATACAAGTTAAACGCTATTTTTTTGGGGGGGGGGGGGGGGAGTACAGTGTTCAGTCAGATTGCTAACAGCAGTTAAAGGTTAATTTTGTTGCTAATATAGAGATAATGATATATAACCATATGAATTATGTATAAAATTGAATAAGAGATCTCTTTGGGATAATATTTTTTAATCAAAAATTTTATTCAATTTATTAAAAATTTATTAAAGCATGCTGTTTAAAACGTCGACAATTTAACTGTAGGTTTGGAGAATCCGCATTAGTGTGGAGTTATGGGTTAAAAGCTATTTACTAGATTACTAGAATAGTATTAACCCTTAACTGCTGTGACAAAAATTGTCGCATAACTTACTGTGAGCGGCCTGTCAGACCGCTTAATCTAACGATGAATAAAATGTTAAATTAACTTTTAGAATATTATTTTTGTATTGAACCTTATATACAGAATTATTATAAATAAAATTCAGCTATTCAAAAGTTTCTAGAGATAGTAATAGGACTCCAAATGAAACAACATTTTCCCGGTATCTATAGTTAAACTAAAAATTGCAAGTTAAACTCTGAAACTTGAAAAACTCAGCGGTATGTGAGACGCTAACAGCAGTTAAGGTTTAACAAAAATATTTATTACATATAACTCTAGTTATTATAAAACTTCCATGATTAAAATATTACATTATGAATGGTTAAAACCATGCAATGTTTCTTATAATCATATTTAAGCGGGACTTTTTAAGCAAAGAGAGACACAGAGTGTTATATTCTGTCGAAGCTCTCCCTCACTCATTTTTCTTTCACTTTCACAAAAAAATCAATATTTTCTATCGCATAGAATGCATACATTGGGAATATAAATACTGATTCAAATATTCCGTGCAATGTTTCTAATAATTCTATTTAAATGGTCATTTTTAAACAAAACGTAGCTTTGAATCTGATATTCTTTTGCCTCCTCCTCCCGCCACCACCACAGCTTTCTTTTTCTTTCAGAGTCACAAAAAAATTGTACATTTTCAATAGCTTAGATTGCAATTTGTCAATTTCTATAGCTGTAGAGTTTGTATTTTTATAATTGGGCAATCTACATGCCATTATTCCATCTTATTTTATAGTTTTGTTTGCATGGCGTTATTACCCATATAGGTGGGTATTAACGCCAAATAGCATTGGTCAAGAAAAAACGCCATTAAATTTTATGAATACATATCTGTTAAATTATTTTATTTTATATAGATAGTCAATGAGTTGCTGTATCAGATCCTATATTTGTTTGAAAAATACAATCTAAAACTAAGCCGTGAAAATTGGTAGAATCTTAACGTGGCGTTATTACCCCAGGGTACCTTAATTAAAAAAAAAAAATGATAAAAAAATTATTTTTTATTAACTGATTTAACAAAAAATCAAAAAAACATCTGAAAATAAACGTAAAAACATCAGTGAGGACAAAACCCGCATATTTATGATCATTAGCTCAGAGCTTTTAACTTCTACGCAATAGTCCAAGAACCGACAGCACAAAAACCTGAGTTATAACCTGAGTTACAAGAAAAAATCTTTTATTTTATGAAGGAGTTGAAGTAGAGGAATATCATGATCCTTGTCTGCTGGAAGTAAAGTGGTATATAAGCCATAAATTAGTACCACTAGTGGTTGTCTCGTAGGTTTATCATTGTTTTTTCCTGCTTCCAGTCCTCCATGTTTTCATATCTCTGATTGTAGCACAAACACAGTGATAAATCTACGAATAACCACGCATATTATAAATTTTTGGCTTATGCATCACTCTACTTCTGCCAGACATATATCATTAAATTTCTCTATTTCTATTCTTCCATAAAATAAAAGTTTTTTTTATGGCTTAAGTTTTTGCACTGTCGGGCCTTTTTTCAAGTTGTTTCGCAAATAGTATTTTTTTCCCAAAAGCTGAGTGAAAAATGGAGCATGCGAATGAATACAGGTGATGGAAATTTCCCTGCAAATGCGTGACAATTTTTTGACGAAAAATATAGTCCCTTTTTTCATGCGGTTTTTATATGACAAACAAGAGTTTTCCTAGAAACAGATGTAGAATATTTATATCGAGACGCAATTTTAGTGGTTAATCGGTAAGTTAATCTTCTTTTGTGTGTGTGTGCACGCAATTGTATGGAAGACAATTATGACTGGGTGCTGGAAAACACAATGATAAACTTACCAAATCAACTACTAAAATCGAATTTGCAGGTGTTTTCTAGCAAGATGAAACTTGGCCGACCAGTTACATCTTAGTATGTGTATCGAGCTATAAGTAATCCTAGAACGATCCCAGAGCTCGATGAGGTAAGGGTTTGTGCAGTTGCTCCCGGTCTATGTGAATGAACACGGTAATGCTCAAACTATGCTTTTCATTGGTTCTTATTGAATGAATATTTTGCAGGTGACTGTCACAAAAAATGTATACATTTTCAAAGAAATTGACCGATGGGTCTTGTATATATAAACCATATTTCAACCATGTTTAATCATTCTGTGATAGTAATTGATAAACATTTTCTCTTATATTTCCGTCATCCAATTCAATTATTTTTATTACTCAGGTTTATCTTATGTCGATTAAACAATGTTTGACCAACAGCAGATTTAATTTAGCAAAGTTTCCTTTCTCCTTAAATAAAAGAAAGAAAAAAAAAAAGGAATTTTATCAATTTGATGAAAGTTATAGAAATTTATGTAATGCATATTTTAATGAAAATGGCGAAATTGTTGGATTTAAAACAACTTAAAATTATCATTAGTATGATTATATAAACTCAATTTTAGTTTTGTTTTAATTCATTGGCTTTAATTTCAGCTTCAGATCATTAAAATTGTTTGAAAATTACACCATAATTGCAGTTTTATGAATGAAAATGCATGTTTGCATTAGAGCAAAAGATCATTTTCAGCAGTAGAAACAATTGATGGAACTTTTCGCTATCGGCTCCATAATGTTAAACTTATGGTCAGGTTTTTTACGAATTTCTTGTTTAAAATTGAATATTTTTCAACGATTTTTAGGGTTCTGTACTTAAAAAGAAAAAACGAAACAATTATAAGATCATTCATGCTTCTATTTTCCGTCTGTCACAGCTATTTAATTCGTAAACTATGGTACGTGGAAAGATAAAATTAACAGAAGTAATTAGGGCTGTTGATCCGTATATTTATAAATAATTAACCAACTATAAATATATTTAGAAAAAATATAGGTAGACTAATGAATTTACTTGAAAAAAGAAAATCTTTTCTTTGTTATTGTGTGAGGGTATCGTGTGAAAGCTTTCATAATGCCGAACTCAAAAATATGATTCTTTAATCTTAGGTAACCATAAATTATTTTCAATTATACAATTAATTTAACATTTTTTGTTTTGTCATATACCACCTTTATCATCCGAGCTCATCAATTAACTCAAAGAAAAGCGTTTTGCAAGATGTTCGGCAAGCCAAAAGGATTCATTATGAATTTATTTTTAAATGAAATCTACATGTTCATTCATAAAAATTGAATGTAAAGTAATTACCGGGAAATAACCTACATTTCCCGGAAAATTACCTACATTTTATGAATGAAATCTACATTTTCATTCATAAAAATTGAATGTAAAGTAATTACCGGGAAATAACCTACATTTCCCGGAAAATTACCTACATTTTATGAATGAAATCTACATTTTCATTCATAAAAATTGAATGTAAAGTAATTACCGGGAAATAACCTACATTTCCCGGAAAATTACCTACATTTTATGAATGAAATCTACATTTTCATTCATAAAAATTGAATGTAAAGTAATTACCGGGAAATAACCTACATTTCCCGGGAAATTGCCTACATTTTATGAATGAAATCTACATTTTCATTCATAAAAATTGAATGTAAAGTAATTACCGGGAAATAATGTCATTTTCTATATTAATTTAAATGTGACTTTAAAAAAAATGAGAAATAGCTGACTCTCTATTTAATATAAACTATAGAAAGTCTTAGCTTTGTATCTAAACTATTAGAAGACTTAAAGTTTAACTCTGGTATTCAAATGAAATAAGTAATAAAATATACACAGGTGATTATTTTAATATTTTGTTCACACCAGTATTTTTCTAACATAAATTTTGAAATAGTTTTATTTTGAAAATGTTGTCAAAGTGTGTGTTAAGAATTTCTATTTTGGGAAAGTGTTACTAGTTAAAATTAAATAAAGGTTGCCTATGGCAGTCATGGACATTGCAACCGTTTCTTTAGAGTCAGTTTTTCGTCCTTCTGAAAACCTGAGATAGAAAGTGAAGCCATAATTAAAAATATATTTTTATCTGTTTTTCTTTCCCCTGAATATTTTTAAATTGAAATTTCTGTATTATAGTATATGTTTTAACTTTAAATGCATTCATATGAAAATAATACGTGATTATAGTAAACTTTTTAGTTATATACTATATGAAAAATTCAAATTTTAGTCTTACAATGACGTCAATTTTGGGACTCGAAATTATAATAATTGAATATGAATTTTTACAAAATTATATAAATATTGTCGATACGCAGTATACTTTTGTGGTGACTGGAAATAAATAATTGCGTTACAAAATGTTATAAAATGGATTTTTATACTAAACTATATGGCGCAAAAAAGGGGTAAAGAGGAGTCTGGTATGTCTTGTGAATTCACAGTAATTTTACACATATTTTGAATTATAGATACATGAAGTTTCAGAAAATTGGTCAGAAATTGTAGATTCGGATAAGAAACATACAAACCAAGATGAATTTTACATAGATTTTGCATGATTTTTACATAGATACTCTTATATTAATGCAAATGTTAATTATTGTTATGCTATTTTAATTAAATGTTGTTTTTCTTTTTTTTTTTGACAGAGAACATCAGTCCAAACTTTCTAAATTCTAATTTGGCAAGTGCCATCCGAAAGAAAAGAGAGAATTCAGAACTGGACAATGTAAACGATCCCTTTTCGAGTGTTGAAACCTATAATGACGATATGTGCCGAAGACGTCCTTTTCGAATTAGATTTAGTGACATTGGCTTGGGCGATTGGATGCTCCCAACAGAAGGTGAAAGTGTTGACATTGGAGTCTGTAAAGGAAGCTGCACAGTAAGATATGCTCCAGTAGTTTCTCAGAATGCTAAATTAAGACGTTTAGCATATGAGTTTAATCTTACATCAGAAAAAGAAGCACCATGTTGCGCCCCACTTATTCTTGAACCACTGAAAATCAAAATACGATACGACAATGGATCTGTTCTTCCCAGCAGCTTATCTGATGTTGTTATATCACAGTGTGGGTGTCACTGAGAATGCTAAAAAGAAAATTGCTTGTTTGTGCGATTAATGATTTATTATGGTTTTGGAAGGTAAAAGAAAAATTATGTTTCAATAATTTTTGCAGACTTTATACTTATGAGTTTTGTAAAGGATGGTTTATTTTTTCTGTCTTAAATAAATAAAAAGAAAACAATCAGTAGTTATGTCTTTCTTTATAATAAACACTATTATAAAAATATTTTACAGGTTAATTAAAACATTCTGTTGTGTAATGTAATTACATGCATCACAACATCATTCTTCTTAACTTTCAAACACTGTTATTTCTTGATTCAACTTTGAAAATCATTTTAATATTTACCAAAAGTTAAGCTATTGAACAGCCAATCCGAAGACGCACTCTGAATAAACTAACTACCTTCTTGACTGTTTTTTAAAACGCTGGGTGCAAGTTAAGAATAGAACGGTTCAGATTTATATACTCATGTTATTTTTTCTAGTACTAAATTGTCTAATTTTGACGTGTTTTCAAACACTCTGTATTTAATCGGTTTGTCAGCTGAATTCTCAAGTTTTCGGTGGCAAAAGGTATATTTCTGGTTAGCTCTTTTTAAGAACTTTAAGATTATGTAATTTTTATTATTTTATGTCGCGGTATTAATTAATTAACAGCTAATTCATGAATTTAATGGAACCACATTCATTCTCAACGAAGTTGCACCACTAGCCTAACGGGAAAAAGTGTTCATCACCACCAATGGATAGGAGAAAAGATCGGTTACCTTGATGTAGAAGTCTGTATGGGCCGAAATTTTCAGGATCGAGCTCTGTCTAACTAAAAGAAAAAAAAATCGAGCCTTCTTGACTTAGAGAAAAAAATCGTTTAACAGTTCAACCCAAGCTTGGCCTGACTTGCACAAAAAAATTTTGGCCAGGCGAGGTAAAAAGTTTAAAGTTTGGCCCACTCGGACCATAGAAAAAAATATATATTAGCACTGTCTGGTACAACGGCTAAATTTCGAGTGAATTTCTACAAACCAACTAATTTCTACAAATTTCTACCGATTGAATTTCTACAAAACAATGACTTTAACTTTTATTTGGTTAAAATATTGTGTTCGAGGAATTCTAACCAAAAATATTTATCTTAGCTTTTTTTCATGTTTATAATCTTCATTTTTCTCGAAAGGCTGCGATAATTATTATTTTTAATAAATATCTATTCCTTGCATTCATTTATCAATAATATTGGAGGAGATGACTAAAAGTTGTCAGTAAAGTGTCTTAGCTATTTTTACTTATTGCTTGAAACAAAATCCTAGAGTATATTTCAAGTCCGGTCGCTTCCCAGTGAGCCAGTGAGTCATTATAGTGTTTATGTGTGCTGGGTGCTTTTATTTGAACGGTGGCGTGTTTCCATTTCATTTTGCCTGTGAATTGTCGATAATTACTATGTCTTTGACAAGTGATGAAGCAGAGAAACTGGTACCGCCGGCGAGAGGGGGGTGGCGCTCTCAAGTTCTCCTGCCACGTGTGGTTCAGATTATGCTCAAGGTTCGAACGTATCCAAGGAATCAACCGATAACCTTCAGTTGTCGAATGAGAAAGTAGTACAAAAGGTAACCAGTTGAGTCATATCAATATTCCCTTTCAGGAACGGTTGATCTCTCGGTTTTGTGGAGGAAGCGCACACTTTATGTGCGAGAATCCTCAATGAATTGAACATGTTCAAGCCTGACAGCCCCCAAGAAAGCCTACTTTGGGTAATCTCTCGCTCGCAAAAAATTTCATAGTCCGTCTATGCACGTGGCTTGTTCTTCTCGATGGGAAATCGTAACCAAAGGGTAGATCTAAACTGGTAAGCGAGTAGTCAAGGCTAAAAAACGGAAGGTTACTCCAAGAGCAGATGACTTCCCGAAGGAGGTGGTACCACCTGACAGGAACCTATTCCAAAAAAGCCGTTAAAAATAGCAGACTGTCATTTCAAAGGAAGGAAGCAACAGTTGAGGAAGGATCGTGGAAAAAGCAGACATTTTTCTTGAGACCCTCCGGGGTCCAAGAGGATCCAGGAAGTGTCTCGTCTTAACCGGGAGAAGCATGTATTGAAAATCCTTCCAAATGACAATACTGTTTCCTCTGAAAGCAATCTAAAGTAAATAGCCAGTAATATTGATCTAGTGGAAGTTAAGCTCGCTTTGAGAAGAAGGTGGGATATCTCCGAATGAGGAGTGCTGATCTTTGCAGACAGCTTCCCAGACCTTGAAAAGTTAGTTGCTGAAGTGGATCGATCTGACCGGGTGAAAGATTGCTCGGTTTCAAAACCAGACAAGTGCAATCCAGAGATTATTATCTTTAGCGTCGAAACAGATATCACAGAGCACGAAGTAATTTAGGGCATCAAGAACTAGAATACAGTATTAGCGAATGCTGATATTTGCTTCAAAAATTTTTTGTAGGCAAGAAAGGACCGAAATATCGTAGTCTCCTTGGATCTGAAGTTATTCAGGCGACTTTCCCGGGTATGGAGATTAAACGTTGGCTAGAAAGCATTGTTATTCACTGTCAAACCGCGTACTCTCTAATGCTACAATTGTTGAAAGTGAGGTCTCATGACAAAGGTATGTCGCAGGGTCACATGCTGAGGAAGCTGTGGTAGTCAAAATATCACGTATTTATATCGGTAGTGACAGTATAGGCGGCATTTTTAGGAAATCTGTGCGAGTAGTGATCGTGGGTCTTGGAAAAATTATCAACGAGTGCAACAACTTTCTTTAGCGTCCACCCATTGAACGTGATAATCTTTTGCAGAGCTAGCTCCTAGTTTATATATTGTTAAGCTCCAGTTACTAATATCGTTTGAGTGATCTCATATCACTTGTCCATAATTTAAACACATAATTATAAGTTTCAGCATTGCAATAGTTGTTATAATTGTTATCCATTTTTTAATACGTCTTATAATTTGTAATTGCATCACATTTTGCTGTTTCCTAACAAACAAAATGACAAGAACCAGATCAAATTCCAATCTAAATAATCAACTCTTTTCAAAAAAGCCTCACATTAGCTCTAAAAACAGTTGAATCTAGTTGGAAAAACTAACTATAAAAGTCTAATGAAACCAAAACTAAATCAATAAAAGAAGAATCACAAAAAATTAAAGAAAGCGAGTAAGATACACCCAGCATAACAAACAAGCCAAAATAACAGAAGACGAGAAAAATAAAACAAAGACAGAAGAATTAAGAAAATTCCAGAAAGTGAGTATAGCATAAATGGGTCATTTCGATTAAATACGCAAATTTCCACTTTTATAGAAGTAAATTTGTTTTATTAAAATTTGGTTACAACAATTAAAATTTGTAATTGTATAAGGCTTAAAGTGCAGCAAATAACTGAAGACTTAGCTTTATTTATTTGAGATAGCTAACCTTTTGAAAGATACCAAGTTGCACAAATTTGTAACCTCTGTTACAGGACTAACTGGACACAATGATGCAATTATCATGCTTATAAGAACAAGCAGCCTAACAGTTTTCTTTACTACTCTTTTAACAGTGTTTTAAGCCAAGTTAACGCTCCATATTGGTTAAAACCTTTTAAAGAGAATATATAAAGGAATTACGGTGTAATTTCTGCTACCAAATTAGAAATTTTAAAATTGGGTCATTTCGATTAAATTCGCAAATTTACACTTTTATAGAGGTAAATTTGTTTTATTAAAATTTGGTTACAATAATTGGAATTTGCAATCGTATAAGGCCTAAAGTGTAGCAAATAACTGAAGGTTGAGCTTTATTTATTTGAGATAGCTGACCTTTTGAAAGATGCCAAGTTGCACAAATTTGTAGCCTCTGTTACAGGACTTACCGGACACGAAGATGCAATTATCATGCTTATAAGAACAAGCAGCCTAACAGTTTTCTTTACTACTCTTTTAACAGTGTTTTAAGCAAGTTAACGCTTCATATTGATTAAAACCAATTTAAAGAGAATATATAAAGGAATTACGGTGTAATTTCTGCTACCAAATTAGAAATTTTAAAATTAAAACTTTTCAAAACCATTTAAAAAATTCCTCTATGCAATTAGTGACTTTGTGATTACTTATTGAGTAAATAAATCTGCTGATAAATTTAAGAATAATCAGAATAGAAAATTTTCAGAAATTAACTAGTATTTGTAACAGAGGCTACATGAAGTAACAGAAATTCCTAAAATGCAATAGAAAAATTACCAACACCAACTAAATTTAGTGATATTGTTCTTTTCACATCTTAAGAATGATGTTTATTGCATCAACATTTTTTTGAATTAAATAAATAAATAGCTCATTTTGAAGAATAACATCTGTAATCCATGTTATTTAGTAACAGAGGTTACACAAGGTAACCTCTATTACCAAAATCTAATTAAAGTTACGAAAATGAACTTAATTTAGTGATTTTGTTATCCTGCTAGTTTAAGAATGATGTTTGAGGTTTTACTACACCAAAAGTCTTCTTAACTAAATAGATTTATAGTTAATTTTGAAGATCAGCATTTGTATCTAGTAACGGAAATTACATTCAGAAAGAAAAAATAATATGCTGATAACACATTTTATTTGATTTACCTATCAGTCTATTTATTTGAAAGATTGAAAGTGGTTAAAATTTTGAATTGATTTTACTTATAATCATTCTAAAATCACATCATAAAGATGATGAATAATTGGTAACAGATGTTACAAAGAGAATAAACACCCTTTTAAGAAGAACATAAATTTGTCCACAATATTTGATATAGTCGTAACAAATGTTCAAAATAATTATTGTTACTTCTTTCTTACTTATAAACATCATTTGTGTTGTATGGTACATTTTTTTGACATGAATAGAAGTAAATTATACGTGGTAACAGATGTTACATAACAGATATTTCAAAATCTTGGACACCCACATTTTAATAAAAGAACAAAAACAAAACTGTACAATTGCAGAAATGATTTACGTGATATTTTAATTATAATAGTATGTTTTATTGTATAAAAAATACTTGCTCACGAAAAAAAAATATTTTAGTGTTAAATAAACCATATCTTTTAAGGAAACTTCATCTAGAAACAGCTCAAATATCGGTAATGAATTTTTAAATGTCTTTGCTTAGTAAATAAAGTTTCAAACATACCTAATGTATTTTATGAGAAAATAAGACATATGAAAAGTGATAATGACAGTGAGTAAAAATAATAATTACTTTTCAAGAAAAAAATTCTTCAATTTTGGAACATGAAATATGCGTGCAAAATTTAAATAACCCAAATATCTTGGTGAAGAACAATCCACCACTCAATACGTAAAAAGTTAATCACATGCATGAATCGCATCGTCTACGCGTAATTTTTTTTTTCCAACCACCTTCGTCGTTCAAAGGCCAAGCTCGCACTCTGATTGGTTGTTGCTCTCGGTACTGTTTTCACGTAACTTGGAGATAATCATACTTGGCGTAGCGATAGACGCTTCCGTCGAGTTTGATTGCCTTCCGAACCGAGTACAAAGTAAAAAGTTGTGTGTAAAAACTTTTAAAGAATACAGCTTTCAGTAAGACACGTTCCATCCAATCCAATGCTGCAAGAGAAAAATTACTTTGTACTCGGTTCGGAAGGATATCAAACTCCTCAACGGAAGCATCTATCGCTACGCCAAGTATGATTATCGCTAAGTTACATGAAAACAGTGCAGAGAGCAACAACCAATCGGAGTTCGAGCTTGGGCTTGGAACGACAAAGATGGTTGGAAAAAAAAATTACGCATCGTCTACAAAGTTAATTGCCAGGGAGTTCCATCGGTATTCTAGGAAATCCATCTGAGAAGATTTCTGGAATAGATGAGACGTACCGGAACGGGAGGCGATCATTGCAGCAGCTGAGAGACACAATATTGGCGCATGCGCACTTTGGTTCGTCGTCTGCTCGAAAACCGAAACAGAGCGATTGATGTAACGTCAATCGGATTTATTTTTTGGAAAGAAAATTTTCATCAATCATCTTCGAACCAGAATTGAAAAAAATACGTATAATAATTAAAAATTATTTTTTTAAAAATGTATGCTTTGTTGCATATAAATGCTTTTTTTAATTACAAAATTTTGCAAATTGAAATATGTAATGAAAAAAATATATATTTATGTTTATAGACCAGATATTTTTTGCTGTTATTTAAAATTATTTTTAGTTATTTCAATGCATAATCTACTATTTTTAAAAGGGAAAAAAAATTTCGTTCCGAAAAATAAGTGCGAGTGGGAATTACTTACTAAGAAGCGAAATTTATTTGATTATAAAATTTAGCGCTGATTACATTCGATCTCGATTTTCGAGCACATCACAAACCAGAGCTCAAATACGCATCTGCCAATTTGTTCTCAGTTGCGACAACAACAGTTCCCCTCCCGGAACAAATATATACACATATATATCAAATACAGTTGAGGAAGCACTCCACGTCATTAGCAACTTAAAGGCTAGACAGAAAAGGCGACTGAACTCCCGACGATGGTTTACAAAAAAAATGGAATAAAAAAATGGAAAAAAATAGAAATCATATTAAGATCAATTGTTAAATAAGCAGTGAAGTCTCAATATGCAAAAGCAGAAATAAAAGTACTCAAACAACAATAATATATATATACAGGGTGATTCCAAATTTATTTTACAATAAAAGAGGGGTGATAGTACACATCAAGACAAACAATATTAAATAGGAGACCAAGGGTCCCAAACGTTTTCCAAAGGAGATAGCCGCCATTAAAGTTTAGGGACCAAAATTTCAAATAAACATAAAAAACGGAAAAATCGGTCGATTGATTTGCGGTTTTCACTAAAATTATTCTTTATGTCGGCATTTTCTTGAAATTAAATTATAAAGATAAATTTAAAAAAACGCCAATAGAGGGCGCTTTAGACTTTGGCGTAACGAACAACTATTTTTTGCCGGTATTTTTGCATCTCAATAAATGTTTTCGTAAGCTTAGACTCAAACTTGAATTTTGAACTCAAAATCTGAAAGTGGGAGTGGTTAAGTAGTACAAACTGAACTGTGTTCAGAAGGTTCAAATTTGAAATGATTATAAAAAACGGAAAAATTGGTTCATTGATTTACGGTTTTCACTAAAACAATTCTTTATGTCGGTATTTTCTTAAAAATAAATTATAAAGATAAATTTCAAAAAATGTCGATAGAGGGCGCTTTATACTTTGGAGTAACGAACAACTATTTTTTGCCGTTATTTTTTGCCTATCATTAAATGTTTTCGGAAGCTTAGACTTAAACTTAAGTTTTGAGCTCAAAATCTGAATAGTAGAGAGTAGTTAAGTAGCACAAACTGAACTATGTTTAAGGGGCGGGGGTTCAAATTTAAAATAATTATAGAAAATGGAAAAAAAAATGTCGATTCGTTTGCGGTTCAAAATAAAGCTATTCTTTAAGTCAGTATCTTCATGAAAATAAATTTTAAAGATAAATTTTAAAAAATTCCATTAGAGGGCGCCTTAAACTTCAAAGTAACCAACAATTAATTTTAACCATTATTTTTTGTTCTAATTAAATGCTTTCAAAAACTTATTAAGTGTTTTCGGAAGATTAGATTTAAATTTAAATTTTGAGCTCAAAATCTGAATAATTAGGAGTACTAAAGTAGCGCATATTGAATTGTCTTCAGGAGTTGAAATTTAAGACCCCCCCTCCCCCTCCCCCTTCCTCGAACACAATTCAATTTTTCGCTACTTAAACACTGCCAACGATTCAGAATTTGAGCCTAAAATTTAAGTTTATGCATTTGAAAGCATTTATTGAGATTAAAAAAGCAACAGTTAAAAATAGTTGTACGCTACTCCAAAGTCTAAGGCGCCCTCTATCGGCATTTTGTGAAATTTATCTTTAAAATTTATTTTGAAGAAAATGCTCATTTAAAAATTAGTTTTAGCAAAAACCGCAAACAAATCGACCAATTTTTCCGTTTTTTATAATTATTTGAAATTTGAACCCTCTCAACACAGTTCAGTTTGTCTACTTAATTACTCCGAACTATTGAGATTCTGAGCACAAAATTTAAGTTTAAGTCTAAGCTTACGAAAGCATTTAAAAAGATGCAAAAAATAACGCCAAAAAGAGTTGTTTGTCACTCCAAAGTCCAAAGCGCCCTCTGTCGGCATTTTTTGAAAAATATCTTTATAATTTAATTTTAAGAAAATACCGACATAAAGAATAATTTTAGTGAAAACCGCAAATCAATGAACCAATTTTTCCGTTTTTTATAATCATTTGAAATTTGAACCTTCTGAACACAGTTCAGTTTGTGCTACTTAACCACTCCCACTTTCAGACTTTGAGTTCAAAATTTAAGTTTGAGTCTAAGCTTACGAAAACATTTAATGAGATGCAAAAAATGCCGGCAAAAAATAGTTGTTCGTTACTTCAAAGTCAAAAGCGCCCTCTATCGGCATTTTTTGAAATTTATCTTTATAATTTAATTTCAAGAAAATGCCGACATAAAGAATAATTTTAGTGAAAACCGCAAATCAATCGACAGATTTTTCCGTTTTTTATATTTATTTGAAATTTTGGTCCCTAAACTTTAATGGTGGCTATCTCCTTTGGAAAACGTTTTGGACCTTTGGTCTTCTATTTAATATTGTTTGTCTTGATTTGTACTATCACCCCTTTTTTATTGTAAAAAAAATTTGGAATCACCCTGTATATACATATATATATATATATTTATTTATTTTTATTTCATTAATAATTATTTATTTTTTATATTTTATTTTTATATATATATTTTTTTAATTTTTTTAATTTGTATTAATTAATTAATCTATTTATTTATTTTTTATTTTTATTTTTATTTTATTTTATTTTTTAATTTTTATTATCCTATATTAAGATAATGAGTTTATACTATGTAAAGTCACAATAAATGTTACTGATTAAAGTAACAAAATGGTATTTTAAGTTATAAGTTAATATGAATGTTATAACCTAATTCTTATTTAATTATTTTATTAATTTAATTTTATGTAAATATCGATCATTAATTATTTTCTCCGGTTCAATTATATTTCCATTCAGCTTTATCTTTTTTTGTTCGTTATGGATAAATCATAGCAAATTTTTTCTTTTTTTTCAAATTATTTTTTTCGCCATTTGGCCCGATGCTTGAATTTCTAACAAACTGGTTTTTCTACGTGATACTGTTTTAGATCGTATAGTAAAGTATTGCTTCTTGCTTTTATAATTTATTAATAATTCTATTGCGCTGTCCTCTACATTCATAGTGATAACCAGATAAATTTCTTTTTTTTTTTTTTTTTTTTCTCAATATCTTGTTTTCATACTTTTTATCGAAATTATATATGCAAGTAATGTTTATCATTTCCACGTGCATAAATAGGGTTAATTTGTACTCTTGTTACTGACACTATTTGCTGCACGCTATTGTTTCAATATATGTATATTTTCATTTTTTCAACTATTTATTTCTATGTTCCTTGTTTAATAATATGGTTTTTGTGTGCTGGTAGCCCCAATTACGTATTATTTTGCTATTTCATGGCTAATACGTGGATGAAACCGCACACTTCGTTTGCAGTTCCAGAGCATTTGGGGCCTGACGATTCTGTTCTGTGGACTACAAATTTCCTTTGCATTCATTTTATTTTATTTATTTATTTATTCAAATATTCTCGTTTCACTATTTTTTTTTTTTTTTTTTTTTTTTATATAATTCAATTCTATTCAAATCCTTCGTTTTGGTTTATTGTTTTATTGATAAAATCTATTGGTGAATTTTGTCTACTTTTAATGGTATTATATATATATATATATATATACAGGGTGATTATAATTAAAGTCCGAGTTTCAAAACGCTCTAAAAAGCGAACCACTCGTTAGAATGGCGTCAAAATTTAACAGCCATAGAAGAAGGGGGAAAGAACATGAACCAAAAAAAAGTTCCACATTTTAGCGACAGATGGCGCTGTAAGCGTCAGAATTTCGACTACAAAGGACAAATCGTAAAACAACGGCTAAGGCGTAAGTTACACGATATAAACCAACTGTATTGTTCAGTGTGCATGACTGTACGCGTGTGATGCTGTTAGTTACGTAAGCTTGTCCACCAAGGCAAGGTCGTACCACATCGGATGGGAAAAATCGATTTTTAATTGTCCTGAGGCCTAAAACCGCATAAAAAGCATCCGTCCAATGGGATTTTAGTTGTCCTGAGGCCAAAAACCGCATAAAAAGCAACCATCTAACCGGTTTTTAGTTGTCCTGAGGCCAAAAACCGCATAAAAAGTATCCATCTAACCGGTTTTTATTGTCCTGAGGCCAAAAATCGCATAAAAAGCATCCATCCAATCGGTTTTTAAGTTTGGCGAGACTGGCACAAAACATGTACAAAATGCTGTCCACCGTTGTGTGCAACTAGATTAAATCGGGAAACAGCATGTTCCACAACCAATCGAAGTGTATCCGGGGTCAAGTTCAGAATGTGTTGCGCAATGCGTGTCTTTAATTCAGCTACGTTGGCATTCGGAGTACTGAACACAATATCTTTCAGATAACCCCACAGCCAGAAATCACACGGATTAAGATCAGGTGATCGGGCCGGCCAGGCTGTAGGGAAATGACGACTGATAATTCTAGCATTTCCGAAATGCCACCTCAACAACTGCTTCACTCGATTTGCAATGTGCGGAGGAGCGTCATCTTGCATAAAAATGATACTATCCAGACATTCACGCTTTTGCAGAGCTGGAATGACGTCATTACGCAAAAGAGACTCATAGCGCTGACCATTGACGGTAACGGTAACAGGACCTAAAGCACCCGTCTCCTCGAAAAAATACGGCCCTATGATAAATGATGCCGTAAATCCGCTCCACACAGTGATCTTTGCAGGATGAAATGGTACTGGGTTCGTTGCGAGTGGATTTTCTGTTGCCCATATTCGGCAATTCTGTGTATTGACATATCCCGTCAGGTGGAAATGGGCTTCGTCTGCCCACAGAATTTTCCACGGCCAATCATTGTCCACTTCCATGCGAGCGAGAAATTCCAAAGCCAAACGCTCTCTTGGTGGCAGGTCAGAAGGGAACAACTCCTGCACATGGCAAATTTTATACGGATAGCATTGCAGGATGTTTCGTAGAATGTTATGTACCGTGCTCACAGGCCTGTTCAATGTTCGGGCAATTCTCTGTGCACTGCATGGTTGCTCACCACCGCTAGACTCTTCCTCAACTACTGTGGCCACTTCTTCAACTACCGCCGAATCACATCTTTTCCTTCCTCTACCAGACTGCACATCAAACGAACCTGTATTTTCGAATTTTTGCATTATTTTCACCAGACCTCTGACAGTCATCGGTCCAGCGCCTTTTTTCATACCCTTGAGAGTCCTAAACTTCTGCAGAGCCACTGGTGCAGAATCACCGTTCTTGTCATAAAGCTTTACAAGCAGAGCACGATCCTTCATTGAGACACTCATGGCCAACGTCTGAGAAGCGAAATGAGGAAACGCCGTTTACCCAACGCTTTTATAACACCTGAAATTGTCGTGCGCATGCCAGGTATTTTAATTTACATATACTGACGCTTACAGCGCCATTTGTCACTCAAATTTGGAACTTTTTTTTTGGTTCATGTTCTTTCCCCCTTCTTCAATAATATGCTGTTAAATTTTGACGCCATTCTAACGAGTGGTTCGCTTTTTAGAGCGTTTTGAAACTCGGACTTTAATTATAATTTAATTATAATATATATATATATATATATATACCTTGTGTGAGTGTAAAAGTTAAAACATCTTCATGCAACTGGCGGAAAGCAGCTCTATTTTGCACAAAGTCCATATATTTTTATATGAAAATATGATAGTAATGAAAAAGATGAAAAAATGGGTGCAATAACAATGAATTAGAATTGAACAACATCAAAAAATAATACAAAATAAACTCCCTGCTCCTCGGAAGGTGGGGGGAGTAACAGGCATCAATTTTTTTTTTTTTTTTTTTTTTTTTTTTTTTTTAATGTATCCTCACAGGTTTCGAAAGGCATGACAAACCTGCATACTCCATTTATATATATATATACGTCGCAAGAAGAAATAATAGGAGGAAAGGAAGCAAGCAAAAAATCGAAACAAAATATAAGAAACCGGCTAACTACGCCGAATAGATAAAGGCAGCAAGATCCATGATTATAATACAAAAGCTCGGAAGATAAGAACTTGGAAGAAATCGAATTGCAAATCCTCAATAACAGACTGCAGCATGAAGACCGTATCAAAAAAGAGAAGAGCGTTAGAAATAGCGTTAAAATAATATGTGAAAGCACACAAGATCCCTAAAAACTAAAGAAAACTTTTATGTAAACATTGACGAAAACGAAGTGTTAAAATTTAGAAATGCTAACCTTAGAAAGGGAATTATTGTCATTTCCAAGTTCCCGCAAGAACAAAGGGAATCAAATGAAAAGTAAATTAACAAGAATCATAGAAATAAACAAAACTATAGACTCAGAAGGAATACAGAGGATTCTAAAGACCATGACTGCGAGAAATGAAAAAAGGTATACTCCAGTCAGACCACCTGAGCCACTCACAGGTCCCCTCCTTAAAAAAGGACGGTTTGTCTGGGATTCAACGGGTGTCCAATAAGAAACTACTTCACCATACAACGTTGCCATAGGTGCCTAAGCTTCAAATGAGGGGGCCGCTCAGTATTAATATCAATAAAGATGCTCGTGTGATGATGGATGACGGTGTAAGATGACTGTGTATATACAAAAAACAAGTCAAGAAAATAAAAATGCAGCATGTTGTTTCAGTATAACAACACGAAAAGGAAATGGTTGCGAGTTTCGAAAAATACTAATCATTCGACTCACTCGGGAAACTGCGAAGCATACCGAACTCTTCTCCAAATGCATCAAATGAAACTAGATGATTTTTACCATGGGCAAATCTCTCAAAATCTCTTGCCAAATGTGCCCAACATATCTGTCTATTTTCACGATTGAAGTAATTGTATACAGCGTATCTATCGCTCACAACTATGCCATCATATTCTGGCAGTAAACTCTTCAACACCTTCGTAAGAGGCAATTAACAGAAGGTCCAAAAGAAAGTTCTAACGCCCTCCATGAGTATCAAAAATTGTAAGGAAGGCAACAGTAAAACAAGAAAGATGCCAAGGAAAAGATATGGACGCTAAAGCTTAAAATACATTCAAAAATATTTATTTACAGAAAGCAACTAACACACATACACATAAATAAAAATCCCTCGAAGCAATTCAAATAAATTTGCACAACAGCAACAAAGTATCATCAACACTATAGGATTTCATCGGAGGAGAGATTAAAAAACAAGAATATGGCCTTCTGGACCTAGGTTCACGCAGTCTTTTTATTTCCATTCTGGCCTGGCTGAGTTTACACAGGACACCATTCCGATCGTAAGTGTCCCGACCGAGGAAGTGCCGCCCCCTCGCGCTCTTCTCCTACTTCCCAAGATTCGGTCTGTCCGACTGTCTTGATAGTAATTCCAAAGCAATAGGGGATTTAACTGATACACTTGGCTACTCCACCCGGATCTGCCAAGGGCCTGCATAATCAAACACTTATAAAGGAGTCGGCTCCGGAAATCAATACCATAGCTCACCGAACAGAAATTACTTTATGAGAACATTCAAAGGCCAAATGCTATGACAGAAACAGCATTTTTCTCCAGTAATCGATGAGATAAGAAGGTGCCGCTAGCGAACCCGAAACAATTGCAGAAAATCATTCCCAGTCGGCACAAACAACGCCTCTCTAAAGCTCGAGTTCACAGGGTCAGGTTAGCATGGCACCGGGACTCAGAACAACAGCGCATTTCTCACTACTGTCGTTGGTTCCTGGATACGAATGTTCTCAAACAGTGAAATAGTGGCCCTTACTAGTAAATCATAGGTGCCACTAACCATCTCTTAGAGTCGTGGGAACCTCCGTCAAGAATGCTGTAGGGACGCTCGACTCGGGTTTTAAAGCTATTCGACGCAGTGGTCCCACTCTGGGCACACCAACTTTAATTCCAAACTTGCAAACAGTATCAGTTAAATTTTGCTTCTATAATGAAATCTTATAGTTTGGCGATAGTTTTTTGGCCAATGGGATAATCAAGTGTAGTACCGAATTGCGTAAAGAACTGATGTATGGAACTTCATATCTCTAGAATCTTTATGGTGGGCATAGATTGTCATTTATTTTTGGCTCTAACGATGCGAATATTGAAGCATTAATACGTATGAGATAGAAGGAAGTTTTGGGAGTGACAGATACGACTAATTTGCCTACCGTCATTATATTATGGAACTTATCATTGGGAAAGTATTTCATATTTCTGTGGGAACTTCTTCATTAAATCTTGAAGTACATTTATTCTAACATTCCCAAGAGTACTGGGGATTTGTAGACCGAGACAAGTTTGAAATACGTTTGAAAAGTGATAATATTCCAATTTTTGTACAAAATACGAAAGGTGAAATTTTAGAATTTGCCAGCCGACAAGAATCACCATCAACGGCTGTATCAAGAGAGGGTTATTAAGAATTTATGAAACTGTTTATTATTTTTCCTGGACGTATACATTAGGATGAGCCAAAAAATACAAAAGTTGTTTTTCAAGTTGAAATACCGCTGAAAAGTTGCGAATTCGGGTGTCTAAAAATTTGGTAACAAAAAAAAAAAATAAAGTCAGTATCTATCTTCCGGTTGCGCATGTACTCTGGAATGTTTGCCTAAATTTATATTCTTACAATTTTTTTTAATTAGCCTTTTCGCGAATGTAATATCTAAAATTCTTTTGCATTAGAATAACAAAAAATAATGTTGAAGTATTATTTAAATCTACTAACATCTTCCAGTCGCGCTTGTGCTCTAGAGTTTGGCAAGAATCACACTTTTACGATAATATTTTATCTTACTTAGCTTGTCAAAAATTAAGTTTAATATAACTTTTTAGAAATTTAGAGCTCATGCGCGACTGGAAAATGGTGGTGGATTTAAATATCATAATGTTTTGTTATTCTAATGCCCAAGAATTTCAGATATTACATTCATGAAGAGGCTAATTAATTTTATTATTCTTATTTTTTTTAAATGGGAATTTTTCCACATTTCGTAAATTTTACACCAATTGTATTACCATAAAATACAAACCGATTCTATTTCTTCCTTTTTTACCAAATTTTTAGTCTTCCGAATTCGCAATATTTCAGTAATATTACGATTTGAAAAAGAACTTTCGCCTTTTTTTTTGGCCTACCCTTGTATACGTGTCTCATTTCAGGCTCGCTGAATGACTATACTGTTAAAAATCTTGGCCTAGTTTGAACCAAATTTTGGTGCTCGTTAGCTGCCACTGCAAGATGGTGAAATCTTGAACCAATATTAAGTTCCTGTTGAAGCATAGTTCCAATAGTTGGAACGAGGTTTAAATAGGAAGCTCCAAACGTAGGTACGAGATTTCACCATCTTATGGAGGCAGCTACAGAGCTCCAAAATTTGGTTCAAACTAATTCAATATTTTAAATAGTGTAAGGTGATATATTCATCCTTAGGGGCCGTCCATAAATGATGTCGCAGTTTTTTCAATATTTTGGACCCCCCCTTTTTGTCACAAAGTGTCACATTTCACCGTACCCTCCCCCTCCTCCCTTGTCACATGTCACGCTATACTTATACTTGTAATTCCAAAACAATTCAATATGCTGCAGATCATACTTCTAATTTTATTTTTAAACTTCAACTGTTTGTTTTAAAGACTTCTGTGATAATAGCAATAAAAATTATTTGTATACTTATTTTGTATACAATAAGATTAAGTTTTACAACAAAAATTATGATTAATATACAATAGTAATAAATATTAATATGAACAGCAATTGAAAACAGTAGTATTTTGGAATTTGAAATAGAATTTAATAGTTTATTTGGCTTTATATTTTATCTTTACTTTATGAACACATAATACTTTAATTTCAAAATATCTTCAAATTGTAATCTGCTGATTTTTAATGTTTTTATTTTAACCAAAATGTGTGATGTCCAAGCGTGACATCATTTATGGATGGCCCCTGAAATAGCCTCCTAATTTAAGCATACCAAAATGAAAGAAAGAGGTCTTCGCGAGTTCCTGTTTTAAAGTCAGGGTATTTAAAAAATTGGATCACCACTTCAAGAACAGTAATCTCATCTTATAATGACTTTCAAGTTAAATAATATTTTATTAGGCTGCTCAAGAATAAACAGAGAAATCGCAAAAATTGCACTGGCGAAATTTTCAAAGGATCTGTTGTATTTGTCAGATGATCTTTCTAGACTACCATTTTCTTATAGCCATGTACATGTTTCTACAAAATGAAATGTGGTAGAGATCCTTTAAAATTATAAAGATGCAAAGAACCCTGAAAATAGAATAATTGTTCCCTTAAAATTTTTTATGAAAAGAAGTTTGAATATTTTGTCACCAAAGAATCTTTTAGGCGGTTCTAAACTAAAAAACTATACTCTGTGGCATTACAATCCATGAAGGATCATCACTAACAGTGCCCATTTCTATTTACTAGACCTTGGGCCCCGAGGTGCTATGCAGCATATGTCGTGGCCGGATGGTCAACCTAACGCAAGACCCTTGGTGTTTAGTTCCCAAAGAATCTTGGTACACATTTTATCGATCCCGAAAGGATGAAAGGCTCGGTGAACCATGCCCAGTCGGAAGTCAAACTCTCGACCTGTGGCACAGCAGTCAGATGCTCTGACCAGTCCGCCACTGGGCTTTTTAGGCTGTTCAAAGAAATGAATTTATCACAAGGATTCTTTCAAGCAAACGCTGAACACGGCAACACTATTTATGATTATAGGATTGTATTCGAAATGTTGCAATACATTAACCCCTTCGCGACGGGAGTCATTTACGAAATTTTTAATGTTTTGTCACCGGTTTTTACAGAAATTTGTTCCTTATTAAATCGAGAAAATGCTCCGATTAAATAAAACATTTTTATAGTAATTTTTTACTGGTGGCGATAAACAAGGATTCTTAAGCCTTTTTGCGGCACGTATACGTGTCGTTCGTCCACAAGGGGTTAAAGTGATAAATGGTTATGCTGAGAGATAAATGAACTGCTGCTTGCTTTGATCAAAGAATACATTATAATTCTTAAACGAAATGAATCTCGATTTCAGTTATTGGCAAAAGTTTTGGAGTAGCACCAAAAAGTTTATCTTTACTGCAAAAAAAAAAGCCTTATTAAAATGAATTAATTACTGAAACTTTCAGAATTATTACTTAATTTTGTTTTTCATAAAATCTGAAATTTATTTACTATCATAGTAAATATTTTTATTTTGGCTTAGTTTTCTTTTTTCACAGTATGACAGAAAATAATAATAATAAAAAAGTTAATATCTTTCACTTAAGGACTGCCCTAATACGCATACATTATAAAAGCCGGCATGTCGCCAAGTAGTTTTCACATACTGTACCTTATTTCGAGTCCTTTGGAACATTACGAGTGGTGATAGATTTGTACATGGCTTTGGCACTGCTATATCATTTTTTTCTAATGTGATAATCACTTAATTTGTGACTGACGTTTTAGATTTGTAGCTTGGTTGGAACATTTTCAATTAGTTGTTTTGATAATATCCTATTGCGTCGAATGCAAATGTCTACAAAAATACAAAAAAGAAAGTTCTTATTTGCATAATTAACAGTTTATTGATAATAATAAAGCAAAAAATAATCTTCAAAATCTTTTGAATATTTTCTACTAGCGAATTTACAATAAATTATAAGATGTCTCTTTTTAAATAAATGAAATGAAAGCATGTATTTGTAGTACATTTTTCATGCATTCCCCTCTCTCTTTTTTGACAATATAGTTTCAAAATAAAAATTCGCATTTGGTTCAGAATAAGACATCTTACATTTATTACTGCCTAAATACCGGGTATCCCAAAAATGACTGATGGATTTTAAAACTCAATAACTTACAAACGGTGACAGCTATTTAAAAAATTTTTGCAGGAGAGTTATGTATAATGTCAGGAGTTTTTTTACCGTAATTTTTTATTTTAGTTCGCATCTCAAACAATAGGTGGCGCTGACGGCGATTGAAGGTCAGGTCGACACTTCATTCAGCACTGATCACCTGTCCTTCAATCGCCGTCAGCGTCACCTATTGTTTGAGATGCGAACTAAAATAAAAAATTACGGTCAAAAAACTCCTGACATTATACATAACCCTCCTGCAAAAAATTTTTAAATAGCTGTCACCGTTTGCAAGTTATTGAATTTTAAAATCCATCAGTCATTTTTGGGACACCCGGTATATGAGAAAATTACTTGTTTCGATCAAAAACCATGTATTTGTAATAAAAGGGAAAAAAAAAGACATTAGGAAATAAATATATTTATAGGGGTCCACAACACATTTTTAAATAATTTTTATTTATAGAGTTAAAATTTCGAAATTTTTTTGTGATAGTTAAACCATATTATTTGTAAACAAAGTCACATGATAAAACTTCTCAGAATTAAAAAAATATATCTAAAATTTATTTTAAAAGTATATTAATTAGTTTTCACTTAAATAAACAGAAAGATATAAGTTTTAATTTTTACTCAGCATTAAAAAAATATTAGTTTAAAAAAATTAAAATACTTAAAGTAAAAATCTTTTTAAAAAAAGTGATTTAACTTTAAAAAAGATCATTTTTAAAAGTAAATATTTTTTTTCAAATTTCCCGAATCAAAATTAAAGTAAAACAATTGAAAGAGATATGTTCCAAGTTTAAACTATTTATCTTTAACGGTTCTTGAGTTATAACATTTTAAATGCTAGAAATGGGGAAAGAACTCATCAGAAGAAAAATGCATTTCCACAAGAAGTTGTTATCATGTCAACCACTGTTTGAAAGGTAGATTTTGGAAACTAAACAAAACGAAAAAAAAAAATATTTCCTGTTACATTTTACATAAAAACGTGATCTAAACATCATTTTAAGCAGAAAAAAAACAGAGAAATTTTTAGTGTAACACAATTATTTTTAAAAATTCACATATTTTTGTGTCTCGGACCCCCATAAATAGTTTGTACTAAAGAGTTTTATGATGAATGATTTTACTACCTCTGACAGTAAAGTTCGGTGAATAATCGTGTAGCCTTAATGTAGATGAAATATTAAAGAAAGTTTCCGTACCACCCTTCGAAATAGTCATCTCCCATAACTATGCACCGCTGAGATCTCCTATACATGTCCTGGGACATTCTCAAGAATTCTTCTTTTGGGATGAAGTTCAAAAGCTTCGTCACGTTTCGTTGGATGTCAGCAATATGTTCAAATCTCTTTCAAAGAGAGTTGAGTCGTGAAAAAAGCAAGAAGTCTGGAGGATTGCGATCTGGTGAGTATGGTGGATGTTCAATTTGCACAACCCCACAGGAATTTCTTTCGGTGTCTTGTAAAGCTTAAAACCAAACTTTAAACTGATCTTTGGTTTGTTCATTTCCCTGTTCTCAGTTAAGAACCAACACACTGAACAAGCACTTAGTAAAGCACGTCTTACACAGAACATAAACAACGCTCAACTGGGCAACGGTGGGGGAAGATGGTCAACACTTGCCTCTATGCAGGTGCAGCGTTTTGTTTCCCAAGTGTTGCCAGATCAGTCGTTCTGAATTCATTCACCGAACTTTTTTGCCAGAGGTATTATTTCTCTTAGATAAGCAAAATGAAATAAAGTGTTAATGAAGTAATAAAAGAGAGTCGCAAGTAATAGAGTTTTTTTTTTTTTCGTACCTCTTAATCCCTTGAGGGGCGGTAGCATACGTTATATAGCACATTTTTTTACTAAGATTTGCACCAGAAACTTTTAATTAACGTTTGCTTTTATAACTTTGGTGGAGAAAAAAACAATGAAAAAATTACGTTTCCTTATTCTGAAACATAATATTTCGAAAATTTTGGCGGGAAATTCAACATTATAGAAACACAATTACTTGCCCCTGAAAGTATTAATACTTAGTTATTGAGTATTTGTTTGCTTGCAGTAATGAAATGATTTTTACCCTTTTTAGGGGCGTTCGTAATTATGTAAATATGTAGCACCTACAGTTGTCGTTCAGTCCGTCCGTCTGTCCGTCCGCATATAGCAACGCAAAAACTACCCAACCGTATCGTTTGAAATTTAAATTGTACAATTATTAGGATGAGTGAAGCGAATCCTCTACTAGTCCACTCAAATTACAATTTGTCGTACGCTTTACAAAAAAACTATTCAATATTTTAACTTCAAATTAAACACAAAAATAAATTATGATCTGTAGATTTGCAGAATATAATTTTTTTTACAGTAAAACGTTAAAAAAATTATTATTTTAATTAATTTATTTTACATGCATTTCCAATACGGAAGCATTTTAGCAAATAAATAAAAAATGAAACGCGTATATTTTCAGAAAAAAAAGTTTAAATCATGGAGTAAATAATTATAGATAGAATCATGATTAATTTATTAAATAAAACATGTTTTCATTATGCCGCAAAATCGTTTGCACAGATGACACTAAACATTTAAAAAAAATTGTATTATAGATTTTTTTTTTTTTTTTTTTTTTTTTTTTTTTTTTTTTTGTAAACTGGCAACAAAATAATTGTAAACAAATAAAATTAATTCTTAAATTTGTTATATAAATGAAAAATCAAAAGATCTGCGTGAAGTTGTTGGTTCAAGCTCTTTATAAATATTTTTGCGAAGGTCGTATTGTGGCTAAATAATATCGACTCATTAATCAGAAGGATTTTATAGAAAAATAAGACTTTAATAAGTTCGCAAACACAACAATAATTATTCGTGAAAACGTCACTGCAAGAATGAGAGAGCGCTTCGTTAAAAGGTAATTCCATTAATTGAGTTGCCATTCGCAGAAAGTAAACAGTTCTCCCACGCGGAGAGAATTACAGCAATTCTCATACGCTAACATGTATAAAAATGAAGAAATTAAAATAAAATGTTTTACAGTTGAAAATTCATAGTATCAACGAAAGCAGATTTCAAATGTTTTTTCCAGAAAATAGGATTTTGAAAAAGTAACTTTCTTCAAGCTTTCTTCAAATATATTATTCTAAAATAGCTATCAAAGATTATCGGATGTTGATTACAAAGATTAGAAACATGCATATTTCAAAAAATTAAAAAACACCAGTGGCTACTTGAAATTGTAAAAACATCTTTAAAAGAGCTTTTAGTTGAAAATTAAAAAAAAAATTTGTAAAAGTTTGCTTCGAAAATATCTTATGCCAGTTTTACATCATAAGTAAAAAATTAAAATGCGCCAAAACATAAAATAACGTTTTTGTTTAATAAAGATGCAAAAATAATAATAAAAAAAAAAAATATTGTTACTTTCAAATATCTGTTTTATAAAATAATGCTTCGCGAATCCAAACAAAGCATGGCTTTTGCTAGTAATGTAATTTTGTTGAGTCATTTGAAATTTTATGAAAATCGGATGCATAAATCAATTACAGGGACAATCAAAAGTATTCCGTTACATTACGGTCAATGTGGGGAAAAAATTTCAAATGCATTTTAATGGTGTTACACTCATTCGAACATAATAAAATTGATATGCATTTATGAAATGTATATTATAATATACATTCTGCACAATCTGTGGTGCAAATAACGTTTGTTATTGATTTACAAGGCAACACAAAAGTATTCAATTACATAATGGTTTAGGGAGAACATTGTTTGGTGCGCGTGTTAATTGTAATTAACAATTTAACATTTTATGAAATTGATATATGATGCTGAGGATTACTACAAGTTGCTTCCTGTGTAAAAGAAAGCAGATAGTATTTACACACAAAAGATTTCGGCTCCTATACTGTATCCGAAACTCTGTGTGCTATTACATCAAAATCAAATAAATTTAGATGCGCCGGTAATTATATAAATAGCTAGCACCTATATTCGTCGTTCAGCCTATCAGTTCGCCTGTCCGCATATAGCAGAGCAAAAACTGCCTAACCAAATCGCTCTAGATTTAAAATATGTAATTTTAGTGTAATTTTGTCGAGTTATTTTCAATTTTATAAAAACCGAGCATAGTTTAATTAGAGGGACAATCAAAAGTATATTACGGTCAAAAGGAAAAAAAGTTTCAAGTACATTTTAATGTTGTTAAACTCCTTCGAATATAATAGAATTGACATGAACCTATGAAGTATATACCGGGTGTCCCAAAAATGACTGATGGATTTTAAAATTGAATAACTTGCAAACGGTGACAGCTATTTAAAAAATTTTTGCAGGAGGGTTATGTGTAATGTCAGGAGTTTTTTACCGTAATTTTTGATTTTAGTTCGAATTTCAAACAATAGATGGCGCTGACGACGATTGAAGGCCAAGTGATCAGTGCTGAGTGAGGCGTCGACCTGGGCTTCAATTGCCGTCAGTGCCATCTATTGTTTGAATTTCGAACTAAAATCAAAACTTACGGTAAAAAAACTCCAGACATTATACATAACCCTCCTTCAAAAAATTTTTAAATAGCTGCCACCGTTTGCAAGTTATTGAATTTTAAAATCCATCAGTCATTTTTGGGACACCCGGTATATACTAAAATATACATTCTGTACAATCTGTGATGCAAAGAATATTTATTATTAAATTATAGAGCCACATAAAAGTATTCCACTACATAATGCTATACGGGGAAACATTGTTTGGGGCGTGTTTTGATTATATTAAACTATTTCACATTTTATGAATATGATATACGTTGCTGAGGTGTAATACAAGTTACTTCCTGTATATTTACAGGAACACAAAAAAGATTTCGACCACTATGCTGTATCCAAAGTACTGTCTACTATAACAGTAATATTTGAATATTTATAAAACTTCGTTATAGTATGAACGCACCTCATTTTCTACATTTCTCGTGCAATTTCCAACTTGTTTAATCTTGAAATCTATTTATTTAATCATATTTCTTTTATCTTTAACTAATTCTGTGATCTATTTCACTTTGAATATCATACATTTTTTGCACTATTTCTATATTTAGTACTGATAATTTAATCTTAACGAAGCCAAAGAATTGGGTGCATAATTTTTTTTTCTTCCAACAAATTGTCATCATATACAATGAGACATGTACTGCTAGTACACAGATAAACTAAGCAGTGTCTAACAGTATAACTTTAGAATTATAATGGGAAAATAAAACTCTAAGTTGCTGTTCAACATACACTTATTACCAAGATTTTAAACACGGATGTAAAAATTAAAATCACGAAAATAAAATTTATATTCTACATTTCGGTTTACTTTTAAAACGATTCACAGAACTTTATTTTTATTAAATTCAAAACAGCAAAATTTTTTTACATGTTACATTATCGAAACTATATTCAAACTAAAAGATTTCAGTAAATAAAAAAATATATATATGAAGACATTTTAAATAACTTGTTATCCAAAAATTACTTATTGGGATTTTAATTTTTATATCTTTGTTTGAAATCTCAGAACAAAGTGTATGTTAGATAGCAACTTATCGTTTAATTTTCACATTTGAGTATACAGCGTTAAATCCTAATTTATTTACAATTATATTTATTCAACCATGGTTGATATCTATTATTTGCTATGTGCTTTTATGCCTTTGAGACATCAAGTATTTTTTTTAATTGGAAATAATCATTTTGGAATTTTTTACGCTTTTATTTAATTTGAATTTCATGTAAAACAAACTTTGAGACACAATTTTAATCAATTTCCACAGATTTAATGCATTGCGATTTGCTATGCGCATAATGTTATATGACATTACATTCTGACATTTATAAAATGCTAAAATACTTTAAGGACTCAATTTCCGGGCAGTTCTTGTTGTATAGCTTGTAATAAGAAATTACCTAATTATTTGTGCAGGAATGACAAGCCAGCCACTTCGAAATATTTTTGAGCATCATTTACACAACTGGCGAGTCTCTTACCACTGTTTTTAACAGTAATCTTCTTCTTATTTAATCGAATAATTTCAGTCATCAAAGAAGGGGAACATTACAGTTAAAAAATAATGGAGACTTGTCTGTTACGCAACTCGTTCATAAAAACATCTCGACAAGCGTGTCAAGTGCAGCTTATTAAGGGGATTGATAATTCAGCCAAGTCTAAGGGTGTTTTATGCATTCGTATACTTAAAATATCTCCACGGGATATTAATATTTTAAACTTTTATTTTTGTGCAAACTTCTAAACCATGTCTCTGTTTTTCTTAGTTTTCAAAATATTCTTCATGTATATACTTAATTTTATTTAAAGTGTTAAAATCTTACTTACAGTTTATAAGCTTTTAACACATAATATATCAAATGAAGCATATATTGTAGAAATATTTTGAAAACTAAGAAAAAGAAAGACATCCTTTAAGACGAGTACACAGAAAAAAGAAGTTAAAACTATCAATTCCCGGAGAAATATTTTAAATAAAAGAATGTATCAAACGTCCATACACTTAAAATTACGGAAGAGAATTTAGAAGCTGACTGACCAGCGCCCTTAAACTGTCAGGATGGCGAGTGCTCAGGGAAAAACACAGTTAAAAAAAGAGGACACAACCAATATTTTATTATAAAAATATTGGAAATAATGTAAAGGTATTTAAAAAGACGAATTTCTTTGTAACAAATTACTGGTAATTAACTGTGTTTTTCCCTGACCACTCGCTACCCTGCCTGTTATACATAATTGGTGGCGAGTAGATTAGTGATGGATGGATGGGTTTGGCAAATAACGAAATAAAAACAAGACAAAACAAAAATGTTTAATTCCTAACAGTTTCAATATAAGAGAATTTCAACAAAATATTGTCAGTGGAGAATGTTGTCATGTTCAAAGCTGTTTGAAGTGTCTAGAGATTGATTGTGCAACGCTACTTGATTGGGCGAGACTGGATACTCAGAGTTTGATTCGGGACGAGGTGGCGAGAGCTCTGTTTCTGGACTGTTTCCTGTTGCACCTTGTGGTAACAGGAAAGGCGTTAAACTGTTATGCAAAATAGGTTGGCTGATGGATTGATGAAGGATGGATGATTTTGGCAAATCTTTGGCATTTGTAAACATTGGTAAAGTTCTTTGTGCCCCAGAGGCAACACTATAGATATAATAGTTGTGTCCCAGCATGCTATTCTCTGTTTGCTTTGGTGATAAGCCGAAGCTTGCGTCATCTGTAAAAGAGAAAATTACAATAATCATAAGATGTAATAAACTTCGAATGCAAGTATGACAAGAAATCTTTAACGCAAAAATCATTATTTCTTTTAAATATTTTACCCATTTTGATTTAAATATTTTGAAAGATCATTAAACCAGAGGTGTAAGAGGATACTTTAGATCAGCGGTGCTCAACTTTCGATCCTCAGGCCGCATGTGACCAGGCGATTTTTTTGTGTGACCCTACACATAATCAATAATCGTAGTTTAAAAAACTAGTTAAAATGTACTTAAAAGTAGAAAAGTTTTTCGTATTATTTAGAATTAATTTATAAATGTGTTAAAACATTTTAAATTAATTTTTTTAGTCAAAAGGTTATTAAACGTAGTCTCATATGTGCTATAGTAGCTATATATTTCCCAAACTTCAATACTAATTAAACTTTATTTGAAATTAAAGTTAAACAATACATTTTTATGATTAAAAGGAAATAAAGTTTTCGTATAGAGCAAAAGTTTGATTAATTACAAAAAATCTTTTTATTTTTTTTCTTTAGAACTTGGAAACTTTATATTTTTACATTCTGTTTTATGCTTGTTATGTTTTTAATACTATTTGGGGTAAAACGTTTATAGTGGAAAAAATTGGCCACAAAATTTTTACAATAATATTTCTTAACAAAAAATTGCGTGACCCATTTGTACAAAATTTACAAAATATACTATGAAGTTTATTTTTTAGAAATAGTGGTATCAAAAAATTTTCATAACATATTGTCCGAGAAATATGTTCAACATTACTGATAATACTAAATTTGCTACATTGTTTTTTTTATATACTACTTTTGTTATATCATTACTTTAATTACGATTTTCTAAGTGAGTAGACACTTTCAGTCGTGACGTCAGATGTGACCTTTTGCTTGGATACTGACTCCAAACAGACCATTGCTATGATGTGTTTCCTATTTTAATTTTTTATAGCTATATCTTGCCGCTATAGCTCACAGATATATGCTTTAATACTGAAAATGCAGTGGTAAAACTTTCTACGACTTATATTTGATAAGAAATGAAACAGAGCTATCGTTTGTTTGGAATCAGCCTCCAAGCAAAATGTCATGCATGACATCACACTGAAAGCGTCTATTGCGGCCCGCCTAATCTTGCAAATACTTCTTTGCTGCCTTCTAGGAAAAAGGGTTGAGTATTGCTACTTTAGATAGGCATTTCCACCGATTTCTCATAACTAGACTTCACATAGGCAATCTTTTCTTACGCCGTGATCTTTACCTTCCGTCACGCGGTTCCGTTTAGCGGGCCAAACCCGTTTTTTCCCGCCGAAACTCACTTTCTTATGTTTGTCTTGAGTTGACCGCACTTCTGCTTTTATCTATTTGTGAAATCTGAAAGTTGCCAATAAAACGATCACTGCCAAAAAACGACATCTTTTCGCCAAAGATGTTGGATTCGGAACCTTGCCGAGAGAACAATGGAATGTGGCGTCTACTTATATGAGAAATCTGTGCGCATTTCGTGTAAAATGCAGTATAGTAGAAATAGTTAAATATGTCTAAAGGTGTTGATATTTCGAACAAACAATTGCTATATCTTCTCACAGAAAAAAACGTTGTAACCGTAAAAGCTGGTAAATTTGAGAAAGAGCCATTACGTATGTTACCATAAAAATCTCACTGTCTATATCTGATTCCATGGAATAATATCGCTCCCCTAATGATGGATTCATAGCCCTCAGTTAAAATTATTTTCTCCATAGAAGATAAAAATTTTAAATTTTAAAAATATATAGCATTTTTCAAATATTTTCAACTTTGGAAAAAAGTATTCAGATGAAAAATCCCATATTTTTATTTATTTATTTATTTTAAATTTTTGATTATTTAATAACTCGCATGTCACAACAACGAAACTTCCAGGTAGACAAAGTTGCTATGGCTTTTTTAAAGGATTAATTTAAAAAAAAAAATGTTTGTTTTTGTCATTTTGCCCAATCTGTTGCATACTTGCCAATTTTCACACTTTAGGTGTAAAATTTACACATTTTGACCATCTTTTACATTTTTACACTTAGAATACTTATTTTTACACTCTTTTTTTTTTTTTTTTTTTTTTTTTTGCAAAGTTTTTACCAAGTTTCGTTTTTTCCCCCTAAAACTCCGAATTTCTTTCTTATTGTCTATACTTACATTATAAAGAGGCAAAGTTTTTTTTTTTTTTTTTTTTTTTTTTTTTTTTTTTTTTTTTTTTTGTAGGGACTAATTTAGTACTACCGAACAGATTTCAACAAGTAAAGGTACCAAAATGATGATGCTCGCCCGGAATCAAACATAGGCTATATCTTATGTCTATGACACAACTTAGAAACTATCGGACCGATTTCATAAGTAATCTATACCTACATTAAAAAGAGGTAAAGTTTGTTTGTTTGTTTGTAGGGGCTAATCGCTGGTACTATCGAACAGATTTCAAAAGTAATGGTACCAAAATGATGAAGCTCGCCCAGATTCAAACATAGGCTACATCTTATGTTTATGACACAACTTCGTAACTACCGGACCGATTTCATTATTAATGGTACCGAAATAATGATGTTCGTCTGGAATCAAACATAGAATATATCTTATGTCGTCTATACCTATATTATAAAGAGAAAAAGTGTGTTTGTTTGTTGTAGGGGCTAATCTCCGGGACAACCGGACCGATTTCAAAAGCAATGATACTAAAATGATGGTGTTCGCCCGGAATTAAATATAATCTATATCTTATGTTGCCTATACCTATATTATAAAGAAGAAAAGCTTGTTTTTTTCTTTGTTTGTTTGTAGGAGCTAATCTCCGGAACTACCGAACCGATTTCAAAAGTAATTTTACCAGATAGAGGGTGTTTGCCCGGAATCAAATATAGGCTATATCTTATGTCGTCTGCATCTATATTATAAAGAGGAAAAATTTGTTAATTTGTTTCTTTGTTTGTAGGGACTCCTCCGTAAAACGGAATCGATTTCAAAAGTAATAATACCAAAAACTGGTGTTCACCTGGAATCCAACTTAGACTATGTCTTATGTCGTCTATACGTATATTATAATGGGAAAAAGTTTTTGTTTGTTTGCAGGGGATAATCTCCGGAACTACAGAACCGATTTCAAAACTATTTATACTAAAATGATGGTGTTCGCCCGGAATTAAACATAGACTATATCTTATGTCGATGCCACAAATCCACCGGGAGTTCAGGAACAAAAAAATGTTCTAGAAATGTGTTTTTTGTGTTACTGAAGGACTACAAGCATGAAAATTAGCATGATAATTATTTATAAGATATAAATTATCTCTAACATTTCCTTAAAAATTCGAATTTTAAAAGGGGGGGGGGAGGTGCGCGAAAAAGCGTCCTACAGTGTTAAAAATCTGCAGGATTTGCTTCATCACCCCTCCACCGCTTTTATAAAAATCTGCACTTGACTAAATAGTAAAGCATTCTCTTTGGTCAGAATTAAGATAGTGTGTAAAAGAGGTAGAGTTTCGATGCAGCAAATGCTGCAGATTTTTAATAAAACAAAAACTTTCTAAAGGCAATTTGTAAGCAATCTGAGCACGTATTAAACAGATTTCATAAGTAAATTGGTGATGATAGAAGCTGTTAAAACATAAAAAACGTAAGCTTCATTTTACTTCAGTGACACTATCACTAGAGGAGCAAAATCCAAAAATATTCAAAATGGGGATTTTTATTGTACTAAGGAGTTTAGAAACTTTAAATTTCGTAAGGTACAAAATATAAATGTCTTCTAAGTTCTGTCATGAGTAAATTTGAAATTAAAAGTTATGAAGCGAAGAGGCTGTTCGAAAAGCTTCCTAAAAAAATTGTAAATTACGATTTCTGTGCAAGCTCAGGAAGTAATAAACCGATTATAAAAGTGATGGTTTTGAATCAACAGTGACACTCTCTGCATCCTACATAGATCATTCTCATTATCCTACATTCTCATGATCCTCCTACGCCAGTACCGCTATCACTTGGGGTAAGCAAGAAAAATAAATATTCTATAAAAGCCTTTAAATTTTTTCTAAATTATGTTTCTTTGGTATATTAGAAAATATCAAACCGATTTCAAAATTAACATCTGCAAATTAATGCTGACCATCCTTTTTCTAACATAGGCATTTTATGGTTATACCACTACTCCTCGAAAAATGGTAGACCCTTAGAAAAGAAACTTGGATTTTGACATGATAAATTATTTAAAAATGTAAATACATACGAAGATTGTTTCTAAAAAAGAATAAATACCTCAGATGAATACCGAAAGAAATGTATAAATTGAGCATAAAAGTTTAAAAATATTTTCTAAATTATCGTTTATTTAAAATTCTCTTTAGTTTTTCATATTAATTTATGTCTCATTTCAGAATAATGCATGTAAGAATGAAATTTAGTCAAACTATGGCTTAAATGGAAGCTTTTGAATTATTCTTTAATACATTATTATTTCTAATGATAATCATATATGAGGAGCCCAGAAGCCAAGGGGTGTAAGTGACAAAATTGAAAAAAATGAGTTAAGTGCACAGGCTATTTGGAAATATGTCTATTTATTTGTAGGTAAAGAGTTAAGAGTGATTTTTTTCATTATGTACTGAGTTATAGGGGTCAGTCACTTAACCTCTTTCCCAAAACTGTGAAACGATTGGAGGCCAAGGGGTATAAGTGCAGTTGTGTCCGTTAACGTCTATATAGCAGAAGCACGACCAACGACATACATACAAAGCCATTTGCTTTTTTTATGCATTAAATATATGCATTTTAACTGTTATCAAGTAAGAAAAATCATGCGTTAAGCATGGATTATGAAACACTTTCGAACACTCCCTGAAATCTTTAAAAATTTTTGCTATTGAGGGTAATAAAGTGTTACAGTCCATTGCTAAATATGTATTCTGATACTTTTTAACAGCCCTATGTTTTATTTGTCGGTTGATATATACTGTATAATGGGAAAAATTAGTTTAGCAAGAAAACGCATAACAGTTTGAAATTTCTCTTTCAGCAGTTTATATTAATAGATGGAAGCACACTTGTATACTTTTGTTCATCCTGTAGTTTATCTCGAACCTTTATTATACGCCAGTATTTAGCTGAAATTTACTTCAAATTAAACACACTTAAGACTACTGAAATCACATTTCCAGAAATTATCATTCATCGATGACCATGTATAAAAATTTGTGCGTGATCCTGTATATCATTTTACCTATATTTTACAAGCATTTCTTAGTAAACTGAATGCAGTTCAGCATAGAAATACAAGACTTATTTAAAAGAAATCTTTAAGTAAAGTACGCTCATAGTCTGTAACCTTTACGAATATTTTTGTGTAGCCCTGTATATGAACTATAGCATTTATACATATCATATAACGTGTATACATTTAGTGAAACTTAAAAGCGCAAATCATAATTAAAATAGCATTTTGTTCATCCATCAATCATCATCGATAATTATACAGTAATTCAGATAGAAATTTGGTCCTATTTGAAATCTGTAAGAAGTCGTCTTACAAATATATAAGAGAAGAAAGAAGTGATAACTTATCTTAATAAATATCTCGGGGTTGCATTCTTCTTTATAAACTTTTTATTACTTGAAAAGACGACACTTACAAATATAACACTAACGTACACACATTATATACAAATAAAGCTTTTACATAATTCTGGCGCACGCCACCATCACTAGATAAAACCACAATTCACAACCAACATTCCAATATCACTAAGAAAAAGAACATTTTTTAATAGAACTAGTGTTGCCAGATTTCTTTTAAAACGAGAAATATTACAACTACATTTTTTTTTAATTTAGCAAAACTCAGGTCACGTGACGCGTGAGTCTATTTTTTTTTCTTTTATTCCTTTGGAAAGCGCGTGTTACATCCTCCCCCTCTGTTTCCGATCTACGTCTCGGTGAGGAAACAGGATGCTTTTTTGGTCTTCCTCTTTTTCTCAAGGGTGCAACTGGAATAGTTTCAGATTCTTGGAAAGGCAACAAGGCAGAAACGTGGTAAGATCCAATTCGTTCAGTAGGATTTTCTAGACTAGCAATGTCATATGTCACTAGTGACTTTTGAGTCAAAATTATGTATGGCCCATCTCTCTTAGGCATAAATTTTGCTGTTTTATTTTTACTTGCCTTGCTCACTGGGTGTAGGTTAACCCATACTTTTTCACCAGGCTTGAAATATACTTGTCTACGATTTTTATCATAATATTTCTTTCGCTGATCTTGTTTCATTTCAACACGTTCTTTCACACTTTTCGAAATATTTGCAAGTCGTTTAAGATATGGGGTTATTTCCGGAACGAAATTGTCATTTTCGACAACAGCTTTGAAATCGTTTACCACATCATCGATTGTTCTTAGTTCTCGACCAAATTGTAGATAGGCAGCAGTTTGGCCTGTTGTATCAGATTTGGCAGAGTTCATGGCAAATCTAATGAAAGGAAGTTTATCTATCCAGGAACGGTGTTCATCCCCGACAAGGATTGCTATTCGAGGTTTCAAGTCTCGATTTTTGCGTTCGACCGGATTGGCCTGAGGATGGTATAAAGGTGTCAATGATTGGTCTATTCCAAGAATATAACAAACTTGTTGTAGAACAGCGCTCACAAACTGAGGACCATTATCACTTATCAGTCTTCTTGGAATACCATACCGAAGGAAGATCTCTTCTATCAAAGTAGTCGCACATTCTTGTGCAGTTGCAGTTGTTAAGGCAAATAGTTCTACCCATTTAGTGGCACAATCTTCCACTATAAAAATCCATCGGTGTCCATCTTTACTGGGTGGCAGTGGTCCAAAAAGATCAATACTGAGGGTTTCAAACCGCTGAGCATAAGCAGGTGTTCGCAATAAACCAGCAGGTTTCTGATTTGTTGCTTTATAGCGAGCACACTCTGGACATTTCTTTACATATTCAGAAATAAAGGCTCGCATGCCTGTCCAATAATATCTCTTAGCAATTCTTTGATAGGTTCCTGCTACACCATAATGTCCAGCTGAGGGGTCGTCATGATGAAGTTTCAAAATATTTTCTCTTTCTTGAACTGGAATGACCAGTTGCGCTTCCTCGGCATCAGATTCAGGAGCATAACGATAAAGTACACCTTGATTCATCAGGAATCCTCTATCAGTCCAATTGGCAAAATCTTCACTTTTCTGTTCATCTTCAAAGCAATCTATAATTTTTTTAAGATTTTCATCTTGTAACTGCGCTTCCCTCATATCTTTTGAGCTTCTTGTTGGCATATCTATGCTAACAAAATTGCATGTCTCGCAGAAAGCAGATTGATGATTACACACAGGACGTGACAGCATGTCAGCCACAACATTAGATTTTCCAGGTTCATATTCTATTTTCAATAAAAACGATTGCAATTGTAGTGCCCAACGGGCTAATCTTCCCGATGGTGACTTAAGACTGAGAAGCCATTTTAAAGGTTGATGATCAGTAGCTACAATCACTTCTTGGCCTTCCACATAACCACGAAATTTTTCTAAGGCCCAGACAACAGCCAAAGCCTCGAGTTCAGTAGTGGAGTAATTTCTTTCTGCACTTGTAAGAAGACGGCTAGCATATTCTATGGGGTGTTCAGAGGTCTTGTCGGTACCCTGTAAAAGTACAGCACCAAGAGCATAGTTACTAGCATCAGTACGTAGAATGAATGGTTTGGTTCCATCAGCTTGCTTCAGTACTGGAGATGTCATGAGACAATGTTTTAGAGTTTCAAAGGCTGTTTGTTCTTCTTTTCCCCATTTCCAAGTGGCTTTCTTTTTCGTAAGATTGCTAAGAGGTCTTGAGATATCAGCAAAATTTGATATAAATCTTCTGTACCAAGAACAGGTTTGTAAGAAGGACTGAATTTCTTTAACATTTTGTGGTGGAGGTATCGCTTTAATCGCGGATACTTTGCCTGGATCTACTTCTAAACCATTTGGAGTTATCCAGTGTCCTAGATACTTAACTTTCTCACAAGAAAAATGGCATTTTTCGCGTTTGGCATCTAACTTAAATTCAAGGAGTCTCTCGAACACAGCTGTAAGATCTAAGAGATGTTTCTCAAATGTTTCTGACAAAACGATGATGTCGTCTAGGTACGATAAAGCAAATACATCCTTAAGACCATTTCTAAATTGATCTATCAATCTTTGAAACGTGGCAGGAGCATTTCTTAGTCCAAAAGGCATTTTTAAGAAACGATAAGTTCCATAAGGACAGACAAATGCAGTTTTATCTTGATCTGGTGGGTAGACTTGGACTTGGTGATACCCAGAACGAAGATCTATAGTTGACATGTAAGGAGTATGCTTGGCTTCATGTAAAAGGTCGTCCATTCGAGGTAATGGATATTTATCTGCTACTGTGTTTTCATTTAATTTTCTATAATCTATGCATAATCTTACACTGTCATCGGGTTTTGGTACGAGGACCACAGGCGAAGCATAAGGTGATTCACATTCTTCTATGATTCCTTGAGCTAGAAGATTATCTAATTCCTTCTTAAGAATTTCTTTTTTAGCAGGAGTCATTCGATAAGGTGGTACAGCAACAGGAGCACTATCACCTGTATTGATACGATGCTCAACAAATGGGGTTGTCTCTCCCCCTGGTTGAAAACACTTTTCATACTTTTTCAGGAGATCATTAAGTCTTTCCCTTTCATCAGGACTTAAATTTTTGCCTTCGTCTTCACGTAAAGCATATGGGCTAACTTCGACAGCACCAGCAGACGTACTATTTTCTCCTTCGTACTCATCCACAAAATCAAACTCTTTATGAGGTTTATCACTAAAATGCCATGTCTTTTTAGCGGTATCAAGCACCATGTTAGCATTGTGAAGGAAATCCATTCCTAAAAGGGTTCTATTACCTTTGGCATTTGGTAAAACAATAAACTCCGTTTTGAAAACTCGGCCTTCAATTTCTACGGGCACAGTGGCAGACAAAGTTTCTCTAGCCATCGTAATTCCGTCAGCCAGGGTTACATCATGAGTATGGGGATTCAATGCAACACCAGTTTTCATAAATAATTTATACATTCGTTCTCCTGCAATAGAACGATTGGCTCCTGTATCTGCACAGACTAACACCTTCTTATTGCAGATCGTAATAGGCACATTTGGAGCTGAAACTGCTGATGTATTTAAACTATATAGCTGAAGACGATGAGCTTGCACTGTTTGTTTTTTAACCATAGGGGAACAATTTGGGCATTTCTTCTTTATAAATCCCACTTTGCCACAACCATAGCAAAATATATCGGATTCTAAACGTTTATTAGCAACCTTAGGAGAAGATCTGTCTTCTTTTGGAGGCTTACTCTGCTTCCATGTATTTTCTCGGCGAAAATACGCTTTTTTCTCCTGGGGTACAACCGAATCTTTTTTAGAAAACGTAGACCTGATAGTATCATACGCATCTAATTTTCCGGCAAGGTCGACTGGTGAATTTAAATGCTCCCAATCATCTAACATATGTTGTTTGCATTCAACAGGCACGCGCCTTTTCATCTGATCCGCTATGATCAGATCCTGAAGAGCTTCAAAAGACGTTACATTTAACTCTTTAAGCCAGTTTTCAAAGTAAGCACGTAACTCGAAGTAATAATCTCTCCAAGTAATTTCTTTATCTTTGCAATGCGTGAAAAACAGCTGCCTAAACCTTTCAGCGCTAATTTTAAACCTTTTTAGAAGTAGACCTTTAACATGTGAAAAATCTGAAGCGTTTTCTTCTTTTTCACAAGCAATAAGCGTAGATATAGAAGAGGGTACAACACTTAGTAAATAAGAAACCCAGAGGTGTTCTGGTACCTTCGAAAGCTTTAACTGTCGTTCCAGGAGCACCAAAAACAATGTTACATCATCTGTCTCTGGCTTAAACGTAGGCAACAGCTTCTGGATATCTATTTTACTCTCTGGATGAGACATTATCCCTGCCGCATTACCACCTACCGCTCCACTGGAAACACTTTGGCTCTGAGCCTGTAACTTAAGCTTCTCAAGCTCAAAATTCATCTCAAACTTTTTTAATTCCAGTTCTTCCGAACGACGCTTCTCTTCTAATTTACGCTGTTCTAACTCAGCTGCTTTTTGTTTTTCCTCTAAGTCTCGTCTACGTTGTTCTTCCTCGCGAGTCGCAATTTGGTTTCTGACTAACGAATTTACGAAATCAACTTCGTACGAGGGAGAGGATTTAATCTTATCACGCAATGTGACAACAGTCATAGAGGGTTGTACATCTAAATTCATTTCTAAAGCGACCTGAAATAGGTCTTCTTTTCGTGCTTTGTTGAGGTCGGACATTTGTAAATTTAGCAAACAACAAGATATATACCCACTAATGCTAAAAATTCGTTTAAATAAATTGTTCCCCGGACGTGAGCTTTGCTTTACAACTCATATAAACAACACATTAATAAAACAAAACAGTGAACTTTAACGTTAGCAAAATATACTTTTAAAATAATTAAACTTCATAAAACTTCATAAAAGTATCTTTAAAATTTAAACTCTATTTTTTTTAAAAGAAAATATACTTTAAATTATTGCTGATATAAATAAACTAGTTTGTCATTACGTGTCATTTAATCAAAACATTATTTTAACTGATATAAAACTAGTACTGAATTGTTGGCAACATTCATAAACAATGTTCTAAATAAGTCAAAACATATCTGAATAATTAAAATGTCAATCAAAATTATTATCAAATTATCATGACAAGACTACGTAATATAGTTTTTTTTTTCAATATAACTTTAAAAGAAAAAAAAGTCTTATTTCATAAAAATAAATAAATAAATAAATACAAAAACTTACTCAATCTGTTTTAAAAATCATATTCAATGCTATTTCAAAATAGATCAAGAACTCTAAATTAAATGCTTAAAACAACTAACAATAGAACACTCAAATAAAATTTCTAATTAAATTCTGTTACCTTGCGAAACCAACAACAAAACAAACAAAAAATAATTAATAAACACATACCGTATGACACTTGTATTGATGGTATCAATGTATTTTAATATATTTTTTTCCTTCTCAACTTATTTCCCTTTTTGTAAAAAGAAAAGAAAAATAATATCAACACAAATAATTACTTATTTCATTATATCTCAACTTTTTTTTTTTTTTTAATTCGAAGTAAGAAAATTTGTTAGTTTATCAAGATAAAAATTAAACATGCATGCAGAGAATGAAAATAAACAAAAGAATAAAAAATATAAGCATGGGGAGGGAAGGGGAATTACACAATATATAAATGAGCTGTAAAATAAATCAATAAATTAAAACTAAAAATATGAAAAATTTTACAAATAGAAAACAAAATATAGACACTTGTGGAAAGAATGCATTCTTTTGATAAAAATATGGATCCATTTTAAGAAAGTAACTTGAAGATTAAATAAATATTTGTTGAGTTACACCTGCAGGCACAAGAACTGAAAGTTTTTTTTTTTTTTTAAAGCATAGAAAACGTAGAATTCACAAACAAATATAAATGGCGTTATCGAAGCAAGATTAAATTCGAGAACATATATCGCAAACAAATAAAAATGGTGCTTGGCATATGATTATTCCGTGGAAATTTTTCACAGCATTGAAGAACACATTTCACAAACAAACGAGCAACGACTGCTCGTGCCATTTTCTTGCATTAAACATGCATGCATTTTTATTTCGTGCGTATTTCACAATCGAATGATTTCACATCAACGAAACAAACTTGCTATGTTAATCATTTAAAATATACTTCACAAACAGACGAGCACGACCGCTCGAGCCATTTTTTTTTTCATTCTTATTAATCATATTTCATTATAAAAATATCGAACTTTTCTGGAACTAAGATAGCTGAATACTTTGAAATTGATTCGTAGCCAGACGTTGGGTAGCCATTTTTGTAAGAAGTCGTCTTACAAATATATAAGAGAAGAAAGAAGTGATAACTTATCTTAATAAATATCTCGGGGTTGCATTCTTCTTTATAAACTTTTTATTACTTGAAAAGACGACACTTACAAATATAACACTAACGTACACACATTATATACAAATAAAGCTTTTACATAATTCTGGCGCACGCCACCATCACTAGATAAAACCACAATTCACAACCAACATTCCAATATCACTAAGAAAAAGAACATTTTTTAATAGAACTAGTGTTGCCAGATTTCTTTTAAAACGAGAAATATTACAACTACATTTTTTTTTAATTTAGCAAAACTCAGGTCACGTGACGCGTGAGTCTATTTTTTTTTTCTTTTATTCCTTTGGAAAGCGCGTGTGACAAATCTTTTTTTGTGTCCCTGTAAATACTGTGTACTTTGTATTATGTGCGAAATAATTTATATTAAGCCTCAGCGATATACATTAATTTTATTATATATGAAAATTGTAATATAATTAAAACAAGTCGCAAACAATTCCCTATTTATTATTAGGTAATGTAAATCTTTGTATGGTCCTGTAAATAATTAATAACTATTCTTTTCACCTCAGATTTTATAGAATGTCTATTTTAGTGCAATTCATAAATGCATATAAATTTTAACATGTGACAAGGTGTAACATATTTCAAATTCATTTGAAACGATTTTTCCCATAACCCGTAATGTAACGGAAAATTTTTTATTGTCCCTGTAAATAAACTAATCATGTTAGAAATATGTGCAATAAGTTGCACAGAGTCATTGCAAGAGTCATTTGCAATAAGTTCGTGTTGAAGTAAACATGAATAATTCCCAAAAATTTCAGGGCAATCCGAATATATTTACGAGAGTTAAGACAGACGGACGGACAAAACAAAATCATATTCACTTTTCAACTTTGTTGGTAAGTGTTAAAAAATATGAAATTCCAATGTTTCTAAACTTATAATAAAAATTTAAAACTTATATTAGAACAAAAGTTTTTCATTTCATTCATTATATCAACATTGTTCATAAATTTTTCGTAAATTCATTTTTTTATTTAATATTTTTTCCTTTTTAGAGTTTATATTAAAACAAAATTTTGTCCTTTGATTTATTTGTATCAACATTAATCTTAATTTTTTCATAAATACAATTTTTTATTTAAATTTTTTTTATTTCTTGTGTTCATTCGGCACTTGTACCCTTTAGTTTTCAAACAGTTTTCATTACTGCTTGGAAGCCAAGGGGTATAAGTGCCGAATGATGATAAATATTGCTTAGTTATAAATTAAAAAAATATCCTATTCCACCTTTTTTTAAACAGTTATTGAAACAAGAGTTCAAGGATCATTAAGAAATAAGCAAAATTTTCATATCTCAATTCATTCAATTACAGTCGATGTGTAACTTTGAACTCAATTTACTCGAAATCTAAATTTTGACATTTGTACCCCTTGGCTTCTAGGCTCCTCATATATAAGTATCACTTGGCATATTTCAACTATTACGCGAGCAAAGCCGCGGGTTTTGCTAGTCTTTAATAATAACAAAAGCTGAATCAAATAGGAGACTGTCAAAATAATGAGTTCAGGATGCATTGTCAAACCAGCAGAGGTCTCTTAAATTTCATTGTATGTAAAATGTCATGGGTTAAAAAATTGTCCAGGAGTAGTTATAAATATAAAGATAATATTTTAAAAAAAGCAATGCATCTCTTTAAAATGAGTTTATGAATTTTATAATGGTTTTCATATTTTTCTCTCAACAAAACAGTCTTTATAATGGTCATAGCTACATTATTCAACAATATGAATATGTACTTTAAAAAGATGTTTATACGTTGTTTATGAGTTGCATAAAAGACTGGTGTAAAGAAGGGTTTTCGTTTAAACTTTAAAAAAAGTGAACTAAAGATCAACCGGTGTTTAAGCCTTAGATTAGCCATGATAACTAAAATTACCTTGCGTATATGCAACACCTCAGGTGGGAGAGACTCAGGAAAAGTGATCTAACTTTGAATATGGCATTTCTTGATGAAAACAGAGTATTACACTCTTACGGGGTGACGCCCGGAACAAAAGACAAACTCTTGCTCTACATCCTTACATGAGAGCGGTCAGACAGAGATAGAATAAAAAATTACCGTCAGATAGGATTGCCAAAATGCATCGAGCTAAAATCTGTGCTATTCTAAACCCACAGATAAGCACATAATGAAAGTTTTAAATTAAAAATGAGCCAAACTGACCGTTAATTTGGCGTTTAATGTATCAACGTACAAATGTGCATGCCAACACTGATCGTTGGGAAAGATATCTCTAAAAGCAAAGCACAGATGACAAAAGATATGTGATCTCGAAAGTAACATGACATGGATCTCGTGTTCTTATGAATAAAAAATTGTATGTCAATCACACGTCATTTTACACTTTACCATTTTGAAAAGTTAGCAGATATGCTGTTATAAATTAAAGAAGAAGAAAATCATTCATCGTGTATGGATTATGAAAGACTTTCCAGCACTTCCAGAATATTTTAACGCAATTTCAACTTTTAATGAAGTGAAAAAAAAAAGTGAAAAAATCCAGTAGAAAACTTAACTACACCAATTAACGCCAATAATGCATTTTATTATTTTTTTTAAATCTAAATTTGTATATAATCAGTAATTTTTACATACGCTACAGTATGCTGAAATTTAATACAGCTGAAAAACTATCAATGTAGCTAAAAGTTCCCTGTAATCAAGTTATGCCGATAAATTATGATGCATTCTAATCCTTTTGTGCAGCCATGCATTATGATATGTGGAATATTATACACATCAATCAGTAGGCTGAAATAATTCTGCAATAAAAAATATATAATTACTAAAAGTACACTTCCTAAAATTACCAGCCAGAGATAGACAAGATAAATAATTTCTTTTGTACAGCCCTGTATGTATGTTTAATAATATTTTACATACATACTTTGTATAAAAAGAAAAGTGGCAATTATAATGTTCATCTTTTTAAATATATTTTTTAGCCTTGCATTACTCAGCAAAGGTAGATGAAAACTTTATTTAATTTACTGCGGTTAGTATTCTTAATAAATATTTATTTATTAAACTAAGTTCATGACTAATTATGGCAAATGTCAGTTTCAAAGTACTTACAAAAGTAAAATGCTTTAAATGCTTAAAAATACATATTTAGTTCTTCTTTTTCTTCTTAAAAAGAAAGAAAAGAAAAGGAAAATAAAAATATTTTAAAGAAATCTTAAAAGCATTTTTTTTCATAATAATTTTCATAATAATTCATTTTTAATATCCAGTATAATGAAAACGAGTATTATATATGTATATTTTTTCTTTTTGTATATCAGCTATAACATTTGATTTTTTTACACGTTTGAACTATTGAATTTAATATCCAAATTTATATAATTATTTTTTGAATTATGGGTCAGAATTTGTGTTTATAACGTATTCCATTTAATTCATAGCATTGAAATATTTTACTGTAAGTGCGTTACTATGAAATAAATTTCAATTCTCATTTTACTGGTACCTTCTTTTTGTGTGTAATTTTTTCCGTGTCTTCCCCTTTTTTTTTGCTTTCCCACATAAACACCACGCAGAATAGATATTACCATGGAAATGGATCTTTATCTCTGACACAGCCTGGCTTTTCAGATTAATTCCTAGCAATAATACGTATATATTTAATTTAAAAAAAAAAAACGAATGAAAATTTCATTGTATTTGGATATCCACTATATATCAATACTGTAGTAGCGTAAGTTTCACTATCTTTATATCATTTGATTGGGTGCTGTCACCGAGCCGTTGCAAATCAAGAAGTCAAAAATAAATAAATAATAATCTAAATCAACCCCTAACATGCCAAATTTACGATTCTTCTCTACTTATCTCCTAGTATAGAAAGAATTTTAATATATCTTAAAATCTTTAGATTGATACTAAAAAACGTGCCATATTTGTTGCTGTTTAGTAATAATAAGTAATCAAATACATAAGTTATTACTTGAAACCCCAAATTTTTATTATCCCTTTTCTATCCCCCTCCTAGAAACATTCGAATCTTTTTTAAAAAAACAAGAAATCTGCAACATTTTTTGTTCACTAATAAAAAAAAAAAAAATAAATAAAAATAAAAAAATAAGCGTATAATCATCTAAATTATTCAACTTAACCTACCAAATTTACACTGCTTTCTTGTTTTGCCTTCCCTACCCCAACTCCAGCATACAGAGAATTTCAAAACATTTTTAAATCTTTTTTCCTATATTAAAAAACTCTTCTGCTCTACTTAATTCTGTGTAGTAACAATGAATAATCAATCATATAAAGATTCCTTCTGTCCCTCCCAAATTCCCACTTTCCGCTTTCAACCCTCCCCAACACACAAAGACTCAAAGCTTAAAACTCTTAATTTTATATATATATAAAAAATAATAATAATCTGCAACATTTGTTACCCACTATCTAAAATAAATACATAATCATGCAAATAAACTTTTTAACCGCCAAAATTTATGCTCTTCTCCACCTTTCACCCAAATAAATGTAAAACTCAAGTTATTTTTATTTATATATGAAATAAATGAACCTCCTGAAATGTTGCTTTGTAGTGACCCCCGATGAACAAATAATTCATCATACATAACATCTGTCTTTGACCGAAATCTTCTCCACCCCCTTTTCTCCTCGAGCATACAAAATTTAAAATTATTTAAAATGTCTGCTCTCCCCCAAACTTTTTACCTCTCTATTCTTATTTAAAATCTTTAAAACTAATTAAAAAAAATATTTGGAAAAGCACAGAAAGAGAGAAAAGTACACTATATTGTAAAAAATGACGGATGTTTCTTAATCTACAAAAATGCACAATCGTGAAAAGAAAAAAAAAAAAAAAAAAAAAAAAAGCAGATACCCAACTATTAACTTCTCAACAAATTATCGTAGAAAAAAGTTACTGGAACCGAACGATTGCAAATAAAGTCAAATTTTAAATGATGTATAGAAAACTTGCTTGGGGAGACTATATACATGTTTAAACGAACCCAAACTTCAAATTTTTTTAACAGCAGTACAAAATTTTAACATTATATTTCAAATCTTCGGCTCAAACTATGCCCATACACTAAATTTCAAGTCATTTGAATAAGTTTTTGAATTATAAACATTCAAAATTCAATGCTTGTAAGGTTAAATTACATTTTCATATTTTTATTAACATCTCCTGCAATTATACTTCAGAAGTGCTAATTTTTTATGTAGCAATAATACTAAAATATTCAAACATAAATACGGCGAATTTGCAATTTTTATAGTTTTACATTATAAATTATGAATTATAAAATTAATATTCGAAAATTATGAATTGGAGCGTGCAATTTTATTGATGGATTTGGATTTATTAAGTCTTGCTTTTTTGGAAATGCAAAAATTAATTTTTTTTCTTCTAAGTAGTTTTCAAATTATGTTTAAAAAACGGCAACATGATGGTTTAAGGAGCCGTCTATGATATAGTCTGTCTCAAAAGTTTAAGCCCTATACAAATCTGGTTTAAAATAATTGAAGAAGAACATATTTTATTCTAATTTACAATAAATACTCTACATTTAATAAAATAAAATAAAATAAGCCATTTTGTGTGGCTAAAATAAAAAATATATTTCTCTTTATTTAATTTTTCTTTTTTCTTGAAGAAACGCTACCTCAAAAGTTTAAGCACTCTATGCAATTTAAAAAAAAAAAAAAAAAAAAAAAAAAAAACGGGATTGACCGTGTGTAATGACGTTGTATGACATCATATTAAACTTTTATAAAAGTATAAAAGGTGGAGAAATTATTTCCTCCCCTTTTAAAAATGCCAAAGTGTAAAGAATTCACAAAATGTGAAAGTTTGAAAGTTTATAAATTGAAATAGGAAAATTAAACTGTTTCTGGATTTAGAAAAGTTTTAAATCGATCAAAGCAAGGTATATATCAATTACTGTCTAGAAATGATAATTTTAATTGGTAACCAAAATGTGGACGATCATGTATGACTACTGTTCAGATCGATCGGAGAATACGGAGATTGGTATCTAGACAAAATATGTCCATACGGCAAATTAAGAATAATGTCAGTGTATAGATGTCCAAAGACACTGTACATAAACGTATTAAAGAATGTGATTATACCATACTAAAAAATGGCTCTCAAATCATCTCTCAAATTACATCACAAACTGGCAAGGATGAACTAGGCTAAAAAACACATGTTTTACGGGGACATATGGCTTACTGTTTTATTCAGCGATGATAAAAAGTAGAACTTGATGACACGGATGGTTGGAACGGGTATTGGAATGATTTATGAAAGGAACCAAGGGCATTTTTTCTGCAAGCGGTAAATTTGTTATGGTTTGGAGGGCATTTGGATTCAATGCCCAGACTTCTCTGGCTTTTCTAAAAGGAAGACCAAATCAAAAAAGTATCAAGAGATGCTAAACCAACATTTGCTTCCATTCGGTGACATTTTCGGGGGTCCTGAATGGACTTTTCAACAACACAATGCCTCAATCCACGTATCGCATTCTACAATTTTGGCTTTCTCAGAAAAAAATGTTAAAATTCTTGACTGGACAACTTTAAGTCCAGACTAAAACCCGATTGAGAATGTCTGGGATATTTTAACCCGCCAGGTTTACGGCAATGGAAAGCAGTATGATTGTATTGAAGAACTCCAAGAGGCCATTGAGAAAGCATAGAACTCTTTGCTACCAGAAACCCTACAAAAACTAATAATTTCGATGGACGCACAATTATTTGAATTTATCCGAAATCACGGAAAAATAATTTATAAATAAAAGTTCTGTAAAAATTAGAAATCTGGTTGTTTTTGACAATGTCTGGGACAACGCATAAACTTTTGAGACAGTTTTGTTTAACATTTTTTTTTATTACATTTTCTACAATAATGTAATTTATTTTTTTTTTTATTTTTATTTTTTTTTATTTTATTTTATTTTATTATTTTTTTTTTTTTTTTGCTTTTGATATCATTTATTTAAATAATTTTTGCAAAGTCTGTAAATAAAAAAATGTTATTCATTCTAACTTTTTCTAATTCTTTGAAAATCGACATTTTACACTTAAACTTTTGAGACAGACCTTACAAGTGACTGAAATTTCTTATGCTACGCTGTAACCTAGTGTTTTCAATGATTGTTTGAGTAACGCCCTAGCTGCCTTGATTAACAAGGGGCCTCTCTCGGTCAACAATCGAGTACCGAATTTCATTTTGGATATAGCCCCTAAAATATTCCCGAGTTAAATTAAATAATTTCTGGAAAAAATATCCTACGAGTTATATGAAAATTTATTTTTAGGCTAATTGAAGGGTGTAAAGTTCATTTATGCTGTCAGAATTGGGTACTGCTATTAAAAGAAACTTGAAATTTTGAATAGTTATAAAAAAAAAAAAAACTCAATAAATCTAAAGCCATAAAAAAATTGTAGGTTGCAATTAAAAAAAATTTCGAATCTTAATTTCGTAATTCACCATTCATATCATAAAATTATAAAAAATGCAAATTGAACGTATTTATGTTGAATATTTTAGTATTATTGCTGCATAAAAAATTAGTACATTAGAAGCATAATTTCAGGAGATATTAATAAAAATATGAAAATGTAATTTAACATTACAAGCACTAAAATTTGAATTTTTATAATTAAAAAACTTATTCAAATGACTTGAAATTTGGTGCATGGCCATAACTTGAACCGAAAATTTGAAATATCTTGTTAAAATTGGATATTGTTATTGAGAAAAATGAAGTTAGGTCCACTTTAGTATGTAGATGGCCCCATAAGAAAGTTTTATACACAGCATTCAAAAGTAAACTTTATTTCCTATCACTTTTCCCCCACGACTGTACAGTTATCACAAAGCAAAAGTATAATACCCTGTTCCGAGTCATCGAATATTCCGTAAAGTGTTCCTTTATCGTTAAAAACTCCAGAACACAATTTCTTTTCGAAATAAAAAGGAATTTACAAAAATAAATTTTTATTAATTGCCTGTAATTTTAAGAAATGTTTCCTGGTAGATTTGCAATGCACTTATCAGTTCTTTGTATACCTGGAAAATCGGTTTTTCGAATTCCATCAATTCTCAAACAAATATTTTCAGCTGCATAGCTAAATTTGTGCATGCAAATGTAACAAAATAATGTTAATTTTCATATTAATGTTAATGGGATTAATATTATATGTTTGTCTGTTAAACATGTTTTCCGAATATAAAAATATTTACCGGAGAATCGACAGCATCCGAAAAAGTGATATTCCGATTTGAGAAAACGGATTATTGCACTGTAAAAGCTACTCAGAAACATTTCTGGCAATAACGGGTAGCTAATAAAAATTTATTTTTATAAATTCTTCTTTATATTACGAAAATAAATGGTTTTCTGAAATTGTTAAAGAAAAGGAACACTTTTCGGTGACTTAGGTTATTGTATATTTTTGTCCTTGATTATAGTTTATTTTTTTAGATTACAAAACTTCTGTCATGTTTGACCGTGTAGAATAGGAATGGTATCTGCTACTGCCCACACCAGTCCAGTAACTGATACGTGAAGTCGCATACCCGTGAATTATCGTTAGGATTACAAAGCTATACAATCCTAATTCAATGGATCTGTCAAATACGAATCTATCTATCGGATAAATGCAGATGCAACTCTGAAACAGAAAAAAAATATTAACCTTAAATAGGTTTACGCCTAAATATTTCCACTTATAAGATACTTATACACATATTAAAATAGTCCTATTTCTCAGCCTGGTTACATACGAAACAAGTTTTAGTTAGCCCATAGCAGTACCGTATGAGGATAGTATACTATCAAAAAAATATCAAACTTTTTTTCTTGTATATTAGTAATTTTAAAATGAAACATTATCATTATTTGATGATTTAAACTTCGTGATAAAATCAAACAAAAATTGTTATTTTGAAAAAAAAAAAAAAAAAAAAAAAAAAAAAAAAAAAAAACTGCTGAGGAATGTAAATTTTGTATTTTAAAGATAATATTAGATGATATTTAAAAAATAATTCCGGCTTTAAGGAGACACAGTACCTTTGAAACTTTTTTTTTTAAATTTTAAATAATACTGTAATATGTGTGGTGGTAAAATACTTAATGCTAAAAATTAAATAAAATTAAGGGAAGTCTTGTTAAACAGCCTATTTTACTAAAATTTAAAACAAAATAATAATAACTTTTTTAAAATCCCTACTACTTTTATAAATATGAATATTTTTGTTTCAACTTTTTTCCCACATTCGTTAGAATATACTACACAAAACTGTGCATTTATTTTTAGATGTGTAGAATTATACATTGAATATGATTTTTTGTCCTTCGTGTAGTATATTAAAAAAAATGAAGGAAATTCAACAAACTCTCAATTCAATAAATTTTTAAAAATAATTATAAGCTTTAACGTTAAATCCACGTACAAAAATATCAAATAATTATGAAAAAAAAATCTCTAATTGAATTAAAGAAAAAAAAAAACCTCAGTATTTATCGAACGATCAAATTTTAAAAATATGAGCAGGAAGAAAATCAGTTGTGGATAATTGCGCTATATCTATTAACAAAATATGCAACATCTCGCGATACAATAGTCGTATAAGTAAAAATGAGGTGTCAAAATATTCACAATTAAAAAAGCTTTCAGTTAAAACAAAAGATCAGTATTTTATCAATCTCCTTAATTTGTTAAAGGAAAAAGTTATTTGCATTATCAAAACCCAAGTAATATTACACATCAATTTAAAAAAGTCTTCCAAACATCTTCCGATTTTTTATTTTATTTTATTTTATTTTATTTTATTTTATTTAATACACTATGTCACCATCTACACACGAGCAATTCAACTACAATAACCACTTTCACTTAAAAATGATTAACGCGTGTACCGCAAGTTTCACGAAAATTGGTCTCAAAGAAAATTGATCATGTAGATTTGTATAAGTGACATACAAAGTGATTTATATACAGAAACAGGATAAGTAATGTGAAAATCAGTAGAGTATACCTGTTATTTCCTGCTTAATAACAGGCCACGAGTTTTTGGGACTATTTTGCTGTTCATTCCTAATTTCAGATGCTTTTGGTTTTCTTTTCCTCCTTTGAATATTGTCTTTCTTCATAGCCAGGGGTCGGTTGACCTAAAAGGAAAATTTTAAACAAATTTATATTATACGTATTTAATTATAATTAATTTTTCAATTAATTATAAGCAGCGAAAATACGCTTGAAAGTATTGAATATTTAATAAGTGAGTATTGCTATACTAGTTAAGCGTAGAATCAACAAAGAGATCCGAAGATCGATCCCCGAACCCCTGGAATAGCGTTCCAAAAGCTCTACTATTTAAGCTACCGGGTGTCCCAAAAATGACTGGTGGATTTTAAAATTCAATAACTTGCAAACGGTGACATCTATTTAAAAAGTTTTTACAGGAGGGCTATGTATATTGTCAGGAGTTTTTTTTTACCGTAATTTTTTATTTTAGTTCGAATTTCAAACAATAGGTGACGCTGACGGCGATTGAAGGCCAGGTCGACGCCTCACTCAGCACTGATCACCTGGCCTTTAATCGCCGTCAGCGCCACCTATTGTTTGAAATTCGAACTAAAATAAAAAGGTTACGGTAAAAAAAACTCCTGACATTATACATAACCCTCCTGCAAATTTTTTTTAAATAGCTGTCACCGTTTGCAAGTTATTGAATTTTAAAATCCAACAGCCATTTTTGGGACACCCGGTATGAAAACGATGCTCACCTTGGCATTTTCACTCTGAGTGCGAATGCCAAGCTGGGCATCGTCTTCATAGCTTAAAAAGTTGAGCATATTCCAAAGGTTCCGGGTTTTATCCCATGCTTGGATATTTTTCACTCTGGCGATTCTACGCTTAACTAGCAATGTGATAATCACTTATTAAATATTCATGTATTATATACCGATTTTTAAAAATTAAACAAATATTCATAAATAGGTAAGAATTATTTTGATTCTGCTTTAACATTTTAAACTCAACCATTCCTTACTTTATTTTTCCAAAATGCATCCAAATTATAACACGTTAACGGAGAAAAAAAATGAAAGAAAAGAAAAATTAATCACTAGGGTGGGCAGGAGAAATGCAAAAATTATTTTTCAAGTCGTAATTTCATTGAAAAATTGCGAATTCAGAATACTAAAAATTTGGTTAAAAAAAAAAAAATAAAAAAAAAATAAATAAATAAATAAATAAAATCGGTTCGTACTTCCAGTCGTATATGTGCTGTAAAGTTTGCCGATATGCGGAAGAATTCACATTATTACAATTTTTTTTTCAAATTATCCTTTTCGCGAATTTAAAATCTGAAATTCTTAGATATAGGAATAACAAAACATAATGTTGAAACATTATTTACATCTACCAACATCTTCCGGTCGCGCATGTGCATATTAAAGATTGGAAAGAACCACTTTTTTACGATAATCTTTTATCTTACTTAACTTGTCAATATTTAAGTGAAATAGCTCTTTACAAATTTAGAGCACATGAATGACCGAAAGATATTGGCGGCTTTAAATAATATTTCAGCATTATGGTTTGTTATCCTAATACATAAGAATTTCAGATATTACACTCGCGAAGTGGCTAATTAATTTTTTTTTTTTTTAGTAGTGCGAATTTTTCCAAATTTCAGCAATTTTTACAGCACATGCGTGACCAAAAGATATAAATCGATTTTATTTATTTTTCACTCAATTTATGGTTTTCCCAATTCGCAACTTTTCCGTGGCATTATGATTTGATAAACATTTTTTGCATTTTTTCGGCCCACCCTAATAAACATTCACCATTTATTTTTGGATTTTCGATGACCAGCGAATGGTATATAAATTTTTATCTAAATTTTGTGGATTTAATTTATAATTCTTGCAAATTCTATAAATTTGTCTTACAATCTGAACTCTCCGGTGCTTTTATTATGTCAAAGAAAATATATCTTCTATAGAATATAACAAGCTGTTTTCAAAAAATTTAAAACAACCAATTCTTGTTTCAGAATCCAAAAACAATATATTTACATGTAAAAAATGATTAAGTTTAGATAGATGAACCTTACTGATTTAAAGTACAAAAATTCAGCGCCCAGATAATATTAAGTATTAGAGTTCTGGAATATAACATCTCTCTTTATATAAATTTTAATATTACTAGTGTTATTGTTACCATAATATTTTCTTGCATTCAATTTTAGTATTTATGGATGTAGTATTTTTTTAGTGTAAATTTTGTAAAATCACTACTCTGTTAAAAATTTGCAATAAACTGTCCAGTCATTCGACCGTTTTTAATAGAAAACAGTTGCATAACCGTAATTTAACTTTATTCTGACGATAAAATGGACAATAATACACTGTTAAAAATTTGCAGCATTCTGTCCAGTCATTGGACCGTTTTTTGAAAAAAAAAATGGTTACATAATCATAATATGACTATCTTCTGGCCATAAAATTGGCAATAATGTGGTCAAAATAGCGCTAAATTACGATTATGTAAGTCGTTTTCGATGAAAAATGGTCGAATGACTGGACAGAATGCTGCAAATTTTTAACAGTGCGTGGTCAGAATATTACGATTATTGAAAATTTTTCTATAAAAGCGATCGAATGAATGGACAGTTTTTTGCAACTTTTTACTATGTTTTTAAATGCTCTCACTTTAATATTTTAGTTAAAAAAAAAAATTTAAGGAAATTTCTCCAAAGTTTTAGCGATTGGATTATTTGCATTGTTGCAGAGAAAATAGAAGTAGTGGCATATATTTCTCTTTACTGATTTCCTTTTCTCATTACAATTCAAAATAACTTTTTATTAAAAGAGCAAAAAAATAATGCTACACATTAAAAACACGTATTTTTCATCATAAAGCTGTTACAATTTAATATTTTACCTCCCGCTGACACTGAGTTTGAGACGCTAAAATGTTTTCGGGAGTGAAAATAAAGCCAAATTTAAAAGAAAACTGTCATTTTCGTTGACTAAATTAAATATTTTACAATAAATTTTACTCGCTGATATTGAGATTGGAATGTCAAGTGAAAAGTGCGATAATCTACATGCAAAGTTATAGCTGACAAATGCAATTTCAAGTTTACTACTAAATTTATTAATGACCTACCCTGCGTTAAAACGTTTTTAAAATGGTAAACATGGATGTGAGAGGCATGCATGATAAATTTTGAAACGGTCAAAGAGACGTTAGGTTTAAATTTCGCGAAGGAAAATTATACTATTATTGTTTCAAAGTGAAATCATTTTGGCGGATTTTTCATTCCATTTTTCTCCAAGCAAAAGAACCTCAATTGATAACTTCATCGTAATTATTTATCTTGATTACGGATACTAATACACATTAATTTTTCAATAATTTATGTAGCTGAAGTTTATGATAATGAAATAGTATTTTAGTAAGTTTAGAAATAAAAGTTAAACATTAGTTAAAAATAACCAATGTTTTAAGATTAAAACCAATCGGTGGATTTTTTATTATAACTATTTTCCTATGTTTATTATAAATTCAGTGTAACAATTTCATTTTTAGGATTTTCTTTCGTCAAAATTCGACGGGATACATTTCATAATGATAATAATAATAATAATAAATCCACAACAGTATTCTTTAGATTCATTCGCAAAAATCATGGCAATAGCTTACCCTGTGTAACTTGAAGTACAGACCACAAGCGTTGCAGACGGGCTCTCCTTGGTTATTCCGCCTCCATAATGATGTGTTCGTTGTTTGACAGTTCGAGCAAAACAAACCCATACGGCGAGAAGCTGACTAGAACAAAAGTTATGTTAAATTAAAAATTTTAATCAACATGCTATAATTTACATTGAACTCATAATTTTATTGAAAAAAAAAAAGCTCCCAGCTCGCGTAAATTAAAAAAAAAAAAAAAAATTGCGCAACTTTGTCTAATCATGGAGTTTATGTAGCTATGTAATGGGACATTCCATGGTAACATACATTTTGAACATTTAGAGCAATTTACTGCAGTAATTTTAGTAATATAACACCAAAAAATATTCAAATGTAAAATTAACATGATTTTCCAATGAAACCTATCTAAGGATCAATTTGGATGAAAATTACCTATTAAAAGATAGTGAAAATTACTCTGTATGTGATAACTTACATTCCCTTTTCAGTAATGACAGTTACCATTGTAAATATAACTATCAAAATTTAAGAAATAGCGTTAAAATTAGGTAATTTTCATCTAAATTGGGCTTTGGATACGTTTAATTAGCAAACCATGTCAAATTTACATTTCGAATATATTTTTTTCTTTTTTTCTTTTTTTTTTTTTGAATGTGTTATATTACAAAATTGTTGAAAATACTTCTAAATGTAACGTAAGTTACCATGGAATGACCCTAATCCGAAACAATTTTTTTGTTGCCAAATTCCCTTTAAAGGAACAAATTTTATCCTGGAATGGTTTTGAAACTTGTGATAGGTATTACTCATTAAGGCTCTCGTCCCTTCCGGCGAAGACATTTTGTAGCTAATGTTAAAACTATAGGAACATTCCTTTGCAATATCTCATTCTAGTTTAGAAATTCTTAATTTTACTTATTTATTATATATATATATATATATATATATATATATATATATATATATGGGGTGATTCTAAATTTTTTTTACAATAAAAGAGGGGTGATAGTACACATCAAGACAAACAATATTAAATAGGAGACCAAGGATCCAAACCGTTTTCCAAAGGAGATAACCGCCATTAAAGTTTAGGGACCAAAATTTCAAATAAACATAAAAAACGGAAAAATAGGTCGATTGATTTGCGGTTTTCACTAAAATTATTCTTTATGTCTGAATTTTCTTGAAATTAAATTATAAAGATAAATTTCAAAAAATGCCGATAGAGGGCGCTTTAGACTTTGGAGTAACGGACAACTATTTTTTGCCGATATTTTTTGCATCTTATTAAATGTTTTCGTAAGCTTAGACTCGAACTTAAATTTTGAGATCAAAATCTGAAGTTGAGAGTGGTTTTAAGTAGCACAAACTGAGCTGTGTTCAGAGGGTTCAAATTTCAAATGACTATAAAAAACGGAAAAATTGGTCGATTGATTTGCGGTTTTCACTAAAACTATTCTTTATGTAGGTATTTTCGTGAAAATAAATTATAAAGATAAATTTCAAAAAATGTCGATAGAGGGCGCTTTAGACTTTGGAGTAACGAACAACTATTTTTTGCCGTTACTTTTTGCATCTCATTAAATGTTTTCGGTAGCTCAGATTTAAACTTAAATTTTGAGCTCAAAATCTGAATAGTAGGGAGTGGTTAAGTAGCATAAACTGAACTGCGATTAAGGGGGGGGGGGGGAGGTTCAAATTTAAAATAATTATAGAAAATGGAAAAATTGGTCGATTTGTTTGCGGTTTAAAATAAAACTGTTCTTTAAGTCAGTATCTTCTTCAAAATAAATTTCAAAGATAAATTAAAAGAAATTTCGTTAGAGGTCACCTTAAACTTCAGAGTAACCAAAAATTAATTTTAACCATTATTTTTTGGTTCTAATTAATTGCTTGCAAAAGCTTATTAAATGTTTTCGGAAGCTTAGATTTAAACTTAAATTTTGAGCTCAAATTCTGAATCGTTGGGAGGGGTTTTGAAGCGCAAACTGTGAGTTCCGGAGTTGAAATTTACCCCTCCCTTTTCCTCGAGCACAATTCAATTTTTTTCTACTTAAACACTCTTAACGATTCAGAATTTGAGCCCAAAATTTAAGTCTATGCATTTAAAAGCATTTAATGAGATTAAAAAAAATAACGGTTGAAAAAAGTTGTACGCTACTCCAAAGTGTAAAGCGCCCTCTATCGGTATTTTGTGAAATTTATTTTTAAAATTTCATTTCAAGAAAATGCTGATTTAAAAATTATTTTTAGCGAAAACCGCAAACGAATCGACCAATTTTTCCGTTTTCTATAATCATTTGAACCCTCTGAACACAGTTCAACCACTCCCAACTATTCAGATTTTTAGCTCAATATTTAAGTTTAAGTCTGAGCTTACGAAAGCGTTTGATAAGATGCAAAAACCAACGCCAAAAAAGAGTCTTTCTTTACTAAAAAGTCTAAAGCGCCCTCTATCGGCATTTTTTGAAATTTATCTTTATAATTTATTTTTACGAAAATACCTACATAAAGAATAGTTTTAGTGAAAGCCGCAAATCAATCGACCATTTTTTCCGTTTTTTATAATCATTTGAAATTTGAACCCTCTGAACACAGCTCAGTTTGTGCTACTTAAAACCACTCCCAACTTCAGATTTTGAGCTCAAAATTTAAGTTTGAGTCTAAGTTTACGAAAACATTTAATGAGATGCAAAAAATACCGGCAAAAAATAGTTGTTCGTTACTCCAAAATCTAAAGCGCCCTCTATCGGCATTTTTTGAAATTTATCTTTATAATTTAATTTCAAGAAAATGCCGACATAAAGAATAATTTTAGTGATAACCGCAAATCAATCGACCGATTTTTCCTTTTTTTATGTTTATTTGAAATTTTGGTCCCTAAACTTTAATGGCGGCTATCTCCATTGGAAAACGTTTTGGACCCTTGGTCTCCCATTTAACATTGTTTGTCTTGATGTGTACTATCACCCTTCTTTTATTGTAAAAAAATTTAGAATCACCCTGTATATATATATATATATATATATATATATATATATATATATATATATAATTTAAATAAATAAATATGTATATATATATATCGTTTCCTGAGCTCGATTCCTGTATCTGCTCTTTTTTATTTATTTATTTATTTTTGATTGCATATTTTTTTTATAAAGTTACTTTCATTGTCAGAACCGATTCCGAAAGTAAAAGTAGATTTATAAAAATCATCTGTAACTACAATTAAAAAAGTAAAAAAGGGAAGATGTAGATATCGATCTCAGCTATACGATGTAAAAAAAAAAAAATATTTTAAAATATCAAAATGCTAATAAAATATTGGAAAAGAGCCTCCAGATTAGTTTAGCATTAGTTCGCGAGTATCTTCACCTGACAGGACAGGAGCTGTAAACTCCGAAAGTTCCCTATCGACAAGAAACTTCGTGTCTCCAAGATCGACGAGGAAAAAGAATTCATGACCACAAAAATATTAAGAATTCTATTAAGCAATACTGTGAATATAATTCTATATAATACAACTAGTTTTATATTACTTTGATAGAGATTCATCTTTGTTTGTACAGTAGAACTTTGCTAATTCGGACCCCGTTAATCCGGATCTCGGATAATCCGGGTCGGTTTGGTTAAATTTTTTTTTCAAGTTTGAGAAGAGATTGGCTAACTTCCATAACATTAACTTGTTTCACCGTCGTATTCTGAATAAAAAAGACTTTTTCTGAAATCTTTTCGGAAGAATAACTTAAGCTTTCTTATTTAAACTCTATTTAAACAACACCCAACGAACTACTTATGCTCAACCGGATGCGTAACCGTACGGCTCGCAAAAGATATAGGAAACTGGCACAGCAGAAAATTACAAACTTTTTTTTTATTACAAAGTAAACATTTTTACTGTCTGTAAATATTCAATAAGTTTAACATAAAGGTGATTTTCTGTAAATATGTTTCATTTTATTTCATTTTATTTTTCTAATTATCCGGATAATCCGGATTGGGTCTGGTCCCAATTAATCCGAATTATCGGGCTTTTACTGTAATATTTAATTTGATAAAGAAAGAATGAAAAAAAGTGTAGTCATATCAACTAATATTTGTATTTTTTATTTTATTTTATTTATTTATTTATTTTATAATTTGTAGTAATAACCATTACTTTTATAGATAAGAACTATAATTAACCTTTTGCACTCCACTGACATTTAAAAATTACAGAATGTTCTTCGCATTAGGATATATATAAATTTATATATATATATACATATATATAAATGGCGGAACCTCAACAGAATGTGATGCTAAAAACAAAAAATTGCACAAAATCTAAACAACAGAAAGAACTGTTGCAAGTTTTTTTTTTCTCTTTCTATTTTTGAAAAATATTTTATGCCATTTTTGAATGAAACTGTGTTTTATTTTTATTTCTTTTCATTTATTTAACGTTTTAAAGCTTTTTTTTTTTTTTTTTTTTTTTTTTTTTTACTAGTTGTAATTAACATGATTCAAGGTTTGTATGAGTGCTTACATTTTTCCTTTTAAATACCCGCATTCCCATACAGAACATTTAATAGCATGTAATATTCGATTACACACAGAGAAATTTTCTTTATACAAATACTGTTATTTAAACGAAAAAATGCTAGCATTCGTACAAACCCTGTATAAGCTGTTAAATATTTATCCTTTTTTTCTATATTCTATTGATGCGTATTGATTAAATACATAAAACTATATTTATATATATTTTTAAAAAAATACTGAATTTTGCTATGCATCTTGTTCACATTAATGTAAAACATTTCGTATTTCATATAAATAAATTGTACTATTCTCTCCCCCCCCCCCTCCTTTTTTTTTAAATTAGTGATTTCTATTTTAGTAGTTTTTTCTTTTGTACTAGCATGTAAGGGTCTGAAGAGAAGTACGCACATGCAATTGGCCCCAGAACATAATCGAGCATGACACTTTCGGATGTGCAAGCATCTTGGTTTGGGCAGGATTATTATATACTTGGTCGCAGTGACCTGCATATCTTTAGACAGAGTTCTATAGTGGTTGTCAGATATCGGAATGAAATCTTAGACTCCACTGTGACACTGCATGCTGCACGTCCTTATAGAGCCGTCTCTGTCAAAGATTACCTGTAAATTGCGCAATAGGGGATTGCACATATGGAGCGGCCGGCGTATTCGCCCTATCTTAATCCCATTGAAAATCTTTGGATGCCCTCGGCCGAGCTGTGTGTACTCGTTTCTCTCTCTCACAAAGTTGCAAACTACTTAACGAAAACAATGGTGATCACTTTTTACGTTGGTTGATTACATCATAGAAAGCATGGTCGCACTTTGTAAACTTTTTATGTAAGTGAGGGGTGCTCACATACACTATTAATTTGTTTGTTTCATTTCGCTTTAAACATATTTTCTTTCAAAGACTCCGATTTGACTTCATCTTATAACTTATGTGAATTCAATATTGTTTTCATATTTTTATGTAATTTTTTGTTTTGTTTTATGCATATACACATTTCCTACTTTTCTGTCATATTTCGTGTCAATCCAAGCAGTACTTGTTGATTTTTTTCACATCTTATTGCTGCGTGCTTAACTTTTGGCAGTGAGTGTATGTGTATATAGATATATTACTGTAATGTTAATTTAATTTCATCGCTATATTTGTGGGTAGTAACAATAACAAAAAAAAATGTTTTAATTAGCACTTTGCACTTGTAAAATTTTCTAACTCGCCCTCTCCTCCTTCCTCTTTCATGTCCCCACGTAGCTATATGTATAGACATAAATCTATTTGTTCGTTGTAATAAGAAATCAATTAACTAAATTCACCTCATCCTCAAAATATTCTGTTGAAAATTAGTTTTATTGTACATAATAAAAGAAGAGCTTGCAACAATTTGGCAATTGTAAATTTAATAAAATATATTTGTAAAATGATTCCGCCAAAATAAAGCAAAATGTATGTTATGTCTTTAGTTATAGAAATTAAAATAATCACAGTTTTATACGTATTAAAATATAAAGAGAAAAAAGAAATAATAGTGCTTGTTCTGTCAGAATAAAAACAAAACTACGACAAAAAAAAAAAAAAAAAAAAAAAAAAGTAGGAAAAATCATGCTTTTAGCATAGATTATGAAACACTTTCTAACACTTCCTGAAATCTTTTACAAATTTCCGTTTTTTAGGGAAATAAGCTGTTACTGTCTATAGCTAAATATATATTCCAATACTTTTGAACAGCCTGTATTTGATCTGTCGATTGACATACACTATATTCTAATGAAATTTAGTTTAGCAAGAAAACTCCTGACGGGCTGAAATTTCTCTTTCAGCAATTTATACTAATAGACCGAAACATACTTGAATAGTTTAGTTCTGTAGTTTACCTAACGCATTTATTACATGCCAGAATTTAGCTAAAATTTAGTTCAAACTAAAATACTCTTAAAATTACTGAGATCACATTTTCTGAAATTATCATCTGCAGGAGACCATGTATCCAATTCTTTGCGTAGCCCTGTATATTATTTTATCTATATTCTACAAACATTTCTTACTAAATTGAATGCAGTTCAGCGTAAAAATACATAACTTATTTAAAACCACCTTCAAGTAAGTTACGCTGATACTCACTAACATTTAGGACCTCTTTTGTGTAGCCCTATATATCAAGTATAATACTTATACACACCATATAATATGCATAAATTTAGTGAAACTTAAAAGCGCGTATCATATCTAAATTTTTATTTCATCTATCCATCTGCCACCATAGGTAATGTGGGAGCGATTCTTTCTCCCACAGCCAAGCAGCAGTGTGACTCGTAGCTTCCCCATATCATTACTCTGAGACCAAGGCTCTCCGAAGTGAGATGAAGATAACGTTTGATGGAACGTTTTGTTTTGGGTCGTAAAAAATAATGTTCGATGAAGATGACTTCCCGCTGGAGACGTGTACTAATTAACTAAAACTTATGAATGTTTAAATTGTAAATGGAATTTTGTAAATATTACCTTTGCAAATAATTATTGTTTAAATATAAGTTTCAAAAGTTTAACGGTGTCAGAATGTCTGTGAATTTAATTATGATTTAAAGAACTGAATTTTAGACGAATATTCCACAATAATATACAGTACTTATGACAGAATATGCTATTTGAAGTCTTTTGTGTGTCCCTGTAAATGTTATGGAATTCATATTTTGCGTGGAATAATTTATATTAAACATCAGCGACGTATATCAACTATATTATACATGAAATAGTTTAATATAATTAAAATTCCCCCCTTTTAACATTATGTAATGGAATTCTTTTGTGATGCCCTGTAAATGAATAATAACCATTATTTTCACCGCATATTTTACAGAATGCATATTTTAGTGCACTTTGTAAATTTTAATATGTTTGACAGGGTGTAACATCTTTAAAAATCATTTGAAACAATTTTTCCCCATAGGCCGTAATGTAACGGGAAACTTTTGACTGTCCCTGTAAATAAACTAATCCTTCTGGAAACTTCTTTTGCAACAGGGCTCGTGCTATGGTAAATGTCAATAATTTCCAAAAACTTCAGAGCAATCCGAGTACATTTGCGAGAGTTCGACCGCGGATACACGGTCAGACGGCCAGACAAACCGAAAACATAAACACTTTTCAACTTTGTTGAAAATAGTTAAAAAGAAAGAAAGCTTGAACTTCTTGGATTTGTATTTATATACATCCATAAAATAAATATTTCTCAATACATCCATAAAATAAATATTTAAAATTACTTTGAGAATTCTTAAATAAAATGCAGATAAGCGCCCCACATGTTAACTATAATTTAAACTGTTTTATATATTACTATGTAAAGAATTTATCTGTTAAGCGCAAACTTTTTATTTTTATAGTTATTGATTTTGGTTTCATTTAATTAATATTTAAAAGTTCGGTTTTCATTTCTGGAACATCTTACATAAACCGTAAAAAAAAAAAAAAAAAAAAAAAAAAAAAAAAAAAATCTGTAAAATTACCAAGATTTTTCGAGAAAATTTGTATTCCAAGAACTTTTTATGTAACGGTAATTGCAAAAACTCATGTGAACTTTCTCGGTTACATGAAATTTTGATGTTATCTTTATATGAAAAGTTCTTGTAATACAAGTTTACTAGAAAAATACTAGTAACTTAACAGAATTTTTTACAGTGTACATCATATGCAACAATACTTAATGTATTGTTGTGTTGTAGACAATTCCTTTAAGGGAGCTCAGGGGTTGATCGATACGGAAAAACATGTAAACAGAGCTCTCGCTTCGAGTCCATATAAAAACAGAAGTATTCAATGTAATTAATTTAAACTTTCTAATGTTTTAAAGGTATGTTTGTAGTCTTATAAAATTATAAAATGAAGTACTTCAATGTAATATAATAAGAAATATAGCAAAATTTATGTAACACAATTTTCGAAAAAAAAAAAAAAATATGTCTTATATCACCAACACCAAGATATCTTAACGTTGAATTGACATAAGAGCCTAATTTTTACTTTAAAATGATCCAGAAACTTTACTCTATAGAATGAATTAAGGATATAACTATCACTTAAAAACAACATTATTAGAAAAAACTCTCAAATTTGAAAATTTAAAAAACTCCTAAAAATACAACTTTTTTTTAAATTAAAAATACTCAAAATATTAAACTATCTATACTATATTAATTCATTCTATAGATAATAATGTTATATGCAAGCAAAAAAAAGCCATTCCATCAAATAGTTTTTTTAAATTTCGGTGTTAGTCATCAAAAATCAAGTTTTGAGAAAACGCGATTTAAAGTTGAAATTACATGGGTGCGGCTATGAAAGTGTTGATACATAAATGCTTATAACTCCGTTAAAAATGCAAATATGTTTATGCGGCTTTTTGCATTGAGTTCAGAATTAATTGAATAATAAAACTAGATCATAAAAAAATCGATTTTTTAAAAAGTTTTCAACCCCTGAGCCCCTTTAAGAAAAAAAAGAAAAAAAAATCTGAAAGTTTGAAGAATTAAAAAAAAAAAAAAAAGATCAACTTGCTTACAATGGAACTCACCAGTCGCTTCTGATTTTTAACGACAGGCCTATTCATTCCGTTCATGCGATGGTACAATCCGCAGGCGTTACATAAGTAGTGACCAGTTCCGTCCCTCCTCCAAAGGGGAGTTGAGATAGCTCCGCAGTTCACGCATTCTCGACTTTCTAAACTGCCAAATACCTCGCCATCACTTACTACTGAAACATTAAGAGAAACACATTATATGAAAAATATATTAAATTACAATAAAGAGTGGCAACAGAAATAATCACGTCACCGAATTCACGGCTGAAATTCCAAAATTAGTTAAAACTCCATTCGCATATGGAAACGTCCTTTCAGAATTTTTGTGACAATTCCAGCAAATTTTCATAAATGATTCCAATTATTTCATTTAAAAATTTAATTAGGATAAAAATTGATGTAACCAGTTAAATACTATTGTGTTCCACTCAAGTAATAATGCATCTAATTTGTAACAAAAAGCATTTCACTTGTCTACATGTTAAATCGAATTTTCGTTACTCTTGTGACATTCTGCGCACAAGAGTAACAAAATGTTGATTTATTATACAAACAAGCAAACTAGATTTTGTAACGGCAATTTATGAGAATAGACTAAAATGGTATTTAACTGGTTACATCAATTATTATCCTAATTACATTTTTAAATAAAATAATTGGAATCATTTATGAAAATTTGCTCGAATTGTCACAAAAATTCTCAATAGATATTCCTATATTAAAACGCAATCGGTCTGCCAAGTCATGTCTTTGTAGAAAACACCTGAAAACCCGACTTTAGCGGTTGACTCGTAGGTTTATAATTCTGTTTTCCTGCAAACCCAAGGGCATGAAAACACGGAGGACAGGAAACAAGAAAATACAATCGAAAACATACGAGTTAACCATTAAAATCGGATTTTCATTTGTTTTCCATCAAGATATGACTTGGCATACCGATTGCGTTTTAATATGCGAATCGATTTTTAACTAATTCTGAGATTTCAGCCGTGAACTCGATAGGTGATTGTCTGTGCTGCCGCCTGCCGGTCTATAAGGAAAAGACACCGTAATCTACTTTGTTAAAAACATATTAACTCTTTTTAATTCAACATTTAAGACTCGAAAAATATTTTCTCAGATGTTAAAAATACACCATTAAAAATAGTTAAAAAAATTATAACATAAAAGTAAAAAAAATATTGACTAAAAGCAACTATTTTCTCATCTGCTAAAAACAGAAAATTGTACACGCCTCATAAGTTTTGTCAGCTTTCTAACGCAAAATTGTAATGTATACGAACTTAACTTAAAATCTATTTTTGGAATCTTTTAAATTTGACAAAATTTACGAAATTAATTTTTGCAATAACGAGGTGAAACTGAATAAATTATAAATAAATTACATAAAATATTAACTCATTATCGCTATCTACTGAAACTTGTACAGGGTGTCCAGCAAATAACACCCTGATTTCAAAATTAAATTTCTCAAAAACAAAGATCGATAGAATTATACGGTAAACGGTTTGTTTATTAGATGAGCTGTAAAAACCTTACACAGAAGTTTCGAACGGTGAATATTTTGAAAAGATAGTGTTCTGATTGCAAAGAATACTTGGCTTGACATTTTTCTTGCTTTAGATTGCTTGCAGAAAACGAGTTTTTTAGCGTACAGTGCCATATTTTAACGATTTTTCGAACTAAATTTCTTGGAATTTTGAAATTTCAAAAATTTAATCCAAAAAATCATTAAAATATGGCACTGTAAGGCAAAAACCTCATTCACTACAAGCAATCTAAAACAAGAAAAATGTCAAGTCAAGTATTCTTTGCAATCAGAACGCTATCTCCTCAAAATATTCATCGTTCGAAACTTCTGTGTAAGATTTTTACAGCTCACCTAATAAACAAACCGTTTACCGCATAATTTTATCAATCTTTGTTTTTGAGAAATTTAATTTTGAAATCAGGGTGTTATTTGCTAGACACACTGTATGAACAATTAATATTAAGGGTACAGTGGACTCTCAAAACTATTTTTTTTTAATTTTCAATGAATTTTTTAAAAAATTCTGGAAATAGTCATAGTATATATATATCTCTTATTTCACAATTTTTTTAAAAAAATTTCAATAGTTTTTAAGATAGTTTTTTTTTTAATCAACGAAAAATGGCAGTATTTCAAAATGCTCCAGGCGCAACCAGTTTTCACATACTTGTTAAAAAAAATTTTCCATAATAACCCTTTCATACATACAAATAAATGTTACTAAGCATTTTTAGCATATTACTTGTAAAACATAAAAAAATGATTTTCAGTTAATTTTTTTGTACTTTTCGTTAAAAATCATTACAAATTCCATATAACTGAAATTTTAAAAATTTAAATGCGTCTAAACGAGTTTATTTCTAGTAACATTTGTTAACACATATATAGAGAGCATTTAAAAAAAATCGGAAAAATTGGGCATAAAAAATTTCGCCTGGAACATTTTGAAATCATGAAAACGACGAAAATATGCATTCTGAGAAAAATAGATTTTAGTAACTACAACGGGTATAATTGCTTAATATTTTCCTACTGACACATTTTCAATTATATATAAGGGATATAATAGCATTTCTAGCTTATATGTAAATGTTTTATGTTTTTTTTTGTAAATTCTCATAGAATGTGTGGCTTTGACAGTAATTCATGAAAAGGACGTAAAGTATCTGAATTTTTAAAAATATTCTCAAAACTAACGTTTTTATTTTCTGATATATATTTTTTAATTCATCTGGAAATATTTATGGTATAAATACCTCTTATTGTACAAATTTTTGTTAAATACATTAAATAGTTGTTGAGAAACATATATATTTTTTTTATTTTAACCTGAAAAGATTGGGGACAAAAAGCAATTCCTCTAAATACATTGTAAACAAACGCTAAAAGAAACAGTTAAAAGTTACAGTTAAAGTATTGTTTTGCGAAATCACAAAATTAATAAATATTCAGTGCAAAATATAATAACATTGAGTAAGGTAAAACGAAAAACTAGGCTAAATTTTACGGCTGCGAATCGGCGAAAAAGTAAACAAAAGGGCGCGGCAAAATCAGCTGATTGGACAAAAATGCTTGTAACTCCAGTAAAAATTGTCGAAATTGAAACATTCTTTTTACGTTCAATAGCAGGGAGTTCATATAATGTTATTATGCTAAAAATAAAAATTCGACAATTTGATTATTTTTTACGATTTTGAAACCCCTGTACCCTTAACTGTCGTGTTGTAAGACAGCAGCAATAAATAAAATCATCTTTCAAAGCATATTGCATAAGTAAGATTAGCTTTTGTGTATGATGCAGAAATATAGCGCAGTGTTGCAATGGATTAAAAAAAAAAAGTCATAATTTGAAGACTGTAATTTTTATTTTATACATTACTTTGTGTTCAATTTTCTTATAGATCTTATATTCCGTGTTAGAGAAACAAGGATTCTCTAACCGAAACAACAACAACAACAAAAGAAAATACTCCCATGGTAGAGTCCAACTGCCATGATATCAACATCGATAGAGACAAAACACAAAAAAGACACCTATGGAAAGGAATCGGCATAGGATTGTTAAACATCATGAGTAAAGTGTGCTATGGAAGCTTGAGAATTGATTCAAGTATGCAACAAGGAAAACAAAAGTTGTGAAACACTGCTCTACATCCATTGACAATAGTAACCGAAACATCGTGGGTTCCTGGCTAGCCGCTTACCAAAATCCGTCAAGTACGCTAATGGCACCTGGTGCATGTAAAATGTGCCATTGATGCAAAGTCCTCCAAGTTACCAGTGAATTATACCTCTGGAGGTGCCAAGTCAGGTGCAGACCTCGTCAACTGATTAAGGCTCAAGATTACGCGACCAACTCGCATACGCAGGTGTGCATACAGCGGTGGTCAGGCGATTTCTCCCAGTTTCTAGGCACTCAAAACCCGCAAAATTGACTTATTGGACTGCAGGTAGGGGACTGGTTAGTGGTTAGTAAGAAAGAAAGTCGGATGTCCCAATCTCAAAACTTTTTTGTATTTAATACATGCAAATAGTACACCGACTTTGATTTTTATACAAAAAAAATGTCTGCTTCATTTTTAATCATTGTAAAATCAAGTTAATCTCAATCATAATTTTTAATAAAAATCATCTTTTCTCGTTACCTTATTATATATCAGCTACTTGTAAATCGCCGAGTTAGCTGAAGGCGAAGTTCCCGTCACTGCATGAGCAGCCAATGTAAAACAGAACTACGAACATTCATTTTTTTTTTTTTTTTTTTTTTTAATTAAGGCATCGCCTATATTCTTACCTTATTATATTTATAGTCATATGAGTATAACATATTTAAGTTTTGTTAGTGTGATTTGCTCATTGTTTTTATTATAACATTCTATGTTTTTACACAAAAAGATTGAGAAAATATTTCAAAAATCGTTACATAGCACCCCCTTTCGGAATACAATAACAAAGCTTACTGTGATTTGTTGGTCATGGTCAAAAACATATCTTGGGCAGAGATATCTGTATGAAATTTGGTTCAATTCTATGCATAATTTCAAACACTTTTCGACGATACAATGGCGACACAGAAATACACAAAAAGACATTGAAAAATAATACACACACACACACACACACACATATATATATATATATATATATATATATATATATATCAGATCGTGTATTATCCGACAAAAACCGGAAGTCGAATTTTTTTCAATAACAATATTTTCTTCAATTATAGATAAGAAAACAATATGAAGCCCAGAAAAAAAAAATAAGCAAAACAAACACACTCCAACAATGTATATATATATATATATATGTATTCTTGTGCAATCATTTTAAATATATTATTAAAAAAAAAAAAAAAAGTCAGTACTTTATTGATTAATTGGTTAATGTATTGAAATTCATGCTTAAATACGCTATTGATGCGGCACTACGGCTTCCCCAATAGAAATATTTTATAAATATATATATATATATATACATGTTTATACTCAACATTATTACTCCTTGATCCTATTTATATTTATTCGAAACTTTTTAGCAACATGTGCAAATTATTTCTTATACTTTTTTTTTTACTTTTACATTTATCCCCAGATTGAATCTTCAATTAGTAATCTGCTTTTCTTTTCTATTTTTTTAAATTTATTTCAATACATATTTTTTTTATCTTAAATTATTTCTGGATTTATTGCATGCGGTAGCCCCTCCCCCTCACCTTTTTTTTTTCCTGTTGCATTCTTTAATTTGTTATGGCTAATGCAAAGATGAAACCTTTCATTTTATTTGTGGTAATCAAGATAATTTGGGCCTAATGATTCTACCTTCGTTTCACGAATATTTCCATTTTTTCAAAGTCAATATTTTCGATTCCGTGTTGTCCTTGTTATACGGATCTGTTTAAATTCTTTTATTGGTCATACATTCAAATTTGTTCTAGATAATTGGTACTGATTTATGATGGTTACATAAAAAGCAGAAAATGTTTGTTTGCAACAATTTTCGATCTTCATGTTTTAGTTACACCATTTTGTGCTTAGAAATTTAGTAAAATGAGGAAAGATGGCCCCAAGACCATTATGTATAAATAATATATTTTAAATTTCAATTTTCAGAAACACGTTATGATATATGTAGTAAAGAGAGAAGGATTTCGATTCACACATCAAACATAGTAACGAGATTTGCATTTTAAAACATAATAGTGGAAAATGTCAAATTAATGCAAGATGAACTTGGAAATTTGATATCGCGTCCTTTCTTAGAAACAACTTTCATTGTATTCAATATTCACTGTATCCAATATTTTATAGCCCTGGGCAGAGATTCTCAAGGGAGCCCATTGAAGCGATGCTTACGGGAGACTGAGTAAAATAAAAATATGTGGGTCATTCCATGGTAACTTATGTTACATTTAGAACTATTTTCAATAATTTTAGTAGTATAACACACACAAAAAAATTATTCAAACTGTAAATTTGACATGGTGTGCTAATTAAACTTTTTCAAAGCCCATAATTATCAGAAAAGATAGTTACCAAAAAAGTTATCACAAAATTTATATGAATTCTATGAAAGTGTTTGATAATTAAAATGACTTTGGATAAGTACTATTTTGAATAGATTTTTTTAAATTGCTATATTTTTATTATTTGAATGGGCCAATATGGAAATATAAAAAAGATTATGAGGATATGCATAGTTCATGTAAAGAATTTTTTTTAATTAAAAGTTACTAGCAGAAATTGACCACAAAATTTGCATACATATCGTAAATATATTCGATAATTGAAATTTGTCTTCGATAACTGACATTTTTCATTGATTTTTTAACGTATAATCCTTTATTATTTGAATTACCTGGGATGTATGCGAGGATATACACGGATCATGAAAGGAATTTTATATAATACTAAACACTAACAACAATTTGTACAAGTACTGTAAAAAAAACATTATAATTCAAATTTACTTTATGTATTATGCACCATTTCGAATAGATTTTTTTTAACCTAGATTCTTATATTATTTGGATATGCCCAGATTAAAGAATAAAAAGAATTTTGTCTGTATATCATATGTAACCAAGGGAAATTGAAAACAAATTATACAAATGCTGTAAAGCATTCCATAATTTAAATTAGTTTATATATCTTTATACAAACAATAGTTTTAATTGATTTTTAAACCTCAATTCTTTTTATTTTCAAAATATGATTTTTTTTCAATGGAGACGTATTAGATTGAAATAATATAATAAAAAATTTCTTAATTAAATTTATTTCTTGTCATAATTAATAAGATGTGAAGAACTGTATCTGTTTTAATTTAAAAACCATTTCAAATATCGTTAAAATATTTGACAAAGACAGAGAGCGATAAATAGTCCATTATTTTCAGCTTCAGCTTCCCTTCTTCTCAGCAGGACTGGTTGGTTACCCTAGCAACGTCTTGCAGCCCGGCTTAAACTATGCAAATCTAAAACGTTACCAATTAAAATATAATCAATATCACTCTGGTATCTAAAGTTTCACGTTGCGCAACGAAATAAAGCTTCAACATATTTATTTATCTCAAAGAATAGGAGAAATCAGCTTTTATTTTTTTCTTTCTTATTTTACAGTGTTATTCCATGTTTCAGAATATATTTTAATTAAGTAAAAAAAAAAAAAAAAAAAAAAAAAAAAAACATGTACGTCTAGTCTCTATATAACGAAATATATTGTTCAGTAAAAATTTCGTTATAAGGATAAATTCGTTGTATAGAGAATGACGTTAAAATTCTTATGCATATATTTTGCACAAATATTATTTTTGATGTGTTTAATTAAGAATTTGAAATGTTTAATTATAAAAATTAACTTAATATTCTATTTCTTAATTATTTAAGCAGTTTCAAAAAAGGGAGTCTTATTTATTTGAAATATTTATTTGAAATATTTATTTGAAATTTCATTCCAGACATTATTTCAGACATTTATTTGAAAGCTTAATGAAAATCAAATATGGAAGACTTGCATTAAATTTAGACGAAGAAATCTGTAATTTCTTTGTTGTTTTGATTTCAAAATTGTTACATTCTCGATAAAAATGTTCAAATTTTAGCAAGAAATGAAAAAAAACGTATAGGGAACATTTTTCTCCATTTGAAGTCCTCTCCTAATAAGATCAAAAGAACTCATCATTTGTTGGTGTGGTGTTTTGAGTGGTGTTTTTTTCTCTTGTTGTAGATTTTCGTTCTCATGCTCATTGTCACACACAGCATCATTGTTCATAACTCTGCTTAAAATATGGCTACCAACAGACTTTGTATAAAACCAAAAACTTTCTGCGCACATAGTATTTCGTCAAAAACTTTCTGCAAATTAAATTAATATTTAATAAAATTACGTGTTATATTGTTTTGATATGGACAAAATTCGAGCTTTTTATGCAATTTAAGAACGAAATTCTTGTTTTTTTTTTGTGATTCATGGATATAATTCTCGTTTTTTGAGCGATTTGTTGACGAAATTTGCGTTTTACGCAATTCATGGACGAAATTTGCATTTTTTACGTGATTCATGGACGAAATTTGCGGTTTTTTACGCAATTCATGGGCGAAATTCGCGTTTTTTGCACGGTCTTTAGACAACATTTACATTTTTGCGCAGTCTTTTGAAGAAAATCACGTATTTCGTGCGATTCTTTGCCGAATTTTGCACGGTTATTAGTCGAAATTCGCCTTTTTCACGTGGTCTTTTGTCGATAAAAGCTTTTTACACGGTCCTTTGTTCAAATGCGAGTTTTTTACGCGATTCGTTTATTGAAACTCGTGATTTTTTTCGAGATCTTTTGACGAATTTCGTGCTTTTTCCTCGGAACTTTGACTAAATTCGTGTTTTTTCCGTGATAGTTTGACGAAATTGGAGATTTGTTTTGCGAACAACTGATGAAATTGATTTTCTATGACAACCTTTGTCAAAATTCGCAATCTTTGGAGTCCAAAATTTCTGATTGATGAATTTTTAAAGTTCTCGACATCAAATGCCATAAATTTAAAAAAAAAAATCAAAAATTGGAATGGCTTTTAATTGTGCGCTAACAATAAATTATTCGTACATAAAATTGGGGGGAATATTTTTAATTTTCTGGTACTAAAAAAAGTGGCAAAAATAAAAATTGTATACTAACTAAAAAACTACTAAAAACTAAATTTTTCTGCGCACGGTGTGCGCGCGTGGTTCTATGTTATACAACTCTGGCTATAAATAGGATGCTGTGCAATAGTGAGATTGTCATCCACTTCCAAAAAATCAGACAGAGCAACATTGTTTTCGACATCTCCGCGTTCCTTAATTAATTTCCATTTCTCTTTTATAAGCCTGCTCAAATCACGTTTTCTTCGTCCTCAGAATACACATTATCCTCTAGTATAAAAAATCTGGCCTTTTTGAAGCAATTGTCAACTCTTTTCTTCAATTACCCCCATTGATCCCGCTCTTATATGTGTAACAATCCAATTCACACAATTTTGAGAAGAATGTTGAAATATGTGTGTGTGTGGGGGGGGGGGGGATGAATTCGTTGGACTTAAAGAGCAAAGAGATTCAAGGAGAGAAATAATATAAAAAACTCAGCACTGAACGATAAATCAGGAATAAGTGATGGAAAATTGGTTCCATGTGATTTCGAAGCTTTTTTAAAACTGAATAAATAAAGAACATTTTATAAAAAATATTTGTTATATGAAGATAGATATTTCCCTATACGGGGGGCTGTTTTTAATGTTATCATGGGAAAAGGGGACTGCTTATACTAAAAATTCGTTATATAGTGAAATTCGATGTTTGGAGTTTCGTTATAGAGAGACTCAACAATATATATATTCTAAATATTACAGTATTTAGATATTATACTGATAGAAAATAGGTTAGAATAGATATTTGAAAAAATTATGCAAAATCATAAATATGCTCATTATGACCAATAATAATCTATTACATACATAAAATGCAAATTAGAATTTCGTTCAGGTTTCTTTTAACTCTAGTTATGCTAAATTGATTTTATTGAGACTGGCACTTTTAGCTAGATATTTTTGAGATTGTGATTCAGGAAAGGTTTTAATACATAATTGTCATTTTACGTTGCTTATTTATAGAATTACGAGGAAAAGCCGTGTAATAAAATGAATACGATTATGAATTATTAGCCTATAAAGAAATTTCTGTTGAATGCATTATACTAGTACAACCGTTATTTTTTTTTTTCAGGAAATGTTTTCAGATATAACACACTCTTCTACGTTGTTTAGTTTAAGAATTATGACGGAAGATGGTATAATTGAGTGAGGAACAATTATGACAGATTGGGCTTTTAAAAAAGTTCTAGACAGATTTTGATGAGACTTGCATTGTTAGTTAAATGATTTTTCAAGAATAATTTGAGTATACTGCACATCGTACTATACTAAATCCTATTGTAAATGATCCAATAAAAGAGTACGTTTGTAATATTACAAATTTTGTCTGACATATTAGAAAATATAATAGCACAATAGTACTAGTTTTGTTATTAGTATTGAGGAAGTTTATTCCAAGTAAATGTCCACAATGCTTTAAAAAACATATGTAAATTCGCTCATGTATTTCACTTTATCCAAGGTTCGTTTGGCGACTCCGACCAGCATAGTGGGCAAAACCTGCTAGTGATAATGATAAAAAGTACCATTTTAAATAAAAACTAGCTGCGTGGCAAACTATGTTTTACATTTCAGAATTACAGGAGTTTTTCCAATTTTGTTGAGGTTAAACTAAATTTAACGTTACTCTAAATTTAGAAAATATTTATAATACTAGTTTTATTATAAATACTAAATTTTAAGAAAGAAATAAAATAAATCAAAAAAGAAATTAAAATAATTGCTTTATAAGAAAATATGTCATTTTTACCTAATAAAATGTTTTACTTCTTTGCGCCTTTCTGAGACGTTTTAAGCGTCTTCGTAGAAAAATTATTAATTGGATATAGTATTTGCGTTTTCTCTAATTTCAGTCGTTGTCAATTCCTGTTCTAAGTTATAATAGTTTTCCAGTTAAATGTAAGAATCTAAAATATTCCCCCTTAATTAAACGTAAAACTGAAAATAACTCAAGCTGAGCCGAAATCCACTCATCTCACGATTTGAAAGTAAGCTTCTCGAAAAGAGTTGAAACAACACGAGTGAACGAGTTGATTTTAAACAATTTAAATCAAAATGAGTAACTTAAGTAAGAAATTTAAATCAAGATGAGTAACTTAGGTAAGAAATTTAAATCAAGATGGGTAAAACACTTAAAGAACAGCTCATTTAGAATTCAATACATTGCAGCTCTTTCCTGAGAAGCCAGATCCACTCTTTCGGAGAGAAGTAAGATTGAATCTTACATGATTTCTGCATATTATTGTGTTGACAAGCAAATTATGATTCCGTAAAAACTTGAATATGTGAAAATGGAATTTTATTCCGTCTAATGTTCTTGCAAAATGTAAGGTGTCCTGGGGTAATAACGCCAAGTGCTAATATTAATTGTATTTATGAAGGAAACTGGGAAATGATTCCTACAGTGTCTGCGCAATAGGGTTCTGAGTCATCTTAATCACAAACAACCGCTAAAAGTTAATTTGTTCCATTTTTAGACCTTATAGCTGGAAGAAATATGCATGAATTAACGCCTGATCTAAAATTTGATAGGTAAGTTCCGTGATCTGAAGACCATGCATTTATTAGAAAATAATTTGTTTATTACATAAATTTGTAGTGCATTTCATGTACCTTCAAAATCGTGTGGAAGATTTTGGCTGTGTTCATGAAATACTTTCTAATTAAAAATGTACTGTACAATAAGTTTATTGGGGCAATAACGCCATTCATTGGCGTTATTACTCTGATTGATTATTTTCAGTGTTGGAACTACATCTGAAGAAGGTTTATTTTTTATTTTATGCATGAGAGAGCAATATTGCTATTATTGAATTCCAAAGAGGATACAAAGGAATGTTTATATACTAAGTGTTACTAAATTTTCCATGTCAAAACAATAAAATATCAAATGATTATTACTCCATCTTGGTATCGCAATTAATGATAAGTAAGAGGAATTCGTCAATTTCAGGGTTGTGGAATTTGTATGTTTAGAAATGGAAAATTTATATGCCATTACTCTATCTTATTTCATAGTTTTGTTTGTATGACATTATTACCCGCAGGTGGGTAAATAGGTGGGCCAAATAACATGAGTCAAGAAATCACGCCATTACACCTTACGAATATATATTTACTAAAATATTATTTCGTGTATACATATAGTCAATAAGTTGTGGCATCAAATTCTATATTTGTTTGAAAAAAAAAATCTAAAACTAAGCCGTAAAAATTTATAGAACCTTAACATGGCATATTACTCCAGGACACTTTAATTTAATCAATATTTTTATTTTATCATCTATTCAGGTTCAAGATAATTTTTCGTTTAAATTTTAATAAGAAAATAACGTAAATAAAATTATAATATTCTTTTCTTTTACCTGTTTTATCCTCGAAAACGGAGTAATTATTTGCCGCCATCATTAAAAACACATCATTAAAAAAAACAAAATAATAATAATAATAATAATTAAACAAAAACATAATTTGCTGAACAAATTAAAAAAAAAATTATCTCCTACAAGATTTAAGCCCAAGAAGGGACAGATGTTAAGGTAATTGATTTAGTTATTTCTACATTTAATATTAATTTTTTGCAAAAAAATAAGTTAAACCCAGTAAAAATTAAAAAATAAAAATGAAATTCAAACAATATGATACTTAAATACCCTAGATCTTAGATTCCGCTCAAATGATATCGAAATAAATCTAAGCCTTTTCTTGAACATTTGCTTTTTAGATTGTCTATTCATTTTGTTTACACTTGTCATAAACATAATACAAAAGCTACAATACAAATATTTGCAAGTTGAGTATGGCAAAAAGCCTTAGATTTATTTCGATATCATTTGAGCGGAATCTAAGATCTTGGGTATTTAAGTATCATGTTGTTTGAATTTCATTTTTATTTTTTAATTTTCACTGGGTTTAACTTATTTTTTTTTTCAAAAAATTAATATTAAATGTAGAAATAACTAAATCAATTATCTTAATATCTGTTCCTTCTTGGGCTTAAATCGTGTAGGAAATAAATTTTGTTTTTTTAATTTGTTCAGAAAATTATGTTTTTGTTTAATATCTCAAGTTTTTAAATAACTAATGAATTCAGATGAACTCATTTTAAAATTAACTGAGGGTACCATCATCAGGAATTCTTTTATGCGATATTGTATCACCACAATTACCGATGTGATTTACCCAGGGTTGTACCAAATTGTATGCCTCATTTCCAAATCGTAAGTTTTTTTCACTTATGGAACTGAAATCTTTACATGCTTCCTGTCTTGTTACCAAATATTTAAAAATCTCTGTTTCATTTCCAATATGACGTCATAAATGTGTGCCTTTTAATTCTTAAAATTAGTTTCACTTTTTACGATGTAAAAAGTCAGATGTCACTTTTCTCCTCGGTGAATTCTTTTCTTATGAATTATGAGGTCATATTCGACAAAAAAAAATCTATTCTGTATACAGGGATGTAGTGTGGGGTATACGGGGGTATCCGCCGTATGCCTTCTGGAATTTTTTGAAGAACATCGTATATCCTCTGTTTCTCAAAAAAACTAATAGTATCTACACTCTAAGGTATACTCTCTGCCTTGCGCGTATACTCACTGCTCAAAGGTCTACGCTCTGAGCAGCTGTATTTTTTAAGACTACATCACTATCTTTATATAACTGTTATTTATACTTAACAATGGGTATTGATGCATTGCGTAGAAGTACAGATCTAGACATTCGCCTCTAAACCATATAATATACCTCCAACAATACCTCAAGACATAGTATCAATAAACTGTACTTACTTTTTTACCTTATGTATGACGTCATATTTATTTATTTTCTGTATTTCTTCAGTTTGAAAATTCTTGATAAATTAATTAATGTTTAAATTGAAATTCTGCCCTAAATTGGAATTGAATTTCGAAAGAATTTTAACAGAGAAAAACAATCAAACCGCCAATCGAGGCTCTGGGTAGGGTCAGTGGTGTAGTTGTAAAAAAAACAGAGGGTATACATACTAAGCAGAGGGTATACGCTCAAAACAGAGGGTATACCCTAGAGTGTATAACACTATAGCTTTCTTGAGAAACATAGTGTATACGGTATATCTTAAAAATCCAGAGGGTATACAACGTATGCCCCCGTATACCCTTCACTGCATTCCTGGGTAGGGTTCAACGTAGAAAAGTTGGGGACAGATGTCATATATGCAGCACCTTGGTACGATTGGAACGAAATAACGATTATGTGTCTCGCATTCTAACTCGGCTATCATTGTATATTTATTAATAAATCGTTTATTTTATTTTACTGTCCTTTTTTTAATGATATAAATTGTTTTGTTCTATAGTTATTAATAAACTTTTTTTATTTATCACTATTTATTTTAATAATACAACATAATGTAAAATTACACATGTGACTGGCATTTTGTTGTGTATGTAATAAAAAATTAAAAGCCACAGCTAAAATGAAACAACATGCATTTTATTTTTTTAATTTATGGAATTGATCAGATTGTTGCCAAAAACCGGAATGCAAAAGATAATGTTATAATGATGCGAAAAATAAATAAGATATAACAATTCTCCCCCACTAATGGAAGAGACGTAGACTGGAGAACATAAATTTTGAAAAATATTATAACATTGAATATAACAAAAATTTACATATTGAAAATGAAATATTTTATTTGTTGATACTCATCAAAGATTTAGTCTCTGTGGAGATTTTCGTATACGCGTTGAACGTCGCAAACCTGTATTTGGTACTTGCGGTAAATTGGTATCTGCAGAGGGCTGAAGTCTAACAGTCGTCTTTTGGCTGGTATTAGGTTCGACATCTGAAGTATTTATTCTGGAATCAACTTGATCTGCGCTAGGATTAATTTGAACTTCCTCGTTGTCATTTGGTGCACATGCTTCGGGTTTTACTGGAATTTCTTTTTGCTGCACATCATTGCTAAATGTAACGAATCGTCGTTTCCGAGGAACAGGAGATGCTGTATGGATAACTGGTTTCAGAATTGGAACTTCGCATGCACGAAGTTGATTATAATGTCGTTTTATGACATAACCGTCGTCCAATTCAATAAGGTAGTGAACATGACCCAAACGTTCAACTACAGTTCCATATTTCCATAATATTGAATTTGTATAATTTCTGCATTGGACTCGAGAACCAACTCGAAAATACTTGTTAAAATATGGCTGAGGAGCCTTATTTTTGAAATATCCTTTCGTTTCAGGTTTAAGAAGATCTAATTTCGTTCTAAGATTTCTCCCCAGCATTAATTCGGCAGGTGTTTTCCCACATGAAAGTGGGGTCGCTCTGTAGCGAAATAATAATTCCTGTAATTTTTCTTGAAGAGTACCCGATTGGAATCGCATGCATTTCAATTTTGTTTTTAATGTCTGGCAATATCTTTCTGCTTGACCGTTTGTTGCTGGATGACCAGGAGCTATAAATCTTTGTCGAATACCATTCCTTCTGCAAAAATCTATAAATTCTCTTGATTTGAAAATAGATGCATTATCGCTAACCAAAATTTCTGGTAATCCATGTCGACTAAATATTTCTCTGAGGTAATAAACAGTTGATGCAGTATCTGGAGTTTTCTTCATTGAGTAAATTTCAGGCCACTTTGATTTAGCATCTATCAGCAATAGAAAAAAGTGTCCCATTAGTGGTCTGGCATAATCCATGTGAACTCTCTGCCAATTTTTTGTAGGCGTATCCCAGTTATGTACAGGAGCCTTTTATGGGTTGTTTTTAACATCACAGCATTCTTTGCAACTCTTGACTAAATTCTCGATATCTGAATCAATATTCTTCCAGTAGCAATAATTTCGAGCAAGAGCTTTCATTTTTACTATTCCCACGTGCGTTGAATGAAGTTCTTGGAGAACGGCAGGTTGAAGTTTCTTAGGAATGATTACTCGCTGGCCTCTAAATAAAATTCCTTCTTGTAAAGTTAACTCTGGATCACGAACCTTTCCATTCAAAAGATTTTCTTTAATATTTGAAAGTTCTTCATCAAGAGCTGTTTCTCGCTTTATAGTAGAAGCTGTCACAGTATCAGTGGAAATATGTTTTATTACATTTTCTTGAAGAAGATATTCGTCATCAATTGTTCGTATTTCTTGATCACTAATAGGTAGGGGATTTCGTGATAAATAATCTACGTTGACATGTTCAGTTGACTTGCGATATTTGATTTCATAATCAAAATTTGATAAAAAAAAAAAAAATGCGCATAACGAAGCATCCTTGTAGCAGATAATGTAGGGAGCTTCTTTTCAGGATGTAAGATGGTCATCATTGGTTTGTTGTCTACTACTAATGTAAATTTTCTACCAAATATATAGTCGTAGAATTTTCTACAAGCCCAATAAACAGCAGTAGCTTCTCTATCTAACTGGCTATAATTCCTTTCTGCAGCTGTGAGGGATCTAGACGCAAATGCTATCGGCCTTTCACTTCCATCAGGCATTCTGTGAGAAAGTATTCCAGATAACCCATATGGACTGGCATCCGTTGCTAAAATAACTGGCAATTCGGGTGTGTAAGGAATTAAAACATTATCACTAGCAATTTCACTTTTAGCTTTTATCCAAGCAGCTTCACACCTAGCAGCCCATCTAAATGGAGTATCTTTCCGTAAAAGTTCATTTAAGGGGCTAAGAATTGTTGAGGCATTTCTAATAAATTTTGAATAATACATTACAAGACCTAAAAATTTCTTTAATTCGTCTACATTTTTCGGTCTAGCAGCGTTTTGAATAGCTTTTACTTTTTCAGGAGATTTACTAAGTCCTTCAGAACTGATTATATGACCTAAATATTGCACCTTTTTCTCAAAAAATTTGCATTTATTAACATTGAGATGAAGATTATATTTCCTAGCTTTTTCTAAAACTTTAGTTAAACGATCTGTGCATTCCTCAAGTGTTTTACCTTGAATAATTAAATCATCAAAATATGCACTTACTCCATCTAAATCTTGAATAAATTGATCTATGAATGCATGAAATTCATTAGGGGCTGTTTTGATTCCAAAAAATAAGCGCTTGGCTAAATAAGTTCCACGATGTGTAGATATTGCTTGAACTTTCGCGCTTTCTTCATCCACTTCTAAATGTAAGTATGCCTTATGAATATCTAATGTGCAAAAATACGATCCACCATGAAGTTTGTTGAAAATATCCTCTATTTTTGGTATAGGGTGTCTTGAATCATGCAATTGTTTATTTACTGTAACTTTGTAATCGGCGCATAAGCGTACTGAGCCGTCAGACTTAGGAATAACTACAAGTGGTGTTCCCCATTCAGAATGATCAACCTTTTCAATTATTCTATCAGCCAAAAGTTTATCTAATTCAAGATCTACACTTTCTTTCAGTGCATATGGTACAGGTCGTGGTTTTAAATAGACTGGCTTAGCATCATTGCGTAATTTTAAAGAGCATATGTAATCTGGAACTTTACCAACTTTCGGTTCAAAGACATCCGCATAATGCTTTAGAATGTTATCAATGGAGTTTTTAATGTTATTGACTGGAATTTGATTTACATTAACTGTATCAGAATCGTGTAAGTTAATTTTTAGGCTTCGAATCCAATTTCTACCTAAGATAGCGTCTTTTCTTAAGTTAACTAAGTATAATTCTTCCATACAGGAATATCCTTTATATTTTGCATTAATTTTGACAACTCCAACTGGTTTGAAAGTATCCCCCGTATAACTTCTAAATAGTATACTTGTCTTTAGTATAGGGGTATTTATTTTAAGTTGTTTAAAATCTTCAATGTTCATAATGCTAACTCGACTTCCTGAATCGCATTCAAAACGAGCAGATTTCCCGTTTAATTGAATATTTACAAAAATTCTGTCGTCATTTTCTAGCGTATTTAAATTAATGTCATATATTTGACTTATTTGAAATGGAACTTTATCGGTATTATCTAAATATTGAACTGAATTTCTCATGTCCGATTTTCGCTTCATATGTTTTGATATACAGACCTTCTCAATATGGCCGCTTTTTGAACAAAATCTACACTTTAACTTATTTTTTATTCGACACTGTGAAGTTAAATGATTTTTCCCGCAATGCAAACAAATGTTGTCTAAGCCTAACTCTTTCAAGTTTAAATTACCTTTATTTCGACTCGCTGAACGATCATTTCTTCGATGATCTTTAGATCTTGATCTCCTTCGAAACGTTTTGTTATTTTCTTTAGAATAAGCATTTTTAACTTTAAATACATTAGTTGATGGTAAGCTCTTATATATTTCTTTGTTTTCAAATTTCGAAGCTTCGATTGCTAAAGCAATTTCTAAGGTTTGTTCAAATGAAATATTTGATTGCTGCAAAATTTTTTCGCGAATGTCCGTATCATATAAACCACGAATAAACTGAGCCCTTAGTAACAAATTAATAATAGATTTTGAACATTCGTTACTTTCGCAATTAGATTTAAATATGGCGTTTTTAGAAAGTTCTTTTAAAACCGTTACATAAGAATTTATTGACTCACCTGGATGTTGTTTCCTACAAAAGAACTTATGCTGCTCAGTCAAGATGTTTATCCTTTTACAAAGATGATCTTTCAATAGCTTCAGAATTTCATCATGCGATTTTGAAGCTGGCAAATCAGGTGCCGTGATACTGGACAGTAGATGATAATATTTGGAACCTAAGCAATTGATAAGTATCATCTTCTTGGCTTCCGCAGTTTCTGGAGAATCGTCTATAAGTCCCTTTAATTGATAGTAATTTTCTAGGCGTTGAACATATTCATCAAAAGTCTCACAGGTCTCATCATAACATTCAAAATGAAGATTTTGACTTTGAAGTATACCTTTGATGCTTGAATGATCTTCATTTCTTTCCGGCGGCGGTGGCGGTGTTGTGTTTACTTTAAGTAGAAATGCATTCAAAGTTCTTATTAATTCACCGATTTCAGTCATTTTTATCTCGTCGCCAAAAATTGTTGTGTATGTAATAAAAAATTAAAAGCCACCGCTAAAATGAAACAACATGCATTTTATTTTTTTTATTTATGGAATTGATCAGATTGTTGCCAAAAACCGGAATGCAAAAGATAATGTTATAATGATGCGAAAAATAAATAAGATATAACACATTTGAAAACGAAATTTTCGCCGAATAGGCATAAAAAAACTGCGGCAACGTGGTAAGTATTAGACATCCGTGCCAAAAGGTTGAGCGTTATGAATGTTTCAAATGTGTTTACATTTTATTATTTTATACAGATAATGAATCAAAAGAGTTTTATAAAAATATTAACTTGAAATATAAAAAACAGCTCTTTTCAACAGAAACTCTTTGTGATATTTTAAAAAATAAGTCGTGTAGTGTGTTATCATTTTAACAATCATCTGAATCTATATATTTAAAAGACCTGGCTGTTTTTTTTTTTTTTTTTTTTTTTTTTTTTTTTTTTTTTGTCATCAGCCCTGAGCTTTCTACTGACCCGATTTTTGATAATTATTTTTTTTAATGAAATCTGCTTATGTGTAGATGTGCCCATTCTGGTTAATTTTTAATTTATTTCAATTTTTATATTTTATTTTTAATTTTAAAAGCTTTTTCATGACATTTCTTCAAAACAGTGGCAACAGGTTAAGCTTTTCTCAAAATTTATTTTGTTTCATTATTTTCCACCAATCAGGAGCTTGATCTCATCGGTGAATGTATAATCGCATTTCAAGAAAAAAATGTTTTTGTTAAATTTAATCATAATAAAATTATTGCACATAATTATTCCCTGCAATACACAGATTATTTATTGAATAATATTATTAAGTATCATGTAAGTAAAATAACAGAAGATAAACTTTACTAAAATATAATATCTAAAGTGAAATTTTGTCGATGGAGAAAATGTCGTCATACAAAAACCAGATAAATTTATTCCACGAATAAAATATACATTGTTATAGCTGTGCCAGTAATGATATCATATTCACCGATTTTAATTCCTGCATCTAAATAAAGTGAACTTCTATTAATTTAAAGGTCCGTGGTGTGCACAAACGAAAAAATTTCTATAAACTGCGCCATTTCTATTTAACTATAATGAATATTTTATGAAACTAAAGAATTCTTAAATAAATAAATAAATAAATTAAAATAATAAATCACGCTTTTATTTAAGAAAAGATGAGTATTTCTGAAGGTGTAAATGATGTCATATTAGAAAAAAAAAAAAAAAGAATAAAACCTGTGATATTCCGGTATTACTATATTTCTATCTTACATAATATCAAAAAATAATTAAAATCATTTCATTGTATTAAGTTATTGTTTAAAATTAAAAAAAATCTGCATTTCAGATACAAATACAAAAATTTTATTCTTTTTAATAACAGAGATATAGTTATTTTTTTTTTTCGATACCATAACAATAAAATTAATTTTTTAGAAGTTCATGGAGGATACAAACCAATAAATAAATTAAATTTATTGCAAGTGCTGTAAATGTGTAGTGGGTTGGTTAGGCAGTTTAGTAAGACCCTGTTTCTATTATAATGTTTCATTGGTATTATAATTATTATACAGTTATCAAGTGATATTTCAACGGAGAAAAAATAAACTATGCAGATATTTTTGAATTTGTCTTCCGGTGTATAATATTAACTTCCTAAATATTTTGGCATTTAAATAATATTTAAGATTTAGAAACCGCATTAAAAAAGATTTGTAGCTGAAGTTAAGTCAAGTCCAACGTAATAATTTATGAGTTGTTTTCCTTATTTTTTGTTATTTTCTGAAGTTTGTGTATCTTCATCATGAAAAGCTATGTTATCCCTATTTTAAGAGGTGGTGATTGTTTATTTTGCTCAGTATTTTACTGTCGATATAAGATTGATATATATATATATATATCATACCTAATATATATTCTTTTCCGTCGAGTTTCGACGGGTGCAGCTAGTAATAAATTTAATACAAGTTAATTCAAAATTAATTTTATTCAGTGATTAATTGTTTGTAATATTACAAGCTTAGGCGCGATTTTAAAAAATCGCCAAATCGGAAATTAAAAAAATTAATTGTAAACATTATTGTTTATGCTTGTTTACATTCGTTTTGAATGTTTAAGTTGATAGAATTGGCTAATTTATTGCAGTGCCGAAAAGTCTTACGCCATGTAGTCGTAAATTCTGCGGTTTTACGCTCAAGTCCTGGCCTTAATAAATGCCAGGACTTGAGTTTGAAGACCTAGTTCTGCAGATTTACTAGTTTCATTTCCTACCAAGGATGATGTACTATTATTTTTTACTGTTTTTTTTTAATACTATTATTTTTGAAGACTTTTGTTTATCGTAATTTATTTTGATTTTCTTCGAACATATAAGGCGGAGAAACTTTTAAAATGTGGCATAGGTACAAAATCCCGGCACAGATACCATATACGCACTGGATATGGCGCGATTTTTTTCTGATGCCAATGTATCAGAAACATCGCTTTCAAATATTAGTTACATATATATTTTCTATTATTTTGAAGAAACAATAAATAGAAAAAAGTTTAATTTACTTATTTTCTAAATTTCTTCAACTAAAAATATTTTTGATCCATTTAATCAATGTTTGAAAATGTCTTTTTAATATAAAAATTATGCTCCATATTAATTACTTTCTGTAAATGATTCTTATCTTGGTGCCAAATGTTTCAAAATCTCCGTTTCATTTCCAATATGGCGTCTAAAATATGCCGTTTTCAATTCTTACAAAAAAAAAAAAAAAAAAAATCATTTTTATTTTTATTTTTAAATTAAGTAAAAATATTTAAATGCTGCAGAAAATATGTCCATTGATCTCTAGCTTTTGTTTGATTGGAGGAAATTTTTTTTACTCAATTAGGTGCTTCGAAGGAAATTTGTGGCAGCGCGTACAAAATGTGGGAAAATGTCTAGGAAATAACTCATTCAATGTTAAACTCTGTATTAAAATAACATTAAGGAGTCGCACTGGAAATAAATAAAGCATAGCATTGCCGTGCTATACTTTAATAGCGTAATAATTATCGCATACACTTTTTTAAATTCTGAGAGTCATTATGATGTCCTCCGATCTATGCGAATAATCACTGTTAATCTATTCGCCCGGAAGTCATTTTGTATGTTTTGTGGGCAAAATGAGTACAAGATCATGCGATTTAGAAAAAAATCCAAGAAATTCTTAAAAGAAGAGTGGATGATATGCTGGTAATCTTGAGTCAAAATTTAATTGAATAAACCCATTAAAAGGGAATTATTTCCTAATCTTTTCAAAGATAAATATTTTATAGATTTTTTTTTCCGTGGAGGTAAAACTTTTTGGAACATTGTTGTCAGGAACACGATTCCAATTATTAGTGAGATATTTTCACTTGTTGAAACTTCAGTTGTTCTTATTGAATCGTCAGAATCAGAATCGTTGGATGGTATACATCTAATGCCTTTTTTCCGTCTTTGAAATAAAACCACTTCATCACTGACACTATCAATGCAATATTCAAAATTATTTTTATGTTTGGTCATTCTAAATTACACACGATATTATTTCTAACTTATGTAAAAATAGAAAAATTATTTCCTAAGTATATAGAGTAATTATTCTCTGAATACTACCGAAAATTCATAAAGATTTAGCCTGGTCCTAATTCCCAGTCCTCCATGTTTCCGTACGGAAAACGCAATAGTAAGCCTACGAGTCAACCGCTAATATCGGGTTTTTAAGTGTTTTCCGCCACGATATGACTTGGCAGACGAATTGAGTTTTAACATGCGAATCGAGTTTTGACTAATTCTAAAATTTTAGCCGTGAAGTCGATGAGGTGATTGTCTGTGCTGCTGCCTCCCATTCTATTAAATATCCTGAAAGCTAGAACAAAATGACGTATTAAAATGGATGGTTAGGCAATTAAATATTTTCCTCAAAATTCGATTTTCCTGCAAATTTGATCCGAAACACTGCTACTTCTACTACTGTCCACAGCTACGCATTTAAAAATGAAAGTGGCGTATTAAAATAAAATAAAATGCATAAGCACTTTTTAACTTTGTTGGAAAGTGCTCACAAAAAGCATATGTAGCAACAATTGAAAAAATAAATCTATCTTTATTCTATTTCTGCCATCTACATGTTAAAATTTGATTTAATAATATTTTCTGTGTTTATTTTTTTGGAAACATTAGACATTAATATTATTCTAATAGTATTTTAGAAAGCTATATTGGGTATAGTGAATGAACCGCATTTAAGGATTATTGGATTATGTACAGTAGAAACAGCAAAAGCAGATAAGTACCCCCCCCCCCCCCCACTCCCTCTCCTCCAAAACTGTATCAATACAAAAAGAGGTTCACTCATAATAAAATTCTAGTAGAAATATCAGTTTATTATCTATCTATTTTATTGAGAAAGAAGGATATGTTACACCCTGTTCAACATATTTATAAGCATCTTCTTTAAATAATACTAAAACTATTCATTTTTCATCGGTGCCTAATCAAAAATGGACGGGTGACCTTTATTTCAGATCGAAAGAAAGATTGTTTTTTTCTAAAATCGAATCTCGATAAATTGGAGTGTGGACAGAATTATTTATATTTAACCAACATCTATCTCTCAATGAACGAAGAATCCCAAGTTACGATAATGTAAAGCAAATTGTTTATCTGCGTTTTTAATAGCGCTGGGTGATATTATCTTTTCAAGGGTTAGAAGGCAGGAGTCTTCCATCAAAACAGTTTTTAACGTTTTGGCAAACGTATTTAAAAATTTTCAGGAGAAAAGAGAAATAACTTTCGGCATTTTATATTTTATTTTTTCATAATTAATAGTTTTTTTAACACTTTTTAACTAAGTTAAAAAGTGTTTAACCCCTTGAGGGGCGGTGGGATACATGATCTCTACTACGATTAATGAAGATTTGCAACAGAAAAATTTTATTAAATTTTGCTTTTCTAACTTTGTTGGAAAAAACCCGTAAACTTGCTTTTCATTATTTTGAAATGATGTATATTTTTTTAATTTTTCGGTGTGAATTTGACATTACAGCAACACAATTACTTGCTGCTCAAAGGGTTAAGCATTCTGTTTGTCTGTCCCACCCAGGGATGTAGTGGAGGGTATACGGTGGTATAAGCCGTATACCTTCTGGATTTTTTTTAAAAACACCGTATCTCCTTTGTTTTTTTTAAAAAAAAGCTATGATATATACATTCTAAGGTATACTCTCTGCCTTGAGCGTATACCCTCTGCAGAGCGTATACCATCTGTTATTTTTACGACTACACCACTGGTCCCACCGGTCCACTGTCTAAGGCTCATCTCACACTGAGACGATACGGAAACATGAAGCTAAAAAAAACGGTCGAAACAAAGAAGAAAGTTGCTTCAAACCAGTTTTAAACCAGTTTTCCCCCCGAATTCCAGCGACATGTCTTTTGTGTCTTAACCCCTTCGCGACGGGAGTATTTTACGAAATTTTTAATGTTTTGTCACCGGTTTTGAAATACAGAAATTTGTGACTTATTAAATCGAGAAAATGCTCCGATTAAATAAGGCAAAATTTACGGTATAATTTTACTGGTGGCCATAAACACGGATTCTTAAGCCTATTTGCGGCACGTATACGTGTCACTCGTCCCCAAGGGGTTAAGGCAAGACACACACTAAGAGAAAAATCAAGAAATGTTGATCGATATCAAGGGGAAAATTGATTTAAAACAGTTTTAAAATTTCTTCTTCTTTTGTTTCGATCGGTTTTTTCTTTGATGTCATGCTCCATTTTTCTTTTGTCGTTTCAGTGTGTGATGTGTCTTAGTGTACGACTTGCCTAAGCCCCGTAAATGTATAAGTTTTTCATGCAATTGATAAACCCTATTGAGGGTCAGTTAGGCATGTTAAATATTGTATATGAGTATGTGTTGTATAGAGGCACCCAAAAGAACTCCAATTCATTATGATATGTAGGGAAAAAACGTTTGCAGAATATTTTGATGACATGGCGCTATTTAAAATGTATTGAAACTGATATAAATCCCATCGGCTGAATATCATCAGAAGATGTTTACGATAGAATAGAGTATCCATAGCATTTGTCGCTCATTTACAGAGACACAAAATAAATCGGTTACAGTACTCTCTTTTTTGTACAATTTGTTGGAAGTGCGAGTTCAATTTCAACATGCGCATTTAATTTTATTTATTTATTTATTTTATTTATTTATTTATTTTATTTATTTATTTATTTTTGTAAATAATTTTTATATTTCATATACAGGGCTGCACAAAAGAATTCACGTATAATTCTCTTAATTAATGGAAACTGCTGAAGGGGAATTATCTACTAAAGTATATATGTATTTCTTAAGCACTAAATTTTGGCATGCATGTGGTTATAGATACAATTCTACATATTATATACAGTGCTGAATTCGTATAATTTTCTGTTTGTAGAAAGTGACAGCTGAAATTAGTTTTTCAAATGTGTTATGCATTTCCATATGTTTGAATGAGACAGAATATTGTAACTTATTAACCGCTTGAGGGGCGGTGGGATATATTTTAGTCCACCTAAAATTTATGAAGATTTGCACAAGAAAATTTTTATTAAATTTTAATTTTCTATCTTACATAAGAAAAAGTCATGGAATTGCTTTTCCTTATTTTAAAGTCTTTTTTTTTTTTTTTTTTCTTTTCAGAACTACACAAACGCAATTGCTTGTCCCTCAAAGGGTTAAACGGAGCAGTTTTGTTACATTATTCTGAATGTGTTGAAAAGTGTTTCATAATCAATGCTTGATGCATGATTTTTTCTTTCTTTTTTTCCTTTTTTTTATTTTTATTTTTTTTTTTATGAATTTTTGAAGAAGTATCAGTTTTGAATTATTTGATCCTATTTCCTCATAATAACTGTTATACAATGTCAAATTTTTGCAGTTAGTAAATTATTGTTACTATAGTTATTCCATAAATAATTGTTACAGTTACTAAATTATTGTTACTATAGTTATTACATAAAAAATTGTTGCGGTTATTAAATAACAGTTATTCAAAAATCTTACTTATGGGTGATGGTGTCTCCGCAAAGATTAAGAAGCAAATTTTTTGTGAAAGAGTCTTAACATCAACATTTTAGATTTTTCATACAGAAAGTATTTAAAGAAAATGATTTAAATAACACATTTTTGATTTTTAATACATTATTTAAATTGACGTATTAAATTAGCACCATATTAGCATAATTTGCCACTGATCCAAAATACCTTGTTAGTTTTTCTACTGCATCACTAATGATAAGTGCCAATATCAAAATTTTACAGAGCTTACGTTTGCACAACACTTGCTGATGGTCTATCTTAGAATTATGAAAGAGAAATGTTAGAAGCATAATTTCAATTGTGAAATCTTTCAAATGTTGCTCTTAAGAAGCTAGTTCAGTCAAGCAAAAGACAAGTTCGCTAATGCTATTCCTATAGATGAAATTTATAAAAATATCTCGGTTGTATTTTAATATTTTTAAATGATTTTTTTTCATTGGATAGCTGAGATAGATCTGTACGAAAGTCGTTTTTTACTTTTTCGATTTTGTTTATAGATATTTTTAATGGGGATATTTTCATTTCCGTAACTGGTTTCGAAAGTGAAAGCATTCTCATAAAAAATATCTGCAGACAAAATCGAAAAAGTAAAAACGTCCTTTGTACAGATCGATCTCATTTATCCAATGCAAGAAAAGACAGTTAAAAATATTAAGATGAAACCGAGATATCTTTATAAATTTCTACCACATGAATTGCATTAGCGAGCAGGTCTTTTCGCATGAGTGGAGTAGTCCTTCAATCGTCTGAAAATTCATTTATGACAAAACAATAATTTTTTGAAAATGGTCACTTAAAATTAAATTTTTATACGATCACTGGATCGTATAAATTAAACTTAAGAAATTTTTTTCTGTGATCAGATAAGTAAAATAGTAAAAGTTCCATTCTTTTATGAAAAAAATTAACCTCGTTGATTAACGCGCATAACTTTGAATTTCATCAAATTTTGGATGCTTTCTGACACTAAAATAGCGTCTTTTCAATTTAGAATAAAAACTTAAATTTAGGTAACTTTAAATTAAAAAAAAAAAAAAACACTATTTTGATGTAATTGAATTATCATATGGTGGAGGGTAGCACTTGTAAGTTTGCAACTATGCATCTAAAGATAATCATTTAGGATTTATCTATAGGTCATCGTTGAAACCGCACACTGTGTATAGAAAACAAAAAAGTAAATGTAATTTTGTATTGCTAATTTATTGCAAAAATTGCAATATTGCGTACATTATTTAATAATTTTCTTGATGACAAATATAAAATGTTTGAAGAAAATAAGTTGAAACTGGTGTGAATTAATATGAAGAGATAAAAACTTCTTAAACATACCATCAAAGTTTGAATTCGCTGGGCCTTTCAAAAGAACTGAGTCCTTCTTCGTCAGGCGCAAAGAAGACGTGCATCTGCTACGAAAGCAGTTTTATAGTAGACACACGTCTTCTTTATGCTTGACGAAGAAAGACTCGGTTCTACTTTCATAATAGACGCACAAAAACGTTTGCTAAATTTTATCAACATTCTTAATTGTCACAAATCTTTTATTTTTTAGCACATTTTTACTGTCTCCCAAATACATGATAACAGTTACTGTAATATTTAACAACATCTCAATCAAAGCCAATTAAAAAACTGATTTATTTAAGCGGTTAGACGCGTCTAAGGGTAAAATGTCATATTTCGTTTCTTTTTATGTTACTGTTTTCTTCCCCTCCTCTGTAGTCAAATGAAATTCTGTTGTTATTAAACCAAATAAAATATTCCCACATTTTGATGAGAGATAGTTTATAAGACATACGTTAAGCCATCTTTTCTAATAAGTTGAGATTTTGGACTAGAATTGGAAATGCTGATCTAGTTTAAAATTATTTGTTTAAAATTATTTTAGAAATATTTTGAAAGGCTTTTGATTTTAGAATGTTATATTTGACCATATATGTATGCATTTCATAAATGTAATTTACGCAATAAATAAAAGGGTTATTTTCTTTTAACATTTTAACTTTTGTCATGTCCACTACCAAATGAGCCAGTGAACATGACAGGCGTATTCAAAATCATTTTTCTCAAATGGGGGGGGGGGGTGTAATTGTGTAAATAATAAATTTTTCAAATATTTACAGAAAAAGTCACAAATTTATAAAATCTATGTATTTGATTTGAATCGGTTGCATCAGTGTCAATTTCATGCTATTTTATGATATCTACATACTTGTGAAACTTTTTTATCCTCTCTTTTGTATCATATTTTTACGGTGTTTTGTGCCGCAAAATTTAAATGTTCCCATTCTAAAAATGCTCTCCAAAGCAACTTCTTTGTTGTATATTTCTTTCTCTATCTGCATTTTTTAACACCAATTAAGTTTAATTAATTAATTAATTAAATAATTATTAATAAAAAATAATTGTTAATTATTTTTTTAATTCGTGAAATTTTAAAAATATATATTTTTTTTGTAACATATATGTTCTGTATACATACATATATATATATATATATATATATATTGTCACAAAAATCAGTTTCTAGACACCTCAAATATTCGAATCCAATATTAAAGCTCATTCCGCTAAAAATAGTTTTTGAATAATATTTGAAAAATAACACTCATTGAAATCTGTATTGCAACGGTTAAAAAGGAATTTAATATAAAGAGTTCCAAGTTTTAGACCTGAATATTTCCTAAATTATCTAAATGACTTCGAGTTTCATACCTCAAATAAAATTTGCCGAAGAATTCAAATATTAGGAAATGAAAATTTCAAAGTTTGTAGCAATTTCAATAACTAGTACTCTAAACTTTTTTTTTCATCTGGTAATTAAAATCTATTAGTTTCGGCCAATTGTAATGCTGTTTAAGATTTGGATTTGTAATGTTTTGAATATTGTAAATTCCTCTCTAGGTGTGCAGATAAAATTATTTGTTAACGTTTTCAGACAATTTAATCAACCAAAGAATTAATAAACAAGAAAGAGAAAATCATAGATCATGAATCATTTTCAAATATATTCAGAATAATCTAACAAACTGCACCGTTCAATAAGTTGAAACGTTATGCCTAATTCAACCATATGGAAACGTACAACATATTTGACAACCCAATTTCAGCTGTTCCATCTACAATCTGAAAATTATCCGAAATTGTTCAGCCTCAATGCATATGATATATAGATTTGTATCTATTAATTACATGCATGCCAAAATTTAGTTCACTTAAGAGATACCTGCACTTCAGTTTAAAATTTCCTTTCAGCAACTTCCTCTTATGAGGAGAATGGTAAGAGAATACTTTCGTGGAGCCTGTGTATTATAGATGAAGATTCACGGCCGCCAATCCCCACGTACCGACTAAATTGTTTTGATTTGGAAACTAATTTTCGGCGTCTAAGTCGCCATCCTTTGACGAATTCTCGCAATCATTTGGCGAAAATCGCAGTTTTTGACAATCCTCTGACGGGAATTCCACGTTTTTTCCTGATCATCTGACGAAAATCGCGTGTTTTTTTAATGATACTCAAATCAAAATCGCGTTTTTTCTACGATCATTTGACTAAAATCATGTTTTTCAGTTATTCTTTGATGAAAGTCGAGGCGTTTTTTTTTTTTTTCAATTCTTTGATAAAATTACCTTTTCTTCTGCGATCTTTTGACGAAATTCATATTGTTTCTCCGTTGTTTGATATTGTTTCTTAGTTTTCTCAGAAATTAAAACTTGTTGCAGGCTGGAATATTTGAGTTTAGGAGCCACTGGATCCTTTAAAAAATTTGGAAATCTGCACCTATACTGTACATGAAATATAGACTTTAAGTATAAAGAGAAACATGAAAAAAAATGAGTTAAATTTAACGCATGATAAACCGAGTGCATAAATATTTTTCAACTTTGTTGGAAAGTGTTAAAAATGAACCACCTATTGAAAAAGAAATAGCCATTTGTTTATTTCCTCTGAAAATGAAATCCAAAAGAAAAAATTTCAAACATTATCACGCCAACAGTACGTATTTATTTATTTATAATAGCATATTATTATTATTTTAATAATGGTAGAAGCTGTATGAAAACTTACAAAAAATCACATTTATATATATATATAAAAGAAAAGAAAAGAAAAGAAAGAAAAAGCCACTATGGTTTTCCGGAATAAAAACTAAAAGTACGGGTTAAAACCGGCTAAAAATGCATACCACAATCGAAAACGCTGTTCCTGCAATTAATCGATCATAGTCCGTCTTCTAACAGAACTTTTTGAACCTCTCAATAAGTTAACGATAAATATTATACATTCTATAGTATATAGAAAAAATGTTGTAATACAACACTGTAGTTCATATCTATACATTATGTTTAAAGTATCGTAACATCATTAAAATTTGCCAAAAACTGTTTTTTAGATAAGGTACCCTGGGGTAATAACGCCAAGTGCTAATATTTTGCATAATTATGAAATAATATGGTAAATGACACCCATGTGCTCTGCGCAGAAGGGTTTTGAGTCATATAAATCGCAAAAAACAGCTTCAAGTTAATTTGTTTCGTTTTTAGGTGTTATTGTTTTTACTAGCAACTAAAATTAACTCTTGATCTAAAATTTGCGAGATACGTTTTGTGTTGTGAAGACTATTTTTTTTATCCGGAAATACTTTGTTAATTACATAAATTTGTAGTACATTTCATGGACTTTCAAAATGTTGTTGGAGATTTTGGATATCTTCTCGAGATAATTTGTAATTTAAAATGTACAGCGCAATAACTATAACGGGGTAATAACGCCAATCCTTGGCATTAATATCCCGGTTGATTCCCTACAGTGGCCGAGCTACATCCTAAATACTGATTCAAATAAACACAGTTAAAACTGTGCAATGTTTCTAATAATTCTATTTAAGCGGTCCTTTTTAAGCAAAAAGAAGCTCACGGTCTGGTATTATTTTGCCTCATCCCCCCCCCCCCCACACACACACACACCACAACTTTATTTTTCTTACACTTTCACAAAAAATTGAACATTTTCTATATCTTAGAATGCAAATTGTCAATTTCTAAGTTTGTAGAGTGTGTATTTTTAGAATTGGGCAATCTACATGCAATTATTCCATCTTATTTCATAGTTTTGTTTACATGGCGTTATTACCCATATAGGTGGGTAATAACGCCGAATAGCATTGGTCAAGAAATCACGCCATTACATTTTATGAATACATATCTGTTAAATTATTCTTTTTATATAGATAGTCAATGAGTTGCTGCATCAAATCATGTATTTGTTTCAAAAATACAAACTAAAACTGAGCCGTGAAAATTGGTAGAACCTTAACGTGGCGTTATTACCCCAGGGTACCTTAATTGAAATTTTCTTGTGCATCCCTGTCGACGAAAAATAAAAGCTATTTACTGTACATCTCACAAAAAGTACATTGCAGTTAACCTCCATATTGCATATTAATTTCATGACATTGGAGTTACTGTAATTTTATTACAATGCATCGAAAACTATTTCCCTGCATGTATAATAATATAGAGGATTTCTTCTGTGTGTCCCTGTAAACGTATTATATACGCTAAATATTTCATTTCCCATAACAAATATTTTATAGTAAGATTGAATAACGTACAAATATTAGTTGGCGATTTGAGTTTATTTACGAGAGCACGGACAAACAAACCGAGGTCAAATATTTTTCAACTATGTTGTAAAATTTTAAAAAACAAAACAGAAATACATAAATAAAGAGATAAACTGAAAAAGTGAAAAATTAAAGTATTTGCATTTATGTAGTTTGCACATTATCTAGAAACGATTTGTTTCTAACTTTCTTTGAACTTTATTTTTCGACTGACATGTACTAGGAAGCAAAGAGGTTTGTTTATGATTATTATTTATAAAGTTATTTTATGTTTTCTAGACTATTTTTTACTTACCTCATTAGTATTTACAACATTAATTTTATTTTAATTTTTTTCTTCTTTTTGAAAGAAACAAAATTTTAATTTAAGTTTTCTATAGTAGTAGAAAATTCTGTGTGCGGAAGAATATGCAGTATAAGTAATAAAATAAATAAAATTTAAATTTAAATAAGTATAAATAAATTTAAAACTTTACTTTGCATAATTTAATTAATACTACAATAAGAAAAAGTTTCACTTACCTCCTGAAGTGTGCGAAAATTGTAAAGATGCATTTTGAGGAATATTGTCATATCCACTCCAGGTACTGCCATCTGAAACGTACGATGAAACATGTCCAACGTTTGTCCTGGACAGCAATCCGGAAGTCGACATCGACAGCGGAGAAGATTTCGAAACTAAATCCTCGTTCACTTGGCTCCACATCAGTGATCCCACGCTGTTATTTTCGGGATTACGTCCGTACACATTCATTCCTAGTAGCTTTGAAGACGTTGGCGTGCTAAGGCCAGGCAAATAAAAAGGGCTGCTTGAGGGTGGAAGGGGACTATCGGCAACTTCTGGCAGATGATGATAAGTCACCGAGGGCGTAGACACCGCGTGGATGTTACCACTCTCTAAATTGAGGTCCCTTTGACCAATAACTGAAGAATTTGGTGACAAATAATTTATTCCTGTTGGTGCCAACATGTTTCTAAGGGGTAAATTATCGACATTAGAATCGGAATCGTTGATTGCAGAAAGAGTTCGGGCAAAATCAGAATGCAAAGATGAAGCAACGTGGTATCCTAAACGATCAGTCATAAACTGGTTGGAAGGGCTTCGTATGTGAGGATAAGAAGCATTATGGGATAAATCCAAAGTTAACCTGGGTATCGGAAGTTCAGTACTGTGATGAATGATGTGCGCACCCATGTCTTTGTCCGGGAGAAGAGACGATTGTTGCTCTTGACTGTGCTGAACATCGTTTGGATTGTGATGAACCTGCTGTAATTCGCTTGGAAGGCTATCGTGACTTTGGAGAAGTTGCCGTTGTTGTAACAGATGAGTGATTCTAGATGGATTTGATGAATGGTTGTCATTATCGTTCTCACCTAGGGATGCAGCGGAATCAGATCGATGAAGATGTTCCATATGAGGGTCCATATTTATATCATTACAGTCTGAAAGGGAATGTATCGATTGATGATGAGAAATGCGCATATCAGAGCCATTTTCATCCATAGAAGGATGCTGTACATTTTGAACACGAGAATCATTTATTCTTTCCTCATCTTGTGTTGAGTTGGAACTGTGATTCATTTGAAGTATGTGAGATTTATTTGCTCCTTCGTTCGATGTCTGTTGCGGATGACTGACATCTTCCTTCAACTGATCGTGTGAATCATGATGAATCAATGAGCGGTGATGGGGTATCGTGATGAGAACACCTTCTGACACTGAAACAGAATATTGCTGCAATTGATTTATGTGCGTTTCTTCGACAGTACATTGGTTATTTTTGTCTGAAATGTCAGTCAAATGGTCCACAGCGTTGCTTTGGTTTTCATGAATATGTCTCTGTATCTGTTTCTGTTTTTCAGTAATGGATACAGAATTATCTTCCATAGAATGTGCATGGTTATGATGATTATTTATTCTTAAGTCTGACTGATCATCATTTTGTTCAGACATGGAATGATGATAATTATTATAAATGTGATCTCCATGTCGTAAATGGATATTTCCTTCCTCATCTTGATGATATTGAGGATGGTGAATTTGGTGATGTTCTTTTTCTATACGAGAAATGTGATCTATTTCTTTACCTTCATTGAAGTCGTTATTTAAATGAATATTCGAAAGATTAGATAACTGTTCAGAGTTAAGTTGAAATGTTTGTCCCCTTTGAGGTGATTCTCTTGAATTTTGAACAGGAGCAGATAAATCTGTAACGGTTTCTTCCTCAATGTCTTCATCTTGATCAGAGTTAGATTGTTCTTCTGCAATTTCTAAACTATCATTTTTTCTAACACACGATAACCTTCCTGATCCGAAAACCTCCGCTTTTGACCGGGCCATCGGATACGGTACAAAATGAAGAAAAAAATTATAGATTTCGTTATTTTCTCTTTTAATAACTTATTAAAGACGATTGGGAAAATTCTTTTACAAAGATAAAGTATTTCAAGTAAATTAATAATAAAATAAAAAGCAAATAATAGCAGAGTTTTATCTGAAAAAGATTGCACAGAAGCTGATCAAAGCGATTTCAGTAGGACTGGCTTTCTTAATCTAAAACAGATATTATATACAAGCAGTATTTCCTACATTCAAGTCAAAAACGTGTCCATTATTTAGCATCAAACAATCAAAAGTGCAGATTAAAGTATCTCGATCAAATTAACACTTTGAATACTAATTTATAAAAGTCAAATAATATTACACAAAATTGATATCACAAGCACGATAAACATACATGAATCAATGAATCCCGTAAAACACTAATTACAAAAGGTATTGAGCAAAAGCATGTGTTTCATTACGTAATTATCGAAAGAACCACTACGAAACTTTGCTGAGCAATAAAATATTTTTTGTCCAAATTTTGCTGATATACATCCTTTTTGAAAAAATTTTGTAACATCTCAAATTTTTATCACAATCTTCATCTTGCAGTTTAATGCACTGGCAAAAAAGATTTCGACATTGCTTTTTAATTTTCGTAGTCATATTTCATTCGAAATTTCTCTACTATTTCCTCAAGCCATGCTAATTAAATCTTTGTTTTTCAATTGGAAACACATCTCCTTTTGATAAAGTTTTCTCAAAATATTCAACTTCCATTTTTGAATTCCTTAAGTTCAAGGGTTTTATTTTGAGGTTTCAATTCTCTCAAATTCACATGCATTAAAATTAGTGCAAAACTGATGCGTGAATATTCTTGTTAGGTGAAAAATAAAAAGGTTTGCAATGTCGTTAGCCTAAAAGACTCTTACAATATCTTCTGCAAAATAGTTTAAATTTAGATCAAAATAAAGAGTACGGAGGGTGTCTTCTTCACAAGGTGCACCTGTAAGAAAAAAAAATACTTATCAGTTATATGCAGGTGTTTGCTGTTCGAAAGATAAAAAAAATTATCTATATACTTTCAAGATAAGGTAATCTTAAACTTCATTCTTTGATATCCTTTTTCTTTTTCAAAAATTAAAATAACTCGAACCAAACTCAGATATTACTTTGTACACCAATCATAGTTTTTCGTTTCATTTATATGCAGATCTATAATAAGGATAAAAGTAAAAATAGTTTTTTTTTTTTTTTTTTTTTTTTAATAAACATTCTTTCATAAAAATTCAATATTCATCTTGAAAAATACGTCTTTTTTTTTCTTTTTACTGCGATCGATATTTTTTCCCCGAAACTTCCGTTAAAGTAGGGATGCACAACCTGTGGCCCGCAATGGGTTAACGTGTGGCCCGCGAACTTCAATAACTTACAACTGGAAAAAATTGCAATTTTTGTACTTAAGTCGCAAAAAAATAGTAGATTTCACCAATTTACCGCGGGAAAAAAAATTTCGCCAGTCACTTAAGAATCGCAAATTTCGTATATCGGGTTTGGAAAAATCGCGAATTTCATTAGAAGGTGCGGGAGACAGCGAATTTTGTCGATGTGGCTCGAAAAAATCGGAAATTTCATTAATTAGGCATGGAAAAATTGCGAATTTTTTTTTTAAGCTCGGGAAAAATAGCAAGTTTTGCCGATCAGGAATAAAAGAATCGCAAATTTCGTTTATAAGGCACAGAAAAACCACAAATTTTGCGATGATGTGCCAGAAAAAAAAAAAAAAAAAAAAAGGGAATTTCATCTTGCCGCGTAAAAAAAGGAAGATTTCATCAAAGTTACTTAAAAATCGCGAATTTCGTTGATTGGGCCCGAAAAAATGCGCATTTCGTTAATAAAATGTGGAAAAATAACGAATTTCGACGATCAACTTTGTAAAAATTGTGAATTTTCTTGATCGGCTTTAGAAAAATCGCGAATTTTGTTGATTAGGCGCGTAAAAATCACGAATTTTGTCGATCCTGCGAAGAAAAATCGTGAATTTCATCAATCAGCTTTATAAAAGTTGCGCATTTCGTCGATCGGCTTCGTAAATATCGCGAATGTCGTCGATCGGCCTTGTAAAAATCGTGAATTTTGCTGATAGCTTTGTATAAATTGCTAATTTTATTGATCAAGTGCGAAAAAAAGGAATTTTGTCGATCATGCGAAGAAAAATCACGAATTTCGTCGATCATGCGAAGAAAAATCGCAAATTTCGTCGATCGGCATCTTAAAAATCTCAAATTTCGTCAATCAGCTTTGTAAAAGTTGCGCATTTCGTCGATTGGTTTCATAAAAATCGAGAATTTTGTCGATCATGCGAAGAAAAATCGCGGATTTCATTGATCAGCATTGTAAAAGTCGCGCATTTCGTCGATGGGTGTCGTAAACATCGCGAACTTTGCAATAGGCCTCGTAAAAAGCGCAAATTTTGCTGATCTCCTTTGTAAAAATCGCTAATTTTATTGATCAGGCGCGAAAAAAGTGTGAATTTTGTCGATCATGTGAAGAAAAATCGCGAATTTCGTCGATCATGCGAAAAAAAATGGCGAATTTCATCGATCGGCTTTGTAAAAGTCGCGCATTTCGTCGATTGGCTTCGTAAAATTCGCGAATTTTGCCGATCGGCATTATAAAAATCGCGAATTTTGCCGATCGTGCAAAGAAAAATCGCGAATTTCGTCGATCAGTCTCGTAAAAATCGCGAATTTTGCCGATCAACTTTGTAAAAATCGCAAATTTTATTTGTCAGGCACGGAAAAATTGTGAATTTTCTCAATTGGCTTCGCAAAAATCGCAAATTTTGTCGATCATGCAAAGAAAAATTGCGAATTTTGTCTATCAGCTTTGTAAAAGTCGAGCATTTCGTCGATCGGCTTCGTAAAAATTGCGAATTTTGCGATCGGCTTCGTAAACATCGCGAATTTTGCCTACCTGCTTCGTAAAAATCGCGAATTTTGCCGATCATACGAAGAAAAATCGCGATTTTCGTCGATCAGCTTTGTATAAGTCGCGCATTTCGTCGATTGGCTTCGTAAAAATCGCGCATTTCGCCGATCGGCTTCATAAAAATCACGAATTTCATCGATCGGCTTAGTACGATGATCATACATTTAAAAATCGTGTTGATCAGCTCCTTCTCTCTTCTTCATTTATAAAGTTCAAAATTTTTTTTGAGCACCAGCCACTTATGTTTGTTTTCTAGCACTTTTATTTAAAAAAAATTTAGTCTCCTAAATAAAGTCCAGGAATATATTACACAATGAAAATAATCCTTGCTATAATTGTTATATATACAAACATAAAAACTGCTGATATATCCTTACCAACTGAATTGGATATTTTGACTGGATAAGAGAACTTAAAATGTTGAACCCCCCCCCCCCCCTCCTACACCCTTCTGGAACCATATTTTTTATCCGATTATAGGCCACAAATCACCTCCTCGAAATTGAATTCTCTCCATGTTATTGATGTGGCCCTCGACCACCCAGACATATTTGTAAGTGGCCCTTCTCTTCAAAAGGTTGTGCACCCCTACGTTAAAGTATATTAATTTGGCATGGGCTCAGAGCTCGATTATGAAAATTTCACTGATTATTATTATTAATATTAATATTACTTTACGCTTCGAAAAAAATTCAAGCAAGTAATTTATTTAAAAATACAAAATTTTTACTCTCTTTCTATTTTAACGGAGGGGGAGGGGAGAATGAAACATTATTTCAACTACCTTTTTAAGATTTCTAAATTTATTTCTAGACGTATAATTGCGAAATAATTAATATTAAATTATAAACTGATAATAGCGTATTTAAACAAATATATAATTCCACTTTTTATTTATATTCTATTTTCTACATTTCAACCTTAAAATGTTTCAATGTTGCAGTGTATGCTACCTTTTGGACTATATTTTGGGGATCTTTCATTGGCACATCTTAAATCCATTGTTTTTTCGACTCCTGTTACAACTGTACGCGTTACAGAGAACATGGGGCGATTTATCGCCCTGTGATAGGCTAATAGGAAAAAGGCCTTAAAATTAATGAATTATTTCGTAATTAAGTTGTAAAACTAATAAATTTTTTTATTATCATGGGAGACATACATGTGAATGCAATTTTTATAATTCTACATTTCATAAAGAGGTTTGAAAATCCATTGCAAAATTACTTTTTTACACATAAAAGCCAGATAGAGTTAAATAAAAGAATGTAAAAAATGAAGATAATTATCCGTCAATGATCTCTGTTTTTTATTGAAAATTAATCTGGGCAATATCCCTTTGAGGGAATTGTTCAAATTTAAAACGACTCAAAATCAATTTTAAACACTTTCCAACAAAATTGAAAAGTGTTTATGCATTCGGCTTGTCTGTCCATGCTCTAACTCCCGTAAATGTACTCCGATTTTTATACAGTTTCAGTTTCAGCTAGGTGGGGAGGCCTACCAAATGGTTTAAGCACAACAAACCCCACCTACCGATTTTCATAGAATTGAGAAAACCTTATTTAGGGTCCCCTAAGCATGTTTGGTATTGCAATAAAATACAAGTTCATTTACAGGGACACTCAAAAGAATTCCCTTATATTATGGTCTATGTGGAAAAACTTCGCAGAGTATTTCAATGACATTACGCTATTGCAAATGTATTGAAACTGATATAAATCATTGAATTGCACTAGGGTTAGGTTATAAAAAGGCATTCATAGCCCTTTTAATTCATTTACACGGTCACACAAAATAAATTGGTTACAATACTGTCTTAGTGTGATTATTGCTAGAAATACATTTTCAATTTCAGCATGGACTTTTGAATTTAGCTGTTTTTAGGCGCATTAGTAATTATATAAATACGTAGCATTTATAATCGTCATCTGATCTTTCCATCTGTCTGTCTGTCTGTCCGCATATAACAGCGCAAATACTACTCAACCGAATAGCTTGAAATTTTAAATATATATTTGCTGTAGAATTTTGTTGAGTCTTTTCAAATTTTATTAAAATCGAAAAAATTTAAATACCGCGACAGTCAGAAATATTCCATTTCATCACGACAGATGGGATAAAATATTTACAAGTTCTTTTTAATCATGTTAAATCGTTCGAAACATAATGAAATTTATATACATTTATTGTAATAATATTTTTTATGTTATTACAATATAAATTTTGTAGAATATGCTGCAGAAATAATATTTATTATTCATTTACAGGGCACCACAAAAGAATTCCACTACATAATGATATAAGGGATTGGGCATTATATGCGGCGCATTTTAACTATGTTACACTATTTCACACATAATAAAATTGATGTACGTTGCTTAGGTTTACTACAAGTTACCTACTATTTAATTAAAAATGGGTTTCCGTATGGTTCAATTACATATAATATTTTAACTTATTAAACGGTGCAGTTCAGTTACATTACTCAGAATGTGTTGGAAAGGGTTTTATAATCTATGCTTGACGCTTCATTTTTTTTCTTTCTTGTTTAGATTATGAAGCTAATTACAATTCTGGATATTTTAGATAAGAAATTCATATTTATATTCTATATTTTAAGGGGGAAATATCACACAATTAATACTGGATAAGAATGGTTCTTTCACAAAGATGAAATTATTTGGTTCTAGATCAATTTGTTGCACTGACTCCTAATATGCTTTCCGTCTTTCTCTAAGTGGGTTTTGATAAATTTGCATATTTAAATTTACGTAAACTTAAGGTGTTTGGTGCAATTTTATTGACATTTTAGTTACAATAAATGTCAGATTGAATTACTTTTTATTGATAATGATTAGTGGACTATTTACTTTCGGTAAATGTCATGGTATGCATATTCTTAACATTTATTTGTCAGTTATTAAGCTTAATTTGCATATTGTTAAATTTTGTATTGTTTACATTAGTTTTACTTAAAAAAAAAATTGCCTCAGAATTGTCGCAATGTTTTTCTATACTTGATTTTTACACCGATTTCAAAACTGCAATCATTTTCCGTTTATCACGTCTAGTTATAGAATAAAATTAATTTATATTTTAATTTGGCATTGACAGAAATGTGACATAAAATTCTTTTTAGAGATGTTTACCTCATCACCAAAAGAGTGAACAGTGTCAGAATTCTATCAGGGATATGATACCCAAAAAGTACAAAAAAAAAAAAAAAAAAAAAAAAAAAAAAAAACTGAAAAGAATAGTGGAATACATCCTACATCACAAAGCAGCATAAAAAGCATTATCTTCTTTTTTGCTTTTTACAATAAATAAATAAAACTTTACTTAAAAAAAAAAAAACTAGACATAGTATAAGAAAACTTATATCAGATTTGAAATCAATGCAAAAAACTGGTTTATAAACATATTATCGCCTTCATGCGGCAGAAATATTTGGACGACAAGATACGTTATTAGAACAAGTGAGTAAGTGTGATCGCAAATTGCCCAGAAGGTTTCGTTCAATTTTTTTTTTTTCAAAACAACTTATCCATTAAGTAATAAAATCAAATTATTAATTTATAATTATTAAATTCCTACATAAATGGTAGCATCAATAAATTTAATTTTAAAATAATTGTAAAAGGAAGTTATTTATTTTAATGAAATTAAAAATGTTAAAATCAAATTATTTAAATAAGATCCAAAATTCTAATTTTTTTGAAAATCCGAAACTTTAAAAAGTTAGCACAGATATAAATAAAATTTTAAATTTCTAAACGAGAAAAAAAAACGTTGAACATTAATATTAAAATGCTAAATCATTAATAAATCGCAAAAGTTTTTAAAATATAAAGAAAATTTAATTCCAAAATATATTATGAATATCAGATGAACGAAACCCTAAAAATATAAACCGTTAAATTGGCCAAAAATACGAAACTTTTTCTTTTTAAATCCATCTTAATACAAAAAATTTTCAAGCTCCAGCATCGAGGTTTGAACTAATAACCTTCTGTTTAACCATCGAGAGACTTTATCTCCAAGATATGATGACTACATGAAAAGCATTGAAATTAAGGTTCTCTTTAAAAATTTAGATCGCAAAAATGTACAGATGACATTGATAAAATGAATTTAATTATAGTAAAAGACTTTTCAAAATTTTATGATTTTTAGTGTGACACGAGATATTCAGCTCTAAGTACACGAAATTTGAAGTGTCAATGAATAAAATATTAATAAATTCTACATTGTTTGAAATATTTTTGAATAAAAATCTGCTTTGCGAAATTCGGTTTAAGCAATTAACACTATATCAAAATACATAAATGAACAACTGTATGAATAAATTCTACATTATTTAAAATATTTTGAAACGAAAGTTTTCTTTATTAAATTCCGTTAAAAAATAAATGTAGCAGACAAATTTATAACACAATGAATGTAAAAATAAATGAGGCCAGATAGATATTCTACATTATTTTAAAAATTTTATACAGATATCAAATTTTAAACAGATATCATATGCGCACCACATTGTTGCGATTTTTTTTTCTGATGCCATTTTGGCGTAAACTTCGTTTTCAATACCAGTTACATATATATTTTTAACTCTTTCCTATTATTTTAAAAGGGAAATAATAATAAATAAATAAAAGTTTACTTAATAATTATGCAACAAAATAATTTATATCATTAAAAAAAAAGAAAATAAAAGTAAACAAACAGTTTACTAAAGAATAAATAACAATTGCTGGGTTATCATGTGAGGCATATATTTGCCTTTTTGTTGCAATTGTGTATGACACCTGTGCCTAATTCTTTAGCAGAATCTTCAAATTTGGAAAAAAAAATGAGCAATTAAATTTGATTATGAAAAAAAGCAATATGATTTAATGTTTAATATGCATTTAAAAGGAGACCAAACTGATAGCCAAGGGCGACTAGTAATTTATATATTTATATGTCATACTTTCATTTATTAACTGTACTTATATGAATCTTGCAGACTATTCCAGCACTTATACTTTTAGATGTAAATTTTTGCCCAAATAGTCATGTATTACTTTTTTATTTAATTTTTTTTAAGCTACCATAAAGTCAAACTATTTATGTCCTGTAAATATTTTATTTAAAATTATTTAAGTAATATTTAAAGTGAATTGAAAGAAATAACTTATGTGTTTTAAAATTTCTTCAAAGAGTCTAATTTTTTAGAATATGCTAATTACCTAAAGATTATTGTATAGATCTTCTAACTGAGATATATACATACTAATATTCTGATTCAATTCTTTTTATTTATTTATTTATTTTATTATTTATTTTTTATTATTATTATAATTATTGGGTGGATAAATATATTTTGCTGTAATTTTTGATGTTGTATATTTCACGTAAAACAACTTGATACTAAATATAAAATGAAAATTAATAATAATGTAAAAACAAATTAAAAAATGGGTTTTTGACAATTTTTTACATTTTCGACAAAGAGGTTTTTGACATGACCGTAAAACACATGGTAAAATCCGGTAAAAACCGTCATGCGTCAAAAACTCGCCAACCCTGTGGGCAAGCTATAAAAATATCATGAACTTTATTCCAAAAAAATAAGTAGTCAGTAACAATAAAATAGCATCTGCAAAACAGTCAAAATTCAAATTCCAATCAACGTTTATTTCATAAATTGCATGATGACTCGGCTAAAAAATCACTCTCATTATTTTATTTATTTAAAAATATACAAATTGGTTTAATAAAGAAAAAGATGTTCAAAATTTATATCAAACCGTACCTCGAACCAACAAATGTGATAAAAAGAAAGGGGGGGGGACTATAATCATAGTACAGAGGTTTCATAACATTGCAAATATAACTTGGTACGTTATGATTTTTTTCGTTAAAGCAAAACATAAATATTCTGATTTTATTGAAAAGCTAAAAATATATTCAACCCTAAATTTCAGTCTGTTAAATTTCAAATATCAAAATAACTGTAACTTTAGTTCTAAGAAAGATATTGCAACAAAATTTAAACTCATCAAGAAAGTAAAAAATCTGGCTTTAATTTTTAATATTAAAATAATTGTAACTGTAATTCTAAGAAAGGTATTAGCCCTTCGGATCAATTTTTTTTTTCATTTTGAAAGGAAAATTACACATTTTTGAAATAACGTTAATCATAGCTTTCCAAATAGACTTACAAGGAAGGTCTCCATACTGCGCATACTCAGAATTGTATGAAAAAAAATACTAATTAAAGTACTTATGTATGTAATAAAGGATCAGTCAAAGTTAGCGGCGGAATAACATTAGAAAACCTGTAAAAAAATAAAATATCTTCAAATATTTGGCGTGAAAAGACGAAAGAGTCACTCGATTTGGCGAGTAGCCCTTTTCCTCGCCAAAAGCAAACGATTATAATGCAATTCAAAACTGTTGGATATTTAGAATGCGTGTAAATGGTATTTAATGAATTTAAACATAAACAATGAGCGACTTTAATATATTATATACATATTGTATTACATATATATATATATTTCTTGTTGAAGTAGTTATTTAATAATCACTGGAAAAAATGTTTTCATAGATTAAAAAAAATCATATTGAGAAAAATTATCTTCATACATTTAAGGTATTCAAAAATAAAAGCAGATGTTTCCATAGCAACAAAATCTAATCGACAATTCTCAATTGGACTTTGAGCTTGAAACAAATTTAATTAATTTAAATTATGAATTTTGTTTTAAATCTCAAATTTTGATGATTAAATTTGAATATAAATACATGTAAATATTTGATAAAACAAAATTACATTTAAGACAAACTAAAACTTACAAAATTAAAGTTATTTAAATTAAATTTATCAAAACAAGTTCAACATTAAACTTTTTTTTTCCCTTGAAGTGTATTTGACATAAAGTATTTTTTGAAATTACATTCCATCGTCAACTGGCGATAAACCGCCAACTAATGAAATTTTTATTATTTTTTTACGGTTACTGAATGAAGGTTCTGCCGAAATTTTTTATAAACATATATATCCACAGAAGAAGAACATTCTGTAATTTTTTCAGATTTTTCAGGGTATGCCCATATGGAGACCTTCCTTGTTAGTGAAGTTTAACCCCTTCGGGCCGAGCGACTTTTACGGCATTTTTAACCTTTTATTACCGTTTTTTAAAGAAGATATTTTTGTCCAATTGAATCGCCAAGATGCTCGGATTAAATAAGGCAAATTTTACAATATTTTTTTTCTGGTGAGAATGATCGAGGATTTTGAGCTTTTTATGCTGCATGGATATTGGTCGCTCGGTCTCAATGGGTTAAAGATACCTCATTCACTGAAATGTGACGAATGTACTTATTTTTTGCACTATTCAATTCATATTTATCTTATGTATATTATAAATGTGAAAGTGTGTCCGGAAATTGGAATGAAATTGGCTTCAAAACGGATAGATTAATGTCTTTGAATTTTTGCATATAGATAGATTATAGACCGGAAATGAACATAGACTATGTTTTATTTATTTTATTCAAATATTTTAAATAATAATTCAAAGTTTCATTATTTTTTGTATAAAATCAGTAGGCATTTTTTTAGATAAAATTTAATCAATTTTCTTTCCCGTTGCCAAGAAAATTAAAATCTGTAATAATAATTTCTCAGCGGCAATAAATTTTCAATTGAATAATTTCGATGCGAGAAAAAAAATAATTTAAAAGAAAATAAATACGACGTCATATTTGAAATAAAAATAAAAGGTATATTATTTATAATATATTTAACAAGGATGTTTGTTTAGTTAATGAGAATTTTTGTGTCAAAAATGGCGACATAAATTATAAGTAAAAAGAATGAAAAGGAATTATATTTTTAACATAGTATTTCCCTCGGAAAACTGTGACGTCATAGTTGAAATAAAAAAGGTACTTTATAGTAGTCGTTAAAAATACAAAGGGCATGAAAATTACTAGCTAATGGATAGCTAGATAAATAATGATGTCATATTTAAAATGAATGAGAAATATTTTTTACTTATACTAATCAATAAGTTATAAGTTACATACAAATGAAATTTTTTATTCAAAATTCATAGTTATCAATGGATGAAATTTTTTGTGGGGAAAAGGCGGAAAATAAATCTACTGATTAATGTATTTTAAAAATTAAAGTTAAAAAATTATTATTCTTTCGGTTTGTATGTCCGTCTGGCCGCTTTCTAATTTTCGTAAATACACTCGGATTGCCGTGAAATTTTTGGACGTTATTAACGTTTACCTTAGCACGAATAACTATTGAAAATGAAGTTTCTACCATGATTATTTTATTTACAGGGATAGTCAAAAATTTTCTTTACATTACGGCATTATGGGGAAAAATAGTTTCAATTGAATTTTAACGATGCTACACCCCGTGAAACATATTCAAATTTATATGCGTCTACAAAGTGCTCTAAAATATGCATTTCGTAAAATATGCAGTGAAAAGGACCCTTATTGTTCATTTACAGGGTCACACAGAAGAATTCCATTGCATAAAATAAAAGGAAGAACACTTTGCGAGATATTTTAATTATGGTAAACGATTTCATGTATAATCAAATTGATATACGTTGCTGAGGCTTAATGTGAGTTATTTCATGCATAACACGAAATTCATAGCATTTACAGGGACACACAAAAGATTTCAAATAGTATATATTCTAACCGAAGTACTGTATATGATGGATGATGGCTGTTGCATGGATGAAATGCATTTTGAATTATGATATGTACTTTAAATTTCACTAAATGTATGCATATTAAATGGTGTGTATAAATGCTAATATTTACACAATTTAGATATACAAGGTTACACAAAAGATCTTGGAAAGGTTACTTAATATGAACGTTATTGACTTAAAGGTAGTTTTTAAATAAAATATGCATTTTTATTTTGAACTGCATTCAGTAAACTAAGAAATGTTAGTAGTATATAAATAAAGTGATGTACAGGGTCACAGAAAGAACTGTGGATACATGGTTGTCTTCGGATGATAATTTCTGAAAATGTAATTTAGGGAGTAATAAGGAATATTTTTGTTTGAACTAAATTTTATAAAAATACTTTCGTGTATTAAAGGTACTAGGTAAACTACAGGGCTGAACAAATGTGTTCAAGAATGTTTCTATCTATTAATATAAATCGCTGGAAGGAAAATTTCAACCAGCAAAAAAATCGGCAAAAAGGGATCATCAGACGTTTTTTACTATAAATCGTGATAAAAAGTTAATTACACATGCTTTTAATCAACGAATTCTTATGTTTGATTGATCAATTAATTCTTTAAATTTAATGTGAACGAAGTCACGAGTAACAGCTAGTATGATAATAAATTAAAGAAATTTTTTTGAAAACTTCGGAAAATAATGTATTACAACAGGATTTGAGAAAGTGTTACAATTTTTTAATATTTTTTGCGTTTTATCTCACATGATTGGTTCAGAAAAGTAAATTATATTTTATATTTAAGGAATGAAATATATATATAAAGTAAAGGAATCGGCTGTGGTACAAAAAGAAATAAGAAACTTTCATTATTATTTTTAAGATTTTTATTACCAAATGTCAAAACATCAAAGAAATCGTAATAAGAAATACATAGCCATATACTATCAATTCTATGTGTCGAAAGTAAGTAAATAATTGTTGAGACAAAATAGTGCCGATGAAAAGAAGTATACTATTAAGAGTATACCAGACCCGAATGGGTTAAAAGAAAATTCAAACTCATTAAGAAAGTAAAAAATCCTGCTCTAATATTTGGCTAAAAATAAAAAAAAATCAGTTTTTTGATAGAGCATTTTAAAAATTGACAGATATATTTTTTATTTTTCAGTGTAGCCCAAACATTTTACGCATTTAAAAAAAGGGGGACGGGGGTATTATTAATGACTTTTTGTAATTTCAAAGATTTGTTCCTTGAAAACTATAATAAAAATACTAAAACCATTTAAAAATCCTAAAAATGTTAAAATTATACATTTTAAAATCATCAAAAAACGTAATAGCTGATTAATCTACCCAAATCTTATTTAATTCCAAGAGTAGCACATTCTTCCTCCCTGCCACTACACAGATTTCTTCCGCTCTTTTGGTGAAGTGAAGTCTTTAGGTATTCAATGATTACACATAAAGGAATAATAGTTTACTGCTTTCTCCGTTCATTATTCCATCTGTTCTAACTCAAAAATGCAGCGTCATTTGTTTACTAATTATAGTAAACAAAATTATTTACTATAATCAATTTTTTGACAGAGTATTTTAAAAATTGGCAGAAATTTTTTTTTCAATGTATCCCTAATATTTTATGCAATCAGCTAAAAAAATGAATATTTTTAATGATTTTTTGCAATAACAAAGATTTATTTCCTGAAAATTATAGTAAATAAACTTAATTTTAAAAATCTCAAAAATGTTTGAATTATACATTTTAAAATCAGCAAAAAACGTAATACCTGATTAATATTTACCCAAAGCATATTTATTTACAATTTGAAGTAAATTAATATATTTGCAATGTTATAATTAATATATTATCCTCTGAAAATGCTTGCATGTTAGCAATTTACATTCATTTTATTTAAAAAAAGGAATTGGATATGTCCCATTTCTCCTATTAATGTCATGTCCCATTCTTTTCCATTTCTCTATGTTGTGTTAAACTTCCTGTATAAATAAAAACGCTGCTTTTAGGCTTTTTTTAAACTATGGATAATATATAGTATAATGTTCCATAATCAGGGAAGCTATTGCATCTATTCATAAACAAGTCATTAATATATAGAAAGCATAAAAATTACATGAAGCAAATTTACTTTTGATTCTTAAAATAATCTTATGTTTCATACAGTTGTAAGATTATACATATCAAAGGGGAAAAAATCAACTGAAAATTAGCTTATCATTGCTTCATCTTGTGTGTAATTAATGAAATGTTTAGAATGATATATAAAACGAAAAAACTATAGTCCCATTCCTCTCACTGTCCTACTCCACCCCACTCTCCCCTACTTATCAAATTAAATAAATGAATAATAACTTACTTTTATTCCATGTATTTTGTTCACACTTAAAATAGACTGCTTATAAAGGTATTTTATAACATTCCAAGAAATATCATATTCTTCTTCACTATCACTCACTATACACAGATTTTTTCCGTTCTTTTGGCGAAGTAGAGCCGTTAAGCTAGTCAATGATTATACACATAACGGACTAATAGTTTGCTGATTTCTTCGTTCACTATTTCAACGTGTTCTAACTCAAAAATGCAATGTCATTTGTTTACTAATCGAATCATTCGAACAATTTATAGTACAAAGAAAACGTTATCTTTAGTAAGGGAATGGCCAATATCAACACTAACTTAACAATCATTGAATAGGATCGAATGGATAGATAACACAACATGTTGGGCTCACGTACTTCAATTGAATCATGTATATATATTTTACACCCTTTTCTTTAATTATTTGTATATAAAATCAGAATTTCGCAATCGATGTTTAATCCACATCTTAGAGATCTGCACGGGCTGGAATTTTCAAGCTCGGGCACGGCCTATTTATATTTTTACAATTTTAGGCCCGGACCGGCCCGTTCTGGCTCCAACACAATTTCTACTATTTCGAAAAAAAAAACCCGTTTTTTAACATGTAATTAAGATTCTTTTAAAGAATACTGCATCATACATATTTATGGGATGATTTTGCAGTATATTTTGCAGAAAATACACAATAGCAGCATTAATGATTACTTAGATTCTTAGACTTTCAACATTTGAAAAAGGATTCATTAAAAAAAAATAATATGGTTTTGTATAAAAGAAAATAAAAGAAAGTTAAAAACATCATCACTTTTGAAGCTGTATAATAAAAGGTAGATTTATGAAAATATTTGTCTATCATTTATTAAAAATTTTCTTAAAAGCAAAGAAGCTACTTTCTGATACATTTCTGAATTCATTTCTTTTCGGAAATGGATAAGATTGGGGGGCATTCTTATTCAAAAACCACATAATCGAATGGCATTATCCATTTTTTGATTTAAAAAACATCATATTTTTAAGAAAGTACAGTCAAAGTTAGCGTTTTAAATCGAATTTCTGGAAGCGACAGCATGAGAAAGGAGAGAAATTTGCAGTCACATGATAGGAATATCTTATATCTCGACAAATAATGTATTTACAAAAATGGAAAACGCTATTCGATTATAAATTCCTTCAATAGTCAGACTTATCAATTTTATGCCTTTACAGTTAAAAATTAGTCAGAAAATGTGTCAAAGTTTCCGTTGTTGAGCATTGAATTCAAGGACCCCTTTATTATGAATTCAAAAAAATATGAGAAATTTTATCATGTGATTTTGTTTACGAATGATAAGGTTAACTATCACAAAAACTCAATAAAGATTATTCTAAAATGTATCCCGGATCCCCCTTAACCCTTTATCTACCGACGGTACTTATAAGTACCATTAAAATTACTTATTATAAAATTATTTTAATACGTCAATTAGTTGTAATACTGTTTAGAATGAATTACAAATACATTACTTTATTTTGTTCCAAAAGCATTATTTTTTACACAAAACAAAAATATTTTTTAAAGAATGATTTCTTTTCCCTTTGTATCTTTTCAGCTTTCTTGGGACTTTTTTCAGAGGAGATTTTTCAATTTGGAAATATTTCTATATTTATATTGTAAGGACATCATATTTGTACATTTTTATAATTCTACAAAATACTAAGAAAACAATTTAAAATAAAATATTTGAGTGGGGTTATAAATATTGCACAAAATCCCTGTAAATTCAAATCTAATTAATCCTAAAATCCTTCAAAAATTCATTAAATAATTATGTAAACCTTTTAATTTAGTTTAAACAATTTACGTAAAATGCTTTAGAATGTAAAATTTTCATGAATTCATAATTCGGTAGATAAAGGGTTAAATAAAACGCCAAAATTAAGCGTGGAAAAAAAGTATTGTCGTTAAAAATAATAATTTTTGTAGGTAGTCTAAGAGTATAGAAATTTTGGAAATCTAATATAAAAAAATGTCATGCCTATTTCATAGAATTTAAAATATCGAACATTTTAAAGAAGAAACACTAAGATTAGAAAAATGTTTACGCTAATCAAAACGCTATTTGTATAGTGCTACTTGGTGAAGACGCTTTTTTTATAGTGTTAAGGAATTGGCTCCGACTGTCCATGCTCTAAGTTGCGTAAATACAGCTCGATTGGCATTAAATTTATATATGTTATTTGATATCACTATGTTATTTTCACTATTGAAAATGAAGTGATAAAATTTACGGTTCATTTACAGAGATTCTCAAAAAATTACGTTAAATTATGGCCTACGGAAAAAAATAGTTACTGTTATATTTTAATGATATTATAATGCTTTGAACATACTGCAATTTACATATATTACTGAGGTGTACTATACGGCACTTACTGTAGAATGGTGTCTGCATAGAATTTATCACTCGTTTACAGGGGCACACAAAAGAATTTGGTTTCGGAACAATAATTGATTTATATTGAAGTCTATGAACAATAAATGCTGGAAGTGCATTTTCAGTTGTGGTGAGCGTTTTTTAAATGCACTATTTTTTAAAAATATTACTTGGTGTGCATAACTTATGTAGATCATTTACAGGGCTGTATAAAAATTTTGAAGAACATTTTCTTTTATTCTTGAAAATTACTAAATGAAAATTTTCAACTGTGTTATTTGTTTAACTAAACTAACTTTTAGCATGCTATGTCGTACACATACAAATCTCTCTCTATATATATCACATACAAAACTGCGCAAAAAAGAAAAAAAAAACATTTTTCCGATTATTGTTGCTAATATTAGAAATTTGGATTTTCAAATGTGTTATGCGATTTCAAATTGCTTATTTAGACATCATGCTTTAACTTAATGAACTGAGAAATTTTGTTACTTCATTCTGAATGCGTTGGAAAATGTAACATATTTTATGCTTGATTATTCCTTGATAATTCTTATGATTATTCTTAGCATAATTATTCTTTCTTGTTTCTTACTGTTTTCATAGTGCATTAGGTGCTCTTGTTAGTTTATTTTATTTTATTTTCTGCTAATAGTATAGCCGTTCTTCGCACAGACAGAATGAAAAAAGTACCTAGTAATTCTAAACATAGGAAGTTGCAACACATTTAAGGGGTCTTCCACGAGGCTAACGAAAAAGACAGGCTACCGCGATGGATCCAAGTATCTTTTTTAAAGACCGGTAGAATGACGTAGTGCTCTACTCGTGCATGCGCATTGGTGTATTCGAGCATCCCGTGACTCCAGCGGTCTGTAAAAAAAGATACGTGGAAGGAATAGACTGCGGTACCCTGTCTTTCTCGTTGGCCTCGGTCTTCCATAAATGATGTCATACTTTTTTTCAATATTTTTGACACCCCCCCCCCGTCTTTGTCACATGTCATGCTTACATATGTATATACTTGCAGTTCAGAAACAAAGCACTATGTTATAGATCATATTTCAAATTTTATTTTTAAGTTCTATCTGTATGTTTTAATGACTTTTGTGAGAATAACAATAAAAATGACTTGCGTACTTATTATGTATGAAATAAGATTAAGGTTTACAACAAAAAGTATAATTAAATATACAATAATAATACGATATTAATCTGAAAGAGCACTTGAATACAATAGTATTTCTGAATTTGAAATGGAATTTAATAATATATTTGGCTTTAAATTTTATTTTTACTTTATGAACACAAAGTACTTTAATTTTAAAAATAACTCCAAAATCTAATCTGCAGATTTTTTATGTTTTTATTTTAACTAAAATGTGTGATGTCATATTTCTTCTTACCCCTCCCACCCCTTTGTCACAAACTGTCACAATTTTATGCACCCCCCCCTCCCCTAGAGGTCTGCACGGGCCCGGGCTTGGCCCGTGGCCCGTACCCGTCCCGCAGGCCGGGCCGGCGGAATCGTTTCAGGTTTTCTAACGGGCCGGGCCGGCAAAAAAATTGAACAGGCCATACGGGCCGGGCCGATAAAAAAAACATTTTCGGGGCTGTCGGCCCGTTCTGAAGATTTAAGCAGAAACGATAAAATATGACCTATTTTCAACGCAAATGGCTTTAACGAGAATAAATATAAATGTGCGTCACGAGCCATACTAGTTTGGCAGCATCAATATAAAAATGTAACTTGTACAGTGTGAGATCGGCATCAGACAGTTAAATTGTGTGTAACCCGTTTTAATATTTTTTTAGCTGACTCATACTGGGCCGAGATAAGCTTGCATTATTTTTCTACATATAGACTTGCCGGACCGGAATAAGACTTAATTGTTCTCAAGATCTGTAGGGCAGACAACATGATTTGTAAAATTATTAACAGCGATAAAGAATTTATGTTAGATTAATCTTCGGATATATACTTCTTGATGGTTTTTAAATTAATTTCTCAATAACGCGAAAGTTTGATGATTTTTAAATTAATTTCTTAATAACGCGAAAGTTTGACACTTTTTCAGATTAATTTTTAATTGTAAACCTATAAAAGTGATAAGCCTAACTATTGAAGGCATTTGGAATCGAATAGCATTTTTCATTTTTGATGAATAAAATACTTGAAAAATTTGTTCAGATACAATAGTTTCTCAAATGGTTGCAGGTTTTTCTCCCTTCCCATGCTATCGCTTCCGGAAATTCTATTGAAAATGCTAACTATAACAATAATTTATTTCCTTTCAGTATTCTTAAATTGCTTGTATCAAAAAACGGATAATGCCACTTGATTATATAGTTTCTGAATAAAGATACCTGCTGTGCGTTTCTGAGAAGAAAAAAAAATGAATTTAGAAATGTATCAGAAAGGCGCATATTTGTGTTAACGAATGAATTTGGATTTAAAATCTTTAATAAAATGATATAGAAATATTTTTATAAATCTTCTTTTATTAAACAGCTTCAAAAGTTACGATGTTTTTAACTTTCTTTCTTTTTTCTTTTATTCTAAGCCATATTAATTTTTTGATGAATCTTTATTTGATTGTTGAAAGCCTAAGAATCTTAGTAATCACTAATGTTGCTAATGTGTATTTCCTGTAAAATATACTGTAAAATCATTCCATAGATATGTATGGAGTATTCTTTAAAAAAATCTTAATTACATGAAAAAAAACTGAATTTTTTAGAAATCGTAGAAAATGTAACGGGCCAAAACGGACCGGCCCTGTTTTCACTGATTTCTGTACGGGCCGGGTCGGGCCGAAAAAAATTTCCTACGGATCGGGCCGGGCCTGGGCCTGGAAATTCCGGCCCGTGCAGACCTCTGCCCTCCCCCCCCCCCCCCCTCCAAGCGTGACATCATTTGTGGACGACCCCTAATCGATGAATATGAGTGCACCAATAAATTTCATTTTAAAATTTTTAGAAAAGAAAATTATTTTTTTTAATCAAATTAAAAATGTTCAAATCAAATTATTTACACAAAATCCCCAGCTTCAATTTTTTTTTTATTAAAAAAAAAATCAGTGAAGATATAAATAAAATTTTAAAATTCCTTAAACGAAAAAAAATACTTAAAAGAAATTTACGCTGAATCACTTATAAATCGCAATAGTTTAAAAAAAATGAATTAAAAGAAAATATTATCAATGTCAACGATTATTTATCACAGCATAATAATAATAATAACAACAATAATAATAATAAAAATATAAACCCTTAAATTGGCAAAAATACGAAATTTCTTTTAATTAAATCCATCTTTATATGAAAATTTCAACTCGCAGCACCGGGGCTTGAACTAAACTGTTTACTAGCGAGATGCTTTATCTCCAAGCAATGATGTCCACTCGAAAAACATTGAAATAACGGTTCTCTTTTAAAATTCACATCGCAAAAACGAATGGATGGCAATGAAAAAATTTTTATATTTTTATAATTTGTTGTGTGACTTGAGGCATTCAGTTGTAAGAACACAAAATTTGAAGTGTTTGACTTATACAGTTTATGCGTACGGATTCTGTAATGGACAGACAGACAGAAGTGCGAGACAAGTACCACCATGGTCGCAGCATTTGGAAAGAGACGAAATAGACAAAGAAAGTAATCGTTTGTTCTTTGACATTTATTAAAAAGTTGGAAATTGCACGTGAACGTAGGAAATGAGGTGCGTTCGTACGATAACGAAGTTTTAAAAATATTCAAATCTTGCTGATATAGTAGAGCGTACTTCGGATACAGTATAGTAGTCGAAATCTTTTTTGTGTTCCTGTAAATATACAGAAAGCAATTTTTATTACACCTCAGAAACGTATATCTTATTCATAAAATGTGAAATAGTTGAATATAATTAAAACACGCCCCAAACAATGTTTCCCCGGTTAGCATTATGTAGTGGAATACTTTTGTGTGGCCCTGTAATTTAATAATAAAAATTCTTTGCATCACAGATTGTACAGAATGCATATTTTAGTACATACTTCATAGATTCATGCCGATTCTATTATGTTCGAATGAGTGTAACATCATAAAAATGCATTTGAAACTTTTCCCCCATTGACCGTAATGTAATGGAATACCTTTGATTGTCCCTGTAAATGATCTATGCATCCGACTTTCATAACATTTGAAATGACTCGATAAAATTACGTAATAATTATATGTTTTAAATTTCAAATGATTAAAATGCATTTGAAATTTTTTACCCAATTGACCGTTATGTAACGGAATCCTTTTGATTGTCCCTGTAATTGATCTATGCATCCGATTTTCATAACATTTGAAATGACTCGACAAAATTACGCAATAATTATATGTTTTAAATTTCAAACGATTAAAATGCATTTGAAATTTTTTTGCCCATTGACCGCAATGTAACGGAATCCTTTTGATTGTCCCTGTAAATGATCTAGCCATCCAATTTTCATAAAATTTGAAATGACTCGACAAAATTATGTTATAATTATGTATTTTAAATTTCAAACGATTCGGTTGGGTAGTTTTTGCGTTGTTATATGCGGACGGACAAACGGACAGACAGACGGACAGACGGACGGACTGAGCGACAACAATAGGTGCTACGTATTTACATAATTACGAACGCACCTAAAAATGAAAGCAGACAATAATATGTTTAAAATTTTTTAAGTTTTATTATTATTTTACATTATTTAAAAATTATCCATTAAAAATTTGAATTTATGTTACAGTTTTGAAATAAAGTTTATCTGAAGGCGCATTATTGGTTCTATTCTTTACTTAAAGATTAAATTTATGCGATAGTTAGAAAAAATACAGGTGGCAATAATGAAAGAAAATATCTAGTTCAAAAATTTAGAATTCATAACTTTTTTTATAGAATTTTTATGTGAATGATTTGTTATTATTGGAATTCGACTAAATATTCAGTGTAGTTTTTGTTTTCGATACAAAAATTTTCATTTCGATAACATTCATTTTCGTCGAAAATACTCTCGAATACGGCCAAAATTATCTGTATTATTAGAATTTCTTTTCTTCCTTTGAGAATTATCAGTATAGTTCATCGATTTCGAATTGTATCGACTTAAATAAGAGCTTGTTTATTTGATGCTATGTATGAACTTCACTTTTTAGATTAACTGAATACATATATGTCAAAATTTTGAAAAGGCTTTGCCCATTAAAATCTGCTGACTTAATAGTGATAGAAACTGTTTAGTTTGAATACTGCAATAAGTGAATGCGTTCTAAGGGAGGTGTAGAATAGAACAGAATAAAACGACTAATGATCATTACAAAAGTCAATATAAAAAATAAAATGAGGTATGTATAACTAAAAAAAAATTATATATATGAAGTTCGACTAAGTAAGAAATCCTTCTGTGTTATTAATGAATTGCATCTTATTTTCATTACTCGAAAATTAGAAATTTAAGTTAGAGACACATAAAGCACATAAAGCCAGCTTGATGTCAAAAATTCCAAACAGGGTCGCAAATGTATGTGTGTGTGCTTGTTAGAAATGTATTTCTTCATACGTATTATTAATTAATAATTATATATACATGTATATACATTTACATAATATGTAAAAATTACTTTTAATTTATTTTTAAGACAGTTTTGTTTACGTTCATACTTTCGCCTTAACTAGGGAGATAATCAAAATTGTTTCGGTCTTAAAAACTGGTCGAAAAATAGTTATCATTAACTTTTATGTTATTTATAATATTATGGATAACAATTTTTATCGGGGAAAAAAACAATTTTGTAAAACGACCGTTATGATATGTTCCAAATACCTGAAAACTTAATTTTAAAAAAAAATCTAAATTTAATATTGAAAACCACTTTTTGAGAGGTTCTGCGGTAAATCTTGGAATACATTCATGCTCAATGTCGTTCGCAGATCTTATGCATCACAGCATGAACGTTTACCCGATAGGTGGACAAACTCACAAACATTTTATTTTATATACAAGGTAAAACCCGTCGAATTTCGGTTGACGAGAGAAAATATTTAAGAAAAAACTGGTTCATTGATTTTTTATAAGCCTATAAAATTAGTTACAAATAAAAATGGACCTTATATAGTAAGTCTAACTCTTAAACAAAAGATATTTAAACTAACATTAACAAAATATTATTTCCAAAAAATTCAATTTTAAAAATTATTAAAATTACTTTTAATCGTAATGTAAGAATAACCAGTTAAATATAATCAACTTTCACTCAATCGTCGAGTTTTTTTCCCGTGAAATCTAAACCCGATATCATTTTCGCCATCTCAAAATTTACATAAGCATCCCTCATATCCATATTCACCATTTTTGTTAAATGTTATTTTATTTGAAAATTTGAAAATAATTTTAATTAAAAACTCGAAGTAACTTGATTCCTATTAGTTGGAAACAGATACTAAATTGCTTATATTCTTTGAAGTGTAAAAGAAAATTTCTGAAGTTATCTGCATGCAATAAATACGATAGACAATATTCCTGTGACGTCACATAAAATAAAATAACGATTTTCATAATCTCGAAGTCGAAATATTGCAAAAAGCTTCTTTCTTTGCAAAATTCATCCGGTTTTATAAAAGACTATATTTTTGAGAAAGCACGCATTTGTCAACGAAAAGATACAGTAATCTGCTTATTTCGGCTTTTTTTTCCCTTTACTTTTAATAGAAATGAAGTTCTTTTCTTGTTATAATTACAAAAGCGGTATTAAAAATTACAAAAAATTAATGTTTCAAAAACAAATTAAGATGAAGTTTTCAAACAATTTGCATTTAAAAGCAGATTTTTGCCCTATACGATGGTGTAAGAATTGAAAATGGTAAGATGTATTGAAGTTGAAAAATTTGCAATAGCAAAAATTGTAAAACCGAAATTTCAAATTTAAAAGTGTTGCCATTCACAAAATGACGTATGCGTTACGCACAGATAAGTTTGGCCTTTATACTATAGATAGATATAGGCTGAAAAACCCAGAATCAGACGCTTTAAGGATTTTTTCTTCTTCAAATATTTAATTAGAAACTCTTAAATTTATTTTATTTGTATCTTTATTTTTGAAAATATAGTAGATACATTAAAAAATTATTGTTGACAAAATATTGGAAAATTATGCTTTTTATTAAACAAAATTACTTTTTAAATATGGATAACCCCAGTAGCTAACACCGTTTAAAGATCTCATTTTTTAAAATCATATTTTCTGATCTTCAGAAAACAACTAAAATTTCCAAGTAGCCATTTTTTTTCTCAAACATACCAGATTTTTTTAGAAATAGACAGGGTAACACAAAAACGATAATTTCTAATTTTAAAATTATGACTTTTTATATTTTCACAAATATTAAAAAAAACTTTTCGCAATTTCATAAAACACCTGTGAAACATCTCTAGAGAGATATATGTGCATAAAATGTAATGCAAAATGTATGGAACGCATTCGGGTGCCTTCGGGATGTTCTAGAAAAATTAGAAATGAACCATTCTCGACGCTACCCTGTGATTATCCTGAAAAATACAGGACAGTTGCCTGTTTTTCTTATATACGTTTTATTGTTGTACGCAAAGAAATATTTTTAAAATTAAAAATTAAAAATCAAATGTATGTAATTATTACTTACAAATATCTGACCTTGATTTCAAAATTCTCTTCTTCGTTCATTATCCTAAACTGTTAAGTGAAATGCGAGAAAAAATATCGATTTTTTTTAACCACTCGGTGGCAACATCCAGGAGCATGTCACGCGAAATACTGAACATCTAACTTCCAATTTTTCTTCCCTTTCGACTACGTCACCGTCAAAGTTCGAAAAAATTGTAGGAAATTGCAACAAAGGTCACTTCAAGGGTCAATATGGGTGACGATTAACAGTCAAGCCAGCAGCATATCATCAGCACCAAAAAATCCAAGATCTTAGCAATTCTGCTCCTCTTTCTTCGAGTATTTTGTTTTGGACTTTTTATATCTATATTTTTTATTTTATTATTATTTTATTTTTTAATTTTTCATCCTAGCTCATGATTTAGTTTACTTTTATTTTTCAAAAACCATTTCAAGAGGGAAACGAGTAAATGGCCATTGGGAGGTCAGCATGGTAAAAGACGAATGTAAACAGTAGGTCGGATTTTCTAGCTAACATATCCTTCTTTAGCTCGCTCTCTCCCCCCTCCCTTTCCCATACCGAAATGTGACTTCGTCATTATCTTCGCTACGTCGACGCTCTGTACCAGAAGATAAATAAGAATTTTATTGGATGTATAATTGCGTCATTATACCCATGAAAAAGTTTAGAGCCCTTTTCTATAAACATAAGGGAAGTTTATTGGGTAGGAGACGCCATAGCTCAAAAGTAACGGGGAGGGAAGAAAAAAAAAACAAAGCTCGGTTGTTTGAGAAATATATGTCACTATAGAAGTGACTTTAATGCAAAAGATAACGGAATCATTAACAATAAACAGCGTATTTGATTGAATACCTTCCATTCTTCAGGGCTCCGTCCTTAAAATATAAAAACGGAATCATTATAAGATCGCTCTTGTATCTGTCTGTCCGTCTATCATAGTCATTTAACTCAAATATGGAACGTGGAAAGTTTAAAATGGCTGAAGTATTGAAGGCTATTGATCCACATTTATATGTCATTAACTATTAACAAATATGTTTAGGGAGAAGGTAGAAAGGCTAATGAAGTTAATTGGAAGAAAAAATACATTATATCGTGTAAAATCTTTCGCAATGACAAAATCAAAAATACATTTCTTTCAATTTTCGGTCTTATCGTCGAAAATATAATGTAAAAATATGTCTCCTGCCTTCTACTTCTGGGTCTACTGAAACTACAATTATGAAAAAATTAGGAGTAATAAAAGTTAATTTGAACCTTGCAGGAAAACTACAGCGATTACAACACACACATAGTTATTGAGAAAATCGCATTTTCCCGTTACACACAAATTTTCATTTACGGGTGATCAGCAAAGGAGTTAAGGAGCACTGCAGATATCTATGATCGTAGAAGTATAAAAAGATTGTGATAATGATTTTTGAAAAAAAAATTGTCGGTAATTACCTAAAATATTAACAAAGAACGGGCGGTTTGGACATACTTAAAGACACAGGCCGTACACTTTAAGTGCCATCGGTTCGGCTATTAAAGCATAGATAACGGCTGTTAATGATATATTTGTATAATACAATGCCCAGTTACCAATTCATACATTTATTATACGGAACCCACTGTACGCCAGTAATATTCGCATATGATAGATTATTTTCATATTGTATAGATATTAATACATTACCTAGAATTAAAGGATTTCCAAATTTTCCATAATAGGCCACACGCGATCTTACGATCATCGCTTAAGGCCCCTTTACGAATAAGTTGGAAATCCTTCTTATTTAAATCCTTCTTTAATCCTTTTTAATCCTTTTATTTAATCCTTTTATTATTTAATCCTTCTTATTTCCTGTTTCCTACATCGAAAGTCAAAATTTTCTATATTTGGATAAAAGTTTCAAATCTAATTCCTTTGATGAATATAAAGCTGTGAAGAGCGTACAAATGCTAAAAAGTCGCGATAAAAAGTGGCTAAATAGCAAAAATCACACAGGAATTTCTTCTTCGTATTTCAAAAAATCATCACGAATTCTAAAAGAAAAAAAAATAATAATAAACGCTAAAAATCGCATTAAAAACCTGTACAATTAAAAAATAACAAAACAGAACAATTACCATAATAGGCTATAGGATTGAAGCCAAATTCCTATTAGACTAGAAGTTTGAAACAGAATTCCTTTTTAAAATGTCAAAAAATCATTGTGAAACCAGAAAAACCTCAATAATTTTTTCAATGTTTTTAAAACATCATTAGGATAAAAATTTACTAATAAGGGATAAAAGAATAAAAAATTTATAATGAAAATTTACAAATGAAAAATTTACAGTACTAGGCAAAAATTTGAAATCAGAGTCAGTTTCTGAATGTCAAAACAATCATCACGAAATTCGATGCATGGTTAATCACATTGTAAATTGCATTAAAAATTGCTAAATGTTTGAAAGTCGTTGCTGTAAAAATTTAATATTAAAGGGGAAAACATTGCAATCGGAAATCCTTCATTAATAATAAAAAATGGGAACGTAACTCTAAAAATCCCTAAAAATCACATTGAATATCACATTAAAAGTTTGTAAAATTCAGAAAGCGTTGAAGACAAAATGTACTGAGCTAAAGTTAAAAACCAAAATCATTTTACCAAAAAAAAAAAAAAAAAAAAATGTCGCGGAACTTGGAAAATTGCTAAAAATTACATTAAAAATCGACGAAGACAAAATTTACTATAGGATAAAATTTTGATACCAAATTCCTTTTTCGAATGTCTAAAAGTCGCCGTGGAATTTTAATAAACGCTAAAAATCGCATTGAAAAATGCGTTGAAAGTGGCTTAAATATTAAAAAATAACAAAATGAATAAAATTTACTACATTGATAATCTACTACAAATGAATAAAATTTACTACATGGTAAATAAAATTTACTACATTAGGATAAAATAATGCAATCTGAATTATTTTATTAATTACAAAAATACTAATATTATAAAGAGGTAACGTTTCTTTGTTTGAGGAAATTTATGGAAATACCAAGGTGATTTCAAAAATAGTTATGACAAAATTTCATTTTGCTGATATCCTTCCGACATCTACAATACTAAAAACGTTTTTAATTTTTTTTTTTTTTTTTTTTTTCGACTTTTAAAGTTTTGTCTTTATATGCTTTATCTACGACTTATAAATATTAGTATAATATAATTAGTATAATATTTATAAGTAAAATTATTAATGTATTTATCAAAATTCAAGATTAAGACTGTTATATTTTATTTATTAAATTGAACTTTATTTTTTTTTAATTCGATCTCTCACGGGGAGGGGGAATTTACTTAATGGTTACTCAATTATAGTTTGATTTCCTGTGAAGAAATCAATTTCAGCTTCAACAATGAGTATTTGTTGAAAAGTACTAATGACAGAGTTACCACAATAGCATCAAATTTTGTCCAACTTGGCGAAATATTGTCAAATTCAACCACAAAAATAAGCCGTTATGCATGAAGCCAACTTGATTATAGTGATTTAATTTCGCGAAATTACCATTTAAATACATTAATCTTTCATAATCGATATCACTTCACTTTAATTTAAACCCAGCACATTAAAGTATTTTATAAAGTTTTTTCCCCCTACTTTTTCGTGTTCTAAATATAGATATTGAAGATAGTTTAACATTTATATATTATCACAAATAGTTCCATAGATATGTTCCACACTTTAAGGAAAACGCGTTTAAAAAAATGTAACTTTTTTTTATTATTATATATTTTTATACTATTTATTTTTAAATATATTTATTCTTAATTTAAGTCTAATATATATAATTTTTTTTTATTATTGCTCTACTACCAACACCCAAAACAAGCAATTATATAATATGCAAATAAAGTTTTGCTTTTATTAAAAGCGATACTTTCGTGGAATATCAACCGGAAAAAAATTCTGAAATATTCATATTATTTTCTGTGCAAACGCATTTAATTTTCGTATTATCATCTGCACTGATAGAGATAGATTTTGAAAAAAATATATCATATTTTAAAATTATTTTAAAAGCCATAAAAAAATAAGTAAATTGCGAATGAAAGCAATTTTTTTTCTCCATACAAAATTAAAAATTTTTGATATTTAGAATTTAAAATATGGCATTAAAAACGAAATTTAATCGTATGTTGTTGCACATTTCAAAATGAAGCCAGCGTTACGTATGGACACATTTGTTCTTTATATTATAAATAGATATGATAATATATTTTTTGTGAATTGATACAAATATAAATTTTATGTTAGTTTTTAATAAGATTTAGTTTTAACTATTTATTTTTATTTTTATTTTTTTATTTTTTAATTTACTTGCTGAAAATCAATAGCTCAAATTCTTAATTTTATCTAATGCTAAAGTTATAATACGTTAGATATTTAAATTTTTGTGTACAGAGCAACTAGTATAGATTAAAGACTAGAAGACTAGAGATAAGAGATTTGATTGAGACTTAGCTTGCTTCATTTCAACTTATATAGATTCCCTCACTGGTGCAAAATAATGTTTTAAAATGCATTGACCTGTATTTTAAAACATATTAAAAAAATTACTTTTCCATACATAGCAAAAGAAAATTAGTCGGATTTCCCCTCCCAGATTTTTGAAATCTTAGGTAATCTTTGTCATTTTTCTTAGAAAAATCAATAAAACCGAGTAAAATTATTTCTGTGTAAATTATTCAATGTAAGTTCTCACAGCCACAATTTCTTTGGTAGCACCCCTGTAATGGACACTATCATGCCTGCACTTATGTGCTTTTTTTATCGCTAAATTAAATTTACAACTCTAAAATAAGGAGTATTTTTGCATCCTAAAAATACCGACAGTAATAGAATTCCATTTTTGTATCTTAGTCGAGATTAAAGTTTCTTGCACCAAGTTAAGACAGATCTTTCATAAAAAAAGAGTTATGTATGATTTGGAATTTATTACGATTTATGTTTTTACTGAAAATTATTACATGGAGCTCTTGAACCAAAAGTTCTTTACATCCATTGACAATGAGATGCAGTTGGTTACATCATATAAGATGGGTGTGTATCGCCACTATTTTTCAATGATCACATATTTAGGGAATATATATAATGGTATCCTTCATTATTTGACAAGAGCTGAACTGAGTTCATATTGAAAAGTTAGATACGCTTGATCTATATTATAAAGCAAAAACATATCCGTGAGTAATCCGACCAATAAATTTCAATTTTACTATGATTTTTTTTAGCTTACAGACATCACATATTTCCATTTTTTATATCGTCGAATACGGCAAAAAATGTTCTTTCAAACGCAACTTATTGTAAAACTGTATTTCAGTTTATTGATTTTTTTTAATGACTTTTAAATAATGATCAAAAATGATTTTTTTTTAATCAATATCACATGCAGTCCAATTTCGAAAGTTTGATTCATTTATACTTAAAATAATATAAATAATCCAACATGTGTTTCTCGTTAATATTGCATAACGAAGTTAAAACTTCATAAATCAATAAATTAATATAAATAATTTATTTGAAACAAATTTAGCAGACAGGTAATGAAACTACGCACTTAAATCATTACAAGTCGCTGTAAAGTAATCTTTTTCTATTTCTTCATCTAACTCCTGACAACCGCTAATACGAAAGCGCCGCTTTAATAACTTTCAAATCCTTATTTAAATAAGTAATTGTAAGTTTCATATAAGATTGTTTTTCAGTGTTGTTAGTAGGCAACTTAAAAAATCTATATTAAATACAAAATATTAGAGTTTTGAATTTAACACTCCATCGTGTGTATCCATAGAGTTTGTATCTCTGAGATAGAACGCGGCCGATGGAGTGGCAAAAAATGATTTCCCTTTTGTTTTGTGTTGGATCCTCTAATTTTTATAAAACATAAAGTTTTGGAGGGTTTCACTATATTATAATCTTGACGCACAATAAATCATTCATTTTGCTCAACTAATTTCTGTCGACCCTTTTTTTGAATGACCTTGTATTACTCACCCCCAAGTTGGGGGTCTTTATGCCCAATTTTAGGAATCTCAGTAACTAAATTTTGGCTAAGGATATGTATGTTGCAGACGGTAAGATTTGTGTTTACTTTTTTATCATACTTTTTCGAAGCGTTTTCCCCTTCACAGGAAGTTTGCACTTCAATGATACCACAGTTGAAATGAACTCGATAACCAAGATAAATTAGTTTTCTATTTGCTTTACTTAGTTTTCATTCACAGTAAAACAGTTCTAAGTTGATTATACAGAGGTGTGAAAATTATTAGAATAATTTTGAAATTTACAATAAAATCTTGTTATACTGTAAAAATAACACATTATTTAAAAAATAATGATGCATTTCATGTTTACTGTGCATTTCGTTTACATTTATTGAAGATTTGATACATTTTGGCTAACTTTGTATGAGTTTTTGGCAATTAGTTTGTACTTCGATGTCATTGTGCAAAATTCCAATGAGAATTTTTGTCAAATCATTCTTGTTTGTGATGATGCATTTCTTTAATTTTTTCTTCAGAATGGCCCAAAGATTCTTTATGAGATTCATATCTAGATTATTTCCAATGTATGGAAGGATTTTATATTTCTTTTCATCCAAATATTTAGTCACAGTTGGAACTTTATGGAACGGAGCTCCATCATGTATGAATATGAAGTCTTCATTTGTGAAACAGTCTTCTAATTGCATAATTACTTTTTGTTCTAGCACTTTTTTATACTGATACTGGTCCATTATGCCTTCTACAAAGTATAAAAGTCAGTATAAAAGCCTAGTACCTTGACAAAGTATCACGTTTCAAACCATTAACTTTAATAGGATGTCTAAACGTTTTTGCTAAGCAATTTATGGAATATTCTTCATTGGTAGTTCTTTTGACATATTGACTGCTTTCTATTGATATCGTAAAGATTGGTTCATGAGAAAAACATACCTAAAAGATAAAAAATATCTTAAGGTATGTAAATTGTAGAGAAATATTCTTATAAAGAAATTGTTAATAAAATTTATAAACAGTTCTGTATCTTTAGTCAGTATGCAAAGAACATGATTTCAAGAAAACAAATGAACAAAAAGTTCAATTGATTAATTAGGGGAAAATTAATATTTCTCTTTTTGCTTCAGCCAATTTAAAATTGTTTTTGAACAACTTTTGCCTAGACAAGTCCCTTCTTTCCCATAGTAGATTTGATTTTAGTCTTTTCCCGAGAATGGTAAACATTGAGTCCAGCTGATATAAATTTTCTACGAATAGAAGAATCACATACTTTTACTCCATGCGCTTGTAAAAAGATTTTTAGTTCATGATTAGTTGCTCTTCTGTTAGCTTTAGCAATCTGAATTAATGTCCTTTTTGATCTTACAGTAAATTTACTTTTCCTTCCGCATTTTCCTACTCAAGAATTTTCATATTCACATTTGAAGGGCAAAGGTATTTTTATTCTAAACACACATGCTTGCGAAATTTTTGCTTTTTTAGCGATTTAGTGCTGTGTTTAGTTATTTTCCTGGATGAGGCACTTTATCACAGCAAGTTTTCTAGCAGAAATATCGATTACTATACCCATAATCACAAAATAACCCTTTGACAATCCTAAATGAGCCACTAATTAGTATAAACAGCAAAACAGCAAAAAGGTTTGTTTTAAGAATAAAATAATAATGATTCCAACTTGAGAAAAGAAAGATAATACAAACACAGCAAGCAGACAATTTGAAAATTTTATTTTAAATTCGTTTGTTAATCAAACAAATTCGTTATATAATGCAAACAATTTGATTATTTTGGATCAAATATTTTTCTTCTTAAAAAATGGCAACATTCAACAAAATTATATCCCCAAAACTGTTCTAACGGAGTGAAAATTTGAGTAGATCAACAAATCAAATTGCCTCTTATGGAATATTGCTAGTATATATAATACTAATCAAGAAAACATGAAAAACTGGCAATTATTCTAATAATTTTCACACCTCTGTAATGTAATTTAGTATATAGAGGTGATGTAAATATTTCAGAAATAATTTGGAAGTTGGAACTAAAATTAGTTGGAGGGTGCTGTACAAAAGCACTTAAACTAAGCTCTAAATATTTGCAGATCGTAATTTCATACATGTTTATTATTGTCTTACAAAATTTATGGCAAAACTTGCACCATTTTTTGTTAAAGCAGATTTTCTAGAAAATTTTGAGCAATGAGGTAAAACTTTCCCGGAGCAAAAACATGCATCAGCTGATTTAATATGAACGCAATGTTTGTTTTTTTAATCTTAAGGGGACACAATACCTTAAAATTGGTCAAAATATCGATTTTCTTTTTCTTTTTTCTTTTTTTTTTTTCAATATAACTAAAAGCTTCTTTAATTGTGAATATTTTGACACTTCATTTTTACCTATACGACAATTATATCGCGAGATATTGTAAATTGTGTCAATAGATTCAACGCAATTACCCATACAAATGAAAACTTTAACCCTTTGAGGGGGGGGAAGCATTTCAGGTCTTAAAATGCTGAAATGATTTATTGACAGCAGAATTTAAAAACAAATTTAGTTCAAAATAGATAAAAACTTTTCTTCCTGTACGTGATAAAATTAAAATTTTCATTTCAAGAGTTTGGTGTGAATGTGGCATTTCGGAATTAAAATTAAATGGGATATATTTTATCCCACCGTCTTTTCAAGTGGTTAAACTAATTTTTCACCATGTTCATATTTTTATAACTTGCTTGTTCGATATACACCAAGGTTTTTTTGCTAATTTAGGTAGAGATTTGAAATTTGTTTTACTTGTTTTGCATGGGGTATTTAATATTTTTTGTGCGTAGATTTAAGATAATATTTTAAGATAACATTTAAGTTAATAGTTTTTCTTATTTAAAATGAGAGTTTGTTGAATTTCCTTTATCTTTTGATATACACGACAGAAAAAAATTCATATTGAATGTAAAATCCCGTACGTCTAAAAATACATTCACATTTTTATGTAGTGTATTCCAATGAATGTGGAAAAAAATATCGAAGCCAAAATATTCATATTTATAAAAATAGTAGGGATTTTTAAAAATTATTTTTTTATTAAATTTTATTAAAGTAGACTGTTTTATATTCTTTTATTTTATTTAAATTTTAGTAACAAGTATTATGCCACCACATATATTACAATATTATTCCAAATTGAAGAGACGGTTTCAAACGTACTGTGTCCCCTTATCCAGTAGATTGCAGTTAGATTTCAATCGTACTACTTGTATATTGATACAACTTGTTATGACAGTAGTATTTCATGCAAAGAAAAAGGTAAAGTAAAGTAAGTTTCAATTTGTCATTTTTGGTATAATTTTTTTGTTTAATTCACGCGATTGTTGAGTGACAAATAACTACAAATCCAAAAATACAGTGGAGAAAGGAAACTTTTTACTTTCTAAACGCCGCACAGTGGGGCAAAAAGCTTTCAAAACTGGCAAAAAATCGAAAAAATGAAATTTTACTTTGAACTGCCAACATGCGTCACTTTAATAGAGCAGATGTCAGTACACATCTTCCTAGTATTAAAATTTGCGCAAAGTTATTTTGATCGTCACTAGAGAAAGAAGTTAAACTGCATATTGTGCTTTGATAATAAGTGAAAAAAAATCAATAATTTTGTTTCAACATTCGTTTGTTAATTTCGCTATAATAATTAAAAAATAATTTTTTTTGACTATGGAACCTTTAACTACAAGTATGTAGCAATAATTCATTAACTTTCAATTTGTTTTAATACGATTTTTATAGATATACAGACGCTTAGACTATACAGTGGTGAAATTTATAAAAAAAAATTAACACTGTCTAGAAACATTGTAGGTTTTAGTTATTAGTTAAGGCGAGTTAAGTGTTATTTATAATTTTTTCTACTAAATATGAGTTTTAAAAGGACAAATATGCCAGAAAATCTTGCTCCTTTTTGCCACTTTTTTAATTGTATGGTCATTTTTATAGTTAATCATCCTTAAATTTTTGTTAGTGTACGGGTGTGCCAAACATGATTATAAATATTTTCTTTGTTAAATACGAATTTTAATGCATTGTTTATCACAAAACAATGTATTTAAATGAAACTGACTATCATGGAACGTTTTAACAAAAAACTTTTGAAAAGTAATGTGATTTTATGGTATAAGAGCTCCATAATCGGAGAACTACGAACAAGTAGTTTAAATGAAAAGAAGATTAAATGTTTTAAAGTTTAATATAAATTCCGATGAGCAAAAGCCTGGCGAAACAAGGGAAATGCTTTAGAATTAACAAAGAGTGGCTTGGCAAATCGCTTTCATTTCCTCGATTTGAAAAACAAACAGAAGCGTCAATGAAAAGTAAACGTGCCCATCTTCATATTCCGTCTGAATTTGTTCTGGACGATCAAAAATATCAAGAGTAAAACGGTTATACAATTCTAGTTCTACATATTCGTTAGCGTACGTGACATGTATGAGTTTAAGATCTGAAAAACAGGAAAACAAAAAGTGTGTGTTAGCACTAAAACAACAGAAACAGTTTTTCTTCTGCTGTCTTTATAGTAATACGTACATTTTGCCTGAGAAAGGTTGATCCAATCCTTCAAAACGAGTCGCTAATATTCATTATAAGGTTTGCTTGAGAATAATTAAAATTACTAATTATGTTTACATTTTTTAATGTGATATTATGGATGATTTATAAATATCTAATTAGTATAAAACTATCTTAAATTCTTGTTTTTAACTCATTTTTCTACAAAAAATATTGAAAAAGGTTTGTAAATTAATTAATAAATTACTATTTAGCTTATGTAAAAGTTTAAAATTTTACTACTTTTCTTCTACAAAAGAATTCGTGATGTGCTTTTTTTGTTCAAAGTAAATTTTATTTTTTGCCAACTTTGGAGGCTTCCTGCCCCACTGTGCGCCGTATAATTTACTCTATTGGATTATTTTTAACTTTAAATTGGCCGATTAAACAAAACATTACAGAATGGGTTTAAAAGCTGCATTCGTCTTGGGGGAAAAATTCGTCACAAGTCCCATTGTTTTTTAAGCTTTCCCACTTATGTCGCGTGAAGTTTTATATTTCTTCTATGTTACTATTGCATAAAGTAGGTAGCTACAGGACTAACATAATCAACTTAACAACTTAACTATTTTTTATATCTTTTCGAGATATTTTTTCCTTTCTTTTTTAAATATGGAATGTAGGTGTATTACTTATATTATTATATTATTTCTAATTGCTTAAAAGGTGCAATGGGGATTTTAAAAACATAAAAATAGTTTTATTTTGTTGACATGTTTCAACTCATAACAGAGTCATTTTCAAAACAAATTAAAAATGATATCCCAAAGTTGCACGGTCTAAGGTGCATTGAACTAAAATGCCATCATCATTCAGTTTTTCATGTGCTGCACGTTATTTTATTATTATTTTTTTTTTTTATCTTATTTGTATTTCAATTTCTATTTTTTAAAACCATCGATCCACTCAAGCCACAATTCCGGAATTTTTTTTTTCTTTGATTTATATCAAAAATTTTCATTTGATATGCTTATATGTATATAACCATTAGATAATACTACAAATCAACATCAATTTCTGGAAAAACTTTCTGGGCCAAATTATATCAAACAGAGAGTTGTTACAATTTGGAATAAAATTGGAAATGTGGTATTTAGCTCGTTATCAAGGGCAATGCTAAATAGCCACATTAATTGCGATTAATTTCTGAATGGAAATCAGGACAAATCTAAAATTGATTTCCATATTGCCCGATTAATCGCAAATGAGAACTCAATTCAAAGAAAAATATTAGATAAATAATAAGACCATAATAGAATTATCAATATATTAATTGCATTGGAAAAACTATTTCAAAGAAAAAATTTATTAGAAAAATAATTAAACTGTAATTGAATATTGATAAAGATAAACTTACAAGTATCAATCTCAACCAGTAATCGCCATTGAGAACAGGAAAAAGAAAATAATAATATAATTGAATTATTGATTGATTTCAATGGAAAAATCTTGTCAAAGAGAAATAATTAGACTGTAATTTAATTATATAAAAGATAAACTTACAAATATCAATTTCGACCATGTGATAGCAATACCACTTTGCATTCAGTCACATTAGACAGTTAATATCGAAGTTAAATTAGAAACCAAATAGTTTTTATTAATAATAGATATTTAAATAATTATTTTCAAAATTAATTAATTACAAAACATAAGTAGACAAAAAAATTTTTGAACTTAATAAAAATAGTTAAATTATTTATACATACATACATATATATATATATATATATATATATATATATATATATATATATACAGAATTTAGATATCTACCTATCTACTTTTTAAAATCAATATTTTGTTCCATGAAATTCCATTTAATATTTCGTTCTATTTTAACACTTCTACTGAAAACAACAGTAGTTCTTAAATACCTAAAGCAGGTAGTTAAGTTGTTGACCAAATACAAGGCTCTTCTGATGACAGCGTTCGGATCTATTAAATCAAAATTATTTTCTTTTATGGTAATGATTACCATGATCAGCTTTATAAGATAGTATCCAATAGTTACAATCTGTGAAACGACTGGCAATGTCAGTCTAAGTTTTAAAAAAAATGTATTTCACAGCGGGAAACAGATTTCAAACTCTCAATATCAATCATAGTCACTCCTGCAAAGGAATTCTTTTATGCATCCTTGCAAATGAATGATAAACATTGCGCACTCCATAATCTACAGAAAATATGTTGTGATGCTCATCGGTGACCTTTTAACTATTATTAGTTAGAAGTATTATAATATCATTGAAATGAACCACAATCGATTTTTCTCTTTGGATCATAATCTAATGGAATTCTTTTCTGATTTCCTGCAAGCGAACTATAAAAACTATTAGTAGGTGTCCGCAACCATTGCTGACTACACTATATGGCCAAAAGTGACCTGCCATTTGCGATTTTAGACATTTTGTCAAATATCTAGAAAAATTCACAAGGAATTATCTTGATACTCTAAGTGTGTAAACACAATAGTTCAAGTCATATATTTCTATGAAGATTTTTTTCCCGAAACTCCATAAGGGACCATCAACAAATTGAAAAAGAACGAATATCTTTTGGGTAATCCTGTCCAAAAAAGGTGTTCAAACTGTAGATTATGCTTATTGCAATAAATTGTTAATTTTTATGAGGATAGCATGTATACGCGTAGAGAAATAAAAGAGTCCCAAATGTGGTTAAGTTTTTTGCTCGTAATTTGCAGAGTTCTTAATACAGAAAAAGAATCTTTTTAGAAAATATGACAATCAACATTCTACACATTATCCTACAGTCAGAATAAAAAAAATAATGAAAGTTGTATAAACAATAATCAGGTTTACTAAACAATGTTTCACTGCGCATGCAAGAATGCAATCTAAATATAATATGCATAATTTATTAGCTAAATGTATAAAAAAAACTTTTGTGGAAGTCTCAAAATTTTTGCTTAAAAATTCTGAAAATTATCGTCGATAGAATAAGCTCAAAATCCGTTGTTCTCAAAAAAAGCAAAACGTTGAGGGGCTGTATCCAAATAAAATAGTATGTGCAGTATTCTGTATGCTATATTGACATTAATCATGATACAGCCCCTAATCTTTATGCTTCATTTTGGGAACAATGGATTTTGAACATATTATACCTATCATAATTTTCAGAATTTTCAAGCTTTATTTTTGAGATTTTCACAAAGGTTGCTCTATACATTTATCTAACATATTATGTACATTATATTTTGATTGCAATCCCGCATGCGCAGTGAAACATTATTTAGTAAACCTGCTCATTTTTTGCACAATTTTTATTATTTTTTAATTCTGATTACAGGGTATTGTGTACAATGATTCTTTTTTTTTTTTTTTTTTTTTTTTTTTTTTCATATTTTCTGAAAAAAAATTATATTAAGAACTCTGCAAGTCATAAGCAAAAAACTTATCAAAATTTTGGACTGTTTTTATAAAAACCTTAATTTTTCTATGTGTATATACATGCTATCCTCATAAAAATGAACGCAGTTTATTACAATAAGCTACCTAATCATAATCTACAGTTTGAACGCTTTTCTTCAGTAGTTTTTACAAAGCTGTCAAAAATATATTCTTCTTCTTCATTTTTTTTTTTCAATTTGTTGACGGTTTTTCATGAAGTTTCGGGAAAATTAATCTTCGTGAAAATATATGACATGTATTATTCTTTTTACACACCTGAACCTGGAGTTTCAGGATAATTCCTCATGTGTTTTTCTAGATATTTAACAAAACGTCTAATATTGCAAGTGACCGGTCACTTTTGGCCACATAGTGTATTAAGCTACATCTTAAAAAAAAAAAAAAAAAAAAAAAAGGAAGAAAAAGGAGAAACTTAAATTATCTAAAAATAAAACTACGAATATTTAAATCATCAACTGTCATAATATTTCTTTATGTTTTTCATAAAAATCAGATTGTATGATTATTTTTCAAATTTATTAATAATTTTATTTTACTATTAGATTTAAATAAAAACAATTGTAAGAAATTATTATCCATAGTTTTTTCAGCTTCCAGTGCCACTCATGTATATTTTGCTTATTAAAATACTCTAAATGACTAACAGATGGCTTCTAAAGCAAACTAGTCGTTGGGGGCCACCGTAATACTTACCCATCATGGATATGTATATGAAAATAAAACATGTGAAAACTATTTATACAATGCATTGCAATTCATAAACAAAATTTAAGTACTGTTAATATACATAGTAATGCTCTATTAAAGATTTGCTGATTACCAATTTCGGCAAATTATATAAAACGTCAAACTACTCAAGTAGTACCGAACTGCGTAAAAGAAACATCCTTATAACTCCAAAAATAATAATTCTATTAACTAACAATTAACTGCGTCGGATTAAGCGTCTCATTTCCAATCAAAATATACCTCTGAATTGAAATTTGAATGAAATACAGGGTCATGAAAAATCGAAGAATGTGGAAAACAGGATTACAAATATCTCGGCAACTAATAATCCGATCGACTTCGTTCTATATGCAAAATGTGTGTTATTTTATTGCCTTTTACAACCATTCCTTAGAACAAAAAAATTCGAAAATTTTTATATACCTTTCATCAGAACGAATTTTTCGAGAGTCCGAAAAAAATAGTTCCGGGTAATCGAGGTTTCTGATATTAAATAGGCTTCGTCCTATTATTACATACTAACTACATACAAAATTTCAAGTCTCTATCTCAATTTGTTCGAGAGATAGAGCGTTTACAGACAGACAGACAGACAGACGGACGGCAAAAATTTTTTTCTAAAAATATGTTTTTCGGAATCTCCACTATCTAAAACGTGTAAATCCGTCAAAAAAAATTTTTCGATTTTCAAAACGATTGCAAGACTTACCCTATACTACGTATGATGGGTAAGTAAAAAGTAACGACGAGTCAAAAATGGCTACTAAAAAAATATCCTATACTCTCCAGTGGCTACGAACCAATTTTTTTTTCGACTTTGCTAACGAATTGCATAACTTCCTTCGATGGAAGCAATGTTGGGTTACGACCCATCATTGGTTAATAAAAGATTTCCATGGTCTCATCTTACTACAGTACACCGTGAAATTATGTGACTAAAATTGCACTAGAATTTTAAACTTATTGACAGATTTAGGGATTTTGTGTCTCGACATATGTCTCATGTGCCTTAATCGAGCAGTGACTTTATATAAATATATATTGAAATTTTCTTTCATATATCTTATGATTCTTTAATAATCAACCTTCTATAATTATGTTTCTTTTTTGCCTTAAACCTTCGGAAATATTTTCGGAAATAAAAGCTTGCTTGAGGACGTCCTTGGCCCAGCTACTTCCGTTGACCGGACGCCCAGGCCGGGATTTACTTCCTCCTTGGTTCTTACCTCCGCTGCCCAACGAATTGCAAGTGTAATAGGCGCCGTTAAATCACGTCAACCAGTATTCGGATGCGCTGAATACACGACCAGATAAATTCTATGCTAAATGTTAAAGTACAATCTGGTCACTTTTACGTCATTCTTAAGATATCCGAGCTTATCTAACCTTAATGAAAACAGCTTCTCCAATGTCAGAGTTATTCTAAACAAGTTAGATTTGATTAGGCTATTAAATATTTAAGACATCGTTTTATTTTTCCTTCGATTTTTTAGGTTTAACGAATTATACAAGTGGCGGAGGAGGGTAGAGACTGTTATGCTCTTCTAAGAGCTAGCGTATCGAAGAGATTGATTTAAGGCGGAGTGGCATCTTTAGTACCTATAGCGCGCCCTAGCATCGCCATGGGAAAGGTATTCTAACAAGATAAATAATAAAAAGAATATTGCCCAGTTAAACTGATGGCATTGAGCTCACAGGCTACGCATATTAATTGTACATTACAGCCTTATATTTTCAAGGGTTAATTCCGTTCGAAAAAAATATTAAGGAGGGGGATCAGCTTCCCCCTTTCTTCTTTTTATACTTAATCATTGAACCCTCTAAACTAATCAGGGACATGCTTTATCATATAAAAAATCCATATCCAAAATTTAGAGCAAATCAGATAATTCTTAATAAAAACCCATTTATATAATTTAAGAAGAGTTGTCCTTCTCTTTTATATACTTAACCATTAAACTTCCAAAACTATTCAAAGATTTAAACGAAATCTGACAATTCTGCATGAAAAACCCATTTATATAAATTAAGGAGAGGGGCATTAGAAACCCCATTTCCCCTGTTTATATTTGTCCGATGAACACCTAATACCAGTCACGGAAGCGCTTCATCAGAATGATCCTATGTGTAAATTTTGAACAAAAACTAATATTTCTGCATGAAAACCCATTCATATCAATTAAGGGGAGGGGCATGAGCCCCCCGTTCCCCCTCTTATACATATCGAATGATTTCCAAAAACTAATCAGGGTAGCACCTTATCAAGATATACGTATATACAAAATTTCAAGTGAATGGGGTATTTTTATCATGAGTTATCGCGTTACATACGAACATACATACAGAACGGGCGGGCACATAAGCTCTCAGGCTATGATAGCCTGTGAGCTAAAAACGTATATTTTGCAATCCAGCAACCCTGTGGAATTCCACGCTTTTCTGATATCACAGTATAACCCACCAGTGGCTGAGGGATTCTGCTCTCGAAACTAGTCGACGTCAAGTGTTGTGTTCGCATCCATTCGAGCCCATTGGTCTGACCGTTCGGAGTTTTCGTGGTTTTCTTTTACCTTGGTATACCTGTGTAAATATGCATTAGGTTCCTTTAAAAAGACCCCACGGTGGATACTCTCTCTCGGGTCTATATCCCTCGTGCAAATAATTGGCCGTCATAAATAACACAAACACCAATAAAGATATCACCATAAGCTCACCGCGGATATTCGCTGTCTGGTACTGTGTGATCCATAGCTAAATGATCAATCAACGAAAAGAAAAAAAAATATTATGCTTTGTACGAATTCAATGCGATCTATAAATATATCTTATATAGATACAACATTGTAAAAAAAGGACGATTTTACAGAGATTGTTTTGGTAATCTAGATGCCTGTACGATTCAGTGTTTTACAATAAAAAAATTCCTGTAAATTCCTGAAAATTTTTCGTTTTTTTCTAGAATTTACGGAAGTTTTTTCCTTAAAAAACAGCAAATTGTACTGGCGTCCTGATTACCAGTACAAGCTCCATAAAATCGTCCGGTTTTTTTTTTATAGTGAATGAATAAGTTAAATTTGACGTTGTTATTATTAAATATTTTTAATAGTATTCCAAATTATACATAAACGCTTTCAATTAAAAGTAGTCAGATAGTCATAAATGGAGCATTTGGCGGAAACCACAGTGTCAGAAAACTTTCTTCTATATTTTACGTACAATTAATGTTTCAAAAAGTAGTTACACATGTCAATACTTTAATATTATTAATTCAATATTATACCAACTTTGATTTTCATCTTAAATTTCTGCTTCAGTAATCGGAGTGAAAACGAATTAATGTGGATCATGATATTTATTAAAATCAATAGTTTTCAATTATTCTGTTATCACCAGCTGTTTTCAAATAGCCGGTTCAGCAGGATGCAAGTTCCCGTCTATACGACCCGATGGTCCCTATGGTCGTCTATACGATGGTCATAGATGTATAGCAGATGGTCATCGTCTACGATGGTATAGATGGTCGTCTATACAACCCGATCGGTTTGATGGACAACAGAACAACGAAGAATCGAAAAAATTATACAAAAAGCGCTACGATATCACAATGCTCCTTTCCCACGAAATATTTCCAAATTCAAGAAAGATCTGCTAGAAATAACCCAAAACATACACAAATAATTTGGTTCACCTTTCTACTTAATTTTATGCACTTTTTGATGGTACACTAATGAAAATAACACGAAAAGCTTTATAGAGCTTTTATAGAGCCCCTTTCCAGAAGATATTTTTTCAAATTCAGGGAGAATCTGCTTGCTATCAGGGCATAGCAAGCAGATTCTTCCTGATAATCATGCAGATAATCATGTTCAAAAAATTTAATCGGTTCTATGCATAATTTCATGCACTTTTTGATGGAAAAAAATGAAAATGACACAGACAAGGCGATTATAGTGCCCCCTTCCAGCGGATTTTTTTCAAAGTCAGGGAGGACCAATTTGCCATAGCCATACAATTATACAAAAAATTTGGTTCAGTTCTATGCATAACTTGATACACATTTGGACAGTACAATATTGTAAATCGCGCAAAATTCGCTACTGCAGTGCCCCTCTCCGACAGTTTTTTTTTTTTTTTTTTTTTTTTTTTTTTTTTTTTTTTTTTTTCAAATTCAGGGAGGACGAACTAAACTGTAAAAAATTTCACCCTTTTGCTGCATCGTCAATCCACCGCGTTTATAGAAAACGATTACTTCACCCTATTATGGAATATATTTTCATGGTTCAAAAGCGAGATATTCTATAAAATCCATGGAGTGACGATGCAGCAAAAGAGTCAAATTTTTAACAGTGTAGCCATATCCATAAACTTACACAAGAAAATAGGTTCAATTCGATGCATAACTTCATACATTTTCAGGTGGTACAATATTGAAAATGGCACTAAAATCGCTATATCAGCACCCCCTTCCGGCGGAATATTTCAGAATTGAAGGAAGACCTGCTTGCCACACCCGAAAACATTCATAAAAAATTTGGTTCAATTCTATGCATATCTCCATACACTTTTTGATGGTAGAATGGCGACATACGGACACACACACAGGCAGACAGGCATTTTGTAAAAACATGATTTTTGGAATCTCTGAACCCTAAAAGTGTAAATCCGTTGAAAACCGGATGTGGAAAAAAATTTCGATTACATAAATGTATCTGACAGGTTCATTTTTTGCGTTTGTCACATTTTCTACAAAGTAAAATTCGTTATAATGCGTTTTCTTCATCTCTATAAAGATGGTCTCCCCCCCCCCCACCCCTTTATAGTACATTTTTCTCTTGTGAAATGTTTTTGGTTGTTTCTTGTTCAGCATGAAGCAGTAAGCAATTATCATGCTTTTTGGCGCGTATTTTTTCTAGGAATTAATTCACAATTTACCAGTTGAAAGTCTCTGGTGTCTTAATTAGAGATGAAATTGGCTCAGTTCAAACCCGTGAGGCAGAGTACCTGATTTTTATACAAGTCTTCGATCTTGAGCTCAAAGTGAAAATTTTATTTATTCACAAATTGAAAAAAAGTAAAAAACAAAAGTTTAATTCTTTGCAAAAGATAACTTAATTTAAAATTCGTAATGATTTTTAAAATGTTTTGCAACTTTTTAATAATCAGTTTGAAAAGGAATTAAAAAATTATTTATGGAGTATAAAGATAAATATTTTATCCGATTCAGAATACTTTGCACAGTCAGCATTAAAACATGAAGATGCCGTGTGATACTTCTTGCTTATGACCGCTTTTTTGTTTGATATTCTTTAATAGAATCACTGAAAAAGAGAACGCATGTCTTTCTGCCATAATTCTTGGCGACACCATGACTTATACTTTCGTCCTTTTGAAGTTAATGAGGGTGGAGGTATTTTAGTGGCCACCTTGTATAATGCATTCACAAGCAAATGTATCAAATTAATCTGCATTGATGCACACATTTAGTAGCTCTAAAAGACATTCCTCTTTCACCTTCTCCCACCCCCCCATTCCAGACAGGTCAAAGCATTCCACGCGAAAGTTTAAAAATTTTATATCTATTAATGGTCTGAAGTTCCAACTTCGTTCTCTCTAGAATACTAGGATGTCCTCCTCCCCGGAGTAAAATGTTTCAATTCAACTCTGTTGATGTGTCAGTCGGTCTGCTCGATAATTTTTTTAGAAACGATTTTACAGCTAGAATCATAAAATATTTTACAAGGCTACAATGTGTTTCTACCGTTGAGTAGATGTACAAGCTTCCCAAATGAAAATCTGTTGTAGATCTGAAGTTTCACAGGAAGAACACCAGGTTATATAAAATTATAAAATAAATCAAGGCGATTTTAAAAATCCCTGATCAACAACATGAAACTTTCTGACACATTTCTTGGCTAATTTTAAAATATAAAGGCATAAAATTGGTAAGCTGACTGTTGAAGTAATTTGTAACCGAAATGAATTTTCCATCTTTAATAAATAAATAACCTATCGAGTTATAAACAATCATGATCACATAACGACCGGGTTTTTTTCCGTTCTCGAAATACCACGTCCAGAATTTGGTTTAAAGCGATACTTTGATGGCATTTTCTAAAAGATTTTTTGCCTTGCCCCCCCAAAAAATGGAAAATATCTTGTGATTACGTAGTTTTTAAATGAGAACAATGGTGGGTTTTATGAGTTTCCGAACAAAATGAATTAAAAAAAGTGTGAGAAAGTAGCTCCTTTGGATTTTATTTACCTTATATAAAATCAATTGCAAAATCTTAATTTATGTTTATTGAATATTTAATTTCTTTTCTTTAACATTTCTTTAATAATAATTATGGGTATTAAGTTATTTATGTTGTAGAAGTTTAGTTAAAGAAAAGAAAGAAAGGGAGAAAAGGTTAAAAATCCTAAATACGCAACTCTTAAAATATAAACGCCTGACTGTGCACATGTTTTGCTTAATGTTTTAAAAAACAAAGTATGAAGTTACTTTATAATGCATGATTTTCATATTTTGAAATCAGATAAAGAACTTGTATTAACATTCTTAAAAACTTTACAATTTGAAACGCAAGCGATGTGTCTAGTAGCTTTTATATTGAAGAAGGTTTGAGTTTCAAAATATGTTTGCATCTGTAAAATTTTTGAGAATTACAAGGTGAAAGTGCGATACGAAATATTCTACATGAATTAATTTATGTTTACTTGAATGTATATTTTTTATTGCTACCATTTTTTTTTTATTTGTCTTTGGTATTCTTTTTCAACTATGGCAGAAAATAGAGCAAAGAAAGTAAGTTTTTTTTTCTTTAATAGTGCGAATGAATAATTCGATATTTCGTTTACATCGTATATCATAACACGCAGTTTTTAACCCACAAAAACAAAAAACAAAAAACATTCAAACTATCATAACGCCAGGCGAACTAAGGAAAATTGAAAATCCTTTCATTAATATTCAATGGGAGGTTTTTAAGTACATTCGTAATTAGAAAAAAAGGTCCAAATATCGACTTCCACTTTTGTTTCCAATCTAGATCCTACAATTTTCAAAATTAGTAAAAGAAAAAGTGACAACAGAGTACCTTTACATATTTAAACCTGTTTAGAAAGGAAGAAAACAGTTTAAATGGCGTTTTCTCTTTATAAAATGCAAAATTCAGAAATTCTGCGAAATTCATAAAGTCCGCAAATTTTGATATTTGAAAATGGGGTCTAAATACCGGCTCCTGAACTTTTCCCAAAAGAATCACACAAATACTAGTAATTTTAATTATTTAGCAAGAAAAACATTATTTAAATAAATTTTGTTGATTAATAGCATTTCTTAAGCACAGAAAAAATACATAATTTTTAATTAACAAGCGTTTTTTGTCAAACTTATAAATATCTTAACGTTTATCTCTAATAATATTCTTTCCATTATGTTTCTAGTTTTTGTTTTTAACGTGTAAAAAAATCTTGCTGTTCGAAATGATAATTATTTTATCTGAAAAAAAATCACAAACTTAAAAATCACTCTCTGCATGATGCAGTCACTAAAGGCCTATGTATCGCATTTTTAACATTCAATCAAGAGTCACCTTCGCATTCTTGTTCGCAGAGAAAGCACCCTTTCAGAAAACATAAATTGCATCATTTCACTTTTCAAAAATCCAATTAGTGTCCTTTTAGTCTATTTTTCTATACTATTTACTTTTATCATTTTTCTTATTTTACTTCACGTTTATTGCAGGTAATTTTGGAGTGCCCAACATCGCTTTTTCGTGAAGTAATCCGGTAACTAATGTCGTTCTTGAAGACTTGCGGCCACGGTTACTTTTTTCTTATTGCGAAATGCGACTACAGCTACTTCTGAACCGCATAAATTAATTTATTAATTGTGGAACAATTTAAATTAATTTTCTTTTTTTCAAGAAGAGTAAACCCAGAGAAGTCTGAACCGGTATGTAAATCACTCCAGGTGTCCGGTATTTAGACCACTGTTATGTTTAAGATAAATTAGGGATTACTGGATCATACAGTAGTACTAACATGAATGCGGCAACTGAGAGCTAAATATGTCTAGAAAATAACTTAATCATTAATTTAAGCCAATATAAATTCAATATTTCTTTTAAAATGGAGAAATCCATGCCTGAAAATCTTTTGAGTCCCAAATTTCGACACTTTTGCTTTTACGGTTAGTAAATGAGACAGGTTTCAGCGACGTATTTCTCGCAATTTTCTTCTCTCAATTAAAGGTACAAACTCAACCAATCGCTGCTCGGCTGGACTGCGCTCAGTTCTCAGAACACCTAGTAGCTGGTATTTGGATATTTACCTCTATATATAAACGTTGTACCAATAGTTATCGTATTGTGCGAATATCTGCCTATTCTCATATAACAACGCAAAAAATATCCTACCGAATCGTTTTTAATTTAATACTAGCAGGAGTGACCGAGCTAAGCTCGGTCAAAATTAACTTTGTGTTCAACTGGATATAGTATTATCACTGTATCATTCACACAGTATTACTACTGTAAATTATGTTATTTACAATAATATTATTTTCAAAAACAATCAATAAGAAAACTATGTTTATATGCACATGTTCATAAATTTTACTTTTTTTAAAAATTTACAACGAAAAGATATCGATCCAAATCAGTTTTTTAGCTTGACGCTGATTGGTTTAACCACGCATCTCGAATCCTATTACGAATATATAAAAAATTTCTTCGTATTCTGAAAGACAATATTTTTTTGCCAGATATAGCCAAATTTGGAGACATTTTTTAATTTGGCGACAAATATGTGTTTTGGCTTTCGAAATCTTAATAGTCTATTTTTCGGCCAAATGTCGCCTATATTTTGTCAAATATCGCCAACTTATTGACTGTTGCCATATTCTCGTAACTCTAACCCGTATTACCCAAAATGACCCACTAATAAAATTTGATCAAACACGTGATTAGTTCAATGGTTTTCAGGTAATTAAAAACAATAGAATGTAAAATTGAATAAAAATCGTTCAAGCCATTTCTTAGGTAAAATTAGCTTGAAACAGCATTCAGCAATAAAGCGAAATGACCCACTAATATAATTTTGTTTAACATGCGACTCAGCCCAATAGTCTTCTCGTGACAAAAAAACGTTTCGTTACAAAATTTAGGTAAAACTGATTGAATCGTTATTATATATAATTAAAATGACCCTAAATGACCCACTAATCGAATTTTTGCGAGCATGTGTCATAGCCCAATGGTTTTCTCTTTCCCGAAAATGATATAATACAAAGTATAGTCAAAATGGTACGAGCCCCTCTACCCCTCTAAGTGTTTGGAACGTAATATTCCATTCACTAAGCTGCAGGTTTCATTGCAGTATGAGCAATATTTAAGACGATATATTTCTATAGATTTCATAAATTTTCAATACATTTTAGAATGATTAAACTCTTAAGGATTGCATTCATATTTCTAAGTAGTTTTTTTAAATATAATCTTGAAACAATTCTATTTTTAAGCATTTAAAACAAAATGCGGGGAAAACAACATTATAATTTTACCCATTTGCAAGACGCTCAGAGGGCTACATAAAATTAGCATGACCCATCATGACCACAAATTACATTTATAATCGAAATCTCTCGAACATGTGACTTAGCCCAATGATTTTCTCGTGCCAAAAAAAAAAAAAAAAAATGTTATATACAAAATTTCGTTAAAATCGATCCACCTGTTCTTGAGATATAGTTGACATGATCTATTATGACTCATCATGATTCACAATTTACCCTTATAGTCGAAATCTCTCAAACATATGAGCCCATTAGTTTTCTCATGTCAAAAAACTGTTACATACAGAATTTCGTTAAAATCGATCCAGCCGTTCTTTAAATATAAATAGCTTGACCCAGACCCTTTGGGTCATTCCATGTCAATTCAACCAGACCTTGTAACCCGACCCCCAGGGATTTTGATGAAACTTTGTGTACACACTAATTCTATCATGAAATGATTCCATCAGAAATTTTTCCTTCCCAGACCTCATAGTTTGTGAGATATGGGGGGTCCAATTCTTGGGTTTTTCACAAATCGCAAATTTCTGAGTCTGTATTTTGAGATTGCCGTTCCATCTTCAAAAAATTGTTTCTCTGGATCTAAAACATGAATCATCCTAAAAATATCACTGTAAGAAGATAAAAAGATGCAGATTTTAATAAAAAATATTTAAAAAATTTACTTGCAATTTTTAGGATAAAAAAAGTCAGCCAATGTTGAGAATTATGGTTATTTTTCCAAATTTTTCTGACGTCACGAAAAAGGCTGTACACAAAAAGGCAAATTAAATTTCCAATTTATTTTTGTTTTAAATAAAAGTTTACACTTTGGGCTTTCTATCTATGAAATAAAAATGATGTGTTTCGCATGGCTTATGCAAAAATTTTGGGTACTTTCCAATTTGCCGGATGCATGCTTTATTTTTATATATTACATATGCACACAAAAAGGCAAAGGAAATTTCCAATTTCTTTTTGTTTTAAATAAAAGTTTACACTTTGGGCTTTCTATCTATGAAATAAAAATGATGTCTTTCGCATGTCTTATGCAAAAATTTTGGGTACTTTCCAATTAGCCGGATGCGTGTTTTATTTTTACATGTGTACATACGTATAGATCTATATAAATACAGATGTATTATACATGTACATATATATGTATATATACAGTATATTGACATATATATGTATAACACTAGTGCCCGTCTAACCTAAAAGTACCAAATTTTGCCTTATTTTGAGAATCTGGACCAATTAAGAGGAAAAAAATCTGACTAAATTTAGCTATGGTACTTAAATAATTACTGGAGTTTCTATGAGTTATTGAATTTAATGTTATTTGCTGCATGTTTTTTTATTTGCAAAGTAAAGTTTAGGCTTTGTTTTTTCTGATTTAAAAAAATCTGACTGTAATATGTTTCCCCATTAAATTTAGTGAATGGTCCATATATTTCATTTAGTTATTTAATAATGGGCATTTTTTGCTAATCTAAAGAATGTCTTACTTTTATTTTCAATGATTAAACTCAAAACAGATTTTTTTTTCTTTGTACAGTATAAAATAAATAGTTTTTTCTCCTCACATTTCCATTCTTTCTTTCGAATGCTTATATATTATTATTTGTGTTTAAGAAATGTTCATAAACTTTTATTTCCTTTCCTTGGTAAATTTTAATCAGTTTAAATATTTATATTGGCAAGTTTAAATACACAAATGTTTAACAGAACTTAAATTTGTTTCTATAGTCTGAAAGATTTAATTGCACCTGCCTTGTGCAGGTGCAATTAACACGTTCTGATAAAGGCAGGGTAATGTTTGTTTGTGAAAGCAAATGTTTTGAAATCAATTTAATCAAATTATTGTCATTATGTTGTTTCTTTTCATAGAAGAATTATCTAACTTTTACTGTGCTACTAAAAATATATTCTGATTGTTACATATTTTATAGTTTGTGGTACGTATAAATATTTTTTTGCTTTATTGTTTTAATATGGAGCTTGATATTAAAACTTCTACTAGTCTTCAGGCTTGCAGTATTGTAATATTAACTAGAAGTTCACAAAACTAGCTATACAAATAACAGAGAAATAGACTACATTGATAATCTCTGTGATTCAGAAAAAGAACTTTTATTAGTTTGGACTATTGCATTTATAAAACGAAAATTAAGTGAAAACCGTTTTATTAATATATGTGAGAATCACAGAATTTGGCTCTTAATGAAATATGAATTTTATCGATATAAATATGGAGATCCATTTAAGCGGCATAAAAAGCAAGTGAAAAAAGCAATTAGGGCAGTTAATAGAGATTTGTATACGGCCGAAAAAGTAAACCAAAGTTGAAAGTTATGATTATTTTTCCGAAATTTTGTGACTTTATGAAAAAGTCTCTACACAAAAAGGCAAGTGAAATTTCCAATTTGTTTTTGTATCAAATAACATTAAATTCAATAACTCATAGAAACTCTAGTAATTATTTAAGTACCACAGCTAAACTTAGTCAGATTTTTTTCCCCCTTAATTGGTGCAGATTTTCAAAACAAGGCAAAATTTGGTACTTTCAGGTTAGACGGGCACCAGTGTTATACATATATATATCAATATACTGTATATATACATACATATGTACATGTATAATACATCTGTATTTATATAGATCTACACATATGTACATATGTAAAAATAAAACACGCATCCGGCTAATTGGAAAGTACCAAAAATTTTTGTATAAGCCATGCGAAAGACATCATTTTTATTTCATAGATAGAAAGCCCAAAGTGTAAACTTTTATTTAAAACAAAAAGAAATTGGAAATTTAATTTGCTTTTTTCTGTGCATATGTAATATATAAAAATCAAGCACTTATCCGTCTAATTGGAAATTACCCAAAATTTTTGCATAAGCCATGCGAAACACATCATTTTTATTTCATAGATAGAAAGCCCAAAGTGTAAACTTTTATTTAAAACAAAAAGAAATTGGAAATTTCATTTGCCTTTTTATGTACAGCCTTTTTCGTCAAGTCACAAAAATTTGGAAAAATAACCATAACTCTCAACTTTGGCTGACTTTTTTTATCCTAAATATTACAAGTAAATTTTTTAAATATTTTTTATTAAAATCTGCATCTTTTTATCTTCTTACAGTGATATTTTTAGGATGATTCATGTTTTAGATCCAGAGAAACAATTTTTTGAAGATGGAACGGCAATCTCAAAATACAGACTCAGAAATTTGCGATTTGAGAAAAACCCAAGAATTGGACCCCCCATATCTCACAAACTATGAGGTCTGGGAAGGAAAAATTTCTGATGGAATCATTTCATGATAGAATTAGTGTGCACACAAAGTTTAATCCAAATCCCTGTCGGTCGGGTTACAAATGGGGGAAAAATTGGTTGAATTGACATGGAATGACCCCTTTATGACCCATTAATCGAAATTTCTCGAACGTGTGACCTAGCCCAATGATTTTCTCGTGCCAAAAAATGTTGTATACAAAATTTCGTTAAAATCGATCCACCTGTTCTTTAGATATAGCTTGATATGATCCATTATGACCCATCATGACCCACAAATGACCCTTATAGTCGAAATCTCTCAAACATGTGATTTAACCCATTAGTTTTCTCATGTCAAAAAACTGTTACATACAAAATTTCGTTATAATCGATCACGGCCGTTCTTTAAATATAAATAGCTTGACCCAGACCCTTAATGACCCAATATGACCCATTAAAATTTTTTCTCGAACATGTAACCTAGCCCAATGTTTTTCTTGTGCCCGAAAACCATAGAATGCAATTTTTAATCAAAATTGCGTGAGAAAATCTCTAGATAAAAATAGCATGACCCACAATGACCCCAAAAATGACCCACTAACCGAATTTTCTCGAACATGTTACCTAACCCAATGGTCTTCTTGTAATCCAAAGCGATACAATATAAAATTTGGTCAAAATCGTTAGAGCCGTTTCTTAGATAAAAATAGCTTGACCCATAATGACCCAAAATTGACCCACTAATCGAAATTTTTCGAACATGTGACCCAGCCTAATAGTTTTATTGTGCCAAAAAACGATTGGATAGAAAATTTCCTTAAAATCGATCCAGCCGTTCTCTAGATGTAAATAGCTTGATCTTGACCCATTATGACCCAAAACGACCCAATAATCGAATTTTCTCGAACATGTGACCTAGCCCAATGGTCTTCTCGTGCCCGAAAATGGTAAAATCCAAATTTTTGAGAAAATCGTTAGAGCCGTTTTTGAGATAAAATTTACCCACCCACACACACACACACACAATTTTTGCTCGCATTATAGTGTAAGATATATAATAGTTGCAGAGTTTTGTCGAGACGAATCATTTCAAGTTTTATGAAAATCGAATCAAAATAATCAACTTAAAAATATATTACAAAAAATTTACTTCCTTCTATTAAATCCTATCATGTGTAATTAATTCAATGATATCCCGTGATAAGTTTGAAACAAGGTTGTAAAAGAGAGAACGAAAGTTTACCACGGTCCTGTTTAGGATGGAGTCGGAATATTTGTGAATTACTCAATTGAATATACTTTGGCCTCCAAAAGTTAAGAAACAACCGGTTTTTTGCCTCTAATTTGCAAATGAATGAATATAGAAACAGCAAATTTGGAGAAAATGTGCAAACTGCTATTAATTAAATGCGACATAGAAATTTACTTAAGTTAAACATATAAATGAAATTACAACAAAAAAGCACTCATGGTAGAAAATTCCATTCTTGGAGAAATCAGTACATCGCAGTATTATGCAGCAAAACGTGACAGAAACATTAAAAAACTGGTTCTAATACGGAATATGTGCATCTCGGACTTGAATGCATTGGCGGCGCTGACCAGACATGGAATAAGCCTTGTTCCAGCTCATTTAATGGCTTTGGAGGAGAACTTAAAACCGCAACCTGTCTTCCAAGATAGTCCCAAAGATTTCCTATCGGATTCAAGTCTGGGGAGTGAGTTGGCCATTCCATTCTCTCCAAACCGTGATCCTCAACTACCATAGCTCGGATACGCATAGGTACGGTCTCGCATTATCATCCATTTTAGAATGAAACCATCACCAAAAGCACCGGCATATGGGCGCACATATGAATCAAGGATCTCATTCCGATGTCTGGCAACAGTCAGAATTCCTCCACGGAACACATGCAGGTCAGTGTGGCCTCCGAGTGAGATCCTTGCCCAAACCATGATTCCACCATTTCTGTACCTGTGTGTTTCGGCAGTGTTTGATTGATGGTATCGAGTGCATTGGTCTCTCCAGATCACAAGAAGTCCTGAATTGCTCTCCAGTGTGAATCTGAACTCGTGTGTTAATAGTACAGAAGCCCACTGTTGTCTGGTCCAGGAAACATGTTCTCTTGCCTAACATAAGCGGGCCCTTCTCTGTCGTCTGTTGAGGGGCACACACACACAATTGGTCACCTTGCATAGAGACCTGCATTGCGAAAACGTCTTCGCACCGTAGTAGCGGAGATTCTTCTCTCTGATACTGCAAAGTGATCAGCAATGAGTTGAGGAACAATAGTGCGGCTTTTTCTTTGGAGCAAAAGAGCTAGAAACCGATCTTCTGCAGGTGTTATAACATGTGGGCGGCCTGGGACATGTCTTCTGGACACAGAATCTTCGGATTCATAGTGATCCCAGAGTCGTTGGACTACACTACGAGACACATTGAGCCGTCTAGCAGTATCGGTCTGTGACAACCCCATTTCCATTCCTCCTACCGCCCGCCCTCTTAATCAATCGGGCAAATGACTTCTTCTAGACATTTCTAGACTCTACCGATTGTTATGAACAAAACTGAAAACAATAGTTCAAATACAGCACAATTTACAAGCGAAATTACGCTTACTATTTATCAGCTACAGCTTCTGAAATTTTTTAAGACGCTGAGTTGAATTTGAGGAAATTTAAAACTAACTCTGTTAAATTTAAGAAAATGTGGTAATATGATAAATTAGACGTATGTGGAGAAAACACAGGCAGCATCTTAAAAATGCAGGGACTAATTTAGAATATTGAATCTGATGTTTTGATGTTAGATTTTTGACAGCCCTTTGAAGAGTGTTATAAAGATGATTTTACCAAACGAACAGTGCTTAAAATGTTATTGTAAATTTATGATCCATTAGGATTCTTGAACTCATTTATAATACGTATAACAGCCTTGTTACCAGAAATATAGCAAAGAGGTTTAGAATGTGTTAGTAAATCACCTGGCGATTTGAAAAAAAAACGAGTGGGACACTTGATGTTCACAAGTTGTACATTTAAGAATATTTGATATATACAAAATATTTTCCTAGTGGAATGAACATTTCTGACAAAATACAAATTCACATTTTCTAGCTCTAAAAGGTAGGAATAGTTGCTTATATGCGTTGCATTTCATTAACTGTTGAAACCCAAATAAGTTTTGTTTGTAGAATAGCCCCCCTCAAGAGGTTAACCATTTTACGACTAGAGATTGGTCAGTGCAATAGTTGCCGCTAGAATGTGAAACTATCTAAAAGAAGCATTACATATTCGGAATTTAACTATAAATTTATGGTCAGACTCTGAAATAACTCTTTGTTGGATAAAGGGTTCTACTGTAAACTGGAAAGCCTTTATTGCGAATCGCGTAACTGAAATTCAGTCATTGACGGATCTAAAGAACTGGGAAAAGAAAACCCTGCAGATCTGCTTACGCGGGGGAAAAACTTATGGTTGCTAATGGGTAATAATATGTGGTGGTGTTGCCCACCTTAGTTTTCACTTCCAGAAAATATGTGGCCTTCGGAAAGGAATATAGAAATAGATTCCAAAGCATTTTTTGAAATGAAAGCAAAATCAAATCTAATTTTATTGTATAATACTTCTCCTAAACCAATATTTGATGCGGCAAAGTTTAGTAGTTTAAATCGCATATATAAAATTACTACCCGGATAATGCGTGTTATTCATAATGCCGATTTAAAAAAAAATCATAAAATTTTACAACCTTTAATTATTTATTTATTTTTATTTTATTTATTTATTTATTTATTTATTTTTTAGGGGGGGATCCTAAAATTTTACAACCTTTAATTATTTATGTATTTATTTATTTTTATATTTATTTATTCATTTTTTTTTGGGGGGGGGGGGCTTCTGAGCTGTGCATCTCTATGACACTATGCAGTCAAAAATATAAACATCTCGCACGTCCAACAACTGGGTATTAGCTACATAGCAGACTTGCCCCATGCAAGAGAGTAAGAACTATTTTAGAAACTCCCACAGCATCCTGAACAGAACTTTGCCTCAAACTCAATCCGTCTGTATAGCTTCCAAATTTTATACGAGGGCATACAAGAAGGATAAAGTTTCAAAATCTCTGTAAAACTAAAGGATGACTCTTAAACTATATAAAACTTCCAAATTTTGCGTACGGGCAGTTCTTCTTGCAAAAATGTTTTATTTAACTAGAGAATACGTGGAGGTGCACTAAATTGCTACTATTTGCTATAAACTCCCTGGCGGTATTTGACCCATTGAAGGGCGGTGTGATAAAATATATCCTGCTTAATTTTAATGGAAAAATGCCACATTGACACTAGATTTTGAAATGAAAATTTTAATCTTACCAAATACGTGAAGAAAAGCTTTAATTTTTTTTTTTTTTTTTTTTAATAAATTTGTTTTTCCATTCTGGTGTCAATCAGTAATTTTAGCATTTTAAGAATGGAAATGCTTTGCCCCTCAAAAAGTTAATATAATTATCTTTTTAAATAAAAATGTATATCACAGTTCGATTCCTCATTAATTTTCATATAACAGTCATCTTTATTTCGTTAATCGCTATATTGCCAGCAAAGTTATATGCAGTTGAAATTACGGAATCCCTAATCAGACTAGTTTGAAATGCACAAGTCACGAAACAAATTATGAGGTACATGGATCAACCCTTTATATCCTGAATTTTGAATACAAAAATTGCTTTGCCTGAGTAATTATTTACATTAATATCTAAGATATCCAGAACTACATATACAATAATAATTTGACTTTTAGATAATTAACTTAATTCAAACTGGCTTAATTAGTCGGTATTTAAGTCTCACAATTTTTATATAAAAATAATGTAAATAAATGTAATAAATGTATTGTGATCCTATCTGTAACAGAAAAGTGTTTTGCAGTTTTAAATTTTTCTATACTATTTTTCAATAGGGTAAAACTACACTTAGGTAAGTAGTTGATTAAAAAAAACCACTTAAAAAATATCTAGCATCGACTGTTTCAATGTGCTATCTACATATGATTACGCAATTTATTTTGCATGAAAATTGCAATCCATTTTTATTAAAAGTGATATTTAATATTACTTAAATTTATTTTACAATGGATTTTTAAGGTTCGTTCGTAATTTTGTATACGTAGCATTTACAGCCGCCGTTCAATCCATCCGTCTGTCTGTCTGCATATAAGTACGCAAAAATCCCCTGAATCATTTGAAATTTAAAATATATAATTGCTGCATAATTTTGTCGAGTCATTCCAAATTTTATGAAAATCAGATGTACAGTTCAATTACAAGGGCAATCAAAAGTATTCCGTTACAGTATGGCTAATGGGAAAAAATAATTTCAAGTACATTTTAATGATGTTACACTCGTTCGAACTTAATAAAATTGATATGCATCTATGAAGTATGTTCTACAATATATATTCTGTACATTCTATGATGCAAAGAAGAATGTGTTATTCACTTACAAGGCCACATAAAAGTATTCCATTACATAATGGTATAGTGGGAAAAATTGTTTGGGGCGCGCTTTAATTATGTTGAACTATTTCACATTTTGTGAAATTTATACACGTTGCTGAGGTTTACTACAAGTTACTTGCTGTATAATAGAAAGCAAACAGTATTTACAGGGTCGCACAATTGATTTCAGCTATTATATTGCCTCCGAAGTACTGTATACCATTACACCAAGATCTGAATATATTTAAAACTTCGTTATAGTAAGAACGCACCTCATTTGCTACGTCTGACCTGCAATTTCCGACTTGTTTTTTATGCTACATAAAAGTAATGTCCAGATTTAAAAGGTTAAAATTCATTTCAAACATGATGCTTCCTTAGATGAGAATTAATCCGAATTCTATTGTTTTGCTCTATAAAAGCAATTAAATGGTAACTTAATAAGAATCATGCTGTAGGCTTACGTGAGGCAACTGGGTTATGATTTTACAATGTAGCTTATGGAGATTTTGACAATTTAGCTTTGAAAATCTGGTGTTCATTGAAATTAAAGTTTGAAATTTTATTAATGTGTTTAATTAAGTTCCCTCTATCAGACAGAAATTTTCAAAATTAAATTTAAAGTCTAAAAATGAAATATATATGTATTTCATTTTTCTTTCTTCGTGCACTCTTAAAACGAAAGAGCTGATTTGGCTTCTCATGAAAGAGCTGCAATTTTTTCGATCATAAATGAATTTTTTTCAAATGATTAAATCTTCTTGATTTAAATTGGTTATTTAAACATCTCAACTTGATTTAAATTGCTTAAAAACAACTCGTTCAAAGAATTATTTCAACTCTTTTCGAGAAGCTGCCTTTCAAAACGTGAAATGAATAGATTTCGGCTCAACTTGAGTTATTTTGTGGCTGACTTTTTAAGAGAGTGGTTTGTGATTCTCACGCGTTTGTATTTTTCAATATGGAGTATCATGTTCTATTTGAAAAAGTATAAACAACTTAAAAAAAAATTAAACCATGTAGATCCTGTAAATTATATATCAAGTAAAAAGCGTTATAAGGGAAAGTTTTGTTATCAAAGTGTTTAATAAAAGCACAAAATATGAAATTAACAGATTTATTTATACAAAAAACACAAGAATTTATTAAGTACCTGTGTACTTCAATTTAAGTTATAAGTATTAAAATTACATGAGTATTTTAGGAGGGGAGGATAACAAGATAAATTTATGAATAAATGGCTACGCAAGCACTTAAGGGTGTGTTGCGATTCAAACTGCTTATTTTCCGATTTATTTTTGAATTCATTTTTGCTTTCAAATGCACCAAACTTCCAATTTCTCTTATTTGGAAAGTACACAAGGTGCCGTGATTGTCGATTCTTTGATAAATGCAGAAAATATTTCAAAAAGGCAATCAAAAACGGCATTCCGAACCAATTTTTCCCTAGCGGGAGATCTGGGAACGAAAAAAAGAATCATACTGAGAAGGTAATTGTTTATAAATCAAATTCTAATCAATTGAGCGTAAAATGACATCACACAGCACCTCATACGTCCCTTCAAGAATCCCCTCAGCAAGTTTCATGTTTTTACTTTTAAAAATGTGCCTGAAATTGTATCGGAAAATTTCGAGCTGTTGAAGGTGGAAAAGCGTTTTTTCGTATACACCCTTAAATACACCATTCTTTTTTTTATTTCCCCCATGAAAGTGAGATATGTCCAATAAACCCACGGAGAATGTAACTCTGTTTTTTATATCGAACAAAAATATTTTTTTTCTTGGTTTCGATAATTTTCTAATATTGTTACGTTGTCTTATGTACATTTCTTCAAATGTATTGTAAAATTTTAAAATCTGTCTTTTGTTTGATACCCTCAAATATGTTATTAAAATTTTATTTTGCAATTTTAATAAGGCATTATATAATTTTCTTTATTGTAAAGAAAAAAATAATGAAGAAATTAATTACTCGTAGTAAAAGAAATCCCCAAAAATTATTTTTAACTCTTGGGGTAACTGGATCTAACATGGTCAAATTACCCTTGCTATATGTCCCATTTTTCCCATTCTTGAAAAAAATATGGGGTAACTGGAACACGATCTTATATCTGAAACATGAAGTAAATATGTATAAATAATTAATAATATTAATGTAGTTATAAGACTAATCTTTTAAAAAAAGTTTTTAATAAAAGTACTTCACTGTATTTTAATAAAAAGCCGGGGAAATTCAAGCAAATTAACGTTGCTTTTTAAAAAAGGAATCTAAACTTTCGACAACCTATCACAACAAAGACAGAATTATGAATGAATTGACACACGTTAATTTTAAGAAATAGAGATTAGATTCCTTGTTCACAAACACAAAAACTTAGAAGACATTAACTTTTTTAATATAAAATAGCTTATGGCCCCAGTTACCTCACGGGTCCCTTTACTTCAGCTTAACTTATGTATTTATAAAAATAAACTAAACTTTCATTGCTCCAAACGTTCCAGTTTAAAACTTACGAAAAGTAAAAAAAATAAAAATATTTTGAAAGTTGTTACTATATAATTACTGTCAATAAGGCTGTAATGCTACACATAATTTTCACAGGTGCTTTAAACCTTCGGACTCCGGTGCCTCTTACACAAATTTTATTCGATTAGAACCACTTTTTAAAGGAATTTTCCTTGAAGTAGACAATTTCAAAAATTCTCTGATTAAATACGAAAAATTTTATTTTCCTTTATTACTGGTACCAAAAAGAAATTTTGGAAGGAAAGATTATATCTCAGCAGCGGAGACAACGGAATGCCAAGGGTTAAAATTGAGATTTAACATGCATATTTCATTACAGTATATAACCATTTATCTTGAAACCAGTTAACCGGAAAACCAGTTATCCGGAATGATATTTCTAATAGACTGATGTTAGATTCTTTGTAGAAAAAAGTGCCATACACCGCCAGTTTGACACATACATTGCTTGAAACAATTGTACAGTTTGATAACAGCATCTAGTATTTGAAATAGAAGCATATATAGTTATATTATAAATGTTTTCATTTTTATGCAGAAAAAAAAAATGTTCAAAGGATTTTCTATAAATTACCTTCTTTAAAATGCTAACATTTGATCTTACTTGCATCTGATTTTTAGTTCAAGTAATCTAATAATTAATGTAAAATTTGAATACCATGACCACATAATTCCATAAAACTTATCAAATGGATGATGTTTTAATGCCCAACCAGTTAACTGGAAAAACCAGTTATCCGGAATACATCTGACCCCAACCATTCCGGATAAATGGTTCTGTACTGTAATATAAATTTGTATAGTATTAGCAATCGCATTAAAAAATAATAATAATAACTAGAATTTTTTTACTCGTGTTCAAAAACAATACTAAAATTTTCCAATTATTTAAAGCAATCTAAAAAACAGATACCTTTTTTTTATCAGCGGATATATTTAACGGAATAAAACCCATTCTTTTGAGTTAAAGAAAATTTCATTTTTCTTTCTTTCTTGCCGTTTGATAAAGTGTGATAACTTATCGCCATTAAACACGTTTACACGTAAGAAACCATTCATGTATAGATATCAAACTTCAAGTAGCCTATCTCCGAACAATCATATTTAAAGATAGATAGAAAGTATTATGCGCTACAAACAGCCTGCAGCTTCATATTTGAACACTTAAAATGATAAGCAGAAAATGAATTATATCCGATCAATCCTTTATTTCTTTAAAATTATAAATCCATGAATCAAAAACATACATATTAGAATCGGAAAAAAAAAGCGAAATTTATAACCGAATATTACGATAACGAACGATTATGTAAACGGTATTTATAATCGAAATGTCATAGCGCGGAAAAGTTGCTTTTTTAATATAAATAAATTCATAAAATAATACACAAATCGTTTAGTTTTTTTATCGTCACAAGAAAGCCAAATTTAAAAAAAAAAAAAAAAAAAAAAAAAAAAAAGCAAGAAATTTGGGTTTTTTAATTTTTTCAAACTACAGTCTAAATATAACACTACGATTTAGAACAGAACTCTATAGCTACAGCAAGATATTCGTAATGTACACTGTAAAAAAAAATTCAAGAGGTTACTAACAATTTCTTAGTAAATTTGTATTCCACAGAATTTTTTAAAACCATTACAAACTTTTTTTGCAAGTGAAACAAGCATTTCTTTTGTAAACTGAACAAAAGAATTTTTTGTGTAACTAACTTAAAAATTTTTAGTATGAGCCACCAAGCAAATTTTAGTAATAGCTCCAAAATTATTTTTAATAGCCATTACGTGCGCCCAAAGGTCAGGTGCTTCCTTCGAGCTGCATCCTGACTTCTGAAGCGGAAGATTTTCGGCAAAACCGCAATAGATGGCAGCACCAAACATTCATACCTGCTCCGACAGGATTTTCATAATCCCTTTATTAACGAGACACTACATGCATTCGGGGCGTATTTGGCGGTGGCAAGTTTCGAACCCGGGACCTTTCAGCCTGGAGTCCGTTACTATAACCACTATGCTATCAAGGCCACACCAACTGAGTTTTAGTAAGAGCTATTAAAATTATAAAACTATTAACTCTATTCGTTGCTAACTTTTTTCTAGTAATTCTTACGGATTTTTTTTTTGTAACCGACTAAGATTACTAAAAATTTTTTAGCAATTACAAGGATCACTAAAGTTTTTTTAGTAGATCGACCCTGTTTTTTTACAGTGTAATAACAGTAAAATTTAATTATGGTGGCATTATATCTTTTAGAGCCTCAAAAGGGTCAAAATTTCTAAAAAAAAGTTAACATCTTAAATTTTTTGTTTTCCGCAACTATGTCTCTTTTATTTTATATCTTTTGATACTAAATTATTTTTTAAGAAAAAAAAAGTGAATATACATTTTACTTTTTCATATTAATTATTTTTTCATCTGAGATAAAATCCAGATCTACCTTTTGAAAATTTCGATATAACTGTGATATTTATGTTTTTAATGAACCTCTGTATGTTGTATGCAAATGTTTCAGTTATCATTATTTATATTTCATGTATAGAGACATAAACAAAATCTAAAACAAGGTATACAATAAAATCTTTTAAGGCGGGATCGCATAGGAAAGAATAAAAACCATTAGAGACAAGATCTTTTCCAGCAGATGTAAATGAATTATATATTTTTTCTCGTGCATTATTCTATTCGTTTTGCATAGATGAACACATTTTTCAGTTTAAAACAAGATTCCGCAATAGTCAGGCTCGTTTTCCTACGTTTTACTATATTTTAATTTATCACTATTTTAATATGCCTCGAAATCTATGATTTTTCTTTAAAGAATAATTTTTAATGTTTAATTGTAGAATAATGGCGATTTAAAAATATAAATTTTTTTTTTTTGCAAAATGTTTTTCTTGATCAAACTTTACTGGTCTTTGAACAAATCTGGCTACGAAGAGACATTTTCATACAAACTAGCTCAAAACCGGGACTGAAAATTTTGGGCGGCGAAAATTAGGAAAAATGAATTCAATACCCGCTCGGTTTGTAAAAAATAAGTTAGGCCCGATTTGCCCCGATCATTCAGGAAAAAAATAAGTCCCGAGCTCGGCCCGGCCAAGAAAGATTAGTGACTGGGTCCCATAGGCATAGGAACCGGGGGAGCTGGGGGAGCTCTGGTTCCCTCTGGGATATTTCAGACAGGCTCAGCTCCCTCGGAAGAAATTAAAAAAATAAAAACTAGAGATAAAAATTTCCAAACTAAAGACAGTTTTAGTAAGATATGAGCAGACAAGCCATCACTCGCTCCAGCACAATTCGAACAATAAGAAAAATTGAGAATTTCCAGCGAAGCACTGAACCTTACTACCAATGAATTAATAAAACGATTTAATCAAAATACTTTTGACTCTCTTATAAAGATCGAATCCATATTCACTGATACAGCTTCAACCACGTCAGAAGATATGAAACAAAATACATGCTGATGATTTTGCTTTGACAAATCTTTCTGCAAAGTTGACACTTCTACCAACACTAGTCCCGAACGGAACTGACAGAAATGCGTTGCCGATCATAATTAAAATGATGTCATCGTAGGAATTAGTAAAAAAAAAAAAAAAAAAAAAAAAAAAAATTCTGAAGTTTACATTTTGCAGAATGTATATTGGTTATACCGGTATCACTAGTGACAGCTCAGAGAGCATTCAATGCTCTTCTTCAAACAGACATACCGCCATCAAACAATGGGTCAACGTAGACTCAATCACTTGATGCTACTGCATATTTATAAAGAGAAAGTATTCAAAACTCATTTGGAAGACATTTGTAAAGAATTTAAGCAAAACAACAGAAAAAACTTTAACTTTTGGTAAATGGGAGAGGGAGAAGCCTGAAATTTGAATATTGTACAGGGATCGTCCATAAATTGTCATCTAGTATATCGAATAAAAATTATCTAAACTGGATTAAAAAGTTGGCGATCTTTTGATATGCTTCTATTTTATGTTCTTGATTGTGAAAAGTGCAACAAAAGAAATCCTCTGAAATGAATTGAATGAAATTATCCTCGCCACTAGCTTTTGACAATATGCTCCGCAGGGCATGCGAAGAGAAAACTGCGCCTGTGGCATTATCTTCGAAAATGTGCGCCATTCCCTATGCCGCAAGAGTGAAGCGTGCATTACATCTGGCGGAAGATCTTTTGAACAATGTCTTTGAACGTGTATATTAAGTACATTCCTGATAATAAAAATTTTTCTGAAGTGTTTGAATGTTTTCTGTTTTCTGAATCTCCCTCTCATTATTGTGTTAATTCTTTAACTGCGACAGTGGGAACACTACTTTTTAACTTCTCACCGCTTGAGTTCCAACCATACATTCTACAATGAATTATATGTCTATCCTGTTCTATCACCTCGTAAAGTTTTGCTCCTTTATAACGATAATTTACGTATTTTTCACCCATGTAACTTTTTAAAAATGCATAAACAAGAACCTGAATGTAACGATCATTTCAAAGTCGCAAAATTAAGTATAAATTTTTCACAAATGTTCACAGTTTCTAACAAGTTGGAAACTGCAAGTCAAGCGTAGCAAAATAGATGTGTTCGTACTACAACAAAGTTTTAAAAATACTCAGATCTTGGTGTAATAGTATACAGTACTTCGAATACAGTAGCATTTGGATACGAAATCTTTTGTGTATCACTGTAAATACTATCTGCTTCCTATCATACAATAAGTAACTTGTAGTAATAAACCTCAAGCCTCAACAACGTATATAAATTTTATAAAATGTGAACTAGTTTAATATATTATGAAAACGCAATATTCCTAACCATGTCCCCCCCCCCCCTATACCATTATGTAATTGAGTACTTTTGTAAATTAATAAAAAATATTCTTTGCACCACAGATTGTACAAAATGCATATTTTAGTATATACTTCATAGATGCATATTGATTTTACTATGTTCGAGAGAGTGTAATACCACTAAAATGTCCTTGAAACTATTTTTTCCCAATGCCCGTATTGTAACTTTTTGTAATACTTTTGAATGTCCCTGTAATTAAACTATGCACCCGATTTTCATAAAATTTGAAATGATTCGACAACATTATGTAACAATTATTCAAATGACCCGGTTAAGAAGTTTTGCTTAGTTATATTGCGGACAGGCAGGCAGGCGGACTGAACAACTACTATAGGTGCTACGTATCCAGATTATAAAGGCCAAACGTATCTGTGCGTAACATATACATCATTTTGCGAATAGCAACACTTTGAAATTTGAAGTGCAATTTCGGTTTTGCAATTTTTGCTACTGCTAACTTTTAAATTTTAAAACATCGCACATTTTCAATTTTTACACTGCCTTATAGGGGAAAACATGTACTTTTAATTGCAATTTATTTGAAAAATATACCTTAATTTATTTTTGTAACATTAATTTTTTTGTAGTTTTCAATACCATTTTTCTAATTGGGGCAACAGGAATACTCTATTTCTATTAAAAGTAAAGGAAAAAAAAGAGAAAAAAATTATTACCGTATCTTTATGTTGCCATTTTCTCAATAAACGAGAAAACATGTGAAATTTAAATGTATTCTATTTCACGAATATCGTCTATCATAAAACCCTGGGAATTTTGTTTCATTTACAAAATTTCATTTATACTTAATAGAGTATAGATAGTTCAGTATCTGTTTCAACTAATAGCATCGAGGCTTCAAGTTTTGAATCAAAATGATAAAATTAAAATAACTTTTTTTTTTAAGGTGTCTATCAGCATTTAAAGGTGCATAGGTAAATTTTGACATGGTGAAAACGATGTTGGATTTAGATTTCGCGGGGAAAAATTTCTATGATTTATTCAAAATAAAATAAATTTTGCTTTGTTTTTTTATCATTTTGGAATACTAGCATAAAAACTTTAATGTATAACTTTATCACAACAACAAATTTTTATAATTTTTTACGTTTTGCAAGTACGATTAAATTTTAATTTTAACAACTTCTACAATTGAGTTTTATAGAAATAGTATTTTGTTCATTTTAGTTTAGGTTAAATATAATTTTTAAGAGCTAAACTTACCAGTACAAGGTGTATTTTTCATTACAACTAATATCGTAGATTTATTATAAATCAATGAAACAGTTCCTTCTAAAAAATTTCTTTCGTCGAAATTCGACGGGTTATAACCTTATTTGCATAATTGCGAGCGCACCTAAAAAACAGGGCATTGGGAGAGAAGTCTGGACAGACCCCTAATTACGGAATGTCAAAGTGGTTTTCCGGTACCTATACAGCTGTTGTGGTGTAAGTAGTTTCACAGGCAAATTGAATAAATGTATAATCAATTGCCCAGCGAGATCGACAACGATGTTTCAGTAAATTGACAAAAATTTCGCAACAATTTTCTTCTATTTCTGAAAAAAATTTCAAAATCTATACGGATATGCAAACAAAAATAAATAAATGAATGAATGATAGTAATAATCCAGGTACACACGTCCAAAACCTGTTTTTTATGGTATAAAAGAAACAAAAAATAGAGGAAATACATTTAATAAATTATTTAAGTATTCATCTTATTTATGCGTAGAGCGCATGTTATTTCGTTTATTATTTAAACTTTTTACTTCTAATCTTTAATAGAAAAAAGTATTGTAATCGAGATTTATTCGACATCCGGTTTTCAACGGATTTACACGCTTTAAGGGTCAAAGATTCAAAAAAACATGTTTTTACAAAATGTCTGTCTGCCCGTGTGTGTGTCTGTGTGTCCGTATGTCCGTATGTCGCGATTGTACCAGCGAAAAATGTATGAAGATATGCATAGAATTGAACCAAATGTTTTCTGTATAGTTTCGGCTAAAAGGCAAGCAGGTCCTCCTTCAATTCTGAAATATTCCTCCGAAAGGGGACGCTGTAATAGCGATTTTTGTGCCCTTTGCAATATTGCACTATCAAGTGTATGAAGTTATGCATAGAATTGAACCAAATTTTTTGTATAAGTTCTTGGTTATGACTAGTTCGTCCTTTCTGAATTTGAAAAAAAAAATTGCCGGAAGGAGACACTGCAATAGCGATTTTTGCGCCATTTTCTGTATTGTACCATCGAAAAGTATATGAAATGATGAATAAAACTGAACCAATTTTTTTTTGTAAGTGTTTGTCTATGGCTAGTAGGTCTTCCTTGAATTTGAAAAAAATCCGCCGGAACAGGATACTGCAATAGCGATTTTTGTGCTATTTTGAATATTGTACCACCGAAAATTGTATGAAGTTATGCATACAATTGAACCAAATTTTTTGTGTAAATGTTTGGCTATGGTCAGCAGTCTTTTCCTGAATTTGAAAGAAATCCGCCGGAAGGAAGCACTATAATCGCGGTGTCTGTGTCATTTTTATTTTTGTAAAAACAAAAAATGTATGAAGTTATGCATAGAACTGAACTAAATTTTTTGGGTATTTTTTTTTTTTTTTTTTTTTTTTTTTTTTTAATGTTACGCAGGTTTCCCCTGAATTTGAAAAAAAATTGCCTGAAGGGTACGGTGTAAAAGCGATTACTTGCTTTTTTCATAGTTTATGTACAGTTGAACCAAATTTGTTGTACTATTATTTTCAACACAATCTAACTGATTGGTAAAGTAATCATACGAATTGAATAATTTCCAACTGAGCGAAAAATTGCCCAGGCCGGGAGTCGAACCCGGATACTTGGCTTACAAAGCTTGTAAGCCAAGTATCCGGGTTCGACTCCCGGCCTGGGCAATTTTTCGCTCAGTTGGAAATTATTCAATTCGTACAAATTTGTTGTGTATGTTTTTGACTACAGCCAGCAGATCTTCCTTGAATTTGGAAGCATTCTGTAAGAAAGAAGCATTGTGAGAGCGCTTTTTATTTAATTTTCTCGATTTTTCGTCATTCTATTAATCATCGGCTCGTGCAGAGACGGGGACTTGCGTCCTGCTAAGCCGGCTATTTACAAACAGCTGATGGTAATAGAATAAGGGAAAACTATTAATTTTAATAAATATCATGATCTACATATTTTTTTTCCAATTAATTGAGTGAAGCACAAAATTTAAGATGAAAATGAATGTATTGAATTAATAATATTAAAGTATTAACATGTGTAAGTAATTTTTGAAACATTAAAATGTACGTATGAGATGGAAGAAAGTTTTGGGATTGGCACATCTAACTAGTTTGCTTAAGGTGACACAGTACTTTTGAAAACATCTCTTAAATTTTTAATAATACTCAAATATATGTGGTGACATAATATTTAATACTGAAAATTAAATTAAAACAAAATTTAAACTAGTTATATGGGCCAATCTCAAAACTTTCTTCTATCTCGTACGTACATTTTAATGTTTAAAAAAAAATTACTCATATTAATGCTTTAATAATTTTAATTCAATACCATACCAACTTTGATTTTCATCTTAAATTTCTGCTTCAGTACATTAATCGGAATAAAAACGAATTTTCGTCTCTCCACGAACCGATGGACAGCAGAATGACAGGCAGATTTTTTTTCAAATACTAAGAGGACCTGCTTGCCATACCAAAAAGTAATCATACACAAAAAATTTAATTCCGTTCTAGGCATAACTTCATACACTTTTAGATGGTGCAATATTGAAAATGGCACAAAATCGCTATTGCAGCGCCCACTTCCGGCGGATTTTTTTTTTCTTTTTTAATTCAGAGAAGACCAACTAGCCATAGCCATACACTTACACAAAAAATTTGGATCAATTCGATGCATAACTTCATACAATTTCAGTCAGTACAATATTGAAAATCGCACAAAAATCGCGATTGCAGTGCCCCCTTCCGGCGGATATTTTTCAAATTCAGGGGGGGGGGGGGGGCAACTAACCATAGCCATACACTTACACAAAAAATTTGGTTCAATTCGATACATATCTTCATACACTTTTGGCCGATACAATATTGAAAATGACACAAAAATCGCAATTGCAGTGCCTCTTTCGGCGGAATATTTCAAAATTGAAGGAGGACCTGCTTGCCACAGCCAAAGACATTCACAAAAAATTTGGTTGACTTCCATCCATATCTTCATATACTTTTTGATGGTAGAATGGCGACATACGGACACAGAGACACACATACACACGGACAGACAGACATTTTGTAAAAACATGTTTTTTGGAATCTCTGACCCCTAAAGCGTGTAAATCCGTCGAAAACCGGAAGTCGAAAAAATTTCGATTACAATACTTTCTTCTGTTGAGGATAGAAGAAAGTAAAATAACTTGTAGAATAACTTATTTTTTAAAAAAATTAATTATAAAAAAAAACTTTTTAAAAATCCCTGCTACTTTTATAATTATGAATTTTTTGGTTTCGATTTTTTTTTCCATATTCATTAGAATAATGCATAAAATTGTATATGGATTTTTAGATATTGAAGAGTTTACATTTGAGATTGAATATGTTCCACCAGATATTACTAGTTATAGAATGCAAACCAAGGTCGTGCAAAGCAGGGGGAGGGGCGGTTGCCCCAGGCACAGAAATTAAGGGGGCGCCAAATTTGTATTACCATCGTCGTTTCTTTCTTTCTTTCTTTTTTGTAAAAAAGTTATATATAAACATATTGATTTTTGTTGATGTTGTTGTTGTTGTTTTGTTTTTTGGAAAACGCATACATTCTGAAAATAGCATGTTGCTTCTTTCTTGGAAACCAAAAGGAGTTTTACTGTATTGTTAGATACATTTTTTCCAAGTGCGTTTTCCAGATGCCCTTTGTCAAAATATAAGTGGAATGTTCATTAATATTAATTAGTTGTAAAATTTAAACTTTTGAAAGTTCCAAAATAAACACGAAACATATATTCAATAAAATTTGTATTTTTACATTTTTAAAATTTGTAGCGCCTGTCACAAAAAGAAATGGTTGTGTGTGTATGTGTGGAGGGGAGGGGGTGGTAGAGGTGAATTAAAACTTTATCCCGAACGCAATTTTCTCTTCGTACGGGGCTGAGACAAATATTTGACAACGCATTCGCAATAAATAACATATTTTTTTCTTCATAACTTGGTAGCCAACTGTATAAAAATTCAATAATTGAATATGTATATATTTTTTAAATCGGCCATAATTATACTTTTACTACTTTCTGAAAGCAATAAGGTAAGTCAGCATACGGTATTTTCCAGAAATTGTTATTTTTCGTCATAGGATAGCTACGCTTAATTATGTACAAATTTTAAATATAGTAATATATACCTATAGTAATATATACTATAGTGATAAATACTTATAAATTAGGTAAATTACATTGCATAATTTACATCAAATTGCATTTTATGTATGACAATAATTCCTATTAGGTAAATTACATTACGTAATTTACATCAAATTGCGTTTTATCTCTGTTATATAAATAGCATTTGTGAAAAATCTCTTATCATCAGGAATCCGTATTATCAGGAATTAGTTAATTTCTGTGAAGAGTATTTTCTGGTTCTTTCTGGCTCCCTTAGCACGAAGAAAAGGCAATAAGAAAAATAAATATTCAACTTCGATTTCGATGAAAATTCTAATCGAAGAATTTTTATCCAGCCATTTTTCCATTAGTCTTTCAAACAACCTTCGTCAAAGACTGAACTGACCTTGTCTGCGACTCAAAACTGGGTGTTGACAACGTTCTAGCACAACTCAACAAGTGGCCCAGTCAAAGAAAGAGGGGTCAAGCCTCAGAGTACATCGCTAACGTAAACAGTGCTTCAGAAAGTTTGGGATGCACTTGGGGCTGATTGTTTCCACAGAATTTATAGCTTATAAGAGCGATTACGTGACAAATATCATGAATATGATGTTCTTAAAAGCAGTTGTTGTTCCAATAAAATGAAGAACTTTAGGAGAGAAAAAATATTTTTATATTTAAAACCACTTTTTCGATTGAGCATTAATAGAACAGAAGTTTATTGTTAGTGAAGTCCGGAAATAGATAATATTCTGCTTTAAAATTCTTCCTTTCGGCGAATATTTGGTTAATGTTTTAATCTCTTCAGTTTTTCTTTACTTCATGTTAGCAAATAGCGGTATGATTTAGAAAATGATACATAGCTAGTTCTACCATTAGACATATCAGGCACCAAAACTTCCTTACCATCTCTTTAGATGGTATGGAGGTATGTATGGTAAGGTTTAGGCACTATCTAGTGACATTTTTATAACAGAAAATCATCCTAATGGCTTTGTCTCCTTCTTAACCTGCCGGAAGCTCATGGGGTGTATTATACCCCATCCTTGCACTTCCTCTCTAGTAACCTTTCTTGACGCGCATTCCGCTGGGTTAATAAGGCCTTAATAAGTACCACTCAAAATTTGTATTTTATAAAATTGAATTTTATTATCGAAATATGATGAATGTTATTATTAAAAGATTATTGTTTTGGCGAAATGCCCTTAAAAGGTTATCTTTATTTTCTTTTTTTGTATAATTTAATTCTAATGATAATTTGTAGCATAAAAGACAAATTCTGTTTATTGTTTTTATTATAAAGCATGCATTATAAAATTGATCAATTGATCATGGTTAAAAATCTAATATATTTACATTCGTGGCTCTTAATGAGCATCTATGAGTAGTATAATCATTCGAAGATAGATATAGGTAATCTAGCTTCATAAAGGTAAGGTTATTCATAAAGGAAAGATAATATAAATTTATAGCAATTTATAGTGATTTAAAGTTAAATTAAAGTATTTTTTGATATTGGAATTAGAGAAACTGCAAATAATTTTGTAACAGCATATTCTATAGTTATTTTGATGGGAGGAATTTTTTAAGAGAGGAGGGTGAGGGCTTATAATATGTATCTTTATGCAAATGTCTTGACTCTAACCAGAAAAAGAGAACATGTTATATCTAGGCTCTGTTTAAGACAGAGAAGGTGGTGTGATGAAATTATTTAAATAAATTTAATGATTAACCATTCTTAATGCATGAAATATTAATTACATTGTTTCATTTTAGTCAATAAATTATTTTAACCTTTAATGGCTCTCCTAATCTCCTGACTTTTGGCTTTGGGGTTTGAAATTAATTCGTGGACAATAAAACAATTATATTTACAAGTATTATATTTTCACATGAATAAAAAAAAAAAGAAAGAAATTTGTGGTGAAAATTACATTATACTGAAAACATATATTTAAAACAATTTTCTTAAAATGTTGTTATAAACGTTCAAGAAGCCGCGAAAATTTTTACTTACTAGGGGACTGCAAGAAGTGTAAGTCACCGATTTTAGCGAAAGTGGTATCGTTGGAAAGATCTCATCGAGAACAGTAAAAAACTTAATAGAGCTGCCCGTCGCAAATGAGCCGTTTTTGAGATATCCGACAATTTAAGTCACTTAACTAGTGCACACTTAATGGGGGACCGCAAAAAATTTTAGTCTCGATATTAACGAAAGTGGTATCGTTGAAAAGATATCATCGTGAGGATTAAAAAACTCAATGTAATCACCCGTTGGAAATGAGACGTTTTCGAGCTATCCGACAATTTGTGTCACATTGCTAATGCACACTGCTGGGAAACTGCATTAAGTGACATAAATTTTCGGATATATCGAAAACGGCTCATTTCAGATGGCTAGTTCGATTGAGTTTTTTACTTCTCACAGTGATATCTTTGCAACGACACCGTTTTCATCAAAATAGAGAAAACAATTTTTTGCGGTCCCCCATTAAGTGTGCACTAGAACAATATGCACTAGCTACGTGAAATAAATTATCGGATATCTCGAAAACGGCTCATTTCCGACGGGTAGTTCTATTGAGTTTTTTCTCCCTCATGATGATATCTTTTTAACGATACCACTTTCGTTAAAATCGAAACTAAAATTTTTTGCGGTTCCCTAGTTAGTCATTTTACAGAAGCTAGTTTTCAAATACTTAATTGTTCTTGTCTAATCTATCAGGAAAACAGACATTAACTGAGACGACAATAGTTGATTCAACCTTAAATTTCTCCAGTCAAAGGGAATTGAATGGCAACCCGATTACAAATACATCGTCACTGGCCGTTTAATTATTATTCAACCTCCCATTATTTTTTTGAAGCAGATCAAATCAGCGTGTATTAGAGGCTGGAGTATCTGAACGAGTTTTGAAAGCGGAGCTCGAGGGCCTTAAGGACCGGGCACACAGCACAAACTTCTTGTGGTCAGGCGTCACTATTTTTTATCTTTCGTGTCGGCGCTTTGATGTATAAATTTCTTTTTCAGTGCACTGAATCTGAACTTCAAGAGAGAAATCGAACTCGAAATCAGTTGACAGCTTTACGACTGAAGATGGGGAAGATAAACTCTCCCTTCCTTTGTGAATTCAATAGGCTTCCTACCTCAAAAATTCTTTAAAGATGTTCCAAAACTAGCAAGCTTTTGTTCCGTTCGGAAACAAAGATAGATTTATTGCTTTTTTAGTGTAAGTGAAAGTAGTGCTGTTTGTCCGCAAGCCACTAACAAGTGGTAATTGTACGCCGAACATGGCAAATGAGGTACAATCGACTCTCGGTAATTCGAAATCGGATAATTCGAATCTTCACTTAATTCGAACTAAACATGAAGTCCCGAAATTTTCAATGCCAGAATAACGTTAAAATTTTTCATTAATTCGAACTCATTTTCTCTTGACTCCGTTTAATTCGAACTAACGAGAATTTCGATTTTTCATTTTTCGTTTCTTTCTCACGGATTTCAGATCATTTGAATAACTTCCTTTCTTTGATTTTTGTGAAAATTGTTCCGAACGAGTATACATATAATCCTGCATTTGATATCCTTTTCTTAGTGCCCCGTCTGTCCATCAGTTACGCTTTAAATTTTTCTTCCATTGTGCTTGTTTCTAATCTTTTAATAAGTTTATGTATTTATACATTCTAATTTAATATTAGTCATATTCCAATGATAACAACCGAAATATACTTAAAAAACACTATAGCATTAATTCCTTTGTAATAATACTATATTAAGCATGTTTTCATTTCATTTTTTCCATAATTCGAACTTCGGATAATTCTAACATTTCTTGCGGTCCCGACGAGTTCGAATTAACGAGAGCCATTCCTTTTTTATAATTAGTTTTATAAATATTCAGAACTTGTTACAATAATGGTGGCGCTCTTATGCAAAAATGCATGCGTACAAAATTTATTACGATTATAGGTATTAAATTCAGTAATACGGAAAAAATAAAACAACATTTTAAATAAAACATACTCACCACGGCGACCTAAAATAATTACATATTATGGGATATCATTGAATTAATTACGTAATGATAGGATTTAATAAAATGGAGGAAACTTTTCTTTAAAGTTTTGATTCGATTTTTATAAAATTTGAAATGACTCGAATTCAATCTACAACAATTCTGTACATTAAATTTCAAACCATTCTGTGTAGCAGATTCTATGCTGTTATTTGTGCATCATACGACGGCTACAGGCATATAATTTATGCATCATAGCTATATCACGATATGTATAGTTACGAACGCATCTAAAAACACCTCATATTAAAGCGAAAAGTTTTCTTTTTTATTTTCCTTAGCCGAATAATCGCGCATACTCAGAATATTTTTAAAAAAATAATAATAATCAAACTATACTCATGCATGTAATATAGCATCATTCAAATTTAGCGGCAGAATTACAGTAGAAAGTATGTAAAAAATATATATACATATATATATATATATATATTCGAATTTTTGTCGTGAAAAAACGAAAGCAGCACCCGATTTGGAGAGAAGCACTTTTCTTCGCCAAAAAGCAAACGATTTTAATGTAACTGAAAATTGTTTGTTAATGGATTTTTAAAATGTGTGTAAATGGCATTTAATAAATTTAAATTTGAAATCAGTATATATATATATTGCTTGTTGCTGAATTTATTTAATTTATCACTGAAAAGTTATTTTCATGTATAAAAATAATTTCATGATGAAAAAATATTTTCACACATTTAAGTGTATTAAAAAATAAAATCAGGTGAACAATACTGCCATTATAAACTTCAAGTGGCTTCCGTAGCAACAAAATTTAATTGATAATGTTCATTGGGATTCGATTTAGAACTTGTAACAATTTTAATTAATTTAAATTTCGAATTTCGTTTTAAATCGTATTTTTTGTAGTTAAATTTCAATATAAATATGTATAAATTTCGGTATGAATAAATTATGCTTAAAACAAAATAAAACTGACAAAACTAATTTAAATTAAATTTAGTTTAACAGCTTCAACATGAAAACAACTTTTTCCTTAAAGTGTATTTGACATGAAACAGTATGTTTTGTGTTCCATCGCCAAATAACTTTTTTTTTTTTTTTTTTTTTTTTTTTTTTTTTTTTTTTTTTTTTGAGGTTCCGCTGATTTTTTTTTATAAATGTATACATACTCATGAGAAGAGCATTTTGTAATTTTTTTTCAGATTTTTCGGAGTATATCAGTTTGTAGACCTTCCTTGTAAGTTCTTTGCGTTAAATAAAATATAAATGAAAAAGGCTTTTAAATTTTCTCATTGTGTATAATTTAGAGTGTGCAAAAGTCAGTTTTGGATTAGGTGAGTATAAAATCTTAATCACATAAAATTATCCTTATGAAGTAAATCAAATAAATTAGTAGGAAGATTAAAAATGTGGTTCGACTGTTTTTACCCGAGATAATATATGTAAGCACGCTTTACGTAACGTATTTTCTTTCATCACTCTAAATTTACATGAATTATACGACCCCGAAAGTATACAGATTAAAGTTATCCAATCTTTCTTGTTCTTCGATAGAATTAGCTATTACTTGTAGCTGAATCCATATTCTTGACTTGACTATTAATACTTAACCATTTGAATGGCACATTTTTGGCACATAAGAGGAACGCTAGAGTAAGATCTTTACAATTAAAAGTAACTACAAAAGTGAAAAAAATATTTGGTGCGTTCGTAATTATGTAAATACGTACCACCTATAGTCTTCGTTCAATCCATCCTTCTGTCCGCATCTAACAACTCAAAAACTATCCAACCGAATCGTTTGAAAATTAAAATATATAATTATTACATAATTTTGTTGAATCATTTCAAATTTTATGAGAATCGGATGACAATTGTCAATTACAGGGACAATCAAAAGTATTCCGTTACATTACTGTCAATGGGAAAAATAGTTTCAAGTGAATTTTAATGATGTTACACTCTTTCGATCATAATAAAATTCATAAGCATCTATGAAATATATACTAAAGTAATATTCTGTACAACCTGTGGTGCAAAGAATTTGTTTTATTAATATACAGGGCCACACAAAAGTATTCTATTACATAATGGTAAAGGGGAAACATTATTTGGGATGCATTATAATTATATTAAACTATTTCACTTTTTATGAAATTGATATAAATTGCTACTAGTTAATTCCTGTATAATAGAAAGTATTTAGCATTTACAGTGACACATAAAAGATTTCGAATACTGGATTCTGTCCGAAGTACTGTATATTTTTAAAACTTCGTTAAAGTATGGACGCATCTCATTTATTACACTTGACATGCAATTTCCAACTTGTTTATTTCACAACTCTCATTTATGTGTAACGCTAGAGTATTCTCTGAAAATATGAGGCCTGAAAATGACTCAAAATTAAGTAGTCAATAGAGAGTGCTTAACAGTGTGTTTGAAAATGAGTTAGGAGAACAATCCTATTTGCTCTATATGTAAAAGAGGTTTTCACGCGCTTTGTGCAGCAAATCATAATTGTAAAGAAAAACATTTTAATTATAATTTTCTTTGCTTTCAAAGAAATAAATCAAAAGCAAATTAATTGGATAAACCCTACCTTTTTAAGTGTTTTTTAACCCTTTAATTCCCATGATAGAACACGTTCTAGAAATTATGTAGTTCAGAAAATCTGATTTAACACCAGAAAAATTCAATGGCTAATTTCGTTTTATTTAAATATGGAATGTTCTGTTACCAATTAAAGCAAATATTGTTGCTTTAATTTTCTGGTGGAAATTAAGATACATGAATTAAAATATCTCAAAATATCTCAGGCGGTTTGGGATCCAGAGAGTTAAACACAATATTTGTGATCCAATTAGTTTACTACGTTTATTAATTTTTTATATATATATACATACCCAGACGTATTCGCATTTTGCCATGTATCCACAAGGCTTGTTCCTCATTCAAACAATTAAGTCAATATTACTTTTAAAAATAAATCATTTTGGTCACTGTAAAAGAATAAAAATTCAAGGGCATCATTTAAATTTTCATAAATATCTCCACTATTGCTAAACACGACAAATGTAACTTAACAATGCTACTCTAAAAAAAGTAACTCAGTGTCGAATTCAGACACTTTTCTCCGAGAGGGATTTCAGTAGTTCCGGGGGGGGACTTATAGAGTTCCGGGGGGGGGGAATGTATTTTTTAACCTTTGAAAACGCAAAATTTCAAATTTTCAGAGGGGGAGACACTTTATTACTCCCGGGGTTAATGTCCCCCCCCCCCCCTGGCCACCTCCTGAATTCAACAATGAAGTAACTGTCACCACCGCCGACAATGAATTTTTTGTGACATATCTCTCTTTGTTAATATTAAGAGAGCTGCTGCATACAAAAATAGGAAAATTGGTGGTATTATAGAGAAATATTTGATAAACATGCTAGTGCAGACAGTTTTTAAATAGAATAATTATTTTAAGATATATTTAATGTTAAAGTTGGTCGAAATTGGTCCGTTAAAAAAGTTTTATAGGAGCAAAAACTATACAAAGAATTTAATCATTTTTAGATCATTTTATACATTAAAAATTTCCGATGTACAGACTGCATTTATTTTTTTTAATTTGACTCATTTTCTAAAAAACTTTCACATTAAAATTAAATTAATATTGCGTATTAAAAGATGGAAAATATTGAAAATTACGACATAAAAACTACATTTACACTTGAATTTTAAAAGAAAAAGAAAATTGTAAAATAATCAATTCATTAATATGCATTAAAAGTCATAAATGGGGAAAAGTTACATCAGATTTCACAAAATAAGGCGGTGCAAATAATAATATTCCCTTTCAAACGATAAAAATATTTTTGCATGAATATTATAAAAAGTAAAAAAAAGTTTGGTGAAAATTACTAAAGATTTAAAATTTTTCACTTAAGAATCACTTATTTAAAACCATTACCTTATAGCATTGTTAAAAAATACCGAGAAGCTAAGACTTAAATTAATTTTATATTAGCTGATTAAAATTTTTAAATAATCTTATTTAATCAAATCTAATAAAATAATGATTAAATAAATGATTCATAAAACAAATGATTAAATAATCTTATTTAATCAAACTCAATTTAATCTTATTTAATTAAGCGAAAACCGTCATTAACAACAGCTTATTCGGCCTCCGTAAAACGAAAAAGAATGGATACCCGTTTATAAACAGCGATCGCCAGTGTTTTTTGTTTTTGTTTTTTAATTATAATTCAATCTTCTGTAATTTTTTTAAGCTGACCAAATTAAATGATTTTTAGAGGCGGGACGGAGTTGACAAGCGTAGCTCGTAGGGGGCAGAGCCCCTTAGTTGTCTATAAAATGAAATATGATCTTTGCTGTTGCAATTTAATTAACTATATCCTCTTACAAAAAATAAATTTTAAAAAATCTTCCAAAATTGATTTATTTAAATTGTAATCAAATATATATAAGGTACCGGTACCCAATATGGACACCCTAAGGAAAATGTATTTTTTTCACCCCCATGTACAAGTCATAGGACTCCAAAAATATGTGACCACTATCCTTGGACTATTGACTATCATTATTAAAATTAGCGACCTTGTAATTATTCTGGTTTAATTTAAATGATAAAAACAAAAAAATGTTTACAAGTGTTCATATAAGGAACTACCTGTCCCTATTATGGACAGGTGTTTCCTTATTGACTTTCTACACAGTCTCTATGAAAGAGCCACTTTTCCAAGAGATTTTAGAGGATTGGGAATAAAAAAATGTATCTTAAAGTATTCCGAAGAGGAGGGGGGACAGTAAATATCTTCAGAACATGCATTTTAGAAAGGGGGGGGGGGCATTCTCGGTTTTTACCCTTCGAAGACCCATCCAAAGCCCATTACTAGTAAATATTATGAAGTAATATTGTTGGTTTTGCTTAGCTTTATTGCATCTGTCTGCGAATTTACATCTGTTATTACTCAGTCCTCACAGCATGGGAAATAGAAACTTTTTCACCATGGGCAGTGAGTCCCACATAATCCTCATGAACATATCTGTCACATGTAATGCATGGCCGCATGTTTGTAAAAGGCTTCAATACTGCAAAAGAAGCAGCACCAGCTCTCCTTTGTTGAGGAAGCCATACCATTGGTACCTACGATTTCGCCAACAGATATCCTACTGGGGGGGGGGGGGGCTTCTTTTTATTTTTCTGCAAGGGTTTTTTGGAGGAAGGTTTTTGGGGGATTGTTCAAATAGCATCTTGTTGAACAAAGATTTTAACACTTTGATGACTTTTCAAGTTATTGCTTGGGAACGTTGGATTTTCTTCTTTCTTACAGTTGTAGTCGATGGGGACATAAGCTGTCCATATTGGGGACAGGGCGTAGTTTTACTAAATCTTGTACTAAATGAATAAGGAAAATTATTTAAAGTAAAATATGCAATACAAATCGAAAATATGCTTTATTAGCTTTCTAAAATACTCCACTTTTCAACATTTAATGTAATTTTACCATATCTAATAAGAATTTAAGCTTACAAGTAATTAAGATCAGCACATCTCGAAATAACAAGTTTCCTCCTAAATGGCGAACAGCGCGCTTTTTTACACTTTCCAGACTTAATTATCTTTTCAACTGCTTTTCTTCGCGAAAATGTTTAGCCATCTCTCGATCAAAATTATTACCTTTAAAAATATTAGGGGTGTCCATATTGAGAGCCCTGTCCATATAGGGTACAAATACCTTATAAAAAATAAGATTATGTGTACATTAAATAATTATATATATTTAAATTAATTTTCGAACAAAAATTTTAATTTTAACTCATAAATTAAATATATCGATTTTTTTTTTCTTTGAGCAAACATTTTTTAGAATGATAATGTAGAAAGTGTAAATGTAAACTTTAATGAGAGGGAAAATTTGCATGCACAAAATTCCGTGCACTTTTTGGTTTTAGCCAAAAAATACACGGATCTAAACTTAATTTATTGTTCAAGTAAACACGAAGAAAAAAAATAATTTAGTATTTATATATTTTCAAAAGAAAAAGAAACTGACTTATCTTTAGGATACAGAATAGTTGATTAACCCATATAACATTAATTAAAAGGTAAAATTTTAGTTAAAACTTTATTTTCTTTCTTTCGTGAGACCGAGTATCGAGCAATAAATCCGAAGACACGATATAAAACGGACTATTTTGTAAGAAAAAATAATTTACCAAGGACTCGTCCAAGCGTTTCGTAAAGAGTCATAATACTGGAGGGCCAAAACTGAGAAATGATTAACCTACATTAAGTTATTTAAAAGGTAAGGTTGATTTGATACCGTTTTTTTTCTTTTGTAAGACGAGCATAGAGTGATAACTCCGAAAAAACGATATAAGAAGAATCGATATAATGGGGGAAAGGGGGCTTTTTTATGTGAAAATTAATTTAAAAAGGACACACTCCAAGCGTTTCTTAAAGAGTCATAATATTGGATGGCTAAAACCGCGAAATGATTAACACAACATAAAGTTATTTAAAAAGTAAGGTTAATAGCTGAAACTTTTTTTTTTCTTTTCGTAAGATCGAGCATAGAGCGATAACTCCGAAAAGCGGTATAAGGAGACGCGATACAATGAGGGACTCTTTTATCTTAAGATTAATTTATAAAGGAATCACTTCAAGCGTTTCTGAAAGAGTCATTTTACTGGATGGCCAAAACTGTAAAATGATTAACCAACATAAAGTTATTTAAAAAGTAAAGTTAATTTGAAACTTTTTTTTTCTTTCTGAGCATAGAGTGATAACTCCCAAAAAGCGGTATAAAGAGATGCGATTAATAGGGGCTATTTGTATAAAAATTACTTTACAAAGTACTCACCCGAAGCTTTTCATAAAAAGTCGTAATACTGGATGACCAAAACCATGAATTGCTTCACTTTATCCAAATCAGAATCTTATCCGGGTAGAATGGCAACACTGCCGATATTCTTAACGTCAGTTGTGCGTCGGCGATATCATGTTATTCAACTAATCCACAGAGCCTTACTGAAAATGACGAAAACCTTTTTTTCCGGCCCTCTCTGCGATAGTGGGGCCAAAATAAATACAAACCAGGCGATAGGGTATCGTCTCTACATCAGGATTTTAATGATAGCTGTTCCGTCGTTCTCCTTTAAAAAAAAATTATCGGATCAAATATTTTTTGTTATATACATTCAGTTTTGGTTTTGGACCTTCTTTTTGATAGAACAAAAATAGCTTGCAAGATTTATTTATTCTTTTACAATCGCAGAATTAATCGTTATCAACTGCTGATATGTTTGAATGTGGTTATGCTTTCGTTTGTGTAATACTATGGATAAATAAAGAATTCATGCAAAAAGATTTAAAATAAAACTTTATTTTATGAGGAGTATTTAACGCGAAGTAAAAAAGTGTAATAAAACCAAAATCAATGTAATAAAAACACATACTGCTGTTTTAGTTTATTTGGAGGCTAAGAATGCTTGATTGAAAGTTGTTTCCGTCTAAACATGCCCAAGTAATGAAAATAGCATCAGCTAGAAAATTAGGAAAGAAGGTAAACATTTATGGTAAACAACATTTATGGTACAAAAATGGTAAACATTTATTTTTAAAATCTGCAGTGACTCTATTCGAATTTCCAAACACTTTGTGGAATAATTGCTCCTTTAGATATCCAGGTGATCCAAAAGTAACTGATGCAATTAGTTCTGATGAAATACTTATCCAATGACAGAGCTAATCTTTCATAATTGGATCCTTAGTCAAGATTAATATCAAACACGAATAATTCTGGCAACAAGTAGTTTCAAAATTATTAGACTTACAACAATGGTGACAATATTTCAATTAAATTTGGCCAAATCACACTCCTTAACACACGCGAAATAACTATAAACACAATTACAGAAGAATCCTTAGTCATGCAATAATCTGCGGGTAAATAAAAGATATTTATTGTAATAAATGCGATTATACAACAAGTTCGCCAAATTCTTGAATTAGTGAAAATTTGACATTGTTTTGGGGGAACTATCAGCTGTATAATCAGCAGTTTGGGGATAGATCAGCTGTGAAAGCATATTAAATGCATAATTCTAAATAAATAATAATATTTAATATTATTATTAATATTAATAATAGAAAATATTTTGAAACTTTTATGCTCAATTCATACGTTCCCTTCAGTATAAACTTGAAGTAAGCAAAATTGTAACACTTTGTGCGAATTTCATTACATAAGTTAAAAATTACAACGTTATAATGCACAAATCTCGTAAAACACAAACCCCCTAAAGAAATCACATACGCCGATTCGAGGATCGAGGCATCATTGAAACGGCTTGCAGATTTTTTTGGGGGGGTTTGTGTTTTACGAGATTTGTGCGTTATAACGCTTTAGTTTTTAACTTATGAAATTGATTTGGAGATAATTTGTGACAATTTTCTTAGTATGCACTTACATCTTAAATTTAATAATCATGTCAAAACCCAAGTTTCTTTTCTAAGAGTCGAGCATATTTCTAAAGAAGTGATACTAACATAAAATGCCTATGTCGAAAAAGGGACTGCCACCATCAATATGCTAAAATTAATTTTGAAATTGATTTGGTATTTCCTTAAATTCCTTAGAAACGATTTTTAGAAATTTTTTTAAAGGCTTTTTAAAAACATTTGTTGTTTCTGCCTAGAAAATCGTAATTTAGGACAGTTTTAGGACGCTTGTCGCTCCTTCCATTCAGTTTACAACTTTTACATTTCGAATTTACTTTCAACTGTTCTTAGAATATTAGAGGACATTTATATTTCTTAAGTAACTATCATGCCATATTTAAAGTTTCTAGACTCTTTAGTACAGTAAAAATCGCCATTTTGAATGTCTTTTGCTACAGCAACCCTCTGTTAATAGTGTCACCGGAATGAAAATATAGCTTATGTTATGTTTGTTATGTTTTAAGAGGTTCTATCATCACCAATTTACTTTTGAAATCGGTTTGATACTTCCTGGGATTGCTTATAAATCGCCATTTAGAACGTTTTTTGACGCTTTTCGTTCATTTTCACACCTTTTAAATTTTGAATTTTTTAGGAAATATTTTAGAGATCATTTACATCTTATAAATAACTACCATGATAAATTTCGTGTTTAGGCCCTTCGATAGCACAACAACCGCATTTTTAGAGCGTTTTTTTCTCCTGCCTCCCGCTTTGGGTTAGTGACATAGACATAAGATATTGCCTATTTTGGAGCAAGGACTGTCACCATCCTTTTCACATCATTATTTTTAAACCTGTTCATTACTTCCCGAAATTGTTTAAAAATCTCAATTTAGACCGTTTTTCGCACGTTTTCACCCTTTTAAATTTCGTATTTTTTAGGCAATGTTCTTAGAAATCATTTACATCTTATAAGAAATTTAACATGCCAAATTTTATATTTCTAGGTTCTTCAATAACATAAAAGCGCATTTTTGGAACGTGTTTAGCTCCTACACCCCCTTTTGGGGTAGTGACACCGACATAAGATATAGCCTATATTGGAACAAGGACTGTCACCATCATTTTGGCGTCATTACTTTTGAAATCTGTTCGTTGCCTGCTGAAATTGCTTAACAATTGCAATTTAAAACGTTTTTAGAACGCTTTTCACCTCTTTTTTAATTTTGTATCTTCGGGAAAATGTTCTTAGAAATCATTTATATCTTATAAATAACAAATATGCCAAATTTTATGTTTCTAGGTCCTTCAGTAACCCAAAAGTTGCTTTTTTAGAACAATTTTTTGCTCCTGAATCCCTTATGGGGTAGTGAGACTGACAAAAGGTATAGCCTATGTTGGAGCAAGGACTGTCACCACCATTTTGACATTATTCTTTTTTTTAATCGGTTCATTATTTCCAGGGCTTGTTTAAAAAATCTCTATTTAGAACTTTTTTTGAACGCTTTTTAAACAGTTTCATCCTTTATAAATTGCGTATTTTTTAGCAAATATTCTTAGTGATCATTTATATCTTATAAGTAATTAACATGCCGATTTTCATGTTTCTAGGCCCTTCAGCAATACAAAAATCGCATTTTTGGAGCTTTTTTTGCTTCTGCACCCCCTTTAAGTTAGTGGCATCAACATAAGTATACGATATAGCCTATGTTTAAATCAGGGCGAACACCATCATTTTGGTATCCTTACTTTTGAAATCGGTTCGATAGTTCTAAAGATTAGTCCCTACAAATAAACAAACTTTAACTCTTTATAATATAAGTATAGATAACTATAAATTGTGAAAATATGCATGATTAAATTTTCAAAGTATATTTCTGATTTTTAACGCGTTTTCACACTTTTTGAAAATGTCTTCAATGCAAATATTATTAATTTTAAAGAAAACTTTCGTATGCTGATATTTTACTTCTAAAAAGTCTAATAAGAGGAAACCTTCAACAGCGCGCCAAGAAAATTTTCAAAGGGCTCCATGGCGTTCGCGGGCGTCGCGTTGGGCAGCCCTGATCTGAGATATGGAAAAAATCGATTGAAAACAATTCAAAATTTCAAGAGGTAAATTTATTTTCCATTAGAAAATAAACTATTTTCCATGTAAAGTTGTTAAGTTTTGAAGAACTTAAATAATAAGTTATTTTTTGTGTAATTATATGTTATTTCTTGCATATGTATGCCAAAGTAAGACAATTTCGTTCTAAAACATTTTTTACGTTCTTGTTTTTTATATTTTTAGGTCTAACATTTTTTATTTTGTTTAAAAAAATATGCTTTCATTATAGTACACTGGCCTCCAAAAGTTAAGGTACAACATGTTTTTCGAAGTTCACCAGAAAAAAAAAAAATGGTTGTCAGATTAAACTTCATAGTTAATATATGAATGCCAATAATAAGCTTTAAAAAAACTTACACAAAAATTACAGCTACCACTTTTATTTTATAGAAAAAATTAGGTATTTGTGAATGAGAGAAAAATATTCAATTACGAAGCTTTCGTAATTTCGCATGTAAATCTTGTTGTATTTGAACTTTTGTTGTCAGTTTTGTTCACAACAGCCAGTAGAGTATAGAAATGTCTAGAAGTCATTGCCCGATTCATTAAGGGGGCGGGCGGTAGGATGTATGGAAATGGGGTTGTCACAGGCCGACACTGCTAGATAGCTCAATGTGTCTTGCAGTGTAGTCCAACGACTCTGGGATCAGTATGAATCCGAAGATTCTGCGTCCAGAAGACATGTTCCTGGCCGCCCACGAGTTACAACACCTGCTGAATACCGCTTTCTAGCTCTTTCGGCTCGAAGGAGAAGACGCACTACTGGCCGCAACTCATCGCAGACCACTTTGCAGCATCAAGGAGAAGAATATCCACTACTGCGGTGCGAAGGCATCTTCACAATGTCGCTTCTATGCAAGGCGACCAGTTGTGTGTGTCCCCCTCAACAGACGACAGGGAAAGGCCCGCTTATGTTGACAAGAGAGAACATGTTTCCTGGACCAGACGACAGTGGGCTTCTGTAGAGGAGACAGGGGCTAGTAGTGACATTTTCGACATTTTTTATATTAGCCGTAAGATATGAACTGAAGCGAAACATTTAGTGTAACATATAATTAGAGTAAGTCTTTTGTAACATATTTATAAAACTACTATTAGCTTTATTAACATTTTTCATAACAAAAAATTAATTCTGCAAAACCTCGAAATTTGTCACTACCCCAGGAGCAGAATCGGCGCAACGCTGCGACGCACGTCGCAGACTGTTGGGAAGGTCTGCAGACTATTTTTCAAATGTTAAAAATTTAGCAAAAATTAAAAAATTTCGGTCCTAAATCCAAAAATTCGGACATAAAATGTATCGCGAATTTCGACAAATAGTCTTCGACAAGAAATCAATTTCGTCATAGATCGCGGAAAACACGCAAATTTCGTCCAAAAATCGCGAAAAAAAGACAAATTTCATCAAAAAATCACAAAAAGGCAAATTTTTTCAAAAGATCGCCAAAAAAAAAAAACCCGGCAAATTTCTTCAAAACATCGCAAAAAACGGCAAATTTCTTCAAAAGATCACGAAAAAAAGGGGGCAAATTTTCTCAATAAATTGTGAAAAAACGGCAAATTTCGTCAAAAAATCGCGAAAAAACGGCAAATTTCTTCAAAAGATCACAAAAACGGCAAATTTCTTAAAAAAATCGCAAAAAACGGAATATTTCTTCAAAAGTTAACGAGAAAACAGCAGTTTTCGTAAAAAGATCACGAAACAACGTCGAATTTCTTCAAAAAATTGCGAAAAAATGGCAAAATTCTTCAAAAAATCGCGAAAAATGGCAAATTTCTTCCAGAGATCGCAAATAAACGGCAAACTTCTTCAAGCGATTGCGACAAAACGGCAGTTTTTGTCAGAGGATCGCTAAAAATGGCAACTTTCGTCAAAAAATCATGATAAATCGGCAAATTTCTTCAAAAGATCGAAAAAACGGCAAATTTATTCAAAAGATCGGGAAAAAAAGCAAATTTCGTCAAAAGATCGCGAAAAATGACATCGCGTTTAAAAATCGTGAAAAACCCGCAATTTTTGTCAAAGGGGAGAGCCCCCCTCTTTCGGACATAGTATGAGGCATAAAAATTCTGAGAACAAAGGCAACTTCTTTTTAAAAGTACATTTTTCTTTTATGTCTATCACAAATACTTGGGAGGTTTGAGTGCATATTATGTAATGAGGGGAATTGGTCTGCAGACTGTTTTTTTAAGTTTTTATTTGCGTTGCTGACTGCAGAAAAAAATTCTGCTGCTGGGGTCGCTACTAACCCCCGGTACGGGGCAAGTTGTGACATACTTGGGGCACATTGTGACACATAAATGACACATACAAGTACATTGTAGCATATACAAATTATGTAAGAAAGGCGATTAAATGGGATATGTTAAATCAAGAATTTGAAATTTATTCATTTATAACGTTCTTAATACAATAAAACACTTTCTTGTGTTAATACTACTATAAATCAAATGAAAATAAAATAGTTAAATTCTTAACACTTGTAAACTATTAATCCTTTATAAAGATACTTTTAAAGACACTTAGAAATTAAAAGAAAAAAACTGTCTTAATCAGGAAAGAAATAAAAAGTAAGCCAACACTAATATTTGTCCATCTTTGACTCGAGAGCTTACTAAAACGTGTAGGCCTATATCCTATATTTTTAATCATTGTCATCGCTTGCTTCAGCGTCTAATTTGCAATTAATACAAATATAATAAGGTTCATTTTTGGCACACTTGACGTGCACTCATCCTTTACATGCTATGCATTGCACCCAGACTTCTCCGTGTCAAGAAAGTTTGTATTGCTCCAAGCAAACTAGACATATGCAATTTTCGTCATCTTCAGAGCTATCCAATACTTGCTTCTCCCTTTTTTCAAAAACCTAGATGTAATTTTTTTATGCACTGCTTGGTCTTTCCATACAGTTTCTTTTTTGCTTTTTGTTCTTCAATTTGTTTTCTGCGTTCTTTTGCTTTTAGTTCTACTCGAATTTTCTCTTTTACAAGTGTGCTTGTTGGAAACGCAGATTTCAAACATTTACTAATAGATCGCTTGCCTTTTCGATGTCCTGCTTTAGGGAGTAGTCTTATTTCTGTAAGACTTACCACTCACACATTGCTCTGATCAGTTGTCATAGAATCATCCTATTCAATGAGATTTCTTACTTCTGAAGACGGTCCTGAAATCTCACCATCATTGATTAAAGTTATTGCTGAAGTACTTGGTTTATTAACAGTTACATATTTAGTAATTTTTTTCACTGTCATTCTTTTCTTTAACACTCTCATCTCCGATAGATAACAGTCGATCCGTTACTGAGGAACAAAGGAAGTCTTCATCTGTAAAAATATTCCTATTAAATACCTAAATTACACTACATCAAAATCCTGCTTAAATGTTTTTTGGAATGGCAGCACTAGGAAGGGCTATTTTGACTATACATGGTATGTCGTAGATCGACACAGTGCTTCCAGGATGTGATTTCAATCATCCACATACTACCTGATTGTAGAATATTTTGAACGGCCGATATATTGACACATCAAGGGGCTATAATCTGTGACTGGTGGGAGGTGGAAATGATAACAAAATCACTCCGTTGTCCGTGCAATAATCCAAAACATCAATATTTCGATGAGAACTTCATTAAAACTCATACTGGGTAAGAAGTGACACTGTCACAACGTGCCTCTTAGACTTCGTCACAACTAGCCCCCGGTTACGCCATTTTGAACTTTATTCATTAGTTTCCGAAATGTTGGCATGATTAACAAATGAAATACACAGAATAACAGCTTTTGAGCTGTTATTCTATGTATTTCATTGTATAAGTATTTAAATACTGTTAGAAAAATTTACATACCTCAGTATCGCTAGTGGCAATGATGATTTAAATGTAAAAACGTAAAATTTACTTTTACGATAGAAAATAAGATAAATATTTTTATCTCGAAAACATCGCGAAGCTATACTTCAAAAAATACGCAGCACGTTGAGACAATCAACCTCTTCACTCACATGACACAACAGGTTCTGCAACCTATTGGCTCAGTCAGGAAGCTCGATGGCACAACTAACCACGGTCTCCCCTACTCTGTAGTATGTCTTCTGATCTGGAGAGAACAATGCACTCGATACCATCAATCAAACAATGTCGAAACTCAGGTACAGAAACGGTGGAATCATTGTTTGGGCAACGATCTCACTCGGAGGCCACACTGACCTGCATATGTTCTATGGAGGAACTCTGACTGGTGCGAGATATCGGGATGAGATCCTTGATTCATATCTGCGCCCATATGTCGGTGCTATTGTCAATGGTTTCATTCTAATGGATGATAATGCGAGAACACACCAAGCTGTGGTTTTTGATGATTATCTTGAGAATCTCAATTTGGAGAGAATCGAAAGGCCAGTTAACTCTCCAGACTTGAATCTGATAGAATATCTTTGGGACAATCTTGGAAGACAGGTTAGGGCTTTAAGTCCTCCTCCAAGGTCATTAAATGAGCTATAACAAGTGTTACTCCATGTCTGGTTAGCGCTACCTATTTCGGTGTCCGACAATTTGATTGAGAGCATGGAGAGTCGATGCCGTCAATGCATTTAAATCCGGGGTGGACATATTCCGTATTCCGTATTAGAACCAGTTTTTTAATGTTTCTGTCACATTTTGCTATATAATACTGCGATGTACTGTTTTCTCCAATAATGGAATTTTCCACTTTGAGTGCTTTTTTTGTAATTTAATTTATACGTTTAACTTAAGTAAATTTCCATGTCACAGTTAATTAATAACAGTACAGCGCTTATTTCTTCCAAATTTGTTGTTTCTATAGTCATTCATTTGCAAATTAGATGCAAAAAAAATGGTTATACCTTAACTTTTGGAGGCCTGTGTAGTTCAAATTTCATGTAATGTTCAGTTTTATTTGCTAATTTATGGTAGCTAGGAAAATGGCATTATAAAAGACAACTCATTTTTTACAAAGACATTAATCGCATTATTTTCAAAGAAATATCTAAGAAGTTGTTAGCATTTGGCGTTCCCTAGATTTCCGCCCCCGGAGCCCTTCCAACTCCCTCCCACCTCCTTTAACACGGTCCTGGTGTTATGTTATTTGTGTTATGACATTTTTAAAATTTGGTGTTTGGGGGTGTTATGTTATTTATATTATGAAATTTTTAACAAATGTTAGAAATACTAATTTAGTTTTAACATAAAATGGTAAAATATATTTAATTAGTATTAAATAAATCGAATAGTGTGATTAAAATGGTCCAGTCCAAATTGATATCAAATAAGACGTTTAAAACCAGTTAAAATCGCTGATTTAAATTCCATGATAAAACTTATATAAACCTGTTTTAGTTTCACGAAAGGCTTAATTTCTAGCAAAAAAGTTATGGAGCCTTAATATTCTAAACATAGTATACCTCCTCCCCTTCCGTCACGAAAATCTGCATATTTATATTTCATACATTATTTGCAAAATTTAAAACATATTTTTTTCTTTAGCAGAGTAAAAATTTTAAATATATCAGCATAGCTGTCAACTATTCCACTTTACGTTTCCTCCTTCCTAATAGAAATCTTTGTCTAATTTTAATGTTAAATGCAGAATTCTGCAATTAAATATAGTAAGAATTAAGATTCAAAAATAGGGTTAACACAAAAAAGGAATAGCTCGCAGCTATGCATTTTTATGAAGAAAAAAAATGAAATTTACCGAAATTAATATTTAAATGCAGAAGAATGAAAACGTTTTTCAGTTTTATATAAAAAGTGCATATCTTAAACTATAATCAATTCGATCCGCATAAGAATCTTTTGTGGTGATTTCCTGAAAATCAGATTTAAATTAAAACAAGTAAGAAAAATCATGCATTAAGCATAGATTATGAAACACTTTCCAACACTACCTGAAATCTTAAACAAAACTTTCTTATTTAGGGAAATAAGATGGAAAATACTTGAATACTTTTTTTCATCCCTGTAATTTACCTAGTACCTTTATTACGCGCTAGTATTTTGTTAAAATTTAATTCAAAGAAAATACTCTTAAAACTATTTAAATCACATTTCCAGAAATTATCATTTATGTGCGATCATATAGCTAATTCTTTGCGTGACCCTGTATATTATTATATATATATTCTACAAACATTTCTTAGTAAACTGAAACCAGTTCAACGTAAAAATGTATAACTTATTTAAAAACCATCTTTAAGTTAATTACCCTTACATTCAGTAACCTTTATGAGCTCTTTTGTGTAACCCTGTGTATAAACTGTAACATTTATAAACACCATATAATTTGCAGACATTTAGTAAAACTTAAAAACGCATATCATAATTGAAAACACATTTCATCCATCCATCAGCTATCACCGATAATATACAGAACTTCAGATTGGAAATATTTTGTGTGTCCCTGTAAATGCTATGCACTTCATATCATGCGTTAAATATTAAGTCTCAGCGGTGTATATCAATTTTATGATACTTGAAATCACTTAAGATTATTAAAATATGTCGCAAACAATCTCCCCCGCTTTATTATTTGTAATGCAATTCTTTTGAGTGGCCCTATAAATGAATAGTAACTATTATTTTCACTGCATACTTTACAGAATGCATATTTTAGTGCACTTTGAGAATCCATGCAAATTCGAATGCGTTTGACAGGGTGTAACACCTTTGAAATTCGTTTGAAATGATTTTTTCCCATAAGCCGTAATGTATCGGAAAACTTTTGACTATCCCTGTAAATAAACCAATCATAGTACAAACTTAATTTTCAATAGGGTTTGTGCTAAGGTAAACATCAATAACATATAAAAATTCCATAGCAATCCGAGCATATTTACGAGAGTTAGAGCGCGGACAGACGACCATCCGGCCAGACGGACAGACAAACCGAATACATAAACACTATTCAACTTTGTTGGAAAGTGTTAAAAATTGACACTGTTATCGGAAAGATTCGATGTTTTCATAGGAAAAGGGATAAACTGCAAATGAAAGCGACTTCGTAGCGTACATGATATGAAATTATTGGAAAAAATATTTTTTTCAGGTTAGATATCTAAAAAAAATGCAAGAAATTAAAAATTAGAATCGAAGAAAATCGAATTTAAAGCAAGTTCATTGTTCGGTCACTGGAGTGGTGACTTTTCAACAGGATCGCTGTCATCTACGACAGACATAAATTTGCAAATATCACTGGAATAAAATAACACAATTTCTGTTTTCTCTTCATTCTAACCAAAATAGCATTAAAATGATTTGAAATAGAATAGAATAGAGGAATTAAAGGGGAATCTTCCCCCAAACCTGAATAAATAAAATTTTTAATATAAGACAAATTGAGCTCGAGCCAAGACTTGAATCTGAAATAAAAATTTAGTCCGTTTCATATCCATCTCCTACGTATGTGACACATCATGTCACATATAAGTGTTTTGATAGTAAAGAATGCTTGAAAATGGGAAGGAAAGGAAAGGATAATAAGTTAAGCTTTTGATTTTAGGAAGTACTATTTCACTGTACTCTAGATCCGTGTATTTATAATTTCCGGAAAATTCCAACCAATATTTAACTAAATATTTACTAAAAACAGAGAAGTACCAGAAAGCTCCGGTAGACTAAGGCACGAATTAAGTCCTGGTTTCGTGTACCTGCTTTAGTATAAAATAATAGTGGTTGATACGAATGCAACTCCTATTTGAAAGCATCCTTTATAGCCTTGATGTGATGATATAGCATAATGACTATCTTTCCGCAGCATGCTGACAGACGTTCCCATATCTGCCAAAGCCTCGTATCGCTCAAGACCTATCAGACCGTAAGTTTCGCATTCGGGAACTGCGTAAACAACTGAGAAGGCGATAACACGCATATGGGTGGACATAAATGCAGCAGTTAGGAAGAAATTATAAACGGACAAGATCTAACTGCCCGTTTGCTGGCGGTGACCTTATCAGACGGGGCTATCAGTTCCCAGGGAATCACGTTACGTATCTTCTGGGGTTTGAAAGCAATTGCGAAACTGTCAGACCAAATACATTATCGTAAACAATCTTATGGATGATTTTTTTTTTCTTTTCTTATTTTCGTCTGATTACAAGGGTTGAAAGAGCGTTGCATGCTTTACTTGCACAAAAATGAATAACAATAAAAGAAAAAGTTGAAGAGAAAGAACATTTTTCAACTGGATAACTCGTATTCAAGTTTGAAATAGCACAGCTGAGGTATATTTAAACAGAGCGAAAAAGGATTCGAACCTGCATACCTTGACTTGGAGTTCGCAGTCATGTCCAGCAAAAAAGAGTGAAGCATGTCAGCCAGGTAGTTCAACATGTAGAGCTTTGTCACGGCAAGCCAAGGTATCCAGATTCGAATTCTGGTCTGGATATTTTTTGTATCTCAACTGTACTACTCCAACTGAAGAGTCAGAATATGAACAAATTAAAGCACAAAGCAAAATATTAAAAAATATATTGAAGTAAAGGTAATTTATTAAAAGTACATCACGACATATTTAAACATAATTAATACAATAACCCAACAGGTGTCAAAATTTTGTTGGGGTCAGAATTCGAACCTGGTTCCACAGAATACCGTGCCGTTTGTGTCTTGCCATTAAGCTACCCTGGCCGATATCCTGGCTCCCCGATCTCTCACTAATAACCATGAAGGGGAACATCTTCGGCCGGCAACTGCACGGCACATGATGCCGAGAAATACGATGAATAATTAAATATTTCATCGGTGCAAATATACACTGTCCAGTCATATTAATGTGACCACTTTGCGATTTTATTCATTTTGTTAAATATTTAGAGAAATATATGAGGAATCATACTGAAACTTCAGGTGTGTAAGCAGATTTGCAGAAGTTATATATTTTTTCAATTTTTTTCCCAAAACAACATAGGGGACCATCAACAAATTTACAAATAATGAATATCTTTTGGTTAACCCTGTCAAAACTAATGTAGCAACATCATCCGTATTACAGATTATGATTAAGTGGCTTATTATAATAAATTGTATTCATTTTCATGAGGGTAGCATGTATATACTCGTAGAAAAATTAAGGTTTTCATAAAATAGTTCCAAGTTTTTCCAAGTATTTTGCTTTTAATTTGCCGAATTCTTAATATAAAAAATGTTCTTTTCAGAAAGCATGACAAACAACATTGTACACAATATCCTGTAATCAAAATTAATAAATAATAAAAATTACATGAATAACGAGTAAGTTTATTAAATAAATTTTCATTGCGCATGCGTGAAAGCAATCAAAATATAATTTGCATAATGTGTTAACTAAATGTATAGAACAACTTTTGTGAAAATCTCAAAAACATACCTTCAAAATTCTGAAAATTATGATCGATAGAATAAGCTCAAAATCCGTTGTTCCCAAAACGTAGCAAAGGTATGAGGGGCTGTATCCATATATCCAATGACGCCAACTTATATGGGCCCTTGGTGCCTGAGCCCACCCAATAATTTTGAATCCTAGCGTGCCTAATTTCCATTGTTCTATTTCGTTATTTATTTCATTATTATTTTATTATTCATTTTTCTCCTTAGAACAAAATTTATTTCGACAATGGGCGCGCGTTTTAATTCTCCGACTGACATCCAGAAATCAAAAATGGCTGAAATGTAACTGTTTAACTTTCAGCTTTTCAATTTGCAGTCATGCTCATGATAGGATGATATTACAATAAATATGAGTGTCATTATAAGGAAAAACGCATGAGGATATAATTTTAAAAAACTACAACTATCTTAAAACATGATAGCTGACTTAAATATATCATCTTTCACCATCTGTCCATCCTTCAAAGAAAAACAAACTGGGTGTACCATTTTCCAAAATATCATTGAGTTGAGCCCACCTAATATTTTTGAGCCAACCCAATATCTTTCGAAAATTGGCGCCACTGCATATACCCATTATTAATTAGTGCCAATAAAGCATAGACAATATTGCACGTATACTACTATATTTGAATATATCTCCTCATCTTTTTGCTTCCTCTTGGGAAAAATGGATTTTGAGCTCATTTTATCGATGATAATTTTCAAAATTTTAAAGGTACGTTTTTGAGACTTTAACAAAAGTCGCTCTATATATTTAGCTAACACATTATGCAAATTATATTTTGATTGCTTTCACGCATGCGCAATGAAAAACTATTTAGTAAACCTGCTCATTATTCATACAATTTTTATTATTTTTTAATTCTGATTTCAGGGTATTGTGTACAATCTTTGTCATGTTTTCTGAAAAGAACATTTTCTTACATTAAGAATTCGGTAAATTACAAGCAAAAAACTTGGCAAAATTTGGGACTGTTTTTATGAAAACCTTAATTTCTCTACGAGTATACATGCTATCCTCATAAAAATGAACACAGTTTATTACAATAAGCCATTTAATCATAATCTACAGTTTGAACGCTGTTGCCACATTCGTTTAGACAGGGTTATCCAAAAAATATTCATTATTTTTCAATTTGTTGACGGTCTCCTATGGCGTTTTGGGGGAAGAAAAACCTTTGAAAAAATATATAGCCTGTACAAATATGCTTATATACCTGAAGTTTCAGAATACTTCCTCGTATATTTCTCTAGATATTTAACAAAGCGACTAAAATCTCAAGGGGATCACATTAATATGAGTGGACGGTGTTTTACAACGTACATAAATAAACGTTTGAATCTGTTTATTTATTTATTACAGATACATATATATTAAGACAGATTTAAACACATTTTTGGGGTATTATATTAATTGTTCTTAAGTTTGTCTTATTATATGTATCTCTAATAAATAGTAAATAAATAAATTCAGATGTTAATTTATGTGTGCTTTAAAGTAAAATTTATTATTAAGTGAATATAAAATTCGGCTATAAAAAATACACGACGCTTGGTGGAAAACATGAGCAAGTGATAAATTTATATAAAAATACACAATTTTTGTTATATTTCTTTTTTAAGACAGACAACAAGACTTTATTTCTGTTTACAAGGGTTGAAAGTGTGTTATATGCTTTTCTAGCACAAAAAAAAATAATAACAATTATAGAGAAAATTGAAGCACAAAGAAAAGGAAGAAAAAAAAACAAGAATAAAAGTAGTCCATTCTGAACGGTAGTCAATGGCTAAATTCCTAAACCGTTAATCATAGACATCTAGTTGCTGATACAAAAATGTTTTAAATGAAGTGAAGAAATATTTAAAAAAGATATTTGGGTCAGTAAAATCATTTCTTAAAAAATTACGAAATTTAAATTTTTATACGACAACTCCGGTGTAACAAGCTACCCAGGTAAAAATATCAGCAAAAAACCTTTAAAAAAAAAGTTCAGGTAAATTACCGGTATTTGGAACTAAGGTTTTTTGAAGGTAAAAAACCTGCACTTTCCCTGAAAGTAAAATATTCAGGTATTTTGCAGGTATTTGGAACTAAGGTTTCTTGAAGGTAAAAAACCCGAATTTTCCCTGAAAAAACAATATTCAGGTATTTTACAGGTATTTGGAACTAAGGTTTTTTGAAGGTAAAAAACCTGCATTTCCCTGTATATGTGTGAAAACATTTAAATTTCACATTTCTCAATTGTACTCAAAATAAACAATAACCCCTCCTCCCCCCAATTTAGAAGTCGTAGGTATAGGAACCCAGCGGAAAAGAATAAATATTAATTAATTAATGAGATAATTAGAAATTAGTGTTTTACGGCTGGATGGATAGTACGGTGAGTGCGGCGTAATCATGCCGGCGACCGGTAAAAACAAAAATGCCGTACTAAAAAAATTTTTTAAATTTTAAAGAAAATTAATTAAAATCGTTAATTTTATGTAATAATTAGTCAATTTCCCAGTTTTTATCTAAAAATTCGAAAAAAAATATTTTTGCGAAAAAATGAAAAAAAAAGTCGAAAAATATTCTAAGTTTAGAAATTAAAACATTAAAAATGGAGAAAAAAGTTAAAGTTTTTTATATAAATGCATATAATTACAATATATAAATATAATTACAATATATATTTACTGGGTGCATTTTATGCCAGTGTATTGTCTTGAAGTTTGATTGAGATTTTTTTCAAAGTTCAGAAATTCCACGTGGTCACTACGGGGTCTGAATTGCTGCCGGCAGGGGTGAACGAGACGCTATCTTGTGGATATATATCTTAATACTTATCCCCATTAGGCTGAACTTAGCGTTATTTAGCTCGAATTCGAACACGTGGTTCTAGATTAATTTGGAAGAAATAATAATAAAACTTTAATTAATGCGAGAATTTTTATGAAAATTTTTTTATAAACAAATCATGATTGAAAATTAGACTATAGAGATGATTTTTACATGATTTGAGAATTTTTAATTAAGAGTTTAAGGAATTAAATTCTTAGAATTGTGGAACTTAGTATCTGTAAACGCCGATAGAACTAACTGGCAAAGGGATGTGATAATTAATTACTTATAATTTAATTAATAATTGTCCTAAAAACATGCAACTTACCTCAAAATGTAGCTGAGATATTAACGCATCTAAATCAACAGAATGTTCCTGTCCCGCGGGCCGTGGGTCGCGCCTATTCTTGTATTTTGAAGAGCATTTCTGGGACACGTCCTCACGTAACAAAACGAAGGCTTGAACTAAGAAATTGTAAATATTCACCAAGTCATTAAGTCACTAAAGGCAAATTGAAGGCTATATTTTTCTTCAAAATACCTGAAGTACACTTATCAAAAATTAGCTAACTCACTGAAGGTACATTGAAGGCTATATTTTCTTTCAAAATACCTGAAGTATACTTATCAAAAATCAGCTAAGTCACTAACGGTAAATTGAAAGCCATTAACTTGCTGATAAAAGCCTCTATACAACCTTTAAAAATCTGTGCATTTTGTTCAGTTTTCTATTTCCTTCAAAATACCTGAAGTGACCTTCAAAATCCCCGATTAGTAATTTGGAGGTCAGATAAATGCCTGCATAAAATCTTTTGATTAACAGTAAATTCCCTCAAATAAACCTGCGCTTTTAATTTGCCTTCAAAATCCCTGTAGAAACCCTCAAAATCCCTGTAAAATCTTATTTTTTCTAAAGGTTTTTTGCTGATTTTTTTACCTGGGTATATTTAGTAATTTTTTTCTTATTATGCTGACAAAAAAGACAAAAAAGACAAAAAAAAGTCTTATTATTTTACGATTAAAATTAGCCAAGTAGTTGTTTAAAGTTGGAGCCTATTTTGTGCTGCAAATTAGGGATCATTCACAAATTTAATAGAAATGTAATTTCGTTTGAAATATTAAAAAATGGTTGAGAGTAAAATTAAATTTGAAATGTAAATTTGAAATCTTTAATCATTCTGATATATTAATGCATAATGTAAAATTTGTAGTAAACATCTAAAAAAATAGAATTTTCGTAAAAATTATAACGATGAAAATTAACAGCCTCAATTCTTTACTAAAATTATGCATATTTTAAAATGTTAGTTGGGTTTTATCATGATTTTTAGTTTTTCATAATTGATTCTAATGTATTCTGTACCGCTGAATCCGAAATTGACTTCATTTTAGCCGTCATGTAAAGATTTTTGCAAATCATAATTTTTTTTAAATTAAAAAAAGAAGAAATTAACAAAAATTTGATATTATAAATAGATGTAATTGTTGTATTTTTATCTTTTGATAATTGATTTATATGCATATTTTCCAATAGGATTCAAAAATGATTTCCAGTTTTAACCATCATGTCAGAAGTTTTCGCAAATTGTCGATTTCAAAGTTAAATAATTCAAAGTTAAAATTGAACATCCTCCCCCGTCTCATCGGATCTTGCAGCTGTTTAGCTGTAACAATCCCAGTAGAAGTTAAAAAAATATATTGAATTAAATAAAATTAAATCAAATTAAATTAAAAAAGGTTTACATCCGTTTTATAGTATCATATTTCTACTATATTTTTACTTTGACATTTACGATTCGCATAAAAATTCAAAGGTGATGGTTAAAAATCAAGGTCATTTTCAGATTCAAAATGAAAAAAAGTACATAAAAATAAATTATCACAAATTAAAAAAATATATCCACTTTATCTATTTTATAATATCCAATTTTTGTTATTATTATTATTATTATTAACTTTGTCAGTTTATGACTTGTGAAAAAACCCTGACATGATGGTTTAAAATTAAAGTAATCTTCGAATTCAGTGTTAAAAAACACATAAAAGTAAAGAAACATAACCATCGCAGTTTTGTATTATCTAACTTAAAACTTTTTGTTAAACTTCTTGGCAGTAAGCTTATCCGAAATTTTGCGTTATCCTGAAAAATAAGTAAAAATAGTAACCACCAAAACTCATAATAATATTATCCTGTCATTGGATTTATTTCAGTATGTAATGTAATCTCGATCGGATATTTGAAAGTGAGCTAATTTATTTATTGAACAACATACAAATGTCTTGTGAGCTCGACTTGAAAGCCAGCTTATAAGTCATTGTCAATATACAAGGACGAGATAGCACAAGGAAATTTTACAATAAAAGAGGGATACAACAGGGAGTTCCACACAAGGGGTGAGTGCAGAGGGAATCGAGTCCAAACAGCCTCCTACGCTCGCAGGTGATTAGGAGCGTGGTACCTTAACCACTCGGCCACAGAGGCCCCTAAAGTTCGAATAAAAAATTTTAACTAAAAAAACAAATATACGATAGATGATGTTCAATAAAAACTTATATATATGTATGTATATAAAATACAATTTTTGTTGATAGAAATCATGAAAGAAACCGTCACAAATCATTAGAAAATAAGACATATATTAAAACGCAATTGTTGTACCTAACTGAAACTTGATGAAAGTTAACTCAATTGTAATACTTGTACGATTTTTATTAAAGCGCAGATACATATAAAATAAGATCATCGATATTTTAATCATTTGGTATATGACCCCTTAAGGAAGAACCAAACTCATTTGTCTTCAGATGCAGGAAAGTGGCATATGCACATGCATATTTTTATAACTCAGTCGATAACAAAAGTTTCATAACTCAGTCGATTTTTGTGTTACATGAACGGATCTTTTTTTGTCTTACTTGTCAGTGTAATGGAAAAATTTTACTAAATATAATTTATTGGATCGGAGGACCGTATAAAAATTTAAATTTTGTAATATTTTAAGTAATGGTTTTATTGACCCAACTCGCTTTTAAAATATTTCTTTACATCATTTAAAATATTTTTGTAATTGGAGCTATATGTCTCTGACAAACGTTTAGGAATTAGCCATTGGCCACCGTTGAGAGTAGACACCAAGTATAGTTTTAAAAAAAATAATAATAATAATAATAACGTTTTTTTTCTAAGGATTGAATTTTTATCTTGCCAATACGTCTACTTTTTTCTATTGCAATTCATTTTTTTCCTTGAAAAAATTCCTTCACATTAATTTGGCATGGACGTAAAACTCGATTATAAAAAATATACTGTTCTTTTTTTCATTTTTTTATTTTATTTTATTTATTTATTTTTTTTTTTTTACGCTTGGTAGAAGACGCAAGCAAATGAATAAATTTAAAAATGTATAATTTTTAACACAAAATATATAATATGAACTTTAAAATGTTCCGAGTTACTTAAAAGGCGATTAAAATAATCAAATAGAGATGTTAATATTAATTTTATTTGAAACATCTTAGTACTTTCAAGCCTTAATCAGGCTATTCCTCGGAGAATATTATTTATACAAATGCATGATTTGATTTTGAAAATGAGCGAGACAATAATTATTACAATTGAAAGTTGAAGTAGTTTTTTATTAAATTTATTGAGAAAAAATATATATTGTTAATAATTGCAGTCCATTTACTTTATTATTTCACTCTGTATTCATTCGTCACTTTTCATTTTTAATTGCGTGGCTTGAAGAATTAGTAGTGTTTAAGATGAAAAACGATAAAAAGAAATATTTAACTGTTGCATCATAAATTTTAATGAATCATTTTTCTCAAATTGTCAGAATTTATTTTCAGGATGTAAACCATAAACTCGGTTTACTGTACGATAGAGCGTCATTATAAACTTGATTGTTTTTGCCCAGTATTTCTATGCATTCTCTGATAATTGATACATAATAATTGGATGTTGGTAATATGATTTTTGTATGAGCAAAATCTATTGTGATATTATGAATGAGATATAAGCGAGAGAGAGCAGTGGATTGGCGACAAAAATTTTATATTTATTTTACGTTCTTTTATTCTTTTTATGAGTTTTCTATTGGTTTTTCAGATGTATTCCATTAATCTATTGTAATCAGCTCTAAAAGAAATGTTATACACACCAGCTAATTTAACTTCCGGTATTGGATCAATTTTAGTACAAATTACTTCTTTTAATTTCTTTGATGGCCAGGCTATTAAATTTATATTGTGTTTCAGTAGAACATATCTTACTTAATTTTTCGTATAGACCGGGAAAACAGTTAAACTTTTTGCATATCATTTATTTATGATTTGCTTTTTTATATGTTCATGAAAATTGAATTCTTGAATAAGTTTATTAATGAGGATTGTTGAAAATCCTTTATCTTCAGCAATATTTCTCTGATGGTATTCAGCTCTTCTTCTAAGTATTTATCGGAACATATTTTAAAAGCACGTCTAATATAAAATTTGTAAGCTGCAATTTCATATAAAAATGGTGATGAGCTACTATATGGGATCGTATTATTTTATTTGATTGGTTTCCTATAAACATGTCAATGCTGTGGTTTTCTTTGCTTATAATTAAATTAACGTCAAGAAAAGGTAAGCATCCACCTTTCTCATTTTCAAGAGTAAATTTTATATTATCATCAAGTTCATTTATTTTATTAAAGAAAGGGTGTAATTCGTGTAAACTATGCTCCCAAATAATAAAAATATCGTCTACGAATCTGTACCATACTGTAGGTTTTTAATCAAAATCAGCTAATATTCTTACTTCTAACGGTCGTAATTTAATTTAGGTAAAAAACCCAGAAATAGGCGAACCCATTGGAACTCCTTCAAATTGTTTGTAATATTTTCCTTTAAAAACAACTGTTTGAGCACTACTTACAAAAAAAAAAAAAAAAAAAAAAGATTTTGTAGTATATTTTTTCTTGCAAATAATCTCGAAAACACTATGTCAATAATTTTTGTTTTAAAAAGTGGTATAATGTAAAAAAAAAAAAAAAAAAAAAAAAAAAAAAAAAAAAAAGTTATATAAAAATTGTAATTTAAGAAATTACCCCAACCATTTGAAAAATGTTTCACTCGATACATTCATCTATCATTTTAAGCTAAATACCAGTTGTTTTATTGTGTATTATCCGTGCCACTGCTATAAATGACTTTATACATGCTGCAATTTGAAGGTACGGTTCGTTTAAGTTATATCACTCTATTGTCGCCAAGCATAAAAGTTGGCGACGAAAGAAACATTTCAAACTATTTAACATTGTTGGTGCAAAAGTAATCATTATTAAAATACAGCTTTGGCATATACTGTTATACTTGTAAGACTTTGGCATATATTGTTTGATTTTACAGAGCAGAATTTTGGTGATGGAGGTTTTAAACCAAAATCGATCGCAGCACATGCATCTGTGAATGGGTCCATCAGACATCGAATCAAAAAAGTTTTTTCCCAGTTTTTCCCAAGCCGATTGCTTTTTAGTTTTCTTTTTAGGTGGTGGAAAATCAAGAGTAATAGCTATAACATTTTCCGGCTTGTTAGAATCACTATTGGCACTCAAATTTTCCTGGTTAGAACCGACCGATAGTAAAACGCCATGGCTAGTGGATTGGTCGCCCTGGCGACATGATGTTTTACAATTAATCGGTTCGGCATTAAATTGCTTCCTTTTTCGTGATCGCCTTTCAACACGTAATTGGTTTTCAGCGGCTCAATAATCTTTTGATTTTATCATTTTCTGCATTGAAAGACGTTTTTGCGCCAAACCAAATACAGTATTACTCAGTTATCCCGTCGACCAATTTCGCCAAATGATACGAATCGCCAAACTAATAAGCAACTTATACATGTTGACTAAATTTTTATTTTAAATAGCAAAAGAAGAAATAAAAATCACTTTATGATTGTTTAAGTACGCGTATTGTGTTTAATATCATTGAATGCGATATTCACGTTCATTCATTTCTTTGGCTTCGGCTTTTTCCGTATCTGTTAATTTCCGTCTACCCATTTTTAAATTTGTTAGTTTTCTCCTTTATTACAATGATTTTAACCATTTTAATTTACTATTCAAATAAAAATTCTTCTAAAAGTAAAGAATTTAATTTAAATTCAAATAAAAATTCTTCTAAAAATAAAGAATTTAATTTAAATTCAAAAGTGGTAACATCATTCAAAAGTGGTAACATCATTCAAAAGTGGTAACATCATCGGGTCCATTCTCCCGAAAACAACAACCATTTTTCAAATGGTTAAAAAAAAAACAGCAGTTTTGTTTATGGCGGGTCACCAGAAAAATGTCAATGTTAAAATATGGGTTGTTATTTAATTTCTAGAAACATTAAAAAATTGCAGTCGTTAAAGACACACTTGTGAATTTTTATGTCCTTGTCAGGTGGGGTAAAATAGGCAGTTTTCAAAAATAAATTTATAAAAAATAAAAATATATTTTTATTTATTTATTTATTTACTTACTTATCTTTTACCAAATTTGTGGGTTACAGGCATTTTTTATCGCTTTTCAATGAATAACAGAATATGTGATCCTAAATTATTATATTTAGAGACATTTAAAAATTTTGGGTGATGTGACTTGGTTGTGAAAATGAGAAAAACTTTGGTTTTAATTTAAAGTAAACATGAACTTATTTTTAAATTTTCTATCCCTTGTATAGCATAGAAATAGAGAATGAAATACAATAAATAATGTAGAAAGTAATTCGGGATTTACTTTCTGCATTTTTATTACAAAATTTTTTATACAGCCCCTCCCCCCCCCCCTCCCTCCCACACACACACACCAAAAAAAAAAAAAATCTATACGGGATAAAAGACTTACATTGTTAGATTTAGGAAACAAAAAGTAGTTTTTTGCTTTGATAATATTTTTTATGTAACATTTGACATTAAGACAATATAGCGTTCTAAAACTATTTACTTTAATTATTTTATTAAAAATGAATTTAATTGGATAATTTAATACAATAGTAAAAGCATAATGAAATAGATCAGCATAAGAAATAAGAAGTCATAAGAAATGCTTTAATTCAATACTACATAAAATAGATTTACCATTGTTTTCTAAAAAATATTGTCATTCTCATTTGATCTGTAAAAACAGTATTTTTGTGTTGTCTAATAAAAATCTAATAATGCAGTAGAACCTCGATTATCTGAACTTATAGGGACCGATCATCTTTTGGATAGTCGAAATTTGCGGATTAATCGAGAAGGCTTCAATTTTAAGGACAAACTGAATTGTATTCTTTATTTATTATTATGGTAACAAAGGCTAAATAAAAATAAAGAAATACCAGGGTTGGATTTCTTCCGGAAGAAACCTATTTCTTCCAGGACAGTGGAAGAAACTGGAAAAAAACGGAAGAAACTGGAAGAAATGGAAGAAATGGAAGAAACCACCAGAAACCAAAACAAATGCTCAAAGTTAACGTATATTAACTATGTAAAAGAATTAAAGTATAATTACATGAAATATAAATTAAGAAATTTAATTATTATTAAAAATATTATTTTTGCAAAGTTTTTTCTTTTTTTTTAATAACAAATTTCAGGTTCTGCAGACATTTTCAGTTAATGGATTTTTACTACTGTAGAGGTTGGAATTTTTTTTTATTATGGAATGGGTTTTTTTTTATTAATTGCTCCACTTATAAAAAAAGAAAAAGAAACTACCTACAAATTGTTTATTTTTTATATAAAAATATATTATTTTCATATAAATGTGCAATATTTTAAACTGTGCAACACAGTAAATAAATAAATTTGTAATTTTTTATATTTTTCATCTAGCATGAATATTTCAATGCTGATTTTAAAAGATTACTGTTCTAAAGACTGTTCTAAAAACATCTATGGGTATGCCAAAATGCTTTTAAACTATCCTGAAGTGTAGGACTTGAAAAAAAAAAAACTTCATATTTTGCTTTCATCCAATTTAAGTTTAGAAATTGATTGCAGCATCCTACTGCTAAAAAACTTTTTTGCGATACCATGTTGCATTATACTGAGAAAAATAAACATATTAATGACTTTTTTTAATACTGAGGATAGATCAAAACAGGTTTTTAAAACCAAAGCTGAATTTAGTTGACCTTTATACTTTTTGGTCGAAAATGATAACATCCCAAAAAAATTTAAGTTATTAAATTGTATGTTTTAAAGTAATTAATACATACATAAATATACATAATTGAAATTAATTATATGTATAGTATTTATTAATTATGTAAAACTGTTAATAATCCAAAAACTTTATTTTCAGATACAATAATAACTGTATAATTAGTTCATCCATGACATAGAAAGATTTTCCAATTATATGAATCTCATTTAATAAAAAAATATTTTAGTTTTAAGTATATACAATACATCTTGATTTTTCTTCTGTAATGATTTTTATAAATGATCATTTGTTATTTTAGAACTTTCTCAAAGAATATTTAAAATCTAATGCAATTTAAACTAAAAATTTTCCATGAAATGATTGATAAATCATGACTGATAATTATAAACAATGAAGTTCATTACAATACATTCATTTGAGCTGATACAGTTTAAATCAATAACTAAAATTGAAAATTTCCGAAGGAAGAAACAAGATTTTCGGAATGTTAAGTGTTTTGATCTGGCCGAATTTTCGCCCTCGTTTTTGGCAAAACTCAGATTTTGGGCCAAAAACAAAACCGTATTTTTGATTGATCTCTATTTAATATAGTAACATTATTTACATTAATTGATGTAAATTAAAATTTTTTATTTAAATGGGTTTCATTCTACCATTAGTAAAGAATCTCTAAGTTTCAGAAATTTAAATAATAAAAAAAATATGTTGGTTTAATTGAAATGGATAACATTTAACTGATTTTGTATATTTTGGATAAAATTTCTTTTCATTTAGCCAATGATTGAAGATCTCTAGATAAGTGTTGTGTGGGATCTTCGCTATAAAACTGATGCAATTATTAATTTAAATAATAAAAAAAATATGTTGGTTAAATTGAAATGGATAACATTTAACTGATTTTGTGTATTTTGGATAAAATTTCTTTTCATTTAGCCAATGATTGAAGATCTCTAGATAAGTGTTGTGTGTGATCTTCGCTATAAAACTGATGCAATTATTAATTTAGCATGTATGCTTAATTAAATTTGTTTTGGTCCAGTGAAATTAATTTATATTAGATTATAGGAAGAAGATATTTATTATATCTTACAAAATTGAAAATATATGGTAAATTCTTAAAGAAAAACTGTTTCGTCTATTTCTTCCACTTGGAAGAAACCTATTTCTTCCGGCCGTTTTTTTCCATGGTTTTTCCGCGGTTTTTTCCACTGCGGAAGAAACTTTCCAACCCTGAGCAATACAAAACTTGAAACAAGAATAAATAACTTGAATTTTAATTTTAAAATTAGATACCTGTTAAATATTTCACAAGGGTTTGAAACAATGTTTTGTTTGTATTATTTTCGATTGTCCTTGTTTTGATACTCTATCTATCACTGAGTTTTTAATATTATTACTTCACCAGTATCACATTATTTCTGCTGCTCCATCCATACCAAACCTTTTGCCAAACATTCAAAAGCTTCAGAATTGCTAATTTATCCATTTTATTCGTTTACTTGCTGACCCGCCCGGCATTGCCCGGGTCCGTATTAACAATATTAAACGAATTTGAAATTTGTATGATTTTATCATTAACTCGTTACATGCAGAAATGCATTGTCTGAAATACGTAGCCACTGACTGTGTGAAAAATCGGTTTTAAAAACAACAACTAATATCAAGCTCTAAAAATACTCAAAATGAGCAATGAAAAACGCGGGAGGGAATATGTATCTAACGATTGCATGATTTTCGTGTTAAAAAGTTGATATTTACCCGTAAAAATCACTCTTAAGTCACGTAACTAATTATTATTTTCACATACAAATCCCAAGTGAAATATTTTAAATTTCGAACTAATTATATCACTCTTAAATCCGACCATACCATGAATGAAATCGATACACGATGGTAGCTAAAAGATTGGTATATAGTATTATAATTTCAGAGCTATTTAACAAAAGTAAGTGTTATTTTTAATCAAATCTTGCGTAATGTTCACTCTGTGTATAAATTCCTAACCTTAAACTTTTGTACCATAACCAGAACCTGCCTGTAACCTAACAGCAACTTAACAGTACCCTACCGTAAATTAAATGTAACAGAAATGTAACCTAGTCTTCACTTTATTGTAACATATTCGGGTCAATCCATTTCAAGTGGTCCAGAAAATATTTTTTTGGTCGCTCGACCATTTTTAAAAAATCTGAAATTTTTTGTACAACAACCCTAACATGACGGAAGTTCAAAATGACCGTTCTTTTAATTTTACTATTTTTTGTTTGTGCATGGCGGCCATCTTTGTTTCATCGTGTGCAGCGATTTTCTCAGATACTAGGATACACAAAATTGTAAATATCTCGTCTTCTATTTTCCTAATTGAAATGGGGTTTGCAGCATTTTGTTCAGAATAAAATAGGCTAAATATACAGTGATAGAATAATTTTGAAAAATAAATTTTTACAGGTGAAATTTTAGCACAAAATGTACGATTTTTTCCAAAATCTATCCGTTTGCAAGAGGAAAATTTTCATGCAAGAGCAACTGTCAACCTTACACATTTTTTTCTACAAATAGGTCAAAAGCACGTGTACTCATACACCAAGTCCCAGATCTGGGAGTTAATTTCTCTTTGCGAAAAAAATTCCGAAATTCCTCAAAAATTTCAAAAATCGCACTTTTTAGGCTTTGATATCTCTGGTGGGGCACGAGATAAAAATCTGAAATTTCGGCCTGTGATAGTATTGTGTAGTAGCGTTATGTATAAAAAATTTCAAGAAGGAGATTTGAATAGAAGCTGAGATATGACATGTAAAATATGTGAAAACAATACTGTCAAACTATTGTAAACCTACTATGTAATTGTTCAACAAGACTGTCAATCTTGCACAATTTTTTCTACAAATAGGTCAGAAGTGTGTGTACTCATACACCAAGTCCCATATCTGGGAAATAATTTCTCTTTCCGAAAAAAATTCCGAAATTCGTCGAAAATTTCAAAAATCGCACTTTTTAGGCTTTGATATCTCTGGTGGAGCACTAGATAAAAATCTGAAATTCTGGCCTTTGATAGTATTATGTAGTAGTGTTATGTACAAAAAATTTCAAGAAGGAGATTTGACTACAAGCTGAGATATGGTGATTAAAGAAATGTTAAGAAATGCTATTACGAGTACATTAGGAGGAATGAGATTAGTCTCTTTTATTACAATATTTACCCAGAAAATATCGTTTGTTGAAAACAGCTAAACAATAAGCATTTAATTTACAAAATACTATATATGCTAAACAAAGAGCTTAACAATATTTACGAGAGATGTTATGAGTTCGACCAGTTACTGTTGTCAGTCCATCAGGCTGTTCTTTCTAAAAATTTTATTTGAAGCCCCACAAGTCTTGTCATCCCTTGTTAACTTGAATGAAATTCTCTAGGTTTAATAATTGAAGCCATGTCAACTCGATCAGTTGCAATTCATTGTCTGTAATTTACTTTTCCTGAAATGTGTTCCGAGTAAAATTGTTGCAATAGCATTTCTAGTAGATTTGTTCATCTGGACAAATAGTGTATTGCCTTAGCATACATTCTAAATTGTTTAAATCACACAGAAGCATTTGAAAAAGATATTTGTAACTAATATTTAACTTTGTACCATAAATAATTAATTAAAAATTTTGGAGGTATGAACAATTACATAGTATGTTACAATAGTTTGGCAGTATTGTTTTCATATATTGTCCATATCATATCTCAGCTTGTAGTCAAATCTCCTTCTTGAAATTTTTTGTAAATAACACTACTACACAATACTATCGAAGGCCAGAGTTTCAGATTTTTATCTCGTTCTCCACCAGAGATATCAAAACCTAAAAAGTGCGATTTTTGAAATTTTCGACCAATTTCGGAATTTTTTTTCGCAAAGAGAAATCATTTCCCAGATCTGGGACTTGGTGTATGAGTACACGCACTTTTGACCTATTTGTAGAAAAGATTGTGCAAGGTTGACAGTCTTGTTGAACAATTACATAGTAGGTTTACAATAGTTTGGTAGTATTGTTTTCACATATTGTCCATGTCATATCTCAGCTTGTAGTCAAATCTCCTTCTTGAAATTTTTTGTACACAACGCTACCACGCGATACTATCATAGGCCAAAATTTCAGATTTTTATCTCGTGCCCCACCAGAGATATCAAAGCCTAAAAAGTGCGATTTTTGAAATTTTTGACGAATTTCGGAATTTTTTTCGCAAAGAGAAATTAACTCCCAGTTCTGGGACTTGGTGTATGAGTACACACTCTTTTGACTTATTTGTAGAAAAAATTGTGTAAGGTTGACAGTTTCCCTTGCATGAAAATTTTCCTCTTGCAAACGGATAAATTTTGGGAAAAATAGTAAATTTTGTGCTAAAATTTCACCTGTAAAAAATTTTTTTTCAAAACTTTTTTTACACTGTATATTTAGCCTATTTTATTCTGAACAAAATGCTGCAAACCCCATTTCAATTGGGAAAATAGAATACGAGATATTTACAATTTTGTGTATCCTAGTATCTGAGAAAATCGCTGCACACGATGAAACAAAGATGGCCGCCATGCACAAACAAAAAATAGTAGAATTAAAATAACGGTCATTTTGAACTTCCATCATGTCAGGGCTGTTGTAGAAAAAATTTCAGATTTTTTAAAAATGGTCGAGCGACCAGTTCTGGACCACTTGAAATGGATTGACCCATTCTTATTCTAACCATAACATAAATGCATTTTAACTTTAATCTAACTTTAACCTAAATAATATAATTAAAAAAAAAAACATTTTAAAAAATTACTATTTCTTCGTAAAATATGCTTCAGCTGTAATTCATTTCTTTCAATTCATTTTATTTATACAAAATTCCTTCCTCGTGCTTTTGTTTGAGACATTAAAATTTCAGCGATAAATGGTTTAATATTGCAAACCTTTTTTTCGGTTTACTTCGCCTCTACCTATCTTTTTCTCCATGGTGTACAGAGCTGTGATTAAAAAAAAAATCCTCATTTAAACTGACCCCTGATTCAAAGTTTGCCAGTCTATGAATTTTAAAGGTCTGTCCCAGCTTTTTTAGTTATTTCTGCGAAAATTTTATGCAACCAATCAACCATAAGAAAATGAAAGGGAAAAAAAGCGAAAAAAGGCGATTTTTTATGAGAGTGAGCTTTGGAATTTAATTAATTACTCAGTTAATAAATAGAATTTTGAAATTCTGAGCTTCAGATGCATCAGGAGAGACATTGGGCTACTCTCAAAAAAATTTTTGAGCTTCGTACGTGCTGTAGATTTTGCTAGCCATCGCAGACACACAGACACACACACAGACAGACAGAGCGTTTTGTTCTTTTATTAGTATAGATTTTGTTCGTTTCACTCCGCCGTTTACGGGAACTCACATTAAATTCAAAGGAACTCTAAGAAAGGGGATTGAAAATATTTATATGCACTCATAGTTCGGAAAAGACCGCTTGCAAACAAAAAATATAATAGTAAAAAACACCTTTAAAAGTGGATTTGGTTTAAGTATAGAGCTTTAATGAAAAGAATTTCGGAAAAAGAGGTTCTACTGTATTTCTAAAAATGCAATTCTCATAACTTTAAAGGATACAGGCGATTTTTAAGATGAACTTTAGATTTTATTTGAAAATAATCATTATGAACTTTTTTGGCACAGATATTTTTATGAGAATTGTGTTTCTGGAAATAATACTAGACTTTTATTAGAAGCACTAAGATACTATTTTTATAGATAAAGTGGAAATGGTAATTTTTTTAAAACAATGTTAAATGTAGTTTATGTATTGAATTTAAGCCTTTCTTAATTATATTATGACTGTTTTGCAAATATCAAGAAACACACACATGCATGAATGCCCTATTTTTTAGTGCAATAATACCTGGTGAAAATCGGTAAATAGGTAAATGTATAACGAAAGTATCTTAGTTGTATTATGTATCAATACAAAAACCCTTAATGGGTTAAAAGTTTTGACGCAGCTGTTTATTTTATGGCTCTAAGAATTTTGAATATGAATTTTAAAAATAATGATATCAAATTTTGAGTGACGCCATGTTATTAATTGAAAAATGCATTTTTGTACTATTTCATTAATCATTTTATTTTTTTTTTCTATTTATAATAGCATGTGCAAAAGTTATTTTCAACATGAAAAGATATATACAACTTTATTCACCTATGCTTTTTCACACACATCTCCCATAAATTCAAAATATGTGTTTTAAAAGATATGATATAAAATTTAAGTGACGCCTTTATGTGCCTTTAAAAAGTTTGTTTTAAAATTCAGTTTTTTTTTCATTTTTATTTGGTAAAATATATTTACACATCTAAAAAACTGTTTTAAATTTACATTTCGTTGTTAAATATATAATTTTCATTGAGTCTATACTATGCATTGGAATGCATTTATCTCAATAAACTGATTTATCATTTGTGTCACGTTATTCAAAATTGTAAGCAATATTTATGCAAATTGTTTCTTTGCTCTAAATTATCCAAACTAAGTGAAACGCATGTAAATGGATAATCTGACGCAAAGAAACCATTTACATAAATATTGCTTACAATTTTGAATAACGTGTCACAAATGATAAATCAGTTTATTGAGATAAATGCATTCCAATGCATAGTATAGATTCAATGAAAATTATATATTTAACAACGAAATGTAAATTTAAAACAGTTTTTTAGATGTGTAAATATATTTTACCAAATAAAAATGAAAAAAAAAACTGAATTTTAAAACAAACTTTTTAAAGGCACATAAAGGCGTCACTTAAATTTTATATCATATCTTTTAAAACACATATTTTGAATTTATGGGAGATGTGTGTGAAAAAGCATAGATGAATAAAGTTGTATATATCTTTTCATGTTGAAAATAACTTTTGCACTTGCTATTATAAATAGAAAAAAAAATAAAATGATTAATGAAATAGTACAAAAATGCATTTTTCAATTAATAACATGGCGTCACTCAAAATTTGATATCATTATTTTTAAAATTCATATTCAAAATTCTTAGAGCCATAAAATAAACAGCTGCGTCAAAACTTTTAACCCATTAAGGGTTTTTGTATTGATACCATTATTTTTTTTTTAGGTTAGGGATTATTGGATTAGTAGAATATACATTTATGAGATTTAATGCAGAATTTAAGAAGATAAAATCGAAAAATTAATGTTTTCTTTATATTTTTTGAATAAGAAATATCTTGTATTTGTCATATTTTAATCCCAAAACAGATGTAATTAAAAAGAAAAAAAGAGGATGCTACTCTGAAGCAATTTCAACAAAAAATTTCCTTATTTATTAATCTAAATACAACTTTACTTTTAAGTCTATTTCATATCCTAAGTTACCAACTTTATGACACATTTTTAATTCATTTTATTCGAAAAAAAATTTCAAGTATTTAATGCAGAAATTGCACAATCGAAAAATTTGTTCCATTGTTTGGTATAAGCTTTTTCAGAAAAAAAGATTTTCCAGAAAATGTTCTTAAAGTTAGCGTTTTGAACCACATTTCTAGTCGGCGAATGTAATAATGTAATAAATTTAATTTTTCTATGTTTCTTATTTTTGAAACTTATCCTTAAAATAAATATGAGTTAATCTTTTCTTTTTAAACAGACACATATATATATATATAAATTAAAGATTAAAAAAAAAATTACATCATATTCTGAAAATTTACATTGATATGGATACTGAAAGCAAAATTCGCAGTTTCTGTTTCATAAGTATGAAACGAAAATGTTAACAAAGTAATTTATTTAAAATTTGAAATTTATTTAAGATCTAAATGCATAAAAATTGATTATTTAGAGCTATAAATATTAGTTTGTTTCAATTTTTATTTTTTTAATTATGTATTTTAGTTCATTTTATATTTGCTTTAAAGATACAAAACAAAAAAAGGCTTTACTTCAGAAAACAAATATAACATTCTTTATATAACATAATTAGAAACATTTGTATCCTAAACATAAAATATAAATATAAAATACCAAAAACTTGTATGTTATTAAGCATAATTATTTTAATAGATATATCATTTGGCACGGATGGGACATGCCCCATCCCTCCTGAATCATAGTGTCCTGTCAGCCCCACCAGTGGCCTGACATCGGACCTCTCAACTGGTAGACGGCAGGTGCTGGGTTCGAACCCAATCGCGGCTGTCGGCCTAACCTTTCGGAGTTTTCCGTGGTTTTCTTCGAACCTTGCGTAAATACGGGTTAGGTTCCCTTAGAAAGACCCCCACGGAGGGCACTCCCCCTGGTCCTATATCCCATTAGCGTAGATAATCGGACGACAAAAATCAACCATAGTGTCCTGTCCGTAACTTAGAGCAACATTAAAATAATAAATTTTTTTCAACAAGCATAGGATTTTTATATTTAACTTAACTGTTTATTTATAAAAGGCATATTGTTGAATTTTCAAAATATTAAAAATAATTAAGTTAGCAACAAAAATGAGATTGAAAATGTACATTAAACATTCGAGTAATTCTTATTTTTAGGTATTAAAATGGCCTTTTTAAGTCTCAAACTAATAGTTGCAACTATAAAAAGACTTATAGCAACAAGTATCAGAAAATGATTATTCCATGTGGTGGAAAAGTCATAAATTAAAAATAAAACATATTTTAAGAATTATTGCAGATGTCCCATCCCTTAATACTCTTCCCTAGTCACAAATTAGCACCTCATTTCTAGATGGATCCCTATGGAAAGACGAAAAGTGAGAAAGTAGTTTTTAACTGGAGTGATGTGCAGAAGTGGAGATATCTTTTTACGGAATTCATTATTTTTGCATATTATTTTATAAGAACTTACTAAAATATACTATTAAATTCAATTTTTAATGCCATATAATAATTGGAATCAAAAGGCTATATTTAAAAAAAATAATTTTGTACTTTTCATTTATTTTTTATGTTTTTAAATCACAGCATAATGTTTTTGTATTAATGTTTATACTTGAATTATTATTATTATTAAAAAATAATTTTGCATCATTTATGTTTTAAATCATTACAAAATATGATTCTAGCATAAATATTGGAACACATCTATTTCTTTTCTCACACATATATTTCTTTGAACAGAAATTATGCATTAGATTATTTCGCTTGTTAAAAGGAATTGATAAAAAAAAAAAAAAAAAAAAGAAAAAAAAAGAAACATATCATCTGCAACAAAGTTCCTCGCTCATCCAAATCTTCGGATTATATTGCTAGAAGGCACGATACTTCTGCCCTCAGTTTTCTTTTTTAAATATTTTTAAAAATTAAAATGACCTTTTTTAACAGATTTTTTTTAAAAATAAAATCTTTAAGGGCTCTCTCTCTCTCTTTTTTTAAATTTATTTTTTGCAATTTAAAAAAGTGACTTATGAATAATTATTATTATTGTACAATGATTTTTTAAAATTTTAATCACTAAAATGATTTTTTAAACTAAATTAAAATTAAAAAAATACAAACTTTGTATTTGTTCATTCAAATCATTCTTTGCAATTGAAAAAAAGTTTATTCAAATTGTAAATTATGTTTGTTATTACTGTGAATGCTCAACGATTATAAAAAATATTTTAAAATTACAATGCTTTTTTTTATTAAAGGGATTTTTCCAATTTAATTTTTAAAACTAAAATCTTTTTATTCAAACATTTTTTTTTTTTGTACAATTTAGATGATAATAGAAAAATTAAAATTTCTAACATTTCCAAATCTTCTGCCATTTTGCACTTACAATCTATCGACAACAACGTGCGTACGATGCGTCAGAGGGTTATTGGCAGTAAGATCGAAAATAAATTTCGCCTAGAAAAAAAATTGAAAGCAAATCTCAATTCTGACAATGCATGATTCAACTTCAGTAAGGGAACCTTCTAGGAATGAAATGCAACAACGAATGACTGCAATCAAAATTAAAAACTCCCTCTCACACACAGCTTTAGTGCTGCCATCTATTGGCTTTAAGACCTACTAAGTATTTCTTGTTTACTATCAATTCATTTGCAAAAAAAAAAAAAAAAAAAAAAAAAAAAAGATTTATATGAAATTTCGACATAATATCTGTGGAAAAAAAGGGCTTAAACTACAATTTACAACTAAAGATTAGTTTCAACTTTTCAAATTCTTGAAAATTTACATTTTTTTCCCCAGTACATTGAATCTTAATGACATCCAATTTAGAATAGAAATTATGAAGTTTTTGGATTACGTAATAAAAAATTAAACTGTGCTACTGGACATAATCATATTTTTCCCCCAACAAAACCTAAAAACAGTGTCATTTATAATGTCGCATACTTTCGCATTCATATTTTGTATTTTTAAAATATTTTTAAACCATACATTATTGATAAATGTGGTCCCAAAATCGATGTTTGTCAGCTAAAATTTTGTATCTGAAGATTGGTAAGCTTGAAGTTCTAATCTGAGTGCCGTCAAAATCCAGAAATCGTTAGACGCATTCATAATAAAATATTTGATTTTGTAAAAGTAAATATTTATTTCATTTTATATTTTAAAATAAATGTCCATTTTAACAATAAAAAATATCTTACTGTAATTTAATTTTAAAAGTGAATTATTGAAATTTATTTAAAGTGAATTTTTATTTCATTTAAATTAGTTGTAATTGTAATGTAATTTTATTTAACTTATTACAATTTTATTTTTTTTTAATTAAAATTTCATTTAATGGTCTCATTGACAATAAAAAATATAAAGGAATGGATAATAAAAGTCAACTTTATTTTATTAACTGACTTAAAAAAGCTCAAAACAAAACGGAACGTCTCGATCGGGGCAGAACTCGCGATGTTTAGTTCTCAAACCCAACGACATACCGATTGAGCAAGCAAGCATGCAGTAACGCGGAGAAAAAGATAGGTAAAGAAAAAGGAAACACGCGTATGAATACAGTAAATGGTTTATCAAGCATTTGCATTGAGATTCCCATAGAAATGCAGAAAATATAGTCCAATTTTTCAAGACCAATATATAACAAACAAGAGTTTTCCTAGAGACTAGGCAAGTCTTATTCACTCTATCTTAAAGAGATTCATATTATATATAAGTGTTAGGAATTGATAAATTAAGTTATTCCAGTTTATTCACAGAAAATCGTTTGCATATTTGCAATTGTGATATTTAATTTATTTATAAGACGCGACTCGTTGCTATGGAAGCGAAGCTGTTTTTTCGTCTGCTTTGCTTTTTATATTTTTTATCTTACGAGAGGAGTTAAAAGTTTAGATAAAAAAGTTGGCATCAATTTTTGATGGAATGTAAAAGAATTTTTTTTAGAGAGAATGTTTATATTTTTTGTTTGTCGTGCGTGTCTTGAGTTTTATTGAAGAATTATGTTAATTTTATGAAAAGGCACGCAGAAATGCATAAAGGATCATCTTTCCAGTTTTTAGTATGATGATCAAAAATTATCAAGGTAAAAGCATTTATATTTTGTACATATTATACATTTTGTACATAGTATGTAAATAATTTGAATTCAATATTTCTTTATTCTATAATTCTAAGTATGTAATAAAATTTTTAAAAAGAAAATTCAAGAATATTTAGAAGATTTTTGAACCCAAATAAGTTTTGATTGTTTACAGAACAAACTGGCGCCCCGAGCACGGACATTTGAATAATAATGTTGAGATATTGAATTGTTTTTATAGCGTATAGTGTTTTCATAAGCTGTGCATTACTATTTAATTTTTCTAAGATGAATAATCTAAAGAAAAAGCGTACGCCGCTACGTTCGTCATTTACCAGAACTTTAAATGTTTTGAATGAAGAAATTAACAGCGAGTCATTAGATAAGGACAAAATTTTAGACGGTTTTAGTAAATTAGAAAATTTGATTCATGAAATTAAAGCTATTGATGAAGCTATAATTGAACTCATGTTAGATGATGATAAATGCGATGAAGAGGCTATTGAAAATGAAGTAGTGGAAAATGAAAATTATTCAGATCAATTTATTACCATTAAGCGTAAAGTTAGCGAAGCATTGGGTACAAATAAACGTAATCAAGATGATAGTGAAAAAAGCACAGATCACGGTTATTCCAAATCAAAGCATTATAAATTACCTAAATTGAATATTAAGCCATTCGATTCGCAGTTAATAAATTATCTTTCATTTTGGTCCCAGTTTCAGAAAATTCATGAAGACATAGATTTGGATAATAGTGACAAATTTCAGTATCTTATCCAATCGGTAGAACCTGGAACCAGTGCCAGGCGTTTGTTAGAGAACTATCCAATGACCGCAGTTAATTACTCCAAAGCTGTCGAGGCATTTCAAGAGCGTTTTGGAAATAAAGATTTACTAATAGAAGTGTACGTTAGAGAATTCCTAAAATTGATTGTAGCTAATGTACAGGCGCACGGCAAAGATAAACTTCCCTTATCAGATTTATTCACGAAAGTCGAGGCATATTTAAGATCGTTAGAATCAATGGGTTTAAGTTTAGAAAGCAATTCGGCGTGGCTCTATCCCATGATAGAATCTAGCTTATCGGAAGATGTATTAAAAGCATGGCAGCGATATAATATTTCAATCACATCAAACACTGTTAGTAATAATAATGCATTGTCAACAAAAGCAAATATAGTAAGTTTGATGGAATTTCTGAAACAAGAAGTTGCAAACGAGGAAAGATTCAAATTAGCCAAATCGAGTTTTATAGAGCTGGGCTTTAAAGACAAACCTAAAGAAAAGCAGAAAGTAAAATACCTACTGCGGCAGGGCTATTTAGCGCAAAAGAACGCCTTTGTTTATTTTGCAGTAAATCTCATGAAAGCAAGGACTGTGTTAGGGCTAGATCTCTTTCCTTTAATGAACGGAAGGCCAAAATTAAGAATAAAAATTGCTGTTTAAAATGTCTTCGTTTTGGTCACCACGCTAAAGTTTGCAAAGTTTTTATTCGTTGCCACGTTTGTTCTAAACCCCATACCGAGTTATTATGCCCTGAAATTTCAATGTGTAAAGAACCAGGAAATACAGTTAAGACCCCAGAAGTTATTCAAAGCACCATAGCAAGTAAGCAGTGTTCTGCTGAAGTAGCCCTTATGACTTTAGAAATAGTTATTAAAGGTCGAATAACAAAGAAAGTACGAGCGTTACTTGATTGTGGGTCGCAAAAGAGCTATATTTTAAAAGGTACAGCTGAAGAGTTAGGTTTACATCCCATTTCTTCTGAAGCTATTGTACACACTTTGTTTGGTGGTACGCAAACAGAAGCTAAATCTCACAATAAATTCCAAGTTGAGTTAAGTTCTTCTGATAGACAGAAACAAACGAAAGAAGTCTTAGAACTTTTGGATCAAGATATAATTTGTAACTATATTCCTCGGATACCAAAAGAATCAGTAATTAAAGAGCTTAAACAAAATAAACTATGGATCACAGATTTAGGAGCAGGAAGTCCAAAAATTGAAATTTTGATTGGAAGCGATTACTACGGACAACTTCTTACAGGTCGAGTAAAACAGTTAAAGAGCGGTCTTACAGCAATAGAGACAAAGTTTGGATGGACACTTTGTGGTCGTTTAGAAAGTACATCACAGTCTTGCCTAAATTATGGAAATATGTTTATCACGAACCTAGCTTTAAAAGATATGAAGATTCCAGAATTATGGAAGTTAGAGACAATTGGTATAACAGATCCCTGTCAAACTTTGTCTAAAGCAGAAGAAGAAGAACTCGCTCATGATAATTTTATAAAAGAAGTTGATAGAAATATAGAAGGTCGCTATATTGTAGGTCTTCCTTGGATTAACGGCAAACGTGAGATTCCCTCAAATAGACACATAGCTGAACGAAGATTGATAAATTCAACAAAGAAATTAAAATCAATGAAAATGTTTGAAGAATATGCTAAAGTTTTCTATGAATGGGAAGAAGAAGGCGTTATAAGTAAAGTACCAGATGAAGCACTCAAGATTCCAGGACATTTTTTACCTCATCATCCCGTCATCAAACCAGATAGTCTTACTACAAGTGTTCGACCAGTTTTTGATGCATCGTGTAAGGTAGGGAGGTCTCCTTCTTTAAATGATTGCCTCTTTAAAGGACCAAACCTCATCGAACAAATTCCTGCAGTGTTAATAAGATTTCGTGAGAAAGCTATTGGGGTAGTAGCCGATATAAGAAGAGCATTTCTTCAAATTGAAGTCAAAGAATCAGATCGGCATTTCTTGCGATTTTTATGGTGGAAGAGTCCTGACGAATTTCAAGTTTATCAACACAATAGAGTAGTTTTTGGAGCAACTTGTAGCCCATTTTTGCTAGGTGCAGTTATAAGATATCATTTGAGTAATGTTGATGAAGAAAACAAACAGATAGCTGAGAAGCTTATGAAATCATACTATATAGATAACTGCGTTACTTCAGTCGACAATGTGCCTGAACTAGAAAATTTTATTTCAAAATCTACAGAAATCATGGCTGATGCGAAAATGGAATTAAGAATGTGGGAATTCGGACCAATTAAAAGTGAAGACAGCAGTTTCCTTAACGAAAAGAAGGTGCTCAGCAAAAATGTAACAACGATAGTTCCGGTTTTAGGGTTGAAGTGGGACACAATGGAAGATAGTTTGAAGATCGCTTATAAATTTAGTGATGAGATAGAAAATCTGTCGAAAAGAAAGATATTAGCTGTAACTCAAGGGATCTTCGATCCAATAGGATTTTTAGCCCCAGCATTGTTGCCAGCCAAACTGATAATTCAAGACGCCTGGTCGACGAAATTAGATTGGGATGCTCCACTTCCAGAAGAAATCCGGAATAATTTTCAAAAATGGTATAGCGAACTCAAGTATTTAAATGACGTGAAGATAAATAGACGTGTAGGCTATGGTTGTAAAGAAAAATGGTCTATTCATACATTTTGTGATGCAAGTACCAGAGCTTATGCAACAGCAGTTTTCTTACGTTGTGAAGATAAAGACGCAGTCTTTGTACAACTTTTAGGAGCTAAGTCTCGTCTTGCACCAAAGAAAAATATAACCATACCACATTTAGAGCTTCTTGCTTGTATTTTAGGAATAAGGTTGACTAAATTTGTTTTGAAAGCCTTTAATTGTATTTCCATACCAGTAAAGTATTGGACCGACTCTTCGACTGCTCTCGCTTGGATTCGAAGAAATGATCAATGGGGAACGTTTGTAGGCAATAGAGTTAGAGAAATTTGTAAATTTTCCGAATCTCAACAATGGAACTTCGTACCTGGTCATCTCAACCCTGCTGATCTACCTTCTCGCGGATGTAGTCCTAAACAGCTGCTGAAGATGAGATGGTGGGAGGGACCAGAATGGTTGAAGTTATCAGAAGAAAATTGGCCACATTCAGAAACAAGCCCCAACGCAGAATTAGTAATGATGGAAAAGAAGAAAACTGCAGTACCTACTCTTTTATGTTCTAATTCACATGAATTTGTGATATATAGTACAATTTCAAAATTTGGTAGATTTATTAATGTCGTATGTTGGGTGAAGAGATTCATAATGAAGTCCAGAAATCGAAATATATGTTTTCCATCAGAATTGTCGATTGAAGAAACGGAAGATGCGGAAAGGTCGCTCTGGTCAATAATACAATCTGAAAGTTTTGGTAATACTACTGATGCAATAAAAGGATTAACGGTTATGAAAGATCAAGAAGGATTGTTGAGAGTAAAAACAAAGATATTAGAGCGGGATGACGAGTTTTCTCTCAGATATCCAATTTTATTACCATCGAAACATCATGTAGTGAATTGTCTGATTCAAGAATGTCATTTAAAGAATTGTCATGCTGGACTTCAAACAGTTGGATCCATTTTAAGAGAAAAATATTGGATAATTTCTTCTAGACGCAGCATTAGAAGTCAATTGTCTAAGTGTTACAGATGCAAAAGATACTCTGCAAAACCATATACTACACCTCCAATCCACCTACCTCTAGATCGAGTCAGAGATTCCAAAGTTTTTGAAGTTGTTGGAGCTGATCTTTTTGGCCCTCTTTTCGTAAAGCAAAGATCCAAAGTTTGGGTTGTACTTTTTACATGTGCAGTATATAGGGCAATACATTTGGAACTTGTATCCAGTCTCTCAACGGAAGGATTCATTCAGTCACTTCGAAGATTTATATGCAGGAGAGGAAGGCCGACTACTATATACTCTGATAATGGCTCAAATTTTAGAGGAACCAATAACCTTTTAAAATCATTGTATTGGAAGGCAATAGTTTCTTCGAAAGAACTGTTTCCTATTAATTGAAAGAACTGTGTCCTATTAGTCATCCATCCAGCAGCAGCTTGGTGGGGTGGATGGTGAGAAACAGTACATCTAGAAGTGGCAGAGTAGTAAAGAGACTTTTGAAATGACTTTTTTTAGAACTCTGAACTGATTTTTCTAGAACTCTGAAATGACTTTTCTAGAACTCTAAATGTTTCATTATTATTTTATTATTGTTTAGTTATTATCTTTATTTATTTACATATTTTTTTATTTTGAATTAGGGCTTAATTTGATCAAAAGTGATCTTAAGTTTAATTTGGCTTCCGCCTAAATTAAAGGTGGGAGTATGTTAGGAATTGATAAATTAAGTTATTCCAGTTTATTCACAGAAAATCGTTTGCATATTTGCAATTGTGATATTTAATTTATTTATAAGACGCGACTCGTTGCTATGGAAGCGAAGCTGTTTTTTCGTCTGCTTTGCTTTTTATATTTTTTATCTTACGAGAGGAGTTAAAAGTTTAGATAAAAAAGTTGGCATCAATTTTTGATGGAATGTAAAAGAATTTTTTTTAGAGAGAATGTTTATATTTTTTGTTTGTCGTGCGTGTCTTGAGTTTTATTGAAGAATTATGTTAATTTTATGAAAAGGCACGCAGAAATGCATAAAGGATCATCTTTCCAGTTTTTAGTATGATGATCAAAAATTATCAAGGTAAAAGCATTTATATTTTGTACATATTATACATTTTGTACATAGTATGTAAATAATTTGAATTCAATATTTCTTTATTCTATAATTCTAAGTATGTAATAAAATTTTTAAAAAGAAAATTCAAGAATATTTAGAAGATTTTTGAACCCAAATAAGTTTTGATTGTTTACAGAACAATAAGTTTTAATGAAATCTCCCAGGCAGTTTTCTAGATCTCATTATCAGGAACAAACACTATCGATTTCGGTTTAAAAATGGGTATCAAGATCTTAAAAGATAAAGCACGTAGAAATGTAAAAAATTCAAAATAGAATTAGACGGCAGATATAAGACTCTTTTTAAAAAATCAGAACAACGTGAGCTATATTTGCTGAGTTATTAAAAGGCGGCTTTCCGCATTTTCTTTGATCTCAAACTAGCTGTATATATGTTCCGCCATTCGACAATTCTACGATACGATTTTAGGCTTAAGGCTGCGTCACAGGAATACTACCGTCTTCCATGATACGACTAAAATGGACGTTTGTAAACAGTCGGATTGAGATGTACTATAGCAGGGGTATCAGGAACACTTTTTGTACATTCGCTCTTTCAATATCGCAAGAAAAACGATCAAATAACCAATTTTGTTATCTTGCTCCTGATGATACAAGAAATCTTACCTATTGAAAATATGTGATCTTACACAACCTTTTGTGCTAAAAAACATAATTGCAATATTAAAGATAAGCCTTAAACTAGGGCCTACAGGTTGTTGAGATAAATCTGTCTCTTACTTTAACAAGCTGTAACTACTAAATGTATAACTTTAAAAGTTTGCAATTTTACCAATTAATTACCTATATGGTTGGAGTGCTTTTGGGAAGAACAATATTATTCTGAAGAGTAATATTCCTCTTTGTTTGAAAAGAAAAGTGTTTAGTCAATGTGTTTTACCTGCACTAACTTACGGAGCAGAGGCATGGACATTAACAAAACGGGTGATACAAAGACTACACAGAGAAGTATGGAAAGATGTATACTAGGCATAACTAGAAGAGACAGAAAAAGGATAACCTGGATAAGAAAAAAGACAAAAGTTTTTGACATCCTTAAAAGAATCAAACAGCTAAAATGGAAATGGGCTGGACACATTGCAACAAGACAAGACAATAGATGGGGCACAAATATACTACAGTGGTATCCCAGAGATGTAAAATGACCAAGAAGACGACCACAGGTAAGATGGAGTGACGAAATTAGAAAAATGGCTGGTGTAAATTGGATGACGAAAGTACTTGACAGGAAACATTGGAAAAATCTGGGGGAGACCTACATCCAGCAGTGGATTGAAAACGGTTGATTATGATGATGTTGATGATATATGACATGTAACTACTAAAGCCGTTTTCTATATGTCTAAATATTTACTAATTCATCTTTGAAATTCCATTAAATATTAAATTAATAAATTTAGCTCAGTTTCGGGAGCCTCTATACAAAAAGGGACAGTTCTGAATAGATTACTGTTAATACCATTGGAAAAATCACATCATAATTAGCAACCAACTTTTGTTTCATTTCGGGCTCTGCCGTACAAGATTAAATATTAATTTTCAAAACACCTTTTTTGCGTGCATTTCGCGATTATACACTAGTAATCCAAATAATGGTAATCTTTTGGAAAAACTTGATTTCCAAAGTTTGAGAATTTACTACAACATTTAATTTATAAATAATGCCATAACAGTATATATCAATTAAAATATAGTTTAGTTCAAAATATGATGCAATATTTATTTTAAGGTATTTCTATTTAAAAATCAAACGTAACAGTTGTCAAATACAAGATTGAAATACATGGAGAAATTAACTGTACAAAAATTTTCATCAAGTCGGTTAATTTTTACTTGCAACATTTAACATTAATAGTTGCCTTAAAATGCTTTCCCGTGATTGAAGCGAAGTTTTTTAAATTATGCGTATTGCGACTGTTTTAATTTGAAATCAAGATTTAGATGTCGCTACTGTTGATTGGGAATAATAGCTGAGATACATCTGGCATACAAGTTTATTAGTCGCGTCCAAATAACTTCATTTAAATCGGGCCAATCAAGTTGTGAGGCATAGTTATCCAAAAACCACTTCTATACAGATGTAATAGTACATGGAGCAAAATTTCATTGAGATAGAAATATTTCAATATCTTGCAAAAATAATCTATATAGAAGGCTTGAGTTTGGATTCATGCATTCATGCATTTTTTTTCTGTTATATTTCCATTAATCACAAAAACTTTTATTGTCTCATTTCGATCATATTCAACACCAGATCATAATATTGACTGGATATTTCACGTTAGGTGTAATACAATCACAATGCAAATCTTTTCCGATTTTTCTACTTGCGCATTTTATGTCATCACTATCATGCATGGAAATCTTTGTTTCATCACTTCAAATAACACATCGCTAAAATTTGTTTGTTCGGATAACTCAGTTCAGAATACTTTATTCTGATATCTGTTTCTCAGTTTAATTCAGTTTAATCGTTTCAATCTTTGTTTCAGTGATAAAACAAAACAAAACAAAAAAATGTGCGGAATTCTAGCATTTAGGCTAAACTATTCCAGTCTGACACACAATTATACTTTGCTTTAACTTCTATTGCAGCGTGCCATTTCGTTTTGTATATACTGAATGATTTATTTCTCTCACCTAAATACAGAACCCTTGCTCTTCTATTATCAGTTACTGTCGTTCCTTTTTTTCCTGCCTTTACCAATCTGGTTTTGTGCGACTTATAAGCTTCTTCATTAATTTTCTTTAAAGTTTTCTTCAAATTTCTTTATAAATGTAGTTTTTTTTTTTTTTTTTTTTTTCACTCATAGTATACATCGTACATAGTATACAATATTATAGATCGCTTTCTGTACGCAAATCAATTCCTTGCAACGAATTTTTTATTTAATTATGCTCTACTAACTCACTAATTGAAAGGGCAACTGAACTTGACCAACTAGGTAACAACCATACAACATACTGATAAAAGTCATTCAATCATTTGTTTCAATCAGAAGCAAAGCGCTACTAGTAGCGAGGCTACATTACAATAATCACTATTTTTCATGTAATTTGTAATGTAATGCTCTACATTTTGAAACATATAATAGGCTGAGCCGAAAATATTCAAAAGTTGTTTTTCAAGTGCAATATCGCGGAAAAGTTATGAGTCAGAAGACTAAAAATTGGGTTAAAGTGAAATAAAATCGTTTTATATATTCCCGTCACGCATGCGCAGTGAAGTTTGCCAAAATACGGAAAAATTCACATTATTACTAATTTTGTTTAATTAGCCTCTTCACGAATATAATAGCTGAAATTATTATGTATTAGAAGCACATGAACGACTAAGATGTGGATGGATTTAAATAATATTTCAACTTTATGTTTAGTTATTCTAATACATAATAATTTCAGCTATTACATTCGTAAAGAGGTTAATTTTTAAAAAATGTAATAATGTGAATTTTTCTACATTTCGGCAAACTTTACAATACATGCGCAACCGGAAGATATAAACCATTTTTATTTCTTTTTTTACCCAATTTTTAGTCTCTTGAACTTGCAATTTTTCCGTGATATTACGCCTTGAAAAAATTTTGAATTTTTTCGGTTCACCCTAACATAATTTATAAAGTATTAGCAATTAGCACAATACATAAAATCGGTGGTTTGTAGCAAACACTGACTATACATTTAATGTTACTTCAAGAGAGAGAAATAAATGCTATTCCTTAAATCATGTGATCGTATCTTGTCATTTTTGAGCAAAATATATTCTGCGTAAAAAATTGTTAATATAAACCACAAACTGCAGTGAAAATAGTAAATAATATTTATACAGTGTTTGATTATGCATAAATATGTTATATATAATACGGTTGTACATACAGATATTTCTACAGATAATATTTTTCCAAAGGGATTACATAATTTTGACCACTACTGTTTATTGAAGCAAGCTAAACATATAAACTCAAATATCTTTTTTTTTTAATGAATGAAGCTGAGAATTGTGGAACAAGTGGCTACCTATAGTAAAACAACGATGCGCTATAATATGAGAATGGCTGCAATACCTCCAATTGGCGAATTCGGAAGCTATCGACCTTACCACGAAAATTATGATATTATAGCAAAATAATATCAATTACAAAAGTGCATAACACTTTCGGTTTAGTATGAAATGACGTCTTACATATAAAAATGATGTTATTAGAAGTTATAAAATATAATTTTTTTTATAACCAAGTGCCAGCTTAAAACGTCAATAATCGTTTATAGAATGCTGCATTATAAAGCAGATATATGTATTTTTTAATCAAACACATACAGGGGGTCCACTCTTAATGGTTGGCCAATGGCTAATTCCTAAACCATTAGTCATAGACATATAGTTCTAGCTACAAAAATGTTTTAAATGAAATAAAGAAATATTTTAAAAGCAATTTAGGTTAAAAAAAAAAAAAGCTTTTTTAAAAATTAAGAAATTAAAATTATTATACGGCCTCTTTGTCCTATAAGTTATATTTAGTAAAATTTTCCTGCAACATTGACAAGTAAGACAAAAAAGTCATGTTATTGTACGATTAAAAATTGACCGAGTAATAACTGTTTAAAGTTGGAGCCCATTTTTTGCTGCTAATTAGGGGTCATTCACAAATTTAGTAGAAATATAATTTCGTCAGATATATTTTTAAAATAAATGATTGAGAATAAAATTAACAGTGCAATGCAAATTTGAAATCGTTAATCATTCTGATATAAGAAAACAAAATATATAACTTGTAATATGCATATAAGGGGAGAAAAATAGATTTTTTCTTAAATAAAATTATTATAGATAACTGTCTACAAAATGATGTATATTTCAAAATGTGAGTCTGCAAAAGTTGCGTTGCGTCATTTTTTTTCCTTAGCTTTTGATAATTGTATCTTATGTATTCTGTATTGCTGAATCCGAAATTGACCTTCATTTTTTACTATCGCACGTAAAGATTTTTTTCAAATCATAAACTTTAAAGTAAAAAAAAAAAAAAAATAAGTAGCGAAAATCTGATATTATAAAATAAATGTGTTTTAAACTTTTGATAAATAATTTTTACGTATTTTTTACCGCTGAAATCGAAAATGATATTCACTTTTAAATATCGCGTCGGAATTTTTCGCAAATTGATAATTTCGAAGTTCAAAAGTTCAAAATTGAAATTGAACCTCCTCAACCTCATCGGACCCCTCAGCTGTTAGCTATATAAAAATCCTAATGAAAGCAAAATAATAATAAATAAATAAATTATTGAATTAAATAAAATTTTATTTAATAATAAAAAAAGTTTTACATCTTTTTTATAGTTGGAGAGAGTTGTACCTTGAGGCAATTTCCGCATTTAAATTTTTTACTTCGATAATTATAATCATATTTAAAATTTAAAGGCAACATTTCAATACGCCAACATATTTTTCTATAACATATTCAATTTGTGGAGAATCCCTTATCATTCAGCCGTTTTTAAAGAGCAATGTAAAAACAGCTTACTTATAATAATGATATCTTTTTAAATTTTCACGATATTTGACTGGATTTTTTTTTATAAGTTACTCCATAGAATTGACTATTAAATGATGTAAAAGAATCGTTTTTATCGTTCGCGCATGCGCAGATAAAAATTATTTCATAAAACGACTCATATTTCATAAAATATTTAATATATTTATATTCCAATTGCGCTATATTTTTTCTAATAGATTTTGCCAACATTTCTGAAATTTGCGTAAAATTTGGTCAAAAACCCTGCATGATATAAACAAAAAACATACCGGAATTTTTGAATTTAAAAAAAAAAATCATTCTTTCTCCATGAATATACATGCTATTCTTACAAAAATCAGTGTACATGTTGCACAGTATCCACATATTTGTATTCTGCAGCGATAAATCGTTTCGTGTATTTTCATGTACAGGGTGATCCTAAATATTCCTGTTATTCTTTAACTTTTTTGTCGGCCCCCTAATTGCCCTGCTTATCAAATGAATGTTGATAAATATAAGGTCAGACATAATCTACATAATCCTGAAGTTTCAGAAGAATCCGACAAGTATATTTTTAAATATTTGACAAAATGCCAAAAATTGAAAGTTTTCAAATACTTATTGGTAGATAGTATATCTATCTCCATTGAAAGAATCATATACATAGCTATTTTAGAGATGAAAGTAAGCCATCATTGCAAATTTGGAAGATTTAAAATACAAAAATTTGCTTAATTGTTTAACGTAATAATTTTTGCATTAACAATGCATAAGAAATATTGTTGTAAACCGTTTAGTAAAACATTACAAAACACTGTTGCATATTATTAAACTTTAAATTTATTTAAATCACAATTGAATGTAAACGAGCTTGTTGCTCTCTAAAAAATGTTGACAGATGTTTTTGTGGAAGTTTCAATACAAAATCAATTGTTGTATTAGGACAAGTCTTCTATTTCAGAAAAATTACAGGTATTGGAGCTAATGTTATTTCCCATGAAATTAACTGAAAGGAACAGAATAATAGAATGATTTTTGGGACACTTATGAATTGTTCATATCTGCCCCCAACTAGTCTGTGCACACTAGAGTTAAATTGACAAATGATTAACTTTTCTCAATTTTAGAAGAATTTTTTTACATATATATAAAAAATATTTATTTGTAATCATAGTACGTGATAAAACATCAAAATTCAAATAAATGAAAAAATAAATAAAGTTATTCGCTTAGCAAGTTATAACTGAGATTTTACTTTTGAGATCTATAAACGGTGTTTTGGCTACTGAGAACAAACAAAATGTCAAAAGGCTTAAAAAAATTACCATGTATATACAGATACTGTCATCGTTGATACTTTTTTCAAATAAAAAAACATATAATAACTAGCAAAAAATTGCAACGTTCACATCTATCCTATGTTCATATGTGCCCCGGTCTCACCTATATATATTAATTTCGCCATGCATGTCACTAGCCATGCCACTTGTCTCCAAGTCCATAGGTACTGTCATCGTTGTTAGTTTTTTTCAAATGAAAAATCAGACAATAACTAGCAAAAAATTATGACGTTCACATCCACCCCATGATAAAACGTACCCTGGTCTCACCTATATAGAGGATAATGGGGCACATATGAACAGTTCACATAAACACAGTTTTTTTATTATTATTATTATTTATTAGTGGGTTAATTTATGTAAACAAAAATCATTGAATATAGTAAAAACGGAATTTTTTTTACACATGGTATTTTTTTTTAAATCACCCTTATAGTTAGTTCTTCATACATTTTTAACAGATTTGTAAATTTATAAAATTGTTTACATGTGCCTCATCAGTGGGGCAGTTATGAACACACATGAAGCATATATGTGAATGGGAACATAGGGAAAAAATATCCTTTGACATACTTTTTATTGTGTTATTTATTTGACGTCATGATCGTTAGTTATATTCTGTGTTAAATTTACCATAAAGAAAAAAATATGCATAAATTTTTCTAGTTTATGAATGATATATTTTGAACAAGATGAAAATTAGTCGAATGGGAGGGGATAGGGATGATTACATGACCGAAAAAATATTATTGCAATTAAATGGAAAAAATAAAAAATTAAACTTGAAAAAAATAATAAAGCATTTAAATTTTACTTTAAGTTTTTATTTTTTTTTTTTTCTGGGAAATTTTTGGGAGGGGGCATTTAGATAACATTTAGTGAAAATCTGCCGAAATAGGAAAGATTCTTACTCATGTATTTGTCGTATTTACTTCTAAATCAATGATAAAGAATGATTTTTTAATGATAAAAAAAAAATTAAGCTCACCCCCAAATTTAACTTCTTTTGCTTTTTAAAGAGGGGGAGGACTTACAATTGGGATTTATGGTAGTTATCAGCTTAAAAATTTTCATTTATTAAGATATTGCTGATATCCACCTCCGTTCAAAGAACCTTTACTTTCATAGCTATTCTAGAGATGAAATTAAACCATCATTGAAAGTTTGGAATAAATGAAATTGAAAAATTTACTGTTTAACGTAATACATTTGTATTGACAATGCATAAAAAATGCTGTTGCAAACAGTTTCGTAAAATATTGCATAACATTATTTCATTTCAGAAAATATTAAATTTATTTAAATTACAATTGAAAGTAAACGAACTTGTTGCATTTTAAGTATTTGTTGACAAATGTTTTTGTGAACGTTTCAATATAAAATCAAATGTTGTATGACGAAAAGCCTTCTATTTCAGAAAAATTATAAATTTGGAGGTGACATTAAAAGGAGAGAAATAAAATTATAGAATGACTGTTGAGACATTTATTAACTATTCATATCTGTCCCCAGCTAATCTGCTCACAAGTGCCCACATGGCCAATAGAATTAAGTTGACAAATCATTAACATTCTTCCATAAAAAATTATCAAAAATATTTATTAATATTCATAATATATGTTAAAGCACTCATTTAAAAAAAAATGAACAAATGAATAATGTTTATTGCTTAGAAAGTTGGAACTGAGATTTTAATTTTGAGATCTGTAAACTGTTTTTTTCGCTATTGCGGACAAACAAAATATCGAAGAGCTTCAAAAAATTTTTGCCATACGTCTACAAGTGCTATCATCGTTGGAAATTTTTTTCGAAGAAAAAACATATAACTAATAAAAACTTGTGATGTTCACATCTGCCCAGTGTTCAACCGTGCCCCAGTCTCCCCTATGTCAATCCCGCCGTTCATGTCACAAGCCATGCCACTTGTCTCCAATGGTTTCAGTATTTTACATTTTAAGTTATTTATTATTGCTTAATGTTTGCTGGTTTGGTTTTGGGGAATGTCGGGTTCGTTTTTAAGTTTAGTTGTTGTCATTTTGTCCAGTTTACTTATTTTTATTTTTTTTTAATTTTGGAATAGTTCAGTTGTTTTGTATATTTTAGTATAGTTTCTGAATGTATTTGTGTATGTGTGTGTGCACACTTATTAGCGATATTCGCATCCAATTAACATAAAATTGTCGTTTAATCTCTGAAACTAGTTCAAATCTCACTATAGTGCTTATATACAGTCGATTCTCTCTATAACGAAACTCCATACACCGAATTTCTCTATATAACGAATTTTTGGTAGGAACGGTCCCCTTTTCGCATGATTACATTAAAAACAGTCTCTATATAGCGAAATATCGATCTCCATATAACGAATTTTTTCATAAATTGGTCTTATTTTATTCAGTTTTAAAAAGCTTCAAAATCATATGGAATCAATTTTCCATCACTTATTTTTGATTTATCGTCAGTGCTGAGTTTTTTTTTTATATTACTACTTCTCTCCTTGTTCTTTAAATCCAACGAATTCATCCTACCTCCCACACACCTTTCCACATCCTTCTCAAAACAGAGTCAATTGGACACATGTAAGAGAGGAATCAATGAGAGGCACATAAGAGAGGCCTTCAAATGGAGGAAAATGTTAACTACAATTTTTCATTCCTTGCTAAAATTTGAGCTTTTTTTTTTTTTTTTTTTTTTTTTTTTTTTTTTTTCTTTGAGAGCGTAACAATTTTAAAATCAAGATAAGAAAAATTTCAGATTTCTTCGTCTGAAATTAATGCAAGTCTTCCTTATTTGATTTTCATTAAGCTTTCAAATAAATGTCTATTCTCTTTTATGAAACAGCTTAAACAATTAAGAAATAAAATGTTAGGTTAATATTTACTTTTAAACATTTCAAATTCTTAATTCAAAAAATCAAAAATAATATTTGTTCAAATTTTACACATTAAATACGATTTTTAACATCATTCTCTATACATTGAATTTTTTACTGGAATGGTGGATTTCGTTATATAGAGACTCGACTGTACTTAAAAAAAAAAAAAAAAAAACGCAATTGAGGTTAAAAAAAATTTTTTTTAAGTAATTTCATAATAAATACAACTTGCAGAGTGCAATACTGAGTTCCCTAATCTGTAGCTTTATTGCATAGAAATATAATCAATGCATATACTTCTTCATGTATAAAGTAGTTTTCTTAGAAATAAATTATAAAAACATAAAATAAGCATTTGAAACAGCTCATTTTATTTATTTCTTTAATATTGTTTAGATTCGAATGGGAAGGATTCGAGCCTCTAAACTACGACCTGTAGGGCCAACTTTTCAAAAATATTCGGTGGACTAAAAATTTTGAGTAAAATAACATATTTTCCCCCTTGGTGTATATGTGTGTAGAGATGGGGGAGAGAGGGAGCGAATGAGTAACGATGATAATTCAAAATTAAATTATGTTTTTTTCTAAGAAATTTCTTAAATTATAATTTGATAATAATTTTATATATAATTTTATTAAATTATATTCTTATAAGTTCTTTCTTATGAATACATTAATATTTATTTTAAATAATATTGGAAAAGCTAACTATTGAAATTGAAAAAAAGAAAAAAAATGTCAACAAAAGTTTACATTTTAGTCGCCTAAGTGCTTTACTAATTTAAAACAACGAAGCGGATGGCAAAATAGGCGGGAAACTTATTTTAGTGAGAAGTTTAACTAAACATCCGATGAAGGGGTTTTCAGGGCTTCTGTAAGTCTAATTGACGGTCCTTGGTATTTTTCAAACAGAAATCATTATGCGAAAGTTAATGAAACCAAATTTCATTTTAGTTATTAAATAAAATAAATCAATTGAATTTGAGAGGGCGGAGGGATCAAATTATAGGATAGGTCCGAGCTCCAAGGATCCATATAATCAGTGCTGTTGTCGTACGAAAAGCAGAAAGTTACAATATATACAGACGGTATACACTGTCATTATGAATGTTCACGGATAGGGTAATACGGTAATGCTTTATTTGACAAACAGAGGGTATACGGTGTTTTTTTTAATCTAGAAAGTACACGGCGTATACCCCCCCGTATACCCTCCACTACATCCTTGCACATAATTTGGCGCCAATGGCTATCACACACATAAATAAACGTTCACATACCTTGGCATGTTGTTCAGCGCTGTGGAGGGGCGCGTTTATTCTTGCCAGTTTTGCAAACTTATGTTACGGAAGCTGAAAAGGGGATGACCACACTCAAATTCGAGACTCGGCGGTTGCTTCCTTTTTCCTGGCTACTTCCTCTGTCGTTAGCAAGCATTCGAATGCAAGAGAGAGCTTTTAAAAAATATGTTAAGGAGGACGGACTTTTAGTGGTTCCAAAGTTCGAGGTTCTTCTTAATGACATTATTATCGACGAATGCAAAAAAAAAAGAAAGAAAATTCTTCTGTGCGGAGAAATTTGCTTGAAAGAAGTGAAATTAATTCTTAAAGGTTGAAGCTACTTTCTGACACATTTTTAAATTATTTTTTATTAAGAAATGCATGAAGTTAACATGTGTTCTTATCCAGAAACGTATGTAATCAAAAGACTTTTCCCATTTTTTGGTAAATGGAAAAGATGTTTCAAAAATATTGTCAAAGTTGGCCTTTTGGACATAATTTCCAGTGCTTGACAGGAAAAAAAATTTATTTGCCAAAAAATGCAAAACGTCATTCGATTTCTAATCGCTTCAATAATCAGCCCTAGCCCATCCAATTTGCGTTTAAAAATGAGCCATAAAATGTGTCACAAGGGGACATCTCATTGCTCTGTGGGGAGGGGAATATTCCCCCTGTTCTCCCCGATAAATTTTATCTTATTTAATCTAAGCATTTTACCGATTCAATTATTCAAAGATTTCTGTTTTTAAAAAACAGTTATAAAAGTTTAAAAATTCCGTAACAGACATTCGTCCCGAACGGGTTAAGAGCATTAACAGAAACCGGCAACAACATGAAGAAAGGAAGACGTAAATGGAAAAAAATGTATAAATAATACAGTAACATATTAAAGCCAGTAATCATGAAATAATACTTAAAGGTGAATATAGAATTAAAAAAGTATTTTGTTCAATATTTACAATTCATATTTGAATATTTATAAAACCATCTTTATAAAGCAAATTGTGCCACCTATTGAGTATCAAATTTGACACCAGTTCTGTTTTCAAATGTTCTATTGTACTGGGAATAGTATGGCAGTTCCATCTTGAAAATATATCTTAGCTAATGCACCTAACGAATGAGTTTTTACGATTCTTACATTAAACAGATAATAGAAAGCAAGTTATCATGAATTTCAAAAGAGCCTTTTTATATCTGTGGCTTCCGGTAATAACCAGGTAAGGCACAATTTTAATATTTTGAGTAATTAACGTTTAATGTTTTCAAATGTCTTTTTATCATTATTTTTATAAAATAAATTAGAACTTAATAGTTTTTACTACATTCAATTAGGATATAAGAACCTCTTTTTTTTGCCAAAATAGTTACATAAAAATGGATTTTATTAATTGAGAACCAATTAATTTTTTTTTCAATTTTTAAATAAAATTTATAGTCGCCCAATGACGGGAATTATTCGATTTTCATTTTTCAGTACTATGGCAGATGAAAGTACTCTTTTAAAGTTACATTTTCCCAAATTACCTCAATTTTTTTTTTCAAAAATGTGCCTCATCTGGTTATTACCGAAAGCATGGAATATATATATATATGCATGGAATCTGCAGACATTAATGAATAATCAAGTGTTTTAAAATGAAGCAGTGTTTTTCTTATTTTTTCTAAAAGACTTTTTATATCTTGAGTTGTAATCTATCATCCTAGCAGAGATGGGCAGTATCGAAAATACATGTATTTGAAATACATTTGTATTTTGTATTTTAACCTCACTAAACGAAAGTATTTTGGTAATGTATTTTGAAATGATTTTTTCAAGTATTTTGTATTTTGAAAATACATTTCATATTCAAAATACATTTCTGTAGGTTTCCAGCTGCTTCGTTAAAACCGCAGATGTAAAATTCATAAAAGCATAATAAGAGCCTGTCTGTTTTGTTTTGTATTATAGGGTTCGTTTCAGAAAGTTAATGCAAACATACTTTACAACTACTGATACGATAAGGATTAGAATCAATGTATCTGTTTTACTTAGGCAATTTTGCTGAACTGCTACAATTCTAAAGTTCTAGATTTTATAATTATAACGTTTCTTAGCGAACGACAAAAACTACTGTGTGATAAACAGGAAGAATTATTTAGATTTTTGCTGTGTCTAGTGTTTTTTAAAGAACCATAGGAAAAAAAGTAATGTAATAGTAGAAAAGAAATATAATTTAATGTTTGTTTTGAGAAAGAATACCTGATATTTTTCCAGCTTCAAATGATAATCTATCAAAAGAATTACTGTATTGCGACAGAGCACGTTGCGCTATACTATATGGGAATTTTTTTTTAAAACAATTTCTGTTGATAATAATGGCAGTTGTTAAACTAGCATGAAAAATGTGTATAACAAAATCTATCATTACAAGTGGAACTTTTGAAGCAACAATCAAACTTTAAAGCACATCTAATGGTAAGATTTTTAATTTCATACCATTATACATTGATCGAAACATTTTTTTCTAGTCCTTTTGTATCTATTTTATCAAAGTTCGGGTAAATTTTAAGTTACTCGTGATATTCATTTGCGAGAGAATTTATTATGCAAGTAGTTTTATTTATTCATATATAATTCAGATTTTCATTAATTGCATTTACTATTGAGTATATCAAATATTGGATTTTTGATTATAGACCTGTCCTTACTGGAGATATGTGTTTATCTAACGTGACTTCGCAAGCATTTTTTTTTTACTCATTTTATGTTTTATTTTATGCTGTTTAAAATAAAATAGCAGAATGAAAATATAAACTAGTATCAGACCAAAACGAAAATTGCTGTACGAAACCAAAGTTTGATTATTTTTTGAGTTTCGATTATAAACGGAAGTTTTACAGATGAAAGTTTTTAATATCATTGAGAATGTTAATTTGTTTAATTACAAAATTATCCCCCCTTTAGAAGAATATTTATGATTTTCAATATGCGGGCATGTGCATATATTTGTTTAGACTAAAATTTACAAAAGATTAATGAAACATTATTTTGTACAGATTTATAAGAATAGAAATTTATACATTACTAATTGTGAAGTTATTTATGCATCCTGAGCATCTCGAGTATTTATGCATCAACCGAAATCTACGTTCATTGTTCAGAGATTTTCAAAATATTTAACATTTAACTTGCAAATTAATCCAAAAAAATATCAAGAAATGATTCTTTCAGAGAAAGCAGTGTATTCATATTTAAATAGCAATAGCAATTTTTAATTTGCAATCATTATTTCAAATACAGCATACTTATGTTTAAATATATCTTTACAATAAAACTGACGGGAAATTACGTTATGAGTATTTAAAATATTTTTAACAGCGCCATGAGAAAGGGGGGGGGGCGGCGAAAAGGGGGCTGTCGCCTCGGTCGCGGAAATTGAAGGGGCGCCAAATTTATAGTACTTATTACAAGGAGAAGTTGCGTAGGAGAGGGGTGCACCAATTTGAAAGTTTGCCTCGGGCACAATTTTTTCTTCGCACGCCCCTAATTTTTATTGTAATGACTCATTCAAGATTGGGGGGGGGGGGGGTGTTAAACAGATCATAACGAGGAATGCATTGATGCACTGATAGAAGACATTTATTAAACACAAAAATCATGACTTTAAAAAACTTAATAAACTTATTTGGCATCATGATATTTCAAACATTGTATTTCTGCACGTTATGATATTCCCAAGATTTAAACGAAAATATTTAACGTGTTTATTTAATATTCCTTTTTAAAATATTTCTTATTTATTATTCATGAGAAGCATAATTGTTTTTGCGTAGTAGTATTTGAGGCATTAACGAATTATACTTTTAACAAGCCGAATTATGTATTTATTATTACATATTTAATCTACGAAGGTGGCCGTACAATTCTTTTACATATATGTGTTTATGTATGACGAATATGTGTTTATGTATGAAGAATAACTATTGAATTGCTGTTTCGAATTTTACTCACTCGCATTTTTTTTTACTTTTCTGTACCTTTACAACAAAAAAGTATTGGTTTCGTGAAAAAATTCGACTTCAGATTGTCGACGGATATATTTTTGAAGGTCCTGAACACTGACAGGTTTTGGGAAATATCTAATTGTCGAGTTTATCAGTGTATGTTACAAATTTTGTGGGCCCTCTATCTTAAGAATTAATGCACAGAATTTAATAAAATTTTAGATTCAGTTAGAGATTTATGTAAGTTATTTTAGATATTAGGTAATGGAGTAACTTTTCCAAAAGGTAGTGCTGATATGCTTCGTTTTTCTCAAATTTCGCAAAAACTGTATCTCAAGAACTAGTGCACGGATTTTCATCAAATTTTTGATTCAGTTAGACGTTGACCTAAGTTGTTGCCGATTAAGTTTTGGTGTGAATTACTCAACAGATGGGGGACGCTGCTATCCTACATTTTTCACGATTTCTGTACTAGCTCTATCTCAAGTAGGAATGCATGGATTCTCTGCGAATTTCAGATTCAGTTTGATCTTAATATAAATCGTCACTATGTAGTTAAGTGTTGGTGCAAGTCGTCCAGCAGGTGGTGCTGTTATGCTGCATTTTTCAGGATTTACAGGATTTTAACAAGAACTAATGGAATAAATGTCACCAAACTTCATATTCTATTATGTATTATTATTAATTATTAGTACCAAACACCGAAATTCAATTTCGGCTTTAAAAACCTGCTCTGTCTATCCTAAATTCTAAATTCTACAAAGAGATATTTATTAAATATTTTTCAACTTGAGAATTTTTTTTCTTTTGAAGGCCAATTGTAATTTCCAAACATAATTTTGATTTATAGATTGTTTTGATAACACTTTACTGCTATGCTTAAAATGAAGCTGAATTATACCCAAGAAAGATTTTATATTTTTGCACACATTTTAAAAGTTTATCTGTAAGTATTCTTCGTTTATTTTATAAAGAATATTTTCAAATGGATTGATTTGTTTTCTTTATCTATCTTTCCTTTTGCTTCTTTACTTTGAAAATTTATATTTTCAAAGAATTTAATCGGTGTTACAAAAACGCCTAACAGTTGCGTTGTGCAAACACAAATAAGAGGTGTACGCAGGCCGAAATTATTATAGCTGGTTTAAACCGAACAAAGACCTTTTTTGTTCGGCCCATTCCGACACAAAACAAAAATTATTGGCCCGAGCCAGTATAAGGTTAAAGTTTCAATGCATAGAAAAGAAATATTAACGCAGTCCGATACAAAAAGTAAAATCCCGGAATTAGTCCGGCTCGATATAAAAGCTAAAATTCGTTCAGGCCCTGTTCGTACAAAAACTTGATTAGCCCAGAGTAATTAAATTTCCAGAAAGAGGAATTTTTATCAAAAATACTTTTTTTTTTTCATGTTTTTAAAAGAAAGTCTATAGACTTTCTTTTAAAAAAGCACTTTGGATTGCGATATTTAATTTTAAAATTAATATTCATTTTTATGTAAATGTTTTTGTTATAATTAAGACTGCTCTTAGTTAAAAAGGACAACTTTATGACACATGTTTTAATTTATTTTTGTTTGAAAACTCATGAAGCTAGCAGGTGCAGAAATTATTTAATCGCCACTCATTTTCACATAATTTTCAAATACAATAGATTTTTCAGAAAATAGTGTCAAAGTGGGCGTTTTGAATCGAATTTCCTTGCGAAAGAAGAATAACCACTGAAACTGGGGTGAAAATCGAGCTTGTCACATGATCGAAATCATTATAACTCAACAGATAATTTATTGATACAAAAATGGAAAATTCAGTTCGATTCCAAATCGCTTCCATAGTCAGGCCTTCCAATTTTATAACTTTCCGTTAAAAATGGATTTCTCAGTGTATCAAAACATTTTGCACTTGTTGAGCAGAACAGATGAGAACAGTCTTAATATCATTTTAGGCCTTGGAAACTTAAAAGTCGAAAAAGGCTATAAAATAAAATCCTCCGAGAAGGATTAGCACAAGATAGGAGAAAAAATAGATTATAGGGACAGTTTTATTTCTTAGCAGGAACGAGGAACATAGCTTGTTCTAAATGTATCATATTCTTTTTCTTGTTATTAAATTTATTTTGCATGAATCAATACATTTCCTGTTTAAGACAGAATTTATAGACAGATTCATTTTCAGAGTTCCCTTTGCTGTTCTTTAATTTTAATATCCAGAAATATACTTACTGTTCATAAAGAATAATAATAACTTTAATGGTAAAATTATAACAATTTAAAAATACGTACATTTTTTTTTTTTTTTTTTTTTTTTTTGAAAAAAAAATTGTTGGGTCGGGCCAGATTTTACTGATTTTTCCCTTAGGCTGACCGAGACGGAATGAGCCAATGGTTTTCATACGGGATTGATCGGGATCTATACTAATATTTTTGATTACCGCAATTAGTGCTCTAGGAAGAATGAAAATCCTGATCCGATCTGGAAGGAATTAGTCAGGCGTAGTCCGAATCTGCAGTAAAAAGTAAATCCCGGGACCCGAAAGAGTGATGACGAGGCCCATCTGAGTCTATCTTTCTGGGAAAAAAAACGATACCCGACTCGGACAGGCCCGGAACGACTGAAAAACAGGTCCGGTCAGGCCCGACCCGAGTGTCGGGATTAAAATTGGCCAGCTAACTTTGTCGGCCATGGTCCGTGCAAACATCTAATCTCATAGACATTTTTTTTTAAATTTTCAAATGTATTTTGTATTTTGAATGTATTTTCAAAATACATGTATTTTGTATTTTGAACTTTTTCAATTTGAAAAGTATTTTGTATTTTGTATTTTAGACTCTAAAACTAATGTATTTTGTATTTTGTATCGAAAATGATTTTTCGATGTATTTTGCCCAACTCTGCATCCCAGGGGGAAAGGAAGATAGGCATTTGCTAAATTGCAATACGTAATACATTTTATGCTCGATGTTGAATTGACACATGTGGATGAATAATTGTATAGTTATATTAATTAAATCTGTTAATATAATTTAATAATTAATGTTAATGATTAACTTGAATCTAACTTATAACAATTTGAACAATAGCTAAAATAATATTTCGAAGTGTATAAAATGTACATATTAATTATCTATTTTATTCCTTCTTTTATCTTATACTACTATATTGATTTTAGGTTAGTATTGTCACATTAAATGAAATTGATTTCAACTTTTATTTTTATTATTTTTTTTCCTCTATTTACATCTTAAATATCTAAACATTATGATATTAGTTAACAATTAACTATCATTATATTATTTACTTATTAAGTAATTACGACATGATATAAGAATAATTTAATCATATTAAAATTTGGTACTATTAATTATAGGAATCATTAAAAAGATTCATCCATGTTAAACTTTACATATTTTTTATTTTTAATAAATCAATTACTTATTATTTTTAATACTGTTTTTCATTAAATAAAAAATTTAATTTTTCTTATATATCTAATGAGAGTATATACTTAAGGCATTTCCTAATGCATTTAATTAATTTATAATCATTATAGTCTATTTTTTGCTATATCATTTTAGTGGTAATTATATAGTGTCTGTTTTTTTTTTTTTTTTTTTTTAAATCTATTTTAATAATGTCATTATGATTTATTTTTAATGTTTTTCTTCATTTTATTTTGCTTTTAAGTGTTTTGGAAATGGTAGCCTCAAATTCGCATTATTTTAATTCTCATTTTTTTTTAATCTATTTTAATAATGTCATTATGATTTATTTTTAATGTTTTTCTTCATTTTATTTTGCTTTTAAGTGTTTTGGAAATGGTAGCCTCAAATTCGCATTATTTTAATTCTCATGGCTAATATACGAAGATGAAATCACACAACTTTTTTTGTAGTTCCAAAGTATTTGTGGACCTGAAGGTTCTACTTTGATTCTACAAACTTCGATTATATTCATTTTAATTTATTTTTTCCACGTTTCAATGTGGCAATTTGTGTTAAATTTAATGGTTTATATGTACCGGGTGTCCCAAAAATGACTGATGGATTTTAAAATTCAATAACTTGCAAACGGTGACAGCTATTAAAAAATTTTTTGCAGGAGGGCTATGTATAATGTCAGGAGTTTTTTTACCGCAATTCTTGATTTTAGTTTGATTTTCAAACAACAGATGGCGCTGATGGCGGTTGGCGGGCAGTCGACGCCGAGACTTACTTCATTCAGCTTTGACGCAAAAGAAGGAGATTAAGGTTATGGAGTACGTCTCCTTCTACAGTACAGTCTTGCTCTCAGGCACCGAGACTCATTCGATATGAATTCAATGGAATGCGTTGTTGCCATGGAAACAACAGATTGTTCGATAGTGGAATACAGCGTTTAGAAATGGGCATACATTTCACAAGCAGTTTTTGAGTTTGCAGAAGATTTTCGTTTAGGAAGTTTTATTTTCCTGGATTAAATTACTTTTTTATGGCACGATTTAAAGAATATTTTATGCATCATATTTTAAAAACAAAGAGATTTTTTTCAATTTGATGATTTTTGTTATATTCTTAAGAAATTTTAGATCTTTTAAGAAAATTCGTCGTTAGATTTTTATGAATGTTCAAAAAATTTTCATGAAAACTGTTGATAGTACATTATTGTGTAAAATAACTACCAAAAACAAATATTATAAGTTGCCTTGTTTAGCCCTTTTCAATAGGATTAGTCTATCGTTGCATTAAAATAGAAAAAAATAAAATAAATGTGAGTTAATTAAAATTTATTTTCCCGGATTAAATTATTTTTTATGGCATGATTTAAGGAATAATTTAGGCACCATATTTTAACACTACACTGTTAAAAATTTGAAACCTTTGCTGCATCGTCACTTCTCCACTTTTATAGAAAGAGATTACTTCACTGCATCATGGAGCATTCTCATTTGTCAAAATAGGGGATATTCTATAATAGCAGTGGAGTGACGATGCATCAAAAGTTTCCAATTTTTAACAGTGTAGGTGAAGATATCTTGCTCTTACACTGTAAAAATCTGCTGCATTTTGTTGTATACGCACTCCGCTTGTATAGAAACGGTTACTTGATTGTATTATGAAGCATTGTTATTGGTCGGAAAAGAGATATTATATACAAGCGGCGGAATGCCTTTGAAGCAAAATGCAGCAGATTTTTAACACTGTGGGGCCCGATTCTGAACTCATTCGATATGATTTCAATGGAATGCGTTGTTTCCATAGAAATAAGAGTTTGTTCGATAGTGGAATACAACGTTAAGAAGTGGGCATAAATTTCGCAAGCAGTATTCGAGTTTGCAGAAGATTTTCGTTTAGGAAGTTTTATTTTCCCGTATTAAATTACTTTTTATGGCACGAGTTAAAGAATATTTTATGCATCATATTTTAAAACTAGATAAAGAGATTTCTTTAATTTGATAATTTGTGTTATATTCTAAGAAATTTTAGATCGATTTAGATTGTTATATTCATGCTCAATTTTGAATATTGTATTTTTCTATAGAAGAATTTGTTATTTCCATGACAACAACACATTCCTTTGAAATCATATCGAATGAGTTCAGAATCGGGCCCCACAGTGTTAAAAATCTGCTGCATTTTGCTTCATACGCACTCCGCCGCTTGTATATAATATCTCTTTTCCGACCAATAACAATGCTTCATAATACAATCAAGTAACCGTTTCTATACAAGCGGTGTCCGTATACAACAAAATGCAGCAGACTTTTATAGTGTAAAAGCAAGATTGTAGCAAGATATCTTCACCTACACTGTTAAAAATTGGAAACTTTTGCTACATCGTCACTCCACTGCTATTATAGAATATCTCTATTTTGACCAATGAGAATGCTCCATAATACAGTAAAACAATCTCTTTCTATAAAAGTGGAGGAGTGACGATGCAGCAAAGGTTTCAAATTTTTAACAGTGTAGTTTTAAAATACGGTGCCTAAAATATTTCTTAAATCATGCCATAAAAAGTAATTTAATCCGGGAAAATAAATAAATTTTAATTAACTCACATTTATTTTATTTTTTTTTCTATTTTAATGCAACGATAGACTAATCCTATTGAAAAGGACTAAACAAAGCAACTTATAATATTTGTTTTTGGTAGTTATTTTACACAATAATGTACTATCAACAGTTTTCATGATTATTTTTTGAAGATTCATAAAAATCTACTGACGAATTTTCTTAAAAGATCTAATATTTCTTAAGAATATAACAAAAATCATCAAATTGAAAAAATCTCTTTATCTAGTTTTAAAATATGATGCATAAAATATTCTTTAAATCGTGCTATAAAAAAGTAATTTAATCCGGGAAAATAAAACTTCCTAAACGAAAATCTTCTGCAAACTCAAAAACTGCTTGCGAAATGTATGCCCACTTCTAAACTATGTCTTCCACTATCGAAAAATCTGTTGTTTCCATGGCAACAACGCATTCCATTGAAATCATATCGAATGTGTCTCGGTGCCTGAGAGCAAGACTGTACTGTAGAATGAGATGTACTCCATAGCCTTAATCTCCTTCTTTTGCGTCAAAGCTGAATGAAGTAAGTCTCGGCGTCGACTGCCCGCCAACCGCCATCAGCGCCATCTGTTGTTTGAAATTCAAACTAAAATCAAGAATTGCGGTAAAAAAACTCCTGACATTATACATAGCCCTCCTGCAAAAATTTTTTAAATAGCTGTCACCGTTTGCAAGTTATTGAATTTTAAAATCCATCAGCCATTTTTGGGACACCCGGTATATACATACATATAAAACCATTAATGATATTACAATATATGAACCATTGAATTTAATGACTTATAGCACTTTGAACATGGAGGGAAAAAATAAATATATGCATATATATATATATATATATATATATATATATATATATATATGTACACAGAACCATTATGTAATACTACAATTTAACATCTATAAGGAATATAGAATAACCCATAAAATAACAAACTAAAACAAATCAAAAATATATGTATATATATATGTGGAGTCTGATGAAGCTACTATGTTTCTGCATATTTCGAATATGCCTTTTAATTCATTTTTTCATGTTCTATTGATGTATGTTGTTTTACAATTAATGGTTTTATCTATATATACAGGGTGTCCACTCTCAACGGTAGCCAATGGTTAATTTCTAAACCGTTAGTCATAGACATATAGTTCCAATTGCAAAAATGCTTTAAAAAAGGTAAAAAATTGCTTTTCAAGCGAATTAGGTTAATATATATATATATATATATATATATATATATATATATATATATATATATGTGTGTGTGTGTGTGTGTGTGTGTGTGTGTTAAAAAATTACGAAAATTCACTTTTTATAAGGTTTCCCGGTGGCATTTTACCTCCCTTTACTGGATTAGAGACCACAGTGATGTTTCCAGCTTCCTGATTGGTTGGGTTCTTTTATTGATTTGCTTTAGCGCCATTATCAAAACTCTAAACAACACTGACTTATAGCAATTGCTCATTAACAAGTTTTTTTCTTCTTTTACTGAAATGACTGGTTTTGCGGGAGTTAAACTTCCGCCTTCATATTTTAATGAAGTCGAAACAATTTCTGAAAAATTAATTACAGTTCGCAGAAATATTAAAAAATTAGAATACAGCGAAAAATGGGTTGAAGAATTTGGAGGTCTGAATAACAGAAAATGGAATTCAAGATCATCAAAGTCATCTGTTTAAAGATTAATTTGCACGTAATATAATCTCTAAAGGAAAAAAAAATCGCAAAAGACAAAATTTGACCAAAAAAAAATCAAGTTGAAGTTTTGTATAAGAAAACCAGATGGCGCCATTACATAGTTTTTCAAACATGTTCCATTTAATTTGTACTTTCTAATGTAATAACATATTGCAGAGTTCTGAATTAATTTTCCATTTGTTAAGAGCTGAGTTAGATTAAAATGTTGAATGTTAAGTGCTGATTCACTTATATATAAAAAAGAAAAAATATATATATTATATATAATAATGGTATATTATTTCTGGCGTCATAGAAATTTTAATGTCCAAAAACCTTAAATAGTAGAAAACACGAAAGAGAAGCTAACCAATCAAGAGGCTGGAAACATCTCTGTGGTCTCTAATCGAGTAAAGGGAGGTTAAATGCTTCCCGGTGCTATTAGTGATATTTAGTAAAAAATTTCCATCACCCTATCATGCAATACAAAAAAGGTCCCATTCATCTCACATTAAGATTGATTGAGTTATGAAACTTTAAATTTCATGACTTAACCCTCTGGATCCCAAACCGCCCGAGATATATTTTAATTCGTATATTTCAGTTCCCACCAGAAAATTAAAACAACAATATTTGCTTTAGTCAATAACAGAACATTTCGTATTTAAATAAAACGAAATTAGCCATTGAATTTTTCTGGTGTGAAATGAACTACACATTTTCTAGAACGTATTCTAGCATGGGAATTAATGGGTTAAAGCACTTTTCTGTAGCTGAAAACAAATGAGTTGGACTAAGTTTTCAGGGAACGTATACTAAGAGCTTAAATTATTATAAAGGTCATCCATTTCCAATGCTGTCTAATAGCTAATTCCTATACCATTTGTCACAGACGTTTAGTTCTAATTACAAAAACGTTTTAAACAAGATAAAGAAATATTTTTAAAGGAATTTAACTGAAGGTGCTACCACCGTATAAGTTTTACGGTAGTATTAATTTTTATTAATTAAATTCTAGGTTGGTTAAAATAGTTGAAGACGTGAGTTTAAAAATTATCTTTATCCAGAAAATAAAATTTGGGGAGATCGCGATTTTATTTTAAAAAAGTGTGTTATTTGATAAGCTTATTTTTTGCTTAAAACGTTCGTATGTAAGTTTCCCTAGTTCAAAATTTCTATTCAAATTTTAATCACTTCCAAATATCGGATCGAGGTTCAATTTGCACACTTATTTATATCCAATGACATTATAATATTAATACAATTTTAGATGCGTACTATTTATTTATTTTATAAAACTACACCAAATTCTGTTAGGTTAAGTAATCTAAAAGAATTTTAAATGTATGCCATTTTGTAACGAATTGTAACTCTTGCTTTTCATAATTTAAATTAACAAACTTTCTGTTATTTTTTTACTTATCTTTTTAGTACAAATTTTGCTTTAATATGTAAACATCAACATGCATTTAAACATAATATTGTAAAAATTATTTTACTCTCAATATTTAATGTTAAATTTTATATCTTGCGTAACTTTTTATCTCCAGTAAATTTGTGTCTGACCCCTAATTTGCAGCAAAAAATATGCTTCAACTTTAAACAGCTATTACTCGGTTTGTTTTAATCGCAGAGGAATGGGACTTTTTTTGTATTACTTGTTAGAGTAGTGGTAAAAATTTACTAAATATCACTTATAGGACCGGGGGACCGTATAAAAATTTAATTTTCGTAATTTTCTAATAAAAAGGTTTTTTTTTACCTAAATCACTTGAAAAACAATTCTTTACCTTTTTTAAAGCATTTTTGAAATTGGAACTATATGTCTATGACTAATGGTTTAGAAATTAGCCATTGGCCACCGTTGAGAGTGGACACCCTGTATAATAAAATACGAAATCACAAATATAAAAATAAAATTAGAAAGACAATAGGAAAAACAGAAATGCAAAAACCATGAAACTACGAATAGCTTACACATTTGTCAGAGGAGCTATGCAAGCTTAATTCATAGTAAAGATGTGTGATTTCATCTAATATTGCCAGCAATATGCTTTTATAGGTGACGTCTTAAGCAGTGTATTTGAAAAAGCGATGTAATAAGCAGAGTATAAAATATCTAAAGCCGTATAAGACAGGTTGGGATTTCTGAAACAAGAGATAATATGCGGAGTAACGTTGCATCCTAGAGACTTACAAATGAGGTTTGACTTTACATTTTTACAGATGATATTAGGTATAAATAAAAAATTAAATCGGGATATCAGTCCATTTTATTTGCGTCAAAAGTACAGTGCATCGCATTACAATCCTAACATTAATTTTAACTTTTAATTTCAACAATAATGAAGATATTGCATTGATCTTTTCAAAATACTGATTTTTGTGAAATCGGACAACATGACGAAAAGTGTTGGATATTGCTACCTTTCACATCAAAACAGTACGCAGCCAGATATTCTATTACAGATAATGCAGCTAGTAGTACATATATAGTAAAACTGACCAATATTCAGTCACCATCACATTTCAAACAAAGCAAAGTTAGTAGGACGACAATCTTGCTAAAGTATTTTTATTATTTTTAGAGCTGAGAATGAGAATTTAGGTTCAGTTCGTGATGAGACAACCTCCATTTTTTCATGAAATAAGTAGATTGGGATATTGGATTTCTGTTTAAAATATTCTTATCCATCCTCAAAGTCTTAGATATGTTCCCAACCTTTGAAAATACTTCAGAAAATGTTCTCTTGTCCATTTGAAAGGGTACTTCAATCACGTGAAAACAGACACTTGCTAATGTTTACCCTACCAGAAAAAACTCTTGCCTTGTTTGTATTATTTATTTATTATTTATTATTTTTTATTTAATTATTATCTATTTTTATTTATTTATTATTAAATAGATGAGGCAGTTTAATTTTTTTAATAGTGTGCTTTCCACTTTCAGAATAGGTTTCGAAAAGAAAGTATCTTCATAAAAAATATCCTCCAAACAAAATTGCAAGATTTAAAAAAAATGGCTTATGTAAAGAAAAACTTCAGCTTTCCAATAAAAAATAAAAAATAAAAAATAAAAAATAAATAAAAAAAAAAGATGAAAAAACATTTAAAAATTCCCTCAGGATTATCATTAGCGAGTGGGTATTTTTATGCGAATAAAGTATACCTTGAAAAACTTCATGGCAAAATCGCGAGAAGCAGGTAAGTTTCTCTCTCTCTCTCTCTCTAAAAGTTGTTACATACTAACAACTGTAAAAAATAGTGCATTACTTAGAATTTAATATGGAACAGTGATCACTGAATAAAAGTTATCCCTGAATCGGCATGTTTCCAGATCACGTCGATTCTCATTATTAATGTTACACGTATGGTATTTTTTAATGTATGCTGCTCCCTCATATGACACAATTATTCAGTTTGCTAAAAATTCTTTGAAGGAAAAAAACAAGAGAAAATCATAAAATTACTCAGTATTCATAAACACTGGTTGGCACTGGTCGACAATTTTAGATAGCTGAACTCTAAATTTAGCCCAACAACTTCATGTAGTGACCAATAAGTATAAGGTGATCAAGAAATTTCCTTTTTTTTAAATTATTATTATTATTATTATTATGTTCAATTTTAGGACTAGCTAAATCTGATGGCCTGACTAATTGAGTGCCACCTTAAGGGCAGTTGGAAGGTCAAAATCTAAAATGCATCGATTTTTCGATTTTTTAATAATTTGAATCTGCCATTTCTCTTCTTTCTACTGATGTATTACTTTGTTTCTACGGCAACCAGAAGTTGGAAAATTTTTAATAATTCTGTTAGTTTATCTCCTCATTGAGTATATTATCAAAACACTTTAAAAACTCTTTATCGTGAGCGAATGCTAAGAGCAAAATATTACCATTTGCAGCAAACTAAAGAAAAAATAGTGTTTAAAAAGATTGAAAAGGAAACACCAAGAGGAATGCGAATAAAAAATGCAAAAAATAAGAACGATGGAATGTTTTAAGTAAGTGCATTTAAGCTTGATATTTTCAAAGTATTGTTTTAACTTCGATGTACTTTTTTGAAAAACCTATTATACATTATGCTTTGACATTTTGCTTGAACATTCTATACATATACCTGTTTAATCTGAGGTGAATTGTTTAAATCCATAAAAAGAACTTTTCTTATTACTATCATTATCTTTGAAAAAATTACATATATATATCTTTTTTAATTTGAATGTGGTTTCTACTTCAGATTTTTTTTTTTTTTAAATATCTAAGCCTTTATTTAATTCTAAATCAATCTATAACTCTTAATACTTCTAACTTCAAATTATTAAGAGTTGTTTATCTTATGCATAAAAAAATAGTTCAAATCCACATCTTAAATAGTTTATGAGAAAAGGTAGATTAATTTAACATGGCAGGTATAGGGATTCCGACTGCCTTAATGCTGGCCACCTAGTCAGATTAAGCTATTATATCATTTAAAATTTTCAGAAATGAGTAAATTGCGTTCAATATAACTTATGTCTACAGAAGTGAGGACATCTGGTCACCTTAATCTGTGTCAACTATCAAAAACTCATCCGCATCTTCTTAAAAACATTATTGAAGAATGTGAAATAAAGTGGTTTATGAAATAGACAAATCAGTCTCGTTGGCAAGGCAAACATGCAACTATTTTCGAATATAGGACAATTTCCCTGGTCTTTTGAGTATTTTTATGTAAGTCCCTGATTTCCATATTTTGTAGACACGCTGTATAATAATGTTCGCAAAACAGGCATAATATGGAAACAGCCTGGGGAGTGATCAGAATCAATACTGAATATTTTTATTCAGGCATAACTAAATCTGGTGAAATTTCATCCGAAATCTAGTTATTACAAAAATAGTTAAAAATGTGTCTCAGTAGCGCAACCTGTTGAACAAAAACACATCAAAATTTAATCAAGATCATTTTCTGTCAAAGATAAAGCAAGCGTGAAATTTGATTAAATTTCATCCTAAAGATAATAGGGGAAAACTGTTGCGTAGCATAGAGGTCTGCATACCTAGACGGGATTTTCCAGGCCCAAAGTTAAAAGCTCGGCGCAGACCATGCAAAAATCAAATCGGACCAGAGTCAATTTCTACTAAGATTCTTTTACAAGACTAGGGGGCTCTGCCCCCTGCTAGCTACGCTCGTCAACTAGGGTTCACACAACACAAACTCTTAAAACAGGCTAATTTGATAGGCCATTAAAAGATTGCGAGACAATGAACTACATTTTTTTTTTTTTGTTGTTTATTTATTTATGTGATGATCTCCTTGTAAACGGGTCTCCATCCATTTCCCTTTGATTCGGGAATTTTACGGTACATTCAGCTGCTGTTAAATATCTATAGGCTATTTACATGTTTGATTAAACAAACAAGATCATTAAACAATGAAATACACAGTCTCTGCCTCCTGGTATTTTTTGAATTGGAATTTTTTTAAGTAAGGCATTAAAAATATATCGATTAAATCTGATGTAATTTTCGCTAAATGTTCCTTTCTCCTTTTTAATATTCACGTGAAAATATTTTTGTTGTTTGAAAAGTATATATATATATATTACTTGGGTCGTTTCAGAATTTACAGCAATAGTTAAAATGATCACATCAAAATATGAAGTAAATGTCTCGTTATTTTTTTTTCTTTAATGTTAACTGTTTTGCAATATTACTTGGCCATTTTAAATAAGAAGTATTTTTTTTTTTTTTTTTATTTTTTTTTTTTTTTACTTACTGCTTTTAACGCACATAAATAACTATTTAAAAGTTTCTGTTTTCCTTTTTGATATTCATATGGAGATATTTTTATTACCAAAAACAAAATATTTTTTATTCCTGCTGCCTTAGAATTGTCAACAAAAGTTTAAAAGATCGTTTAGAAGTGTGAAATACCTCCCGTAAATATAAATTTTGATTTAAACTGTTTGCGATTGTTTGGTTATTTTTAATATGGCGTAATTTTTTTCCAATTACGGCAATTAAAGCGTTTTAATGAGATTTTAATATTTTCTTTCTCATTTAATATTCACATGTAAATATAATTTTATTACATAATTTTCAATATTTCGAGTTTTTAACTCGGAATTATTTCATTCTCATTTGAAACATTTTTTTTTATATAATAATCAGGTAATTTTTTATTTAAAGTCATTTTTATTCTTTGCGCTGTTTTAATAGTTGGCAACAATTTAAAATAATTTTTTCTAAAGTATGTAAAAAAAATCTCACGAAATTCTGAAAATTTGAATTTAAAATGGAAATAAATCCTCATAAAATGAGTCAAATTTAAAAAAAAAAAGTAATAATAATACAATCTGTACACCGGAAACGTCTAATGTATAAAATGATCTAAAAATGATTAAGCTCCTATGCATACTTTTTGCTCCTATAAAACTTTTTTCATGGAACGATTTTGACCAACTTCAACATAAAATATCTCTTAAAATTACTCGGTTTAAAAGCTGTTTGCAACAGCTTGTTTATCAAACATTTCTTCATAAAACCACTAATTTTCTTAATTTTGTATGCAGTAGTTTTCTTAGCGGCGTATTAGCGAAGAAATAGCCTAAGTCGTAAAAAATTCATTATCAGCAGCGGTGAAAACGCCGGTTACTTTTAGCGTCAGTTTCACGTAAAAGATCATTGAACATGGCCAGCTAATGTTTAATTTGCCACTCAACTGCAAAAAAAGTTGTTGAAAGCATTAATATTACAGGAAATTTTCCGCGATTCTTTGATGAAATTCACATTTTTTCTGCAATCCTTTGACAGAATTAGTAATTTTTTTCCGCGATTCTTTCACGGAATTTACGTTTTTCTTGCAATCTTATGACAAAAATTGCGTTTTTCTCGCTATCTTTTGCCGAATCATGTTTTTGGCGAAAAACTTTTCTGTCGATATTTTCACGATAATTGTTTCTCTCGAAATCTTTTGATGAAAATTGTGTTTTTTTTTTTTTTTTCCCGTAATTTTTTGATGAAAATAGTGTTTTTTGCGACTTTCCAAAATGCGGAAAATCGCGGAGGAATCCGATATCTGTAAAATAGTAACGCAAAAAATTGAAAATTTAATCAAACGATCCCGCAACAAATCAAAAGATCACCAGTCAAACGTAAAAAGGATTGCCAATTTCGTCAAAAAAGATGTCTGAAACAAATACCGAATTCCAATTAATCGGTTTCGGAAAAACATATCTCGCGAATTTCGACAAGTAGTCAAGAGAAATATTTCGTCAATTGGTCGCAGAAAAAATTGCTAAATTTAGCAAAAGACTGCGGAAAGAAAATCGTCCGGTAATTCGTCGGGAAAAAATTGCAAATCTCCTCAGACGACCGTGGGAATCAAATATTGCGAAAATAAATGGCGATTTTCGTCATTTGGTCGCGGAAAAATCACCGCAAATTTCATCAAAGGCAGAAAAATTATTTTTTTCATCAAAGGATAAAGTGAAAAAAAATTGCAAATTTCGTCAAATCGTCGGGTACAAAAAGATGCGAATTCAGTTGAATAATCACCCCCCAAAAAAACGAGAACTTAAATAAATAACCGCACAAAAAAAAATCAAGAATTTCGCAAGTTGGCATTGAAAAGAAAATCAGGAAGATTGTGGAAAAGAATCACAAAATCAATTTCGTCAATCTGTCGTAGAAAAATTCACGAAATTGGGCGAAAGATCGGTAAAAAAAATGAGTTCCATGAAACGATCGCCGAGTAAAATACCGTTAAAATTGGAAAAGGGTCGAGGAAAAAAAATCATGAATTTCATGAAACGATCATCAGAAAAAATATTGGGAAAATTGCAATGAATTGTGGGTGAAATCGTGAAATCCCTTTCAGCGATCATAAAAAAAAAAAAAAAAAAAAAAAAAAAAAAAAAAAAAAAATCCGCGAAAAGAAATAGTTATTTGCATTGATCAACAGCGAAAGAGGATATTGCAAATTTTGTATTCATCGCGGAAAAAAAATCTCAAAAAATTATAATAAATATCTAATTTTACCACAAGCCGTGGAAACAAATGGTGATTTTCATCATTCCGCTGCGAAAAAATCAAATTCTGTCAAAAGAATGTACAAAAAAGCGATCATAAAAATAATCTCATGTTTCCTCAAATAGTCGCAGAAAAAAAAAATAAAAAAAGGTAAAAAAAAAAAAAAAAATCGAGAATTTAATTAAATGACCGTGCAAAATATAAAGAATTTCGTAAATCAGTCATGAAGAGAAAATCCTGAATATTGACAAACGATCTCGAAAAGAATCGCGAATTTTGTCAAAATATCTGTCAAATAGTGATTACCATCAATCGCCGAAACATACACTGGTGTCCAAAAGTTAAGCATAATTGGTAATTAAGTAATTATTTTTAAGTAATGAAAGAAATATGAATCGGAATGTGCTGAAACTCCAGGTGTGTAAACAAAATAGTACGCGTCACATATTTTCGCGAAGAGTTTTCCCCGAAATCGAACAGGGGACCGTCAACAAATTGAAAAAGAACGAAGATCTTTTGGATAACCCTGTCAAAACTAATGTAGCAAAAGCGTTCAAACTGCACATTATGATTAATTGGCTTATTGTAATGTACTGTATTAATTTTTACAAGGATAGCATGTATACTCGTAGAGAAATTAAGGTTTTTATAAAAACAGTCCTAAATTTTTCCAAGTTTTTTGCTTATAATTTGCAGAGTTCTTATTATAAAATAATGTTCTTTTCTGAAAATATGACAAACATCATTGTACACAATACCCTGTCATCAGAATTTAAAAATAATAAAAATTGTATGAAAAATGAGTATGTTTAGTAAATAATTTTTCATTGAGCATGCGTCAACGATATCAAAATGTCATTTGCAAATTGTGTTAGCTAAATGTATAGAGCAACTTCTGTAAAAGTTTCAAAAACATAGCTTGAAAATTCTGAAAATGGGAGCCTATAGAATCAACTCAAAATCCGTTATTCCTAAAGGAAGCAAAAAAATCAGGGATTTTATCTAAATATAGTTGTACGTGCAATACAGTGTAGGCACTAAACAATGGAATATGGATACAGCCCCTCATCTTTTTGCTTCATTTAGGGAATAAAGGATTTTGAGTTGATTCTATAGGCTCCCATTTTCAGAATTTTCAAGCTATGTTTTTTAAACTTTTACAGAAGTTGCTCTATACATTTAGCTAACACAATATGCAAATGACATTTTGATATCGTTGACGCATGCGCAATGAAAAATTATTTACTAAACATACTCATTTTTCATACAATTTTTATTATTTTTAAATTCTGATGACAGGGTATTGTGTACAATGATGTTTGTCTTATTTTCAGAAAAGAACATTATTTTATAATAAGAACTCTGCAAATTATAAGCAAAAAACTTGGAAAAATTTAGGACTGTTTTTATAAAAACCTTAATTTCTCTACGAGTATACATGCTATCCTTGTAAAAATTAACACAGTACATTACAATAAGCCAATTAATCATAATGTGCATTTTGAACGCTTTTGCTACATTAGTTTTGACAGGGTTATCCAAAAGATCTTCGTTCTTTTTCAATTTGTTGACGGTCCCCTGTTCGATTTCGGGGAAAACTCTTCGCGAAAATATGTGACTCGTACTATTTTGTTTACACACCTGGAGTTTCAGCATATTCCGATTCATATTTCTTTCATTACTTAAAAATAATTACTTAATTACCAATTATGCTTAATTTTTGGACACAAGTGTATATATATCGGGAATTTCGACAAGTAGTGGTGTGAAAAAAAAAAAAAAAAAAAAAAAAAAAAAAAAAAAAAAAAAAAAAGATTACTTTGTCAACATGTCGAATCAGCATACAGTGAAATTTGCTACTTATTTTTGCAATCCTTTGTCAAAATTAGTGATTTTTTTCTGCAATCGTTCTTCAAATTACTTTTTCCTTAAGTTTGATGAATTTAGATTATTTATTTTTTCCTGAAAGTGATTGATGAATCATATGTCTTCCCCCCCCCCTAACGCTTTTTAGAAAATATTCGTAAATTTCCTGACTCTCCACACTGGGAATCCTGCAAAAGTCGTGGAAACAAATGCCGATTGTCTTTCGATCATCATTTCATGAAATGCACTCAGCCTCCCCAAACGAGCTCTTATTCACGCCTATATTATGAAGAGGAAAAGTTTGTTAATTTGTAGAGCTAATCTCCAGAACTAACGAACCAATTTTAAAAATAATGGTACCAAAATGAGTGTTCGCCCCGAATCAAACTTAGGCTATATCTTATGTCAATGCCACTAAACCAAAGGGGGTGCAGCAACAAAAAAGTAATGCGATTTTTGGGTTACTGTACGGGCTAGAAACATGAAATTTGGAATGTTAATTATGTATATAAATAGTCTCAAAGAACATTTCATAAAAAATACAAAATTTTAAAGGAAAAAATATGCACAAAGAGCACTCTAAAAACGTTCTAACTTGCGATTAAGCACCTCGGGAAGTAACAAACTGATTTAACAAATGATATCAAACTGATTGCGACAGTCCTTGCTCCAACGCTGACCAAACCTTATGTCAGTGTCACAAACCCAACAGTGGTGCAGAAGCAAAAAACGTTCTAAAAATGCTATTTTTGTATTAGTGAAGGGCCTAGAAACATGAAATTTAGCATGTTAATTACTTATAAGATATAAAGTCTCTAAGAACATTTCCGAAAAAATACAAAATTTAAAAAGGGATGAAAATGCACACAAAAGCAATCTAAAAAATGTTCTAAATGGCGATTTCTAAGCAATCGCAGGGAGTATCAAACCAATCTAAGAGGGGGGGGGGGGGAATTGTCAAAATGATGGTGACTATTCTTGCTCTTATATAGGATTTCTTAAGCAGATGTCACTATCATCTAGTAGTTGCAGAAGCAAAAAAAGTTCAAAATTATGGTTTTTTGTTACAGAAAGATCTAGAAATATGAAATTTTGCATGGTGGTTACTTATAAGATAAAAATTATTTCTAAGAACATTTCCTAAAAATTCTAAATTTTAAAAGGAGTAAAAATGAAAAAAAAAGTTCAGAATTGAGATTTCTACACCAATTTAGGAAATAAAAAAAAATAATAATAATGGTGTGAAAATGATGGTGACAGCCTTTGCTGCAATATAGGCTATATTTTATGTTGATTGCCACAACCCCAAAGGAGGTGTAGGAGCAAAAATCTTTCTAAAAATGTGATGTGATATTGAAGGGAGCTGATGCATGAAATTTGGAATGGTAGTAACATATTAGATATAAATGATACATAAAAACATTTCTTTAAAAAAAAACTAAATTTAAAAAGCACGTAAATGCAAGAAAAGCGTTCTAAAAGCTGATTTGTGAGCAATCTCAGAAAGCAAATTAAAACTTGGCATGGTAACTTTTCTACATTCAGGAAATATCAAACAGACAGATTTAAAAATTAATGGATGCAATTTGATAATGGCTTCAATATAGATTATATGTTATGCTGTTGTCAAAACCAGCTTGGACTGTAAGAGTAAAAAAAGTTCTGAATTGTGTTTCTTTTGTATAACCGAAGCCTCTAACATTTTTTAATTTGGCATGATAATTACTTAAGACTTAAATGCTTTCTAAGAGACCATCAAAAGAAAATTCCAAATTTAAAAGGATGAAGTAAACAAAAAATGCTCTAAATTATGATTTTTATGCATTTTATGAAATATCACAGATTTTTAAAAATTAATGGTTGCAAATTGGTGGAGACAGAACCTGTTCAAACATAAGCTACATTTTATGTGTGTTCCACTACCAACAGAGGATTGCAAGAGCTATATTGCATTCTAAATTTTGACCAGTGGCATAGAAAGCGGGGGGCAAAAATGGCAGTCCGCCCCAGGTGTCACCTCTAAGGGGTGACACCCAATCTCTTTTTGCAAATCTCTCTCTATATATATATAATCTTATAAGATTTTGGAAAAAAAATTCTGAAATAAAATGAAAATTCTAGCACACGACACAAGAGTTAATTTTCTTTTTTTTTTCAGAATGTGAATTTTTTCTAAATAAGATATGCTCCAAAGAACAAAAACCAACCTATCCAACGAATGGGTAGCAAAAGAAAACTTCAAAAAGAAAGATTTATCTTCTACGTATAGACATCGCATTGAGTTATGTGGATTACGGGATGAGTGATAAACCGCTCCTGTTTTTTTTTTTTTTTTTTTTTTTTTTTTTCTTTTACGCAAGAGAATAAAACGTAAATAAGGAATGGTATGGTCATTTGTTGCAATAACATAGAATTGCATACCTGCCAACATGTCAATTCTGAAATCTTTACAATTTTCACGATGTATTATTACATGCTTAAAAATGCATAACGCATAACATATGCATTGCAAAAAGTAATGTCATTTTTTAACAATATTTTCTATGCCACTTTTATATTTATTTTTCTATTTACATTTTGAAAAATAAAAACATGAGGTTGCACAAGAAAATATTTTTCCAATTACATACTTTGAGAACGTGTTTCCAAAAAAGCGTCCTGCGTGATGATCTGTAATAGATAATGGCAGATTAAATTCACAGCAAATTTCCTAAAAGGTTACAGCAGTTGAGGGGGTAGGAGGGAGAGTACATCTATTGGGATTAATTATGCAATATTACTGGGTATCTTTGATGAAATGCACATTTTTTCAGCGATCTTTTGACAAAAATCTGAATTTTTCCGGCACTTCTTTGACAAAATTCCCTGTTTTCCGCGACCCTTTCACGAAATTTGCGCAATCTTTTAACGAAATCGGCGTTTTATCCGGGATCTTCAGGCAAAATCGGCGTTTTTTTCCCATGATCTTTTGACAAAATTTGCATTTTTACGCGATATTTTCTTGAAAACAGCGTTTTATCCCTGCGATCTTTTGACGAAATCTGCGTTTTTCCGGTGATCTTTTGGTGAAATCGGGCTTTTTTTCAATGATCTTTTGACAAAATATTTTAAAGCGATCTTTTATCGAAAACTGCGTTTTTTCCCGCGATCTTTTGACGGAATCGGTATGTTATATCTGCAATCTTTAGACGAAATCGACATTTTCTCTCGGTCTTCATACGAAATCGGCGTTTTATCTGGGATATTTTGGTATAAACGCCGTTTTTTCCGCGATCCGCACAGAAAATTTGTGTTTTTCAGCGATCTTTTGAAAAAGTACGTTGACAAAAACATTGACGAAATTGCCGTTTTTCCACGCAATATTGACGAAATGTGCGCCTTTTCGGCGATCTTTTCATGAAATTTGCATTTATCCGCGATTGTTCATTCCGCGCGCAAAACCGTACAATCATATCATACTGTTCATCCGTACACTTAGAACAAAATCCGTCATTGTACGGCCAAACCGTACAAGTTGGCAACTATGGAATTGTGATTGAAAAAATATGACGGATGGGGTGGGTGACACCCTGGTAAGTGGGGGTGACACCATTCACATTCGTCCCGGGTGTCAGCCATTCTAGCTACACAACTGATTGTGACTGCTGTGATACTAAAGATGCAGAAAATTTAAATATGGCATAATAGTTGCTTATAAATTACAATTGTCGTCTGAGAACAGTCAAAAGTAAATTCGAAATTTAAAAGTTGTGAAGTAATGGGAAAGAACAAAAATCATTCTAAAAAATTGCTAAATTACGATTTCTATGCAATCTCAGGATATAATAAACCAATTATACACTGTAAAAAATATCCGTTAATATACACAAACTTTTCCCTCAAAATTACGGAATAGTTTCATTTATCCGAAAAATACAGAAGAATTTCCGTATTTGACATTTTGGAGTCACTAATCCCGTTAAATAACGGAAGTGTTCTGTTATTTTTGTCAATTTTCCGAAAACAGTAGAGTTTAGTGGTGCCATCTACCAGCAAAATTAAAAACCTTATATTGAGTTGATGTTTTTTAAACAATTTGCTAGACTATTTCTCAATTTCATTCTGTTTTAATAATAAAAAGCTAAAGTATTTTTTAAATATTAAGAAAATAACAATAAAAAAAAAAAAAATAGATTAATTCTTTTTAAGTTTGAAATAGATGAAAGGGAAAGTTGATTGTGATTTTAAAATAATTTTTAATGTATTTTTATCATATATATATATTAAGTGCGTTGGATATTTTGAAAAAAGTGGAAAAAAATTCTTCTTTTAATTTTAATATATATTTTTTTTAATTTATTCAAATTAAGAAGTTCGCACATAAAGTTAAAAATATATCGAAATATATTACCGAAATTCTTATAATTTTGACGATTACGTAAGTTATAAAAAATCAATATCTGAAATTTATTTTATAACCCATTGTAATTATCTTTATTGAGTTTACCTTTGGTCGTCATAAAATAATTTGTTAAAATGCACGTTTTTCTTTTTCTTTCTTTTAGTATGTTAGTATTTTTTAAAATAAATAAATAAATATCAATAATATTACAACAAAATTTTAAAACTTTTCCAAAAAAGAAGAAAACAAAACTCTTAATAAATTCTTTCATGCATGTAATATTTTAAAAACTAATTTTTATACATATAATCTAAATATTCGAAATTATGGAAAGAAATTATGGAAATTAAGGAAGGTAATTTTGGGGATTACATATTTTATAAAAAATTAATAACTGATTTTTTTCTATAACCCATTGTAATTATCTTTATTGAGTTTACCTTCGATCGTCATAAAATAATTTGTTAAAATGCACGTTTTTTTTTCTTTCTTTTAGCATGTTAGTATTTTTTTAAATAAATAAATAAATATCAATAATATTACAATAGAATTTTAAAACTTTTCCAAAAAAAGAAGGAAACAAAACTCTTAATAAATTCTTTCATGCATGTAATATTTTAAAAACTAATTTATATATATATAAAGACAAAATTAATAAGCTAAATATTCGAAATTATGCAAAGAAAAAATTATCTCTACAAAAAAAAAAAAAAAAAAAAAAAAAAACCTGCGTTTAAAATCTTATCTTTACATTACGAAATGTATCCGACATAATTAAAGATATTTGAAAGTGTCGTTTGAATTATTCTGGTGTAATGGTATTACACTGCAAGCTACGACACAAGAGGCCCCGGGTTCGAACCCCATGGAAGGTATGTAACATTTCTTCACTGTTGTTTAAAATAATTGTATATAATGTGTCCCCGATATTAACGTGTCTTTGAAAAGTAAAGAATAAAAATCACAAAGATGTTAGTTAGTCCTTGAAAAATTCTTTTAACTTTTCAAACAAAAATTTTTACATAAGGAAAAAATTTAAAAAATAACGGAAATATTTTGTGAAAAAACGGAACTATTTCTGGAATTTACGGAAATTTTTTTCCGTTAAAAAACGGAAGTAGTACTGGCGTCTAGATTACCAGTACTATTTCCGTTTTTTAACGGGAAAATTTTTTACAGTGTAAAAGCTATATTTGCAAACCAATGGTGACAATTTCTCATCCTACAGAAACTAGATTTTAAGCCTGCGCCCTACCACCATGGTGCTGGCCAAAAAAAACTTTCTGAAGATTGACATTTTCTTAAAATCGCGATAATATGGAATAAGAGGAACTGCCTAATCAAATTCAAAATTAATATAAGAAAATTAGTGGTGGCAGTCTAAAGATGGGCATTATTTAATTTTTTTAGGATAAATAACAATGTTATTCATTTATGGTACATTATTTAGTCATCTTAATGGAAAGTCCCTATTAAATTTAGAAAGCATTGCCTGCAAAGTATGTAAAAAAGAAAATAAGCTGAAAGAAGTTTTTTAGAAATTCATATTAAAGTAACAATAGAATTTCCAAAATTTATTTTCGATATTAATAAAAAAAGATATTAAAAATGTACTTTCAAATTAAAAAATTATCAAAATAATTCCTATTTTGAACGCTTATGAAGCACCAAAGCTAATATGAAGAAGTTAACAGCCACAAGCAATCAAAAATCTTTTCATGTTTTAGTCAATTTCAATGACTATGATATATAAACAACATCCACTGCAGAAAAATGAGTAAAACCTTAGCAGCTTTATATAAGAGTTTCACAAACAGAGTCTGTAATGTATTCTCACTCCATATATCAACCTCCATATGTTTTATATTTATTGTTCAACTCAACTTGATATAATATTTATTCATGTAACTTACTTATGTGGATCTGGCAAATTCCACGGTTGTTAAAATTGTAATAAAGATGCTGTGAATACGCGACTTTTGTGTCTATTTTATTTATCTTAATGGATTCATATGAATTACTTAATTATATATAGTAAAGACACTACAAATTTGGCGACGAGTCAACATTATTAATTGGAAAGCATTATTTTTCGGAAAAAGTTTTGATATTTCGTTATATTTTAATTCTCAACTTTAGATATTTTTGTTCACTGTGTTGTTTCATAATGGCACATGATCCGACCAATGTGACTGTAGTAAATACTGGCATTGTTGCAAACATCAACCAGTATAATTTACATGATGACTGGAATATTTTTATTGAAAGATTGAAGCAATATTTCTTGGCTAACAGGGTGGAAAAGGAACGCAAAATGCCGGTTCATTTGACGACGGTCAGCGAAGCTGTTTACAAGATTCTGAAAAATTTGTGCCATCCTGTTACACCATCGTTAAAAACATTTGCTGATTTAAAAAACTTTTAACCGAACAATTTCAACCTGCTGTTTCAGTGTACCGCAAAAGAATCATATTTGACTCATTAAGGCAGTCTCAAGAATCTGTGCGAGAGTGGTACGTGAAAGTAAAGATGCAAGCGGCAGAATGCGAGTTTGAAGCTAGCCTGGAAGACAGAGTCCACGACAAATTTGTGACCGGAATGAAACCTGGGCGAATTCTCGATCGACTGTGTGAAGAAAAACTCACCACCACATTGGCTAATTTGCTGGACATTGCTCAAAGCAAGGAAGTACTTCTTCAAGAAGCTAGGCTGCAGGAAGTAAACAGACTGCAAGGCTGTTTCATCCTCCAAAAGAGAGGATGACACAGCCTACCAAAAAGTTCCCCAAAGTTCCCTCGAAAGTCAATCATCAAAGAGACGATAATTTAAAGTGCTATCACTGTAGTAAAACTAACCATGATTTTAAAAAGTGTAAATTTAAAGACTTTAAGTGCAACGCGTGTAATCGAAAAGGGCACATAGCTAAGGTATGTAAATCTAAAGTTACTGTAAATTCAGTAGATGATGGTTTTGATTATATAGATATGCATAGTATGGATATCTCTTACGTAAATCCTTTATTTTTAAATGTTAAATTAGAGGGAAAAGAAGTTAAAATGGAAGTGGATACGGGGGCAGGTGTTTCATGTATTCCCTTTTCATTTTATAAGAAAAATTTGAGAAATATAGGATTAGAAAATACAAATATTAAGTTAAAATCTTATGGGGGACATATTGTAATACATGTTAGGCAAATTAATGTTACTATGGATCTTAATGGGATTTCAAAAGTAGTTAACATGATTGTGGTGAAAGAGTCTGAAAAATTATTATTGGGACGAAATGTTTTAAATGATTTTGGATTAAATATTATAGTAGGAAACACTAATGTGAACAGGGTTTCTATAGCGGAAGGCAATTTAGACTTACAGTCCTTATTAACAGAATACTCTGAGTTATTTAAAGATGAATTGGGTACTTATAAAGTAGAGAAGGTACATTTGCAAGTTGAGGGTAATATAAAGCCTATTTTCCATAAACCACGGCCAATTCCTTTTGCTTTTAAAGACAAAGTTAAGTCAGAGTTAGATAACTTAGAAAAAAAGGGAGTAATTACAAAAGTGGATAATTCTCAGTGGGGCACACCTCTTGTTCCTGTAATGAAACCTAATGGTAAAGACATTAGGGTTTGTGCAAATTATAAAATCACGGTGAATAAATATTTGAAGGATGATAACCATCCTCTGCCTAGGATTGAGGAACTTTTCTCAGCGTTAAAGGGAGGACAAAGTTTTAGTAAATTAGATTTATCTAATGCATATAATCAGTTAGTCTTAGATGATTCAACTAGAGAATTATTAGCATGGAGTACACCTTATGGTATTTATTTAGTAAACCGTTTACCTTTCGGAACTAAGCCAGCTTGTGCTATTTTCCAAAGAATAATTGAGAAAACTTTGCAAGGAATTGGGGGAACGGTTAATTTGTTAGATGATATTTTGGTCACTGGTAGTAATGAACAAGAGCATTTAAAGAATTTAAAAGCAGTTTTGGAGAGATTACAGACTGCTGGGTTTCGTGTTAATTTAAAGAAGTGTGAATTTTTCAAAGACAGTATTAAATATCTAGGACACACTATCAGTAAAAATGGTTTGCAAAAAGATAATACTAAAGTTAAAGCAATTTTGGATTTTCCTAAACCATGTAATGTTAATGATGTTCGAATATTTTGTGGGATGGTTAATTATTATTCAAAATTTATTCCAGATTTATCACCAAAAATGAAACCTTTGTATGATTTGTTACAAAAAGATGTAGATTTCAAATGGTCTACCAAATGCCAACAAGCCTTTGAAAATGCTAAGAGAGAACTAACATCAGACCGAGTTCTGATTCATTTTGATAGGTCTAAACCTTTAAGATTATCATGTGATGCTAGTCAAAATGGGATAGGGGCCGTGTTATCTATCACATGTATTGGACGACAAATCTGACAGACCAATTTGTTTTATATCCAGAGTTTATAGTCCAGCGGAGAAAAATTATTCAATGATACATAAGGAAGCTTTAGCCATTTATTTGGCATGTCAAAAGCTTTATCAGTATCTGGTAGGGACTAAATTTGAATTGGTAAGTGATCATAAACCACTATTAGCTTTATTTGGAAAAAACCGTACTTTACCACCTATGGTGGCAGGTCGGCTCCAAAGGTGGTCACTATTTTTATCAGGGTTTAACTATACTTTTCAACATATAAAAGGTAACCTAAACACACAGGCAGATGCTTTATCCAGATACCCAGTATTTGATAACAAGTTGGTAGAACCCGAAGAATATGATTATGTCCATTTTATCGAAAATGATGTTCCAATTGATTTGTTTAAAGTTCGATCTGAAACTAGAAGAGACCCAATTTTAGGAAAATTGTTTAATTATGTAACGTATGGATTCCCTAAAAATGTTACTGATGGTGAGATTAAAAAGTATTTTAGTCGTAAAGATGAATTAAATGTGGATAAGGGTGTAATAATGTGGGGTTATCGTGTTGTGACCCCAACAAAGTATAGAAAACAGCTACTTAATGAACTTCATAGTACTCATGAAGGTATAGTTAAAATGAAATGTAATGCTAGGGCTTATTTTTGGTGGCCTGGGTTAGATTCGGAAATTGAGGACTTTGTCAAAAGTTGTAGCGTTTGTTCTGAATCTAGACCAGAGCCTTAAGAAATGCAAAATCATTTTAGGGAACAAAGCTAATTACCCGTTTGAAAGAGTCCATGCAGATTTTTTAGGTTTTATAAAGGGGAAAATAATTTTAATAATTGTAGATGCATATTCTAAATGGGTCGAAGCATTTGTTATGAAGAATATGGAGGCTAAAACATGCGTTGAAAAGTTTAGGGAGTGTTTTGCTCGTTTCGGTTTACCTAAGATTGTGGAAACTGATAATGGAAGACAGTTTGAATCAGGAGAATTGATTAATTTCTTGCAAATGAATGGGGTAAAATTTCTAATTTCTCCACCATTTCATCCGGCTACTAATAGACTTGCTGAGAATGCTGTAAAAAACTTTAAACTTCGCCTAGGTAAATTATTAAAATCACCAACAAATAGCAATGTAAGCTTTGAAACTTTAATGAATAGGTACCTTTTCCACTATAGAAATTCAGTTCACATGACAACAGGGGTTACACCCACTAGTTTAATTTTTAAAAATAAAGTTAGAACTAGATTAGATTTGTTGAAAGATACAAATAAGTCGGGTATGGTGTTTGCTAAGGGTACCAGAGAGGAAGTATTCAAAGAAGGGGATAGAGTATTGTGTAGAGATTACCGAAATCCAATCAAGAAGGGTTGGGTTCATTGCACAATAGATGAAGTGTTGGGTGATAGAATATATATGTGTAAACTAATTAATGAGGATTTAATTTGGAAAAGACATTTGGATCAAATTATTGCAGATAAAAGTACTTATGATTCTGGAAGTTATATAAATAAAAAGGACAGTAACAACTTCAGTTCAAATTTTGATACTACTAATTTTAATAACAGGAGAGTTATGGATAATGTTGATAACCAGTTTAGAGATAATGAACTTCCATATCCAAATACAGATGTTGATGTACCATCAGACGAACCTCAAAATGATACTGCAATTACTGATCAAAATATATCATTAAAACCAACAATCTCTCATCCAAATGAATTAAAATGTAATAGAGACAATAGTGATTCACAACCAGTAAAATTAAATATACATGAACGCCCTAAGCGTCATATAAAACCAGTTGTACGTCTTAACTTGTAGAGGAGGGTATTGTAATGTATTCTCACTCCATATATCAACCCCATATGTTTTATATTTATTGTTCAACTCAACTTGATATAATATTTATTCATGTAACTTACTTATGTGGATCTGGCAAATTCCACGGTTGTTAAAATTGTAATAAAGATGCTGTGAATACGCGACTTTTGTATCTATTTGATTTATCTTAATGGATTCGTATGAATTAATTATGTATAGTAAAGAAACTACAGAGTCCAATTGACTAGCAAACACTGGCCATCTGCCAGAAAAAAAATGCCACAGCAGTTAAAGTATACCCAGAAACACTATAGAGTTTGACAGTTATTACGAATATTCATTGCTATTGATTCTATTACTGTAACTTCTTTTAATTTAACATGAAGAAAAAATATTTTTTAACTGATCATATGTTATAAGTTCAATTGTTGTAATTTGTTGTGCAAAAATTTGGCGATAGTGTTGCATAAAATCATTTTAGTAGATGGGGTTTATTGGAATGAAAAGTAAGACCTGTTTTTTAATAAAGGATATCACAGGATTGAAATAATTCAGTCAGTCTTTGTTGCATTGGCAAAGTTGGTCTACCATTTTTGACCTACTGATTGTTTCTTTGAATTTCAATGTTTAAAAGTAATTTTATAATTTTAATTTCATTGCAATTTTAACACAGCTATTGTGGTTAACCATTTTTGATCTGTAGTGCTTCTTTCAATCTGAATGTTTTAAAGGGATATAGTTCATGGAATTTGGAGTTAATGGAGTCAGTTTTATTTATTTTTTTTTCCTTTTCTTTTTGATATTTTTTAGAAAAGGAGACGTGTTTTTATTAAATATAAGCTATAAACATTTTTATTTCTGTGATTTTGTTTAACTGTAAATAAAAGAAAGTAGCATCACATTATTTCTGCAAGTACTTGATTTTAACACACATGTAACTAATTTCAAAAATGTAATAATATATTTGTTGTGTATTTAACTGTAACCGCAACTTAAGTAAAAATGTAAATAGAATGTTTTTATGTAAGCGGCAATTGTGTTCTATGCCGATTGTGTGTATCTGTGATCGTCTGCTGTAAATAATGTGTCCGTATTAAATAAGTTCTTTTAGTAAGATGATTCTTCCAAACTACATATCTCTTTGTCAATGATGTTAAATCGATATTTAGTTCACATATTAAAATAATATGTGATATCTGGCGACGATGTATGGGATAAAAAGTGTCGGATTCACGCTCATTAGATGCCGAAGAGTGCCAAGGTAAAAAATTATTTTTGTATTTATCTTTAAAGAAGATTTAAAATGGAGCAGTTGGTTCAAAGTTTAATAGAACAAAATAAAATTTTATTAGAGAAATTAACCTCTTTTGCCGATCCGAAAACGCAAGAAGCTAAAGTTTCAGTTCAATTTGAAAAATTTGATGAAACGAATGAAGCTTTTGATTCTTTTTTAGAACGCTTCGAAGCTTTCATGGATATTCAAAATGTTCCGGATGGCAAACGTGGGAAAGTTTTTATTTCTAGTTTGTCAGCAAAATTATATAATTTGTTGAAAAACCTGCTAGCTCCTGACAATCCTTCCGATAAAGATTACCTTATTCTAAAAAATACATTAAAAGCTCATCTCACTCCGACGCCGCTTATAATTCCTAGTAGGCATGTTTTCCTAAATCGTAAGCAACGGGAGGGGGAAAGTGTCAGTGCTTTTATGGCTGAACTTCGCTCCTTGGCAATTCCTTGTCAATATAAACAAGAAATGTTGAACACGATGTTACAGGATATTTTCGTAAGCGGGCTAAGGGATAGAGCAATATTAGATAGACTTTTTGAGGAAGATGATATAGATATTGAGAATACTTTGAAAATTGCTTTAGCTATGGAAAAAGCTATGAAAGGGGCAAATGAGATAATGGGTAAATCTTCAGAAATTAAAGAATTTAGCGTGAGGAAAAATAATGAGCAGTCAAAATTTGTTTCGCAAAAGAAAAACTTTGGAAGACAAAATCTTTCGGGAAAGAAAGTAAAAACGAGCTGTACACGGTGTACAGCAACGGATCACGATAAATATTCCTGCAGATTTAAATTAGCTAAGTGTCATTTTTGTCAAAAAATCGGGCACATTCGAAAAGCTTGTTTTGCAGCGAAAAAAAGGTTAAAAGGGAACACAGTAAAACAAAAGCAGGTAGATACCCAGTATTCTAGTGAAAATGTTATCCCAATGTATTCTTTTGATTTGAACTCGCTGAAAGAGGAGGAGGAAAGAAAACCTCCAATTATGTTAACAGTAAATATTGAAAATAAACCTGTGAGTATGGAACTTGATCCTGGAGGGGCCGTCTCGGTAATGAGCATAAAAAAATTTCGTGAGATTTCGAAAAAAAGAATTCAACCCACAAAAGTAGTTTTTAAAACATACAAAGGTGAAATAATTGTACCTTTGGGTTTTGTCACTGTTGATGTTGAATACAAAAATTTAAATTAAATTTGTATATTGTTAAGGAAAATTTGGATACAATTTTTGGCCGCGAATGGCTATATAGTATAAATTTGGACTGGAATTCTATAAAAGCAGTAAGAACATCTTATGACTATAATTTGAGTAAATTGTTAGAAGAATATAAAGAGCTTTTTGACGATAAGTTAGGGGAAATTAATAATTATGAAGTAAAATTGGAACTTAAATCAGATGCAGTGCCAAAATTTTGTAGAGCTAGACCTGTACCCTTTTCTTTAAAAGACAGGATTGAACAAGAAATTGATAGGCTTGAAAAGGAAGGCATCATAGAGAGAGTAGAGACCTCTGATTGGGCAACACCAGTTGTCCCGGCTGTAAAAACAGATGGGTCTATACGCTTATGTGCAGATTATTCTGTAACCGTAAACCAAAATATTATGGTACAACAACATCCTTTACCAAAATTAGAGGAAATTTTTTCAAGCTTAAATGGGGGTAAACATTTTTCAAAAATCGATTTTAAACATGCATATTTACAAATGAAAGTACATCCAGATAGTCAAAAGATCTTAACGATAAATACACATAAAGGATTATATGTTTGTAAAAGACTTATGTATGGTTTAATTTCTGCTCCAGCGATTTGGCAAAGATATATTGATGGGCTTTTCCAGGGAATGGAAGGAATCAAAGTTTTTATGGATGATGTTAGAGTGACTGGATCAGATGATAAATCACACTTAGAGGCCTTAAGAAAATTTTTTCAGAAATGTAAAGATCATGGGCTAAAATTAAATTTAGATAAGAGTAAATTTTTTCAAAAAGAAATTCAATTTTTAGGGCACAAAATCGATGCAAACGGTATACATAAGACTGATGAAAAAATTTCTTCCATTTCGAAAGCTCCTAGACCTACTAACGTACAGGAAGTACAAAGTTTTTTAGGGCTTGTTAACTTTTATGGAAAATTTTGTCCTAATTTGGCTACAATAGCGAATCCTTTGTATAAACTAACACAGAAAGGTGTGAAATGGGTTTGGTCAAAGGATTGTCAGGAAGCTTTTGAAAAAATTAAAACTGAAATTTGTTCTCCGCGTGTCCTAATGCATTATGATCCATCACTGCCATTGATATTGGCAACTGACGCATCTCCTGTAGGAGTAGGGGCGGTTCTTTCCCACTCTTTACCTGATGGAACGGAAAGACCAATAGCTTTCACATCCAGAACCCTCACAAGAACTGAGCAAAAATACGCTCAGATTGATAAAGAAGCACTAGCAATTGTGTGGGCTGTCAAGAAATTTTATCTTTACCTAAAAGGGAGACGATTTACATTATTAACTGACCACCAACCTTTAGTAGCCATCTTCGGATCGAAGAAAGGTCTTCCAGTTCTGGCAGCCACAAGATTGTTACATTATTCTTTAGTATTACAATCTTTCCAGTTTGACATTAAGTATCGCAATACAAAACAACATGGTAACGCTGACTTTCTGGCTAGGCTGCCGTACACCTCTGAACAGCTAGACGTTAAAGATGAAATTGATCTATTTCAGTTAGCACAAATTGAAACTCTTCCTGTCACAGCTAGAGACTTAGCCAAAGAAACTCTGCTGGATGCAGACCTCACTCCATTGCTTAATATTTTACAGAATGGAGGAATTTTAAGAAGAGAAGCAGAATATAGTCTGCAAGATGGTTGTGCCATGTTAGGCCAACGTGTGTGCGTTCCCAAAAAATATCAGGCTCAGGTGCTTGAAGAGTTACATCATGGTCATCTGGGTGCTGTTAAGATGAAAGCTATCGCTAGATCGTATGTTTATTGGAAGAATATCGATAAGGATATAGAAAATTGCTCAAAGAATTGTGTAGACTGTGCTCGGTACAAAACCGATCCACAGAGAGTAAAGGTGCATTGCTGGGAGTATCCTAGTGCACCGTGGCAACGTATTCACATAGATTTTGCTGGGCCTATCTTTGAATATATGTTCCTGATTATAGTAGATGCTCATTCCAAGTGGTTGGAAGCTTATCCAATGAAATCCACCACAGCAACCAAAACCATCGAATGCTTAAGAGATTGTTTCGCCCGATTTGGATTGCCACTCATGCTGGTAAGTGACAACGGTCCACAATTTACATCATTGGAATTTGAGATGTTTATGCGTAATAACGGTATCAAACACAAGACCACTGCAACATTTAAACCATCTAGCAATGGGCAGACCGAAAGATACGTCTTTACAGTCAAACAATCTCTAAGAGCAATGCAAAACTATGGTGGCACAATACAACAAAAATTAAGTACGTTCCTTATGCAATACAGGAAAGCTCCGAACCTCACGACACTTCATAGTCCTGCTATGCTTATGTTGAAGAGAGAGATTCGGACGAGAATCGATCTGCTGCGTCCTGATCTCAAAAGCAGAGTGGAAGAAAAATTTCGTAAAGGAACTTATGAATTCTCGGATAGAGGATTCCAAATTGGCGACAATGTCGCTGTACGAAATTACCGACAAGGCGACAAGAGATGGAGGTTTGGAAAAGTCGTTCGAAAAGATGGACAGCTATATTACACTGTCGATGTAAATGGCCAATTGTGGCGTAGACATGTAGATCAAATACGGGATGGAGGAGACATAGCGGAAAAAGAAAGCGAGCTCCGTCGATTGTTTTCAAAACCTGCCATTCCTGTGCAAAATGCTGATGTTCCGACAACTAGTGCTGAGTTACCACAATCACCTACTAGTGTGGAGGCGGAGACGACTGATGCAACGCCAATCTCAGTTACTACATCAGAGCATGCTCGCATTTTTGCCGATCCCACTGAAGCTAATATAGGGGAGAAAAATACGGACTTCTGATTGGTCGAAAAATTGTTTGCAAATAGATCAACCTGAATGCTAATGTACTTTTTAGGAGCGTATATGGGTATATCATTAAAATAATAATAAGAAGAAATTGCAATTTTTTTTAAAAGTAATATAAAACAATTGAGTTTGACGCCGTAAAATGAAAATACTGTTGTTTCTAAATAAATTGTTCTGATTGTGTATATATATATGTATATCATGTTAAATAAACAGAAAGAAAAAATGGCAATTCCATTTTTATTATTTTCTAAAAGTAATACAGAACAATTGTTAAACATCCTGATTAACTACTTTAATTATAAATTCCGAATTACCTATTTCTTTCTTTATTAATAAATATTTAAAAACAGGACGAAAATCCAGCTTTCGAAAGCTTTTCAAACAGAAATTGATGATTAAATAAACGTAAAGTCAAAAATGAAGGAAAGCAAATTTATTCAACCAATCAGAAGCCCGTATTTTTCTCCCCTATACTAGCTTCGGTGGGATCGGCAAAAATGCAGCATGCTCCACTCAGTGTCCACGGTTCAACTCCAACACCACAACCAGTTCGCCGATCTACTAGAATCCGGAGACCTCCTCAGCGATTGGACTTGTAGTAGAAGTTTAGGAAGGGAGGAGATGTTGTGTATTTAACTGTAACCGCGACTTAAGTAAAAATGTAAATAGAATGTTTTTATGTAAGCGGCAATTGTGTTCTATGCCGATTGTGTGTATCTGTGATCGTCTGCTGTAAATAATGTGTCCGTATTAAATAAGTTCTTTTAGTAAGATGAAAGTATTATTCTTCCAAAGTACATATCTCTTTGTCAATGATGTTAAATCGATATTTAGTTCACATATTAAAATAATATGTGATAATATTTTCAGGTTCTTATAGATTATCTTTGGATAGGTGTTAATAAATATTGCTGTAGTGAAGTCAAAAATCAATTTTTTTTTTCTTTTTTCCTTTTCAAATCAAGTTGTTAAAGCAGTGTTTATTTTTATATGGCAGTCTTTTTCTTATTGTTTCCCCAAAGTAAATTTCTAAACTATTAGTTTTAGAGGTATAATTCCAGTAGCGAAAATGTTTCAAATTTTGTTCAGCATCACATAAAAATCTATTTAGGTAACGATATCAGCTTTTTAAATATTTAAGAAATAATTAAAATATATATATACAATGTCTCGATCTTAAGTTTTTATGTTTTAACATTTAAGACAGTAAGAATTTATTCTTCTATGATCAAAATGTATAAAATCACAATACTGGCAATTTAATGAATTGTCAGATAATCCCCAAATATGAAAAATGTTTAAATAATATTGTCCTGCTCTCTATGCATAAGGCAACTTTTTTTTTTTTTTTTTTTTTACAAATAACGTTAAAAGTGTTTTATATAGGGTGTTTCATCTTATTTACTAGAAGATAATTTCTAAGCATGGGTGCAAGTTTGAACTTTTGTCAGGACTGAAAATATTTTGAATCCTCCCCCCCCCCTCCCCTCCAAGTGAGCAAATATCCACATGCATGATTCATGTTTTTTCCAAGACCGTTTGACGAAATTCACTTTTCCCCACGATCATTTGACAGAAATCGCGTCTCTATAGCGATCTTTTGACCAAAAATCTTGTTTTTTGCGATCTTTTGACAAAAATTGGCGACTTTTTGCGATCCTTGAAGAAAAATTTGCGATCCTTTGACAAAATTTGCGTCTTTTTTTTTCCCGATCTTTTGACAAAGTCGCGTCTTTTCCCCACTCCTTTGACAAAAAATCACGTTTTCTCCGCAATTCTGACAAAAATAGCATTTTTTCTTCTATCATTTCACAAAAATCTCATCTTTTTTGGCGATACTTTGAAAGAGACTGCATCATTTTTGCGATCCTTCGACAGGTATTGTGTTTATTTTGCTATTCAATGATGAAAAACGCATCTTTTTTGCAATCTTTTGTCAAAAATAGTGCTCTTTATGCGATCTTTTGACAAAAATCACATACTATCAGCAATCTTTTGAATAAAATCATGTCTTTTCTTTTCCCGATCTTTTGATGAAAAACTCTTTCTTCGATCTTTTGACAAAAATCCCATTTTCGCTGCAATTCTGACAGAAATAGCTTTTTTCTACGATCATTTGAGGAAAATAGTGTATTTTCCGCGATTGCTTGACAGACAACCGTCATTTCCGTGGTTCTTAAAAAAAATGTTTCTTCAGATCAATCGACAGGAATCATGTTTACTCCGCAATTTTTTTAAAAAGAAAAACGCATCCTTTTGTGATCTTTTAAATGAAATAGCGCTTTTTTCTGCGATCTTCTGACAGAAATAATGCCTTTTTCTGCAATCATTTGATAAAAATCACGTTTTATTCATAATCTTTTGACAAAAAATCGTGTCTTTTTTCATGATCTTTTCACCCCAAAAAAACATTTTCGCGAACTTTTTTTTTTTTTTTTTTTTTGGGTCTGAGATTTTTTTTCTTCATGCTTCCATCCTCGGGAACTTTTAAAAGACTAAATTCCGTCCTGTGCACCCATGTTTCTAAGCCATTTGTTTTACAGGCATTGTTCGAACAGCAAAAATGTTTCAGATTTTGTTATGCATCTTTTAATGTTTATTTTAAATCATGTAAATTTAACTCCAGCATCTATATATATACGTGCATCAAAATTATTTCAAACATTTTGTTTCAAGGCCTTATAGATAAAACATCTGTTGACAGCATATAGTATATTACAAAAATGACAGGTTGTTGGAACCTGTTACTTGCACAAGTGTGGAACTACGTAACATGTTAACCAAAGGTAAGTATATATTCCCATTTCTATGGCAGTCCCTGTTTCACGTGCTACTAGCCCTAAAGAAGTAGTAGACGCTACAAAAGCTCAGAATTCTTTTTTAAGACGTAAATGCATACCAAGAAGTTGGTTCGAATAAATATTGAAATAAACATGAATAGAGCATTAAAATTTCAAAATACTTAAATTATTTAGAATTAAGTTTAGTTCTTTTCATTTATTTCATCTCTTTTCTTTCTAATGCAGTGCAATGTAATTAATCTGCAGCTTAAATGTTAATTTTTGAATTATTCCTAAAAAGTATAATTTCTTCTAATAAAATGTTATAGCTTGACATATTTCGATATTATGTGAGCAAAAGCACAGGGTTTGATAGTATGTAGGTGGGATGTTAAAGACATGAAATGAAACAACCCCATCAGCAAAATAAAGCTGCTTCCTTTATTTCATCATTCGATGCGATCGCTTACTGTTTTGGGTGCGTTAACTTGCCCCCCCCCCCCCCCACCACTGATTTTTTTAAATTCAAACACATGAGGAATTAGCTCTAATTTGCTCTCTAATATTAGAATTTGCTCTGGTGATAAAATCGAGATATTTAAATTAGAAAGGTGGGGGGGGGCTAAGTTAACGCTAGCCCCCCCCCCCACTTTCAAATATCGAAATTTCAAAGGTGCCAAAATTTAGCTCTCAATTAGCTCTAATTTTCTCTCTAATATTAGAATTTGCTCTGGTTTTGTTATCGAGATATTCCAGATTCCAGTAGAGGGGAAAGCACTAGCTAGCCCCCCCCCCCCCACATTCGATTTTCGAAATTTCAGAGGTGCCAAAATTTAGCTCTCAATTAGCTCTAATTTGCTCTCTAATACCAGAATTTGCTCCGATTTTTTTAACGAGATATTTCAATTTATATAAAGGGGGCAAGCGTTAACTTAGCCCCCCCCCCCCCCACATTCGATTTTCGAAATTTCAAAAGATGCCAAAATTTAGCTCTCAATTAGCTCCCTAATACCAGAATTTGCTCCGGTTTTTTTTTCGAGATATTTCAATTTATATGAAGGGGGCAAGCGTTAACTTAGCCCTCCCCCCTTTCGAGTATCAAAATTTCAAAGGTGCCAAAATTTATCTTTCAAGGAGCTCTAATTTGCTCTCTAATACCAGAATTTGTTTCGGTTTTTTTATGGAGATATTTCAATTTATATGAAAGGGGCAAGCGTTAACTTAGCCAACCCCCCCCCCCCCTCCACTTTCGAGTATCAAAATTTCAAAGGTGCCAAAATTTAGAACTCTAATATTAGAGCTCCAATATTAGTAGCTCTAATTTGCTCTCTAATATTAGAAATAGCTCATCGAAATTTCAAAGGTGCCAAACTTTAGCTCTGAATTAACTTTAATTTGTTCTCTAATATTAGAATTTTCTCATTAGAGAGTAAATTAGAGCTAATTGAGAGTTAAATTTTGGCACCTTTGAAATTTTGATCCTCTAAAGTGGGGAGGGGGCTAAGTTATCGCTTGCCCCCTTCATATAAATTGAAATATCTCTAAAAAAAAAAAACCGGAGCAAATTCTGGTATTAGAGAGCAAATTAGAGCTAATTGAGAGCTAAATTTTGGCATCTTTGAAATTTCGAAAATCGAATGTGGGGGGGGGCTAAGTTAACGCTTGTCCCCTTTATATAAATTGAAATATCTCGTTAAAAAAACCGGAGCAAATTCTGGTATTAGAGAGCAAATTAGAGCTAATTGAGAGCTAAATTTTGGCACCTCTGAAATTTCGAAAATCGAATGTGGGGGGGCTAGCTAGTGCTTTCCCCCCTACTGGAATATGGAATATCTCGATAACAAAACCAGAGCAAATTCTAATATTAGAGAGCAAATTAGAGCTAATTGAGAGCTAAATTTTGGCACCTTTGAAATTTCGATATTTAAAAGTGGGGTTAACTTAGCCCCCCCCCCCCCCACCTTTCTAATTTAAATATCTCGATTTTATCACCGGAGCAAATTCTAATATTAGAGAGCAAATTAGAGCTAATTGAGAGCTAATTCCTCATGTATTTGAATTTTAAAAAATCGGTGGTTGGGGGGCCAAGTTAACAGACCCTACTGTTTTTGCATGAGGTAAAGAAAGTAGGAATACTTTAATTCCAGGCCTAGGACCGCTGAGTCACTCTTAAAAAAGAGAGAAAAGAGACTAAATCGCAAGAAAAAGAGACTAAAAGAGACCAAAATTTAAAAAAAGAGACTAAAAGGAGACCAAATAAAAAACTTTTTTCTCTTCACTTAAATGTTTTTGGTATACAGACAAGCACTATAAGATTTAACACAATATGCGGAATACATTTTCAATGCATTTCAGTCGGTTTTGAAATAATTGCAAATGTTGATTGGTTGCAGAAAAATCTCAAATCGCAACAATTCATCATGAAAGAAAATCAGAAATTCACCAAATGACCACGGGGACAAAATCATGAAATTCCAGGAAATATAGTGAAATTCATCAAATTGTCTCAAAAAATAAATCATAAAATTTGTCGCATGATCTCGGGGAAAAAAAATTCTCGAAATTAGTCAAATCTTCTTAGGAATAAAAAAAAATCACGAAAATTATCAGATGACCTTGAAAAAAAATCACGATATTAATCAAATGGATCTTGTGTTAAACATCGTAAAATTCATCAAATGGGTCTCGAAGAGAAGGATGAATCGCAAAATTCATTAAATGATTGCGAAATTCCAAGAGCAATCACACAAATAATTGCTAATTTTGTCGAAGGTCACGGAAATAAATAGTGAAATTTATCAATTAGTCGCCAGGAAAATAACTAATTTCGTCGAATAAAGCCATAAAAAAAAATCAAGGATGCCTGTCAGTGGGTAACATTAAAATGTTCGAAAATCAGTTAGCATAAAACAGTGAAGTTTGTCAAATTATTTCAGGAAAAGAATGGCGAAATTTATCAAATGGTGTTTGTGAAAAAAGTAAAATCAGGGGTTGTACTGGTGCCAAGTAATATTTCACACAAACTTTTTGGATATTTTAGGGCACATTTAACTGGCATACTACATTTCCTTCCAAGACCATTTGACAAAATTAATGATCCCCCCTCCCCCGCTACCAATTGCCGCAAATTAATATGAAAGTTGTGATTTTTCCACACTATTGCTTACGGAAGTACACGATTTTTCTTCAATGATTGTTCGCTGACATTTGCAATTTTTTTTCAGTAAAATTTGTTTGTTTTTTTTTTTTTTTTTTTTTTTTTTGGCTTTCATTTGTCAAAATTTGCAATTTTTTTGCCATTGTTTGCAGAAATTTACTATTTTTCTGTGTTTATTTAACAAAATTTGCAATTTTTTTTCCTGCAATCATTTGCAAAATCGCACGGAAAAAAAGTCACAATTGCAAAGAAAAAAAAATCACGAATTTTGAAAAATGATCGACTGTCAAAATTCGCGATTTTTTCTGTGATCATGGAAAAGATGAACTTCGGCAAATAAATGCGAAAGAATTTTGAATTTCGCCAATCGATCGCCGAAAAATCACGAATTTCAGCAAATGATCGCGGAAAATATGACGAATTTTGTCACATAAACACAGAAAAAAGCAAATTTCTAAAACAATGGCCCAAAAAATTATCATTTACTCTATTTTGATAAACGATCACAGAAAAAATCGCAAATTTTGACTACCGATCGCGTAAAGAAATCACAAATTTTTTCGACGATCCTTTCACGAAATTTGCATTTCTCTGATTATTTTTTTCCGCACGCAAAATCGTACAATCGTATTGTTCATTAGTATAACCGTACACTTCGAACAAAATCCGTACATTGTACTCTTCTGTGCATTGTACTACTGGCCATATCGTACAAGTTGGCATCTATGAATATCCTTTTCAATTTTATGATCATTTGACGAAAGCTCGGTCTTATTTCGGAATCGTTTGACGTAAACAGGGATGAAAGTGTGCTAAAGCCATTTTGTAGCAGCTTTGGAGCAGCAAAAATCGAATTTTGGAGCAGTAAAGTCTATTTTTGTAGCAGCAAAAATCAGATTTTGTAGCAGTAAATATCGGATTTTGTAGCAGCAAAATAATAATAATAATACAGTAAAACCCCGATAATTCGGATTAATTGGGACCGGACCCAATCCGGATTATCAAAAATCCAGATTATCCGGAGAATTAGAAAAAAAAAAATGAAATAAAATATAACATACTAACAGAAAATCACCTTTATGTTAAACTTATTGAATATTTGCAGACAGTAATAATGTTTACTTTGCTTAATTATTCCGAAAACATGTCAGAAAAAGTTTTTTTATTTAGAAAACGACGATGAAACAAGTTAATGTTATGGAAATTAGCCAATCGCTTTTCAAACTTGAAAAAAAAAAATGACCAAACCGATCCGAATTATCCGGATTAGCGGGGTTCTACTGTAATAACATTTTAGCAATAAAAGCTGTTTATTGCTAACAGAAAATCACCTTTATGTTAAACTTATTGAATATTTGCAGACAGTAATAATGTTTACTTTGCTTAATTATTCCGAAAACATGTCAGAAAAAGTTTTTTTATTTAGAAAACGACGATGAAACAAGTTAATGTTATGGAAATTAGCCAATCGCTTTTCAAACTTGAAAAAAAAAAAAATGACCAAACCGATCCGAATTATCCGGATTAGCGGGATTCTACTGTAATAACATTTTAGCAATAAAAGCTGTTTAAGGAGCAGATTGAAATATTCTAATGCTAATAAACTCTTAACAATTACAATAATTGCTGTCTTGAAAAATATTTTTACATTTGAAAGAATAAATACTCAGATTAAATTTCTCCACACCTCTCAGATCTTTTAATAAATTTGCGGTTTTTCACGATCTTTTAACATAATTCACAAACTTTTAACCCTGTTTGTGCGGTTTTTTTTTTTTTTTTAAACTAGAATTGCAGGTTTTTAACGACCTTTAGATGAAATTTGTATGTTTTCTGAGATCTTTTGACGAAATTTACAATCCTTTTGATGAAATTTGCGGGGTTTTTTTTTCCTACACACGATCTTTTAAAGAAATGCACTTTTTTTTCCCCCCAAAATCTTTTGACCATATTTTGTTCTTTTTATGATGAAGTTAGATATCCTTTGACAAAATTCCCATGTTTTTTGTGATTTTTTGACGAAATACGCTTGTTTTTCGGAATCTTTTAGAAAAATTTGCGGGTTTTTTTTCGCCTTCTTTTACAGAAATGAACATTTTTTTCATGATCTTTTGACTGTGTTTTATTCTCTTTTTTTATGTTATTAACGATTCTTTAGCAAAACTCACATTTTTCTCGCGATCCTTTGATGAAATTCGAGTTTTTCGTGATTTTTCGATAAAATTTGCGTGTATTTCGCGATCTATTGATGAAATTCAAGTGTTTTTCAAGATCTATTGGTGAAATTCGAGTGTTTTACGCAATATATTGACGAAATTCAAGTATTTTTCACGATCTTTCGATAAAAATTTGCGTGTTTATCGCGATTTTTGACAAAATTCGCGTGGTTTTTTTTTTTTTTTTTTTTTTTTTTTTTTTTTTGTGATCTCTTTTGTGCTACGCTTGTTTTTCGGGATCCTTTAAAGAAGTTTGCTTTTTTTTTTTTTTTTTTTTTTTTCATGATCTTTTCCAGAAATTAACGTTTTTTTCCCCACGATCTTTTGGCTGTGTTTTGTTCACTCTTTTTTTGATGATAATAACGATCCTTTAGCAAAACACGTTTTTTTTTTCGCGATTCTTTGATGAAATTCGAGTGTTTTTCGTGATTTTTCAATAAAATGATCATGATTTTCGCGATCTATGGACAAATTTTTCATGATCTATTAATGAAATTCGAATGTTTTTCCCGATCTATTGGTTGAATTCGAGTGACAAAATTAGCGATCCTTGGACAAAATTCACGTTTTATTTTTCCGAGATCCTTTGACAAAATTCGCATGTTTTCCGCGATTTTTTGACGAAATTCGAGCATTTTTCCCGATTTTTTTTTGCAGATTTACGTTTTTTTTTCCTGCAGTGTTGAATTCAGGTGGTGGCCCGGGGAGGGACACCCCCTCCTCCCCGGAGCAGTGAAATGTTCCCACCCCGTTTCACCCGGAACTCTATCATGTCTCCCGCGGAGCGACAGAAGTCCCTCCCAGAGAAAAGAGAATTACATACTGGTTTTCTTTGACTGCGTTTTGTTCATTTTTTGACAAAATAGCAAATTTTTTTTTGTAATTGTTTGACAAACATGTAGCGGATTTTCGTACGCGCTTTCATTCTGCTTTCGGTTTTGTCGTCTATCGGCAGGATTCGCCGAGGAGCGAAATAATTTACCACGAACATGGGAAAGACACAGAACAGGAAGATACTTAATTTACAGAAAATATATACAATACAAAATCAATGGCGATTCTGGGTGGAAATTTTTTCTCGTAAATTCACATCGCATTTTCGGAAATCGGTGGTGGGGGAAGGGGGGGGTTCCAAGGGTTACCCCCCCAAGGCCGTAGCTAGAAGTGATCTATAGGGGGGGGGCTCATAATTTTTTTCTTTTTTTCTTACACAGAAAGATAAATTAGCACATATTTACACTGTATAGGTACTATGTTTCTTATTAAACTGTTGTAATAACTTCATTTTATACTAAGAAAAGTATAGGATGATGAAAATTTTGAGTGTATAACTGGTGCAAAATTAAACATCATGTTAGCTTCCTATGTACAAATAGGATGAGGGAGTGTTGAATTACTTATTTTAGATACAATTTAGTAATTCTACAAAACTGTAAAAGGATCACAAAACAAAATTAGATTTTTGACAAAATCAGAATTTTATTTGAATTTTCGAAACAAATTTATTTAATGACCTTGGAATCTTTTCCAGGGGGGCCTCAAAATATTTTAGGGGGGGGGGGGCTGAGCCGCCCATAGCGCCCCCCCCCCGCGAGGTGGGTATCTGCGATCTCCAGATGAAATCGGCGTTTTCCGCGATCTTCAGACGAAATCAGCGATTTATCTGCGATATTTTAGCAAAATCGGAGATTTATTGCGATCTTTTGTCGAAATCGGCAATTTTTCCGCGACCTTTTTACGAAATCGGCGTTTTTCCGTGTTTTTTTATTGTAATCGGCGTTTTTTTCAACGATCTTTAGGGAAATTTGCATTTTTAACCGATCGTTAACCGAAAACGGCGTTTTATCCCCGCGATCTTTTGACGAAATCTGCGTTTTTTCCGTAATCTTTTGATCAAATCAGCATTTTTTCCCCCAATGATCTTTTGACAAAATATTTTTAAGCGATATTTTATCGAAAACGGCGTTTTTTTCCGCGATCTTTTAACGAAATCGGAGTTATATCCGCAATCTTTAGACGAAATCAACGTTTTCCCGCAGTCTTCAGACAAAATCAGCGTTTTATCTGCGATATTTGGTGAAATTGCCGTTTTTCGCGATCCGCAGAGGAAATTCGCGTTTTTTCAGCGATCTTTTGACAAAGTTCATTGACAAAAACATTGACGAAATCGTCATTTTTCCACGAAATGTGTGCTTTTTCGGCGATCTTTTCACGAAATTTGCATTTCTCTGCGCGCAAAACCGAACAAGTTGGCAACTATGTGGAACTGATCACCCAATTTCAAATTTTCGGAAGAGGATGCCTTAAATATTCGGAAATTTCGGACGAGAATAACCCCTGAAATAAGAGGCGAACTCCCATTAATTGGGAATAAACACATTACGGCTCTCTCATTCGTCTCCCCCAACGCGCGCACTGTACACAGGCCTAGGACTGCTGAGTCACTCTTAAAAAAGAGAGAAAAGAGACTAAATCGCAAGAAAAAGAGACTAAAAGAGACCAAAATTTAAAAAAAGAGACTAAAAGGAGACCAAATAAAAAACATTTTTTTCTCTTCACTTAAATGTTTTTGGTATACAGACAAGCACTATAAGATTTAACACAATCTGCGGAATACATTTTCATTGCATTTCAGTCGGTTTTGAAATAATTGCAAATATTGTTGATTAGTTGCAGAAAAAATCTCAAATCGCAACAATTCATCATGAAAGAAAATCAGAAATTCACCAAATGACCATGGGGACAAAATCATGAAATTCCAGGAAATATAGTGAAATTCATCAAATTGTCTCAAAAAACAAATCACAAAATTTGTCGCATGATCTCGGGAAAAAAATTCTTGAAATTAGTCAAATGTTCTTAGGATAAAAAAAATCATGAAAATTATCAGATGGCCTTGAAAAAAACCCACGATATTAGTCAAATAGATCAAATGGTTAAACATCGTAAAATTCATCAAATGGGTCTTGAAGAGAGGGATGAATCATCGATCGCCAAAAAATCGCGAATTTCGGCAAATGATCGCAGAAAATATGACTAATTTTGTCATATAAATGCAGAAAAAAGCAAATTTCTAAAACAATGGCCCAAAAAATTATCATTTACTGTATTTTGATAAATGATCGCAGAAAAAAAAAATCCCTTTCGGCATGGCCTATAGGCGGAGGTAGATTTCGAAAAGTTTTCATCTCAAAAAAAAAAAAAAAAAAAAAAAAAAAAAAATGCCTATCTTTACTTAAATGCCCATTTTGGCAATATATTTTGAATTATATTCTTACTTTATTTAAAAAATTGACCAATATGCTCATTATATAGTTCCTAAATAACAAAAAACTGTTAATTAAATTCGTTTGACAGCAAAATTGAATTTAAAAATGAGTCATAAAATAACCAATTTATTATTTTAATACATCCACAATTCTTTAATCAAGATCGCTTTGAGAAATTTTGTGCGACGTGCCCACTTTGACAGATTTTAAAATATATATATTCACCCTTTATCAAAAAATCGACGAATACGCACATTATATAGTTCCTAAGTAACAAAAAACTGTCAATTGAATGTGTGTCAGAGCAAAATTGGATTTAAAAATGAGTCATAAAATAACCAATTTGTTATTTGAATACCCACAGTTCATTAATCATCTCGCTTTGGGAAATTTTGTGCGAAGTGCCCATTTTGGCAGCCTTTTTTGAAATATATTCTGCCTTTATCAAAAAACTGGCCACTCCGTCACATTATATAGTTCCTAAATAAGAGAACCTGTAAATTGGATGCGTTTGAGAACAAAAAAAGATTTAAAAATGACTCGGTAAAAACGCAATTTCTTAAATTTCCTCAAATTTTAATCACAACTTCGTGAAATTCTGTTCAAAATACCCTTTTTGGCAGCCTTTTAAAAAATATATTCTGCCTTTATCAAAAAACTGGCCAATACGTCAAGTTATATAGTTCCTAAATAATAGGACCTGTAAATTGGATGGGTTTGAGAACAAAAATGAATTTAAAAATGACGCATAAAAAACGCAATTTGTTATACTTAATGAATTTTTTAATGATGAAAACTTCGGGAAATCTGTTCAAAATACCTTTTTTGGCAGCCTTTTTAAAAATATATTCTGCCTTTATCAAAAAATTGGCCAATACGTCGCATTATATAGTTGCTAAATAATAGGATCTGTCATTTGGATGCGTTTAAAATCAAAAATGAATTTTAAAATGAGTCAGAATATAAGCAGTTTGGATTTGAGGTTTTTTCTCCAACTCCTATTTTTGTTTAATTTATTTTTGCTATAAGAATTGGTTCTATGAAAAACTTGTCAATATAAAAGTTGTAGATATTATTGTGAAGATGTAAAATAAATTTAATTAGATTTAATTGCTTAAGAATTGAGTAAGTTATGGGATTTTTTCTTTTTCCTCCCCCCTTTTTCTTTTCGTTTTTAATTTTTTTCATCGGTAAAAATTGGTCCTATCAAAAACTTGTAAATACAAAAGTTTTAGATAATATTGAGTACATTTATATAAAATTTAGTTGGATTTGATATCTTGAGAATTGACGAAGTTATGAATTTTTTTCTCCCAAAAACCATGTTTTTTTCGCCCCTTGAGCCCATTTTTAACTTTATCAAAAATCTGCCACGCATAAACTTTTTCCTCATTTTTTAGAAGTAATATAAACTTTAAACCGATTCGATATCTATTTTAATTAAAAAGTTATCGCGTTTTTTCTGTTTTCACAAAAACCCTCCTATCTTCCATCCCCTTGGTCCGATTTTGCCCATTAACGAACTTAACCGAGATTTTATGCCCCTTGATTTTATGTAAAAGTTTGATGAAGATCTGAGCATAATTATGGAAGTTATCGTGTCTAGAAGAAAGTGATATACACCGATAGATAGATAGATAGATAGATAGATAGATAGATATATATATATATATAAACTTTTTTACTGATGGTAGTTTTGGGGTCTAGGAGTCATGATTCGTGTAGATCCGCAAAAATTTTTCAGAAATTCCAACATGGGAGACAATGCAATAGGTAGTATTTCATACGAAATCTACCTAAAATCGCAAATTTTTACTACCGATCGCGTAAAGAAATCGCAATTTTTTTCGCCGATCCTTTCATGAAATTTGCTTTTCTCTGCGATTATTTTTTCCGTGCGCAAAATCGTACAGTCGTATTGTTCATTAGTATAACTGTACACTTCGAACAAAATCCATACATTGTACTCTTCTGTACATTGTACTACTGGCCATACCGTACAAGTTGGCATTTATGAATATCCTTTTCGATTTTACGATCATTTGACGAAAGCTCGGTCTTATTTCGGGATCGTTTGACGTAAATCTTGGGAGTTTTTTTCCCGCAATCGTATGGCGGAAATCACAAGTTTATTTCGAGATTGTTTGGAAATAACGATTTTTTTTTTCGGGATCGTCTGGTGATGAAATGATGGTTGATCTGATGATGGTTAATGAAAATCGCGGTTTGATTTCGTGATTGTTTAATGAAAATCGTCTTTTTTCCGGTGATCAATTATTTCGAATCGCAGTTTTGCCAGTGATCATTTTATGAAAATCGCAGATTCTTAAAAATTAAAAAACGTGAAATTCTGCCGTTTGTCGAAAAAGTGATCCCTGTATATGTAACGACCGAAATAAGAATTTTGAGATTCCTTCCTGCAATCCTCTGACGAATTACTCAATTGTTTTTCACAAGATCGACTGACAAATTTTGCGATGATTTTGCCACTGATTGACGGATTATACGCTTTTTTTTCTCGCGAAAATGACAAAATCGTGATATTCTTCCCGCGACCGAATGACGAAGTTTATGATTTTTACCCCTCGAATGATTATTGAATTTCGAGTTTTTATCTTACCACAGATTGACCATATTCACTTATATTTCACAGTGTCCGACAGAAAAGTTTTGCGATTCTTGCCCGCGAACGATATACTAATTTCGTAATCATTTTTCCACGATAACGTGACGAAATTTCGAATTTTTTCCCCTGCAAAAGAGAGACAAATTTGGCCATGCAGCAGAATTTTTTTTCTGCAGTCTGCAACACATACAGGGTGTTTCGCTACCAGACCAACAAACTTCTAGGGGTGATAGTAGACATAAAGACAAACATTATTAAATAGGAAACCATGGGGCGCAAACGTCTTCTGTAGGAGCTAGGAGCCATTAAAGTTTAGGGTCCAAAAATTCAAACGCTGATAAAAATTAGAAAAAAGGGTCGATTTGTTCGCGGTTTTCTCTAAAATCATTCTTTATATCACGATTTTTTATTTTTTTAATTTTAAAGGTTAAGTTCGAAAATTGTCGGTAGAGGGCGCTTTAGACTTTAGAGTGACGAACAAATACTTTTTGCCGTTCTTTTGTGCATGGGGTTGAAATTATTCTAAAGTTTAGACTTTAACTTAAATTTTAAGCCCAAAATCGGAAACATGGGAATCGGTTAACTAGCGAAAATTTAACTGTGAACCGAAGTGGAGATTTTAAATGCTCATAAATATTGGACAAACTAATAGATTTTGTTGCGGTTCGCATGTAGGTCATTCCCTTGGTAATTATTTTATTCAAAATGACGTACAGCTGTGGTGTCCTCATTTTTTCATAGAGGGCGCTTCCGACATATCTCCGATATTTCAATGGCATTACTCCTGGGTGTTTTACTACCAGACTATCATACTTCCAGGAAGTGTTAGGGATGCAAAAGCGACTCGGAATCACATAGGAATGTAACGTTGAAAATTTTTTTTACGAGTTATGGTTAAAGGAAGCAGAGAAAAAACAACAGAAACAAGCAAAGAAACAGAAACACGTTAATATGACATAAAACAGTTTGTTTAAAGGTTTTACTAGAAAAGATGTTCAAAATTACGACCAGAAGTAATTCGACATGCTTGACAGCGGTATCGCATGTAACTCCTTATGCCTTGAAATATTCCTGGAATCTACAGAAATACGAGCTGCTCTTTAATTGATGGTACGGGATTCTCATACACCCAACTTTTCATGTGACCCCAGCAGAAAAAGCTCATACTTGATAGATCCGGTGATCTGGCAGGCCAATAAACCGGGCCACCACTATCTATCCACCGCTGTCCATATGTTACGTTGAGGTATCGGTGAACATCATTGATAAAATGTGGAACAGCCCGATCATGCTGGAACCACATAGAGCTGCGCAACGAGAGAGAAATTTTCACGCGCATTACCGTTCAGCTCCATCTACTGCAAGAAAATCGCAGCGCCATCTACTTTCGCTGTCAAGCTTGCCGGACTTTTTCTGGTCTTAATTTCGAACACATTTTGCAGTAAAACCTTTAAATAAACTGTGTTCTGTCACTTTAACATGTTGCTGTTTCTCTGCTTGTTTCTGTTGTTTTTTTCTCTGCTGCTTTTTAAACGTAGTATGCAAAAAAGCAATTTTCAACGTTACATTCCTGTGTGATTCCGGTCATCTTTGCATCCCTTACACTTCCGGGAAGTATGGTGGTCTGGTAGTAAAACACCCAGGAGTAATACAATTAAAATGTCAGACATGTCTCGGAAGCGCCCTCTATCAAAAAATGAGGACATCAAAGCTGTACGTCATTTTGAGTAAAATAATTACCAAGAGAATGACGTACACGCAAACCGCAACAAAATCGATTAATTTGTCCAATGTTTATGAGCGTTTAAAATCTCTCCTTTGGTTCACAGTTAAATTTTCGCTAGTTAACCGATCCCCATGTTTCCGATTTTGGGCTTAAAATTTAAGTTAAAGTCTAAACTTTAGAATAATTTCAACCTTATGCACAAAAGAACTGCAAAAAGTATTTGTTCGTTACTCTAAAGTCTAAAGTGCCCTCTATCGACAATTTTTGAACTTAATCTTTGAAATAAAAAAAATAAAAAATCGTGATATAAAGAATGATTTTAGAGAAAACCGCAAACAAATCGACCCTTTTTTCTAATTTTTATGAGCGTTTGAAATTTTGGACCCTAAACTTTAATGGCCCCTAGCTCCTACAGAAGACGTTTGCGCCCCATGGTTTCCTATTTAATAATGTTTGTCTTTATGTCTACTATCACCCCTCAAAGTTTGTCGGTCTGGTAGCGAAACACCCTGTATAAAAACTTAAACAGTCTGCAGACCAATCCCTCGCATTACATTATTTGCACTCAAATGTTCAAGTATTTGTAATAGACATAAAAGAAAAATATACTTTAAAAAAGAAGTTGCCTTTGTTCTCAGAATTTTTAACGCCTCATACATTGCTCTAAAGAGGGGGGGGCTCCTCTTTGACAAAATTTGCAGGGTTTTTTACAATCTTTTGACGAAATTTGCATTTTTTTTGCGATCTATTGACGAAAACTGCCGTTTTCTTGCGATCTCTTGAAGAAATTAGCCGTTTTTTCGCAAGCTCTTAAAATTTGCCGTTTTTTCGCGATCTCTTGAAGAAATTTGCCATTTTTTCGCGATCTCTTGAAGAAATTTGCCGTTTTTTCGCGATCTCTTGAAGAAATTTGCAGTTTTTTCGTGATTTTTTAACGAAAACTATCGTATTTTTGCGATTTTTTGAAGACGTTTGTCTTTTTTTGCTAACTTTAGGAAGAAATGTTACGTTTTTCTGTGATTTTTTGATGAAATTTTGCCGTTTTTTCGCGATTTTTCGGAGAAATTTGCTGTTGTTTCGTGATAATTTTACTAAACTGCCATTTTTTTGCATTCTTTTGAAGAAATTAACTTTTTTCATGATCTTTTGAAGAAATTTGCTATTTTTTCGTGATTCTTTGACGAAAACTGACTTTTTTTCGTGATCTTTTGAAGAAATTTGCCATTTTTTTCGAGTTTTTTTAAACGAAATTTGCCGTTTTTCGCAATTTATTGAGAAAATTTGCCATTTTTTCGGGATTTTTTAACGAAAACTGCCATTTTTTCGTGATTTTTTGACGAAAAGTGCCGTTTTTTCGTGATCTTTGGAAGAAATTTGCCGTTTCACGATGCTTTGAAGAAACTTGCCGGTTTTTTCACAATGTTTTGAATGATTTTTTTGAGGAAATTTGTCGTTTTTTCGCGATCTTTTGACGTAATTCGCGTGTTTTTCGCGATCTATGACGAAATAGATTTCTTTTCGAAGACTGTTTGTCGAAATTCGCGATACATTTTATGTCCGAACTTTTGGATTTAGGACCTAATTTTTTTAATTTTTGCTACATTTTTAACAGTTGAAAAATAGCCTGTGGACCTTCCCAAGCGTTGCGCCGATTCTACTCCCGGGAAATTTGGTATACTTTTTTCCGCGACTAAGTTTTACTATAGTTCCATGGAATTTCATGGTTTCATCCTATGACAGATTAACATAATCCATGATTTTTCGCCGGTTTCCGACTCAAAAATTTTGCGATTTTTACCCGCGAACAGTTAACAAATTTCGAGATTTTCCTGCGACAAACTGACAAGTTTTCCGATATTTCCTCACGACAAATTGTTGAATTTCGCGATGTTTTTCCCGCTATCAAATGAGGAAAGTTGCGATCTTTTTCCTGCGATCGATCGATGGGTAAGGAACATTAAAAAAAAAAAAAAAAAGTGAAAAAAGAGACTAAATCTGAAAAATATAGACTAAAAGAGACAAATGCAAAAAAATAGCGAGAAAAGCGAGTTTAGCGACTCGCTCCGAGGCCTGTGTACATCACATGACGTCCCGCTCCGAACTATGCGATCGGCTGCGATGAAAATGAACGTCTGAAAAGATAGATTGAAAAGATACTCGCGGGAAAAACAACTTACGGTCGTTTGCGGAGTCACGATAAAACTCCACAAAACATCACGTTTTTCATGACCGAATGCCCATGTTTTGGGCAACTTTTCGGCGAAATTTGCGCGTTTTTGGAGATTTTTTGCAATGTTTCTTTGTTTTCCGACGAAATTAATAGCCTAAAAAAATTATTTGTTGTTGTTTCCTGGATCGACGAAATCGCGCTAAATTTCGTTTTGGCACTAAGTGCCTTTTGGCGCAGGTTTGGCGCAAAATTGAAAAAAATAGCTGTTTTGTAGCAATTTGGCGCAGAAAAGCGGTTTCGGCGCAGTCTGGCGCAGGTTTTACATCCCTGCGTAAATCTCGGGAGTTTTTTTTTCCCACAATTGTATGACAGAAATCACAAGTTTATTTCGGGATTGTTTGGAAATAACGATTTTATTTCGGGATCATCTGGTAAAAATCGCGGCTTGATTTGTGATTGTTTAATGAAAATAGTCTTTTTTTCTGGTGATCAATTAATTCGAATCGCAGTTTTGCCAGTGATCATTTTATGAAAATCGCAGATTCTTAAAAATTAAAAAACGTGAAATTCTGCCCTTTGTCGAAAAAGTTATCCCTGTATACGTAATGACCGAAATTTGAGATTCCTTCCTGCAATCCTCTGACGAATTTCTCAATTGTTTTTCAAAAGATCGACTGACAAATTTTGCAATGATTTTGCCACTGATTGACGGATTATATGCTTTTTTTCTCGTGAAAAGACAAAATCGTGATATTCTTCCCGCGACCGAATGACGAAGTTTATGATTTTTACCCATCAAATGCGATTATTGAATTTCGCGTTTTTATCTTGCCACAGATTGACCAAATTCACTTTCTTTTCAGTGTCTGACAAAAAAGTTTTGCGATTCTTGCCCGCGAACGATATACTAATTTCATAACCATTTTTCCACGATAGAGTGACGGAATTTAGAATTTTTTTCCCTGCAAAAGAAGAGAAATTTGGCCATGCAGCAGAATTTTTTTCTGCCGTCTGCAACACATATAATAAAAAATCCCTTTCGGCATGGCCTATAGGCGGAGGTAGATTTCAAAAAGTTTTCATCTCAAAAAAAAAAAAAAAAAAAAAGCCTATTTTTACTCAAATGCCCATTTTGGCAATATATTTTGAATTATATTCTTACTTTATTTAAAAAATTGAACAATATGCTCATTATATAGTTCCTAAATAACAAAAAACTGTTAATTAAATTCGTTTGACAGCAAAATTGAATTTAAAAATGAGTCATAAAATAACCAATTTATTATTTTAATACATCCACAATTCTTTAATCAAGATCGCTTTGAGAAATTTTGTGCGAAGTGCCTACTTTGACAGATTTTTTTTAAATATATATTTAGCCTTTATCAAAACTCTGACCAATACGGCACATTACACAGTTCCTAAATAACAAATAACTGTCAATTGAATGCGTTTGAGAGCAAAATTGAATTTAAAAATGAGTCATAAAATAAACAATTTGTTATTTGAATACAACCTCAATTCTTTTATCATGATCGCTTTGGGAAATTTTTTTGCGAAGTGCTTACTTTGACAGCTTTTAAAATATATATATTCACCCTTTATCAAAAAATCGACGAATACGCACATTATATAGTTCCTAAGTAACAAAAAACTGTCAATTGAATGTGTGTCAGAGCAAAATTGGATTTAAAAATGAGTCATAAAATAACCAATTTGTTATTTGAATACCCACAGTTCATTAATCATGTCGCTTTGGGAAATTTTGTGCGAAGTGCCCATTTTGGCAGCCTTTTTTTAAATATATTCTGCCTTTATCAAAAAACTGGCCACTCCGTCACATTATATAGTTCCTAAATAAGAGAACCTGTAAATTGGATGCGTTTGAGAACAAAAAAAGATTTAAAAATGACTCGGTAAATACGCAATTTCTTAAATTTCCGCAAATTTTAATCACGATAACTTCGTGAAATTCTGTTCAAAATACCCTTTTTGGCAGCCTTTTAAAATATATATTCTGCCTTTATCAAAAAACCGCCCAATACGTCAAGTTATATAGTTCCTAAATAATAGGACCTGTAAATTGGATGGGTTTGAGAACAAAAATGAATTTAAAAATGACGCATAAAAAACGCAATTTGTTATACTTAATGAATTTTTTAATGATGAAAACTTCGGGAAATCTGTTCAAAATACCTTTTTTGGCAGCCTTTTTAAAAATATATTCTGCCTTTATCAAAAAATTGGCCAATACGTCGCATTATATAGTTGCTAAATAATAGGATCTGTCATTTGGATGCGTTTAAAATCAAAAATGAATTTTAAAATGAGTCAGAATATAAGCAGTTTGGATTTGAGGTTTTTTCTCCAACTCCTATTTTTGTTTAATTTATTTTTGCTATAAGAATTGGTTCTATGAAAAACTTGTCAATATAAAAATTGTAGATATTATTGTGAAGATGTAAAATAAATTTAATTAGATTTAATTGCTTAAGAATTGAGTAAGTTATGGTTTTTTTTCTTTTTCCTCCCCCCTTTTTCTTTTCGTTTTTAATTTTTTTCATCGGTAAAAATTGGTCCTATCAAAAACTTGTAAATACAAAAGTTTTAGATAATATTGAGTACATTTATATAAAATTTAGTTGGATTTGATATCTTGAGAATTGACGAAGTTATGATTTTTTTTCTCCCAAAAACCATGTTTTTTTCGCCCCTTGAGCCCACTTTTAACTTTATCAAAAATCTGTCACGCATAAACTTTTTCCTCATTTTTTAGAAGTAATATAAACTTTAAACTGATTCGATATCTATTTTAATTAAAAAGTTATCGCGTTTTTTCTGTTTTCACAAAAACCCTCCTAACTTTCACCTCCTTGGTCCGATTTTGCCCATTAACGAACTTAACCGAGATTTTATGCCCTTTGATTTTATGTAAAAGTTTGATGAAGATCTGAGCATAATTATGGAAGTTATCGTGTCTAGAAGAAAGTGATATACACCGATAGATAGATATATATATATATAAACTTTTTTACTGATGGTAGTTTTGGGGTCTAGGAGTCATGATTCGTGTAGATCCGCAAAAATTTTTCAGAAATTCCAACATGGGAGACAATGCAATAGGTAGTATTTCATACGAAATCTACCTAAAAGAATATTGCCCAGTTAAACTAATGGCATTGAGTTCACAGGCTACGCATACCGATTGTACATTACAGCCTTGTATTTTCGCTAATTCCGTTCGAAAAAAAATTAAGAAGGGGAAACAGCTCTCCCCTTTCTCCTTTTTTATACTTAGTCATTGAACCTCCTAAACTATCAAGGACATGCTTTATCATATAAAAATATCTATATCCAAAATTCAGAGCAAATCGGATAATTCTTAATAAAAACTCATTTAGCATTTATATAATTTAAGGAGTTATTCCCCTCTTTTATACTTAACCATTAAACTTCTAAAACTATTCAGAGATTTCAATGAAATCTGACAATTCTGCTTGAAAAATCCATTTATATAAGTTAAGTGGAGGGCATTAGAACCCCCGTCCCCCCTGTTTATACTTATTCAATGAAACCTAATAACAGCCACGGTATCGCCTCATCAGAATGATCCTATATCTAAATTTTGAACGAAAACTTAATTCTGCTTGAAAATCCCGTTTATAACAATTAAGGGGAGGGGCATGAGCCCCACGTTCCCTCTCTTATACATATCGAATGAACTCCAAAAACTAATCATGGAAGCGCCTGATCAGGATATTCCTATATACCAAATTTTAAGTGGATCTGATATTTTTATCATGAGTTATCGCGTTATGCACAAACGTACATACAGAACGGACGGGCACATAAGCTCTCAGGCTATGATAGCCTGTGAGCTAAAAACTTAAACAGTCTGCAGATCAATCCCTCGCATTACATTATTTGCACTCAAACCTTCAAGTATTTGTGATAGACATAAAAGAAAAAAAAGACTTTAAAAAAGAAGTTGCCTTTGTTCTCAGAATTTTTAACGCCTCATACATTGTCCTAAAGATGGGGGAGGGGGGCTCCTCTTTGCCAAAATTTGAGGGTTTTTTTTCACAATCTTTTGAAGAAATGTGCATTTTTTTCGCGATCTATTGACGAAAACTGCCGTTTTCTTGCGATCTATTGAAGAAATTTGCCGTTTTTTCGCGATCTCGAAGAAATTTGCAGTTTTTTTCGTGAAATTTTTAAAAGAAAACTGCCGTTTTTTCGCGATTTTTTGAAGACGTTTGCCTTTTTTTGCTAACTTTAGGAAGAAATGTTACGTTTTTCCATGATTTTTTGATGAAATTTGCCGTTTTTTCGCGATTTTTTGGAGAAATTTTCTGTTTTGTGATCATTTTACGAAACTGCTGTTTTTTAACGTTCTTTTGAAGAAATTTGCCTTTTTTCACGATCTTTTGAAGAAATTTGCTATTTTTTTCGCGATTCTTTGAAGAAAAATGACTTTTTCATGATCTTTTGAAGAAATTTGGCATTTTTTTCGCGGTTTTTTTTTTAAACAAAATTTGCTGTTTTTCGCAATTTATTGAGAAAATTTGCCATTTTTTGACGAAAACTGTCGTTTTTTCGTGATCTTTTAAAGAAATTTTCCTTTTTTTTTTTGCGATGTTTTGAAGAAACTTGCTGGTTTTTTCACAATGTTTTGAATGATTTTTTTTTTTTTTTTTTTTTTTTTTTTTTTTTTTTTTGAGGAAATTTGCCGTTTTTTCACGATCTTTTGAATAATTCGCGTGTTTTTCGCGATCTATGACGAAATAGATTTCTTTTCGAAGACTGTCGAAATTCACGATACACTTTTATGTCTGAATTTTTGGATAAAGGACCGAAATTTAATTTTTGCTAAATTTTTAACAGTTGAAAAATAGCCCGTGGACCTTCTCAAGAGTCTGCGACGTGCGTCGCAACTTTGCGCCGATTCTGCTCCCGGGAAATTTTGTATACTTTTCTTTCCGCGACTAAGTTTCACTATAGTTCCACGGAATTTCATGGTTTCATCCTAAGACAGATTAACATAATCCATGATTTTCCGCCGGTTTCCGACTGAAAAATTTTGCGACTTTTACCCGCGAAGAGTTAACAAATTTCGAGATTTTTCCTGCGACAAACTGAGAAGTTTTCCATATTTCCTCACAACAAATTGTTGAATTTCGCGATGTTTTTCCCGCTATCAAATGAAGAAAGTTACGATCTTTTACCTGCGATCGATCGACGGGTAAGGAACATTAAAAAAAGTGAAAAAAAAAGACTAAATCTGAAAAATATAGACTAAAAGAGACAAATGCAAAAAAATAGCGAGAAAAGAGTTTAGCGACTCGCTCCGAGGCCTGTAATTCAGAGTAAAATTAGTTTTTAAAAAAGTCTATTATAAATTTAAAATCTAAAAGATATTATACATAAATAACAATTATTCCTGAATGGTTTCTTTACAAGTTTGAATAGAAAAGCAGCTGAAAACAAAAACAGGATTTTCAAAATATAAATATCATGGACACTTTCTGCTTTGGAGGAAAATGAGCGTGTGCCTCGCTGAGCTTCAACTCTGTAAAGTTTATTAGCAGTGCTGGCATGACGTTTAAGATCTTGACATACAATAGTAGAACAAATTGACCGACCGAGTACATTTGGAAAAACGACTTCAGGGTGAGTAGCAGCATTTTACTTCCAAAAATAAGCACCTGTAAGCACCTTTCCAGAGGAAAAATAAGCACCAACTTATGAACACACATCCATCGCCATCTACACATTCTTGAAAGAAAAACACAACACAATAGTTATCGAATCAATTTCTTTTATTAGAAGTTATTTTTAAAAACGAGAAGTGATGCATAAAAAAATTTGAATTGGTCACTGAAGGCATAATCTTTAAATTCTAAAAAAGGCATATTTTGCATTACATACAGTGAAACTATCATTTCTAAATATAAAAAAACCAATAATAATAATAACAAAGAACTTATAGCAAATCAAAGGCATTGATTTCCCTTTAAGCACCCTGTAATATATTTTTATCTATAGACCTGAGAAAAATCTTAAAAAGAAAGAAAGAACAAATAGAAATGAAATTTTAAGAATGTGAACATTTAACATAATAAAATAATTGCAGAAAATTTGAGCAGCATTGGTTAAAAATAAAGGATTTGCTTAAAATATTTACAAAATAAAAAAAAGGGTAATTTATATCTAATATAATACGCAAATTAAATTTAATTTAACCATCATTATAAGAACCTTTTCATTACAGTATATTTCAGGATAAATTATCATTAAAAACAGTATAAATGTGTCAAAAAAGCAATATAAGAGTAAAACATGACTTTGTACGTGAATCAAAAAATGTTAAACAGATTTTAAAGGTATTAACAATTGAAATTTTAATGTTTAATTTTTTTTGCTGGCCTCATTTCCATACTATTATCAAGTTCTTTTAATAGAGACTGTTTTTCCAATACAACTTTTAACAATTCATTAGATTTTTGTAATAAATTGAAATCTTTTATTGTACCAGCTTTTTCAGAAAGATCCTTTGCTTTCTGCTCTAATTCTTTTATTTCAGTTTCTAAAACTGATTTCTTTTCTCTAAGTGATATATATTCTGTTGATTCAGCTTTATTTTCAATAGTTTTTTTTTTTTTTTCTGTTCATCTAAATACAGACGATACTGCGAATGGGCAGCAGAAACTGTTGCCCGCATCTCTTTTGTGATGGCTATATTAGTAACCCCACCAGCATGCTTAACAGCATCACAAATTACACGCTGTGCCACATACGACTTTTCCTTGAGGTTTTTAACCTCAATGTTCTTATTAACACTGAATCCTCGTTCCACGGATGCCTGGCCATGGGAAAGTATGAGGATCATTTTAAATATTTCCCATAAATTGGCATATTTCTTATTAATAAATGAGTGTAAAAAAGTATCTAGTCTGTTTTCTTGAGTCGAAATTTTTAAAGTGAAGCAAATTAGCATTGGTAACATTTTCAAGAAAATCTGAGAATTCTAGAAGAATGTCATCACATTCTTCTTCTGAGATGTGTCCTTTTTGAGACAAATACAACAAAATATTTTTCATTTTGTTTTCGGCACTTGCACTGTTTTGTGCCATATACCTGGGATCCATACAGCAAGCATTTCTTATTAAGGAATAATTTACCGGACACTTTTCCATCAGTTTTTGAAGTAATTCTAACACAAAAGTCTGTGCTTCTTGTGTGAGAATGAAATAACTTCTATCAGTTATTGCTTTTTTAACATAAAGCTCTTGGAGTAGTTTGTCAGCTCTGAAACCCAAATTGATTTTGCTTGCATCAGCATGGGTTTCTTTTTCTAAGAAATCAAAATTACATAGTTGTTTCAGTGATGTGTTTATCTTGTTAGAATGTTCTTCTTTCAAAACTTTGAAATGATTCAAAAGTTGTTTAATTAATTTGTGCACATCAAAAGCCAGAAAAGGAACAAGTGGTTTATCACTCTGATAGTGTTCCAAAAAAGGCTTCACTAATTCTGAAACACAAATGAAAAAGAGAAATTTTACAGGCATTAATTTGTCATTTACTGCATTTTTTAATGTTTCATATGATTTTGAGGTTATTTTTGAATGTTTTATTATCGACTAATTTCACGTATGTTTTGAGATCCTCTCAAATTTCGTACAGTCGTAGACATACAGGGGCATTTTCCAGCCATCTGTGATTACAAAATTTTAACGGCAACTTCTTGTGCTCACATGTCGATAAGAAATCTTCTCTACGTGCAGGAGAATCTTTAAATAAATAATACACTGCTCCTAATACAGATGTTATATCCCAACCAGTAGCAGTTGCTCCTTTACGAAATGCATTATTTAAAATATGCAAGCCACAACTGCCAACTGACAGACATTCAATGTTGTACTCTTTTTTCAGCTCTTTCTGCAGGGTTTCATAAAAGCTCCAGTTGACAGCTGGACCATCCATACTTATTTGGAGCAATTTTTTCAAATCTAACTTTTTAACTGCTTCCATAAAACTTTCAAAAATATCGGCTGCTGTTGCATGCCCCATGAAAACAGATGTTAAATACCGAGTTGCAACCTTATTTTCATCAGCCTGCCAATATCGGATGTGCAAATCCAGTTGCTTTTTCTGGTTTGTCTTGTTCAATGTTTCATCAAACAGTAAGCAGGGTTCATACAGAGTTTGCTAAATGAAAAATAAGGACTTTGTAAGGGCTTCGTTAAAAGAAAAATAAGGACTTTCTAAAGTTAAAAAAGAACAGTACATATAATTACTTACATTAAATTTTAATCATGATAGATTGAAATTTTACATAAAACATAATTATGTAATTATATAACAAAATATATAACATTAGTTGGCTAGCAACTGTTTTTTAGCATCTATTTCTTTGGCCAGGGAGGAAATTTTTTTCTTTTGCAGATTTTCTACAATTGTTCGATTTTATAAATATTTGAATATCTTTAGTTGATTCAGCTTTATCAGCTAATTCATTGGCCTTATTTGCTAACTCCGATACTTCTTTTTCAAGAAGCCATATATTTTTTTCTTTATAAAACCTAAGTCATCTTCAATTAATTTCCTTATTTCCTGCAGAGGAAGACTTGCTGTTAACCATGCTACACATATCCAGTGAAATAATAAGCAGGGAACTGCGAAAAAGCATAAAGACTGAAAACAAGCGTGAACGGAAAATTGAACCATACTGTATTTCACATGCGTGAATGAAAAATTGCACCACATTTTGTTTGTGAAAGATAATTCAAGTAACAAAAGCAGGTCTTGATTTCCAAGCAAATGAAGACAAGCATACCAGCCTGTATATTACATTACAGGAGTAAATTACAAATTCTCATTTTTTCCTCCCCCCCCCCCACCTTATCACAAAAATTTGATATTTATTCTCAATACCATAATCGCTGCCCTCTCCAACTCTCTTTTTAGATGCAAAAATTGAGCTTGTTCATTTGCAAAAGAAAAATTAAATGCAATAATTATTGTTTTAGTAATAATGTATAAATAATTAAAGCAAATATTTTTTTTTTAACTATTAAGATAAATTTTCTTTTCTTTTTAAAAAAATAAATGAGCAAGATACAAATTAAATTATAAAATAACACTTATTTGAGTCTAGAAGATAACAAGTATCACTATTGTTCGCATTTCTTTTAAAAAGGGGCAAAACTGATTTATTGAAAAAGACATTTTTCTTGAAAAAAGAATGCTTTTCTTGAGTAAAGGGGTACATTTTGTTTAATGAATGGGTGTTTTCAGAAGTTACATTCACTCAGAAAGATTTGGAATAATGAAAAACGGATTGTGAAAGTTTTTTAAACAGAAAAAATTCTACCCTGGCATTAACTTTTTTTCGTGCCCCTTTGACGAAAATTGAGTTTTAAAGAGTTTTTTGACGAAATCTGCCGTTTTTTCGCGATCTTTCGGCGAAATGTGACGGTTTTTCGCGATCTTTTGGTGAAAGTTACCATTTTATCACGATTTTTTGATAAAAATTGCCGTTTTTCGCGAATCTTTTGTCAAAATGTGCCGTTTTATCGCGATTTTTGGATGAAGTTGACTTTTTTTTCGGATTTTGTAACAAAATTAGTCGTTTTTTGCAAATCTTTTGACGAAATTTACCGGAAATTATTCGTTATTTCGCGATTTTGTCACGAAATTTGCTTTTTTGCGATTTTTTGACGAAATGTGCCGAACTTTCGCGATCTTTTGACGAAAGTTATAGTTTTATCACAATTTTTTGATGAAATTTGCGTTTTTCGCGAATTTTTTTGAAAGAATTTGCCGTTTTACCACGATTTTTGTCGTTTTTTGCGATATTTTGAGGAAATCTGCCCTTTTTTTGGGATTTTGTAATGAAATTAGTCATTTTTTGACGGAATTTGCCGGAAATTACTCGTTATTTCGCGATTTTGTAACGAAATTTTTCTTTTTGCGATTTTTTTGACGAAAATTACGCGTCCCGCGGAATGCATAAGCTCCATTGTTTTTGCGTCCTGTCGCCGATTTTTTGCGTATTTTACGCGCGTCTGCGGCATCCCTGTAAACAAAAAAGCGGAAAATTCCAATCTCTGAATAAGACTACGATCAAACACAGATCAGCAGATTATAGAATAGATTGGCGCAATTATTAGGTGAAATATCTTTTCTTTGTTATTCATTTTTCTATTTCAAAGAAAAGGAAATTTTAGATGGTGAATACCGATTACAGTTGGTGTTTGTGGATACGAGGTTTCTACGTTGCAATCGGGAAACGAAAGAGGCAGCTTTAATGTCCAATCAGAAATAAGAATTATAACAAAGAAACTTGATATATTTTTTTTTTCAGATGCTATATTTGGCAGATTATGAATGTTTCAGGGGTGAGTCTGAGTGAAATTTTTTTTTTCGGAAATTCACATCGCATTTTCGGAAATCGGCGGCGCGGGGGGAGGGGGATTCCACGAGTTACCCCCCCCCCCCCGGAGGAGGGGTTTATCGGCGATCCTCAGACGAAATCGGCGATTTATCTACGATATTTAGCAAAATCGCCGATTTATTGCGATCTTTTGTCGAAATCGGCAGTTTTTCTTCGATCTTTGACAAAATTGCCGTTCTCCCGTGGTTTTTTTTTTTTTATGAAATCGGCGTTTTTTTCGACGATCTTTAGGCAAAATTTACATTTTTACGCGATCTTTTTTTCAAAAACGGCGTTTTATCCCCGCGATCTTTTGATGAAATCGCCATTTTTTCCGTGATCTTTTGATGAAATCGGCGTTTTTTTTCAATGATCTTTTGACAAAATACTTTTGAGCGATCTTTTATCGAAAACGGCGTTTTTTTTCCGCGATCTTTTCTCGAAAACGGTGTTTTTTCCCCGAGATCTTTTAACGAAATCGGCATTATATCCGCAATCTTTAGGCGAAATCGACGTTTTAACATAGTCTACAGATGAAATCAGCGTTTTAACTGCGATACTTGGTGAAATTATCGTTTTTTCCGTGATCTGTACAGGAAATTCGTATTTTCTAGTGATCTTTTGACGAAGTTCGTTGATAACATCGACGAAATCGTCGTTTTCCCACGAAATATTGACGAAACGTGTGCTTTTTCGGCGAATATTTCACGAAATTTGCATTCCTCCGCGATTGTTTTTTTTTTTTTTTTTTTTTTTGCGCGCTAAATTTTACAAGTTGGCAACTATGCGAACTGACAACCCAATTTAAAATTTTCAGAAGAGGATGCCTTAAATTTTCAGAAATTTCGGACGAGAATCACCCCTGGAATGTTCGGCGGTTTTTTTTTTTAAACATTTTACGGATCGCGTTAATATTAAGCTCACGTTAAAAATAAGGACTTTCAATAAAAAATAAGGACTTTAAGGATCCTTATTAAGGACTATCGAAATATAAGGAGTTTATAAGGACTTTTAAGGTCTGTGCGAACCCTCGTAAGGTAAAATGTGAAACTTTCTTATATTCATCATACATAACACTTTGAAAATAAGGCATCAACCCAAAATGGCAAAAATATGCAATCTTTCGCTCGCTGGAAGAAAAGCGTTGAGCAATAATACTGTCAGGGAACATCAATGAAAAAAAATTTCCCAAGTCATTGCATGATTTATAGGAGTAATGGCTAGTAACAACTTTCAAACACCAGAGAATTTCTGCGTCTAGGACATCTTTTGAAGTTACCACAATCTTATCCAAAGTATTCGACTTCTGCAAAGCAGCATCAGTTGATGAACTGTGTGCAGCAATGACTTTATCTGGTTTATTCGTCTTATTCGATTCTAGCAAAACAGCATCAGTTGATGAGCTGTGTGCAGCAATGATTGCTTCTGGTTTATTCGTCTTACTTGATTCTAGCAAAACAGCATCAGTTGATGAGCTGTGTGCACTAGTGACTGCATCTGGTTTTAAAAAAAAGGTATTCACTTTATTCACAGCTGTGTTTCTCGCTTTTACAAATTTCTTATGTTTTCCACCTAAAAAGTAAATATAAAATGTTGTTAGGTATGTGATTTATTATATGGCTGTTTCAATAATAATAATAAAACTAATATAAGGTTTGACTGTATATGTATTAATCAAACATTTTTGGTTATTAAGACAGGCTTAACTTGAAATAAACTTTCTTACTTTATGATTCAAATGTAAAGTAATAGGGTGCCTTTACGAGAAAAATTTCATTGAATAATTGAAAGAAACAATTTATTATTCGGGTTATTCTCTATAATACTGCAAATTTGATCAAGCAGTCTGACTTGAATGTTACATAGGTAAATTTTCATAAAAATTGGATAAATTGCTAGTAATTGGTCAATTGTTGATGATTTTAATAGCAGCAGAATTCGTTATAAAATTTTAAACAAAAGTACATATTCCCCATTCACTTTAACATTAACTCATAACAATAAATGTGAGGGAATGACGAAATTAAGATGCTTTTACTAATTGTCATGAAAAATGCAAAATTATGGAAAAAACCAAACTGATTCCTTAAAGAAGAACACATAATATATAATGTATGATAATATTAAAAATTTTGAAAATTGCTAAAAATTTAGCATTCTGTGTGAGGGAATGACTGATAATAATAATACTCCCCGATTTTCTGACTGAAAAAATTTCTAGAAATTAACAAAAACTAACACCATCAATTTATGTTGCGGGACTGACAAGTACTCAAATTAGCTTCCTCTCTGTGAAGAATGCTAGACTGCTGCTCATCTTTAGTGATAGGATATTTGCGATAATAGCAAGGTGTGAGGGAATGATGGTCTAACATGGGGAGACATATAATTGATTGAGTAGACTGCATAATTATAGTAAAAAATAATATTTTATTTTGCTTTGGGTGTTTTTAATTATTTTTACTTCTGAATGGAAAAAATCAGGCAGTAAAGTATGGTAGTATGGGTAGGGGAGAGGTGAGGGAATGATATTTGCATCAGGGTTCATACAGAGTTGGGAAGAAAAACTCCAAGGAGTACATAAAAAAATCCAAGGAGTACAAAAAATATTAAAGACTCACCACTTTTGTTGTTATTTATGTGGCATGCACTTGCACTGCCCCAATTCCACAGGGATTCTGCGAGTTACTGCCCTGCAAGAAGAAGGGGGGGGGGGGGGGTAGGGGTATTCGCGATCTTCAGACGAAATCGGTGCTTTCCCGTGATCTTCAGATAAAATCAGTGATTTATCTGCGATATTTTAGCACAATTGGCGATTGTTTGCGATCTTTTGTCGAAATCGGAGAGTATTTTTTGCGATCATTTGATAAAATCGGTGTTTTTCTTATTTATGAAATCGATGTTTTTTCGAGGATTTTTAGTCAAAATTTGCATTTTTATACGATTTTTTCTCGAAAACGCCATTTTATTCCTGCAATCTTTTGACGAATCCGTCATTTTTTCCCGCGATTTTTTAACGAAATCGGCATTATATCCACAATCTTTAGACGAAATCAACGTTTTCCCACGGTCTTCAGACGAAATTAGCGTTTTATCTGCCATATTTTGTGATGCTTTGGTGGCTATTAGTATGATCCCAACCAATCCAGGGATGCCGCTGGACTTGAAAAATCCTGGGTCCCTTTTTAACAAAAGCGGGTCCCCACTAATGAGTCATATTTTTAGATGCAAAAATTGAACTTGTTCATTTGCATTAGAAAAATGAAATTCAATAATTATTGTTTTAATAATAAATAAAAATATAAAACCAATATTAATTGTTTTTAAAATTATGAGAAATTTTCTTTACTTTTTTAAAAATAAATTTGCAAGATACAAATTTAACTATAAAATATTGAACATTTGAAAGTAGAAGATAACAAGTATCACTATTGTTTGCATTTCTTTAAAAAAAGGGGGGGCAAGACTGATTTATAGAAAAAGACATTTTTGCTGAAAAAAAAAAAAAAGAATACTTTTGTTGAGTAAAGTGTTGAGACTTTTTGTTTAATGAATGGGTGTTTTCCTGAGTCGCATTTACTCAGTAAGACTTGGAGCAGTCAAAAATGGATAGTGAATCACAAAAATCCGTTTTTAGAGCAGCAAAAAAAAAAAAAAAAAAATAATTTTGAAGCAAGAAAATTAGATTTTGGAACAAGAAAATTCACTTCAGGCATTAACTTTTTTTTTTTTTTTCGTGCCCTTTTGGCAAAATTTGAATCTTTTCACGATTTTTTGACGAAATTAGCCGTTTATTCAGAATTTTTTTTCACGAAATTTACTTTTTTCGAGAATTGTTAATCGAAATTTGCCCGTTTTTCACAAATATTTTGACGAAATTTGCCGTTTTTTCGCGATTTTTAGACGAAATTTGTCTTTTTTTCGCGATTTTTTGAGGAAATTAGCCATTTTTCGAGATTTTGGATGAAATTAATCATTTTTTTCGCGAATCTTTTGAATAAATCTGTCGTTTTTTCGCGATTTTTTGACGAAATCTGTCGTTTTATCGCGAATTTTTGAAAAAATTCGTTGTTTTTTCGCACTTTTCTGAGGAAAATTGCCGTTTTTTTTCCAAGATTTGTGACAAACATAGCCATTTTTTCGCGAATCTTTTGAAGAAATTTGCCTTTTTTCGCAATTTGTGACAAAACTGGCCATTTTTCGCGTATCTTGACGAAATCTGTCGTTTTATCGAAAAATTTTGACAAAATTTGCTGCTTTTCCCATATTTTTTGACAAAACTTGCCGGTTTATCACGATTTTTTGACGGAATCCGTCGTTTTTCGCGTATTCTTTGACAAAATTTGCCGTTTTATCGCGATTTTTAGACGAAATTTGTCGTTTTTTCGCGATTTTTTGAGGAAATCTCTGCATTTTTTCGAAATTTGTTGAGAAAATTAGCCATTTTTTCGTGAATCTGACGAAATTTGCCGAAAAATAGTCCTTATTTCGCAATTTTTTAACGAAAGTCGCAATTTTTATGCTTTTTTTTTATGAAATTATGTGTCCCACGGGACGCGTAAGAGCTATTTTACTGCATCCCATCGCCTATTTTGTGTGTATTTTACGTGCTATAGCGCGTCCGCGGCATCCCTGCAATCACTGCTGTGCTTCTGATGAATGACGTGCATAAAGGGTTTACCGTGCGTTTTACAATCGCGATTTTTTTTTTCTTTTTCGGGAGCAATATCACTTGCGTGCAAAACCGCAATACAATTTAAGGAGTTTCTAAGAAGTATTTTGTTTATCTAAGTAGTTCTAAGTACTACTTGGGAACATTTTCATTTCTAAGTAGTTTCTAAGGAGTCCAAGGAGTCTGTGCGAACCCTGTTGCATGATATATCTTACATTTTTAAATATTAAATTTGTTTATTTTTAAATTTTACGCCCTGTCCCTAATAAACAAACTTTAGACCTTCTAATAAAAGTATAAATTAATAAAAATAAATGAAATTTGGAGCATTTATATGGCTGGGAAACATTTTTGCACTATTGCAGAGAATAATCCATTCATATTTAATTATACATTCTTGCCTATTAATTTTATAAATTATTTGCCCATTACTCACATCCAACCTATATAAAAATGTTATTTAAATTATCAGTTTTAGAAGTTAGAACAAAATTTTTAAAAAATTTAATAGATGTACATCTATTAATAAAAATTTATATTTATACAGAGATCTGTCCAGACTTTTTTTCATAGGGTCCTGTTTTTGTGAAATTATGAAGTTTTTCATATATTTGTAAAAATTCTAGTCATAATTTTGTGAATTTTAAATTATTGAAGTTATAAGGTTCTATCCTTCATATATGAAAAAGCTAAGTAATATGATCTTTGGTGAGATAATTTGCGAAGGGTCCTGTAAAGGACCTAAAATTTTCTAAAAATATCCCTGTTATATTGCAGTGTTTCACTATTAAAATTATTCTATGCCTGTTTGTAACACTTAAATCCCCTGAAAAAATAAATCTTCATTTTTTAAAATAAGTTACAATGGTATATAAATCATAATCACCGATTAACTTCATAAGTATCGCATGAGCCATTACATAGAATTGCTTTTACCTTTCAAATATTTTATTCTTTTGTGGATTTTACTCCTATAATATTTATTAACTACAAAATCATCAAAAAATGTTACCTTTTTTCACCCCTTGCACATTTATTCCGATCCACCAGAAAATAATTTTGTTAAAAGATCGCGAAAAAACGACAAATTTTGTTAAAAGATCACGAAAAAACGGCAAATTTTATTAAAAGATCGCGAAGAAACGGCATATTTTGCTAAAAGATCGTGAAAAACGGCACATTTTGCTAAAATATCGCGAAAGAACGGCAAATTTTTGTTAAAAAATCGTAAAAAATGGCAAATTTTGTTAAAAGATCATGAAAAACGACAAATTCTTTAAAAAGATCGTAAAAAACAGAATATTTTGTTAAAAGATCATGAAAAAAAGACAAATTTTGTAAAAAGATTGTTAAAAAAAACCTGGTAAATTTTGCTAAAAATCATGAAAAACGACATTTTATTAGAAGATCGTAAAAAACGACAAATTTTGAAAAAAGATCGTAAAAAACGGCAAGTTTTGTTAAAAGATTGCGAAAAAACGGTAAATTTCGTCAAACGATCGCAAAAAGATGCAAATTTCAAAATAGGGGCGCGAAAAAAAAAAGCACATAACTTTGCACCAGGAATGGAATTGCTCCCCCCTTTCTCCCACTTCTGTTGTAACCTTTCAGAAAATTTGCTGTGAATTTCATATTTTTTTCACCTCTGTGATTCTATCAGATTTTCCATAAAATCAAGAAAAAGAGTCAGCCATTTCTTAAATTAAAAAAATCGGTCAAAACTCCGAAAATTCGAATATAAAACGTATCGCAAAATCGTTTTGACAAATTATTGGAGGGGGAGGATGCAAATTTTGTTGTAGGATTGCATGAAATAAACGAATTCTGACAGAGAATCGTGAAAAGATACGAATTTCGTTCAGGGAATACGATAAAAAAAAAAAAACGTGAATTTTGCAGAGTCGCGAAAAAAAAGTTTCTTTCACAGCCCTTTGATATAAAATTTACATTTTTACGAGGCATTTTGATGAAATTTGCGCTTTTTCTCTCTATACTTAAATAAAATTCGCGTTTCTTCAACGGCCCTTTGAAAAATAGCATTTTTTCTGCGGTCATTTGACGAGATTTGTCTTTTGTCCGCAGTCATTTAACAAAATTCGCGTTTTTCCGTGGCTCTCTAACAAAATTTCTATTTTACACCCGATACTCTGACAAAATTGGCATCCTTTCGATGGCTCCTTGACGAACTTCGAAATTTTTTTCAGATTCTCCAAAATTCACACTTTTGTCTGCTGCATTTTGATGAAATTAACGCTTTTTCGGCGATCCTTTGTCGAAGTTAGCGTTTTTCTCGCAATTCTAAAACGAAATACGCTTTCCCCCACGATTCCTTGATGAAATTCGCGTTTTCTTTCTTTCTTTTTTTTTTTTTTTTTCTTTTGTGTGTGAACGATTGACGAAAATTTTTGGCAATCATTTGTTGAAATTCGCGATACTTTTTATGCCTCAATTTTCTGATCCATGATACATAAAAAAAAGAACAGAATGTTTTTAGTTCTTGGAAATTTCGGAACAAAATCTTAAAAAAAAACTTGACCTGTCAAAGACTTGTCTACCGCAATGCACGCTTTGAGAACGGGAGGTCTTAAATGTATGAATGAGAAGACAACTAGCAGGTGCGCATTCATATCGGACGCAACAGCAGTAAGGGCATTTTTTCAAATGAGGGGAAAGAAGGGCGCTATTTTTTTGAATGAGCGGCAAGAGGGGCGCTAGATTTTTAATAGGAGCAAGAGGGGCGCTATTTTTTAAACTAAAGGGCGATTTGTTACTTTCGAATCAAGCTTCCAAGCTACTAACGTCCAGATGAAAGGAAAGCTTCATAGAAAAGTAAAAAAAAGCATGTCGATTTGTTGTAATTAACTCCGGAATTTCCGGGGCACTTTTAGTAAAATCCCCGGAATTCCGGGGATTCCCCGGAACACAAACAGGCATGTAATATTATTAATATAACAGATGTTTTCAAATTTCTAATCCCGATTTAAAAGGAGGCAGAGGGACTGACACATTTTGGTAACAAAAGAATCTGAACATTTTGAAAATAACGAACATCTTTAGAAATAAACAAAATAAAAATATCATGGAAACCAAAAATAAATAAATTCAGACTTTATTATTTAAATTTATTAGCATTTCAAGACTATTTTCATGATTATTTTCCAAGAAAGACCGATATTAAATTAATGTCTGCATGCATGAGTCATTATGATATCTATTGACAAAGTTTAGAAATAGATTTTCAATGCTTTCACACTGTAACATTGATAAACAATAATCTGTGCTTAAATATAATAAATGCAATATTTTTAAATGTTTTCAAATGAAAAAAAAAAAAAAAAAAAAAAAAAAAAAAGATTTATCTATAATGATTAGATTGAAAGATTAAATGTAATGATTAAAAAATAGTTTTTATTTAAATAAATATATTTTAACAAGAGCAAAAACTATATTGTTTACATTCTGGCGCAAACAAATGAAACAACAAATAAAACATTTCATCTGCAAAATCATTTTAAATCATAAAAAGTAGAACATTATGTTATGCTTGATAATATATATATAGACAGTTATTTAGTTGAACTTAACCAATCCTCGATTTCCCGAGGCTTCTAAAATTCTGGGTCCATTTTTTACAAAAGTGGATCCCCACTAATAAGTCATACTTTTGGCACAAAAGTTTAATTTGTTCATTTGGAAAAGAAAAAAGAAATGCATGAATTTTATTTTAATAATGGTTAAAAGGCAATTTTATTTTAAAACTATTAAGAGAAATTTTCTTTACTTTTTTGAAAATAAATAAGCAAAAAAAGACAAATAATGCTTATTTGAGTGAAGAAGATAATAAGTATCACTAATGTTCACATTTCATTAAGAAAAGAGGCAAGAACTGATTTATTGAAACCTACATTTTCTCTTAAAAAAAAAATACTTTCGTTGTGATACTTTTTGTTTAATGAATGGGTTACTTCATGGGGTTAATTCAATGGGTTACATTCACTAAAATTGATTTAAAACAGCCCCCCCCCCCCAAAAAAAAAAGAAAAAATGGAGCAGAAAAATTAGTTTTTGGAATAGAAAAATCCATTCACAGTATTTTTTTTTTTTTTTCGTTCCCTTTGATGTTTTTATCGCGATTTTTCGGCAAAATCTGTGGTTATATCGCAATTTTACGACATAAGTTGCAGTTTTTTCGCGATCGCGATCTTTTGACGAAATCTCCCTTTTCTTCAGGATTGCTTGACAAAATTTGCCGTTATATCACAATTTTAGTGACGGAATGTGAATTTCTTCGCGATCTTTTAATGAAGAATGCCTTTTTTTTTTTTTTTTTCACTACTATAATAAAATTTGCGTTTTGACAAAATTCGGTCTTTTTATGCGATATTTTTGACGAAATTATTCGTCCCTCGGGATACGAGAAAGATTTTTTTTCCCCTCGTAATTAATGAGATATAATGTGTCTGCGGCATCGCTGCTGAGAAATAAATACTAAATGTAATAATAATAAATTGTAATTTAAATAATTATATTAAATATTTAAATACGTGGTTATAATATTAATACTTTCCACTTATTCTCCTACTTACAATGAAAATATTACATTTCTGCAAATATTATCTTTCTGTTAATTTTTTTAAATCAATCCCAAGAAGTAAAGTATTTGAAAAAAGAACAACTAATTAAGTTCCAATTTTCCTTTACTCTCAAACGCGATTAATTTTTCGCTTTCGTCAGATAATTGCTGACCTTAAACTATAACATAACGTGCTGATAAAAACATCTGCGAAAAAAAAAAAAAAAAAAGGCTGAAGTGCGAAAATTAGAAGATGTGGATCAAATTAATGAATCAGTTTGAAAGACCATATTAGAGGAAAATATAGAGGGGGGGGGGAATATAATAAAAATCCTTGCCAATATTTTTGTTGGCTTAGATGGCGCATCTTCCTGCGAACCGCCATTTTGTTTCGTTCTTATTTCTCATACACTATTATTTAATCTTAAACTATAAAATACAACTGAAATCATTATTTAATATTGGAATCATACATTTCAAAGAATGATATTAAATTAAACAAGACAATCTATTGTGGAAACTCAAAGATTGAAAGAGCAACTTTTTAATAGTAAAAATCATTTGATTTACTTATTCATTTATTTTGTAAAACATTCAGGTAAAGTGAATATAAATTTTTTAGTACGCATAAGACTTAAAAATATTTATTTTATGTTTCCTCAAAAAAAAAAAAAAAAAAAAAAAAAAAAGAATCAAAACAATAACTATTTGTGAGAAATCATAAGGAAACAAAATGACGGCTTGTGATAAGATACGGCATCTATTAATTCAGATTTTTATTCTTGTACGTACGAACATATTTAAAAAAGCACATTAAAAACACAAAAGAAAAAAAAATACTTACGATTCATGTGTTTTTTTATAGCTGATTCTCCCATGCTTGCAACATCGATATCCGCTGAACACCAGGAACACCAGCCCTTGCGAATATATTTTTTATTAGGATTGGGTTGAAGCCATTCCCTGTACTCTTCTTTTTCAATCCAATCGTGATTGAAAAGACACTGGCCCGGCATATTGAATTTTTCTAAACCATTTATTTAATTCTAAACGTTAATTAGAAAAAACGATCAAACTAATAGTAAAAAATCCAAATGGCAATAATGAATAATCACACGTGCACATGAATTACAAGAGAAAAAATATGCAACGCGAAATTCCAGAAAAGCATTCAGATTGGAGTTCCGAGAATCAAAGGCAGAAAGATGGGGGAGGAGCTAAAAGTAGACAATAGGCACGTTTCTGGGGTACGACCTATCACCGGCCGTTCTAGATAAGGAAAAGTTGTAGTTGTTTCGCGTTTTTCGAAATAGTTTCGGTTCGTTCAGGATCGCGAACTAGCAGTTCGTTCAAAAAGAAGCATTTCAAGGGAGAGAGAGAGAAAAAAATAAGCACTCTGGGAAAAAAAGAAGCACCTTGTAAGGACCTTACAAACTTGCTTTCAAAATAAGTACCTTGTAAGCAGCGCTACGCACCCTGGACTTTACAGAAGTTCTTTGTTAGTGATAGCTTGAAATGTTTACAATTTTTAAATTTAATTATATTTATACATGTAAACTTAACATTTTCTGAGTCTCAAACCAAATAATCAGATTTTAAAAAATCTGAATTTTTACAAAAATAAAAATTACAAGCTCTAATGTAGAACTTAGGCACTTGCATACTTTAGAGAGTCGACTGTATTTAAGGAATAAAAGTACAAAATCTTTCATAAAAACAAGACAAATCAAAATACAAGGATTAAAAAGTAACAGCTTTAATAATGATAATGAAGATTTACACAGTTCTATGTATATAAATGATTTCATGAATCAACTTTTTATGGAAAGATTTATTTTTTTTACTCCTCTTCATCATCATCATCGTCGTCATCATCATCACTTTCTTTTTTAATTTCCATTTTTATTTTCTTGGCAGCTGGCTTTTTACCCTTACTTCGCTTCCCTTCAAAAAGAAATGAAATAAGATTTAAATCCATGGCATAACATTTTAAAAACTTATTTTCTAAACTAAAATAACAAGAAATAACATTAAAAGGTTATAAAAAGGTTGGGTGCATTAAGATAAAAGAAATACACACTTTAATGGTGTATTTTGATTCAAACTGCTTATTTCCCGATTTATTTTTGAATTCATTTTTGCTTTCAAGTACATCAAACTTTCAAAATCTCTTATTTGAAAGGTGCACAAGCAGGGTTCCCAGCAAAACATAAATGGAAAATTCCCTGACTTTCCATGACCTAATCTCGAAAAATTCCATGACTTTCCCTGACCAAATCTCAAAAAATTCTCTGAACAAGCAGGTATACAATGAAATTTGTTACTTATTTCCAGAATCTTTTGTCAAAATTAGTGATTATTTTCTGCAATTGTTTTTCAAATTTCTAAATTTTCTTTTCCCTGATTATTTGATGAATTTCATGATTTTTTTCCAAGATTATTTGATGAATTTTGTTACTTTTTTTCCAAAGAATTTTCCATGACTTTTTAGAACATATTTGTAAATTCCCTGACTTTTCATACATATTTTGAAATTTCCATGACTAGTTTGAAATTCCATGACTTTCCAGATTTTCCCTGACTTTCCATGATGCTGGGAACCCTGACAAGGTGCCATGATTGTCGATTCGTTGATAAATGCAGAAAATATTGAAAAAAAGCAGCAATCAAAAACAGCATTTCGAACCGAATTTTCCCTAGCAGGAGATCTGGGAACGAAAAAAAAGGGTCATACTGATAAGGTAATTGTTTATAACTCAAATTCAAATGAATTGAGCATAAAAAGACATCACATGGCACCTAATATGTTCCTTTAAGAATCTTCTCAGCAAGTTTTATGTTTCTACTTTTAAAAATGTGTCTGAAATTGTATCTGAAAATTTCGATCTGTTGAAGGTGGAAAAGCATTTTTTCGAATACACCCTTAAAGCTTTTTCCTCGAAATTTAATTGAATGCATCTTGCAGTCCCCTTTTCATACTAGAGATGGGATAAATGAGTTATCTTTTAATAGATTCTACTGTTATAACAGAAGCTTGATAACTTAGATTACAATATCATAACCTATTAATTTTGTAACTCACCATACCTTAAATGTCTGTAGAAATTTGCAATTTTAGAGAAGGAGAGAATGCAAGAAGGGGGGGGGGGGGAGTTTCATAGCAATAAATTCTTAAAGTGTGTGACAGATATTTCAGGAATAAAAAAGAAAATATTGTTACAATTGAAGCATTAATAAATAAAAAAAAATCACTTACTTGTAGTGCTTTATTATTTTACAATTTTTTATTAAATAATCTTAATTTTTTATAATAAGTAATAAGGATCTAAACATAACAGAAAATAAATCTAATAATTGCAAAAGAGAAAAAATGACTCCCATCTTGCATGGAATTCTTAAAATTTAAGAAAACAAAATTTTGTAAAAAAAAAAAAAAAAAAAAATCAAATTACTTAATATTATGACATGTTCCATTTTTGACAGCAATTAGCAATTTTAGACTAATTATGAAAGCATTCCAAATAAGTTTTTTTTTTTTTCTCTCTGAATGTGAATGCAACATATGCATCTTTTATTCATGTAAGTCAAAATAGCATCACACATTAAGTCAAAATTCTGTACCAAAAATGTATAATATAATAATGTATCATCTTCTAGGTAAATTTAATAATTCATTGCCTAGACAGATGAATTCAATTTACCAAAGGAAATTGAAGATATGATCATAAGCACCATATCTTCACTCAACACTTTGGAATGAAAATTTATAACATTCTTGTTAGATTTATTTATTACATAAAATAAAGCAACTTGCATAAAATATAAAATAATCAAAGCTATGCAATAAAGAAGTTTTAAAGCGATTCTCAATAAAATATTTTTTCTAAAGACAATATCAAGTTAGTAGGGTTTAAAATAGGACAAGTAAGATTAGGCTCATTTCTATTTGAAATCTAATAGAATTTATTTTTGACAAAACTATGTAGCAATCTTTGAAGATCTAGTGGCAATCTTTCAAGATTTTCATACTAAAAAATTGCTCATAATGTCAATTTTTATTCATGGAATTTCTTTAGTTCCTAAATAATAATCCACCAATGGGAACAGTCAAACAATTTAAATATTTATACATACAGACATGGTACAGGCTCAGCATGAAAAAAGCTGAACTTTCACAACCTCACAAACTTATATAATTTTTTTTTTCAAGCAGCATTTTAATGATATTTGCATTTTCAGCAATGTTTTAATGAAATTAGTTTTTTCCAGCGACCATTTGACGAAAATCCCACTTTTTTCAGTCTTTTCAATGAAATTTGCAGTTATCCATGATCTTTTAGCAAATTTAAAGGTTTTTATCACTTTCTTTCTATAAAATTTGCGTATTTTCTGAAATTTTTTGTCAAAATTTGCAAATTTTCAGATCTTTTTTCAAAATTTGTATATTTTCCACAATCTTTTTTCAAAATTCAGATATTTTCCACAATCTTTCATCAAAATAAGAGTTTTTCAATTTTTTGAAAAAATTCGCATTTTTCTTCAATTTTTTGACAAAATTAGCATTTTTTCGGCTACTTATGTGCAAAATACATTCATTTTCTGCGATATTTCTACAAAATATGTATTTTTCTCGATTTTTGTCAAAATTCTTGTATTCTCTGTGACCTTTCAACAAAAATGGCATACTGTCCTCGATCTTTCATCAAAATTCTTGTATTTTCCACGATCTAAGATTCGCCTATTTTCCCTTTTTTTAATACAAAATTTGTGTATTATACTGATCTTTCGATAAAATTCGTGTATTTTCCCCAATCTTTCGACAAAATTTGCATATTCTTCACGATTTTTTGACAAAATTTGCATACATCGCATGATTTTTCTACAAAATTTGAATATTTTCCACGATCTTTCAATAAAATCTAAGTAGTTTTCACGATTCTTTGAAGAAATTAGAGTATTTTTCCGCAACCTGTTTACGAAAATCGCATTTTCTCACAATCCTTTGATGTAAATCGCGTCTTGTTCGGGATCCTTTAGCAAAAATATCATATCTCTTCCAGCAATGGCATTATTTCCCATGATCGCAGAAAAAATACCATTTTCTTCAGAAAACAGAATTTTTTCAGCAATTGTTAAGGAATTTATAGTTTTTTTTTTTGGTGATCTTTTGGAGAATTTTTAGTTTTTTCCTGCAATTTTTTGAAGGAATTTGCGTAATTTGAGAAGTGGTTTGTACTCTCATTTCATCTGTTACCCCCCCCCCCCCAATAAAAATGTCAACAAATTTTAATGCATATTTGCATTGAGCCCAGGGATAATAAAATTCGATGCCGAAAAAGCAGAATTCCGCATTTCTGCAGAAAAGTAACATGTCTGTACATACACAATCGAGAGTAATAGGGCTTGTTAAGGAACAAGGACTGATTTAAAAAAGAAATGAAGATACATTCTTTAATCAGGCTTACTTTAAATTTATTTTAAACATTTAAACTTTACAGACGACAAAATGAAAGTTCTATTTTCGCAACTTTAAGAATTTTTTAATTAAAATCTGTGCCTTCTCCCCAATCTTGATGAAATCTGCAAATTTTCTGTTAACTTTTCACAAAATTAACATTTTTTGTAATTGCTTTTTCATGAGTAAAACTATACATTCTTGTCATCTGTACACATAGAACAAAATCTATAGGCCGAATCCATGTCGATTCAGGCAGGGGGGTTACCTTCATAGTCTCAGAAGTTCTTTGATTGAAGATATGTTAAAATTCAGGAAAAAATAAAATTCCCGTAATTTTTGGTTTTTACCGAAAAAATTTCTGGACCGAGATACAGGGTGCCAAAGATGGCACCTCGAGCACCTTTTCCCGGTTGCGATTTTCGAAAAAAAGTTTCAAGTGCTCTATCTCTAAAACGATGCAAGATATTTCTTTGCAGTTTATTTTATTTTAAAGATAATATTTTTCTGCTTAAAAAGATATACTCCATTTTGAAATATGTATTAAATTATTTTTAAAACAGCCTTCTAAAAAAAAATTTTTTTAAATCAAAAATAATTTTTTTCTCAAAAATGCCAATCTCAAAAATTTTGATTTTTTTACTGTCAGTCAATATCATTGAGGACTACCTTCACTGTAAAGGAGAACTTCCACTTTTGAGTTTAATAAGTTTTAGAATCATTTAAAAAATTTAGAGAATTTTACAGGAACTGCATATCAAAAGTTCCAATAAAAGTCTCTCAATTTTTGTTTATTTATATCATATGTAGCATTTGTATCATATTCTAAACAAGTTAGAAATCACACGTCAAACATGGTAAATGAGGTGCATTCATACTATGACTAGTTTTATAAATATTTAGATCTTGGTGCAATAAGTATTACACTCTTGTGAAAACTGGCATGAATACAAAATTTATTATGTTTCTATATATTAAATTCAGTAATAAAGAAGTAATATGAATCCATCTTAAAAAGAATGTAATCACCAGGGCAACCTAGAATCATTACCTATCGTGGAATATGTTTAAATTAATTATGCATGATAGAATTTAACAGGATGAATAAAATACTTATGAGTGTCTTTTTTTTCAAAGTTTTAATTTGACTTTCATAACATTTGACAATCTTTTTCACAACATTTATTGCTTTTATTTATTTATTTATTTTTTTTTTTTTGAAATGATATATTCAATTTTGTAAAAATTTATTCATAAGCAGGCTTTTGATTTATTTTTAATTAAAAGAAATCAAAAATGCCAATCCTATTTTTTTTATTTTTTTTTTTTTTTTGCTGTTGATTAATACCATTGAGTACTTACTGATTTCCTTATTTCGGAAAACTTCCACTTTTGATTTTGACAAGTTATCGAAACACATGTAAAATTTTGCCATATATTTTACCAGTTCCTGTATGACAATCACATACTGGTCTCAGGAAATCTTAGTCTTGTTTGACATACGATTTTATTTCTTAATAAGTATAAGAAACTGACAGCTTTAAAAATAGCTTATAAAAGAAAAAAACACATGCAGTAAAGTTTACAAAATATATGTATAAGTTTCAAAACATATTACTTCCAGTGTACTCTTGCTTAGAACTGAAATTAGAAATTCATACACTTTATAATTTGTTGAACAGTATCTGTATCTTCCTTTGATATTTAGTGATGCCTTCCTGTTTAACTAATAGGGTCTGGGGCTTCCACAATCCTTAAAACATTGTGAATAAGAAGTGAACACTGGTGGTGATGTTGCTTTCTTGCAGGTGGAAATCTATACCCAACAGCTGATCCAAGTGGGAGCATAAAGTTAACGACAATTTCATAAACAATTGATATCATTTACCTTTGCAATCCACCACTCATAGTAATATACACAGGCAACAAAAATTTGTTTTTATAAATTGTGTATCTGAATATTTTGCAATTGTTTCAGAGATCCTGATTGGAAATTTTTTCTTGCTTGCTGTTCAAAGTTTGTGCAATATAGGTACTATGATAGTAATAGATGAATATACCCATCACTATGATATTAATGGATGATTGTTCATTCTATTAAATTCTATCCTACATAATTAAACATCCTATGATAGGTAATGATTCTAGGTTGCCCTGGTGATTACGTTCTTTTTAAGATGGATTCATATTACAGTGGAGCATCGTTTATACGACGCCGAAGGGACTACCGAAAAACGTCGTATAAATGATAACGACGTACAATCGATTTTCACTTCCAAAAATAGAATTAATTTTGTTTTTGAGTAATTTTAATGTTTAAAGTGATGATTTGCATGAATTTATAAATAAAACAAACCAAAATAAAGAAATAACCAAAAACGGGGGAGGGGGAGGGTATTAGTAAGCAATTTAAATATGCGCACCTTTATTTATGTTTCACCGAAAGGTTCCTCATTTACCCTACATCATTTCCTTTCCATTTAAAGTCAAAGATCAAAAACCCTGCTTGGCTACTAAAAGTCGAAAATACGGACAATAGTAAGAAGGATAGTCTATTTGCAACTTAAAACAGGTCGGGAAAGATGACCATCCCGACAGAAGAATGGCCCCCACCCAGTGTAATCTGTTACACGTAAGCTGATTTTTCAAACTAATTGAACACCAGCCCTCATTTTTATAATGTGGAGTGCATTTAAACGCACTCTTTGGTGTCATTCATTAGCTGCTAACTTCCGCTCGTTTGTAAAATATACAAGAAAAATAAGCAAAAATAAACCTATACAAAATCGAAAAATCGACGTATAAACGATTTTTGGCGTCGTATAAAAGATATATTTTTACATTAAAATGAACAGGAATGAATCGGGACCACATTAAAACGTCGTATAAATGTAAACGTCGTATAAGTGATCGTCGTATAAACGATGCTTTACTGTACTTCCGTATTACTAAATTTAATATATAGAAACATAATAAATTTTGTATTCATGCCAGTTTTCACAAGAGTGTAATACTTATTGCACCAAGATCTAAATATTTATAAAACTAGTAATAGTATGAATGCACCTCATTTACCATGTTTGACGTGTGATTTCTAACTTGTTTAGGATATGTAATAGGCTATATATAATACAAATAAACAAAAATTGAGAGAATTTTTCTGGAACTTTTGACATGCAGTTCCTGTAAAATTCTCTAAATTCTTGAAATGGTTCTAAAATTTGTTAAACTCAAAAGTGGAAGTTCTCCTTTACAGTGAAGGTAGTACTCAATAGTATTAACTAACAGTAAAAAAATCAAAATTTTTGAGATTGGCAATTTTGAGAAAAAAATTATTTTTGATTAAAAAAAAATTTTTTTTAGAAGGCTGCTGTAAAAATAATTAAATACATATTTCAAAATAGAGTATACCTTTTTAAGCAGAAAAATATTATCTTTAAAATAAAATAAACTGCAAGGAGATATCTTGCATCGTTTCAGAGATAGAGCACTTTAAACTTTTTTTCGAAAATCGCAAACGGGAAAAGGTGCTCGGGATGCCATCTTTGGCACCCTGTATCTCGGTCCAGAAATTTTTTTGGGAAAAACCAAAAATTACGGGAATTTTGTTTTTTCCTGAATTTTAACATATGTTCATTCAAAGAATTTCTGAGACTATGAAGGTAAGATTTTTTCTTTGGCTGCCTGAATTGACATGGACTATGCCTATACATTGCGTGGCCAAATCATACAAGTTGACAACTATGCAAATGGCCATGTAATTGCCAATTGAGATATGAATTGTAAAATCAAAACTGACAGTAAAGTGTAAGAAATACACTCAAAGAAAAGAAAAAACTACTACTACAAATAAAATTAATAAAAACTCAAAGGAAATGTTCCTTAAATTAATCTTTAAATTGTACAAAATATTAAGAAAGAAAAAAAACTTACTCTTTTTTGTATGATCTCTTGCAACAGAATACAAGACAGTTATGGGCTTTCCATCTAATTTAGCATTTTTAGTTCTTTCAAGAGCCTCTCTAGCATCATCTTCAGTCATAAAATTTACAGTTGCAGTCCTGAAAATTAAATGCATTTGTTAAGTATTTTATGTTTTTAACTATACCATATCTTTAAAAATTAGAAAAATTCATTTAACTTTAAATATATAAATAGCATTTTTTTTTCATCTTAAAATATAGATGATAGCATGAGAGTGAATTATTAGATCATTATAAGCACATTTTAAACAATTTGCCAAGTTTTCACTGTTGCAGCACCAGTCAAACAAAAATGTAAGATTTAAAAAATAATTATACTGAATTTAATTCAACAACACTACTTAAGGTTAATTCTAAAAACATCAAATTTATTTCATTGATATTAAAAACAATGATCAATGACATCAGAAGGAAGGCAGTTTTCATCAATTTGATCAGCCTTAAAAGCTATTCATCATAATCATTAAAATTAATTCAACCACAATACCTTAAATAAGGTTAATTCTAAAATAATTAAACTTTTTTTTATAGAAATTAAATTATATTATGACATCAGAAGGAAGGCAGCAAAAGGTTTTCATCAATTTGATCAGCCTTAGAAGCTATTCATCATAATCATATCAAAATTAATTCAACCACCATATCTTAAATAAGGTTAATTCTAAAAGTATTATTTATTTTATTGAAATTAAAAACATCAACAATAAATATGACATCAGAAGGAAGGCAGCAAAAGGTTTTCATCAGTTTGATCAGCCTTAAAAGCTATTCATCATGATCAATAAAATTAATTTAACCACCATACCTTAAATCAGATTAATTCTAAAATAAAACTTTTTCATTGACATTAAACTCTTAATATCAATTATCAATATGGCATCAGAAATAAGATACAAAATGCTTTCATTAATTTAATCTGATCTTAATCTAATTTGATTAATCATTAATTTAAATCAGATAAATATTAGAAAATATTTATCATAATTATACTAAAATTTTTAATTTAACCACAATATCTTAATAAATTCTTATTTCATTGAAATTAAATCATAACATCAAAAGGAAGGCAGCAAAAGGTTTCTACCAATTTGATCATTCTTATAAGACACTCATCACAATCATTAAAATTTTTAATTAACCCATCCTACCTTAAAATACAGTTAGTTAAAAATATCAAACTTATCCATTGGAATTAAAAACAATAAAATAACATCAGAAGGAAGGCAGCAAAAGACTTTCATCAATTTGATCAGCCTTAGTCAGAAGCTATTCATTACAATCATTAAAATTCCTAGTTCCACTATATCCTACCTTAAAATAAAGTTAATTTTAAAAATATCAAATTTCATTGAATTTAAAAATAATATCAGAAGGAAGGCAGCAAAAGGTTTTCATCAATTTGATCAGCCTTAGAAGCTATTCATCATATTCACTAAAAATTAAAACCACCCTAACCTTAAATAAGGTTATTTCTAAACATGTCAAATTTATTTCGCTGAAATTGAAAATATCAATATGACATCAGAAGGAAGGCAGCAAAAGGCTTTCATCAATCACATCAGCCTTAGAAGCTATTCATCATAATCATATTGAAATTGTCTTACCCACATCTACCTTTCCCTTTGTAACGATTCTGTAAATAAGTCAAAATAAGTTTTTTCTCTAATCTATGAAAGTTTTGACCAAAGGTTGTGCAAATTATAGAATTGTGGTTGCATTTTTTTTTTTTTTTTTTTTTTTTTATGAATACAAAATGAGTAATTAATGGATGAATAGTTAAAATAAGAAAGAAAGTTTATTACTAGATTTGAATTCAACATAAAAAAAAATCAATTTCATAAAAATAAACATAATCAAGTAATACAATATTATACATATAAAATAAAAGTATTTAAAAACTTCAAATCTATATGCAAATTATAAGCCTAGTTAATTTAAATTTTTAGAAAAACTGATGTAATTGTTCCAATAATTTAGATTTCTACAGACTTACAATAAAGTAGTTACATTTAAGGAGTTGAAAATATTTGACAAATAGCGAAATATCAGAATAATAATTATCAGAATAATGTTAATTCAGATAATATAATATCAGAATAATGTTAATTTAACAGACCAAATTTTAAGAAAAAACAGTGAGAAAATAGGCAATCAATTTGAGATACAAAGCATATGCAATGCTAAAATTGCCAATTTAATTATTTTTAAGTGAAGCTAATTTATCCTAGTAATAATTATCCAAGCAACAGTCTAAAAGCTAAACAGTGATTAATCAGAAGGAAGGCAGCAAAAGGCTTTCATCAATTTAAATCAGCCTTAGAAGCTATTCATCATAACCAAAGAAACTACAACTCTGGTTTTAAAAACAATCTAATCCACATTGTTATACATTAGAAATGAAAGTTACTTCATTGCAAAGAAAAAACACTTTTGCAAATTAAATTATATGGCCAGGGTTGGCAAGTTTTTGCCGAAGGTGGAAAAAACCACGGAAAAAACCTGGTAAAAACCGTCCCGGCAAAAATAGGTTTTTGCCAAAGAAGTGGCAAAAATAGGCTGTCCATTTAAATTTTTTCCCCAGAAAGAGAAAAATATTTCAGAAAAGAAAAAATAAACTGCATACTTAATTAAAAAATCAATATTATTCTAAATTTATTTTAACTTTTAAGTTAAATAAGTATAATTATGCACTTTATGAAGAATACTAACTTTTATAACAAGATTATAAATGAAAAAAATACAAATTTTAATATAAATAAATAGAAACTTCATTTATTCATGTTTATACAATTATTAATTCACATAATAGAACTGTTGAGACTGAGTAAAGCATTTATAGTTTATATATGTTAGAAATTCGAAGAAACAATTATAGTAACCTAAATTTAATTTAATATAAAATTATATTTAAAGCAGAAAACTATTAAATTTCAAATATTTCAGCAATATCTTCCTCACAACCTAAAGTTTGCTGCTTTAGCATGGCATAACAGTAAACAAGTTTTGAAAGAGTATCTGTTGAAGTCTTTTGAATCTCAGTTTGCACAAATGAAAAATTTGAAAAATATCTTTTATTAGCAGCACTGTTTGCTGGACATATTTGAAAGTGAAAATCTTTTGATAATTAAAAAAATATGTATGTTAATGACTGATAAAATACTTTACTTACAGTGGTCTGTCTAGACTTTTCTCATCTTTGTAAAAATTCTAGACAGTTTTGTGAATTTTAAATTATCAGGTTTTCAGGTTCTACCCTTCACATATAGAGAAGCTAAGTAATATATTTTTTGGTGAGTTCAAATGTTTATTAACAGGCCAGATTTTATTTTAAAATGATTAAATTTGTGAAAAGTTTAGTTTAAAGGTGAAATGTTGATTTGAGAGACAAATAATTTTATGAAGAATCCTGTTTGAAGTTAAAGAATTTTGTGAAGGGTCCTTTAAAGGACCTAAAATTTTCCCAAACATATCCCTGACTTAAAGTAAAAAAAATTAGATATGTAATTTTTTATTTTGTTCTTAAATTCCTAAGTAAGACTGAATTCCACCTATTTTTTAAAGATTTAAAATATTTAATATTAATTAATTAGCAAATGAAATTAAAATATTAAATAATACACTGTTAAATTTAATTGTTTATACCATTACTATCCTTATTAGCGTGCAGATTTTATTACACATTAAAGACATATAGGTTTTTTCCATTTTTACCGGTTTTTTCCTTTTTTTCCCTGGTTTTTTCCAGTTTTTTCCACTGTCCTGGCAAAAATACCTTTTTGCCGGCAAAAATGCCAACCCTGTATATGGCTAAGAAAACACATCGAACAAGCAAGCTTCATATTCATTCAAACATTTGCTATGTGAGATGTGATACATGAAGTATGATCCTTTACAACACAAAGTATTTCCCAGAATAAGGACACACCTTACTGTACGCAAACACATTTCCAGAAAAAAAAAAAAAAAAAAAAAAATGATTAGGTCCCTTACATAAATGGATTTGCATTTATATACTTTTTATTGAAGTTTTTTTTTTAAAGCCAAATACGCAGCTGTTAAGGCATCTAAAGGCTGTTTTATGTTTTATTAAATAAGAAATTAAGTTTGAAAACCAACTAATGTAAAAGGAACAAATCCAGCTGTCTGCTTAAGATTAAAACTTACATTTTAAAGCATTGTCTTATATCTGATGTAGTTTATAAATTTCTTTTTAATGGTCACATGAAAATATTTTATTGTTAGAACAGAAATATTTAGTAATATTTATGATTGAATTTTTAAACTTATGCAATTCTTTTTGGTTATTTTAAGTATGATGCAATTCCCTCCATTAACTGTTTTTAACACATTATTACAATTTGATAATTTAAACTTTTTTTTTTTTTTAATACTCTGATGTAAATATAATTTATGTTGTTCAATATTTTCCTTCTTTTAACATGTAATTATCTAATTTCCAATTTCAAAAGGATTTTCTGTCTATAATATAGACACATTTAAATATATACATTCTTTGCATTGTTTTTACAAGTGCAACAATTTAAAAATAATTAAAACAGTAAAAAAAGGCAGTCCGAAAAACAGGTGCTTGTAATGTTTCCCTAGAAAAAATGTTTAAATACTTATGTACAGTTTTTGCTCCTATAAAACCTCAACCGGTTAAACCCCAATGTTCACAAATGGGAACATTGTATTATTTGTACTACAAAACATATTTTCCAATGTAATAACAATGTCCTTATTTTTCCTATAAAATAAAGTTGATTTGAACTTTTGAAAAAAAAAATATGTTTAAACATTTATCACATATATAAGAAAATGTAAATTCATTAATTTGCATAAAAAATATTTGACTATCATATCTCTATGTAACCTACATTTGACACCTAGGAATCTAAATGCTTTTGGAATTCGAGAAAATACTCAAGAACAATATGGGAAATAATTTGTTATATTTGTATAGGTTATCAATCAGTCATGTTTTAAAATGCAAACACTAAAAAAAACTGCAGAAATTAGTTGTTTTTTTAAATTTGTATGCATAAATTAAAACATTTGAAGCTGTAATATAAGAAAAACAAAATTATAATTGCATCGTGATATTAATTTGGCATGTAAACAGTTAATAAACCAGTTAACTAATTTCAACTCTAAATAGATTTTAAATATTAAATTTAAAAATTTAAGTATATGATTAGTGCACTAATTTCTGAATAGTACACTGACCTTATTTATATAAAATTAATGAAACTATGGAAGTAGTAATTTTCCAAACACATTATCCTTACATAAATTATTTTAGTATAAGACATGAAAAAAGTAATTGCATAGTCTAATTACAATCTTAAGTTGTTTTATAAACAAACATTTATAATTATGTAATTTCAGTCTAATACTTTAGCTTCAGACTAAGAAAAAATATAGTGTTAGCATGAAATAAATTTCACTTACCTATATGTAGGACAAATATTTAATGTAATCTGAGAAGATTTTGGAAATAGTGCAGCTATTTTATCAATCGTACAATCTACTGGGATTGATGATACATATAGCTTTTTCAAATTCATGTTGACATTTTCGTCTTTATTGATATTCTTCTGTCTTTTACAACCAGTATAATCTATTGTGATAGGTTCACCTCTTAATTTCTTGTTTTTCAAAATTTTGTAGTTTTCTTCAGCCTTGGCTTCATTAACAAACTCTAAGAAAGCAAATCTGAAAAATAATATATAGCTTATTATAAAGAAGTTTGAACTTCAACTACATTTTTTAAAGCAAAAATTCATGACTAAAATTAAAGATCACAAAAGGTTTTATTTTTGTCCAATGACTTAATCTGTACTATGATCTCAACTCCAATGCAATGCACACAATAATACAAAAATCTTTAAAAAGATTTAATCATGGCTAATCTACTTCATGTTTACAGAAAGTCAGCAAGTCTGAAGTTTGTTCATGCTTTAACTAATTTTTAAAAACAAATAAGCTTAGAAATACAGTAGACTCCCTTAAATCCGCACAGCTTGGGACCAGAGGTTGTGCGGATTTTAGAATTTTGCGGATTTCTGGTCATTGCTTTATTTACATTTTTTAAACAGTAATTTGAGTGCAATTAATCGTGCACTTGGAACTATAATGAATGCTTACCATATAATAAAATATTAAAATAAGTAATAAACTAAAATAATAAAAATTTAGATAATTTTAAAAATGATTAAAATACTAATAGCAAAGGTCAAGTTAAAAATCAATAGTGTATGATTAAATATTCATTATAAAGATTAAATGTATTTTTCCAAAATTATTGAACAAAACTTGCCTCATAAAAGTACATTACTAATTCACATCAAAATCATAAAATAACGATTTTTTTTCCAAGTTTAGCCAGGCTTAATAACCAAAAAATATTGATTAATGCATAAATATATGTAGTTAGAAGATTGCGATTATCAGTGATATCTGAAATACGTTGAATTTTTTCCAAAAAAAAAAAAAAATTCTTAATTCATGAAAAAAACATAAATGGAGTATTATTAAGAAAATTACAAATTAAAAAATGTATGGAATTGATACAAAACTAAAAAAATCAAATTTTGTAGCAATATCCAAACTGAAAGTTTCATTGTTTACATCCATAAAATATGTGTGGATTTTAGAGTTGCAGATTTCTGGTTTGCGGATTTGAGGGAGTCTACTGTAATTGAATTGACCAGTTCCCATCTTTATTTGAATAGACATTTTCTAAGCATTGCATAACCATTAGTGCAAGAAACAAGTAATGTTTGCCATAACAAAATTGCAGATATTTAGCTATCATGCACAAAGTGCTTGTATGTACACACAAAATAAATCTTAATACTTATTAAAAGATTTATTTTGCATGTACATTTCTGCATTCTAGCCATAGTTTGAACATAATTTTAACTCTTATTAAGTGCAATAACTTTTTTAAATATGGATCTTTTGTTAAGAATTACGACTCGTTTTTATCATTTAACAAAATCTGTTTTAACCTATATTATTAAGTTCTTTCACTTTCTTTAATATTTCAGATTGAAAACAGATTTCAAATTTATATTGCAAAGTTAATTTTGCTCTCAACTGTCATTTTTATTTATCTCCTCAGCACTAATGTCGCCTGTAGGAGACACTAAATACCCTTTGAATATAAATGCTTTCAAAATTATTAAAATTACATCAAACTTTTTAAACAAGTATGTGCATATCATAAGCATTAATATATAGAATGACATCTTTGAAGAAGATATATAGTAATTTTAAGATTTTTGGAGTCCCTCATAATGTGTTTTAAGACTGAAGAGATTAATATGATTATACTTTAGTGAAATTGTGAAGGACTATTTCACAGTAGGAAAATTTTTCAACAGCTATTATTCTGTCAGTTTTAATCATAAAATTGGATTTTTTGCTTTATAATTAAAATTTTAATGTATTATGTAATATGAGATTTTTTTGCAAAATATAAGTTACAGGACTGGAAAGGCTATAAAAATTTTAATTTTCCCAAATCACTTTTAAAATGCTTTATCCGATTAAATACATTTTCGTAATTTGAATCGTATATCTATGGTTAAAAGTTTACTAATTAGCCATTCAATATCATCGAGAGTGGATACCTAGTAAACAGGATGAGACTTCTCCATCCAAATCAGAGCATCCATTACAAAAACCTCTGCTTGAATACCTATTAAAAATGGTATAAACAGGGTTTGTTGATATATATCAATGGATATGTAATTATATGCATCAGATTTTTTTTTTCTTTATATATCACCTGGCAAGGTAACTTTGAAATTTGCAAGAACTATAATGCATGGAATTTCATCAAACTATATATTCTGTAAGATAAATAGACACTGATTAACATTTGGTATAAATTGCAAACAGATGGCACCACTGTGACTCATTTTTTCCTAAAGTTTGCGATTGCTATATTTAAGAACTAAAGCACAGAATTTCCTCAAACTTCATATTTTCTTAAAGCATTAGATAAATGAACGCCAATTAAATTTTTCTGCAATTTGCACAACAGGTGACGCTACTATGCTGTATTTTTCCAGATTTTCAAAATAGCTACATCTCATGAACTAAAGAACAGAATTTTATCAAAATTCATTTATTATAAAATATATATTTTCTAAATATATGAATGCATATTGTTTTAAAGATTATATAAAAATAATATTAACGTGTTTTCTAATACAGCATGCATTTATTATAAAAATGCACTTTATGAAATAATTTGCCATTTTTAACAAAATTTCCCTTTTTCTGCAATATGTGCCCTGCCCTTTCTAATGTTCTAGGATGATCTCTGGCGCTACACACGCAGTATTATCTATATGCACATACTCACAAAATAGATTTTACAAAAAATTAATCCGCAATATTGAAAACTTATTTACATTTGTAGTGATGTGGTTCCACTGGAACACATTAGATATTTCAGTGGTAAACATCAACAATTTTTTAGCATTGGTTATGTCTTCTGTACAAAAGAATATTACAGAAGATCAAAGACAATGCATTTATCTTCACCACAAAAACTTGTTCATTTATGGAATAGAAACTTTAATGTACAAAATAATTCTATACTTTTTTTTTTTTTTAAGTTATTTAAAAGCTAAAACTATACCTGTAAATTTTAATCTAAAATAGTAAATGAAAAACTTAATACAATAAAAAAAAATAATTCTTAGAACAATTTTAATGTCAAAGTCAAAATGCACATGTTATAATTTCAACTAAAGAAACTTTAAAATTGAGAAAATATTGTAGTGATGCGGTTCCACTGAAACATATTAGACATTTCAGTGGTAAACATAACATTATTTTAGCATTGTTTATGTCTTCTGCTTAAAAAAAAAATAACAGAAGATCAAAGACAATGCATCTTTTTTGAAAAGTATTATTTGGATTTTATGTATACAATAAAACTTTTTTAATAAAATTAATATTTATTAGCAACAAAAAGCAGTTATCCAAAACAGACAAGAATAACATTTTACTTGAAAACGGTAAAAATCATTAGAAATTTTAAAAAAAAAAGGTCGAGAATAGAATAATAACTTTGAATTAAAAATTCTAGATGCTACCATTTGTAGAAGCTGGCATTTTTTTTTTTTTTTTTTTACAATTTTGGGTCATTCATTAACAATTTACAGTAAC